>OZ010794.1:378052545-379521295 GCA_963932465.1 Maratus speciosus | reverse complement strand
AGGTTCAATATTTAAAAAATAAAAAATCATTTTGTAAAAAGTGGGTCAACCGTCCCTATTCTCCCCTATACAATATTTAAAAATGAAGGTACATGCAATTAAAGCAAAATCGACAGAGCATACTGCGGAAACTAGTGAGTTTAGCGTTGACGGCGGACACGTTTGTACTATGTAATATAGATACAGACACATATCTAATTCCCTTTTTACGTTTTCGTTATTCATTATTTAACTATAGTACCGCGAATATGGGTTTATATAACTGCTTTAAATCAATATCTTTTTTACGTCGTGTTTTGTAAGATTTAAAAAAAATTGCATAATTAGAAGTTATTCTAGAAGAAATAAAAATTTGCAAATTATATTTACAAAATTACTACTATTTACAAAAAAAAAAATTGCTCTATTCGGCTCATTAACGATACAAAATATGTAATACTTAAAAATGAAGATATATGCTTTTAAAGAAAAATCGATAGAGCATATAACGTCAACTAGAGAGCTTAGCGCTGCCAACGGACATGTTTAAGATATTTAATATAGATACACTCACGTTTCTAATTCAAAATAAATTAGTAAGCATGTCACCGATGGCCTCAAATGTGTTCCTATGTTAGATTATATGAAAAATAAAAACTTTTTCTTACATCACTTTCTTGCCAAGATTCTGCCATCTTTTTCAAACCGTGCTATAATGGCTGAAGAAAAAAATCTACATTATTTTTTGTCTTGTATTTATCTTCCATTAAAAAGAAAAATATATATTCAAATTACAAATAAAATGAAATAGAAAATCATTCTCAAATAAAAATGAAGTCAACAAATGGGTGCTTATTATAAAATCTATTTAACGGTACACAAACATACACAAAATCTGTATTTTACAACAAAAGGTGCTGGCCAACTGCCAACGCAGTTGTTGTAAAATTTACTGCTGTTGTCATTAAAAGTGCTGTATTTTTTTTATTCTTGGTAAAGTGGTATTGCTATTTGTTGAGTGGTTTACGTGACAAAATTAATCCGATTTTCACTTCACTCGTTTCTTGTATTCGCTTTCTTGAATTCACTTGTTTCTTGAATTCAGCGTCGGTGCTTGTATTCGATTTCACAGCATCTTTGCACAGCATGCTTGAAACATTACAACCTGAAATGAAGTAAAAATCATATATATACATATATATATATATATATATATATATATATATATTACAGTGTAAATATTTTTTTTAATCTCGTAATCAACAGTAACTGCGTTTTAAAAAACGAATTTAGTAACAGTAATACAAAAAAGACATTTTTCCATAACATCTAAAACTAGCATGTTGTGGCCATCACAAAACTTTCTTCTATATAAATCACAGCAATTAAATCATTTAAATAGTACAAGAAATTACATCAATTTAGCACCAATTCATATCAAAGTATATCTGTATTTGAAGTTGGGTGAAAATTCGTGCATTAGTTCTTGAGATTGAGCTATAGCGGAAATTCTGAAAAAATGTAGCATAGTAGAGGTTTACACCTATTGAGAGGTTTACACCAAAAGTAAACAGCACTAAACGATATCAAGGTATACCTGAATCTGAAATTTTTTGTAAATCCAAGAATTAGTTCTTGAGATAAAGCTATTGCGGAAATCGCAAAAAAACGCAGCCTAGCAGCGCCACCTGTTGAGCGATTTACACCAAAAATTAAACAGCACTAATTTATACGTCAATTCATGTCAAGGACTAACTAAATCTGAAGTTTGATGAAAATCCGTGCAATAGTTCTTGAGATACAGCTCTTGTGGAAATCGTGAAAAATGCAGCACAGCAGCGCCACCTGTTGGGCGATTTACACCAAAAACTCAAACAGCACTAATTTATATCAGGGACTAACTGAATCTGAAGATTGGTGAAAATTCGTGCATTTTTTCTTGAGTTAGCTCTATTGCGATAATTATGAACAATGCAGCATACCAGCGCCACCTGTTGGGCGATTTTCACAAAAAAGTAATCAGCACCAAACTATATCTTGGACTAATAGAATCTGAAGATTTATGAAAATCCGTGCAGTAGTTCTTGAGATATAGCTATTGAAGAAATCATGAAAAATGCCACATAGCAGCGCCACCTGTTGGGCGATTTTCACCGAAAGCTAATCAGGTCCAGATTATATCAAGGTCTAACTAAATATGAAGTTTTGTGAAATTCCGTGCATTAGTTCTTGAGATAGATCGCCCACAAAATTTTTGTCACATACAGACTCACAGACAGAGTGACAGAGTCACAGAGTGACAAATGTATAAATCCGTCGAAAACCGAAAGTCGAAATTTTTCACGAATCCAATACTTTCTTCTTTTAAAGATAGAAGAAAGTAAAAATAAATGAAAGTGAAATAGACACCCATTTTAGGTCATAATACTTAGAAAATTTATTTTAGATTATTGAAAAATGTTTAAAAAGCTAAACGAATTAAAAATTGATTCGTTAAAATATATTTTGATGACTTATATTTTAATTCGTAAAAACATTAAAAATGAAATTCTGAGCCTATCACAAATTATATCCTAAATATTAATTTTAAGCATATATTTTAAGATAAATAGGCTGTTTCTTAAAAAAGCTATTATTATTATTATTTTAAAAGCTAGATATAATATTAATTGCTGCGTTACTGTTTCCCTTTATTAAAATACTAAATGTAAAAAAAAAAAAAAAAAAAAAAAAATAATAATAATAATAATATTAATTTTAATAATAATAATAATAAAATATAAAACTGCAGAAAAAGCCAATTTATATATTGTAAGATAAAATTTACTTCTTAATTGAAAATAAGTACAGTTTGGATGTTACTTTTCAGCTATAGCTTAGAATCTTTTTTCAAAAGGTCTTTAAAAATTCTTTGAAGTTACTGGGTAAATCTATTGAAATTTCCCGAACAAAAATAACTTTAATAATATATATAAAAAATGTTTCAAGTAATAAAATTTAAAATTAGATTTTTTAATAGTTGTATGAAAATGAATTATATTAATAAATATTACAACCGCCATTTCTTCGAAAAAATTATAAGTGGACGCATTAAAAAAACGCACTAATTTATAGGCAATAAGGCTTGCTTTAAGTGAAGGTATTCTAAGTTTATTTCATTGATAAATAATCGTGTAAGACAGAACTACGTATAGAAATGTGTCATGTAGTCTCCTTTTGACATTTTTTTTAATTAAAAAGCACTGCATATTTTTGTTCTTTTTTTTTTTTTTTTTTTTTTTTAACAAGAAAGAGTAATTCCTTTGGGGCAGGGGGAGGGGTTGCAAAAATAGTCAAACTAGTTTGAAAATCGGGTAATATAGCTCGGCAAATATTTTAATTCTCAGGACAAAAGGATCTGAATACAAACAGCAAGATTTATATGAATTTGAAACTTTTGAAACTGTTGCGACTGTTATTTCAACGCATTAAAGACTAATACAATGACCATTATTCACAGTTTGTAAATTTAGGTCGCAAACACATCCTGACATTGCGATAATTTTTTTATGATTTTTTGTGCAGTTTGAAACAATATTGACTTTACATTTTTACAACGTAAAGAGGTAGTATTCAACTCAGATTCGTGTATTATATGCATTCAAAATGCATATTTTTCATTGCAGTAGCTACATAAACACCTGAATAATTTACTTTGGCATGTCAAATTACCTTATTGTCTATTTATATACAATAATTTAGATTACACTCTTTCACCCCTAATTCGATACTACAAACTAACATAAAACGGTCAGCCATTCTCAGTGTAAATCCTGCAATATATGTGCCTAATATTTGTTCTTTCAGTCTTTCCTTAAAAAATAAATTTACTGTCAAGTGGTAATAGTGCCTTTTCTAACAATTTGAAAGGTACATTTTAGTATTGCTTGTTACCATCAAAACACGAATACTTAGTAAATAATGTCGGTGAAAAAATACTTTAGTAGAAATGGCATCCCGCTCAAATTAGTGAAGAGTCCCCTACAACTAATTAGTTCGCACCAGTGTTATCCCAAATTAAATTTTATTTACTTGCATTGAAAATTGAAGTAAAATAACTGGATAAATGTCTGGATGACATTAATTCTAAATTTATATATATATATATATATATATTTTTCAGCGCTATACATTTTCGAAAGATTTTCATTTTCTGTTCTATAACTTCACATCAATAGAAGGCAAGGAGCGGCAATTTATGACATCGTAGTTTTCTTTAACTTTTTAAAAATATATAATTATATTCCCTTTAAGCGTATTTTACTCATAGTGGTTGTTTTTTATATCAGTTTCTAAAATGTCATGGAAGAGTATTGTGTCACCAAATTTTTCTGAAGAAGATACACTTTTCCGCTTTTGTTTATATTCTTATCTAACAACAACAACATGCTAGTAAAAGTTTTTATATATGAATATTTATTATGTGCAGGAATATCTTATTAAGAATTACTGAAAGTTTACAGTGCATTTCTCACATCAAGTAAATTATTTATATGTAAGATATCAGGATTTTGTGTAAACTTATATTTAATTGTATATAAAAATACATGCGAATGCGAATATAATTAAAATATCTACACTTATACCCTTAAATTCAAGTCCAAAAATTATATTGCTCTTAATTTCATGCATTATGATTCCCAAGTAAAAGAACTTGTTAAATTCACTGATGAATGACTGTAGAACATTTATTCTAGCGGTTTTTTTTATACATATTTTCATTAGTTATTTATTGTATTATACTCTTAAACTCCACATCGAGAGAAGGAATGTTGGAGACTTTTTTGTGGCATCAATGGTTTCATTTTTAGTGTTTAAATATATGATGAACTTTGCTTGAAGAGAAATCTTAGCCTTGATATTCTCCTGTTATTGATCAATGCTTTTGGTAGAATATTTTGCATGTCATGGGCGAATAATGTCCCTCCAAATTCTTCTATAGGGACTGTACTGGTCTAGCAATATTTATATCAAAATCAAAAAAGAAAGAAGGTATTAGTAGAAGCTAATATACAAATGTTTTATATATACAGGAAAATCTTGTAAAAGTGTTTAAAAGTACACAGTGCGGTTCTGTAACTAAGGAAATTAATTACATGTGAACTATTTCGATTTTACCTATTAGGATTACTTATCATCGTCTTAGGTAAATGTATGTTTAACAGCTTATAAAAGCACACGCATTTTTAATTAAAATAACTACACACATTCACTTAAATTCACAAATAAAAATTATTTATACTTTTCGTTTTTAGCATGCCTAATTCAGAGCATTTTTCGCAGTTTTATTACAAAAAGTATTTTTGGGGGGAATTTCAGAATGCATTAAAACTTCCAGCCCGTTTCTATTTTACCTTGACACTTAAACAATTTTCTTTGTTTTAAACAACATCACATTTTCTAGAATTTAAGTTGATTTATTTAATTCAAAGTTTTTATTTATGTCACAAATTTTATTTTTCCTTCCAGAACCGAAAAGTACTTCGCATGTAGGAAGAGAAAATGGTCACAAGCAATGACATTTAAAAAAAAAAAAAATAAATAAATACATAAATTAAAATAAACGACAAATTGTTTTTTGTGTCTTGTAAAATTATTCATAATATTACAATAAATATTTTCAATTAACTCTAAGTCAGAAAAGTTTCTAATTTTTTTTTTGTTCATATTTTTATGTTTTTACTTTCTTCTATCTTTAGAAGAAGAAAGTATTGGATTCGTGAAAATTTTCGACTTCCGGTTTTCGTCGGATTTATACGTTTTAGAATGTCCTGAACACGATTTGATGGTTTTTAGAAAATGTCTGTCTGTGAGTCTGTCACTCTGTCACTCCGTCACTCTATCACTCTGTGAGTCTGTATGTGACAAAAATTTTGTGGGGGCTCTATCTCAAAAACTAATGCACGGAATTTCACATAACTTCAGATTCAGTTAGACCCTTATATAAACTGGACCTGATTAGTTTTTGGTGTAAATCGCTCAACAGGTGGCGCTGCTATGCAGCATTTTTTATGATTTCCTCAATAGCTCAATCTCCCGAATTAATGCACGGATTTTCATCAAACTTCAGATTCAGTTATTCCTTGACATCAATTGAAGTTTTATACATTTTAGTGTAAATCGCTCAATAGGTGGCGCTGTTACACTGCATTATTTACAATTTCCGTAATAGCTCTATCTCAAGAACTAATACTTGGATTTTCAACAAACTTCAGATTCAGGTATACCTTGATATCAATTTATGCTGTTTCTGTTTTGGTGCATGTCGCTCAACAGGTGGCGCTGCTATACTACATTTTTCAGAATTTCCACTATAGCTGTATCTCAAAAACTTATGCAGAAATTATCATGAAACTTCAGAATCAGTTAGTCCTTGACATGAATTGACATTTTATAGATTTATGTGTAAATCTCTCAACAGGTGGCGCTGCTATGCTGCATTTTTCAGAATTTCCGCTGTAGCTCTATCTCAAGCACTAATGCACGAATTTTCATCAAACTTCAGACTTAGTTAGTCCTTGACATGAATTGACATTTTATGCATTTTAGTTTAAACCTCTCACCAGGTGCCGCTGCTTTGCTGTTTTTTGCGATTTCTGCACTAGATCTAGCTCAAGAACTAATGCTTGGATTTTCAACGAACTTCAGATTCCGGTATATCTTGATATCAATTAGTGCTGTTTATATGTTTTGGTGTAAATCGCTCAACGGGTAGCACTGATATGCTATATTTTTCAGAATTTCCGCTGTAGCTCTATCTCAAGCACTAATGCACGAATTTTCATCAAACTTCAAACTCAGATATACTTTGATATGAATGGGTACTAAATTGATGTAATTTTTTGTACTATTTAAATGATTTAATTGGTGTGATTTATACAGAAGAAAGTTTTGTGATGGCCACAACATACTAGTTTATGTTAGTTGAAGCAGTTAAAAAATAAGATGATCTCCAGCGAATGAAATCAGGAAATACCATTGGTAAAAATGCCTCAAAATACGGACATTTAGTTTTTTTTACTTTCCTTTTATTTAACTCATTTTTTTTTTCTTTTTTGTACGTAAAAATGGAATTTTCAGGGATATTGTATCACCCCAACACTTTTTTATATTTATTTTGAAGAAGCATTGAAAATTTGGATGGCGAAATGCAGAGAAATGGGACTTAATATGAATGGAACATCAATTTTTTCTCTACAATTCTCAGATGACCAAATTATAATTGCAAAAAGTAAAAATGATTTAAAGAAAATGACGGTAAAAATTAAGGAAGAATATGAGAGGTGGGTACTTCACATGAACGTCAGCAAGATTAAATACCTATGTATAGGAGGAAATGAGACAGACCTAATCGTAAATAATGACATAAAAGTAGAAAGTTGTAAGCATTATAGATATCTGAGTGCAGACATTAATAGAGTAGGAAGAGAGTCACAGGAAATTAAATACAGTTGTCAGGGGAGAAAGGCTGTAAAATTATTAAATTCTATTTGGTGGAGTAAGAATATCTCTAGGAAAAGAAAGTATAATATATACAACTCTATTGTAAAGAGAATATTGTTATATGGAACAGAAGGAGAGAGAATTACGGAGACAGAACGAAAGAAATTACAGAAAGAAAGAAATTAGCGGCAGTAGAAACCGATGTACTAAGAATATCATGCAGAGTATCAAGAATAGAAAGGATAAGAAATGAAAGAATCAAAGAAATGGTGAAAACAAAGGGAACCATACTAGCTGATATTCAAAAAAAGCAATTAATCTGGTATGGTCATGTTAAAAGAATGAATGAGGAAAGACTACCCAAAATCACATTCAACTATAAAACAAATGAAAAAGGAAACGGGGAGGGCCACGCAAGAACTGGATGGATGATATTGCAATGGCAATGAGGGATAGAGGTCTAGATGAAGAATGGACAATTGACCGGAATAAAATGGTAAAGGACTGCTGTAGATTTTTCGGATGGCGGCATTTCACGCCATAAAACGAGTTTATATATATATATATACATATAAATGTATATATATAGATACATATATATATATATATATATATATATATATATATATATATATATACATATATATATATATATACTAATAAAAGAACAGATCGCTCTATGTGTGTGTGTCGGCGATGTCTAGCAAAATCTACGGCACGTACGAGATTCAAAAATTTTCTGAAGAGAGTCCAAGACCCCTCCTAATGCACCTGACTTTCATAATTTTAATATTCTAATTAATAGCTGAGTAATTAATTTACAAACGCAACTCACTTTCATCAAAAATACGCTTTTTTCTCTCCGCTTGCTTTCGGTTGGTTGGTTGTATAATGTTTTCTTAGAAGAAATTAAAATAAACCGGGATAGCAATGGTTGCGTGCAAGATGCACGCGCGCCGTGCGCGCGAGCTCAGGAGACAGGAACATGGAGTGGGTCTTTATCATGGATGGAATAAACATTCAGCGCGTTCAGGAACATATCATGGATTTCAGTAATTATAGTGCTAATTATAAAGGTAATCTGTTGCAAGTGAAAAGTAAGCTAGACGGCTGAATGGATAGAGCATTGAACTCGAGACTAGGTGTTATGGGCTCGAATCCTTCGTGTCCTAAATAGTATTTGTGGTTTTTTTTTTTTTTTTTTTTTTATTGATTGCTTTATATTTTTCATATAATATAAGATATTTTTGATAAAGATTAATATACACAAGCACATGTATTTCTATTATAAAAATAAAATACTTATTTACATACGAGAAAATGAGGTATTTCTCGATGAAAGTTTCAGATTTGAACGCCTTTTAATATTCAATGTTTCGTCTCAAAGTGATATATATGTATATATATGGTTATCTATACTAATAAAAGAACAAATCGTTCCGTGTGTGTGTGTGTCGGCGATGGATAGCAAAATCTACCTCACATAGAAGTCTGAAACTTCAGGAGTGATTGTTCCAAGACACGTCCTGATGCACCTGTGTCTCAGATTTTTTCAGATTTTTAACTTTTAAAATTTAGTACAGTTAGGAAATACATAACACAGTTGAAAATTCCCCTTCATCGATTTCCCTTAGTAAGGAGAATGTTACGTGTATTCTTTTGTGCAGCCTGTATACGAGGTATAGAATTTATGTAAAACGAGTAACATGAAAAAAAGAATAGTTAAATTTAAAATTGCATATCGAAATTTAAAACGCACTTCCAGCAATTATTGTTCAAAGTACTGTAACCAATTTCTTTTGTGTGTCCCTGTAAATGAACTATAAATGCTACGAATGCCCTATTCCTACTCTAATCATCTTGTAGTGCAATTCAGTGATTTATATAAATTTTAATACATTTAAGATAGCGTAATGTCATTAAAATACACTGAAAACGATTTTCCCCCATTGATCATAATGTAACGGGAATTTTTTTGAGTGCCCCTGTAAATGAACTATTAATGCTACACACTTCATTTTAAATACCAAATCTGCCATGGTAAACATAATTAAAATATATCAACTGATGAAAATCCGAGTCTGTTTAGGCGAGTTAGAGCGTGAACAAACAGATATACAGACAACCGGACAGAGGGACAGACGACCAGACAGACGGAAGTCCTAAACATTTTTCAATTATGTTGTAAAGTGTTAAAAACTTTAATAAGTAAATTTTTAAAATGAATATGTATTGCGTCCTCAACTGCATTCTAAAATGTTACCATTAAAAAAAAATGATTATTTTTTTTTTTTTTGGTTGCTTTATATTTTTCATAATAAATAAGATATTTTTGATAAAGATAAATTTTTATATTTATAATACAGAAGCATATGTATTTCTATTATCTCTCTATTCTAAAAAAAAGTAACTATCGCTGTCACCGCCGCCGCCGCCGCCGGTTTTGAATTTTCTGTGACTGGAGGTCTTTCTTCGTTAATATTAAGAAAAATAATGCATACAAAAATATAAAAATCGGTGGTTTTATACAGAAATGTTTGATAAACACGCTGAAGCAGACAGTTATCAAATCGAAGAATTATTTTAAGAGATATTTAATGCTAAAGTTGGACAAAATCGTCCCACTAAAAAAGTTTTATAGCAGCAAAAACTATACATGGCAGTGTAATCATTTTTAGATCATTTTATGCGTTAGAATTTGCCGGAGTGCAGATTGCATTAATTTTTTTATTTTGATTCATTTTTTGAGGTTTTATTTCTATTTTAAATTCAAATTTTCCGCATTTCTAGAGATATTTTTTACAGATTTTAGAAAGTGATATTAATTTAAACTGTTGCCAACTGTATAAACAGAGGAAGCAATAATATTTGCTTCAAAAAAAAATATTTGTACGTGTAAATAAATTAAAAATTTATTTACACGCGACTATTATAAACAGAAAAAAAAACATTTGGAATTAGAATTAAATAATTATGTGCAAAAAGCAGGAACTTATTAAAAATTACGTCATAAAAACTATAATTACACGTGAATTTTAAGAGAGAAAGGAATTTGTAAAATAATAAATTTATTAACATGCGTTAGAAGTATTAAATAGGAGAAATTACGTCATATTTACGTCACATTACAGTTATTACATAAAATGAACGCAAAATAATATTGCAAAACGGTTTAAATTTAAAAATTGCGCTAGACATTTATTTGATATTTTGAGTGGATACTTTTCAACTGGTATTTACACGTGAATATTTAACAGAGAAAGAATAGCTTGGTAAAAATTACGTCAGATTAAAAACGATTAATTTAAAATGTCTCATTTAAAAGAACTTTCTTTTCGCTTTGTTAAAAAATACCAGGATACAAAGACTCTGTTTACTTAATTCCTTTTATATTAGCTTATTTTGAAATGTTGTTACACGTGTCTACGTCATCAAGTTATTTTTATTTCGACGTTTTATTTGTATTTTTATTAATGTTGTACTAATTTATTTGTTCTTTCGATATTTAAAATAAAAATTATGTCAATTTGTATAATTTGGCGAGTGGTTTGGCGATTTATATAATTTGGCGAAATGGGTCGACTGGATAATCAAGTAGTAACGCAGCGGATTTTGCGTTAAAATTCCCCAATCAAAGAGAAATGAATAGAAATTCGTTTATAGGGAGATTGCCACTGTTTTTTAAATTATAATTAAATCTTTCGAAATATTTTTAAAGCCGATCAAATTAGCGTGCATTTAGAGTCTGCGGTGTCTGGACGGGGGTTGGCGAGCGTAGCTCGTAGGGGGCCGAGCCCCCTAGTGATAATAAAATACTTATTGAAATACCTGAAAATGAGGTATTTCGCAGTGAAAGTTTTACATTTGAACGTCTTTTAATATTCAAAGTGATATTAAGCAAATGAAAAAATAAGTATTGCGCGAAAATATACGTTTGCGCTTAGGATAATTTCTTAACCCCTTCGGGACGGGAGCTTTTTACGAAATTTTTAATCTGTTGTCACCGTTTTTTAAAAACTGAAATTTGTGTCTTCTTGAATCGAGAAAATGCGCTGTTAAACAAGGCAAATTTTACAGTAAAATTTTACTTGTGAGGAAAAACAAGAATTCTGAGCGCTTCATGCGGCACGTATACGTGTCGCTCGTCCCCAAGGGGTTAATGCGTTTCTTTCCTTTTTTTTGAGTAATTTAAGAGTGTTGAATTTTTTTAAAATCAACATGGAAAATATTATAAAAATAAAATATAATAGATGTATAATATTTGAATTAAAAATATCTGCACATGCAGTAGAACCTCGATTATCCGAAGTAATTGGGACCGATTGGGAATAGAAATTTTCGGATAATCGAGAATGCTTTAATTTTAAGATTAAGGAGAAATATATGCAACATTTCTTATTATAGTAACAAGTGCTTCATAAAAGTAAACCAATAGCAAAATAGAAACAAGAATAAATTTCCTGAATTTTAATTTTGAAATTAAGTACCTTTTACATATATCACAATGGTTTAAAAAAATGTTTTGTTTGTCGCAGTTTCGATTGCTTTTGCTTTGAAGCTCTATCACGGAGATTTTTAATATTACTTCACCAGTATCGCAGTGCTAGGCCCCTATATCTAGGGCCCTTTTTTAAGCATTTACACCAATATTGCGCATTTTTAATAAATATTATTCTAATGATTATTCCATATCCTATGATTAATTTTGACAAATTGAAGATCTAAAACGATAAGTACTAAAACCGTTTAACATGTTTTCATGTTAGGACCCTGTTCTCAACTATCAGTTGGCCCCTTTTGAGCCCCCTATTATAACTCATTTAAAAATAGTCCGATTCACTAGCTTTTTTTTTTTCTAACAACATCTTAGGTTCTTCAGCTGCTACACGAACGAGGAAAAAAAATTGCAGATTTCAGCTACCACATATTTTGAATATCAATCACCTTCTTGGGCCCTTGGTGAAGTTCTTTAAAAATGATCCGAATGCCTTGCAATTTTCTTTACAATTGTTCTAGCATCATCTGATTACTTTAAAAACTACTAAAAAGTATATTCATACTAAACTACATGCCACTTAAGTTTCTGACCCCCTGTGACCGGGTATAGGGCCCTTGAAGCTTTTGCACCATAAATTGTTAATAGATTGCCCGTCTTAATCCGTTCTTCATTTTTGGAACCAATTTTTCAATTTATTTATTCTCCCGTTTCTATATTCCAGTTCAAATCCTGGGGCACCCTAATGTCCCGTAGGGCTCGATCCGGGACCCCTTGAATTTTTTGTTTGCCATGTTTTTTTTCAGCCCCTAATTTTCTCGCATTCTCAATGCATAGTTTTAAAATTGAGTTTTAGACTCTTCTCCCTGGACCAACACCTTCATATTTTTATTGGGGCCCTAGGGCCCTTTTTAAGTATTTATCCCATTTTGTGCGCATTTCTTTAAAATATTAATCTAATGATTAATTCATACCCTATGCTTAATTTTGACTAATTGAAGATCTAAAATGCTAAGTACTAAAACATTTAAACATGTTTTCGAGTTATAGCACTGTTCTGAACTGTCAGTTGGCCCCTTTGGAGCCCCCTATTATAATTCCCTTAAAAATAGTCAGATTCACTTGCTTTTTTTCCTAACATCTTAAGTGCTCCAGTTGCTACATAAACGAAAAAAAAAAAATTCAGACTTCAACTACCATCAATTTTGAATATTAATCGCCTTCTTGGGGCCATTGATTCTTTAAAAATGATCCGAATTCCTTGCAAATTTCTATACCATCGTTCTAGCGTCCTCTATATCTTTAAAAACTATTAAAAAGTCTCTTTATACCAAACTACATACCACTTAAGTCCCTTCCCCCTTGGTGCCCGGTACAAGGTTCCTTGAAGCTTTTGCACCATAAATTATTGATAAATTGCCCCTCTTAATCCGATCTTCATTTTTACCATTTTTGCATTTAGTCATTCTCCTGTTACTTTATTCCAGTTAAAATCCTGGGGCACCTTACGGTCCTGTAGGGCCCGATCCGGGGCCCTACAGGTGTGCCATGCTTTTTTCACCCCCTAATTTTCTGACCTTCTGATTTTTAAAATTGAGTCTTGGAATCTTCTACCTAGTCAAATACCCTCATATGTTTATTGGAGCTCTAGGGCCCCTTTATTAGCATTTACACCATTTTTTCGCATTTCTTTAAAATATTATTCTAATGATTATTTCATACCCTGTGATTAATTTTGACTAATGGAAAATCTAAAACGCTAATTACTACAACATTTAAACATGTTTTCATTTTAGGGTCCTACTCTCAACTATCAGTTGGACCCTTTTGGGCCCCCTGTTATAGCTCCTTTAAAAATGGTCCGATTCACGAACTTTTTTTTTCTAACAACTTCTTATGTTATCCAGCTACTACATGAACAACAACAACAAAAAAAAAAAAAATTGCAGACTTCAGCTACCACAAATTTTGAATATTAATCGTCTTCTTGGGCCTTTGTTGCAGCTTCTTTAAAAACTATCCTATTATATTGCAATTTTCTTTAACTTAGTTTTAGCGTCTTCAAGCTACTTTAAAAAAACCTAAAAAATTTTCTTATACCCAATTATATTCCAGTTAAGAACCTGGCCCCCAGGGCCCGGTCTTTCTTTATACCTCAGCTACCACCTTTTTCGAACATTAATCTCCTTTTCCAGCATCAACTTACGTCTATTCACTACAGCCGTAAATTAAAAATCGCGTTACTTTAAAGGTATCTTTTGATAAGAGATTTCATCCATTTATTAAATATGTGTTAATGCTAACTGTAAGTCATGAAATTTACAAGGGGAGGGGAATCTTCCACCGCTTGGGGGCGCAATATTTCCTCGGGTTTAAGGACCGAATTTAAACGGGATTTGCTTCCTTCAACTTAGATTACAATTCAGCTACTTTCTGTATTATGAAATGTTATCTTGGACTTTAGTTACCAACGTTTTCTAACATTAATGGTGCATTCTTTTTTATTATTTTTCTATGGGCTTTATTCCTACGAGGTCTGTCTCACTCAACTTGGTTTTCGATTGTCTCCAGCACGTGCAGGCACTTCCGGTAAATGCTGCCGCACATAGCGGGGAACAAGATTACAGGCTCCTTAGAAGAGTAGTTTGATTGGAACACACTAGATGCTGCGGAAGGAAATAGGGCCTCCGAAATTAGGTTTATTTAAAAGAAATTCCAAAGATATAAAATCATGCAAACTTAAGTTTTGTTTAAGGTTATTATTTACACACCCCGGGCAACGCCGGGCGGGTCTGCTAGTATATATATATAATAGAATTTTATAATCGATTTTTAATTCATTTCCTGATACGCTAGAATTAAAAAAATATGGGAAGAAAGCTGTGGTTTCGATTAATTAAATTTAATACCTTTTAAAGATTTTACTTTTAAATAAGTTGTGAATTTATTATTAATAATAAATTATAAACTTAATTCTAATGTATTTTTCCGTTAGCCAAGGGGGGCGTTAAATCGTTAAATATTTTCCATTGTTACAATTGTATACGTGTAGCAATAATAACAATGGATTTCATAATGTGCCAATCCACGCTAGTCAAAAAAGCCCAACTGGCTGTGAAGCTGTTGCAAGAAAATAATTTCAGGGCTCTAAAGTAGAATATATAAATAAAAATTAAGAGTAGTATATTTAGTTTAACAATTAACAAATTAAAAAAGTTTTGTTCCAATTAAAAAAATTAAAACGATGCATGCAAATTTTTAGCTCAGTCGGATAACTGCAATGCGACCCGCACTGAACGTGAAATTTTGAAATTTTTGCCCGAAAATTCATCTTTTTAGGTAAGATGCTTTTATCTCTTATATAATTTGCTCTTAAATAATAAAAAAAAAATCTCCAGACTTATTCTTGGTATTTGAAAGTTTAAGTTACCATAAATATAACAGGGAAAGCAATTTGCAAAGTTAGGAGCAGAACGCCTGTTTAGGGAAACGCCAGCGCTTATCATGCGTGGTGGCTGTCATCCGTGTTTGTAAATAAAATTTACTTTATTTGTAATAACGCCTAGTTACTTGTTTATATTATTATGGCATTAAGATATAAACGTTTTCGTGCTGTGTTAGTACCACTGGAAATGTTGATAAACCATGTTTATAGCCTCTCCGTTTTTATAGCGGGTTTTGTATATTTATTCTTACGATGCCTTTGATGAATGGATCGACAGTTTTTTATTTAATAACTGTTTGTACAGCTGCAACATGTTTTTTTTTCTAGTACTGTGAAAGAATAAACTTCTTCAGTTACTTCAACACACAAGTTAAGAAAACATTTTTTAGTCATTCTCGTTGACTACATTTCCAATCAAATCATGGGTGCCAAACTACTTTCGAATCGACACGTTTTAAGTGTTTTTTCTACCATGTAAGGGTTGTAAACCTTATAACGAAAGAAAACGCAACACTGGTAATTCAAGAGGTTTCCAATTTTTGGCAAAAAGCACTAATTCCTACTAGAAGAAATTATCATTGTGTTGATAAGTTATTTAAACTCTAAGATGAATGGAAAGTTTTGCAGAAAATTTTAACTAGAGCAGAAAGCAAGAAAAAAGAAAAAAAAAACAGAACCTTTTGTGGAAAGTATGGACGATCACTTGCACATAGTTAATTCAGGTTCTTTGTAAAGATGAAAATTGAAATGGATAAGAAATTCTTAATGCTTCAGCGCCAAAAAGGAACACCGGACTCCATGGTTGGTAGTGTAGGTCGAAAACTAAAACATAAGGTAAAACGAGCACTGAAGCACACTGCAATGGAAACTTCTGGGAAAAAAGACTGATGAAGAAATAGCAAATAAAAATTATACTTATAAGTTTGCTTCATCAGTTACTGGCGATTTAGGGTCAAGTAATTTAAACAGTGGTCGTGACGACTATAGTAAAAATTATTCTGTCATTGATTAGTAAATATCATAAACATCAACATCCGTAGCAACAACAACTGTTTCAGCCACTCGAGATACATTGGAATTTTTTAATCACCTTCTTTCTGAAAATTTTGATAAGTTCAAAATCACTGATAGAAATGCATATTAATGGCTGCTGTAGACGCTTTCGGGCGTGTTACTGAAAACCGGGTAATAAAACGTACTTCTTTTCAACGAATTAGAAAACAATTTAAAGATGCAAGGCACACAGAAATACAGAAAAAAAATTCTAAACGACTGTCAAAAATTGGCGTTGAACTGAGACGGAAAGCTGCTCCCAGCACTCACAGGTATTGAAAAGACTGATAGAGTAGCTAAAAAATTAAAAAAAAATTAAATAATAATAATAATAATAAAAATAAAACCTTTTGCTAAACTAGTATATAAATAGCACAATGAATGCGACATTCCATTAAAACTATCCCTTGAAAATGATGGCGTTTGCGATCGAAAGACCTCGGGAGTCATCTTTTCTGTTTCTTTGCATATGATTTTTAACATCAATGGTTTTTAAGTTTAAAGACCAGTTCATTTTGTAACGGAATATTTCATAAATTTTTATGCACCTTTTTAGTAAATAGATTTTTATATTAGTTATTTTAATGGAAAGTGAATGCGTCATTCCACTCTGAACTCGTTTTGAGTTTTATGTTTTTCGATTGATAGACTGGAAATAATTATCAACTTTTCAAGGCAAGGAGTAACTGTTGAGAGTCCCTGACATCCCAACATCTTCAGGAGAACAGCAAGCCATGGATGTTCACCAAATAGTAGAAAAATGCGGCATAGCTGACAAAATTCAAGCACTTTGCTGTGATTTGACAGCAAGCAACACAGGTCGAGTAAATGGCGCCTTCAGAAGTCTAGAAAAAAATGTTCAATCGCGACCTGTTGTACTTCACTTACCGTTATCACATTTATGAGTTATTTTGGGAAGCTGTTTCGACTCACTGATGGGTGCAACTTCTGGTCCAGGCATGGCGTTTTTCGACAGATTTAGAAAAATTTCGACGAAACTGAATAAGAAAGTTCACATGACTGGTTGCAATGGAATGCCTGATAATGTCCGCTCTCTCCTTCTAGGAGCACCACCATTACGCAGAAATAACAATGAAATGAATACCAAGAATTGTTGGAGTTAACAATGAACTTTCTTGGTGGCATTCTGATGAACGCGATAACGTTTCGTATGCAAGGAGCTATAAGTTGTGCTAGGTGGGTATTAAAAACAATTTATGCATGCAAAATATACATGTTTCAAGATAAATTTCAGTAATCCATAAGTAGAAGATATTTATAAGAAGAATATGCATTTTTCTTGCTCGAGTGTCTGGTTGGACCTGGTTATGTCATCAGAAGCTATAAAAATACTAAGTCCTGTCGTGATTCCTGTTAAAGTTATCTCACACTTATAATTTTCTGATTGTGCGTGTTTCGAGTGTTTCTGGAATTTAGTTCTGCTTAGTCAGCGCAATCGAACCTGTATTGATAGTATGATTCACTTGCATAAAAACTGCTGAGTGCCTGCTTAATGTTAGACTGAGTGTTAAATGCCTCTTTAGAGTAATAACTGGTATATATAGAGAGCGTATTCACTTCTTAAATGCTTAAATGCCTCTTCGCTGCCTGCTAGCTATGTCGAAGCGCAAGCGCTGGATATTCACCTCTTTCGATCTCTCAACCGAGCCTTCTTTTAATAACAATGTACAGGAGTATCTTGTTTATGGTAGAGAGGTTTGCTACGGATACGGGTAGCGCACATCTTCAATGCTTTGTTTCCTTTAAAAACCGACGGAACCTCTGCACAGTTAAGCGATGGCTTCCTGGTGCTTATTTTGAGCGAGCTAAAGGAACTGTGGCAGAGGCTTCGAGTTATCGGAAAAAGGATGTTGATTTCACCGAATTTGGCACAATTCTAGCAGATTCGCGAAAAATTGATGAATTTTGAGACGTTCTCGATAAAGCTGAGCGCGGTAAGATCATCATCTTCATTAAGGCCGATTATCCGGCGCTCTATCTCCGCTACAAGGTGTGTTTACACTCTTGTCAGCTATTTAACGATCCGCTTCCAAACTCCTGTGGAGTATGGATTTGCGGTCCTCCCCGGATCGGTAAGGATTACACTGTGAGCCATTTTAGCCCTTTGTCCATTAAAAGTCTAAACAAATGGTGGGATGGCTACGTCAACCAAGACTATGTTCTGGTAGACATTTCCCACTGTGTCTGGCTTGCCATTTTTTTGGAAATTTGGGCTGATATGCACCCATTTACCACGGACATTAAACGGGGTAACTAATTTTCAAATACAAGAATGCTTCATAGGCATAACTTTAGACGCTATACGGGATAGGTCTAGTATATACGACTTCTTTGGAACAGAGCCAACATATACAGAGAGACTTAAACCTCAACCTAACAACACAGTACTCAACATGTTAATAAAGCATGAAGAAATGAATCTGATGGTGAGTGCCACCTCACACAACGAAAAGGTGAAGGAGGGTGAGTTGGTGGAGCTATCAGAATCTTCACAGTCTACTGTTCACTCTGAGTCTTCAGTTGTAGTCTTCCGTTCATCATCTCTTCGCACTTGTTGCTCCCATTGGCCTGAACCTGAGGTTGCATGTTCGAATGCCGATGTGGACAGCGAGGACGACTTCTTTCCTAGCCAGAAGCGTAGTAAATGAGCTTGGAGAGTGCGCCCGTGCTTGTATGGTAATATATACCAGTTTATTGTGACCTCATCCCGAATTCCAAATCATGCATCAACTGAAAAACTATCAGGATCCTCTCTTCGGAAAAAATAATGTTCAATACTCAGTTTTCACAGAATACTGAAAATTGCTCACATTGTTCAGTGTGAATACTGTTCACATTATGTTTTTGACGCTATAGAAATTATTTTTGGAAATAAAAATGCGTTCCTCTTATAGAGTTTATGAGCTTTATTAAAAAATATTTTCTATCTTTTTCACGATAATTTTGGAATTTTTCAAATTAAATTTTGGCAAATACGATTTAGAATGTTTTTAAACAACAGCTGGTGTTGCTTTGATGTGTCCATATGAATTTCTGATTTAAGAAAAAACAAATGATCAAGATAGAAAAGAATATAGACTTCTGAAACGTAATTACTCGTTGTGTATAGTATATTGTAACTTCCAGGCATTCGCGGATCGCATTAAAGCTTTCCAATTGAGCTAAAAGTTCGCAAAGCCGTTTTTTTGTTCATTGGGACAGGATTAGTGCATGGGAGCAGGACAAGTTTTACTTTCGAAAACTCCTATTGTTAAGGGCCACCCTAATATATATATACCTCTATGTATATATATATATATGTAATGTCATATTCCAGCATTGTATATTTAGTGCAATTATAATATGTATTCAAATGACAAATTATTTTCAAACGAGGGGCTGTTTTTTGTACCATTTAAAAGAGAAAAGAAGCTATTTTTTTACATTTTTAATTACTAAATATTTTAATTCAATTATTGTAATGAAATAATAGATTAAACAAAACGTATTGTAAACATAAAATATCGGAATTTATGAAAGGACATTTACCGCTAAAAACAAAGTTCAGATTTCTGATTTAGGGAGATAATTAATTATTGAGTAAATAGTACTAGCGCTAATTTGTAATCAACAAAGTTATTCATTACTGTCGGACAAACTTATGACAAGTTAGAACATTCATATTTCATGAAAAATAATTATGTTTAACATTCGATTATTATCTTTAAAAAAATCGAACGTAATTGCTGTAGTTTTTATCTATGAGATAACATATAGTAAAATCATATTCATACACTTTATACAGCGATATTTGCCAGAAAGATAGTAATTAACAATTGAAGAGCTGAGTGGATGAACATATTATGCTACATTTTCTTAATTTTTTTATTTTCATTTTGGATGAAAGTGTTATGAGGTATCCTATCACATGATGAAGCTAAAATACTAAGATTCTATTTCGTCTTGAAGATTTAAGAGATTATTCATTAATATTTAATATTTTAATATTTAATAGTGTCAATAATATTAATAATTTTTAATATTTGAAAATTAAATAGAAATGCGTTTTTCTGAGAGAGTATAGTACCATACCTGTTAATATTTTAAACACATGGTATCAAACGGAAAATAAATCATTAAAATTTACAGAAAAAACTTTCACCTCAAATTTCTTGAAATGTAATTTTTGTTACTTAACATGTTCTTCCACTTAGCTCTTCAATTTGTGTTTGCATTTTATTTTATTTTTATTTGTACTAAAATGCTAAAAATGTGTATAACTTTTGTACCATAAATTTGCCCACACACAGGTAAAATTACTATTGTCTCATTCTTCCCACAGTTCTGTCCCATTCAAAAGAAATAAAGATAAAAATAATAGAAAATGCTGAATTTAAAGTAAGAAATCATATTTACAAAGTAGGTTAAAAATAAATTTTTGAAAATTACATTTTGTTGAGAACTTGATTTTTTGTGAAATACTCTCAAATATATATATATATAGTATATATATGTATTAAGATTTGGTTTCCCATTCGGAACTGGAGAAATAAAAGGTAAGTTACTTCAGCAAACTTAAAAAAATATTTTTACTTTTTTATTGCAGGGTAAATCAGAGTTAGACTATCTAATTATTTGCCCCAGTCACTGTATTTCAGCTATTGGACATATGACGAAGCTAGTGACGTTCTGCTCTCAATCCTTCTAAAAAAGGTAGTAGACGAAGTTACAACGAATCATTTCTTCAAATAAAAGTTATATTAGTAAAAAAAATGTGAGTTTATCATTTGCCGTGTGTTCTGGTAAGGTGCAGATAGTAGCAGAAAAAAAATATAATAGACCGGGAGATAGCAGCTCAGACTATCACCTCATCGAGTTAACAGCTGAAATTCCAGAATTAGTTAAATCACGATTCGCATATTAAAACGCAATCGGTCTGCAAGTCATATCTTTGTGGAAAACACCTGAAATCCCGATTTCAGCGGTCGACTCGTAGGTTTATTATTCTGTTTTTCTGCTCTCAGTCCTCTATGTTTTCGTAACTTCGGGTGCAGAAAAATATGGTGATAAATCTGCGAGTCAACCGCTAAAAACGGGTTTTCAGGTGTTTTCCACCAAGATACGACTTGACAGGCCGATTGCGTTTTAATATGCGAATCGTGTTTAACTAATTTTGGAATTTCAGCCGTGAACTCGATGAGGTGGTTGTCTGTGCTGGTGCCTCCCGGTCTATAATGTGTTTATTAGACATTTTTCATGAATTATTAGACATTTTTCATGAATTATTTCGTGAAAAATTGTTGAAACAGTTATCAGATAATGTGTTAGTATATAGGCTGATCACGTTTGATCCCATTTCCAGAGCTTCTGTCTGGAGCGTCTATTCTGATCAAGTGAGGCGTCTAACCCTGAGGTCCAGCTAAGAAGGCCATAGTCATTCACTAAGTGTTTTGATAAAAATCCCATTTTTTCTGTTATTTATTATACATTAATATTTTTATCAAGTTCTACATAAAATTTACGGTTGATGGGTTAAATGTGCTATACAAAACTCCTTACAATAAAAAATAAAAATCAGGGGGGGGGGGGGGTGAGGACATAAATATGAAAACTATCGCTTACTTACACTTATAAAAAATTTAGAAGAAACAAAATTGTTATTTTTACCTGATAAACCATCATTGTGTTAGCCTCTTTGTGAAACATTTTAACAACCATCGTTCAACTATACTTAATTGAAAAAAGATATGTTTATTTTTTACATATTGGATTCTTTTGAATAAGAGTCATTAATTGGTCACATAAATGCAAGGGGTTTAAGAGTTCCTTCTTGGTCGAATGTAAAACTGAAAAAGAAACATGAAAGTATGACGACAGATAATTTTCATTTTGACAGAATGAGTTAAATTCATCCACAAATTCAAAATTAATTTATTCATTCAAAACTATCTCATATGTGTATAACTAATTGTTTTTGTAGTTACGAATACCTTAAAAAAAAGAGATACGATTCGTTACAATATACTATTCCGAGATTAAATAAAAATATTTAAAATTCCTTTTAAAAGTAAAATAATATTTCACTAAGCCACGCTCCATTAATTTAATGTCGTATTTTTATTTTATCGTCAAGATTAGTTTTTTTAAAAAAAAAAAAAACTAGAAAATTATCCGTATATATAACATTAGAAAAAAGATAAAAGAAAAATTAATATGCATTTAACTTTAATGCACAGTTAATGATGAAATATGCATTTTCACTTAATAGTTTTTCTTTAAAAAATATTCAAAAGTTTTCTGTTTATAAGAAAGTAAAATCAGTTTTTAAACATTGATAAATTGTTTAATTATAACGGGCTTCATTTTTTTTTTTTTTTTTTTTTTTTTTTTTTTTTGTAAAAATAGCAAGCTATTTTTATTTTTCAAATTTAATGAAAAATAGCTTTTTTTATATCACATTATAAAACGTAGTGATATGATCAAAATATTTTACTCTTGTGCTGTATTTTTTTTAGCCTATATATTCCAGTTACATGTTTTACAAATTATTGCAGATTATGTTTCAAAATGTAGTGTAATTTTTTTTAAACAGTTTTACTTTTAGAGGTTTTCCAACAGTAGCTCTGGAAGAAAGTAGATTCGTGGCTGCAGCCTATAAACCAGGAATGACCAACACTCGACGCCCGGAGCCGCCATGAAGCTCTTTCGAATATTTCCTTTTATTTTTATTTTTTCTTCTTTTTCGTTACCTTTTTTTTTATGGTTTTTGTTTATTTTTTACTCACTTGCAATCAGTGTCATCAATTCTCCTTCAAAGTTCTATGTAAAGAAAAATAAATTCGAAATAAAAATATAAACAAATTATAACGTGTATATCTATATCTATATCTATAAATATATATTTTTTAAATTCAATAATCAATGAAAACGCATACATTTTGTTAGAAAAAAAAGATATGATTTATAACTATATACTATTCCAAGAATATATCAAAATATTTAAAATTGCTTTTAAAAGTAAAACAATATTTTCTAACCCACGCTCCATTAATTTAATGTCGGATTTTTCTTTCATAGTAATGATTAGTTTTTGGAAAAACTAGAAAATTATCCTTGTATATTTCATTAGAAAATAGTTAAATTGAAAATTAATCTGCATTTAACTTTATTGCAAGTTATTAATGAAAAATGAATTTTCACTTAATAATTTTTACTTTAAAAAAATTCAAATGTTTTATGTTTGTAAAAAACCAGAATCAGTTTTTAAACCCCGATAAATTGTTGAATTATATCGGGGTTCATTAAATATTTTTCATAAAAATTACAATCTAATTGCATTTTTCAAATTTAATAAAAATCAGAATTTTTTTTTATTTTTTTTTTATCACAGTAAAAAACAATGGGGAATTGAAATTACGCATATGTTAGAACAAAAGATATGCTTCCTTACGATATACTATTCCGAGAATATATCAAAAAATTTAAAATTGTATTCAAAGCTGGAGTAGCACATTTGAAGTTTATTCCAACAGAGCGAAAAATGTCCAGACCAGGGATCGAACCTGGATACTTGGCTGGATACATTAATAAGAGTGAATTATGTCAGCCAGGTATCGGTCCGGATAGCCTAACAGGTAAGGCATTGGCACGGCACGCCAAGTATCCAGGTTCGATCCCTGGTCTGGACATTTTTCGCTCTGTTGGAATAAACTTCAACTGTGCTACTCCAGCTTTGAATATGATATAATCCAGTTGGAAAAAAATATTCGTTCCCTTCATTAAGAATTTAAAATTGTTTTTAAAAATAAAACAGCATTTCACTAAACCACAGTCCATTAATTTAAATTCGGATTTTTCTTTTACAGTAATGATTATTTTTTTGGAAAAAACTAGAAAATTATCCTTATACATTACATTAGAAAAAAGTTAAAAGAAAAATTAAGTTTAATGCAGAATTAATGATGAAAAATGGATTTTCACTTAATAGTTTTTACTTTAAAAAAACTCAAATGTTTTATTTTTGTATGCAACCAGTATTAGTTTTTTAAACTCTCATAAATTTCTGAATCGTGTCTGGCACCATTATTTTTTTTTTTTTTTGTAAAAATTGCTAGCAATTTCCATTTTTTTTATTTAATAAAAATCAAGATTTTTGTTTTTAATCATATTATAAAACATAGGGATATGATCGAAGTATTCTTGTGCAGTATGTTTTCCAGCTGTATGTTATGCAATTTATTGCAGGATATGTTTCAAAATGTTTTTTTCTTTTTTAATGAATTTTACTTTTACAGCATTTTTTGTCGTTGTTGTTATGTTATATGTTGTCATATATTTAGTGTCAACATTTACAATATCCAATATTTTTTTATTACTGTAATTGTTTATCTCATTTTTTACACAATGCACCAGCATTTTTATTTTAACATTTTAATATGTAGGTGTCTCAGTGTAAATTGCTTAAGTTAAATTCTGTTATCCAAATAATAATAATAATAACAACAACAAAAATAATAATAATGGTAATAATAATAATACGTGTACAGTTACAAAGAGATATTTTCGCACCTATTTATTTGTAGTGAATGATTTTTTTTTCCTTTCCAAGAATTCCCAACACACACTGTAAAAAGAAATTCCGTTTATATACGAGTGATTTTATGTGAAATTTCTGTCTTCTAACCAAAACTTTTTATTTACAGTTGAAATCGTACATTTTCTTTAAATAAGCGAAATTTCATTTTTATACTTACTCGTTGAACGATAAAAAGAAAAATGCTCCTTCTAAGACAGACAAATGGAAATATTCCTTTTTGATTTAGAGAAAATGGAAGATATCTAAACTGATTGTTTTTTTTATTTTACTGTATAATATTGGTACCCCACTTGCCTGTATTATCGATATATATATATTACACTATCGTACATGGCACAGAAATTGCATTATTTGTTGATTGTTTAATGGCAACGCCCGAATGAAACGCATCTCATTAATTATTGAACAGCATATAATGCATCGACATATTTATACAGGTGTTGCTATACGGGGGATCTGGTTCAGTCGCTAAATGCAGCTAAATTTGTCGGCAACTTGGCGATACATTGCCAAATTTGGTGACCAAACTGAGTCGCCAAAAGTTATACCAAATTGGTGATATCTCTAATATTTCGCGAAATTCCCATAGACTTCCATTGTAAACAAATAGGGTTTACTTGCTTACAGAAAATTAACAAATTGAGATATTTTAATGCAACAAAAACAAATATTAGCTTAAGGGATTATATAAGTTATATTTAAGGGAGTTCAAATAAATTAAATTATGAGAATAAACTGGTCACTGAGGGCGACTAGCGCTGTAAAGTTTAAATAATAAAAGCGTAAAAAAAGCAGTAATATACCGTCTTATACATATGCTATCAGTAATATACCGCATATTACTGATTAACGGTGTATTACTGCTTATTTTATGGTTTACTATTGCTAATTTTGAGGTATAATACCTGGTAGCTGTGGTGCCAGTATTATACCGTAAAATCAACATTTTTTTTTTTTTTTTTTTTTTTTTTTTTTTTTTTTTTTAATGTAGTTAAATTTTTAAATTGATGTTTTCTTCTATAACAAAGTCATTTAATGTAGTCAGGTGTTGAAGGGGACAGAGCATTCACCATCTAATGGCGGGTAACGAAGTTAAAATCCTGTGGAAAGCATGGGATAAAAAACAGCTGTAATAATATGCAATAGAAAGACCTACTCAATATAAATATGCATCAATATGTATAATTTTTATATATACTGCGGTATTGTTCATATTTATTTTAAAAAAAAACATAATTTTTCCGTTTTAAAAAGAGGGACTAACATACAACAATAACAAAAATGGAAGTTTTTGAAAAAACGGAAAATAGATGGCAACTTTGCTGTTAGCACAATTTCCGTTTTTCCACGGATTTTCTCTTCTGCTAAGGGGTCTCAGGACTCTTAAAGCTTTTCAATTTCCGAAAGTTTATTTTTTTTAGATGTTAAACTCCTATCATTTTTGAACATTTTGATATACTTGTTTCCTTGAAATTCCTATAAGAACAGAAGTTGCGGCATTTAGAATTATACCAGCTGAATAGCTAAAGCGGCGTTTGCTAGACTTTGAAGTCATTTTTCCCCAAATGCCGTATTTGGGCATAATGCGCATATCTCAAAATTTTCTGAATATTTTTTTTTTTTATCAAATTTTCAAAACATAAGTTTCATATTAGTCTGTATAAACTGAACCTAAAATTTAATTTTTATTGTTCACAAACATATTTTTTTCGGTGAAAATAGTGTTGAAATTTTCAAAATTTTGTATTAGCTATCTACAACTTGGTAATAAAAATATAAACACCCTTTAAATACAAGTTTGTTTTGGTTCAGAGTAAGTATTACAATCTGAAGTTTAATTCAACACAAAAAATTTCCTTCTAGATGCAAAATTTATCTTGTAAACCTTGCGTAAGCTGTTATACAAACTTTCATTTTGACAAATGTCTGACAGTTTGAAACACCTATAAACACAAATTCTGTACCTTGCAATTTTTTAAATACGGGAAAATAAAGAACACTATTATATCTTTTATTCCAATAAAAATTGTCTTTTAAATTCATATACAATTTAAGATATTAAATGTTGAAAATAATCTCTTTTTTTTTTCCAATTTTAAGAATCCTGAGCCTCTTTTAAGTGCAGTTGAAAAGAGTTTGTAAATTCAGTTTTTCTACCTGTTCTCTCTTTTTAGTCGTCTGTTTGGCTATTCGCTCTCTAACTTTCGTATACATCCTTTGCTGCAACAAAATTTATACATATTCTTGAGGTTTAATATTGCATGTAACTTACGAGAAATAAAAGTGTAGCATTTTAAATTCGTTTACATAGATAATCAAAATTATTCAGGTGTAGTATAATCAGTGGATAATAATTGTTTGATATACAATTTACTTATGTTACACTGCTTCGAACATTACAAAATCGATTTATTGATTTTAATAGCAACATGTAACCTACCAAAAATGCTATCCAAAACATCCATTATGAATGTACTGGGATAAAAATGAAACGTGGATTGCATTAATGTTTATATGTAGTTATATTAGAAGTGTGCGTTGAAAAATCGATACGTTTTATTTAACTGCAATATATCATACTTCGCATACAAAATAAGGTATATAACATTCAATGAAAACGTTAAATAATTCAGATACCGTATCCTCTATGAGCAATAATAAAATATGTACTTTTTTATTTGTATTATGCACTTCCAATAGTAACTAAATATCCATACCCTGTAAATATTTTTTGTAGATAATGTACATGACTTCCCAATAGTAATTTCTGAAAGTGCGTTTTAAATTGTAAATTCAATTTTATTGTCCAAACTCAATTTAACTATAATATGTGATGTGAATATAAGGTTAAAAATATTCTTACACAGGGCTGCATTAAAAAAAAAAAAGCATATTGCCGAAATTTTTTTTTACAATATTATACTTTTCCACGCTGAATTATATTCTAATGCACGCGTGGTATGTAAAAGAGTTTACAAAGCTGAACAAATGAATTTCCATGACAGTACTACTGTCTATGAAGGTAACTTCGATAAATGGGTATACAGCTGTATAGTCTATTTTCTAAATTACAGTATATCCTCAAAAATCCGGCATCGTCGGGACCAAGTCTAGGCCGGATTTTTAAAAATTCCGGATTTCTGAAGGAATATCAAAAGTACTTCCGATATTCCTAATGGCGACTTCATTCATAATTTAATTCATAACCAAGTGACAATTATGTTACAAAAAAAAAAAAGATAAATAAATATTTAAATTAATCTTACTGCAATTGATATTTTCTATGTTACAAATAATAATAATAAAAAAAAATCTTATAAACAGTAAAATCATTTTCTTCTCGTGTAATCGTTAATGTTATTTGCTTAACTTTTTTGTCCGTTCTTTAACAAGTTTTTCTTGTATTTGATACGAGCAAAGAATACCAATTTTGGAAACAGAGTTTTGTTTCACTACAGGGGATATTAATTCTCCAGTCAAATTGATGCAATTTTCAGTGATATCTTTTCTTCTGACGGTTCCTCAAACTCGTCCCTTGAGCTGCTACTAGCGTTATTGGCGGTTCTATTGTGGCCATATATTCCTAGCTCCGAGATTTCTTGGCCTTTCTATTATTCAAGGAACTAATTGGGTCTGACATATAAAGAAAACACAAGTTCTTCTTAATCAGCTATTTATTTTTCGCACTTTAACTTTCGAACTCTAAGTTTTGAATTTTTAAACAATTGCTATTTTTCTCTCTACCGTAAACTTAAAGTGTAAAAAAAAGAGGGAAAAAATGACTTTTTGCCCGGGATTTCCGAATGCCAGATTTTTGAGGTCATGCTGTATTTATTTTCCGCTCGTTTTATCGTATGTAATCATCATTTGAAACAATAAAATGATAAAATAAAAAAGTGTTCCAAAATCGATACATGATATAAGATTTTAGTTTCTTGTTCTGGTGCCATTGCATATTTTCAACACAAGTTAATTTGGAAAAGTTAATCAATTCAGTGGATTTAATTCGCTAAAAGTTAATCCTCTGCATTTCCGTGCTACATGTTATTATTCTACATGTTTAGTATTAAAATGGCTTCATATCCTACAAAAATTCCTGCAAGGCTTAATACCCTACAAAGTTTATTTTTCATTTCAAACTAAATATATAACATTTTTAAGAAAGTTGTATCTCTTTATTCTAAAAAAGTTACTAATGCTGCTGTTGCCGTAAATGATTTTTTTGTCACCGTTCACCCTTTTCGGCTTTTAATGAAAAAACAATTGCATATAGAAACATGAGCCCATAGTGAAAAAACATATACTATATGAAATTTGGTTTAATTATGTTCATAACTTCATACCATTTCCGATGATACAAAGGAAAATCGCTATCAGGGAACCCGTTTTCTATACAATATCGCCAATTTCATGTGGGACATGATGGCCATAGCAGGGCTCCCAAATGGCCCGCCAACGGAATAACAATATTTTTTTAGAAAAATTTTCTTTTTATATTTTTCTTATAAACCGCCCCAGAACCACCTTTGAAAGTTAATTCTAGCGCAAACCTACCATAAAATTTTCTGTTAAAATTTATTGGTATTCAGTTGGCGGACCATTTGGGAGCCCTGCCATAGTGAAAAGATACATCGCACCCTGGCAAAAAAAACTTCAAACAACTCGCAAAAACTCATTTTGCAATTTATTCCATTAATAGGTCTGTGACAGCTGCGTCTTGGTACAGCAGAAGTTTCATAACTGTAGTTATCCACAAAATATCTTTATTACGCTATATGTCCATTGGAGACCACAGAAGGGGTGCAAATTGTGTTTAGAGCCAAAATTACTCAACCTACCGAAACCACATCTACCTGTTCATTCTTAAGTGATTTAAGCTTTTGTGACCTTTTTTACTGCTGCATCCAAAGATAGGTACTGTACATGTTACATGTTACTGGTACTGTTGTGTTTCATGTTACAGTAATACTATAAGACTCTTTTTTTCATCTTCTGTGAAATGTACTTTTGTCGCGATTTGTAACTTTTCTTACCGGGGTGCGATATATGAAGTTTAGTTTAATTTTATGCTTAACTTCATTCACTTTTCGATGATAAACACAGACGAACAGATATTTTGTAAAAACGTGTTTTGGGGGAACTCTAACCCTTTAAACTGGTAAATCCGTTGAAAACTGGAGGCCGAAAGAAATTTAGAATACAATATTTTCTTCTATTATAGAAAGGAGATAGAAAATATTAGATATTTAAAACGTATTTGAATTCCTTTACTACCTTTCAGTGTTAAAAGTGAAGTAACAAATTTTAAACAAAAAATATTTTTTTTCCTTTTTCAATTTATGTCCATTCTTGCGAAACGATAATTCCTCAATTGCAAAAATCAATGAAAAACAAGTGAGAAATCTCATTGTTAAAACTATTTTCAAATGCCATTGTGAATTAGTATGTTATTATATTCTCTTTAAAATCTCTTCAATTTTATGAATGTGGAACATTTGAAAGAAATGTCAATTTTTCTTAGAGAAGCACTTGAAGACCATTCATTTAAGTTATTTCAAATAAAACAATTCCTTCTGAAAGATTTTTTTTATTTACCAGTTCAAGCTTATTTAAGTCTTTTTTTTATTCGTAAAGCATATAATTACTTTTTAAATAATGTTATTTTACTTTTTTTAAACGAAAGCTAATAAAGGTAAATTTTATTTCATAATGTAGAAGTATAACTTAAAATACTTTTTTTTAAATCAGCCTGTATAAAATGTAGTTTGTAAGCATAAAAATATTTTATAAACAAAACTATATATTTTATACACGTTAAATGATATGAGAATGTAATATTCCGGTTTTTTTAAGAAGTACTGTTTTTTCAATCATAAAAATATTACACATTGGTTTTAATTTTGCAAACATCCATTGATGAATCATTTTAGTTTACAATGTTCATCTTTCAAAGGGTCATATATATATATATATATAATTCCTTTTCTCTATAGCAGACTGTCTTTCACAAACAAATATTATCCAGATCAATTATATATATATATATATATATGTTCAATTACGGAATATAGAATTTCAGATTTGTAAATGTACATTAAAACAAATAAAATATGTAAGTTAAGGTGGTTTTATATGAAGTTTAAATTTATTCCTACAGCAAAAAACTATTTTGAGTTCTATCACAAAATTATTTTTCATTACAGAATAAGTAATTCAGATATGAATGTGGTTTTACATAAATTTTCAATTGCAAGTATACGAATAAAATGGATTTTGCCCAAATTTAATGTTTGTTAAAATGCCTACATACTAGATACTACATTCTAATTACTACTACATTCTTCAATTACAGAATGTAGTATTTCATATAGGAATGTGTACGTTTTGAAAAAAAGAAAATTACAATATGTACGGAAACGTGGTTTTACATGAATTTTCAATTAAAAAGGCATGAATAAAGTGGATTTTTGTGTTTAAATACTTGTTAAAATAGCTACATTCATATTTTAATCATTTCTACAGCAAAAAATCATTTTGAGCTTTAGCACGAAATTATCCTTCATCTAATTTGTAAAAGATTTTTTTTAGGAATACTAGAATGTATTGAAAACTTCCAAACGTATCTGTTTTGCTACGAAATAATTTTGCCCGTCTCACTGAAAAAATGTCCAGACGGTGATTCGAACACAAGAACTTTAACGTGAATTGCAATTGCTTTACTTTTTTAGGTATCTTGGTGACAACATGAGGGTAAATTGCAGTCAGAAAAACATTACGAGATAAATTTGATCGCCAGTCGTGGGCTCATGTAGATCATTGGCAATTTCAGTCAAAGGGCATAGTTTCGAATTCCGACTTGAGTGTTTTTCAAATCAGTTGGAAAAATTAAGTTTGTATAATATCTTTACAAATCGGGCAGTTTAACTATCTTCTTTTTCATTTATTAGATGTGGTGGTTAATGATTCTTATTATTTTTTTATTTAAGGAACATTTATAATTTGGGCGAAAGGTAACAAAATGTACATCTTTTGAGGTGATCCAGTCATCAAGCTATTTCCGATACCAATTCTATTGTTGAAGCGTTTCATGGAGAGTACCTGAGAAATCAATGAAAACAAATGGTAGTCGGAAGATACGAAGTTTGGTGAGTACTGCGGTTGATCAAGATTTCCCAGCTAAGTATAACTATTCGGATATGATAATCCCAAAACTTTCTTCTATCTCATACATACATTAATACTTCCTAAAAATGCATTATAGCAACCCCAACGGATAGGTGATTAATGTAAAAACCTAGTTAGCAACAACTTATGTCAATTTCCAATTCAGTTGGAAGTTTTATGAAAATCCGTGCATTAGTTTTTGAGATAATGCTATTGCGGAAATCGTGAAAAATGCAGTATAGTAGCCTCACATTTTGGGTGATTTACACCAACAACTAAACAACATTAATTTATATCAAGGACTAACTGAATCTGAAGTTTGATGAAAAACCGTGCATTAGTTTTTGAGATAAACCTATTGCGGAAATCGTGAAAAGTGCAGCATAGTAGCGCCACCTATGAACGATTTACACCAAAATGTTATCAGCACCAAATTATATCATGGACTAACTGAATCTGAAGTTTTCTGAAAATCTGTGATTTAGTTCTTGAAATATGGCTATTGTGGAAATAATGAATAATGCAGCATAGCAGCACCACCTGCTGGGCAATTTACACCAAAAACTAATCAGCACCAATTTATATCAGGGACTAACTGAATCTAAAGTTATATAAATTGTGTCATTTGTTCTTGAGATAGACCGCCCAAAATTTTGTGTTACACACAGGCAAACAGACTCACAGACTTGCACAGAGACAGACATTTTGTAAAAACATATTTTTCGGAATTTCTGACCTCTAAAACGTGTTAATCCGTCGAAAACTGGAATTTGAAAATTTTTATGAATCCAATACTTTCTTCTTGTAAAGATAGAAGAAAGCAAAAATGGTACAATAGTCGTTTTCCCTGTGTGGGAGGAGGTGGAATGTCGTGCAGCAAAATTCATTTTTGTGGCTTCAAGCATAAATGGCCACTTTTGGATCAATGCATGCTTAGCATTGATCATTCTTGGAAGGTATGGAATGGTATTAATTGTTTCACCGGATTTTAGAAGCTTTTGGTGCACTGCATCCAACTGGTTCCACCAAATGCATAGCATTGTATTCTGTTTGTTAACGCCATCTTTCCAAAGCTAATCAGTTTTGCGGTCGATGTTGATTGTTAACATGGCCAAAGCTTGATCTTGAGTTAGGACACTGTCACAGTATGTTTCCATAAGTAAGCTTTCATTCGGGTTTTTCTTTTGATTGAATAATAAAAACAGTACGTGCCGCACATACTCTTGTTTGAATATTTGGCATGTTTATTATACGAAAACATATATGACACTATCTCGAGACCGCTTAAATATTGGTGGCATTTTGAAAGGTATGCTCAGACCTACAAAATAAAATAAAAAGCTAGACTGTGGACAAGCTTCTTTGTTCCAAACTATCTCCCGAATAAATTAAGAATTTTTACTGTCACCACCTAATAAAATATACCAATCTCAAGGAATTGTTTTTTCTTATTTTCTAGAACAGTTTCATGATGACACAAAAATTATTTCTCACTGGAAAACCAAAATGCCTCTTACACTTAAAATGTGAAAACTATCATTTAACATATATAAGGTAATCTTCAGTATGTCAAAGAATGTTTTTTTAGTTACAGAAATGTCCCTTTAGTGAGAATTTTCAAGTTAAGTCATTTTTCCTTCACTCTTACGAAAATTCTCATTAAACAATGAGGACATTTAAACGGGTAAATACAATCTCACACATTAAATAAATTGAATTAAGTTTTTTAAAGAAATCCAATATGTTAAAACTTATTGGTGATATGAAGGAAACAACTTTCTTTAATTGAGTATTTTCAATCAAAAACGCAAATTAATGCTAATATTACTGTTAAAATAGAACTAATTAATTAATCGAGACAAACAAAATATACAAATAAATTTGAGTTACACAATTTAAGTATATTTAAATGGTTACCTAAGTCACTTTTCTTTTCGATCGTAGAATAAGTGGTTTTTTTTTTTCGTCATTGTTTTCTAATTTTGTGACATATTCCAAAATTTGGTCTGTTACACCAGACTGATTGGTAATATCGGCGATAAGCCTGCAGCATGTCGAAGCTTTTCACACTCATACATAGTTGACGGCAGAATTATATTTTTTTATTCATAAGTGTCACTAACCATTTCTTGATAGTTCAGCAGAAAATGCGACACAAACATTTTTTAACGATGTGTAAAAAGAGTGTCTTAAATTGATGCCCGATTAACTGTGAAAGATTTGTGCGCATGCACTGATGACAAGTGCACATTCATCGAAATGAATAACGTTCTTTTTTAGGTGCGTTAGTAATTATATAAATACATAGCACCTATAGTCGTCGTTCAGTCCGTCTGTCTGTCTGTCCGTCTGTCCGTCTGTCCGCATATAACAGCGCAAAACTACCCAACCGAATCGTTTGAAATTTAAAATATAATTGTTGCATAATTTTGTCGGGTCATTTTAAATTTTACAAAAATCGGGTGTATAGTTTAATTACAGAGACATTCAAAAATTTTCGTTACATTACTGCCAATGGAAAAAAAAAATATTTCAAGTGCATTTTATGATGTTACAGCCTATCGAACAGAATGCAATCGATATGCACTTATGAAGTGCACAAAAATATATATTCAGTGCAATATGCAGTGCAAAAAATATTTAAAAAACTAATTAAAGTACGAACGCACCTCATTTCCTACGTTTGATGTGCAATTTCCAACTTGTTATTAAAACGATGTAGAACCCGTTAAATTTCTACGAAAGAAAATGTTTAAAGAAGAACGGCTACTTTGATTAATAATAAACCGATTAATTTAATTGCAATAAAGAATCCATAGAAATTTGGTTAGTCTGATTCTTAAAGAAAATATTACTTTAATCTAAATTTATCAAAATACTATTTCCTTAAACTTCAACTGTTCCAAGTTATTGAAAATTTAAACTTTATTTGTGTACGTAATTAGTAAAATATAATCAAGATAAGTAAATTTGCTGAATTTATCAAATGAGACACTTAGGCTGCGTATCATGGAATGACAAATCAGCAAAGATTATTTCAGTATGACACAATCATAGAATTTTTCTTTCTGCATGAAATCTGAACCTTGTGTCATACTTACAATTTCAAAATTGACATAATCATACACGAATTCACCATTTAAAAATATTTTGACGCGCAATATTTTATTACTAAACATTTTTCCAAACATGAAATCACGTTTCTCAGCTACAACGTCGCACATGAACATTCCCACTCTTGGCTTGAGGTTTTAATCTTTGTACCGACGAGTAAAAATTCCAGAAAATTATGCCTTTCTAGATGGATTATTGTATAATATTTAGTTTTATCAATGAAAATTTTAGTCTCACCAGTATCAACGGGCAGCGTTCTCGCTGTCGCTCGCCATTGTGCCAAATCGCGACAAAATTTTAGGTAGATTTCGTAAGAAATACTACCTATTGCAGCCGTTACCATGGTGCGACTTTTGAAAAAATCCTTCATAACTTTTCATTATAGGACCTCAGGAACCCAAAACCACCCCCACCTAAAAAGTTTATATATATATCATCTTCAAACTCGCCAACAAGTTTGAGATGGTTGATATCTCGGCGGGGATTGAAAATGGGCAAAATCGGCCCAAGGGAATGGAAATGGAGAGGGCTCAAAATTTTGAATACCGTCTTAACATGATTCTGATAAAACCAGCTCTTACACAACAATGACAGGAAAAAATAAATATTTTTCGTTAAGCAATTGCCAACAATTAAAAAAAACAATAAAATTCTCACCACAACAATTGTTTTTCTATTGCAAGATTTCACGTGAAAAATTAACTTAAATAAATAGTTTGACGAATTGAAAACAAATTGAATATTACGTCATTAGTTTTCTAGTGTAAGATTTCCGCATGAAAACTCAAAATGAAATAAATAGTTTGACGAATAATATATATATATATATATATATATATATATATATATATATATTGCGTCATATTGGAAATATAATGGACCTCAGCAGGTGAATATGTAACGTCATGTGAGTTTGAAGAAACATATTAAAACATGATAAAAACCCGACTATGGAAATATTAACATATTTTAACACTTTGAGGTTCTCTGAATTTGCTTTATCCATTTTTAAACCTATTCCATATACATGCGTGTGTGTATTCGTGTATATTAGAATTTTCACAAAATGTTTAGTTCCCTAGAGCTCATTCTTAGTGAAGGAACTGGGTTTATCTCTAATCTTGATTTAAGTTTTGTTGGTGAATTTAGTACTTAACTTCGAAATCTACTTCCGCCTGTAGGCCCGAGCCGGCAGGGATTTTTTCATTTGGCGAGTAAACCAATAGTCAAATTCCCCAAATTGCGAGTGCTCAGTTTGTGTGTGTGGTTTGCCAACACAGTCGAGATTTTTAGATGCGTTACTGAAAGATTGGTGTCACTTTACATGTTCAATCGCACCGTGCCATTTACATTGCTCTATTTATAGAGATACTGACTCAACACCAATTCAGTTTAGCAACAGGAGATACACAGAAAGGATTATGCTATAGGTATTTCTCTATTGTCTATTAATCACTATCTACGCTCTATCATCGCGGCAGTAGAAACGCAAACAAAATTGCTTGCATTAAGCGCCAAATGGAGAAACATTTTGCTGGAATGCAGTGTTGAAATTAGCCATTTATCATACTATTTATTAATCATATGCAAAGTGTCATTGGCCGGTCAAATTTTTCAATCGCTTAAGAGTCGAAATCTCACAGATATTTTTAGTGTATATTTTCACAACGGTAAATCAAAAATTGCTGTATTTAATTTTTATTTCGACAGTTAAACGAATGTCTGAAACATTTACACATCTAGGAGACATTTAGAATGTAACTATTTTTAATAGTTTTCGTAGTGGATACTCGAATTTCTAGTGTATAAACAATTACAAAAATTTAGGTTATTTTAGAACATATTGAAAAAAAGGGATACAATAAAGGTTTAAAGATAGATTTTTCAGTGTTTCAAGCCGAATCTATTTTTCTACCATTTCTGTTCATTTGGCTACAGTTTATTTATTTCTTATTCGCCAAATCGCTAATGTTGGTCCAAAGCCAGCGAGAACACTGTCAACGGGAAGGAAAAATATCGAAATGTAACAGTTTTATGAGGTAAATGCGTGTATTTTAAAGCATAACATCGTTTTCTGTTGAAAATTTTCAAAGTTTTTTTTATTATATTAATTATAATTATAATGAAAAAATGGCATCAATAAGGATATAATCAATAAAAATATACAATCTCTATTTTCTGTTTTCTCTGCAACAATGGATGTGATCCGATTGCCACCATTCTAAAGTAATTTCACAAAAACTTTTAAAATTAAAAATAAAACATAAAAACGGAAATAAATTAAATTGTAACTAGTACGCACACATCTACAAATAATCAGCTTTTATTTAAAAAAATAATTATCAAAACTGGTTCAATAGAAAGCTCAGTGTTGATGAATATATAGGTTAGAATTATAATGAGAAAATGGCATCAATAAGGATATAATCAATAAAAAAAAAATAATCTCTATTTTCTCTTTGCAAAAATGGAAATAATCCGATAGCCAACAATCTAAAGTAATTTCACAATTTTTTTTTAATTAAAAATAAAACATACAAACGGAAATAAATTAAAAAATAGCTATCACATCTACATATGAACAGCTTTTATTTAAAAAAAGAATTATCAAAATTGGTTCAACAGAAAGCTCAGTGCTGATGACTAAAAATACAGCCTTGTCTTTTAAACGTACGGATAGATGATAGACATAACGAAATTGTCTTCAGTAACATAACCAGAGATATATTTTAAGTGGAGACGAATTAACGAAAATCCACTGTGTTTTTGTAAACTTAAAACTATATTTTTCTAAAGATATTTTTAAAACTCCATGCCCAAATAAAATTATATTTCTATTTTTTAATTTTTAAATGTAATTTCACACAAAAATAAATTTCTGGTAGAAACTGAGGAATCTACTGAAAATTACAGACACTTTTACTCTTATTTTTAGTTTTTAGAAACTTTATTTTATTAAAAAGAAAGAAATCAAGCATAGATTATGAAACACTTCTCAACACATTCCAAAAAATTTTTAATAAATTTTCACCGTTTAATATTGTGAAAGATTATGTTTCATTAAACAGATATCAAAACGTGTAATACAATTAAATATTTACTATCTACAGTAGAAATATTATCGAAAATCTTTTGTGCACCCGTGAATATGATTTATAGATTTGTATACATACTGAATATCTATATTAATATTATAAAGAAGTAAGGTGTGTTTGTTTCTTTGTTCGAGATAATCTCTGAAACTAAATAACCAATGTCAAAATTAATGGCATCAAAATGATGGCCTGTTGGCGAATGAGCCTTGTTCCAACATGGGATACATTATGTTGGGCTATTATGTCCATGCCACTACCTCAAATAGGGTTCAAGAGGAAAAAAAGTTAAAAAAAATATGATTTTTCAGTTACTGAAGAGTCTAGAAATATGAAATTTCAAATGGTACTTCATTATACGATATAAATTATTTCTAAGAACATTTCGTAAAGCATTCAAAATTTAAAAGGGGGGAGAATGCACGAAAAACGTTTTAAAAAACATTCTAAATGGCGATTTCTACACAATCTCAGAAAGTACCAAAACGATTTCAGAAATAATGGTTTGAAAATGAGGGTGATAGCCCTTGCTGACACGTAGGCTATATTTTATGTCGGTGCAACAATTCCCAAAGTTTAGCAGGAACAAGAAAATTCTAAAAATGCGATTTTTGTGCTACTGAAGGGCCTAAAATAATGAAATTTGGCATGGTAGTTATTTACAAGATATAAATTCTCTCGGCGAACAATTATTAAAAAATTCAAAATAAAGATGGGGTGAAAATATGCAAAAAACCCTCTAAAAAACGTTCTAAATGGCGATTTCTAAGCAATCTCAGAAAGTATCAAACCGATTTTAAAAGAAATGTTTGAAAATTGATGGTGACAGCCCTTGCTCTAACACAGCCTATATTTTATGTCGGCTTCACTTCCACCTGGGGGTTGTAAGAGCACAAAACGCTCTAAGTTGCTATTTTTGTGAAACTGAGGGGCCTAGAAGTACGAAATAAGGTATGGTAGTTAATTATTAGACATAAATGATCTCTAAGAACATTTCCTAAAAAAAAAAAAAATCAAAATTTAAAAATGGTGAAAATGCGCAAAAAACGTTCCAAAATTTTTAAATTGCGATTTCTACGCAATCTCAGGAAGTGCCGAACCGATTTTAAAAATAACAGTGTGAAAATGAGGTTGATAGACCTTGCTCCAATGTAGGCTATATTTTATGTTGGTGCAACAACGCCCAAAGAGGAGCAGGAACTTAAAAATCTAAAAATGCGATTTTTGTGTTACTGAAGTGCCTAAAATCATGAAATTTGGCGTAGTAGTTATTTACAAGATAAATATGCTCTCTAAGAACATTTCTCATAAAATTCAAAATTTAAATGGGGTAAAAATGTGCAAAAAGCGTTCTAAAAAACGTGCTAAATGGTGATTTCTACGCAACTTCAGAAAGTATAAAACCGATTTCAAAAGAAATGTTTGGAAATTGATGGTGACAGCCTTTTCTCTAACATAGGCTATATTGTATGGATTTATGTCGGTGTCACTGACACCTGGGGGTTGCAGGAGCAAAAAACGTTCTAAATTGCTATTTTTGTGACACTGAAGGCCCTAGAAACATGAAATAAGGCATGGTAGTTAATTATTAGATATAAATGATCTCTAAGAACATTTCCTAAAAAAAAATCGAAATGTAAAAATGGTGGAAATGCGCATAAAAACGTTCCAAAATTTTAAAATTGCGATTTGTACGCAATCTCAAGATATACCAAACTGATTAAAAAATAATCGTGACACCCCTTGTCCAAGATCGACTATATTTTATGTTTGTGTCACTACACCAAATGGGGTGCAGGAGTGAAAAACTTTTTAAAAATGCGATTTTTGTGTTACTGAAGGGCCTAGATACATGAAATTTGGCATGGTAGTTACATGTTAGATACAAAGAACATTTCTTTAAAAATTCGAAATTTAAAAGGGTGAAAATGTCCCAAAAAGCATTCCCAAAATGTTCTAAATCGAACGCAATCTCGAGAAGTATCAAACCGATTTAAAAAATAATGGTTGGAAATTGATGGTGACAGCCATTTCTCAAAGACAGGCTCTATTTCGGGTCGGTGTCACTACCACCTGAGCGTTGTAGGAGCAAAAAAGTCCTAAATCGCGATTATTGTTATACTGCAGAGTCTAGCAACTTGAAATTAGGCACGGTAGTCACTTATAAGCTATACATTATCTCTAAGAACTTTTCCTTAAAAATCCGAAATTTAAAAGGGGTAAAAATGGGCAAAAAATGTTCTTTCTAAATTGCGATTTCTACTGAATTTCAAGAATTAGCCAATCAATTTCAAAAGTAATGGTTGCAAATTGATGGTGATAGTCCCTGCTCCAACATAGGCTATACTTTATGCTGTTGTCACTAACAGCTGGAGGTTGCAGGAGCAAAAAGAAAATAAACTAAATTGACTAAATTGTGTTTTCTGTGATACTGAGTTGTCTAATATTTTGAAATTTGGCTCTTTAAAGATGCAAATGTTTTCTAAGAGCCGTCGAAATAAAATTCCAAATTTATAGGATGATGTGAGCGAAAAGCGTTCTAAACATTCTAAATCACGATTTTAATGCAATCTTATTAAATACCAAACCGATTTAAAAAATAATGGTTGCAAATTGGTGGTTATAAATTTTCTGAAACTTAAGCTATATTTTATCTCGGCGGCACCACCACCAGAGGGTTGCAGAAGTAAAAAACTTTCTAAATTGTGATTTCTGTGATACTGAAGAGGCTAGAAACTTTATACATGGCTCTGTACTTACTTAATAAACATAAATTCTCTCTAAGAACTGTCCAAAATAAATTCAAAATTTAAAAGGGGTGAATCGAAGTAAAGGAGCAAAAAGCATTCTAAAAACGTCCTAAAATGTAATTTCTAAGTAATTTCAGGAAATAATAAACCGGCAACAAAAATAATGGTTACAAATAAATAGTGACAGTTTCTGATCCTACACAGGTTAATTTTATTAATTTAATGTAATTTACTCAATATTTGACTGATTCAAATATGTATTCTGTTCTGAATTACAAATTACTCATATATTTAATGCCGTTTAAGAGTAAGCGTAGAATTAATTCAATACAAAATTTAAAAAAATATATATTATTAGAAATGTTTAACAAACGTTATACTATTTTAATTATTCTAATAGATACAAAATTTTAAATGGGTCCATGATTTATTATTATTTTTTTTTTATCGTGTCATTGCATAAGCGATATTTTTGTGAATCCTTTATAAAATCATTTCGATGATTTCATCACATTCATCCATCATTATAGTTCTAATACATATATGTTATTAAGTTGATAAGATGGTCTGAAACTTTTATTCTATCCTTCCCTAAAATCATTCAATTAATATATTTTTCCCTCATTCACGAAAGCAATTTCTATATCTGCCCCAAGTTATTACTTCAAATAGTCATGTTAATGACGGACATGTGTTTTACATCTAGGCACTGAACAATAATTTCCTGCCTACATTAAGTTACAATAAAAATCTCAAATAGCGTGCGGCACATGGCCATATTTACAACCATTGTGCCCAGGAGAGCATGGACACGTAACATATCTGAAGTTGAAGCCAAATGCCCATGATTTATTTTCGAGCATCTAACATAAAAAAGGGATATAAAAAGGATATATCCTATAAGGATATAAAATAAAATGAAGTACTTCATCAAGAGTACTTCTCGCAGAAAATTTTGCTACTTTACAATGAGTCACCTACTAGCAGCCCTTGTGAAGAAATCCTACGAGTGTTGGAACTGCTGGGAATGATCTTGAAGTACTGAATTATATAACTGTGGTCTCCATTCAAGGATATTCCTGTACGCCCAATAAAGTAATATACGGGCTACTTGTTTGTTTTTGAATTAAGAATTACACCAGCCACCACTCCAAACCGTAGTTTTACGATAATTTGGTGACATGTCATGAAGTTTGAAGTAAGTAAAGCAGGTATAGCGTTATAACACTGTATCATAAGGCTTTAAAATAAAGCTTCGTATCATTCCGTATTTAGGAAAGGTAAAGCATAATTTGATCAAATATTTGTGGATATCTCAAAGATCGTTATATTAAATAGCACTTATGCAGTCGTCGTTATTATGCCGGTTGGTCTTTGATCGAAACGCACTAGGAATTTCACGAGAAGAAAAAAACCGCTCTTCATAACAGAAAAAAAATGTATTGTTTCCTTCTCAAAGAATAGAGTTATAAGTACCTCCCACAAATCACAACTTGTTGCGATATGCCACAACATCTAACTTAGATATTACTTCAGCTGAAACTACATTTAGGATAATAAGATATACAAACATTCGATTATTCTAACATCTCGCTTCCAGACTGTAGACGTAGCTTTACAAGACTCCAAAGGCCCCGAAATGTGAGCTCCTGAACTCGTATTTTCATGCTTTGTAATAAGACGCGTGGTTTTTTTTTTTTTTTTTTACTGCAATGCAGGGAAAATGAACAATAGTAGACTGAAGATAGACGGAACTATATTTACAGGTGTAAGATATTTGGAATAATACGGTTTCACCGCCAAAAGAGTACTAAAACGATTTTTAGTATAAAAATAAAATGGTACAAACAGAAAATTATAATAGAATTCATAGCGGAATTTAAAGATTAAGAAATGAAAAACCTTGAAAACAAATAATTAACTACGGGAAATGATTTTTAGAACAGATTTTGAAAGGAAATCGAATACTAAAATAAGCATTTTTAAATAAAAACGGATTTTTAGTAAAAGGAATGAATGGAATGTTATTTAAGATAAGGAATAATTTAATAAACTTGGATTGTAGAATCATTTTAGAAAGAAACTTTTTATGGAATAAATTTAATAAAGTACTGAAATTTAATTTTTGTAAAATGTATATATATATATATAATATTTTCCTAAAATAGTAACACAAACAGTACAAAAATATACTGTGAAAACTTACTATAATTTACTAAATAAGAACACTTAGCTATAATTTATTTAACCATAATTAAAGATTTAGAATAAAATCATGTGTAAATGAAAAATACTTGGCAGCGGACAATTCTCTTAATTAAAGAAATCTGTCTAATAAATTTGATTAAAACTGTAGAGGATGTAATTAAAAACACATTTAGAACACTGTATTATAAATGCATTTTGTTCTCTAGCGATTAACTTAATGTATTTTATTTCATGTACGAATGATTCTAATTTACATTGTATTGCTGATTACGAATTATATATGGACAAATTTAAAGTTATTCAAGCATAACGGAAGCATTTATTCAAATCGTATAAATTATTAGAAAATTTTAAGCAGCTGTTATTTCTAATTATATGGAAACTTTCAAATTCTTAGATAAAAATACTTTAAATTAAATGGAATCGATGAATTGCTTTATCATTTTATGTGTTTTATAAAAGCAAAGAATAAGAAATGTTCCTACAATTCTCAATTTTACAAATAATACTACGAAAGAGATTTACAAGACAAAAAATATTTCTGATCTTATTGTTAATTGTTTTGTGTTTCATTCATGGTTCGAATATAAACACCGAATGCTTTTTTTTCTTCGCATCGTTGTACTACAAATGCAAATTCTTACATAGCTAACATGCAAATTAATTATTCGTTCAATATTTATTATTGATAAAACAATATTTATTCTTATTTTGAATAACTTGCTGTTATAATTCTGTGTTGACATAAATTTATTTATTTATTTATTTATTTATCTATTTATTGGCTTCCGTAAATGATCATATACCACACCTTATTTTCATTTAATGTGTGAATTTAGATTTGTACGAGGGAGTATCAATAAGTTTTTAACTTCACATAGAAATAATTGTGTGATATTTATGAAATTGCTACATTTTATAAGTCTTTTTCTATATAGTCAGTGTGCACAGTAACACCCCGTGTCTGTAAACGAATGTCCCATTTTCAATAGTGTGTTATAACAACTTAATTTAGACTACTTACAACAATCATGCTTTAAATTGAATGTAAATTAACCTAGTTTTTCTTACAAATTGTCAATATGCGCACCTATTAATGGGGGTAATAGCCTCTTCAATTCGGTGTCTCAACTCTGTCTAATCGTTAGGTAGTGATCGTAGAAACGATCTTTTAAATAACTCTAAAGGAAAAAATCGCACGGATCTAATGGCTTTTAAAGCTTCAGCCAAGCAGTAACGCTTTACAATCAGGAGTCGCTATTTTGTTTTTATAGATCTGCAAGCGAGTCAATAAAAAAAGCAGAAATCGCGCATGCGCTTATCTAAAACTACTTAAGTTATTCTTTATTCGTGATCTTCAACCAATACTCTACAGCGCCTACAGTTAATACTATTAAAATTTATATAGAGGAAATTCGTTTATTGTACTTCTAAAATCAATATTCGCTAATTAATGACACATTCAGGAAATCATTTCATCAGAGAAAAAAAAAAAAAAAAAAAAATCAGTCAAAATCCGGGAAAATATATTAGCAATAAAAGGATTTTTTTAAAAGTGTTTGTTGAATTACATATTTGTGTCTAGAATTTCTATAAATCTTTTACAATTAATTACAGACATGCGTACATCAAATTATATTAATTCCAAGAAAATGTTCCAGTTCGTGATTGCAGCAGGTGACGTGATTACAGTGATTACTGTAATTTTCAATCATAATAGATTGACATTGTTATCATGAAACGACTTTTATGCAAATACTAGCAGGCTACACCCGCTTCGCTGGTCCATTTTCCAAATGATCACTGATCAAACAAAATTATGAATTCGACCTTGTATTTTAAATTAATATGGACCTTCACCGGGAAATCCACATTTGCTGAATACTATGCGAACGCTATTTAGCTATTATAATATCTTTTGGGTTAGGCAAAATTCGGACTATTCAGAAGAAATTCTTTTTACAGTATATATTTAAAGTAGAGGTTGGGAAGAAAATACGGCCGTTGTGATAATCAGAAATGTTAAAATGTTCTCCAGTCACCACACTACTAAAAGGAGAGATAATTACAATGATTGCAGAGAGTGACCACTGAACATTACTTATGTTCGGATTATTCACTTTCGTTTGATATTTCTTGAACTCCGGGCTTCTCAGCTCCGTGCTATGTGTGGTTCTGGTTGCTTAAATACAATTTCTCTCTACGTTGCATTATATTTTGTAATACACGTCTTCTAGCAGGTCTACTGTAGTTTTCTATCTTCGGATTACAGCAGAGTAAATACGGTAAAAAAATGTAATAAATTGTTTGCACACAAAAAGTCTTTAACTTTCATTAAAAGAAATGTAAATCACCTAAAAGTGGATTTTAAAAAATGAAGTGTTTGAATAAAATTAAAATAATGTCATTTTCATTACCATTTCCTTTTTATATGTATACCACTTGCAATTATGTAACTGTTAACCTGAAAAAAAAAAAACTCGATAACTCATTATGATAGAAAAATAAACCTCTTGTTTTCATCCAATCAAAATCTTCCCAATCGTCCATAATCGGGCACACAGCTAAGTTTTACGGCAAACATTAGAAGTGTTTGCAAACTATATGGTTACAAATTTACCAGAGTTAACACACGTAAAACAAACGTAATTATGCGCCAGACTACATCCCATTAAATAAAGCCAAATTGCTGTTGGCTGAATTATAGATCTTTCGCCAAAAATACTCTTTGTAAATGACAAATAAAGTCAGTTATACAAAACTTAATAACCTGACACATTATAATATAACGAAATAATCTCTTTGATGCACCAAAGACCGTTTTTCATTTCTCTAAAGAGTGCAATAACACGGAGAAATAAATACACTTTTTATTTTCAAAATTACGTTATTCTTCAGTCTGCTGCCTAAATAAACCTAAAATGGTTAATTTTTTCCTCAGTTTAGCGAATAGGATTGTGCGTCAGAAGAACTTGCTTTATAATGATTTCTATTTTCAATTTTATCTGCATTTCAGGTACTTTTTTTCTTATCTAGGCTAAAATGATAAATCAAAAAATATTGTTCCACCAGCCACCATTGGAATTTCAAATTTTTTCCCAAGTATTTATTTTTTAGTGACAGTAAAGTAACTGCAAATAAAAATATATATAATACTAAATCTTCTGTTCTCCGTTTGCTTCATAATGAAAAAACATAAATTTACTAATAGCTAAGTACAAATTTCATGTAATCTTCTACAATCGCGATCACTGTCTGATCACTGATCTGACTCTTTCAAATATAAAAGAAACATCTAAATAGTTCAGTAAATACACTAATTAGCAGGTAACCTGATTACGAAGATTAATCCAATATCAAAAATCTTAAAAAAAAAAAAAAAAAAAAAAAAAAAAAAAAAAAAAAAAAAAAACTGAAAATGGCATGACGAATTAAAAAGACAATCGAAAATGTATTTCAGTAAGCAATTTTTATTGCAAAATATTTTCTTTTGTGGTATTAATAACGCAAAATTGCATAAATTTTCTTAAGAATAATCTTTAGTACTTAACATTTGAAACAGTAGACTTTTCTAAAAGAAATATTGGCGATATATGTTAAAAAAAAAGAGAGAGAGAGACAGAGAGTGGACAATATTTGTTGATCTGAGTTCGAGGTTATAAAAGTCATCAGTTTGGGGAAAAACAAAATAGCATGTATCCGTAGTAAAGTACGCGAAAAATATTTTAAATATCTGAAATTAAATTATTTATAATATGTGTGTGTGTGTGGGGGGGGGGGGGGCAAACGTTTGCATTAAAATTTAAATATTTGACTCCACTTTTATAATATTAACTGCTATTTATGTAATATCATTATTTTTATAATTACATCTGTTAGTTTTTTCTGTAAGAGATACATAATAATAATAATAATAATAATAATAATAATAATAATAATAATAATAATAATAATAATAATAATAATAATAATAATAATAATTGTTACTCACAAGGAAGATCTCCTTAAAACGCATACTCAAAATATTTTGAAAAAGGAAATGCTAATAAAATGACTCATGTATGTAAAAAAGATCGGTAAAAATATAGCGGTCGAATCGCAGTAGAAAATCTGTAAAAAAATATTTTTTCGAGTATTTGGCGCGAACAGACGAACGCTCGACGCTCTTTGGCGAACCAATAGGTTTTCTCGCCAAATGCAAGAGATTGAAATGCATTTATAAATTCCTTGTTAAATAAGTAATTAAATGCCTAATGCTCAATGAATTTAAACTTAAACTGTGGATTAGTTTACTATTTTTGCTGTAAGCTTATATAATATATGCAAATTGCGTGTTACTTGTATTGAGCTATTTAATTTTATACGGTGTCAGCGGCTGGATAAGTTTTAAGGGTATTTTAATTAAGAATGCTATCATTAAACATTTCGATATTAAATTGTTGTTTCCATGGCAATAAAACTCTCTTGTTGTCTCTGACAATAACAATAACGAAGTCAAATTGCCAATGCTCAGAATCGGACCTTAATTTGAATTTGAAACACTTTTAATCCATTTAAATTTCATTGTAAACGGCATAAATACGATCGTTAAATTTCATTGTTACATATATAAATGTATATGACAAAACTGCAGTTATAAATATGTAATAATTTAAGTTAAACTTACTTAAACTAACTTTGTATCGAGAGTTGAAAAAGTTTTTCTTAAAGAATATTTATCATAGTATTATTCAAAATTTTATCGTGTCGCCATCCAGCGCTAAATCGCAAAAAATGAAATTTCCATTATTTTTTTAGGAATGCTAAATAGAGGTTCTGCCGATTTTTTGTGGATATATATATATTTATGAGAAGAATATTCTATAATTTTTTTCAAATAATGCTGAGCATGCGCTTATGGGGAACTTCCTTGATATCATTTTATCAATATTCAGATGCATTTTTCTTAACCTGATGCAAAAGATAAATCGCCAAATATTATTTCAATTGCAATATTTCAACTGAGTAATTCTTTAAGTACTACGAACATTCTCTTTCATGTTTAAATTAAATATATTTGTTTTTTAATATTATCACTCATTAAAACGGATTTTCTTCTTCTTTTTTTCTTTTTTTTTCATTTGAAGAAAATTAGTAACAGTTTTTCTTTTATTTTTCGAGGTTTAATAGCCGTTTCAATTTTTTTTTTTTTTTATCAACGATGAATTTCGCCAAGAAATAAAATGGTAACCTTATCGCCCAAAATAACAGAATTTTCCGTCATAATTCTAAAACTAATATAGGTAGAATGTGTTATAGATTAAAACCTTCCCTGAAACAATACCTATCTAACGGTATAGGTTCCGTAAAAATCCATGCAGTAGAACTCGAAATCTAGGCGTTCGGAACGAAATTTCCGTTTGGATTTTATATATATAATAGATAATAGAATAGATAATAGATTATATATATATATATATATATATATATATAATAGAATAGATAATAGATTATGTGTTATGAACTATCTCAAAGTTTAAAACAGGTCGCATTGTTAGATTTCCTAATTTTAACAATATCGCGTTATGTTAGTTCCACATTCCACCACCAGGGAGCGCACTCTATTCTTAACGAAAGCGTATCTGAACGAAACTCCTTCACGCAACCTTTCCGTAGATACATGAATCGGGAGGGTGGCGGTCTTAACCAATAATTTAAGATAATTGCTGAAATTACTACGAAAAATATTTTAAAGGGGCTCTACGCGGGCCCCTAATAGAGTTAGAGGAAATCGGAAGACGGCAAAATAATCGCGGAGAAAAGTTTGCTTGGGTGCTTCGGAGCTACTTTTGGCGCGAGATCTAAGCTCTACGACCAATAGGAGCCCAGATATTTAAGGAAATATGAAATAACAAAGTCCAAAATAATAGAATTTTGCGTAATAATTCTATAACTAATCTAGGTAGAAGGATGTGTTATAGCTTAAAACCTTTCCTGGAACGATACCTATCTAAAGGTATAAGTTCCGTAAAAATCCATGCGGTAGAACTCGAAATCTCGGCGTTCGGAACGAAATTTCCGTTTGGATTTTATATATATAATAGATAGAGATACAATTCCTTCATATTTGTTTATCATGAAATGTATTTTAATATGCAAGATTCATTATTATACAATGTTTTCCACTCACTTCAATAAATTTCCTTTTTTGTGGTTTCGCTCATACAAAGTGGAGACGGAACCATTATTTAAGATCACAAATATTTTTCTTTTGAGTATTTTCTTGTATCATTCGAAAAAACCCGTATCACGGAACTCAGAATTATATTTGTTTTAATTTTAGATATTATATTTTCGAAAATTTATGAGATATATACGAAAATATACGAAATATTCGAGATATTGTCGAAAATATGCTGCAGCAATATTCCCCCACACTTGATTTCCGAATTCTACTGAAACTAAAATTATGAAAAAAATTAGGGGTAGAAGGAAGTTATTTAAACATTGTAGTAAAACTACATGAATGACCTTGGTCATCTAAATAATGTCATTAAATCAAATTACAACATTTACAAGAGCAGTATTTTCATGGAGGCTTGCTTTAACAGAACGGACAAATAAATCATCACTCAATGGAGCTAGTTCACTTCCAGCTATATTTACCATTTTAAACTGGCTAAAATCTCCACCTCCGAGTTTATTTTTTTGTGACACATGCTCTTAACTCGAAGTTGAATAAGTTATATCCCGTTAATTTGTCTTTATTTACATTACTGATGAGGAACTTTAAACAAGTTGTAAAGGTTTAATCTTTTGTTTGAATGTTTTTGATGAGCTTTTTAACTGATCAATTACATTGTCTGTATTTTTACTTTCTTCTATCTTTACAAGAAGAAAGTATTGGATTCGTGAAAAATTTCGACTTCCGGTTTTCGACAGATTTATACGTTTTAGAATGTCCAGAACACGATTTGATGGTTTTTAGAAAATGTCTGTCTGTGAGTCTGTCTGTCACTCTGTCACTCTGTCTGTGAGTCTGTATGTGACAAAAATTTTGTGGGCGCTCTATCTCAAGAACTAATGCACGGAATTTCACAAAACTTCATATTTAGTTAGACCTTGATATAAACTGGACTTGATTAGTTTTTGGTGAAAATCGCCCAACAGGTGGCGCTGCTAGGCGGCATTTTTCACGATTTCTGCAATAGCTATATCTCAAGAACTACTGCACGGATTTTCATAAAACTTCAGATTCAGTTAGTCCAATATATAGTTTGGTGCTGATTACTTTTTTATGAAAATCGCCCAACAGGTGGCGCTGGTATGCTGCATTGTACATGATTATCGCAATAGCTCTAACTCAAGAAAAAATGCACGAATTTTCATCAAACTTGAGATTCAGTCACTCCCTGATATAAATTAGCGCTGTTTAATTTTTTATGTAAATCGCCCAAAAGGTGGCGCTGCTGTGATGCATTTCTCACGATTTCTACAAGAGCTGTATCTCAAGAACTATTGCACGGATTTTCATCAAACTTCAGATTTAGTTAGTCCTTGAAATGAACTGACGTATAAATTAGTGCTGTTTAATTTTTGGTGTAAATCGCTTAACAGGTGGAGCTGCTATGCTGTATTTTTTGCGATTTCCGCAATAGTTTTATCTCAAGAACTAATGCTTGGATTTTCAACAAACTTCAGATTCAGGTATACCTTCATATCGTTTAGTGCTGTTTACTTTTGGTGTAAATCGCTCAACAGGTGGCGCGGCTATGTTACATTTTTTCAGAATTTCCGCTATAGCTCTATCTCAAGAACTAATGCACGGATTTTCATCCAACTTCAAATTCAGATATACTTTGATATGAATTGGTGCTAAATCGTTGTTATTTCTTGTACTATTTAAAGGATTTAATTGACGTGATTTATATAGAAGAAAGTTTTGTGATGGCCACAACATACTAGTTTTATTTGTTTTTAATTAATTATGAACAGGCGTAATATCTTTCTTCACTTTTATTTTTTATTTAATGTTAAACATAAATGAAAGAAATAATAATTACATTTGTCATATTACAAAAGTCTTTTCATAATAGTCGATACAATTATTATATTTAAAATTTATTCATATTAAAAAATAATAATTTGAAAGGTTTATTAAGTACACGTCATTTTAGATGAAAATTGTAACGAAAAACGTTATTAGGATTTGAAAACACAGTATGCTACTGAAAATATAGCCAAAAAATCCCTACCAGTTCGACCTACAAGGCGCAGGTAGATTTCAAATTTAAGTAATAATTTCACCAACAAAAACTAAATCATGATTAGAGATAAACCCCTTTAACAATTTTATATGCATTTTATATGGATTATATGAAATAAACGAAACACACACTTTTGAAAATTTTGCACATACGATAATAGCATTTACATGCTTCCAGAAAGCTTACTGCTTGTTAGAATAGAGAAAAGTCAATTTGTTGTGACAGTTTAAGAAAAAGTACAAAATACGGATTGCAAACAACAACGGACAAAACAATTCATGTGTTGTTTCGGTAATTTGAGAAAGTGGTTGCTTGTGTTATTGACAACAAACTGGTCGTCCAGGTCCTTCGGCGGAAATAATTACTCGGGACATGCGTTTGTGCGTGATTTACAAAATTTACGACAAAGGATCACGATCGCATTCGCTACCATCCATCGTGACATATTGAAGCGAGTGTGGGAAGAATTTGACTTTAGACTTGATGTCTGCCGCATCACCAAATGTTCAAATATTGAAGATTTGTTAGATAAAACTTGTGATGTTCTTTCTTGCGTAATGTCAACTTGTTGCTGTATTAGTAATATTTTTTTATAAGCTTTCCAAACCCCGCCGAGAATTATGACACACCCAGTGCAGTAGGTAAAAAATAGGTACGTTTAAGAGTGTATAATTATTAAATTTAATATCTGAATTTAAAACCATTATCATAATTATCATACACAATTATGCTTAAATGTTTTATATGTAAAAGTTATTGTTATGGCCTTTATTTGCTTAATTCACAGTTACAGTTAAACCATTATTTCTGCAATTAAAAATCATCGTTACAATACACTATTATATTTATGTATATTTAATTTCAGTTTATTCAAATCATATATAAGTAATTGTAATTTATTTAAACATAATTACTTGTATGGAAAATATTTGCCAGCTTGTGCGGAAATTTTCGCAATTAAACAAATCTGTACGATAAATTCAATTAAAACTCCGAAGGAATTAATTAAAAACACATTTTCTAAATTGCATTATAAATGCATTATTTTCTCGAATGATTACTTTAACATCTATTTATTTCCTGTTCCATTAACTCTAATTGATATTGTATTTGAAATTAGGGATTATACATTTATAAATTTTACGGTACTCACACCCAATGGTAAAATGCAATCACAACAATCACTAAAAATTTTTAGAAATGTTTAATAACTTTTACTTTAAATTCAAAAAGTCTAATAAACGGACAAGGTCAAATGTATAGAGAAAATATTGTCTCATTTTTAGATAAAGCAGTTAATTTATATAATATATTTATTTTAAAATGATTTGCAAGAGTTTACTATTCATTTCAAGTATTCATTATTAGGTGCGTTCGCAATTATATAAAAACGTAGCACCTATAGTCGTCGTCTAGTACCCTCGTCTGTCTATCTGCCCGTCTGTCTGCATATAACGGTATAGTTTTATATGCCCGTAAAAAACTATCATATCGAATGGTTTGAAATTTAATATATATAATGTATCCGGAATTATGTCGAGTCATTTCAAATTTTATGAAAATCGAATCAAAGCTTAAAAAATATATTAATAAATGTTTTCTTCATTCTAGTAAATCCTATCATACGTCGTTGCCATGATGATTATATATTAATACAGATGGAGTCATATTATCTACGTATTACGTAATTTAATATATATAATCATGATAAATTTTGTATTCATGCATTTTTGCTTAGGAGTACAATAGCTATTGCACCAAGATCTGAATATTAATAAAACTAGTTATAGTACAAACGCAAATCATTTGCCGCCTTTAACGTACAATTTTCGACTTGTTTTATTTAAGTTAAATATATATATATATATATATATATATATATATTACTCGTAAGATATTCAAACTGTTATGAATCAAAACAGTTAAATATGTGTACAGTCGTGGAAAAAAAGTAAACAACCCTACTAATTCCTCAATAAATTATCGTAGACGAAATTTAAAGGTACCGGACGATTGGAAATAAAGTCTACTTTTAAATGATGTATATAAAATTTCCTTAAGGGCCATCTACATATTAAAACGAATCCAAACGTCATTGTTTTCAATGGCAATACCCAAATTTAACGAGATATTTCAAAACTTCACTTCAATCTATGCCTAGAAACCAAATTTCAAGCCATTTGAATGATAAGTTTTTGAATTATAGACATTTAAAATTTAGTGCTTTTAATGTTAAATTACATTTTCATATTTTTATTTATATCTCCTGAAATTATTCTCATAATGTGCTAATTTTTTGTGTAGTAATAATACTAATATACTCAAATATAAATACGTTGGATTTGCAATTTTTATAATTTTATGGTATGCATTATGAAATTAATATTCGAAAAAATTATGAATTGCAACCTACAATTTTTTTGATGGATTTAGATTTATTGTCCTGCTTTATGAAAATCCAAAATTTCACATTTTTCTTCCAAGTAGTTTTCAAAGTATGCTTAAAAAACGGCAAAATGATGGTTGAAGGGGCCGTCTATGATAGAAGTGACTAGATATTTTGAAATTTCTTATGCTGTCCTGTAATCTAGCAGGCTTCAATGGCTGCTTGAGTGTCGCTTAAAGTGCCTTGATCAAGAAGGGGGCTCTGTCCGTTAACAATTGTGTACCGAACTTCAATTTGGATACAGCCCTTAAAACACACTCGCTTTAAAATAATTCATTTCTCGGAAACTTATCGTACGAATTGCAAAAAAAATTGTTTTTAGGCTAATTGAAGGGTGTAGAGTTCATTTATGCAATCAGAATTGTGTACTGCTATTGAAAACCACAAAGTTATGGTTCGTTTTAATATGTGGATTGTCCCTTAAGCAAATTTTATATACATCATTTAGAACTAGACATTATTTCCAATCGTTCGGTACCAGTAACTTTATTCTACGATAATTTGTTGAGGAGTTAGTACGGGTGTTTACTTTTTTTCCACGACTGTACATGTTCAATTGAATTTTGTAGTGCTTTGTAAATATATTAGGAAAAAAAAAACATTTATCGATCTTTTTCTGTTGTGAAAGAATATAGAAAGAATGTTGTGTTCTTTTTTATCATTGATTCGTTTATAAAATAATAAACATTTAAATTTCACAGTCAAAAACTTATATAACTATCAGCTTAACAGTTATACTATATACCATAGTACATTTATAGTCGTGGGAAAAAAAGTAAATATCCACTACTAACTCTGCAAAAAATTATTGTAGAAGAAAGTTACTGATACCAAGTCATTGGAAATAAAGACTACTTTTCAATGACGTATATAACATTTGCTTAAGGGTCCATCTAAATATCAAAACTAAAACAAACTCTGTTTTTCAATAGCAGTACACAAATGTGGCAAAATAAATGAGTTCTACACCCTTCAATTACCATAAATACAAATTTTCATGAAATTCACACGATCAGTTTCAGTGAAATTAATTATTTTAAAACGAGTCTATTTGAGGGGCTGTATCCAAGTTGTAGTTCTGTACTCAATTGTTGAAATGCTACAAAATGACTAATTCACTGCTATAATTGTGTTATTTCTTGCCACCATGACCATTTAATTTAATTAATATATTTCGACTATTGACAGCCGAAATGATCCAATAAATTAATAAAATATATATTTTTTACGTTCTTTTATCTTTACAAGAAGAAAGTATTGGATTCATGAGAATTTTCGAATTCCGGTTCTCGACGGATTTACACGTTTTAGGGGTCAGAGATTCCAAAAAACATGTTTTTACAAAATGTCTGTCTGTGACTCTGTGAGTCTGTCTGTCTGTCTGTGTGTATGTGACACAAATTTTGTGGTCGCTCTATCTCAAGAACTAATGCACGGAATTTAATAAAAATTGATATTCAGTTAGTGCCTAATACAAATTGATGCTGATTAGTTTTTGTTGTAAATCGCTCAACAGGTGGCGCTGCAATGCTGCATTTTTCACGATTTTCGCAATAGCTCTATCTCAAGAACTAATGCACGGATTTTGATCAAACTTCAGATTTAGTTAGTCCTTGATATGGATTGATGATGATTACGTTTTAGTGTAAATCGCCCAACAGGTGCTGCTGTTATGATGAATTTTGCAGGATTTACACGATTTCCCCAATAGCTCTATCTTAAGAACTAACGCACGGATTTTCATCAATCTTCAGATTAAGTTAGTCCTTGATATGACTTGCTACGGATTAGGTGTTGGTGTAAATCGCCCAACAGGTGGCGCTTCTCTGCTGCCTTTTCCACGATTTCCATTAGCTCTATCAATAGAACTAATGGACCAATTTTCATCTAACTTCAGATTTAGTTGTATGTTGACACAAGTTGTTGTTAATTAGGTTTTGGTGTTAATCACCCAATAGGTGGCGCTGCTATGCAGAAATTTTCACGATTTTCGCTATTGCTCTATCTCAAAAACTAATGTACGGATTTTCTCCAAACTTCAGATTTAGTCAGACGTTGACATAAATTGTTGCTGATTAGGATTTGGTATAAATCACCCAATAGGTGGCGCTGCTAGGCAGCATTTTGCTGAATTTAGACGATTTCAGCGATAGTCATATCTCAAGAACTAATGCACGGAATTTCATATCGTTAGAATCCTCATGAGATGCATAGATTGCCATTTAATTTTGGCAGTGTGATAGCGAATTTTGAAGTATTAACATGTATGAGATAGAAGAAAGTTTTGGGATTGGTACATCCGACTAGTTTTTAAATTGTGCTTTTTTGCACATCATAGACCATTAAACCTCCATTTTCACGTTTAACCATAATTTGATAACTACTTGAAGAAAAATTTTAAATTTTAAAATTGCATAAATCAGGATATAATAAATATAAATCTATCAAAAAAAGTTGTAGGCTGTAATTAGTATTTTTTATATTAATTACATAATTCATATTACACAATTTTAGGATTATTTTATAATTATAAAATTAGGATTATGAAACTTTTAAAACTACAAATTCAATGTATTTATGTTTGGGATTTTTAGTATTATAACCAAACAAAAAATATGTCACTAAGATTATAATTTCAGAAGATATAAATAAAATTATGAATATGCAATATAACATTGGATGCTCTAACTTTTGAATATTTGTAATTAATATATTGTCAAAATTGGGTGTTGCCATTGAAAAAAACAAAGTTTGGTCTGGTTTCGATTTATAGATGGTCCCCTAAGCAAATTTTATATGCATCAATTAAAAGTACGCTTTATTTCCAATCGTTTTATGCCAGTAATTTTCTTCTACTATAATTTGTTGCAGAGTTAGTTAGTGTTTGCATTTTTTTTCCACGACTATAGAACATATGTAATTACCTTTCTCCATATATTGATGAATAAGTTCGTTTTTATTTGAAAATTGAATTTGAAAAAAGATTTTATTCCATGTCGAATTTCTTGATCTTTGGAATGAGCATTAAATATTTGCAGTTATGTTTGTTTGTTTGAAATATCTAACGAAAGACGTATTTTTTAAATATTTCTCATAGCAATATATTGCACAAAAACATATTTTTTATATTAATTTCATAATTCATATTACACAATTTTAGGATTATTTTATAATTATAAAATTAGGATTATGAAACTTTTAAAACTACAAATTCAATGTATTTATGTTTGGGATTTTTAGTATTATAACCAAACAAAAAATATCTCACTAAGATTATAATTTCAGAAGATATAAATAAAATTATGCATATGCAATTTAACATTGGATGCTCTAACTTTTGAATATTTGTAATTAATATATATTCAAAATTGGGTGTTGCCATTGAAAAAAACAAAGTTTGGTCTGGTTTCGATTTATAGATGGTCCCCTAAGCAAATTTTATATGCATCAAGTAAAAGTACGCTTTATTTCCAATCGTTTTATGCCAGTTATTTTCTTCTACTATAATTTGTTGCCGAGTTAGAAAGGGGGGGGGGGGGTGTTTGCATTTTTTTCCACGACTGTAGAACATATGTAATTACCTTTCTCCATATATTGATGAATAAGTTCGTTTTTATTTGAAAATTGAATTTGAAAAAAGATTTTACTCCATGTCGAATTTCTTGATCTTTGGAATGAGCATTAAATATTTGCAGTTATGTTTGTTTGTTTGAAATATCTAACGAAAGACGTATTTTTTTAAATATTTCTCATAGCAATATATTGCACAAAAACAATTGTAATGGTGTTCAATTTACTAACGCGAGGTAAACGCAATGTAAAGGTGATATGCAATTGAAAAGATAATGAGTTTACCCAGTCTGAAGTTTATATTCTAACAACTTTCTTTTGTTTTCCTTATGTAAAATACGTATTGGAGTTCGTGAAAAAGTTCAACTTTATTTTGTGTGTTTTAATTTTTTTTTTTTTTTTTTTTTTTTTTTTTTTTTGCACGTACATTTATAAAGCATTCTTTTTTAATTGAAATAAGAAGAAAACTCCTATGTTAAACATACATCGTGAAATACTCTGCAGTAGTACCAGAATATTTTGAGTATATTTATCTATTGATAAGATAACAAGAGAAATTAAAATATTCAATTTAAATAAGGAAAAAAGTATATAATTATTGGTTTAGAAAACACAGTTGAACATCTTTTTCAGCAATTGACTGCCTAAGGAGAACTGCTCAATCGTGGAAACCAAGTCTCTAGTCCCCCCCCCCCCCCCGGACACCTTTATTAAGGTCTTAAAAAAAAGGTTAGATTAATGAGTCCACAGACTCAAGTCGCCCGAAAAGAAAACGCGAGCAATGGGTGACTTTAAGAAATATAAAAAAAGTAAAATACATAGAGAAGTTACAGATTATGGTCGTACACACAAAAAAATATCCCTGTAAAATTACGGGCAATGGCCTTCAGCAGAGATTCCAGTCATACTCTAGGGAAAAAAAAAAAATCTATATCTAATTACCAATCCGTATTTTGGCTGACAGATGGGCAAGGACTGTAAAAATATGTGGATTGCCCTTAATTTTATAAGTATGCAAGGGATAAGGCCGCTTATTTAATGGATCAGACCGTTTTTCACCAACTAAGGCTGTTGCCCGTTGTTGCCGCTAGAAGCGCCATCTATGTAGTTTGTTTGGATACTTGTGAGTTGGGTTCGAGACGCCGATCAGAGGAGTAGTGTAAATATCGGCTCTCGATCAATTTATTGTTTGTGAATTAAAATTTAATTAGTAATACAGTCCGCTAGTTTTATTTATGGTGAGTTGTGTGCAGTGATTATTTGAGAAAAAGCTGTTTGCGGGAACACCTATTTTTTGGTCCCCCTCCCCGGAGTAAAGAACAAGCATTTAATTACGTATTTAAAGTGTTTCGATTTTAGAGTCAACGAGTATTATAAGTGTTTTCTTTTTTATGAGAATTTGTGCACTTCCTTTTTAAGCTAATACGTTATTATAATATTGCTTTAATAGTGTGGTGTTAAAAAAATATATACTTTATTACAAAGAGTTTAAGTCAAGCAGTTGTTTTGATTCAAGAACAAAAATAATTATGTTCTTTCAGTGCACTGTTGCGCAATCATAAGTGATCATTTAACGCAGAGAATAAACAAAGTTATTTAAAATGCTTATTTCGAGAAGACAAATGAAATAAATAAAAGAAACAAAATATTTTTCCTGTCGTGGCTCAGCAGTTTGGAAAAAGTGATTTTATTTTATTTTTGGAGGTATGTGAGATTTATTTAGTTATTTATTGTGAACTTTAATTATTAAAATGTTCAAAAGCGCGGAAAAGGAAGACTACCAGAGGATAGCTTTTGAGTTAGGAATTGATATTTCTGATCAGGGGCGAAGCTACTGGGGGGGCGTAGGGGGGCGTCTCGCCCCCCCAATGTCGGCAACTTTGATCACAGTCGGCAAATTCTAGGTAGTCAGTATCGATCGATACAACTCTGAAACAATCGATTTTTTCCCCAATTTTCTACGTTTCTTCTTAAAACATACACTAAAAAACACCAATCCTTAGCATTTATCTTAATTTCCTTCAAAAATCCGTAGTTTGCCTCTCCTTTCTTCGACTTCGCATGATTGCTGAAAGTAAATTGAGAAAGAACCAGGAGACACTAGTTTCTCAATATTTAAAGGGGTCTTTTTGAGACTCCGCACCGGATTAGTAGGGTTCTGCACATCTAGATGATCGACTAGCACTGAAGATGATGACGACTTCGGTGAAGGCATTCATATTACTCGTGGAGTATTGAAATGTGCTCTACAATTGAAACATTTAGCTGATTGTTTAAATGATTGCAAGCCGATTACTGAAAAATTGACCCCATCTGATGAATTAAGAGTTTTCTTGTTCCTTAAGAAGACCATAGATATAATTGACAGGGAAAAATAAAATTGTTCGTCTGTGTCAAATATTTACTGAAAGATCGTGAAAGAAATCGAGAAGAACCGTGGAGAGGTTAGCATTAGGGAAAGTGGGAACGATTCCATCATCGAACATGATCCGGGAAAAGGGTCTAAAATGAAGTCAGACAATCAGGGACATATTTGATCAGTTTAAGTCCGTATCAGCCAAAACTCAGCGTATATCCGATAAATAGTTCCATCTAGAAGTTCGCTATTCATCTATTCCGCAAGATAGACAGCCACATTTCAACAGCGCTCGGCACAAAAGAGCATCCGTTTTTAGAATATAGCACAGAGCTCAATGCTAATTGTTTTGCGTGTTTCATGAAGGACCTGGGAGAGAAAAAATACAAAATGTTTTAGTTGAGAGTGGTGTAAAAAAGGACACAAAATGAAGAGCTTAAGGAAAAAAAAAAGAACAGAAAGTTCACACAACATTTCTCTTCCAACTCCCATCAAATTTGCTGTTTCCTATTTTGTCAGTTCATGATGACGTATAATCACTTACTCGACGAGAGCAAGCGCAAACGGATTATTCTGGAAGAGCAATAGCAACATCTTGCATTCAGCACAGAAATTGTAGCAACTTTCATGGACATTTCGCGAATGCTGAGTAGACAAGGTGGAAGTAACAAAGTGGAAGTAACAAAGACGGTTTGTGGAAGTAACAAAGATGAAAATGGAAACTTTTGAAAAATAGTGAAATTAATTTCCAGACATAACTCGCAACTGAGGAAATGTTTGAGGATACACATTTCAGCGCATACCATATAACTTACCTTTCCGCTTCATCCCAAAACGAGATGATTGAATTTTTTGCTACAGCAGTGTGCAAAACGATAGTCATAGATATTCAAGAAGCATTATTTTATGGAATTATGGCAGATACGACACCAGATGCTTCGCACCATGATCGATCAGCTGTTGGGTTGAAATATGTCGACAAAGATGGAAAAACCCCGATCGGCTTTTGGAAGTTTTATAAGAAGTCGTCAAAACCAATGATATCGCACATCCTTACAAAGAATGAGCTCGTAATAGAACAGGTAGTTTTCCAGTCATACGATTTTACAAGCAGTATGTCTGGAGAATTCAGCGGCACTTAGGAGTTTTTAGAAATAGTAGATCGAATTGTACCCTATATTCCTTGTCAATGTCACAGACTCAACACTTTCGTTTCGCATATCTGCAATGCCAACAATGTTATAGGTGATGTGTTCAACGTGCTGGAAGATGATCGTGTTTTTCACAGCAAGTACTAAACGAAAGAGCCCATTAGTAGGCAAGCTCCAAGAAATAGAATCATTGAAAGTGGTTTGGATCTCATATGAATGTATCCTACAAATTTTGGAAAAGTTGATTCCTCTACTTCTGTTAACAAAACAATGATCAAGCCACGAGGTTTAAGAGAGAAAATGTTATCGCTCAACTTCATTGCTTCACTATGATGTTTCTCAAGAACGTTCAGTTACACGTGTAAGTTAGTTAACCCCTTAACCTACGATTTACTTTAACAGCTCCACGGCTTGGCAAATCCATAGCTACCACTAAAATTTAATAGAGATTTTCGCCTTGTTTAATCATGGTATTTCGATGATTAAATTAAACTATATTTACTGTGAAATTTTAGTGGTAAGAAGAATTTACATTTGGTTCGATCATCGTACGCGGGCTATGCCCGTCATTGTAGGTTAAGGGGTTAATGAAGAAATGAAGTCAAAGACTCTTAAAATAGACGCTACGAAAATACTGAAGACTTGTATCAAATGATTGGAAACAATCAACAATGACAATGAAAATGTTAATAGGGAACTATAGAGTGCAGTTCTCTTTTAAAGCAAGTAAGGTGTTGAAGGTATATATAAATATTATACAGACATACATACAATAAATACAATGTCTGTATAATATTTATATATACCTTTAACTGTTGAATGCAAGCGTTATTTATGTGTGTATGTGTGTTTTAATATATATTGTAGTATGAGTGTTTTATTATAAGTAAGGTGTTGATCCGTTAAATGAATTTGCTATGCAGTATCGACGAACATTGGCACCAAAGAAGTTAGACGGTAATTAACACATTCTCTTTGCTTCCGAAATTCTAATGCTCTAACACATGGAATTTCAGAAGGTACTGGATACTCTTACAGTGGTGATAGCTGAAAGTCTTCATTCTTGCATCAGCATAATCTCACTACTGGATAAAATAATGTATCCTCCCATTACAAGAAAGAAATAAACGCTAAATCTGGTTAAGAAAGCGTAAATAAATGTTTTTCGTGAAACATTGGAAATTCCTGCATTACACACAGAGCTGAAAGTTTTGCCAGACTTCTGTCAGACTATAGTCAGAGGCTGAAAGAATGGACGATATTTACATGAAAACAGAACCGTTGAGATACATTTTGCCACTTGCGGACCATGTCAGTCGTTTGGCTCTAACTCCTCCAGTCACAGTTGCCTCGAATGAAAGAACATTGTAAATTAAAATTTGTGAAAAAAAATCTAAGAACAACAATGACCGATCTACGTTTGAATACACCTATAATGCTTACAATTGAGAAGGATAGTTCGAAATACCTAGATTTGGACGCTGTCGTGAATAGATGGGCTCGTCTAAAAAAATGGTGGGTTAAAATGCATGTTATGCAATGAATGAACAAAAATGTAATTAAAATGAGTTTTGATTTAATCCTTTTTAATGTAAATATAAATAAGCTGATTCTGTATAAGTTCCAAGTAGCATCTTTCAAAAAACTTCAACTCGTTTAATCAATCCGAATTGCAGATTTCCATTGCACATTCAGCAAAAAATATCAAAATACTTTACTGGAACATTTACAACAATGTAAAGTAAGTAAAGGGGTGGTGTATCCATCTTTAAATCTACCTTATATTCTCCCAATCCTCTAAAATGTAAGGTATTCGATGTTCTAAAGTGAAAACTTGATCTCGATGTGTTAATAATGTTCAATTTTATATAAAACATACCGGGCGTCCTAAAATGAATTGACTTATTTTAAAATTCAATAACTTGGAAGTGGTGGCAGCTATTTAAAAAAATTCTAGCAGGAGGGTTATGTAAGAAGTCAGGCGTTTTTTTACAGCTATTCTCGATTTTAGTTTAAAATAGTAGCGATATATGGCACTGCTAGCAATTGGTGCTAAATCGGGGCCTGATTTTTTTTTTATCTTCTCTCTCAGTATTGAAAGAAGGGGATTAAATACATGGAATGGTTCTCAGTCGCCAATAAAATTTTGTACTTAGGGACCCACTGCATATATTTAATCTCCTTCTTTTGCATCAATATTGAGAAAAGAAAAAGGCCAAAAATCGGGCCCCGATTTAGCGCCTATTGCAAGCAGCGTCATCTACCGCCACTACTTTAAACTAAAATCGAGAATCGCAGTAAAAAAATTTCTGACATCTTACATAACACTCCTGCAAGAATTTTATTTTATAGCTGTCACCATTTGCTAGTTATTGAATTTTAAAATCAGTCAGTCCATTTTAGGACTCCGGTTAGATGCATATATACAGACACAGAAACATACTTCTAAAGATATATATCTACTTTTAAGCTAGTCGGCAAAATCGTCCTATACGCCCCCCTAATGAATTCTGCTTAAATACGCCCCTGTTTCTGATATAAAATTAACTAATTATGATTTAATGAATTTAATCAGGGAAAGTGAAAAATATAAAGCAGATTCTAAATTGATAGAAGAAATGGCAAATAATATCATAGAGGAAAGAAAAAAGGAGGAAGCGCAGGTACTAGCACTTGGAAAATTACAAATTGAACGTACAAAATTAGAGCTTGAGTTGACCAAGGCCCGTGCAGAAACCAAAAGTGAAAAAATAAATGATTTCCAGAAGGGAGAAAGCATAGAATCTTTAGACTCTCTCATTAAAAGTATAAGAACACTTACAATCAAAATTCCGTCTAGACCGGAAGGTTGGGGGTATTTTTTCTCGTCTTTAGAAAGGGCCTTCATTTCAAAAAATGTCCCAGAAAAATATAAATCGGAAATTCTTCTAAATCTGTTAGGGGAAAGGGCAATAAATTTTATTGCGTACATTAAGGATGGGGAATTAGAAGATTATTCAAAGGTGAAAACTATAGTACTTAGAGAATTTGAGCCAACTCCCCAAACTTGTTTAGAACATTTTAGAAAAGCACAACGTCAACCCAATGAAACATATGTACAATTTGCATCCCGATTAAAAACGAGTTGGGATTATTATTTAAAATTGAGAAATGTGACAGATTTTGAAACTTTAAAATGTTAGTGATTTCTCATAAAATTTGTCAGACGCTTGATAAGGATGTTACGTGTTTTATAAATGTTAGACAAGGCGATTCTTGGTTTCACCCAATTGAGTTATCTCGGGAGATAGATTTATATTACACATCAAAGGGAAAACCTGCGGTTGATAATTCTCGGTCGAATAATAAAAATAATTATTCCAGGCCAGTTCCTAAAGTTTTTCTAACTGATGTAAAAAATTCTAAATGTATTTTATAATGTAACTAGCCGGCTGAGTCCGCGGCGCTGGACCATTTTTCAAATAAACCTTCAATCAAACGAAATTGAAAATCCGACCCTGTATTTTTATTTAATATGGACCTTCACCTGGAAGATCCTTCGAATTTTCTGAATACGCATCGGACGCAATTGCGCTATTATATTATCTGATGCGTTAGACGAAATACGGGCAATTCAGATGCAACTCTTTAGTATATCATGTAGAGTTTGGGAGGGAAATGCGGCCATTACGATCATATCACCACACTACTAAAAAGGAGAGAATTACAATGACTGCAGAGATTGACCATTTAACTTAAAGAATGTTCGGGTTATTCACTTTCGTTTGATGGTATTTTACTCCAAGCTTCTCAGCTTGGTACTTTGTGCTGATCTGATAACATAAATACAATCTCTCTCTACGTTACATTATATTTGGTAATATACGTCTTCTTTTGGCAGGTTTTCTCTACAGTTTCTTATCTTCGATTTCCAGTAGAGTAAATACAATCAAAACAGTATATAACTTTTACATTTTAAAGTATGTGAATCAAGTAAAAGTGAATATTTAAAGCGGAATTGTGTGAATAAAATTAAAATAATGTCATTTTAACTGCCGTTTCTTTTTACATACCAGTTTTAATCATGCAACTATTAACCTAGGAAAATAACCTCGATAACTAATCCAAATAGAAAACTAAACCTCTAGTTTTCATTCAATGAAATCTTCCCAATCATCCGCAATCGGATCCACAACCAAGTTTGATGTGAAACGTTAGAAATGTTCGTAACGGTATGGCTAAAAATGTACCAGAGTTAGCTACAAAACATGGTTAATTACGCTCCAAACTACATTCCATTAAATAATGTCAAATTGCTGCAGATATATTTTTTGATCTTTCTCTATCAAAACTCTTTGTAAATGATAAGTTAATTTAGTTATGCAAAATTTTTAGTAGTGATATTTTTGGCAAACCGAAGATTTTTTTCGCATTTCTCAAATGAGCGTAATAAGACGGAAAAATAAGCATGCTTTTATTTTCAGGACATCATTATTCATCAGTTTGTTGCCTAAATAAAACTAAAAACTTTAATTTGTAACTATGATCAGCTGTTCGGGCTGTGCATCAGCCAAAATTTCTTTATAATGATTGAAATGTTATTTGAATCTGAGGTACTTTCTTTTTTAAACCTAGAGTAAATGAACAAATATTGTTCCATTGGCCACCTTTGGCATTTGAAAGTTTTTTTTTTCTTTTTTTACATTCAAAGGAATGCTTTTTTAGTGATAGTAAAATAAACCTAAAATTTGTCACTACGATCAGCTGCTCGGGCTGTGCATCAGCCAAAATTTTATAATGTTGGAAATTTTAATTGAATTTGAGGTACATTTAAAAAAAAAAACCTAGGCTAAATGAACAAATTATGTTCCATTGGCCACCTTTGGCATTTGAAAAACTTTTTTTGTACATTCAAATTAATGCTTTTTAAATTATAGTAAAATAACTGCACATGAAAAATATCTATTAGTAAATCTTCTTTTGTCCGTTTACTCCATACTAAAAACACATAAATTTACTAATCGATAATTACTAAAAGTACAAACTTCGCGTAATCTTCTGAAATCGGATTTACCGTCCACGTTTCCTTTCAAATATAAACGAATCTTCCAACACTATACGCTAAATTCGCCAATTGTAAGGTGGCTGATTATGGAAGATTCATCCAATATCTTTTTATAACATTTCTAAAAGAAGGGAAGATATGAAAAAAAAAATGACGAATGGAATGGAATATCGAAACGTGACTTCAGAAAGCAATTTTTATTGCAAAATGTCTTTTCTCGTGATAGAAATAACGCATAATTGCTTACATTTTCTTAAGAATAATCTTTACGACCTAACATTGCAAGCATTGAACGTTTGTATAAGGGAAATTGGCGATATGTTTTTTAATTAAAAAAAAAGAATGGACAATATTAGCTAATCTGGCTTCGAGGTTATAAAAGTCACAAATTTGGGGAAAGCAAACCGACATGCTTTCGCAGTAAAGTATGATGACAGATTTTTTAAATGTCTAAAATTAAATTATTTTACAGTATGTATGTGCGTGTGTGGGAGACATTTATACTAAAATTAAAATATCTGACTCCATTTTTAAAATATTAATTGCTATTTATATATTGTACATTTGAATTTTAAAAAATACTCAATAAATGCTTTCGTACACTTGCAAAATCACCTTTAATGTAAACATCGCTTTAACCCAATTCACGCTTACATCTTTTTGGCTTAAAATCAAATTGTTTGGCGACAAAAGTGAACTCAAAAATCAGAAATAATCATATAACATGTAAATCATAAGTATCATCATTTTTACAATTATATCTGCTGGTTTCGTCTGTAAATCACATGATGGAAGAGTTAGAAAAAAAAAATCAAAAACAAAATTGTTACCACAAGGAAGGTCTCCTTAAAGAGCATACTCAAATTATTTTGAAAAGAAAAATGCTTTTAAAACTATTCATGTGTGTAGTAAAACATCAGTCAAATTTGGCGGCGGAATCCCAGTAAAAATCGGAAAAAAATCTATATATATTCGAATATTTGGCGCAAAAAGACGAACGTTCCACGCTATTTGGCTAGCCAACACATTTCCATCCCAAATGCAAGATAATTAAATGCATTTGAAAATTGCTTGTTAAATAAGTGTTTAAATGTCTAAAACTAAATGAATTTAAACTTAAACGAAGGATTAGCGTATTATTTTTTTTATCTTTAAGCATATATAATATATACAAATTGCGTGTTCCAGTAGTTATTTAATTTTACATGGCTTCACCAGCTGGAAATGTTTTAAGGATACTATTTGATTATTCATTCAACCAATTTCGCCAAATTATATAAATTGCCAAACGGTTCGCCAAATTATATAAATTGCCAAACTGCTCTCCAAATTATACAAATTGACAAAATTTTTATTTTAAACAACGAAAGAATAAATAAATTTGTAAACATTAGTAAAATTACAAATAGAAGTGAAATTAAAAATCACTTGATGACGCAACCAACACGTGTACTGTGGTTAATGTGAAGTGAATGTAAAATTTACGATCAGCTATTATTGGCATTTATCTTATAGTTTGGCGTTAGTTATTTTGTCGACGGGATAATCAAGTAGTACCGTTTTAAATTTGTTTTAAAAGTAGCTGGCTATTTAAAAATGCTACCATTAAACATTTTATATTAAACTAGAAAGGTAGCCCGTCAAAAATGACGGAAATTTAGATATACAGATATATACAACTCATGTGCAAGAATATGAGTTTTCTCGCTTGTTCCGCAGTGATAGATGAAAATAACAAATTTAAAAAACGAAACACATTTATGAAAAACTGTGTACAGTAGAAGACCACTAATCTGCACAGTTTGGTTCCAAGTGTTATGCAGATTTGAGACTTTTTGCGGTCATGTCTATTCAATCTTTGTTTACATTTTTTTTAATTCATATATTGGACAATTTAGATTGTTAAGCCTTAAAAATAAATAAATTTTACACTTGAAGTAAGGTAAAAACTATTAAATTATCGTATACGATTTCATGAAATGGTATTATATGGTATTATATGTGTGTGCTTCACGATCTTGGTTACGACGTTGGCGAAATTGGCTGCAACTTGTCATGATCCTAATAGTGTGAGCCGCTATAACTAAAAAGTAACCAGTTTTTAGCAAAATTTCTGATATAAAGTAGTTTTCAAAAACTTGTGTAAAATTGCAGGCCATTCTCATGTTATGTCAGTCCTAAGAATAATATTTCTAACACTGAAGAGTTTCCATGTATATGTGGAATTTAGAAAAGCTTCTCCAAAAGAAAGGTCCTGAAATGACTTTGTAATTCCTCTAACTTCAAAGTTTAATCGGGCCCTGATGTTGCTTACTGAAATCTAATAAATACAGTTATTTTGAATATTACAACAGAATTAAACAGTTAAACTTATTTAACTTAAACCCACTGTTACTTCCCGATGTTATTTTTTACTATTGAGAAAGAAAATTATTTAAATTTTTCAAATCATGCATTTATATTTTTTTTTCCGTCTTTAATAACTAATTAATGAAAAAATATGCTTTTGTTCTGAGCTCATAAATATGACAATAAAATAATGTAACTAAGAGACATTGCAAAATTAAATCTTTGTGATTTCAAACCATAAACAAACGATACCGTCACCACGTTACCTACTATGATGTCATTAGAATATTGTCCATTGATTGTTGGAGAACTTACTTTGTGAATGATTACCTCAATGATTTAAAAAATTTTTAAGTTTCACGATGAATGAATCACTTGTGTTTGTTTAAGTTTATGGAATGAGATATTAAGCTGTGAACCTAATTTCAACTAAAGTTATCCAAGGATATACGTATTTTTAATTGAAATTAAAAACAATGCTTTGATCTCGAAATAAAAAGTTTTGGAACAGATGTCATATTCGCCCCATATTGGCGCGATTTTTTTCGGTTGCCAATTTGGCGAAAACATCAACAGCATAAACAACATAATCCGGGTTACCTCATCAAGCCCTTTAGCGCAAGTTAAGTACCCGTTGCCTATATGATATTGGCGACAGAAAAAAATCGCGCCAATATGGGGCGAATATGACATCTGTACCAAAGTTTTAGTTTGTATTATTGGTTATTTCTGTTAATTATTTATTTAGGTACTTTTCCATTATAGCGCATTTTTTAAAAAAAAGCTTGGCGCAATTCGGGCATCAGAAAGTGAGATATGTTGACAAAATATATAAATAGCTATGAAAACAAATCTAATGAACTTTTATTTTTTTTATATATGCACTTATATACATAAAACAATCGTTTCTAAATATATATAATATTTTTTTATATACAAATTACGGCACAGATTTCAGATATGAACCTGGATACCTAACTGGCGCCAAAATGGTGTTATTTTACCTGCTATAGTAACCCGGCTATTGTTTTTGGTACAGATGTCATATTCGCCCCATATTGGCGCGATTTTTTTCAGTTTCCAATTTGGCGAAAACATCAACAGCATAAACAACATAATCCGGGTCACCACATCAAACAAAATAACGGCACTTTGACGGAAGTTAAGTACCTGTTGCCTATATGATATTGGCGACTGAAAAAAATCGCGCCAATATGGGGCGAATATGACATCTGTTCCTTATTTTTAATTTATTAATAAAGTGTTTATTTGTTTTATTTTCTGTTTTTAATTATATAAATTGTTTTGTTCTATAGCTATTATTCAAACTTTTATTTATTTATAGTTATTTCCTTTTCAAAATGATAGCAAATAATTTAAAGATATGGTACTTTTCGGTTAGCCTTGCGCCAGTGTTATATATACATATGTATGTATACCTTTATATACATATATATGTATATACACACACACATATATATATGTATACATATAGCTTCTATATATGTATAAATATAAATATATATGTATATATAGGTATACATACATATGTATATATAACACTGGCGCCCGGCTAACCGAAAAGTACCAAAAATATATAAGTAACTGGTATTCGAAAGCGAGGTATCTGCCAAATTGGCGTCAGAGAAAAATCACGCCAACCCCGATGCGTATATGACATCTGTGCAAAAATTACTGCACATATGTCATATTCGCCCCATATTGGCACGATTTTTTTCTGACGCCATTGTCATATACACACCGGGTACTTAACTCTCGCCAAAGTGTCGTTATTTTGCTTGATATGACATCTGAGCCAAAATTACTTCTGTTTATTATAAAAAATGGGTAAATAGCTTTTTTTACATTAAATAAAGGTACTTGTTAGTTATCCCGTCGACCAAATTACTGTCGCCAAATTGTAAGATTAAATGCCAATAATGGTTGACATTAAACATGATCATATGTTTCCTACGTCGTCAAGTGATTTTTAATTCGACGTTATATTTGTATTTTTATTAATGTTTTGCTAATTTAATTGATCTTTCGTTGTTTAAAATAAAAATTATGTCAATTTGTATAATTTGGCGAGTGGTTTGGCGTTTTATATAATTTGGCGAAACTGGTCGACGGGATAGCTAACAACTACCTAAATAAATTGCATACAAATGGAAAAAATTGCTTGTGAGTATGAAGCAGTAAATAGGTTGTCAGAAAATACGTTGGCATACTTCTTTCTCGCCAATCAACTTTTCTCCGAAGTATTGTACATAAGCAATGATTGCTAGAAATGCATTTTTAATATGATATGCGCTTTTATGTTTCACTACATTTATGCATACTATACTGTGTGTATAAATGATACAGTTCATATGCAGGGCTGCACAAAAGAATTCGTAAGGGTTACTGAGTATGAGAGTAAATTGCTTAAAGGTGGTTTTTAAAGGAGTTATTCGTTTTTACGCTGAACTGCATTTAGTTTACTAAGAAATGTTTGTAAAATATAAATAAAATGATATACAGGGTCACGCAAAGAACTGGATACATCACCGTCTATGGATGATAATATCTGGAAATGTGATTTCAGTAGTTTTAAGAGTAGTTTAAATTAAATTTTGGCTAAATAGCGGCATGTAATAACGATACTATTGGCTATGGACGGTAACTGCTGAAATCAATTTTTAAAATTTTTTATGCGTTTCTAAAATGTTTACTTAGTTATCTTATTTCCCCAAATAACGAAGTTTTGTTAAAGCATTCAGGATGTGTTGGAAAGTGTTGCATATTCAATGCTTAACGCATGATTTTTCTTTCTTCTTTAGTCTTATTTTGCATTTATTTTATTCTTAATTTTTTAGTCTTATACTGCTTTATAGAAACTTTGGCACAGTTGTCATATACGCCAATTTGGCGAAAACATCAACAGCATAAACAACAACATCCGTGTTACCATATCAAGCAAAATAGCGACACTTTGCCGCCAGTTAAGTACCCGTTGTGTATAAGACATTGCCGTTAGAAAAAAAATCGCGCCAATATTCGACGCGTGAATTATATGATATCTGTGCCGAAACTTTAATATTTAATTTTTAAACTCTTCGCTCCACACCCCTTACATATAGTACAGACTATAAACAGATAGCGCAAAATAATAGATAGTTTGGTACTTTTCCACTGTAGGAGCTTTGGCGTTTTTTTTAAAAAAGCTTGGTGTAATTTGGGCATCAGAAAGTAAGATTTGGGTTCGTTTCCGTTATACTGATACCTTTGTCGCCAAGCGTAATAGATGGCGCAAAATCAAAATCACGTGAATTGAAGCATTTGAAAAATAAAAGAAAAAACATTGTCGATACTAAAGTGAGCATTTAAAAAATATAACATTTGAAAATTCCAGACTTTTACGAACTATTTCATTAAATCACAATTATATACTTAAAATAAGTGAACAAATAACTGTTATAAAATAAAGCAATAAAATAAAACTCATATTAAACTGCTGGCATAAAATTAAAAATATCTTTTAGCATTTTGAAATAATTGGCGCATTAGCATACATTTTGGCATGGTGTCCGTATAACGGAAAAATGTCGAGATTTGTTGTCAAATCATATAAACAGCTGTAAAAACAAACTTGATGAGCGTTTTTGTTTGTTTTATATGTTTATTTTATATGTATATTATTGATGTTTTTATGTACAAATCACATCTGTTTCTTTATAAAATTAGCGAAACGTCTTTTTTATATTAAATAAATCGTATAAATATATATAAAAAAATGCGTGTGTATATAAAATGAAACAGTGGATAGGTTCCCGGAAAATATGTTGCCAAATTTCCTTTTTCGCCTAGACACCTATACTGGAAAAGTACCTAAAGCACATTAAAATCGCGCAGTTAGGAGCTCACACAGTACAGCGTCGTCTATTGGCGGTTATTTTATTAGTAGCATCGGGAGGAAGATGTAAAGATGTACTTTAAATTCTCACTCATAGATTTTGAAAAATATCTTAAAAGAGCGGAGTTTAAATTAAATTTCGGTGACCTCCTTTATAAAAGATTAATGGTTTTAAATGGGAATTTCGTCAAATTACCCAGCTATCACCAAGTTGGCTAACATTTGGCGCTACTGTGGTAACCCTGCATTAGTTTTTTTCAACAATTACTCATTTCAATGAGGCGGTCCTACCGGAATCGTGAGGGACACACAGAGACATGGATTTTATATAAATAGATACTTGCTTCAATGGCAACAATTCTTGTTTCTGACACTAACAATATCGAAGTCAAATTACCACTGTTCCGAATCGGACATTAATTTTAAATTTGGAAAAAATTTAATAAACTGAAATTTTGTTTTAAACCGTATAATTACGATAATATATTTTTAATATATACACATATAAAGGTATGTGACAAAACTGTAGTAATAAAAATGTATTTATTACGTTAAACTTAATCTAACTATCTTCGTATGAAGAGTAGAAAAAGGTTTTATTTAAAATTGTTTATCATGAAAAAAAAAGTATCATTCAAAATTTTATTGTGCCGCCAACCAGCATTAAATTGCCAAAAAAATTAAATTTTCATTATTTTTTACAAACGCTAAATCGAGGTTCTGCGGATTTTTTTAATAAACATATTATATGTCATGAGAAAAATATTCTATATATTCCTCATGAGAAGAACATTATATAATTTTTTCAAATATTTCTGAGCATGCGCTTATGGAAACTTTCTTGATCCTATAAACTCCTATCAATTTTTCATATGCATTTTTCTTAACCTGACGCAAAAGATAATAGCCAAATCTTATTTCAATTGCAATATTTTAACCGAGTAATTTTTTAAGCATTACGATCATTCCCTTTCATGTTTAAATTAAATATTTTCGTTTTTTAATATTATCACTCATTAAAACGAATTTTTTTCTTCTTTTTTTCTTCCTTCTTTTTTACTTTCTTCTATCTTTACAAGAAGAAAGTATTGGATTCATGAAAATTTTCGAATTCCGGTTTTCGACGGATTTACACGTTTTAGGGGTCAGAGATTCCAAAAAACATGTTTTTACAAAATGTCTGTCTGTGACTCTGTGAGTCTGTCTGTCTGTCTGTCTGTGTGTATGTGACACAAATTTTGTGGGCGCTCTATCTCAAGAACTAATGCACGGAATTTAATAAAAATTGATATTCAGTTAGTGCCTAATACAAATTGATGCTGATTAGTTTTTGGTGTAAATCGCTCAACAGGTGGCGCTGTTATGCTGCATTTTTCTCGATTTTCGCAATACCTCTATCTCAGGAACTAATGCACGGATTTTGATCAAACTTCAGATTTAGTTAGTCCTTAATATGAATTGATGATGATTACGTTTTGGTGTAAATCGCCCAACAGGTGGCGCTGTTATGATGAATTTTGTAGGATTTACACGATTTCCCCAATAGCTTTATCTTAAGAACTAACGCACGGATTTTCATCAAACTTCCGATTCAGTTAGTTCTTGATATGACTTGCTTTTGATTATGTGTTGGTGTAAATCGCCCAACAGGTGGCGCTTCTCTGCTGCCTTTTTCACGATTGCCTCAATAGCTCTATCAATAGTGCTAATGGACGAATTTTCATCTAACTTCAGATTTTGTTGTATGTTGACACAAGTTGTTGTTAATTAGGTTTTGGTGTTCATCACCCAAGAGGTGGCGCTGCTATGCAGGAATTTTCACGATTTTTGCTATAGCTCTATCTCAAAAACTAATGCACGGATTTTCTCCAAACTTCAGATTCAGTCAGACGCTGACATAAATTGTTGCTGATTAGGATTTGGTATAAATCATCTAATAGATGGCGCTGCTAGGCAGCATTTTGCTGGATTTAGACGATTTCAGCGATAGTCATATCTCAAGAACTAATGCACGGAATTTCATATCTTTAGAATCCCCATGAGATGCATAGATTGCCATTTAATTTTGGCAGTGTGATAGCGAATATTGAAGTATTAACATGTATGAGATAGAAGAAAGTTTTGGGATTGGTACATCCGACTAGTTTTAAAATTAAAATTAGTTACAGTTTCTTTTATGTTTCGAGGTGTAATAGCTGCTTCAATTTTTTTATCAACGATAAATTTCGCCAAGAAATAAAATGGTAAACCTTATCGACCAAAATAACAGTACTTTCCGTCATAATTCTGTAACTAATATAGGTAGAATGATGTGTTATTGAATTGATGTGTTTAAAACCTTCCCTGAAACGGTACCTATCTAACGGTATAATTTCCGTAAAAATCCATGCAATAGAACTCGAAATCTAGGCGTTCGGAACGAAATTTCCGTTTGGATTTTATATATATAATAGATGAAAATCATCCTTTGCATAAATGTCCTGTTTATAAAAATATGTCAGTGAGTGCTAGAGTTGAGCTGGTAAAGGCAAAAAATCTTTGTTTTAACTGTCTTATGAATCATAAAGTAGTCGATTGTAAATCTAAATTCTCGTGTATTACTTGTAGGAGAAGGCACAATGTAACTTTGCATTTTCCTCGCGAACAAAAAATAAATAAAGTTGAAAACCAAGAGGTAATTACACAGGAAATGAGTCACATAAACAAAGGAGGTAATAAATCTAATTTGGATCTTTCGGCTCCAGTATTTCAGCCTTTCCCAGCTAATAATCAAAATAATTTATTTTCAACGACATGTAATTTGTCTAATGAGTTAAAAGCTGTGTTACTTAGCACATTTGTTTGCTTAATAAAAGATGAATTGGGTAATTTTCATGAAGTACGAGGTTTATTAGACGTTGGGGCAAACTATAACTTTATGAGTAAAAAGTTAGTAGATAAACTTAATTTGAAAAGAGAAAAGACTAACATTTCTATTTCAGGCATAAATAATTTATCGCTGAATGTTAGATCTAGGGTTAACACAACTGTTTCAAATAGAGATAAGGATTTTCATTTAAAATTAGACTTTTTAGTCGTTCCAAAAATTACAGAATTTACGCCGTCTAGGCCGCTTGAGACTTCTATCCCATTGTTAAATAACATCAAATTAGCCGATGAAAAATTTAATGTCCCAGGTCCGATTGATTTGCTTTTAGGTGCAGAAAATTTCTATGAATTTTTAAGACCAGGTCAAATTTATCCGCAAACATTAAATACTAAAATTGTGTTACAAAACAGTGTTTTCGGGTATATTGTCAGTGGAAGCCTTCCGGCTAGGGGTGAAAGTAATATACATTGTGGGTTAATTACAGATAATTTGGAATTAGAAAAAATAATTAGAGAGTTTTGGGAAATAGAAAACATAGAGAGAGAGTATGAGATTCCTAAAACTAAGGAAGCAGAAATTTGTGAAGAACATTTTCTGAAAAATTATTCTAGAACTGAAAATGGACAATATATGGTGAAAATGCCACTAAAGGAAGATCCGTCTTGTCTTGGTCAATCAAAACAAAAGGCAATGAATATTTTAAATTCATTATGGAAGCGCTTAGATAGAGAACCTAAAGTTAATGATCTTTATAAAGCATATATGGAAGAAGATCTAAGTATGGGTCACATGGAAGAAGTGATAGATTCTGAAGAGCCAGAAGTCACTTATTATATTCCACATCATCGCGTGTTCCGTACAGAATCAAGTAGCACACCATTACGAGTCGTGTACAATGCTTCTTTCTTAACTTCTACAGGAAAATCATTAAACAGTTTGCAGTTTAACGGAGGAACAATCCAAGATGAGTTATTTTCTATAATGTTGTGGTTTCGAAAGCACCAATTTGTTTTCGTGGCAGATATAAAAAAGATGTAGCGTATGATACTAATACATCCGAGTCAAAGAAACTTACGATGAATAGTATTTAAACCTGAGGTGAATGAGCCAGTAAAAGTGTACAGGTTATGTACCGTGACTTATGGCACAACTAGTGCTCCTTTTTTAGCTACAAGAACCTTAATGCAATTATCCAGAGACGAAGGAAAGGAATTTCATTTAGCTGCGAATGTGTTGTTGCAGGATGTGTACATGGATGACATCCTAACAGGATCAGATGATTTAGACACAGCTAAGGAGATTCAGCAACAACTGATATCTTTGTTAAGTAGAGGAGGCATGGATCTCCATAAATGGGCAGTAAATAATTTTGCTCTTTTATGTGATAATTCAGAATCTGAATATTCTTTTTCTAATGAGACAAAAACTTTGGGAATATTGTGGAAGACTCAAACAGATTGTTTTGGGTTTAACTTAATTAAATAGGAAAGCGAATTATACACTAAACGATCAGTCTTGTCACAAATTGCTAGAATATTTGACCCTTTGTGTTTGATAGGTCCAATAATTACAAGGGCCAAGGTGTTTCTGCAAAAATTATGGTTGCTGAAGATAGATTGGTGTGATTATCTCCCAATGAAAGAAAATAAAGTGTGGAATGACTTTCTTACTTCCTTAAAGAGTGTAAATCTGATCAGTATCCCTAGATGCATTCTTATTGATCACTCTATTTGTGTAGAACTACGTGGATTTTCCGATGCATCTGAAATTGCTTATGTAGCGGTCATTTACGTGAAATCTACTAATTCTTATGGTGATTCTGTTGTTAAGCTACTCACTAGTAAGTCCAGAGTAGCTCCTCTAAAGCATGTCACTATCCCGCGTCTTGAACTTTCTGCTGCAGTCCTGCTATCTAAGTTAATGAAGAAGGTGTTAAGTGCCTTAAAACTAGAAGTTTCTAAAACTTATTTTAGGACAGACAGCACCATTGTACTTGCATGGTTAAAAAAGAATCCAATGATCTTAAGACATTCGTAGGCAAAAGGATATTGATTATACAAAGTTAAACTTCGGTTGAGCAGTGGCATTACGTACCTTCTAAGCAAAATCCTGCAGACCTTATTTCTAGAGGTATAGATCCTATCAAGATTCAACAGTGTGAACTGTGGTGGTTCGGACAAGCATTCCTACCACAGCCTGAAGTGGTCGAGTGTTCCGATAGCAATCCTGCTGAAACCAATGAGCTGTTTTTGCGTGAATTGAAATCACCATCAGTGACTCAAGTATGTGCCTTAGTTAATACTTTTGAACCTTTAGACATAATTAATAACTGTTTTTCGTTCATCAAACTACAAAGAGTAGTAGCATGGTGTAAGAGATTCATATATAACTGTAGAAACTCTTTATATCCTACAGCTGGAACTTTATCTAGCAGTGAACTCTCTCAGTCCTTATTGCGCATTGTAAAAAACATTCAAAGGACTTCATTCGTGAAAGAAATCCAGTGTTTAGAAAGGGGTACTGCTATCCCTAACAATAGCAAACTGACAAACTTGTGTCCATTTTTAGACAGTAATGGCTGCATTCGTGTTGGTGGTAGACTGAAAAACAGTAACTTATCCGATCACCAAAAATTTCCCATGATTATCCCTGCAAAAAATAATTTTACATTTTGTATTATTAATTATTTTCGTGTTTTATATTTTCATGCAGGTTCAGCAACCACAATGTCTCTCATCCGAACTAAATTCTGGATTAAAGCTGGCAGAAATGTAGTTAGAAAAATTATTTTTAATTGTTTTATTTGTAAGAAAATTAATTCTAAAAATTCACAGCAACAGATGGTTGATTTGCCAGCAGCAAGAGTAACGGTATCCAGAGTATTTATACTACTGGATTAGACTACTGCGGTCCTTTTGACGTAAAAAATTCTATTGGTAGGAGTAAACAGGTAAAAGAGGTTTTTATTTGTATTTTTGTGTGTGTTTACTACAAAGGCCTCGCACTTCGAAATTGTCAATGATTTAACAAGTGCAGCGTTTTTAGCAGCGCTTAAACGCTTTATTGCGAGACGAGGCAAACCTTCTGATATCTTTAGTGATAATGGCCGGAATTTTGTTGGTGCCAATAAAGAATTAAGAGCAATTCTCAGATCTTTATTTAAGGATAAAAGTGAGGAGGAAATTCAAAATTATTTAGCGAATGAAGGAATTAAGTGGCGTTTTAATCACCCTTCAACCCCTCAGGTTTATGGGAGGCAAGTGTTAAATCACTTAAATATCATTTAAAGCGTATTGTAGGTAAAACTATTTTAAGTTATGAGGAACTCTTGACTCTCATTATTCAAATGGAAACTGTTCTTAATTCTCGTCCACTCTGCCCTCTTTCAAATGATCCAAATGATGTTGAAGCTTTGACACCTGCTCATTTTCTTATTGGCTCATCTTTAATGGCCTTACCTGAACCGAATTATACTGAAGTCCCTATGAATAGGTTGAGCAGGTGGCAATTAGATAGGCACAAATGACATAAAGGAAGGGTAGAGATAAAAGAGGGAGATTTAGTCTTAGTAAAAAATCCTGATAATTATAGCCCTTTAAAATGGCATTTGGCAAGAATTGTTAAAATCCATCCAGGCCAAGATGGTATAGTTAGAGTTGTAACTTTAAGGGATGAAAATGGCACATATAAAAGGCCAGTGGCTAAAATTGTTGTTTTGCCTCATGTGAATGGAGCCACATTAACTACTTGAATTCATACATTTTATTTTAGTTAAGCAAAATTTTCTAGTGTAGTGTATTATTATATTTTTGTGTTTATATTTGTAAATTTAACATTTCATTTAGAGTATATGCTGAAAAAAAATTGTATTATTAAGATTGTATCCTAAATTGATATCGTATTTATAGTATTGAATGTTTGAAACATTCAAGGCCCGGCGATATGTTGCCGCTAGAAGCGCCATCTATGTGGTTTGTTTGGATACTTGTGAGTTGGGTTCGAGACGCCGATCAGAGGAGTAGTGTAAATATCGGCTCTCGATCAATTTATTGTTTGTGAATTAAAATTTAATTAGTAATTCAGTCCGCTGGTTTTATTTATGGTGAGTTGTGTGCAGTTATTTGAGAAAGAGCTGTTGGCGGGAACACCCGTGAAAATTTAAGGACAAACGCTCATAAATTCACTGTTTTTTCTGAGAGTGAAGATCAGATCTCCATAAACGCGACAAGGGGCGATAGTAAGGCCAAAGCGACAATTGATTAAGCTAAGAAGTATAGAATTAATTATTGTATAGGTCCATTAAAAAGGTAATAATTTGTTTTAATTTTAATATAAAAACGTAACTGAATTATATTGGGTGATTACAAAAGTTCGTGCCCTATTTCATAGACGGCAGAAACTTGAATTTTTGATTGTGCTGATGTTCCTTTTATATCCATATTATTAAGTAACAGTTATCTGCATGTGCCGTGAGTAGTGTTACTAGGTGTCCCGAGAAAATTTGGATTCCAAATTCTCTAGACACCAGTATTTTAAAGTAATTTTCTTCCCCTTATCTAATGTCAGAATTATTATGCGATTATATATGGCGAAATATACTTAAGGGGTCTCAAGACTTAAAATTGGAGAAAAAATTAAAAAAGGAACTTTTTCAACATTTAATATCTTAAATTGTACATGATTTTGAAACACAATTTTAATTGGGATGAAAGATATAAGCATTTTCTTTCATTTCATGTATTTAAAAAATTGCAAGGTTCAGAATTAGTATTTACAGGTTGCTCCAAACTGTCAGACATTTATCGAGTAGAAAATTGGTATGACAGCTTACGCGCAGGTATCACAAGCTAAATTTTCCAACTAGAATGAAATGTTTTGTGCCAAATTACACTTCAGATTGTAATAATTGCCTTGAACCTAAATAAATTTGTATTTAAATCATGTTTATATTTTTAATGCAAATATGTATTTAGCTATTGCGAAATTTAGAAAATTTCAACAGTATAATCACCTAAAAATATTTTTTTGAACAATAAAAAGGAAACTTTAGGTTCAGTTTATATAGACTAACATGAAACGTGTGTTTTGAAAATTTAATGAAGAAATATTAAGAAGTTTTTGAAATGTTCTTCGCGTTATGCCCGAAAACGTTATTTGGAGAAGAATGACGTCAAAGTATCGGAAACGTCGCTTCATCTATTGAGTGGGTATAATTTTAAGAGCCATAACTTCTTTTCTAACAGGAATTTCAAGGAAATAACCATATGAAAATTTTCAGAAAAAATAGGAGCTTAATATCTAAAAAAATTAAAATTTCGAAAATTTTAATGCTTTAAAAGCCCCGAGACGCCTTAAAAAATTCGTTGTGTCAGAATATTCCGGGGCATGGTTTACGCGGAAAACCTAGCAGCACTAGTCGTGAGTGAACATAATGTTAAAAAAATTTTCAAGTTTATATGTGTGCAAGGTTAATATTCAAAATAGAAAATAAAAAGTTATATTTTTGTCATTGTATGTTATATCAGTTTAAAATAGAAGTGAGTGTTAGACGCGCTACAAAAAATATTCAATACGTTTTTTTGGAAAGTGTTACCGCTTTTAGGAGAGCTAAAAAGTGGTTTGTTAATTTCGAAATAGTGATTTCAATCTAAACGATAAAATTCACTGTGGGCAAACTTCTGGCTTTGATAATGATTTAATCCGAGATTTAGTTAATAATAATCCACGGATTACAGCTGAAGAGATTGCTGAAAGACTAAATGTTGACATTTCGACTGCACTTTGCCATTTAAAACAACTTGTGTACACTCGAATCTCGATGCATCGGAAATATTGAACGAATCTTTGCAAAATATTGTACTGAATCTGAGGTATATCAATTTTATAATGTTTAAAGCAAAGTATCATTAGTAAAATTTTATTTAAATGATTATCCCATAATGAATGTGAATTCGTTTCAGTATCTTTTTAAGCAAAATCTAAGTCACACCGGCAAAAATGTACACTTTTGTTATAACTGTTTTCGAATAGCACTCTTCGCCTCTTTAAATGTAAAATTTTCTATGAATATAGAAGACGAATAATGTTGTTCGGAATAATGGCAACGAAAAATTGTAAATGATTGCAATTATTCAAATGTTCGTAGTTTGCCTTTAACCTTCCATCAGCTTCTCCAACATACCAACATGAAAAGTCGCGCGTATCTCTCAAATACAAATATGAGATCGGCCGAGTCCTATCCACGTCTAAAACTCAGTCAATGGGAGATAGAGGTATTGCCAAGGTCGTGCGTTTGCAACGACTTCAGAATTGAATATATAAAACAAAATTCATCTCTAGTGTATCTCTCACATACGCGGGCCTGCTGGAATAAAAGACAAATATTACGCAATCTATTTTTTGTAAGAGAAATATTGTACTGAACTTTTTAAGTATATCAATTTTTTATGTAACTTTTTTTTATGCAAATGTTTACAGTGCGCTTTTAAATAAAAGATCAATGTTATGCAATCTATTTTTTTATCAGAGAAATTTTGTACTGAATCTTAACTATATAAATTCTTTAATTTTTAAATCAGTGTATCATTAGTAAAATTTTATTTAAATAATTATCCGTCATACACCATAATGCATGTGAATTCGTTTTAGTCTCTTTCTAAATAAAATCTAAGTCACACTCGCAAAAATTTACACATTTGTTATCTTTGTTTTCGAATAGCACTCTTCGAATCATTTATATGTGTCATTCCATGCAAAATGAGCAAATCAGCTGTGGCAGACATGTCACAGATTTTAATGAAAATCAGTCTATAAGTAGATCATATCTATTTATGAGTAAATGTACAATAATAGATTTCATGATTGTTTATTTAAGAATTAAAAATTACAGTAAAAGTGGATGAAAAATTGAGGTTTTGTCTACATGCTTAAAATTTCAATTTTGATTATTAGCCTAACAGTGTACACTGTTAAAAATTTTGCAGCATTCTGGCAATTCAATCGATCGTTTTTTGAAAAAACGGTTTCATAACCATAATTTAATTATATTCTGACCATAAAATGGCCAATAATATGGTCAGAATACTGTTAAAATTACGGTTTTGTAACCGTTTTCGGAAAAAAACGGTCAAATGACCTGCCAGAATGCTGCAAAATTTTAACAGTGTAGATTCCCAAGTATTTGGTGTTTATTTAATCTCTTTGCAATGTTTTATTTACTTTTTATAACAAGTCAAAATTAAATGTAAAAAATCAAGAAACCCGATTGCGTAAAAAGCGAACCAATTAATTATTTCTCATCAATGTGAAACTTTTTTTAAAACTACACTGTTAAAAATTTTGCAGCATTCTGGCAGGTCATTCGACCGTTTTTTGAAAAAAACGGTTTCAAAACCATAATTTAACTATATTCTGACCATGAAATGGCCAATAATATGGTCAGAATAGTGTTAAATTACGGTTGTGTAACCGTTTTCGGAAAAAACGGTCAAATGACCTGCCAGAATGCTGCAAATTTTTAACAGTGTACTTACCTATTTTTTTTATATACTTGTTCTGATGACTTTTAAATTGTGTTTAATTGTTAGTTCCTATCTATAAACAAAGTTTTGATAAGGCCTATAGATGTCTATGGAGGTTAGAGTAGCAGTAAAGCTAGAGATCCCATCTACACAACTTCCACACTGTTAAAAATTTTGCAGCATTCTGTCAGGTCATTTGACCGTTTTTTGAAAAAACGGTTTCATAACCATAATTTAACAATATTCTGACCATAAAATGGCCAATAATATGGTCAGAATAGTGTTAAATTACGGTTGTGTAACCGTTTTCTGAAAAAACGGTCAAATGACCTGCCAGAATGCAGCAAAGTTTTAACAGTGTAGGTTGTGTAATATTTAAACGGAGCTTCTGACTGTAAAATAGTCTTCATTTTGAAAGACCTATCCAATGATATGCCACTCAATATGGTGCGTAATTTTTTTTCGTCTCTACCGCCATTTTGTACTTTACGGCCGCTGTTTTGAATTTATAAAAACAAAACCTAGCCTATAATCATTGGACGGTTAAGACGAATTGATAAAGACCTGATTCGTTAAAATTCATCCGGCCGTTGGGATGTTTCGAGGGTATAAAGAAATCCACATACCCAGATACGCTTGAAACACATAACCCTTCACGGTAGTCGAGTAAAAAGAGACAGGAAATATTACATATTTTTGCATTTTATTTTAGCTAAAACATTAAAAGCAATAGAACTAATAGAAAATGGGGGATGACTCTGATCTTGATTTTAATCTTGTGGGGATGAATATTTTAATGTTAATAAAATTATGAATATTCTTTTGAAGATGAAAAGGAGGCTACTAAAGAATCATAATAATTTTGCTGATGGTTCAGTTTGTCAAACTAACGGAAGTGAAATAGCGAAATATCAAATGCCCACTTTGATTTGGAAGAGATCTTTGAAGTAAGTTCGTGTTATAAATTATGTATATATAAAGTTTTTTTTTTTTTTTAACATGTAAATTAAGATAATTATTTGGGATAGATTTTTTATTTTGTTAGAAATTCATAAATCCTAACAAAAAAAATTTAACTAATACAATTAAAGATATTTTACTTTCTCAAGCATCATGAAATCTTATTTTAATTATGTTTACTTTTAGGTTTGCATCAATCATTCCACATTCTCCTGATATTTCATAACAGCTAGTACAAGAAGCATAAATGCACATAAAATTTAAAGCACATGAATTTAAAAAAATTACATTGATAATGGTATGTATTCAAAAGAAAACTAAATTTTAATGCGCAAATTGCAATAATTTTTGTGCATTGCCAGTGAAAGAAATTGTTTCAAAAATTTTCATTTAGATTAAATATGAGGAAAGAAAACAGTGTTGTTCATTAAATTAATAACAAATATTTGTTTGTTTCAATTTATAGTTAATTTTGTGTTTTTCAGTATAACTTTACATATGAAAAGTTGAATTGAAATGTGTTTAAACTTTTATCATACCTAAGACCTCAACATCCATTAAAATAGATATGGTACTAAACAAATTTAACAAATTAAAAAAATTATATTTTGTTACCCTTTTGATGAAAATAAAATAGTAAGGACAAGTTAAGATAAGTGTTTCAAATTTTCTTAAGTGTCAGGATGATATATTACAGTTATGAAAATTATCTAATTTTGCCTCTTTTTTTCGGCATTACTTTTATTATTTTAAATTATTTTTATAAGACTTATGTTTAAAGTAATGTTATCTCCAAGAGATTTGAAATTTATTTTGAATAACTTCCGTAGATATATTTAATACTTTTCAAATTATTTAAGTCTAACAAAATAAGAGTTGATACTGATATTCCTGTTGGAATGGATTTTCTTAAGAAACAGAATAAATATAATGAACAGTTTTTAAAAATTGGCTATTTAAATAACTATGAAATGAAAGAAATAGAAAACAAAAAATAATAAATTTTAAATTTATTTTCTAATTTCTACCACAAAGTTATGTATTTTTAAAGCAGAAAACCAACTTTTACCTTTGGATTTTCTTCTTTAAGATTTTAATTGTTCCTTTAAACACAATTTGTCAAACAGGAAACTGGATTTTTAAAATTATTTCTTAAAATTTCTTTATCTCCTACATTTTAATCTTATTTTCTAAAGAATTTAATTTAATAAGGAATTTACATTATAAAAGAAATTTGCATTTTCTTAATTGAAAGGAAGATTTAATTAGCTTGAAATGTTCTTAATATTATGGTGCAGCTTATTGCTGACGAACTTTAATGTTAGATTTTTCAACTTTTTTTTAAAATAGAATCAAAATTATTTTAATTCCAATTACATCGTAAATGCATAAATATTTCTTTATATATGCTGCTTTTGGATGAACTGTTTTACATATCTTCAATGTATTTTCATAATAATAAATGTTTCTATTTAAAAAAAATAAAATTAATATTTTCGATATTTTTTTATGAAGCGATTTCAATAAAAACGGATTATGCATTCATCTTTTTTTTGCATTAAAAAAAATAATAATATTATGTATTTTTTACCCATAGCTTTAGAGCGGATCGTTTGATTTTCGTGATACTTTCTTTGTTGTTATTTGTAAAATGTACTTCTGCGTAGGGTCCCGTTCCAATATTATTAGAATCTAAAATTCATACATTTTATTTCTGCCTTTTTTCATGTCTTTCTATTTTTACTTTACTGGCTATAAAGTTCGTACAAATTTAGATGTATTCACGAAATTTTAATATGGTATTAGCATGCGCACGTTTCTTTTTATTATGTTTTTAAAATAGTCAGTAAATAGTGTTTTGTTTTTATTTGTTTTTTAAAGGAATGCCTCAAAACGTTTAAAGTATTTTCCGCTGTGCCTCAAAATAAACTGAATTGACAGCAATGACATTAAATTGAATTTGGATTTTAGAGTCCTAAATCTCAACGTGTAATTACATTTTACTGGAATCTGACTCCTGGTTCGGGCCCGATTGTCCTGACAACATTTTTCTTCGTTGCAGATCGGATTGGCTGTAAAAGTTTGAAGTTGGGTTTTCACTCTTGCGGTTTGTGTTTCAATACCAGGTTATTAGGTAGATTTCGTTAGAAATACTACCTATTACAGTCGTTACCATGGTGAGACTTTTGAAAAACTCCTTCATAACTTTTCATTATATGAGCCCAGGAACCCAAATCCACCCCCAACTAAAAAGTTATATATATATATATATATATATATGTATGTACGTACTAAATTTTGTCCGCACGATAAAAGTCGCAATTATGCACGGATCGTCTTCAAACTCGCCAATAACTTTGAGATGGCTAATATCTCGGCGGGGATTGAAAATGGGCAAAATCGGCCCAAGGGAATGGAAATGGGAAGGGTTCAAAATTTTGAATACCGTCTTAACAAGATACTCATAAAACCAGCTCTTACACATGAATGACAGGAAAAATTAATGTTTTTCGTTATAGCAGTTGCGGACAATAAAAAAAAAAAAAAACTTCTCGCCACAACGATTGCTTTTCTATTGCAAGATTTTCACATGAAAAAAAAAATAAATAGTTTGACGAATTGAAAACAAATTTAATATTACGTCATAAGTTTTCTAGAGCAATATTTCAACTTGAAAACTCAAATGAAATAAATAGTTTGACGAATTAAAAAAAAAAAATGCGTCCTATTGGAAATATAATGGACCTCAGCAGGTGAATATGTAACGTCATGTGAGTTTGAAGAAACTTAGTAAAACATGATAAAAACCCGACTATGGAAATATTAACATATTTTAACACTTTGAGTTTATCTGAATTTGTTTTAGCCATTTTTAAACCTATTCCATACACCTGCGTGTGTGTATTCGTGTATATTAGAATTTTCACAAGATTTTTAGCTCCCTAGAGCTCATTCTTTGTGAAGGGAGTGGGTTTATCTCTAATCTTGATTTAAGTTTTGTTGATGAATTTAGTACTTAACTCCGAAATCTACCTCCGCCTGTAGGCCCGAGCCGGCAGGAATTTTTTTTTTTTTTTTTTTACGTTGGTCAACAATGCTATTTCATTTTTTAAGATTATGGGGTTCTGAACAGTGTTGCCAGGCGTCCCTTGTAAATCGAGGCACTAAATACTCTAGGCACTACTAATTTCTAAGAGTTTATTTCGCCATCTTCACTTGCAGATAATTCTTCCATTAGATAACACGAAAGAAATTACTTTAAAATACTGGTGCGCAGAGCATTTGGAGCTCTGATTTATGAGGGACATCTGCCAAAACTAGTTCAGAACCCTATAAGATACGCTCGTCAAACTTCGTCCAGACACCAAAAGCTGTAATAAGAATTCAATATTTTAAATCCTCTTTGCAGAACAATTAATATACTAATCTTGCTATAATGTCAAACGATAGTTGCGATAATATCAACAAAATAATTGTTGATATTGTCTTCCTTTTGGATTGGATTTTCTTAAGGTGCAGAATAAATATAATGAACAGTTTGAAAAATATGGCTTTTTGAATAACTATGAAATGAAAGAAATAGATAACAAAAAACAATAGTTTTTAAATTTATTTATTTTTCACCACAAACTTATGTATTTTTAACTCAGAAAACCAACTTTTACCTTTAAGTTTTCTTCTTTAAGATTTTAATGATTCCTTTGAACACAATTCGTCAAACAAAAAAAACGGATTTTTGAAATTATTTCTTAAAATTCCTTTTGTTTCCTACATTTTTAGCTTATTTTCTGAAGAATTTAATTTAATAAGGTATTTACGTTATAAAAGAAATTTGCATTTTCATAATTGAAAGGTAGATTTAATTAGCTTGAAATGTTCTTAATATTATAGAGCAGCTTGGTGCTGACGATCTTTAAAGTTAGATTTTTCTGCCTTTTATTAATAGATTCAAAATTATTTTAATTCAAATTACATCGTAAATGTATAAATCTTTCTTTACAAATCCTTCTTTTGGATGAACTGTTTCATATTTCTTCAACGCAATTTTCATGATAATACATTCCTCTTAAAAAATAATAATAATAATAATAATAATAATAATACTATGTATTTTTTACATATAGCTTTACTACAGATCGTTTGATTTTCGTGATACATTTTTGTTGTTATTTGTAAAAGGTCTTTCTGCTTATGGTCCCGTTTCAAGATTATTAGAAACTAAAATTCATATATTTTATTTCTGTCTTTTTTTCATGTCTTTTTATTTTTACTTTATTGGCTTTAAAGTTCGTGGGAATATAGCGATTATCACGAAATTTTAATATAGTATTAAAATACACAAGTTTTTTTTTTTTATATTACATTTTTAATATAGTCTTTAATTAATCTTTTTTTTTTTTTTTTTTTTTTTTTTTTTTTTTTTTTTAAGGAATACCTCAAAAATTTTAATGTATTATTTTCTTGTCCCTTAAAATAGACTGTATTCACAGTAATAACATTAAAATGAATTTGAATTAGAGTTCTGAATCTGAACGCATAATTCGATTTTACTGGAATCTGACTCGACACCTGGTTCGGGCCCGATTGTCCCAGCAACATTTTTCTTCGTTGTAGATCGGATTAGCTGTAAATGTTTCGAGCTGGGTTTTCACTCTTACGGTTTCTATTTGAAAGCCAGTTTTTTAACGTCGATCAACAATATTGTTTGATTTTTGTAAGATTATGGGGTTCTGATCTACTGTTGCCAGTTGTCATGCGTTATTCGGGGATCTAAATGCCATAGGTACCAATAATTTCTTACTGTTTTTTTCGCCATCTTTAATTGCAGATAATTCTGCAATGAGATAAGGCGAAGAAAATAATTAATTTAAAATACTGGTGCTCAGAGCATTTGGAGCCATGATTTACGCGGAGCACCTGGCAACACTCGTTCAGAACCCTACGAGATACGTTCGCCAAACTCTGTGCAGACACCAAAGTCTCTAGTAGCAATTCAATATTTTAAATCTTCTATCTAGAACATTTAATATATTGATCTTACGACAATGATTAATTTGAACATTTTTTTCCTCATAAATATTTGATTACTTATTGATATATTAATTATTAAATTCATTTGAAAAAACTTTTTTCGTTAGTATCCTTTCTTTAATATTTCAAATGAAAATCAAATTTCAAATTAATTGTTTAAAAGGCGCAAATGCCAACATAGTGAAAAAGTTTCCATGCCTGGACTCGAACCCGTGTCAGCAGAACAGCGCACTGACATTCTCCCGACTAAACCACATAAAATGATACCCAGTCTGCAAAATTTCTCACTAATGCATGTTGGCAAGGCTACAAACGTAGCACACGATGGAATATTTATCGTGAGCCACCGACATGGAGCAAACACGAAACTTAATTAAATCCATCATCGATCGAAACTATATTAATACTAGAATGTCAGTGCGCTATACTGACGGCCCGGACTCGAATCCCGGCATGGAATCTTTTTCACTATATTGGCCTTTGTGTCTTTTAAGCAATTAATTTGAAATTTGATTTTCATTTGAAATATTGTATGCAAGGCGAATATTTCTCTCAGGAAAATTTTCAAAGTATTAATATATTTTAAATCGATGTTGCATTTAATTAAGTTTCGTGTTTGCCCCATCTCTGTGACTCACGATGAATATTCCATCTTGTGCTGCGTTTGTAGCCTTACCAGCATGTGATAGTGAGAAATTTTTCAGGCTGGGTATCGTTCGTTGTGGTATAATCGGTAGAATGTCAGTGTTCTATATTGATGGCCCGGGTTCGAGTCCAGGCATGAAATCTTTTTCATTATGTTGGCCTTTGCGCCTTTTAAGCAATTAATTTAAAATTTGATTTTCATTTGAAATATTGTATGCAAGCAGAATGTTTCTCTCTGGAAAAATTTACTAGCATTAATATCATTTAAGTTCTCATTATAATTCGATCATAAAAACAATAAACTATTGCTTTTTATTTGGTGTTCATTACTGAGATAGTATGTTTCCGTTACGGCAATGGTGAGTTTCCGTTACGGCAATGGTGAGTTTCCGTAACCAGAATTTTGAGTAGTTGAATTTTTTTTTTCTATTCTTTAACCCTTTGAGAGAGGGTGTGATATGTCATATCCCGCCTAATTTTAATCATGATTTGCACCAGAAACTTTTAATTAAATTTTACTTTTTTAACTTTGGTGGAAAAAGCTGAAAAATTACTTTTTCATTATTTTAAACTACATTCTTTCGTAAATTTTGTTGTGGATTCGACATTACAGAAACACAATTGTTTGCCCCTTAAAGGGTTAAATTAAATCTTTTTTTTTCTTTTTTTACAGTGTGATATGTGATTATAAGATTGATTAAATGTTGTTCATAGATTAATATAATATTATAATTCTAACTATTAATACAAGAATATTATCCAAAGAGATTCTTTAAGGCTGTCCATTTCTGGCAAATCTACTTTATATAAAAGTTGGTATATGTATCATTGAAGTAGAGCTTTTAAAATCGTGAAATAAGCTTATCCTGCGATACCAGCAGCATTATACATTGTACAATGTACATTATACTAAGTAAGTCTGTGTTTCTCTTATCTTGAAAAAAGTGTTTTGTAACAAAACAATTGTGAATTTTTTTTTTTTTTTTTAAAAAATATCAATTATTACCTGAGAATAAAATTAGGATATATCTTTTGATAAGAGTATATTTGGACTTAACTTGAACCCTATTTGAGATTTTCTGTTTTTAACACTTTCCAACAAAAATAACTCTTTTCTCTTTGAATAGTGGCTATTAATTTTATTTGTCTATCTAAAATATTCCCCTGCTAAGCTCGTTAGTAACGTTTACTATGACATGATGATTATTGAAAATGAAGTGTGTAGAATTTATAGTTATTTTACACGGACACTCACAATAATTGCCTTACATTATAATATATGTAAAAAATCGGTATATTTTAATGCTGTTTTTTTTTTTTTTTTAACATAGAATCTTTCTATATTATGTATTGAAAATAAAATAAATACATATAATGGATTTTCTATTTCTTTTTCTATAATTTCTAAGGTGCGCTATAAAATTCTTACTATAGCTTATAGTGTATATAACATTCATTTTTCATTTACAGGGACACACAAAAATATTCAATTACAGAACAACTATGAAGAATAATTGCTGGAAGTGCTTTTTTAGTTGTGGTAGCCGTGTTTAAATTTAGCGAGTTTTCCACACATTACTTAATATGTATAAATTCTATAGGTAATAAACAAGGGTGTCCTAAAGTTTTCAGGTATAGATTATTTCCAAATTGTTTACTGCGGTACATTAGCCATATTAAATTACTATGATGTGTTTTTTTTTTCTATAATTTTTGAATGTGTTTGAAAGTGTTTCATAAACAATGCGTGAAGGATATTTTTTCCTTCTTGTATTATTTGTGATTTTGATTACATTTTTCTGACACTTTCCAACATAGTTCAAAGTGTTCGTGCCTCTCTTTGCCATCTGTCTGCCTCGCCTGCTCTCTGCCATCTGTCTCTCCATGCTATAACTCTCGTAAATATACTGGGTTTGCGATGTTTGATATGAAATATTTGAGTTCAAAAGAATACGTTTTCTTTTCCGTCTGTAGGCGGTAATACTCAAATTTTGCTTTTAAATGTATGATGCACTTTCCAAATTGTTCTCTCAGATATCATCTTTCACTTTTTTAAACGGGGAAATTATGTTAAGCAGTTTGAATGCACTAGAAAGTGCTGGACAATCTATGCATGATGAAGTATGATGCTTCTTTTTTTCAATTCCTACTATTAGCTCACACTCTCCCTATATTTATTTATTTATATATTTATATACTAGGGGGCTCTGCCCCCTGCAAGCTACGCTCCCCATCCCCCGTTCAGACACCGCAGAATCTAAACACACGCTAATCTGATCGGTTTAAAAAATATTATAGAAGTTTGAATTATACGGAAAAAAGGTTTGCAGATCTCCCTGTAAACAGGTTTCCATTCAATTTCCTTTGATTTCAAAAATTTAAGGCCGAATGAGTTGCTGTTAAGACATCCAATGTTGTTTTCGTGTTTGATTAAAGAGGATCAGTTAAACGTTTGAAAAGAAGCTAAAAATAAAAGGAATTAAGTGTGGAGAGTCTTTGTCTCCCGGTATTTTAAAACAATTTCTATAATAATAGCCTAAGTCATGTGAATGTCATCAAAAGTTCCGGGCGAACCGCTTCGCTTTTTATATTCCTGGTGCCATTTTGGTCCTTTAATATTAGTCAGGTACATGTGATAAGTCGCCAAATATTATTGTATCGCCATCATTTCATCTATATTATAATAGTCCAAGTCATGTAACTGCCATAAATAAATACGCTCTGATCCCTTCGCTTTTCATATGAAAGTTTGGCCCAGATATCATATACGGCCCCATATTGGCGCGATTCTTTTCCCGCGCTAATTTGGGGAAAAGATCAACAGCATACACAACAACATCCGGCTTATCAAATCAAGCAAAATAACGATACTATGGCGCCAGTTAAGTACCTGTTGCTTGTATGACATTGGCGTCAGAAAAAAATAGCGCCAATATGGGACCGTATGTGGCATCTGTGCCGAAAGTTTTCCATTTCGATTAAAAAAAATCAATTTTTTTTTCGAATAATACTACATAAAAGCATTGCCGCAAAGAATTCTTGGTACTGTTACACTAGCCGGGTGCAAATCTCGCCAATAAGTATTTTTCAACTCGCCAGTTAGCATTTTTTTTTCGAGTGGTAAATTATAACATTGCTTTGAAGTTGGAATTAAATGTCATCGTTTGTTACATAATTTAATATTTGGCCAGATGCCATATACGCACCCGGTTTGGCGTGATTTTTTTTTTTTTTTACGAAAATTTGGCGAAATCCTAGTTTTCGAATACCAGTTACATATGTATTTTTGGTACTACTTAGTTATCCCGTCGAACAAAAATCTATCACCAAACTATAAGATTAAATGCCAATAATAGTTGATAAATGTCACATTCTCTTGACTTTAAGCAAGTTACACGTCTTTACGTCATCAAGTGATTTTTATTTCGACGTTTTATTTATATATTTATTAATGTTATACTATTTTCTTTGTTCTTTCGTTATTTAAAATAAAAATTATGTCAATTTGTATAATTTGGCAATTTATATAATTTGGCGAAATGGGTCGATGGAATAACTAAGTAGTACGGTATTTTTTTATTATTTTCTATTATTTTTTATTTTTAAAGGAAAATAACAAAAAAATAATAAACTATACCACAAAACAATTTATGTAATTTAAAAAAAGTAAATAAAGTAAATAAACTCTTATTATTAAATAAACAACAATAGCCGGGTTACCATGTCAACCAAAATATAGCCATTTTGGCGCCAATTAGGTACCCCGGTGCGTATATGACATCTGTGCCTAATATTTTTCTTTTCATTTCGTTTAAAAAAAATAAAGAAGTGAAAGCCATTTATTTTAAAGGTTTCTGCTTGTATTAAATAAAATGACAATGAAATACAAATTGAATTATGAATAAAAGTAACATGATACATTTCTTAGCATCCATTTAAGGGAGGTCAGACTTCTCGCCAAATTAGTTTAAAATAGTAACCTTTTCTAAAATCTGAAAAAAAAATATATCTGTTTGATTAAAATTTGAGTTGCCATCATTAGAAAAATGTATATAAAATTAGAAAAAAATTAATATTTCGAAAACTAATTCGAATTTAAAAATTCTAATACCAGTTTTGAAATCTGCGGATCAATATTGATTTTTGATGTTAATTTCATCGCAAAGTATTCCTTTTTTTAGGAGAAATCACCGTGAAACTTAATCAGTTGTTTAATCAGTCGATTCAAAGAATCGTTACATTTCAGGCGTTTCATAAATTCGTTTCATTAGGATTTTATAGATACTAGGGGATCGTACCCGGGCTTCCCGGGTTAAAGAATATAGGTGAAAACATTTTTTTTAATTGAAAATTAATAACTTTTTTATATGCAATAAATTTTTTAGATTGACCACTTACATTAAAAAAGCATTTTTCATATGGAAAATACGAATTACACAATCAAATACATTTTTGAAATTTGTCAAAAGCGATATTTTCTTATTAGCCGCATGCTAAGAGTTGTTTGCCAAGATTTTACTACTTATGGCATCCTTTTATATTCTGATCATTTCAGAGCTTATACATGTGTGGTAAATTTGTGTTTTGTTTATACACTATGACGCAAAAGTTTAGACAATGACGTCATTCAGCTTTAAAATGTAGAATTATGACGTCAGAATTACAAAAACCTGTAAATATATTCAAAAACTGATTTAAAATGCTATGTACAAAAGACAGTCGTTTTATTTGCTATAATACTAATTTTTTTCATAAAAATTCAAATGTGCTTGTCGCAAAAGTTTAGACACTATTCTAAATTTCTTTGAATATTCGCTGGCATATGCAAATTTAGAATCGATGATGTCACAAATTTGGAGTACTTAAGTTCTGCAAACGATTGCGCTTCATAGTCGACATGCCGAGAGCTAAAGAAATTCAAGTGAATGAGGTTTCAAGGATTTGGCAGTTGAAAGGTGAAGGGAAGAGCGTTTCTGAAATTTCTGCTATTATTAATAGGTCAAAAAAATCTATTTATCGAGTTTTATCGAGTGGTTCCGAATATAAAGCAAAATGTCGGTCTGGGAGGCCACGTGTGACAAATGTACGAGAGGATCGCCTGATACAAAGACTAGCGAGTACTCAACAAATGAGCGTACGTGGAGTTCAAAGCTCATCGGGACTCTCTGTATCAAAGGATACGATTCGTAGACGAATTTTGGAAAAAGGAACAATCGTTTATAGCAAAATGCAGAAGAAACCAGCTCTGAAACCATATCATAAGTTACAAAGACTTATGTGGGATCGAAAGCATATGTCATATGGAGAGAAATGGCAGTCAGTCATATTTAGCGATGAAAAAAAGTGGAATCTGGATGGTCCAGATGGTTGTTTATCGTATTGGCATGACTTGCGGAAGGAACCTCGACGTTTTTTTAGTCGCAGACAAGGAGGGGGCTCGGTGATGGTTTGGGCAGCCTTTTGCTATAATGGACAAGTATCTCTGACCTTCACCAGTGGTCGTCAAACTTCACAGCATTATACACAGACATTAGAAGAAAACCTACTGCCATTTGCTGAGCTTCTAGGGGGTCCTCAGTGGGAATTTCAGCAAGACAATGCTTCAATTCACACTGCAAAACATTCAAAATCTTGGTTTAATTCCCATAATATAAGAGTTCTCGACTGGCCAGCATGTAGCCCAGATCTTAACCCTATAGAAAACCTTTGGAGCATCATGTGTCGCAAAGTTTATTGCAACGCTAGACAATACTCTTCTGAAAAGGAACTTAAGACATCTATTGAGAATGCATGGTACGATATCGATCCACAAACTATGCAAGATTTAGTTTCTTCCATGCAATCTCGTGTATATGACGTAATACATAAGCATGGATGCGCAACCAGGTTTTAAAAATTGTTTATTTCGATTTTATTTAATTTGTGTCTAAACTTTTGAGACAGCAGTTTATTTTTGTTACCATTTAATTTATTGCAATATGCACAATTCCACTTTTCTTTGTTATAAATATTGTTTATATGTACAGCACATTAATTTCAAGCAGTGATTTGAAAATTGAATAAATATTTTTCAAAGTATGTAAGAATTTCTTCATTGTCTAAACTTTTGCGTCATAGTGTATTATTTTATTTTATTATTCATAGGGAAGTTTGTTTTTAATGGAAATTAGCCGTAAGAAAATGAACTCTTTATTTATTTTTTAAGGGCAAACGGATTAATCTTTTGTAATCGAGCTCCGATATACATAAATTAAAAAATATTTCATGCTTTAAAATTGTTTTTAAAACCATAGACAATCAGAAAACTGAGATGAACTTTGCAAACAAAATCCATTTGAAAAAGAAAAATCGTATTTGGTGATCTAAAACTTTAAATTGTACGATTACAAATACGTTAGATTTGTGTTTTTTCAATATTATTCTTTTACTTGTTTATAAAAGAAGTATTAATTTCGTTAATTTGTCTTTCACAAATATGTTAGACTGGTGATTTTTTAATATTATTCTTTTATTTATTTATAAAGGAAATATTAATTTCATTATGCAAAAATAGTCAGAAACAAATGCTGAAAAATGTTTGTTGCTTTATGTGCAAAATGTTTATAATTTTGTGTATTGAAACCAGCACGTGATAAGATAAACTTAAAAAAAATCATGCTTAAAAATTATTTTAGAAAATATAATACATCAATCAATGAATAGAGTTTTTAAACAAATTGCATTTGCAAGTACATTTATTTCCCTATGCGACAAAAATTGAAAATGTACGATGGTCAGAAGATTGAAAAATTGCAGTAGCGAAATTTCATGACCGAAATTTGATCGTGAAGTATTGCCATTCGCAAAATGACGTCAGCGTTACGCACAGATACGTTTGTTCTTTATAATATAGATCCATCCTAGAAGCAAATCCATCCAGGCGAGAATCATCAATTTCTGTAATATAAATCGCTATTATTTGCATGTCACCTCTCTTTTATAAAGACACTCTAAATTTTTGTAAAACATTGCGTTTTATCAGTGTGTGATTTCGATTACATTATTCTCAAAAGTGAAGCATTTTTACCTGTGAAGAATTTCATAGCAGCTGGTCTGCGAAAATGACGCACTTCTACAAAACATAATTCAGGTTTAAGAATTAAAATACACGCTGTTTATAAAAGGACGTCATTTGCTTCCGCTAAAGCAATCTACTTTTACAACCCAGTCTTAAACTTCGTCTACAGGAAAGTGTGCATATGGCGTCATTACCACGGAATAACAGACAATATTCTTGACATAGCCCATATTTTATTTTCAACTATTTTTTCAGGTTTTTATGTGAAAATGGCAACAAAGATACTGTATCTCCTATTTTCGACTATTTTCCATTTACTTTCAATGACTTTCAATAGAAATGAGGCACTTTTGTTGCCACGATAAGAAAAATGGTATTAAAAACTGCAAAAAAATTAATATCTCAAAAATTAATTGAGATACAGCTTTCAAACAAATTGCATTTAAAAGAGCATTTTTTTTCCTTATACGACGGTGTAAAAATTTAAAATGTGCGATGTTTAGAAGTTTAAAAATTTGCAGTAGAGAAAATTGCAAAACCAAAATTTCATTTCAAATTTTAAAGTGTTGCCATTCGCAAAATGACGTATGCGTTACGCACAGATATGTTTGTCCTTTATAATATAGATAGGGAAGATTTATACATTTATCTTTTTCAAATTTTCAATCGTTAATAAAATACTCATTATTCATCCTATCAAGTTGATATAAATTTTTTTAAACTTGTACTGGATGACAATTGATGTTAATACAGTTTTTTCAAATATTAATTAATTAATTAAATTTTAATTAATTAATTTTAGTTTTGCATGGGAAACAAAATGGCGGCCATTGGTTATTGAAGTTCAATGAAAGTATTTTCAATAAGGTGTTACCATAGGGGGGACCCTGTTCTGTCGCCAAATACCGCCAAGTTTGTCGCCAACTTGGCGATATACCGCCAAATTTGGTGGCCAAAATGAGTCGCCAAAAGTGACGCCAACTTGGCGATATCTGTAATATTTCGCCAAATTCCCATAGAGTTTCATTGTAAACCTACTTGCTTATAGAAAATCAACAAATTGAGATATTTTAATGCAACAAAAACTAATATTAGCTTGATTATATTAAATTTTTCTTTGATGGCCTAAGTAGGATTTGACTTTAAAAACAAAATTTTTATATTACTTGTTTATTTCAAGCCGCTTTTGAAAGACGGCTGAATTACTTGAGGGTAAAGAAAATAATATAGGCATCAAAACAACAATCCGGGTTCCTTTTATTATACAAAATATTACTTTAGTTTTTCTGGTATAAGTTAAACTATATTCTTCTGAAAATTCAACACGAAATTTTGAGAAACTGTGACTACAATTTTAGTTCTCAAATCTTATCTATCAGTTATAATATCATATCAAGGCAATACGCACGCAATAACGCAATTTTTTTCTTTCTACTTGTTATGTCCCTTTGAACAGTAATGAGCATTCTCACAATCTTTTGACTTTTATGTCCCTGAATAATAATTTTTATTTTAGCACATACTCTTGTGGTTTTTTTTTTATTTCATATACTGGGGAACACCCCATTGCAAATTGCATAACAATATTAACGTGATAAATAAGTTTTGGACGATGTTGGTGGTCCAAATACCAGGATAACTCCAATACAATCCCGTGTCCCTGATGCTAATGTTTAAGTTTGGAGCTGTCTGTATAAAATTGTTTCATTAAAAGTAATTTGATGTGATTTTTTTCCAAAACTGGGACAATTATTTTATATAAATATGTAGCAAAAATTAACCTGCACACATTTTTACGGTTGATATTAGGTAGCTTTCTTTACAAAAAAGCTACCTATTGCAGCCGTTCGGAGGAAAGCGATTTCAAAAAATTTTGGTATATTTTCATCGATCATGACCCCCAGACCCCGAAACCGGGGAACCACCGAAACCATATATATATATATATATATATATATATATATATATATATATATATATATATATATATATATATATATATATATATATATATATATATATATATATATATGTATATATATATATATATATATCTGACCTATGTCACACTGTAACTCCCGTAATTATGAACCGATTTCGATGTAATTCGGTGTGTACATAGTACATACCAATGTCTCGACCGAGTTCGTTGGCCAGCTTCATCCGCCATTTTGTTTCAAAATGGCGGCCATTTAAAATTTTTTAAAAAATTTAAAACTTGCAATGTGGTACCAAAAAATTAAAAATGGAAAAATATTTTTTTCTTATGTATTTGACCTTTATACAAAGATTCCGGAGCAGTTTTTGTTTCGTCTATATCTTAAAAAATGGCTGAGTTATAGCATTTTGAATTTCTAGCGTGGCTGACATTTTGAAACGTCCTGAATTTTGTCACGCGATAAAAGGCGTATTTATGAACCGATTTGGATGTAACTTCGCTTATACATAGTACATACCAATGTCTCGACCGGGTTCGTTGGCCAGCTTCACCCGCCATCTTGTTTAAAAATGGCGGCCATTTAAATTTTTAAGAAAAATTTAAATTTGAAATGTGGTAGCAAATCATTGAAAATTGAAAAAATATTTTTTTCTTATGTGTTTGACCTTGATAAAAAGATTCTGGAGCAGTTTTTGTTTCGTCTATATCTTAAAAAATGGCTGAGTTATAGCATTTTGCATTTCTAGCGTGGCTGATATTTTGAAACGTCCTGAATTTTGTCACGCGATAAAAGGCGTATTTATGAACCGATTTGGATGTAACTTCGCTTATACATAGGACATACCAAAGTCTCGACCGGGTTCGTTGGCCAGCTTCACCCGCCATCTTGTTTAAAAATGGCGGCCATTTAAATTTTTAAGAAAAATTTAAATTTGAAATGTGGTACCAAAAATTGAAAATTGAAAAAATATTTTCTTCTTATGTGTTTGACCTTGATAAAAAGATTCGGGAGCAGTTTTTGTTTCGTCTATATCTTAAGAAATGGCTGAGTTATAGCATTTTGAATTTCTAGCGTGGCTGACATTTTGAAACGTCCTGATATTTCTCACGTAATAACAGGCGTATTTATGAACCGACTTGGATGTACCTTGGTGTGTACATAGTACATACAAATATCTCGACCGAGTTCGTTGGCCAGCTTCATCCGCCATCTTGTTTAAAAATGGCGGCCATTTAAAAAAATTAAAAAATAAAAAAATTAAATGAGATACCAAAAAATTGGAAAATGAAAAAGATTTTTTTTGTATGTGTTTGACCTTAATACAAAAATTCCGGAACAGTTTTTCTTTCGTCTATATCTAAAAAAAAATGGCTGAGTAATAGCATTTTGAATTAATCTTGTGGCTGACATTTCAAAACGACCTGATTTTTGTCACGCGATAACAGGCGTATTTATGAACCTATTTGGATGTAACTTGGTCTGTACATAGTACATACCAATGTCTCGACCGAGTTCGTTGGCCAGCTTCATTCGCAATCTTGTTTCAAAAGGGTTGCCATTTAAATAAATTAAATTTAAAATTCAAAATGAGGTATTAAAAAATTGGAAAATGAAAATGATTTTTTTTATGTGTTTGGCCTTGATACAAAGATTCCGGAGCAGTTTTTGTTTCTGAAAATTTGTTCTTTTGTTGATATCTTAAAAAATGGTTGATTTATAGCACTTTGAATTTCTAGCATGGCTAACATTTTGAAACGATCTTGTATTTGTCACGCGATAACACACGTATTTGCCTATTTCGATGTAAGAAGGCATGTGGATAGTATACATCAACACCTCGACCAAGTTCGCTTGCCAGATTCATCAGCCATCTTGTTTCAAAATGGGGGCCATTAAATTAAAATATATATATATATTTAAAGTGAGGTGCAAAAAAATTAGAAATTGAAAAAGGTTTCTTTCTTAAGTATTTGATCTTAATATAAGGATTCAGGAGCATTTTTTGTTTGTCTTTACCTTAAAAAATGGCTCAGATATAGCAGTTTCAATTTCTATTGTGGGTGACATTTTGAAAAATCTGATTTTTTGCATGCGACAGCACTCCTATATATTAACCGATTCCGATGTGAGTGAGCATGTGCACAGCAATTACTAAGGTCTCGACCAAGTTCACTGCTTAGCCTCATCCACCATGTTGTCTTAAAATGACAGGCACTTTAAGAAATTGCCGAATTTGGCAGCCAAATATAAGTTACTTTAAAGAAAGGCAGCTTGGATAAAGCTGACTAATTTCGTGAAATTGTCATTCATTATATTGATAAAAATTAGTATTGAATCTCCTATATTCGGTTTCCACTAAATTGAGCTTCGTGTGTTTGCATGATATAAGTTGGCTTTTTTTAAATAAGGATTATGAAAGCTACCTCTTCCTCCCGGCACTGGCCGGAAGGACTTTTTTTTTAACTCTGTCCCTGGGTTTTAAATTCCTTACCATCCCTCTTGCTAAACTGATACATAACATCACTTCAGATGCTGCCACAGAATTTTTTTCAAGTCTTTTCTCATGCAGAAGTATGCTAGAGAAAGAATGTCTAAAATTCTTTGACAGGAAATTTATTGCAGATTTTAATCGAGAAACTCGTCCGAATGCATTTAACCAAGAACTAGTGTAAATTCACAGAGAGTCTCGATTTTTTTCTGTGATTTTACAGAAATTTTTAACAGTGTGGTATGGAAAATTAAACTCGCAAGTTTAACTTAAACCTCAGTTAAATTAAAAAAACATTTCGCTGCTCACCATTTTTTCTTTATTTTGAATCATTAAGGCATTCGTCTATTGGATTAAAATGTTATTTTAGCAAGTTCACCAGAGTTTTATTCCCGAAAGTCAAAAGATTGTGAGAATGTCCCTAATATAGGAAGTAATTTAGTGTATTGAAGTAAATAATAATAAATCTAAAATTTTGTTATAAATTGCGATAGAAAATGCATAAGATTTTTCTGCTACTTCTAAAAATAAGTATTGAAAAATGCAGTTATTTCACTCTATTTTAAATTTACGTTTTTCTCTTTCTAAAAATGCATTGCTATTTACTTTTATCTGTACTTGTTTCAGAATTACCTAAAGTAGTTTAAAACGGAATACCTTATTATCAATCGCTTCGTAAAATAATAATATCATCAAAATTTATTCTAACTTTGCGTTTATACTCTTCACTTATTTTGTACAAAATAAGTTCATAACATTTATATTGGCAAACGATTATTTATAAAACGTCAAATCATATGTTCTTAACCGAGTGGTGGTGTAAAATCGCATGTCACTGATAATCTTACAGAAAATAATATAGATTTAAATTTCCTTTAAAAAAGAGAAGAGTATGTTTTATTTTGAACTTTAACTAAAAAATAAAACTAATTATATAACAATCGTAAGTTTAATGTTTTAAAATATAACGTCATCTTCATTACAATTTGAAAAAAAAAATGCACAAATGATACTCAACATTATAAACATCATAAAAACTCTTGAACATATAGATTTTACTACTTTTTTTCTAACAATGTTTTGGGGAAAATTATAACAGTTTTATTTAAATTAACTGTTTTCATGAATGTAAAGGTAAAATTTTGAAAAATATTTTTCACTCGCTTCATAATATGAAACAGGTTGATATTTATAAACTTAAACAATATATACAATTTGCGTGTTGCTGAAGTTCTTTAATTTTTAGTGGTTTGACTGGCTGAATCACTCTTAAATGTATTTTAAAAGTACCTGCCCGTTCAAGAAAGTTCTCCTTATACATTTCGATATTGAGTATGTTGTAGATTCCATGGTAACAATACTATTCACTTCTTGTCTCTAACAGTAACACTATTGAAGTCAAATTTACGATACTCAGAATCGGACCTTAATTTTGAGTTTGAACTAGTTTCATCAGTATTCTGGTGAACGCATGAAATATGTCACAAAATTTAGAAAAATTAAAGAATAAACAAAATAATAATATAGCTGAAACATTAGATAGGGGTAGGGGGGGAGGAAATTCTTATAGATTTATTATTACAATAGTGCTTAAAACCACTTAAAAATAACGCAGTCTTATTTTATACCCATAGCCATCTCATATCAATCTCATTCCGAATGGTTACAAAGAGACAGTTGATTATTAACCATTTGGAAAAATGTTTATTGTTCTCGTCTGGATGGGAAATCAAAAGCATGTCTGAAGGTTTTTATTGGTTTAATCCACATTTTATTCGTTTTCTGATTGGTCTATACAGTAATCTGTATTTCCCTTTACTTTCAACAGAGATGAATACCTTCTGTTGCCACTATGACAAAAAAGTAATAAAAACTACAAAAAAATAATAATAACTCAGAAACAAATTGAGATACCAGCTTTCAAACAAATTGCATTTAAAAGTACATTTTTTTTCCTCTATTCGACGGTGTAAAAAGTAATAGTGTGGGATGTTTAGACGTTTAAGAATAAAATTTCATTTCAAAATTTTCAAAATTGGTCGTCAGATTTCTTGGAAATCAGACAATGGAAAAGCCTTTTCCCGAACAGCCAATGAAATACTTGGATAATACATAAGTTTTAGGTGGATAATACGTACGAGTCGCAGGCGATTTTTGTCTTTTGGAATTTTTACGTGTAATAACACTATTAATGTTTATTTCATGGCGTACGTAATGTATGACCAACTCCGTGCGATTTTTTATGTCTTAAATTTTAGTCTTTGAAAAAATCAACTTCCAAATGGTCGTTGTAATTTGTTAAATTGTTTTTTTTATTTATTTATTGATTTATTTTACCTTTTCTTTTAAAGCATGCTATATTTTTTATTCATAGATATAGAAAAACAAACTTAAACACAAATTACAGTATTTTATTTTCAGAACTAGTGTAAACAGATAAAAAGTAACTATGAAATGTTTATAATTTGATTCAATATAGACCGGATTGTCCCTACACTGTAAAAAAAAAATATGTTACGTTACTCCTTAAAATTAGAGGCAATATGCTGCCTCCAGTTTTGAGGAGTAATTTAACATTCATAATGGTGTTATTTAAACTGGTATAACTGGTGTAATACTGGTGATCTTGCTCCACTTAGGTATAAAATGTATTTCAATCCCTAAAGCAGCTGAAGAATTTCTGAAATTTTTTTTATTCATTCACACTACGACTTAAAATGGTTTATAACAACAATCTTTGAACACAAAATAAACCTGAATCAAAATAATTGTACAGATTAAAAACATTTATTCAGATTTAAATAATATTATTTTATAATTCTAACAAAAATTATATTGAAATTCACTCGTAAAAAAATGAAAAGTGTATTTCCATTATTAAAATTTCTGTAGAATAAATATTTTAGTTTGCATAATATGATTAATACACGTTGTTTCATAAAATACTTATTAACAACACTAGTAAACAACCATTTTGTATCTCATTTGTAATAAACATTCTTAGATGCGTTCATAATTATATAAATACGTAGCACCTATAGTCGTCGTCTGATCCGTCTGCCCGCAAAAGACAGCGCATTAACTGCCGAACTATATGGTTTGAAATTTAATATATATAATCGTTGCATACTTTTGTCGAGACTTTTAAAATTTTAAGAAAATTGAATCAAAACTTAAAAAAGATATTAACAAAAATTTTCTTCCTTCTTTTAAATCCTGTCATATGTAATTATTTCAATGAAATCCCATGGTAAATTGTGATTCTAAATTGTCATGGTGATTATTATATTAAATCCTATCATACTTTATAATCGAATGATATCACATGATAGGTAATGAATTTAGGTTACCATGGTGATAACGTCATATTTAAGATGAATCATAAGGTTTCCGTATTACTGAATTTAATATATATATAATCGTAACATATTTTGTATTCATGCTTTTTTCATAAGAGTGCAAAAGCTATTGCACCAAAATCTAAATATTTATCAATATATATAATCGTAATATATTTTGGATTCATGCATTTTTCCATAAGAGTTCTACAGCTATTGCACCAATATCTTAATATTTATAAAACTAGTTATAGTACACACGTCTACGCATCTCATTTACCACGTTTGATGTACTATTCCTGACTTCTTTTATATATTCTTGCCTGTTTAATTCGAAACTGCTACAAGATATTTTCTATCACGTATTTTACGAAATTTTGGAATTTATCTTTTTTACATGCATGGTAAAATACATGGTTGAATGTAAACTATAATTTACATTCTTTGGCCGAATAAGAAGGATATAAATGATTAGATTGGTTAAAACCTTTAGTTGTACACACTAGCCGCCTCTGGCGACCAGTTTGGTCTCCCTTAAATGTATCTAAGCTTGCAACATGTTACTTTTATTCATAATGTTATTTATTTACATACCTTCACAAAATGTAAAGATTCTAATAGAGAAATCAACAAATCTATGCGATCAGGGCAGCATTTTGTTTATATATATATATATATAATTATGGACGCAGATAAACGTTGAATTAAAATTTCCTTAATGAAGTAACAAACAGGTGTAACGAATCTGACGTCAAGTGAATGTGATCCCAAGATCATTTATTCTTGCTCTGTGAATGATTACCTCCATAAATTAATTTTTTTTCGTTCGCTGAAGAACGAATATTTTATGTTTACTTCGGTGGAAAGATATATAGACTGTCAATCTAATTTTAACTCAAGTTATCTCAAAACATATACATATTTTTGGATATAACTAATCTCTCAAACATTAATTGTTTTAAATATTGTTCTAAAAAATCACATTGACATTGTCTTTAAGCAGTTTTATTTGTAAAAAAAAATGAGTAAATTTGGCTTAACTTTTACGTTGGACGGATGTAAATCTCGCCAACAGCATTTTCCGCGTCCCTAGCTTTTAATTTTCGGGTGTGAAAATTAGAAGCAGTGTTTTGATGTTGAAATACAATATTTTCGTATACGTTTTTTTTATTCCTATTAATTATTTATTTAGATATCTTCCCAATATATGCGCATTGGCATTTTTTGAAAAGCTTGGTGTAATTCCGGCTTCAAAAGGAAAGATATGTTGTCAAAATATATAAACAGCTCTGAAAACAAACCTGATTTTATAAAGACTTTATTTATCCATATTTTTGTATATACAAATTACTTCTGTGTCTATATAAAAATGATAAATGGCTTCTTTATATTAAATAAATTGTATTCAAATGGGAAAAAAATGCTTGTGTATATGAAACGGTATATAGGTTGCCAGAAAGTACATTGCCATTTTTTTTTCTTACCAAGCATCTTTTCGTTAAGTACCTATACTGAAAAAGCACCTTTATTTATTTACTTATGTTGTTTTAAATGAGATGAAGAAATATGTGTATTTTTAATGTATCTGATGTATGTATTTTAAAATTATTTGCTTTAGTTAAAAGTCATGTATTTTAAATGAAATCAGTGATAGCTTTATATTTTAAATGAAATGATGGCAATAGAACCCTATTTGGCGATTGAATCACTTGCGCACAGCTAACATAAATGTAGCAAAACGGCATATAAAAAGTGAAGCGGTCAGTCAGGAACTGTTGAGGACAGTCACACGACTTAGGCTATTATCATACAGATTCTGCTGTAAAAACATTCAGCACTGTCATCAATGCGTCATCCTATTTTGAAAAGTAACATTTTTAATTAACTTTATGGTTTTTGTGCAACAGTTTCGTGCTAGTATTAGTTCATTGTTTGTGTTAAGTAATCAATAAAACATTTTTACTACTGAATATTATGTTTTGTTTGTATTTCAAACTGTCGATTTTTGTCAAATATTTTAGTTTTGACTGACTGCTCTGTATCTGATAATTGTCAGGTGATTGAGATAATTTATTATTCGACTGAATTCAGCACCTTAAAATTAGTTAAAAACCCCCATTTACAAGCCAGATACAGTAAATATTAACATTTCTTGTCCAGTGTAATAGGCTTTTTAAAATAAATCGTAATCCTGAAATCAATGTTAGTCAATAAATAATACCCTTTACTGTTTTCTTATTCTAATATTTTTTTTTCGAACTTTTATATTTAATGCACAATTTTACAAAATCTAATAATGCATTTCAATGTCTAAAACTGTTGTAAGAGATTAAAGCCCCACTAATTTAAACGCAATGTACACTTAACACAAGTAGAAATCGAAGTACTTTATCAAAAAGAAAAATAAACTTCCAACTTTCGTGATGCAAATCAACAAATAAAATCATCTTTAAACTAAATTTAACTTTTAATAAACCGATTTAATTTTCTTTCTTCTCAAAAATTCTATACGCAGAGAAAGGATTATGTGGCATCATCACGGAATAAATATTGAATTAGTAGCTAAGACTATTCTAAGAATAACCGCAATATTTCACATGTGTTTTATTTTTGCATGTATACAGATTTCATATAAATTTATTTCTGTAGATATCGATTTAATTATATAACAAATGGTTAGCTTACATTTTTGACATCAATACTGTCTTTGCATAATCGATTTTAAAATAAAAGGTCTTTACTTAGGATTGGAGCACTTTGTTTATGTTCGGGATTTTTAAAAAGTGTTAATGAAACTGTTTTATGAATGTGTTTTAAAAGAAGTTAACATAATTCGAGTTAGATTTTTTTTTTATTGATTATACTTTGTTAAGATTAGTTTTCTAAAACGTCGCATTTATTTGTGTTTGCTTAATACATAGGTTTACACTTTAATATTATGGGAAAACATAGCAAAACCAGTAACTTTTATATTCGTTTGTAGAAAAAAAATATATATACAAACTATAGGACATGCTGATTAGGGTCAAATCTTCTATTCAAAGGTGTTCTATTTTGTATGTCTTTAAAAATAGGGTGATCATAAAAAAACTTCCCCGATATATCTACTCCTAGTGACCCAACCGCTCAACCAATCGAAAGGAAATTTCAGATTTAGTTATTTGAAGGTATGCGCTCAAGGTCGTGATGATTTTAAACAATAGAGCTCTCACGGTTACGGCTACAGTGAAAAAAAACTCGAAATGAAATTTTCTAATGGTAATACCCTTTTTTTCCTGCGCAAATTCAATAGAGCATTGAAAAACCATAAATGCCTTTGGTATGATACACATATGACTAAAATTGCCGGTTTAATATCGTGGCACTCAATCCTAATCAGTCCCTACGTAACGTAATATTGATCCCTGTAAAACAAATTATTACTTTTTTTCCACTATGTGTACACAAACACAATTCAAAAACACATTTTAAAACAAATCTTACAACATTACTCCGCTCACAAGTGAAAATAAAAATCTGGCTGCTGAAAAACATGTCTTGTAGCCACTTCTTCGTTCCTCGCAACGGTCTTTTCTGCAAGTGTTTTAAGCCAGCAATTTTCGTCGTATCTGTATCATTCCATCGCCATTTATGGCTTTTTAATGCGCTGATGAATTTGAACATGAAAAAAATGGGTGTTGCCATTCGAAAATTTCGATTTTTTTTTACTGTAACCGTAACCGTGAGAGCTCTATTGTTTTAAAACATCACGATCTCGAGCACATACCTTCAAATAAGTATATCTAAAATTTCTTTTCAATTGGCTGAGCAGTTAGGTCGCTAATGATTCATATATTATGGAAGTTTTTTTATGACCACCCTGTGATATGGATTAATAGGTATATCCAACAATTCCGACAAAGATAGCTTTTTTAAAATAAAAATGCTTATACAAATTATAGGGCATACTGATTAAGAGAAAATCTTCACCTCAAAGGTGTTTTATTTTTTATGTATTTATTTAATATGGTTTAAGCGGAATATACAACAATTCCGACAATAATAATTTTTTTGTTTAAATGTACTTTTGCAAATAATGGATATCTTACATGTATTGCAAGATGTATCTGCTGCAATCGAATTATATAATAAGCGTATTTTAAATTTTTATATGTAAATAAAATATGTATGTATATCCCATATATTTTTAACTTTGTGCTGTCTGGATTCTGCACTGTAAAAAAAAATGGTAACTTTCCATGTAAAATCCAGGAACGTTTCGCCTTTTATCAGGTTTTCAGAATAATTTAGCTCTTTCCTGTGAAATTCTGGTTTTCTTATCTGAAACGTTCCTGAACAAAAGTTGGAAACAGCAAAACGCTGCGGCCGCCATTTATTATTTTTTTTTTCCTATAATCCGTTGCTCGCGCGCGAGTGTCGAAAACGAATTCCTTAAATGAATGTAAAAAAATCAATATGGAATGCAAATAAATCAATAGACGACATAATCCTTTACGTCTCTATTGTCAAGATAATTCAGATGAAAATACAATACCTCTGTGACATCACTAAGAGATTATCTCTCGTACTTGTCTGTGAAATCTTTAACGAGCAGACTGTGTAAAAAAAAATACACCTATTATTTGGATCTGCATTAACCAGGGGACAATCAAATATGATTCTCACCTATTTTGATTAATTTAAAGTATGTTTTAGAGTTCTTATCTCTAATTATTCTTGTGAAAGGACTTCTTCAAATGGGCCTTAGATTTTCAGAAATTAGATGCCGAGTTTTAGCATACGTTTCAAATACCCATTAGTTTGCAGCTCTCAACGTGTCTTTCGTGGTGTGGACGCAGAAAGCTTGCATGCCACCCGTACGGCCCGGGTTCGATGCTACCTCTGGACTTTTTTTTTCTTTTTTAATTAATTTTATATTTTAACACTTTATTACAATTTGATTTAAATTTGACATATATTTGACACTTTGAATTGCTGCAAATTTGAATTTTTTTTTTTTTTTCGGAAAAAATATACAATTACGTTTAGGTTTTTTTTCATGAAAATTTATATGTATTTTATCTAACTTGTAAACTAACATAATCACTGACGAAAATCCAAAATATTTTATGTCTAGATTTTTTTTCTAATTATTATTTACATTTATATATTTTATATTTTAAGCAAAGTTCAGAAACAATATATCACATATATATTTACTTTATTGAAAATTTATTTTTTCGTGTAAATTATAAATAATAATTTTGATGTCAATTTCAAAATATTTTTTCATTCTAACAAATAATGATAATAAAGCGAAAATTGTCAACTGGAAATGTAAAAATCGTCTGCGGATCCCGCATGCTGTGAAATGTCAGTAATGTCATAATGAAGGGAACGAACACCCAGAGTGAATTATGTCAGCCAGGTATCGGTCCGGATAGCCTAACAGGTAAGGCATTGGCACGGCACGCCAAGTATCCAGGTTCGATCCCTGGTCTGGACATTTTTCGCTCTTGTGCTACTCCAGCCTTGAATATGTCAGTAATGTTTTGCTGTCAACAGAAATATTCCTGGTATCTCGCAGGAAACTTACTGGCATTTCTGTAGAAAGTTTTTAACATATACAGTAAAGTACCAGTCATTTTCAAGAAATGTTTCTTGGAAATAATGGGCAACTCAGCTGCCCATTTTTTCCCAGGAACGTTGCGGAATTTTTTTTACAGTGTGTCTATGTGAATGTGGCGTTTGAAAAAATATTTTTCTATTTTATAAATGTTTTTAAGTGGTAATATATTCATGTAAATTCTACAAGTCAAGATAACTACATCATGTACTGAATTTCAATATAACCACAATAGAGTTTTAGATAATTGTACCTGCTCCTCACCAAATAATATTTTATCCTGTGAGAAAACAACAGTGTTGGCCTTGAAACACTCTTACTACTTACAACTTACTGGTGTATGCACTTCCAAGTCAGTTTGAAAATAACAACATTCATCTTATTTTTAAATGTGTGTAAAAACAGTAATAACTACGTAATTTAACCCTTATGACAATGACCAAAATTTGCTCTTGTATCCAATGACCGGGGTACCCGGGTACCTGCTGCGATTTTAACGTACGCGAGCCATAAAACACCCCTATTTCATACAGTGTAGCTGTTTATCTTTAGAGAAGAAAAATTTAACGTATTTTTATGAATATTAATTATAGTAGAACCCCGCTAATCCAAACGAATTGGGACCGGTGCCTGTTCGGATAACAAAAAATTCGGATTATCGGGAATTTCGATAAAAATTGAAAATAAAAAGATGCGTGGTAAAAGAAAGTAAATTATAAGTACTCAGTAGTACAGTAAACATCTTCTAATCCGGCATCCTAAGGTCCGGCATTCTGGAAAATCCGGCACCACTTTCGGAAAAATATATTATTCTTTGTTTAATAACTTCTGATGTTTATAATAATACAATTGACGTTCAGGATGAGGAATTACGTAACAACCCATTACATACGGTTCAAAATTGTGAATCTGCAAATAGCTCAGTCCCCACGTCGACAAGGGGGAGATGAAAAAAAAATTCTGTACATAATTTGCGAAATCAAACTGTTGAAAGGAGAAAAATAAATTTTTATCATCCGAATTAAATACTTTTTGCATTTTAGAATATAATTTTGTAGTACTGGCAAACAAGCTGATATTCGAGAATTTTTTAAAGATGGGGTTCTGCCAATAAGCCAGCAGTGCACGTTTTCATTTCATATTTATGTACATATGTTGCACTTTTACATTATTGTGCATTTTGTTAATTCTATTCTAGCTGTTTAAAGGAGGGAAAACGTACTTTATTGTAATAATTGTTTAATTCTAACTTCTACACGTTTTTCCTGACATTTATACGTTAAATAAAATCAGTCCGAATTTACCGGAATTTCGGATTAGCGGGATTCCACTGTACTTCAGGTGTCAACGATTCAAACAAAGATCACATATTAGAGATGTGGAAAACTTATATACGTTTTATCGAGTAAGTATAAGCGTAGACTGATTCTGGAATATTCTTATATTTATTCGTTTTGACAACCAGAACATACGAGTGGAATATCTTCAAATTGATAAAGCTGCAGCAATTCGTGATTTGAGTATGCTAAATCCCAACCTATTGATAAAGTATGTACCGACGGAAGAGCAAATGGTTGATGATCAGTTATTTTCGCACATAAATGTTTGTTCGTAATAAGTATGCATAAGTATTTGTTCGACATAAGTATTTATTCGTAAATTCCAAAAAGGAACAAAGCTGCCATTCTAATGTCTACTATGCATCATGATAAAACCATCGCAGGACCGAAAGATAAACTCTAAATGATTCAGTTTTATAATGAAAGTGAAATATGGAGTGGATATAATGGATAAATTAATGGGGCAATATACAACACACAGGCGTACAACAACATGGCCACTTGCATTATTTTACTATATTTGGATATAGCAGTACTTACAACTTACATTATACATACTGCAAATAATGATATAATTACAAATAAAACAGACAATTGTCGCCTATTATTGCGGAAATTATGTGACATCTTGACGATTCCAGGAATTCAAGATCAACTGCAAAATGCACAGAATATGATACAGTTTTCGACCAAATCGGGAATTGAAAGTAAACTGAAAAAAAATCTTTGACCGTATTTGAAGCTGCAACACGTTCAGAACTCAGTCCAAAAAGATTAAGGCGAAATGAAACAAGGAGGATAAAATCAGTTTGTGTCAAATGTGCTTGTTAGAGCCTCAAAAACGGAGCAGAAAAACCAGAAAATCATGTAAATAATGTGGAAAGCCACTATGTGATGTACATTCCCACACCTTTTGCTATTGTACAACTTGTCCACAAAATTTCACATAAATGAAATATTTTTTACCTTAAAAATGTGTCTAACACTTTTCTCAAATTAAATTCAAGTTTTATTGATCTAAATCTATATAATCTATCAATTTCCGTATTTTTCCACAGACAATTCGTATGGGTACTCGGGTACCCTGGTCATTGATGACAGGTATAAAAATGTTTAATGAATCGAAAAAGTAATAAAAAAAAATCCAAATTTTAAAGTGATTGTACTAATGGACAGTGAATACTCCAAAAAATGGGGATCTAAATTCATTTTAATTTCCATTGATATTAACACCCTGAAAACGAGATGAAAAGAGAAAAACGGTACCAGGGTAACCGGTCATTGACATAAGAGTTAAACTCACTTACCAAGAACAAATTTCTAGAATAACAATCCGCTGCTGTCTATTTTCTTCTTTGATAAAAGTTTCACGTGATAAATATGTTTATATACTATAAGCACTTCCGGTGGTAAATTTCAAACCGGCTCAGTATAAATTCATTTTACACCTTTCTGCATAATAAACCTAACCATTGTCAAGTTTATGTTTTTGTAAGTTTTTCTATCGATATGTTTCTAGTAGTAAGTTCTAATAATAACACATTCTACTAAGTGCTTGTCCACGAAACATGTTTTTTTATGCAAGAAAGTAGCCTCTGCATAGTGCTTTTGTAAGTAAAGCCTCTTTTTGGTGCGATTAGCATGCAAACTACATTACGTAAGCTGTCGTTGAACACTTTAGGCACTTATAATACCAAATGCGTTTTAAAATTAAACTTTTTAAGAGTACTTGCATAACAGTTACAGAGACGCACCTGGTTCAGATATAGATTTTATTTTCAGGTGTTGCAGGTATCCTCATTCGGTCTTATCAGGCTTCCTCTTGACAGTACCAGCTTCAAGCTTCAATTTAATTAGTGCAGCAAATGTAGACTGATGGGATACTATTATTTTAGTGATCACACTTATCGAAAACCCTTCTGTACCTACAGCAACTGCCATACCTTTTTCCGAGGTGTCAATTCAAAGCAGTCAAATTCAAAGCGTTATTTGCTTGTATTGAAGCCAGACGCTGATACTTTCTTCTTAGAAACTAGGGATTTTGTTGACGTTTTCTTCGAATACAAACCAGTTTCGTCTGCATTGTACAGAATCAGTGAAGAGATAATTCTTACATATGCAGTATTAAATTTAGTCGAAAGTGTTGTGAGAAATTTTGTGTATAAAACGATTATGCATTTAACGCAAAAGCGTTACATTATTATGTTCTAAATTTAACTCTACATATTTTTCTAAACATGAAAAGAGTGTTCTTGATATCAAACTGCTATTTTTAATTTCACTAAAAAATTTATTGTAAAAGGGACGAAATGGATGGAGTGAGAATTTTATACTTTTCATGCTGTTAAATAGAAAGAGCAAATTACTTTACAATTTGAGAAAAAAAAATCAATTTTGTAAAAAAAAAGAACTATTTTTTTTAAACAGTTTATAATTATTCTATATATAATCATTTATATTTTATTACCTCTAAAGAATCAGAAATTTAGCTAAACAAAAAAGAATTGTCTTAATACCTCATATATCTAAAATAGATTTCAAGAAAAGAGACATTAAAACTCGCCTGATTAGAAAAATATGAAAGTTTCACTACAAATTAGAATGTAGGTAGTTATAAAAGCGTGTAAGTAATATTACACAACAATTTAAAAATACTAACATGTATTATAATAAAACATTTGAATAGAGGACACCGCGGGAGTTCCAATTGTCTCTGTTACTCGAAAGCGTCCTCTATTCAGAGGTAAAAATATACAAATCAATTTGAGTTAGATATTTAAAAAGTGTTCGGTAAATAGACAATATCCGTGATTCTCCGCTAAGCAGGTTTTAATATTATATGGATAAAATATACACTCATTTTAACTTTATTTGGTATTTTTTTTTATATACGACAATGATGTAACTTATTTTTTTTTTTCCAAAAATGCGTGTATATGTGTTTATACAATATACAATTACATGAATATTACTAAGTGAAAAACAATTTCAGTTAAGTAAAACTTTTAAGAAGGATTTGTTCGGATGTCTTAATGCGTTCTTTTAAAAATATCACGTAAGTATAGCCCAGTTAAAAAAAACAACTATAACTCGGTAACCATTTTGTATTTAATACATCTTATTTCAGTTTTAAGTAATATTTACTTAAATTGTGTTTCACGATTAAGTTAATACGATAATAAAATTTCGATATGGGTGGATATAATAAGTTCTATCATAATACATTTCAATGTTTCATATCTTAAATAAAGAAAATCGCGTATATGTTTGGTAGCATGTTTCGCATAAATTTATAATTTAAAAAAAAGAATAAAAAAAAGCCATGCGAAAGTTTGAAATGAATTCTGATAAGATAACAAAATCCAGTTTCTAATTAGTTCTATGTCAGATAAAAGAATCATTTTGCAGTTTCCGTCGTGAACGTCATCTGAATGCGAAACAAAAAGTGCTTCCTATTCAAAACTTTTTAATATATTAAAACTTCTTGACAGCTTTTTTTTTTCTTTATCTTGACAAATAAGCAATTTTCTTGCTTATAAAACAGAGGACTCCAGAATGAATCGTTTTCATATTTATTCAACAGTTTTTATTCGTGTCAGGAATTTTATTGTTTGCTATCATGACGAAACACATTCCTCAGAGTCAAACACCTTAGCATATTTTCCACCCATCTGTCATTTTTTATTTTTATTTTTTTGTTCAAAAAACATACATGAAACAAATTGTTTATTTAATAAAAAAAAATATTTTGTAACATTTTTTGTTACGAGAACTAGAAATATTTAAAAATGTTTCTAATACTTACTTGATTCCAATTATTAATGGAACTTTATTTTTGAAAGCACGTTTGTTTTACTTTAAAATACCATAAGTTTGATAGGTATTCCTTACTTACAATACCTTTGAATTTACGTATAGTTTACGTATAGTTATGTGTTACACGATGTAAAAAAAATATCATTCATCTACTTTCTGTGATTTTATTCATAATTCGAAAAAAATCTTTATGAAATTTTGAAGCACGATAAAAACAAGAGATATTCATTCAAAAAATATTCATTCTTGAAAATTACTTTAAAATCCATAAAAAATCTGTAAATTTAGATAAACATTACAAATAAATATTACTGAAAGTACTTTTGTTTTCTGTAAGACGTTGGAACAATCGAATGCGCGTTGTTTAGAGGTTAAATTGCAGTAAAGGGGAAATTAATTATTGTGTTAGGTTGTTGCCACAGAAAATATGATACCAGGTTACTCATAGACATGTCTTTGCTTTATACTATTGCATTAAGAGTAAACGGGCTCATCTTTCGTAATCTGGTTGCACACACCTTTAAAAATATCCATGCTTGAAAATTACTTTAAAATCTATTAAAAATCAGAAAATTGAGATACAATTTACAAACAAATTTCATTTGAAAGAACTTTTCTCTTTTCGACATTTTAAAAAATGAAATTGTGTGATGTTTAGAAGTTAGAAAAATTGCAATAAAGGCACAATTTATGGGTTACAAATTATGGGGCACAATTTATGGTAGCTGACATAGTGTTTATAGTTTAAAATATAGATATATGCCATGCGAACGAGAATTTCACTAAGTGCTGCGCGATTTGGTGGATTTTTTTTTCGTATTGTCAGGAAAATCACATATTTTTCTCTTACACCCGCCAAAGAAACGCGCATTCTGTTATTAAAGCTCAGGGATTTTACTATCGTTGCGAGACAATAACGTCATGTTTTCTGATTGTCTTTTTAGCGATTTTTGGATGGGAGTGCGCAAATTTCATTTATTTTGATTGCCGTATTATTTCGTTTTAATTTATTTTATCTGGAAGTCTCCTTATAATGGACAAGGACGAAGCCGGGTAGTTCAGCTAGTTTTTTATATTTCTGTAAATGACTACTATTTAAAAAAGCATGTTATGCTTAAGGGGTCTTGTACCTTTTAAACGCGTCGAAAATTAACGAAAAACTTTAAAGTTTTAATTAATCTACCTTCAAAACCTTTTTATGTATAAACGAAATTTTGGATATTGATTAAATAGATTGTGCTGTGCAATATACTACCAACGGAAATTTATTAACCCTTTAGAGAATTCGTGTATTGTTGAAATCAAAATAGCTTTTTTTTTTTTACATCATAAGTCATTGTGCGCATGATATCTTGAGAAAGTATGTATGGATTTTCATTAAATTTGGTAAATATACTAAACAAATATGTGTGTTTAAAATGATCTACTTTTAAGTATTTACAATGGTAATATTTTTAGTTATGACTATTTTTATTCATTAAAAATACAAAATTTTTATTTTTTTTTACGAAAATATTTTTTTTATATAGTTAATGAAATAATTTTAGCCTAAGAGTAGATCATTTTAAACACACATATATGTTTAGTATCTTTACCGAATGTTATGCCAATCCATACATACTTTCTCAAGATATCATGCGCGCAATGACTTATGGGGTAAAAAAAGAGCTATTTTGATTTCAACAATACACAAATTCTGTAAAGGGTTAATAAATTTCTAATGGTAGCATATTACAAAGCATAATCTGTTTAATCAATAACCAAACTTTGATGTTTATACATAAGAAGACTTTGAAGATAGACTAATTAGAACCTTGAAGTTTTTCGTTAATTTTCGACGCGTTTAAAAGGTACAAGACCCCGTAATTCAGTTTTAGAATTTATTTTATAATAATTACTTAAACACGTCTTCTGCAATTTTCAGGGTTCCGTACTTAGAAAGTAAAAACGGAACCATTATAAGATCACTCCTGTGTCTGTCTGTCTGTCACAGCCATTTTAATCGCCAACTCTGGGACGTGGAAAGCTAAAATTGTGGAAAGTAATAAAGACTATTGACCGAAACATTTTCGTATTATTAAACATTCACAAATTTATTAAAGGAAAATGTAGAGGGGCTAATTATGTTACTTGAAAAAAAATATATATATTCTTTGTATATCGTGTGGGGTATCGTGTAAAAGCGTTCAAATCACTAAGCTCAAAAATAATTTCCTTTTAATTTTAGGTAATATAATTTCAGAGATATCATCGAAAATGTAGTGCAAAAATATGTACCCTCTGCCCGTCTATTTCTGAATCTACTCAAAGTATACCTTGCTGGAAAATTAAAGCGATTACCTTCGGTCACTTAATTTTTCAGAGAATCGCATTTTTCCGTTACACACAAATTTCGGTTTGTGGGCATTCGGCAAAGGTTAAGAGGAGCACTCAATCTTAGCAGAATTATAAAAGCATTGTTGGTAATGATTTTCGAAAAAAATCTTCGGATATTATGCGAGATACTCACCCTTAAAGACACGGACGATTTGGACATCTATAATGACAATGGCGGCGTACTCTATATGTACCGTCGGCTTTTAAAACCTGAATAACAACTTTTAATGATATATTTGTGTAATGCGATGCCCAATAGCATTATAAAAGCAATTGATTTTAAACATGAGAAAATAATGGGTCAAGACTCTCACCATATGGGAGGCTTGATCCATTTTATTTTATATTGAAATATTCGTTAAGGGACATAAAACCTGTTTTAAAAAGGCAGAATAACTTTATGCTACAAGGTTCAATTATTATTAAAATATATTCGGGAAAATGCTATGTTCAATCAAACCCTCTTAGATGGAGTTACAGGCACAGGAGAAAAATTCTGTTTTAACCACCCATTTTTTTTTACACTCGACCTAGCAACTCCAGTTGCCATATAGTTTGGCTTCATCTAATTGTGTTCATCTTGGTGAAGTTTGTCCACATACCTTCTTAATGTGTTTTGATCAATGTTATGTTCTTTTGAAGTTTGATGAATACCTACTCTTTCTTGCTGATTTCATCCTTTTTTGTCGTTTCCATTCTTTCTATTTACCTACTATGGGTACTACTTAAATGAAATAAAATTTCCTTTCAACTTTTAAATTTATATTTCATTAACTTTTTCCTTGCTTCTATGGAATTTTTTTCATCTTCATTTAATCAGCTTTACACATTTTCCTTTCTATCAATCACCCCAATTTACAGTAGTTTTACAGAATAAATTTACATTATTTCATAAATATAATCTTTAACATTTCATTATGTACAACAGTGTGTAATAAAAGGATTTCCAAAAACACTTAAAGAACTTTAACCGTCTAATTAACGCTTCCCACACTGACTGGGTCAAGCATCCCCACATAGCTACTTTTTAAAGTACAGCACATATTTACTTAATTTACTGTACAATCTTTAAGCCAGGAATGGAAGAACAATTTTTCTACATTACTTGAAACCTACTTACTTAAATTTCTAGGATATATTTTATCTGAAAAAATCTTACAATCTTTTTCTAAAAAATGCACTTTGTAACCTGAAAATTCTTCACAATTGATTTTTCCACACCTGTTTCAATTATCTTCATGAAACAACGAACATTGTTTGAACATTTCAGTAGCTTTGGTTACCACCTGTTTGTAAAACTTTGAAATTCTTCTAAATATGAAAACTGAAGGGTGGGTCAAACCTACACTATGGGCAACACTTCTCAGTCTCTCCTACAGATATACTCAATCCCACGTTGTATAGTTTTTTACAAAGTCTTTTTATTCTTTTAGAAACGATTTTTTTTAATAATAGAATTAATATTTCTTATATTTATTTTAAGGGGTCTCAGGACTCTTAAAATTGGAAAAAATGAAAAAAAAAAAGACCATTTTCAACATTTAATATCTTAAAATGTATTTGATTTTAAGACACAATTTTAATTGGAATAAAATATATATGTATGTTCTTTCATTTCATGTACTTAAAAAATTATAAGATGCAGAATTAGCATTTACAGGGGGCTCCAAACTGTTAGGCATTTGACGAGCAAAAAATCGGCATAGCACCTTACGCGCACGATTACAAAATACGTTTTGCAACTAGAATGAAAATTTTGGTGCCTACTTATACTTCAGATTGTAATAATTACCCTGAATCTAAATAAATCTGTATTTAAAGCTTTTCTATATTTTTAATACAAAGTTATATTTAGCTAATGCAAAATTAAGAAAATTTCAACAGTATAATCACCTAAAAAAATATTGTTTTGAACAATAAAAAAGAAATTTTAGGTTCAGTTTATACAGGCGAACATAAAACATATATTTTGAAAATTTCATGAAAAAATATTCATAAGTTTTTGAGATATCGTGCGCGTTATGCGCAAAAACGTCATTTGGAGAAAAATGGCTTCAAAGTTTCCGAAAAGACGCTTCAGCTACTGAACGTGTATAAATGTAAAAGCCATAACTTCAGTTCTAATGGGAATTTCAAGGAAACAATTACATCAAAATGTTCAGAAAAGATAGGAGTTTAACACCTAAAAAAATTAAATTTTCGAAAATTTTAGAGCTTTAAGAGTCCTGAGACCCCTTAAGGAACCCTCTGAGCGCGAGAAATACTCGCACTTGACCGTTTATTATTAAGTTATAACCTGTACCTCTGTAGAATTCACCCTCCCCTTACCCCCAAAAATCCACTAGCGTCTTCAAAATTCATCGAAACTTCTGAAGAATTTTTACTTCAACAGGTTTACAATTATCTACCTCTAAAGACAAAAATCAGGCTCTAAAATTTATCTTATAATTACTTATTCTGGATACTTTATACATGTAACAAAGCAATTGAGATAGAAATTAAAATATACCGGTTAAGAACGCTCTGGACAGACAGCGCATAGACATAACTCCTGTGTATGTACTCAATATATATTTCAGGACATGGATAAAAGTTTATTCACATTAAAAACATTGGTGAAAAAATTGCCGACAGTTCGTGTTGCGAGCTTTACCATGAAAATAATTTCTTAACTTATTCATAAAAGGCCCTCGCAACAGTAATAAAAAGTGTACAATTTTTTTCCCCTAAAAATTATTCGCAGAACACAACCCTTTTGTAGTTCAAAAAAAGTGTTTTACAATTACAATTGATTATACAAAAAGCGGAGTCGCCTGTAAAGCTCTCAGCGAGTACAGGAAATAAAAGTCATTGATTACAGGGCCATTAACAGACCGTTATTTGTGGCGAACTGTTGTTTTGTTCTTTAAGAACAAGCGTTCGCAGTTTAGGCAGTATGAGAGTGCAAAGAAGGGTACTACATCTTGCTGAATGTGTTGTTGAGGGGTCCAAAAAGAATACAGCGGGAAAGTGTAATTTTTGCGCCGTAGGAAAGAATTTACACCACAATAAAAAAGAATTAAAGCTGTTAGTTTAAAAAAGAAGAACTATAGAAAAAGAGCCTATAGTGTCGCACAAACATAACATTTCTTTTGATCAGTTATATCCTACTGTTGATCTTGTTGTGAACCGACATCAGTTGTTGCCTCCGCAGCATGATACGCATACTAACGCATAATGTTATCTGAAACAAAAGAAAAAGGGAAGGGGTGCGGAGTTTTGGGTGCATTTTTAGTGAACTGTTTTTAAAAAATCAGTTAAGTCTCACTCATAAAATTTACAATTTAAATTTAGATATAAAGATATTTATTATTCTAATTTTTCAGATTTTTTTATTCAGTTCCTTTTGAGATATTATTTAGTGTCAAAATAAGACTTAACTCAGTTCATGATAAGGTGAACGAAAAAGGGAAAAGGTTTTCTGAAACTTCGTAAAAAGAATTATTCCTATAAGAGATATGTGTCAGGAAAAAATATTTAAGGTGAATCTGATCTCCTTCATAAAAAAATAATGGCAGTGAAATGTGGTGTTTGACCTTTTATTTCTCCGTTTTTTAAACATGTTTTTCACCTACATCCTTAAGTCAAATGGAAATTATTGTCTGAGCGAAGCGAAGGCTAATACTCAGCGAAATATTACTGTCCGGACACTTTACTACTACGATGGATATTAACGCCATGTCCTACTAAAAAAAAGCCTAATAAAAACCTTTCGTCAAGCATAACTCAAAAAATATTTGTCGGATTTCGTTTCTGATATCACCAAAAGGTACCTATGAGGGTCGCCTACTGAATGCACCTACTATGAAAAATAAGTTCCAAACCGTTTAAAAATTATATAGAAAAAACTCTTATAAAAGCACAATTTATCTGCATACGTCACAGAAATTTGGTGTGCGTCACTTTCACCGGTTGATGTTTTCGTAGACAACTGGTTTGAACACATGGAGCAAATAAAAAAAAAATGCGCACGCAGTAATATTGAATAGATCAGTTTCAACCACGTTATCACAAACCTTGCAACAACCCGTGGCAACCAGTTTTGGTGCGCAAACAAATAATAATATAGTATTCCGTACCACGGTGACCGTTTTTAGCCTGTTGTATAAAATCTGGCATGTTGTATGACATACAATTGTGGATGATTAAAACAAAAGACATGAGTGTTTATTGATCCGGGAGGTTAACTTTCTCTGGATGTCTGTCTGTCTATCGGACAGCATGCAATTTTCTTGTAAAGGATGATATTATTATGCAGTAAAACCTCCATAACGGACACACCCGATTAGTGGACACCTCTATTTAGCGGGCATTTTTTCGATTACCAACCCTTAAATAACTGTACATTTTTTACTCTCAGTAGCGAACACCTCCAAATAGAGGACAAATTCTGCCCTCCCGAGGTGTTTCGCTATTCAGAAGTTTTACTGGTAAAACCTCCATAGCGGACACACCCGATTAGCGGATACCTCTATTTAGCGGACATTTTTTCGATTACCAACTCTTAAATAACTGTACATGTTTTATTCTCAGTAGCGGTCACCTCTAAATAGAGGACAAATTCTGCATTCTCGGGGTGTCCGCTATTCAGAGGTTTTACTGTATATAATATTGATAATTATTTTACAGGGCCGCACAAAAGAATAAGAATATATGAAACGAATATAAACTAAATTCGGGATTGGTAGATCGCTGATGGTCATGTAATTTTAGGATGTTGTTACAGTCATCCGCAGCATGTTTTTAGAGCTTCGTCCATCTAACGAAATCCTACCTGTCTCACTCCTTTGTCTGCCTGTTTGTCCGTCTGTCACAGGGCCCGTTCTCAGAAACTATATATGTCGGAGAGTTGAAAATTTGCATACTTATAGCTGAACACCACACATCAAACGGCAAATAATAAAATTTTGAAAAAGTCTAATATTTAACCCTCTGGGTTCTAACTTGTGTATTTTAAGCAGTTTTTCTAACTCAGCCCCTAATTTAATTAAGTTGGAGACATGAAATTTTGCATACTTATAGCTGAACATCTCACATCAAACGACAAATAATAAAATTTTGAAAAAGGCTTAATAATTAACCCTTTGGGCTCTAACTTGTGTATTTAAAGCAATTTTTCTAACTCAGCCCCTAATTAAGTTGGAGACATGAAAGTTCGCATACTTATAGCTGAACACTTGCGATAACACGATAAATCATAAAATTTTGAAAAAGTCATATTTAGTCCGCCGGTCTCTAACTTCTGTATTTTAAGAAATTTTTCTAACTCAGCCCCCAATTAAGTTGGAGACATGACATTTTGCATACTTATAGCTGAACAACTCACATCAAACGACAAATAATAAAATTTTTAAAAAGTCTAATATTTAACCCTCTGGGCTCTAACTTATGTATTTTAAACAATTTTTCTAACTCAGCCCCTAATTAAGTTGGAGACATGAAAATTCGCATACTTATAGCTGAAATCCTCACATCAAACGACAAATAATAAAATTTTGAAAAAGGTCTAATATTTAACCCTTTGGGCTCTAACTTGTGTATTTTAAGCAATTTTTCTAACTCAGCCGCTAATTAAGTTGGATACATGAAAGTTTGCATACTTATAGCTGAACACTTGCGATAACACGATAAATCATAAATTTTTGAAAAAGTCATATTTAACCCTCCGGTCTCTAACTTCTGTATTTTAAGCAATTTTTCTAACTCAGCCCCTAATTAAGTTGGAGACATGACATTTTGCATACTTATAGCTGAACACCTCACATCTAACGACAAATAATAAAATTTTGAAAAAGTCTTATATCTACCCGTCTGGCCTCTAACTTGTATATTTTAATCTTTTTGTTCTAACTCAGCCCCTAATTAAGTTGGAGACATGATATTTTGCATACTTATAGCTGAACACCTCACATCAAACGGCAAATAATAAAATTTTGAAAAAGTCTATTATTTAACCCTCTGGGCTCTAACTTGTGTATTTTAAGCAATTTTTCTAACTCATTCCCTAATTAAATTGGAGACATGAAATTTTGCATACTTATAGCTGAACACCTCACATCAAACGACAAATAATAAAATTTTGAAAAATCTAATATTTAACCTCTAATATTTTGTCTCGCGCAATTTTTAAATTTAAACTGTTTTGCAATACTACTTTTTGTTCATTTTGCATAATAAGTGTAATGTGACGTAATTTGTTCTATTTCAGATTTCTAACGCATGTTAATGAATTTATTTTACAATATCCTTTCTCTTTTAAAATTCACATGTAAATATAGTTTTTATGGCGTAATTTCCAATAAGTGCCTGCTTTTTATACCTAATTATTTAATTGTAATTTGAAGGTTTTTTTCTGTTTATAATAGTAACGTGTAAATATTTTTTTTATTTGAAGCAAACATTATTGTTTGCGCTGTTTATACAGTTGGCAACAGTTTAAATTAATACCATTTTCTAAAATATGTAAAAAATATCTGTCAAAATGCTGAATATTTGAATTTAAAATAGAAATAAAACCTCAAAAAATGAGTCAAATTAAAAAAAAAATAATGAAATCTGCAGACCGGGATCTTCTATTGAATAAAATGATCTAAAAATGATTAAATTCCCATGTATAGCTTTTGCTCTTATAATTTTTTTTAATGGAACAATTTTGTCCAATTTTAGCATTAAATATCTCTTAAAATAATTCTTCGATTTGAAAACTGTATGCATTAATGTGTTGATCAAACGTTTCGCTATAATACCACCGATTTTCATATATTTGTATGCAATAGTTTTCTTAATATTAACGAAGAAAGACCTCCGGTCACAAAAAATTCAAAACCGGCGGCGGCGGCGGTGACAGCGTTAGTTACTTTTCATAGAATAGAGAGATATATAAAAATGAAAACTTGTCTATCTGTCTGTTTGTAATTATATAAAAAATCCACAATTTGGAAGCCAAAATTGTGAAGAGATACGTACATGTGTATTAAAACATGGCCGAGACAACTGAAGTAATCCGGAATCGAAATAACTTATAGTTAATATTTTATTAATTAAAACCACCAATTTAACAGCAATTTCTTATCAAATTTAAGCATTTTTCGTTATAGCAGTTGCCAACAATTAAAAAACACAATAAAATTATTACTACAACAATTAATTTTCTACTGCAAGATTTCCACGTGAAAAATGAAAATGAAATAAATAGTTTGCCGAATTAAAAAAAAAAGGTGAATATTACGTCATAACTTTTCTATTGCAAGATATTCACGTGAAATGTGAAAATGAAATAAATGGTTTGACGACTTTAAATGAAAGTGAATATAACTTCATAACTTTTCTATTTCAAGGTTTCCACGTGAAAGAGGAAGATATTACGTCATATTGGAAATATAAAGGGCATGGTGGATATAGTATAACGTCATATGAGTGTGAAAGATGTATTGAAGCATAATAAAAACCCGACTAGGGAAATATTGGCGTATTTTAACATTATTGCTCCAATTATAAATTGAAATTAGTTCATTTATAGCTGTATTCTTTTGCGTCTGTTATATACATTTATACATTTTTATATAGCGTTTTCATATGATTCATTCAACAACATTTCGACTGCTTTTTTCAATGTTTGTTTTGTGTTGTATGTTAAATTTTGAAATTGATTTTTTCAGAACAAACATCCTTCAAATTCTGGGCAACGCCGGCACTTTAGCTTGTAACAGATAAATGGCTTTTGTATCTGTACATCTAATGCTAATATTATAAAGAGTTATAATATTATAAAGTATATAATATTATTAATGCTTGTACGTTTGTGAGGTGTTATCTCTGAAACTACATAGCCAACTTAAAAAAATGTTGGTGGCCATCTCTGCTCCGAAAAAAAATACTATTTTATGTCAGTGCAAGAACCTACATCGCTGCAGGAGCAAAAAAGTTCTAAAATTGTGATTTCTGCGATATTGATTGGGTTAGAAACTTTAAATTTGGTGCTGTAGTTACTTTTAAGTTGTAAATACTCGTAATGAATGCTCTCTATAAAAGGTTCAATTTGACGGATAAACGTAAAAATTTCTAGAAAGGTTCTAAACTATGATTTATTTGGAATACTGAAATTTTTGGGATACTGTTGGGGTTAGAAACTAGAACTTTGGCATGGTAGTAATTAATAAGATGTAAATGCTCGTTGTAGAACGATTTCTAAAAAATAGAAAGACTAAACAAAGCGGAAAGAGATCTAAAGATGATCTAAGTAACGAAGAACATGGAACTGTTAGGAATATAAACATGAAAATTGACATGGCTGCATTTATCATGAAGTAAATTCTCGCTATAGAACAATTTCTAAAAATGTCGCTATAAGAAACAGTGCAGAAACAAAAAACTTTCAAAAATTTTCTATTTCTCTGTTACTACTGAGCCCAGAATCTTGAAATTTTGCTTCGGGTTAGTTTTAAAATATACAATTGTCTCTATGAATGGTTTCTAAAAAATTTAAAATTTAAAAAGATGAAATTAACGGAAAGCGATCTCAATTACCATTAATTTGGAATTATTAGGTACAGCAACTTTAAATATTTCATAATGCTGCATTTCCTCCGCAAAACATGCGATTTAAATGCAACAAAACTGATAGGTACCCACCTAGCATCAAATAAATTGTGTAAATATTGAATAAAGACCTGTATGAAATAGTGAGTAGGTTGCCCGAAAGTACTTGTTAAAGTGTTCCTTCTCTAGGCTTTTCTCTCTCTCGCCAGGGCCACTAACAGTTCCCTCTGTGCCGTTTTAAATGTGATATGAATTTTTTATCCGATTCATTTTTCTAGACATTTTATCATAAGGTCATATTCTCAGTTATCATTAGTAGATTTTTTATATATTAACTTATTCTGGCGAAATTTTGTAATCGGGTTCATATTGGCGTATGTTAGCTTGCATGATTTGCTGAATAAATATGTATGGATTTGTAAATTACTTCAAGTGACACTTTGACAGCTCAAAGGTTATGCAGACTATATATTCAGATCTTGTGTCATACTTTATGTTGTAATCATTGCCGATTTCTTTTATTTAATACAAGCTAAATACAGCTCAATTTGTGCAGAATATGTTTGAAAACAAAACAATACAGCGTATGTAGTGGCCAGCATACACTCATCATTTAAATCCGATCGAGCATATCTAAAACACACTCTAACGAAGCATTGCATGCCACTTTTGATGTATTCGGTACTTTGATACTATATTAGATTTTGAAAAGAGAATTCCTTAAATGTTATCGACAACCTCATTGCATCCGTGGAAAAAAAGATATTGTACAATATTAACTATTCCGGTGGAGCACACACCGTATAAAGTATAGTCCATTCTTTTTAAACATCATATATTTGTCATTTAAAGTTACTCAAATTGGTGCGGAGCGTCTGATTATGCTCTTGACATTATTTTATACAGTTAAAATTCCGATATAAGTAAATTAGTGTTTCATTTTCTATTTTACTTTTAATATATTGCGTACTTTCAATTTTATATCCGTGCATGGCTGTCTTGAATGGTTTGATTTCCCATTTTTTTAAACAGTGTATACGAATTTATATATAAGATTTTGTAATTCTACGATTCGTTTATTTTCATCATTTCAATTTATCGCAGTATATGGACAATTAAAGATAACATCACATTTTCTTTCCTTCCACATGTTATTATTAAATCTATGTTCACAGCAATATCGCTCAGACTAATCCCTCTGAGGGAAGTCCTAGTATACTTACATAAAATATACAGGCAATTTAATCTTGAATATTTTGGTTTTTCATTCAATTTGCGAGGTATAAAAATAAAGCAGTTACAGGATTTTCCGTAAAAACGTTTTCGCCCAAAAACGAATGTATATCTTATTAAGAATTGCCACCGCCGTAAAGCTATCTCTCTATTCTAAAAAAAAGTAACTGCCGCTGGTTTTGAATTTTTTGTGACCGGAGGTCTTTCTTCGTTAATATTAAGAAAAATAATGGATACAAAAATATACAAATCGAAAGTATTATACAGAAATGTTTGATAAAAACGCTGATGCAGACAGTTTTCAGATCGAAGAATTATTTTAAGAAATATTTAATGCTAAAGTTGAACAAAATCGTTCCACTAAAAAAGTTTTATAGGAGCAAAAACTGTTCATAGGAATTTAATCATTTTTAGATCATTTTATGCGTTAGAAATTGCCGGAGTGCAAATTGCATTAATTTTTTTTTATTTTGACTCATTTTTTGAGGTTTTATTTCTATTTTAAATTCAGATTTTCAGCATTTCTAGAGATATTTTTAACAGATTTTAGAAAGTGGTATTAATTTAAACTGTATAAACAGCGGAAACAATAATGTTTGCTTAAAAAAATATATATATTTATACGTGTAAATAAATTAAAAATTTATTTACACGTAACTATTATAAACAGAAAAAACATTTGGAATTAGAATTAAATAATTATGTACAAAAAGCAGGAACTTATTAAAAATTACGTCATAAAAACTATAATCACACGTGAATTTTAAGAGAGAAGGGAATTTGTAAAGCAATAAATTTATTAACATTCGTTAGACGTCTTAAATAGGAGAAATTACGTCATTTACGTCACATTGCAGTTATTACATAAAATGATTACAAAATAATATTGCAAAACAGTTTAAATTTAGAAATTGCGCTAGACATTTATTTGATATTTTAAGAAGATACTTTTCAACTATTTTTGTTAGGAAAGTGCGAATAATATTTAATTTCTAACACAAGTATTTTCACGTAAATATTAAAAAGAGAAAGAATAGTTTGGTCAAAATTACGTCAGATTAAAAACGATTAATTTAAAATGTCTCATTTAAAAGAACTTTCTTTTCATTTTGTTAAAAAATACCAGGAGACAAAGACTCTGTTTACTTAATTCCTTTTATATTAGCTTATTTTGAAATGTTGTTACACGTGTCTACGTCATGAAGTTATTTTTATTTCGACGTTTTATTTGTATTTTTATTAATGTTGTACTAATTTATTTGTTTTTTCGTTATTTAAAATAAAAATTATGTCCATTTGTATAATTTGGCGATTTATATAATTTGGCGAAATTGGTCGACGGGATAATCAAGTAGTACCGCAACGGATTTGGCGTTAAAATTGCCCAATCAAAGAGAAATGAATAGAAATCCGTTTATAGAGAGGTCTCCACTGTTTTTTAAATTATAATTGAATCTTTCGAAATCTTTTAAAAGTCGATCAAATTAGCGTGCATTTAGAGTCTACGCTGTTTGGACGGGGGTTGGCGAGCGTAGCTCGTAGGGGGCCGAGCCCCCTAGTATGATAAAAAAAAAGTAATCGTGTTTTTAAACTCGGAAAACTATTAAGAAAACTTGGCTAAAAGATTAGGAAAATTAAAAATGTCGAGCGACATCCCCTTGGTGATTTGAAATGGATTGACACTTAGGTATATTCGATAGAACACTTATGGTTTAAAAATAAAACGAAATTTCGCTCATAAAATAGAAATTTATTTTGAAGAAACTTAGCACAAGCGTTCCAAGACAAATTACTCAATAGATCTTCGAACCTCCTTTAGCGTCGATTCTGACCGGCATTTTTTTTGGCACACTCTGTATACATATTTGTTTATACTTTCTTTCAGTCCCTCATCATAGTGCTAAACTTTAATAAAGGCTTCCATCAAATTTCTTCAGCAAATTGTTCTTCTACTTGATAATCTTCGCTTTAGAAGCCCCAGGCATTCTCGATCTGGTTTGAATCCAGAAAATTCCCCGGCATGGCAAAATATTCAGTTTCTTCTTTGTTAAAAATTCCGTTATTGTGTTCACTTTATGACAGGGTGATGAGTCATGCATGAAAATGTTAAATTTAATTCCCCAGATGTTCTTCGGCAACTGCTAAAAGTTATTAAAAAAAGAAAAGAAAGAACTTGTTACTAAACACAGATCATTTTAACAAGCCAATTTACGAACTGTTTCTTTACTTCCGCATTTAATAATGAGCCCACTTGAGTAACTCTCTAAAGCATATGTTCTAATAACTAAGATTTCACCACTAATGTGTAACTAAAAGGAACATCTGAACACTTTGACTTTTGCCAGACGCCTTTAATTATTATATTTTTTTTTCTATGCTGCGAATATGTTTTTAGCAGCTTTATGTATTCTCACTCTTAATCATGTAGCCTCCCTGTCAACACGGAGTTTCTTATACTCCAGTAATATGTTTAATTATAAGTATTTAAAGCTAAAATTTGAATCTTTCTTTATCGTAAAAACACACAATACTAATTCAAATTACATTATATCTTCCCATGGATTTAGCGATTTATATTAAGCTCTCAAAGGATCCTTAAAGGATAAATAATGCTTCACAAAATAAAATAAAAATAATTTCTTCAAGAAGATTTTGGGTAATCCCTGGCCACGCCACACCGATGAAGTTATACGTCATCGCGATATTGATGAATCCCAGGTAAGCGCATTTTACTAATTTCCATTTCAAAAGCAGCATAGCCACAAGAGATTTTTTCTAATTGTTTAAATATGAGACAGCGAATTCCTGCTATCGAGAATGGAGTGCTTTTGGCTTAATAGGCCACTTAAACTCCAACAAAAAGATTAATGAGACAGATAAAGTGCTCATGTTTAGCGAAAAAGAAGAAAAATTTTATATAGTGGCTTAGATTATAAATATTAAAAGTATTCATGTTCTGAATAAAAAAAAATAATAATAAAAAGACGCTGCATTGAATAAAAAAAAAATGAATGTTATTGTACCAGAAATATAAAGGTGAATGAAAAAGAAACATTTATATATTTATGTTTTATGTAATGAACATTTAAATAATTAGTGAATGAACAATTTGTTAGTTGTGAGTAATAATAAAAAAAAAAAAGGAAATCGTTCATTTTACAGTAAATATATAAATAAAAAGGAAATAGGTTCGTCGCATATATAAATAAGAGTAAACATGGCAGTGATCAAAGACGTTCAAATTGTCGAAAAATTAAATTCGCATAACTATGCAAATTGGAAATTTCGCGCAGAAATGATTTTAATAAAAGAAGAATTGTTTGATGTAATAACACAAAATCCCCCAGATCCAATTACCACGGACTGGACGAAAAGGGACCGTAAAGCACGTGCAATTATCAACTTGAGTATTGAAGACTCACAAATCGTGCATGTAAAGCACTTAAACACTGCCAGAGAAACCTGGCAAGCTTTAAAAACAATTCATGAAAGGGCCAATCTCTCATGCAAGTTATATTTGCTGAGAAAATTATACGGGGCAAAACTCCCAGAAAACGGCAATCTAATAAAACACATTACACATATTTTAGAACTTGTTGATAAACATTCAGCCATAGGCGAAAATATTAATGACTCGCACATTTCAGCTCTGTTACTTTGTTCATTACCACCTAGCTACAACACCTTAATTATAGCCCTAGAAGCCCGTCCAGAAAATGAACTTAATTCAGAGTTTATAAAAGGAAAACTCACTGATGAATATACAAGACGTTTAGAAAATACAGATCAGAGCGAGAATTCCTCAAAAGCGTTTAAAACGCATAAAAGGTTTCTGGCTGAACACTATAATAAAAAGGACAAACAGTGCACATACTGTAAATTAAAAAACCATACATACAGGGAGTGCTGGCATCTTAAGAACAGAAACACTTACTCACCGTCACAAAAACAACAGCCGCACAAATCCAAGTATTACACATCATCGTTATGTTATGAAGACGCAAACTATTATAGAGAAAACAAAAACCGAGAAACAGAACCAATTCGGATTAACAAAACACAGGGCAATTCAGGAAAAGGCAGCGACGCAGCTTTTTTAGTCCAGAAACCAGGAAAACAAACCTGGATAATCGACTCAGGTTCATCGACACACATTCTAAACAGTAAAGATGCATTCACTAAGTTTAACGACACTGAAAAGACGACAGTCATCATTGCCAATGGCAAAACGCTGAATTCACACGGTACAGGTGAAACGACATTTAAAACAAAAACATCCGATGGAGGGATAAACACAATCACATTAAAAGAAGTATTATATGTACCAGAATTAGAATCGAACCTCATATCGGTAAGCAAAGCAACACAGAATGGCTATAAATTAATTTTCGATAAAGAAAAATGCACGTTATCCCGAAACGGGAATATTTATCTTGAAGCAAGAATGAAAAATAATTTATATCAAGTCGAATTACTAGAAAGCGCTGAAACTAATAAAGTAAACATTGCACATGAATGTAAAAATAAAAATTGCATAAAAGTTTGGCACAAACGGCTTGGTCATCGTAACTATAATGCGATAAAAGAATTAATAAATAAAAACTTAGCAGACGGTATAAAAATAAATAACTGTAATCATAATGCATTGTGTGAAATATGTATCCAAACAAAAATAAGTGATGCCCCATATCCGAAATCAACAAACTGTCCCAAAACAGGCAAAGTGCTCGATCTGATACACACGGACGTGTGCACATCTATCGGTACACCTACTATCGGGGGAAAAACAATGTTCGTCACTTTTATAGACGACTATTCAAGGTTCACAGTAATTTACTTACTTTCGCATAAAAATGAAGTTCACGAAAAGTTAAAAGTTTATGTAGCCATGGTGAAAACCCAATTCGGCAGATTCCCTAAAGCTATTAGATCCGATAATGGAGGGGAATATTTAGGTAAACAAACGGAAGAATGCCTAAGGGCAAGAGGTATCCAACACCAGTTTACGGTACCATTTTGTCCGAGCCAAAACGGCGTAGCGGAAAGAAAGAATAGGTCATTATTAGATATGACTAGGAGTCTACTCTCCGAAGCAGGCTGACCTCAAAAATTCTGGGGAGAAGCCATAAATACCGCCAATCACCTGCAGAATAGGCTACCAACCAAAATAACAAACAAAACACCGTTCGAAATTTGGTTCAACCGAAAACCCACCTTACACTACCTGCGTACATTCGGCTGTAAAGCTTATGCCTATATACAGAAACATCAGCGAAACAAATTAGATGATAGAGCGCAGGAAGGAATACTTGTGGGGTATGACAACAAATCAAAAGGTTACCGTATATTCACAAAAGAAAACAAAATAATAATAGCGAGAACAGTTAAATTTATAGAAAATAGTGAAAACAACTTAAAAGAAAGCGAAGAGGTAGAAAACTCAGACAATGACAACAACTACATTCAAACAGAGTTAAGTAATTCGGACGAAGAACCAACCGCGTCCAAACAACCCGACGTAGAACCGAGAAGGTCTCAGAGGTCAAATAGAGGAGTACCACCCGACAGATACATATGTCACGTAAAAATAAATGACACATTCGAACCATCCGATTTTTATGACATAACAAACATGAACAACCCAGTAGAAAAAGAAAATTGGCTCAAAGCCACTCAACAAGAAATCAACTCATTAAAGAAAAATAAAACTTGGGACTTAGTGGATCCCCCACCAAATAAGAAAATTATTGGTTGCAAGTGGATTTTTATGAGAAAGTTAGATAATTTAGGAAATGTACAAAAATACAAGGCCCGTTTAGTAGCGAAAGGATATAATCAGAAGTACGGCGAAGATTATGATGAAACCTTCGCACACGTAGTTTCACACACAACAATCCGCACATTTTTAGCCTCAGCGGCATATAAAAATCTTTCTGTTCAACACATTGACACCGACACTGCATTTCTTCACGGCGAAATAGAAGAAGAAATTTTCATGAAACAACCAGAGGGTTTTATAGAAAAAAATTGTGAAAACAAAGTGTGTAAACTGAATAACACAATCTACGGCTTAAAGCAGGCAGCTAGAGCCTGGCACAAAAAGATCGCAGAATCATTAAAAAACATGAATTTTGTGCAAAGCACAGCTGACTCATGTTTGTTTATTAGAAAAGAAAAGGAAAATTTCACTTATATCATCGTCTACGTTGACGATATTTTAATCGCGAGTAAAAGTGAAATAATTAAAGATGTAATAAAACAATTGCAAAATGAGTACGGAGTAAAAGACTTAGGCGAAATAAGTCAGTACCTAGGAACCAACATAATCAAAACGAATGATGGTTACAAATTAAACCAAAAGTCAAAAATAGAAGATTTGGTTAGAAAGTTAAATTTAACAGATGCAAGACCTATTGGTACACCGATGGAAGTAGGTTTCTATAAATTAGAAGATAGCGACAATTTACTTCCGAACAATACAAAGTTTAGGCAAGCGATCGGTTCGCTCTTGTATATTGCCACAGTCACTCGACCCGACATTATGGCACCAGTAAATATACTTAGTAGGAGAAGTGCAACGCCACGCGAGAAGGATTGGAAAGCGGCAAAAAAATTATTATTTAACTCAATTGCACAAAAAACCTATGCCTAACAATAAGTAAAAATAAACCACCAATACTCATCGCGCATGCTGATGCTGATTGGGCTGGGGACACTAAAAATAGAAAATCAACCACCGGCAATATTTTTTTCTGGGTTATAATCCCATTCAATGGACTACAAAATTACAGTCAAGCATTGCATATTCTTCCGCTGAAGCGGAATATGTTGCTGCAGCAACCGCAGGACAAGAAATTTTATGGCTATTAAAACTGCTTGAAGATCTTAACTTGTATCAAGTAAAACCTATTTTACTTTACCATGACAACCAAAGCAGTATAAAGATGATAGAAAATGAAAAAATTTCGAAGCGGACAAAACACATTGATATCCGCTTTCACGCCATAAGACAATTAAAGGAGGATAAAATTATCGAATTAAAATATTGTCCCACGCAATACATGATTGCTGACTGCTTGACAAAGCCCACACTCATACCTCAACTTTTGTGTGACATCAAGACTATGAACTTGTTACCTTATCCATCTGAGGAGATTAAGGAGGGGTGTTAAATTTAATTCCCCAGATGTTCTTCGGCAACTGCTAAAAGTTATTAAAAAAAGAAAAGAAAGAACTTGTTACTAAACACAGATCATTTTAACAAGCCAATTTACGAACTGTTTCTTTACTTCCGCATTTAATAATGAGCCCACTTGAGTAACTCTCTAAAGCATATGTTCTAATAACTAAGATTTCACCACTAATGTGTAACTAAAAGGAACATATGAACACTTTGACTTTTGCCAGACGCCTTTAATTATTATATATTTTTTTCTACGCTGCGAATATGTTTTTAGCAGCTTTATGTATTCTCACTCTTAATTATGTAGCCTCCTTGTCAACACGGAGTTTCTTATACTCCAGTAATATGTTTAATTATAAGTATTTAAAGCTAAAATTTGAATCTTTCTTTATCGTAAAAACACACAATACTAATTCAAATTACATTATATCTTTCCATGGATTTAGCGATTTATATTAAGCTCTCAAAGGATCCTTAAAGGATAAATAATGCTTCACAAAATAAAATAAAAATAATTTCTTCAAGAAGCTTTTGGATAATCCCTGGCCACGCCACACCGATGAAGTTATACGTCATCGCGATATTGATGAATCCCAGGTAAGCGCATTTTACCTATTTCCATTTCAAAAGCAGCATAGCCACAAGAGATTTTTTCTAATTGTTTAAATATGAGACAGCGAATTCCTGCTATCGAGAATGGAGTGCTTTTGGCTTAATAGGCCACTTAAACTCCAACAGAAAATACATTTGAAGGTGTCTGGAAACTATTCCATTAGTTGAAGGATAAACCTTACTTCCAATATATATATATATTTTTTTTATACTGGACTTGATTCATCCTGCCATCCACAATATAAAGACAGAATATACCCGTTCCACTAATGACAGACTACAGACCTTAAGTGGTTGCTTATGAAGTCTTGAAATACAGTTGATATTTTTCATATTTTCTGCTCCGAACAAATGAAAGTTTGTCCATCATTAAATCGATGTGAGCCTTGTCGAAGAAACAAACTTCAAAGATTTCAAAAGTAGTACAGGGGGGCATTGTAAAGAAATGAAATATGTATAGTAATCAGAAGACAAATATGAAAACTAATCTACTCACATTTTCCAAGTCTTCAGAGATCCTTTGCCGATCTCGTTTGGTCCAATCCAAAAGCTTCAACTTTATAGCTGGAGTCAGTTAGAGTTTCTTTGTTAGTCTGTGGCTTTATAACCCCAATTCTGCAGCACTGTGCTTCGTTGTTCTGGCAGAAGTAGCAATGCCAGCTTCATTTATGATTCTTGTCAATCCTTTTGTGAGCGTTCTTCTGTTTTCAAGATAGATGCATCTGATTTTTCATTTTTCTCGAGGCGTAGTGATGCGTCGACATCCACACGACTCCAAAAAAGCTCAAAATTATATTCTAGTGGCGTTATAATTTAGAACGTGAGCGGTGCTTCTGAGAAAGGATGCGAATTTGACTTTTGGAATAAAATAGAAATAAAATGGTTTAAAACACATAACTTTATTGTAATAAAATCGGCATTTTAAGATTGTGAAATAAAAAGGTCTTACAAATTTATGAAATATATCGTAAAGTTTTATCATGCTGGTATACGTATGAAACTAATCCTGTCGATCACTGCGAAAAATACACATACAACTTTAAAATTTTATATATAATCATTCAATACATTCTATGTTTGATATTTATTCGGACGATTTATCACGTGTTTGTGATATGACCTATGTAATTAATTGTGATAATGCTCTTAATATAAATACGTTTGTTTATGATTTCGGCATTTTCAATATACATTTTTTCAATTGTTTTATATGTGAAATATATACTTTGTGCTTTTTTATGTGATTATAATTGGTTTTGTACATATGTTTTTAATTAAATGTTTAAATTTTGAATGTCCTTTTAATTTAAAACTCAATTGTGTCTGAACATTTTATGTAAATGTATTATTGTCGTGACAATTGTTTCATTACTTCTTAATTATAGTTACAACGTTATTTCTAACATTATAAGGTATGTTACATTATACAAATTAAGTATGCATGATTACCATTTGCTCCAATCTTACTTTGAAAAGAGAAATTTATTTAAACATAAATAATTAAATCGAAAATACTTGTCAGCTTAGCGGAAAATCTTACAATTAAATCAGTCAGCACAATAAATTCAATTAAAACTCATGATGAATTAATTTAAAACACATTTTCAGAATAGCTTTATAAATGCATTATTTTCTCGTATAAGATGTGTATTTCATATGTGAATGTTTCTAATTTATATAACTGGAAATTAAGAGGTGTATATCTAAAAATTTAATGCTACTCACGCTTAACGGCACAGAAGCATTTGTTTAGCTAATACATTAATTTCAAATAGCTCAATAAATTATTTTAAAGATAAAAGTACAAATATTTTTTCATCGTTTTTAAAAGTGATTTATATTGATTAGTAATTAATTTACAAGATTTAAAAATTTTATTTTCTGGTCACTCGTGTAAGGTAATAATTTAAATTAGATCCGTTTGCTGATTACATAAACAGTATTATACTATTAAAAACATTTATTTTTTTTTCATTATTTTGATGATTTAGTTCACTATTTAGATTACATTAAAGATAAATCTGTAGAATTGTAAGTGTGTTAGATGATGGTGACATCTTTATATTACTTTCTCTTAAGAAATAAATCCAAAACACTAAGCTTTTCATAAATGTTTGAATACTTAAAATATGATTAAACGATTAAAAAGATTTAAAAAACCGAGTACTTTCATTTAATACTAAGCCATCAGCATGATTTTAAAATTCAAACAGTTCTTATGAGCACTAGTTGTCCATGACATGGTTGGTAGGTCATGGACGGCTAGGATTCATAAGAATTGTTTAAATTTTAACATCCTGATAATGGCTTAGTATTAGCTGAAAGCACTCAATTTTTAACATTTTTAATTCTCTCATTATCTTTTAAGTATTGAATCATTTATGTAATTTTATATGATATTATTAAGATGATTTTTAGCATTCATAACTAGTTTATTTTATTAAGGTTTCCGTTATTTATGATAATGGATTTTCAAAGCAGATTAAGAATTTAATTTGTAGCCTTCACATTTAAATTTCTAGAAGCAGTTAAATGTTCAGCACTTAAATATTCTTTAGCAAATAAGCAGCATAAGTAACTATTGTATTCATTTAAAAATGAGCTTTTCAATAACCATTTTTATTCTTGACGTATTTTTAAATTTTACCTTTTGCTGTTGTCAATACACATTTTTATAATGACTCTCCAACCATAATTGTATTATGTTTTTATTTTTAAAAAATAAAAATAATTACGTTAAATTTAGTGTTACCATCTGCAAGTAAAGTCACATTTAAATAGTTATCATAATATTACTTTAAAATTACTGAAATGTAGTGACAATTTAAAATAAAACCTTTTCATTATGTGCCGGTTGAAAAATATTTATTTTGTATTTCTTCCAGTTAATGCACTAAACACAAAATTTCTTTTGTTTTCCTGATGAAAAAATGTTGGTATACTTAATTAGAAAAGTATAGATTTATTTATGTAAGTTTCAAATTTCCTGTTTATACAGATTTTTTAAAGGACTATATTTAACTTCAAATAAAAAAAATACCTGCAAGATTGAAGTTAATATTTAGTCAATGCGCCTTTTGAAAATATTTTAAATAAACAAAGTTATATAATTGTTATCAAAACATTTTAATTTCAACGACCTTTACCTTAATTAAATTTTAAAAAGTGTAACCGTATAAACTTTGAATATGACTATGTCTACAAACGATTACAATATTTAACATTTGAGATATCTTTAGAACAAATAATCCCGAAAACCGAAATTATAACTTTTAAAATTCAAATTATTTTATTGCTGTGAAATTCTATACCTTGATTTCTTTCTATCGAATGCAGTTTTCTTAAATATTTTAATAAATATTGATAGGCTATGATAAAAACAAAACAATTACATAAGAATGAAACGTAATGCAATTGTTTTGTTTATATATATATATATATATATATATATATTTGTTTATATATATATATATATATATATATATATATATATATATATATATATATATATATAATATAAATTTTTCCTTTTTTCCTGAAAACAAATTTTATTTTGTGTTTTTTTTTCTTTAAGTATGCTTTTAAATAACATTAAACCATTTTATTTTTCAAACAGAGCTCTACTTTCTTAAAATCATATCTACAAATTTATTACATCCTTTACATATATTCACAAATAAATAAAATTTGGGTTTTATTTATTAAAAGAAATTCACCTTCGATAATTGAAAGAGAGATTCAATTAGATTAAAAAATTGAGCGCAGAGCATATACAGTTTCAAATTCACTTTAATTTTTTATGGTGAAATAAAGATTATGACATCTTACATTTTAATTTTTTGTATCCATTTTTGTATCCATAAGGATGATACGATAAAAAAAAATTACCTTTTTTGTGGTTGAAGCAGAAATTCACATGTACAAAGGTACCTTTCTATTTTGCTTTGTTTTATTTTTATGACGCCTGACTTTCTCGCTTTTGAACCACACCTATATACATTTGTTAATTCGTTAAGTTTCTGACATTCGTCTGCGTCCTGCAATGCCTCCTATTCTGCGTGTTCAAACGTTTTTTTAAAATAAACTTTATAACATGGTTATAACTACTTAAAAGGTGACTCAAACATATAAAAATATTACTTAATGCAACCCTGAGATCTATCGAACACACACGTGTTCATTTTCAAAGGGAAAAAGATGACTGATTGAATAAAAATACATTTTAAAAACAAAAACAAAAACTGGTCGGATGTACCAATCCCAAAACTTTCTTCTATGTCATACATGTTAATATTTCAAAATTCGCTATCACACTGCCAAAATTAAATGGCAATCTACGCATCTCATGAGGATTCTAAAAATATGAAATTCCGTGCATTAGTTCTTGAGATATGATTATCGCTGAAATCGTTTAAATCCAGCAAAATACTGCCTAGAAGCGCCACCTATTGGGTGATTTATACCAAATCCTAATCAGCAACAATTTATGTCAACGTCTGCCTGAATCTGAAGTTTGGAGAAAATCCGTGCATTAGTTTTTGAGATAGAGCTATTGCGAAAATCCTGAAAATTCTTGCATAGCAGCGCCACCTATTGGGTGATTAACACCAAAACCTAATTAACAACAACTTGTGTCAACATTCAACTAAATCTGAAGTTAGATGAAAATTCATCCATTAGTTCTATAGGTAGAGCTATTGAGGAAATCGTGAAAAAGGCAGCACAGAAGCGCCACCTGTTGGGAGATTTACACCAACACATAATCAGTAGCAAGTCATATCAAGGACTAACTGAATCTGAAGTTTGATCAAAATCCGTGCATTAGTTCTTGAGATAGAGGTATTGCGAAAATCGTGAAAAATGCAGCATAGCAGCGCCATCTGTTGAACGATTTACACCAAAAACTAATCAGCATCAATTTGTATTAGGGACTAACTGAATATGAATTTTTATTAAATTCCGTGCATTAGTTCTTGAGATAGAGCGCCCACAAAATTTGTGTCACATACACACACACAGACAGACAGACAGACTCACAGAACCACAGACAGACATTTTGTAAAAACATGTTTTTTGGAATCTCTGACCCCTAAAACGTGTAAATTCGTCCAAAACCGGAATTCGAAAATTTTCATGAATCCAATACTTTCTTCTTGTAAAGATAGAAGAAAGTAATAGTAAGCATGCGCAAGCGGAGTTTTGTTACCCCGTCTGCTCTATATGAAAACATTTAATATCATCTCAATAAAATAATTTTTACTTCGTAAATTAGGGATAAATGAGATTAAATTACACGTTTAAAAAATTCTAATAAGATATTTTAAATTTATGAAAGATATTCCACATAATTTAAAATCTAAACAACTAATAAATTCAGCATAATTTGAACTCTTTGCAGGCTGTATTCAAATAGAAATCGAAGAATTCCTTTTAGAAAAAACGGAAAATAATCCTCCAGCTCAATTAATTTAAGTCAATAAATGAAATCATCATAAAACTAATATTATTATTTAGTAATAATACATTTCTTTCTTTCCAAAATAGTTCGAAAGCGGATAAAATATTAAGTGGCATTGTCGCGGATTATATATTGATTTAGTAAGTAACGACTATTCTGATAATAAACGCCATATTTCATGAATGTATTATTTTTGTCTGAAGAAGGTTTCATCAAAACCTATTTCTGTTCTGATTGATTTAATTATTAAAACAATGAGTATCATACTCATTTAATGACATCCGGATTCCCATTAACGATGGATTTTAAGATAAAAGTCTTTACTTGTGGTTGAAATATTTTGTTTATGCAAGAAATGTTATAAAAATGGACCAAGGTCACCTCAGATAAGCAAAATACACAGATAAGCTGCATTCACATAATTCGTCACTAATTAAAGTGCTGAACTATAAATTTACATACAATTAATTGATTTCTTTTTCCCACTTAATGTTATTTCATGACACGTTTCATGCTCTCATAAAAATGGGGAATGATATTGTTCATTTCAAGAAGTCTTCGTTAGCTTTGTGTTTGCTGGGTGATAAAAATCTTACTTTTATGTATTATTACGCTACTGTATTAGTGTCATCAGATTTCCAACTGTAACATCTTCTTGCAGTTCAATGTAGTCAATAATTTCCAATTGAACTTGGTCTTGCGGACTACGTCAAATTCTTCTAATTTCCATCATTTTCATCATCACTCCTCAGTCACTGCTCTTCTCAATCACTTAGCTTATCCGTGGTTTTCAACCATGTTTCCAATCATGCTACATGTAATGTTTTCCTGTTTATTCTCTCAGTAATATATTCTTTGAAAAATTCTTATAATACTACTGAGTTGAAATCTTTGAACCTAGAATTAAGAGTCAATCATCGTCAACAAAGTGCTACGTACAGATAAAAGGGAAGTCATAAAAATTTACAGCTCTGATTTTCTTTTAGCAATAGAAACGAAAATGGTCGTGATTTTCCTTCGGTAACTCGGGTGAAGCAGAAACTCGGTTAAGCGGGACTCGGATAATAGGGGCTTTCTTGAATTAATAAAGATATTTTATAAAAATGCTCTATAAAATTTTATTATAATTTATGTTAGTTTTTTTTTTAATTCTGTGATAAGTTTCTTTTTCCTTAACCTCATTAAGTTAAATTTTCTTTAAATTGAAATATGGATGCTAATAAAAGTCTCCCATTTGTAATAAAAATATAATATACATCAGGACCTAAGTTTCAAAACTCGTCTTGTCCAAAATTTAGAAAATATAGTTTTATCTATCAATCTATTCTGTTGGCGAACCTGCATTGAAAAAACACTACAATGTAAAAAAAAAAAAAAAAAAAAAAAAAAAAAAAAAAAAAAAAAAAAAAACCCAGTTTATCGTGTATTTCTGGCATCACAAAACCCTGGTTTACAATGAAACCAATCGACGCAGCCAGAGGTTTTTCGCGATTTCCCAAAATTTGATTTTCTGGATAAGGCGAGTTTTGAAACTCACATCCTCATTTATATATATATAGGTTTAATTAACTTGTTAAGTCTCATCTTAATGCTAGAATCTTACCTCAGTTCGTGAACTTTGAACATCCTTTTAAAATGGTTGAACTCATTGGTAGACATTCTAATGCAAGATGCAAGCCTTTGAACAAAGGAAACATTTAATTTACGTAAAACGCGGACACTGGTACAAATACAGACACTAAAATATTTACATAAAGTCTACTTCTGAAAATTTTAATTATACGATCAAGCTTCTTGCCCAGAAAGAATACATATAAAACGCTTCTTACAAATAAAAATGTTTGCAGTGGAACTCTGATTTTGTATCGCACGCCTGTGTGTGTGTGGAAGTAGAGTTTGAAACGCAACACAATTAAATTGGATGCTGTTAATTTATTATAAAATGTAAAGGGGTATCAAGAAGTTGTTGCGGAAGGATCACTGGATTATTCTTCACGCGGCTATTGCCTTGTACTGTTCTTGGATTTTCTGCGAAGTTTGAAATTACCAATCTTGTAACTCACTTTTTAAATGTGTTAAATAAAAACATCTTAAAATGCGGTGTCTGTTTTCTTTTTCTTTTAATTCATAAATCTCCTTATCGGTAACGATAATTGTGGTTGGCTAGGCCGAATTTCAACTAACATTCTTAACATAGAATTGATGAATCCATTGGATCATATTCTGAAAGTCTCCAATGAAATTACAATGTTGCCGTGGAAGGCAACTTAACTTTATGTTCTATGTATCGCAATACATTTCTGCAAGATACACTGATTTCTTACAGAGACAGACTGGTATTTTACTCTATATTGTTATTTCATTACTATTCATTTTATTATTCATATTATTTCATTTATTGTATTTCATATTTATTCTTTTGCGCATGTGTCCCAGAGTTTCCTTAAAATCATAGCCATTCCTAAATGTGAGGGACTGAAGACATCATGCATGTTGGGAACCACTTTTGGTGCTGCTTGCACCTAGCATTGAGACCTGGTGCATTTTAAAGCCCTATATTATGAAGTTGGAGAATCGATAAAATGTTTCTGTTAAAATAATATTTCTCGATTTTACAGCAGCATAAGCTTTCTGATAATGCAATTTTCGAGACCACTTACCGGACTATTGTCATTGAAGTTTTTTAAGCAAAAGCATTTTAAAATAAAAATTAGTTAATAATAAGTATAAAATATTGAAAATTTTTAAAAAATTCCTTCAAAAATCCACAAATTTGATTTTGAAAAATTGCAAACTTTATATTCACATTTTTGGCGGGAAAAAGGTTGGCGGTTTTTTTTTTCGAAAGTAGATCTTTCCGGCAACCCTAGCGAAATGTCATAGCTGTTTGCCTTGTGTGAGGAGGGCTTGGGACTTCAGTAAAAATTGTAATGTCCGGTCTAAACAGCCGCAGTAATTTTTTTTTAATTGTGTAAAAATATTAATTTACTTTATGATTACTTTTACCAAAGGAACATTTAATACAGCAACATTTCATTCTAAACATTCGAATCTTTATCCCACTCGATTTCAAAAGATAATATTTTGCTTATTTTGTATTTCCCTAAAAAATAGTTTTCAATGATCTTAAAAGATTTCATAGAAACATATTTACTATTTCTATATTTATAGTCTGCATAGCAAAAAAGAAAGAAAAAATCTAATTCTTGTTTCTTATGCTATCAATTATAAAACATATCGCAATCTGGTGTAATTCTAACTTGTACTGTACAATTACTCTCCCAAATAGAGCGGGCGGAAAAACGGTAGCGCCGTATTTGGCGACTTTACTCACTTTTGGCGTGAAATAAACAAATAAAAATGTAATAATAAAAAATTATAAGTATAAAAAAGTATATAAAATATGATATTAACAGAGAAATTTTATTGGTTCTCTAACTTTTATGCATAGGTCTACAAAATGCACCAGGTCTCGATGCTAGGTGCTAGCAGCACCAAAAGTGGTTCCCTTGTCAGTTATTTATTATGGCCTTATGATATGTACTGTCAAAACCCGAATTGCCTAGTTAAAACTGATTTTAAGAAGATCCTTTAGAAAAAATCTTTTTTTTTTTAAGTGTGTATTATTCAAAACTAGTTTTCTCCGTTTAGTGAAAACTAGTTTTAACTAGAGAGATATATTGTTAAATAACGAAATTCAGTTAAAACTAGAATTATGAAAGAATATTGTGAAATTTATATTTAAAAACAAGTGCATGATTTTTTTTTATTCTATCAGCGCTACTGGTGAAAAATTGCATTACTAAGAAACAAATTTACTTCCCTCAAATACTCAAAATACGCCTGAGCTATTTCCATGTTTTTGTTTTTCAATGATATTTTGACATGTAAGCTTCTTTATAATGTTAGCTGAGGCCCCAGTTGAAAATTACATAACTAAGCATATCAAACTTACTTCCAAAGAACGAATTTGTCTGAAATGAATAGAATAAGAATATACCAAGTTAAAATTTATGTTTTTGCGATGAAGCTGCTTATTTACCTAGATGTGACTCGACTGTACTCGAAAACTTTATAACTACGTATATCAAAGGATTTCCAAAGAACGAGTTTTACTCGTATTTTCAGAATAAACTTTCACTGTTGTCAATTATGTTTTAATCAAAATTTTCGTTTCATAGTTTTTTTAAACTTGAGTTAATATTTCAAAATTGTATAACGCAGTTTAGCCTTATTCCGAAAAACTAACTTTGCCCAAAATCTTCAAAAATGTTTCGATATTTTTAAAGTTTATGGTTCGATAAAATTGTCACGTGATAGTTTTTTGTGCGCGGAGGACCAATGGTGGAAAATGGCACATCTACGCAGACTTAATTCATTTTCTACCCATAAATTTCTATCCAATCTTTGGAATAAGTTTTATCTATGGCCAATATTATCTTTTGATGAAAATTTTCATGCAATTTCGTTTTTCTCCTTATAGCAACCCTGGTTCAATATTGCATACTACGTAATATAAATCCGCATTATGAGAACAAATTTCACTCAAATCGTCACAATGAGTGTCGCCGTTATCGGATTTATGTTTTGATAAAATTTCAATGCGATTTATTTTAAGGCAGTACCGCTGCTAGAGGGAAATTGTATAACTACACAATCATCCCTTCTCACGAATGCTTTTTCATTCATTTTGTCAGAATAATATACAATTTAACATTCTTTTACGCCGATTAGATTCCTAGAAGGAAACAGAGTAATTTATTTTAACGAAACTTGATTGTTCATGTTTTAATTTTTTATCGTCTTACTGAAGTTGTAAATCGGGGGGGGGGGGGGGGGAGTCATATTCAACGGAACCTTCTTCAGTGTTTATTCCTCTGGCAAAAAGTAGTATAATTATATGCGTGGAAATTAATTTGTTATATGTTTTTGAAAAGAGAATTTCTATTTGAATTGAATCAGCATAGGATGACAGTTTTTTGTTATACGTCATAGCTGTCTACGAATACCCAGCATAGGAGCATGCAAAGTTGCCGTCAATGCACGAGCCGCCTATGTACAACAGAACTACAAAAAATCAATAAGTTACAGAAAAATTGCCATTACAGCGCCCCTTTCGGGCTTAATATTTCTAAATTCAAGGAGAATTTGCTTGCCGTACCCGAAAACATATATATGACATTTGATTAAATAATATGCATAACTTCATACACTTTTCGATAGTACAATAATAAAAATGGCAGAAAAATAACTATTACAGAGCCCTCTTCAAGCGGAATATTTCCAAATTCAATCCTGCTGGCCATAGCCAAAAATATACATAAAAATTTGGTTCAATTCTATGCATAACTTCATTCACTTTTTTATTATAAATTAATGAAAATGGCACAAAAATTGCTATTACAGTGCTCTGGAATAATATTTTCTACATAAAAAAAGAATACTTTTTTAAATACATTTTAATTTTAAATTTCGTTTTTAGGTGCGTTCGTAATTATATAAATACGTAGCACCTATAGTCGTCGTGCGGTCCGTCCGCATATAACAGAGCAAAAACTACCCAACCGAATGGTCTGTAATTTTAAAGATATAATTGTAGTAAAATTTTGCCATTTCAAATTTTAGGAAACTCGGATGTATAGTTTACTTACAGGGACATACAAAAGTTTCCCCGTTACATTACGGCCAATGGGAAATAAAAAATATTTCAAGTGCATTTTGCTGATGTTACGGAGTTTCGAACAGAATTTAATTGATATGCACTTATAAAGCGCACTAAAATATGCATTTAGTACAATATGCGGTGCAAAACTTTTATATAAAACTAGTTACAGTACGAACGCACCACATTTGCCACGTTTGAGGTGCAATTTCCAACTTGTTTTGTTTGTAAACTCTATACTGTTATAATGTTATGTTCTAAATTGAATTAAAATAGCCCTGATACGTTTTTGAACGATACTTATCGTTACATTAAGTAATACATATATCTGTAATCATTAAACAAGCATAAGAAATTATAAAGTAATTCAATTTAAATTATTTAAATTGAAAAGATTCTTGAGATACATGGTTTTTCAATTTATTCAGTAAATTGAAAAATTAAATAAAGGAGTTGTTCAAGTTTCTATATTCAATTCTGTGTCTAGATTATCCACGGACTTTACATAGAGGATATCCATAAAATAATATCCCAGTTAGAAATTTTAATAGTATTAACTGTAAGAGTTATAGAATGTTGATTCAAAACTACAAATAAAAAGTAACTCAAACAGTTTTAGTTAAGCGTGGATAGGACCTTTAACCTTTCAAAAAATTAAATTTCGTTTTTTTTTTGTTTTTTTTTTTCGTTTTTTTTCTGAATACTTTTTTTTAATTTCTGAACAATATGCAAAAACCCCATTCAATAATCTGTATTATTTCTTGAGTTATAATCATTTATAGAATGTGAGTATAATTGAAGGTCCGTAGATAATGAAACTTTAAAACGCGTTTTCTTAGATTAGTAAATTTGAAGTTTGCGCACACAGTTACTTTCTTTCTATGTAAGCTGCACTTAAAAAAATTAACCAAATATGCATTTATTTATAGTCTACGTTCTAAAAGAAAAAAAAAATCATATATTTTGGTTATTTATTTTTTTGCATTTGAAAAACTTATTTATCTTTTATGAAATTTTCGAATTATTTTGTATTTTGTGGTAAAAATAAATTTTAAACAAAACTTTTTGTGTATATTTTGGTTTTAATTTAGTTGTAGGTGTATTATGATTCTATTTTGCAGAAAAATTAATTTCTATATGCATAATTTAGAGTTTTATCATGCGCGCTGCACTTAATGATTTTATTTCACGCGTTAGTGAGATGAACTTTTAAATTTAAAATTTAAATATTAATTTTGTATATCCTCCTGAGATCCAAACAAAATATAATGCATATTTTTTAAAATATGAGTTTTTTTCAAAAAATAGGCATAAAAAATGATGTTTTTAAAGAAATTAATAAATTTCGATTTTTTAATTTTGTTTTACAGCACATCCATCTAAATGGATGTTCAGGCCATAACTCGCTTTAAAATAATTTAAAAAATACTAAAACTATGAGAAATAATAGAATTTATTATAAAGAACATAAGGCAAGTATTAAGATCTGCTATTAAAATTGCAAAAAAAAAAAATAATAATAATAATATTAATAATTTAAACAAATTAAAATACACATAAAAACGAAACTTACCAGCAGAACGTAGAATTCAAACTTGACTCATTTATTACGCCATTTTGTAAACAAAGTAGTTACTGTCGCCAAAATCCAAAAACTGAATGTTGATTTTTGATTCATACATTACCATGCGAAACTGGTTTTAGATTGCTACAATGAAATTTAACGCAATAGAAGGCGAAAGCAAAACACCCATTTAAATGGAGGCCAGGTCTCAGGAGGATATAAGGCATTTATTTTTCTGAATAATACATTTAATAATATATACTTTCGGCAGAAATGGAAAAAAAAAAGATCATAATTGCATATATTTTATGTTTTGGTACTTTGGAAAGGACGATGTTTTTTATCGTTTCGACAAACTCAAAGATCCTGTTCCCCCTTAGGCGCATGCACGAGCACTGCTTTGTTATTTACTCGCTTGTAGTGTCATATAACCAAATTCGCGACTCCTGAGCGTAAAGCGTTACTGGTGTCTACGCTTCGCCACTACCGAATGATTTGCCAGAGCTGAGACACAGAATTGAAGAGGCTATTTGCTTTCATTACTCTGGACTTGCAAACCGAAGTGTGGGAAGAATTGGACTTTAGGTTGCACCTGTGACGTTTAAGTAAAGGTGCACATATTGAACATTTGTAAGAAAAACTATGTTAGTTTACCTTCAATTTGATGAATGATTTGTTTTAAAGAGTCTAAATTACACTGATATAATATACCATCGAAACTGGTACATTATTTTATTGGCGCCCTGTATTTAACCCGCATTCCTATAATTAATGAAAATCCTGAATTATAAAATACGACGCCATAATCTATTAGACCGGGAGCCGTCAGCGCAAACAATCAACTCATCGAGTTCAAGGATGAAATTCTAGGATTAGTTAAATCTTGATTCGCATATTAAAAGGCAGTCGTTCTGCCAAGTCATATCGTGGGAGTAACCACCTGGAAACTCGATTTTAGCGGCTGATTCATAGATTTACTATTGTGTTTTCCTGCTCCCAGTCCTCCATGTTTTCATGCCTACTAGTGCAGGAAAACACAATGGTAAACCTACGAGTCAGCCTCTAAAATCGAGTTTTCAAGTGGTTTCCACCAAGATATGACTTGGCAGACCCCTTTGCGTTTTAATATGCGAATCAAGATTTAACTAATCCTAGAATTTCATTAGTAAACTCGGTGAGTTGATTTTCTGTGATGCCTGCTCCCTGTATATATCTAACCTAATGTATTTTATCTTCATCAAGTTTAATATCATATTTTTCAATCACTCAATTGAAAGAAAACTTTTACGCCAATAGAAATAAAAGTACTTTGAACATCAAATTTTTTCCAATACCTGTAAATAAAGGGTTCAGGAAATTTTTATTTATGCTCAAACTTTCAAAACAATGAAACTTAATTTTAAAAATACAGCGTTAAAGCGTAACAAAATAGATTTAAGAACATGGCAATCTCATGAGGAATTATGTGCTTAAAAATTAAATTACGTGCATTTATTTGTAAAAGTTTAACTTAAAATTCTTATCACTTAATTACACGCTAATTCAGGTATTAAGGAATAAATATTTTTAATTTAAGTTAACAAATTTTAATATGTCTACGAATATATAAAGTATATTCAAGCTTATTTTCTGAATATACTCAAAGTATGAACTGTTTATCTACATAATAATGGATTTCATTAATAATTTTGCTACAGAGATTTAATAAAAACTAATTTTAGTTTACTAAATAATAATTTTCTCTTTATTAAATAATCTAAAGGACAAAATAAAGGAAGTGTTTGGCAATCTAGTTGGATGTGTCAATCCCAAAACATTCTTCTATCTCATACATGTTAATACTTCCTGAAAAATGCAGCATAGCAGCGCCATCGATTAGGAGATTTACTACAAAATCTAATCAGCAACAACTTATGTCAACTTCTAATTGAATTTGAATTTCGATGAAAACCTGCGTATTAATTTTTGAGATAGACCTATTGCGGAAATCGTGAACAATTCTGCATAGTAGTGGCACTGGTTAACCAATGGTTGGCAATTTACACCACGTGGTTGGCAATTTACACCAAAAACTTATCAGGATCAACTATATCAGGGACTAACTAAGTCTAAGGATTGATGAAAATTCATGCATTACTTCTTGAGATACGGCTATTGCTGAAATCGTGAAAAATGCAGCATAATAGCTCCACCTGTTAAGCGATATACACCAAAAACTAAACAAAATAATTGATATCAGGGACTAACTGAATCTGAAGTTTGATGAAAAATAGTGCATTAATTCTTGAGATAGAGCTATTGCGATAATCATGAAAAATGCAGGATAGCAGTTCCACCAATTGGGTGATTTACACCAAAAAGTTAGCAGCACTAAAGTATATCAAGGACTAATAAAATCTGAAGTTTTCTGAAAATCTGTGCTTTAGTTCTTGAGTTATAGTTACTGTGGATATCATGAATAAGGCAGTATAGCAGCGCCACCTGCAGGGCGATTTGCACCAAAAAATAATCAGCACCAATTTACATCAAGGACTAACTGAATCTAATGTTTTATTAAATTCCGTTCATTAGTTCTTGAGATAGAGCACCCACAAAATTTGTGTCGCTCACAGACAAACAGACGGACAGAGAGACTCACAGACAGACATTTTGTTAAAACATATTTTTCGAGATCACTGACCCTTAAAACTTGTAAAATCCGTCGAAAACCGTAATTATAAAATTTTCTTGAATCCAGTACTTTCTTCTTGTAAAGATAGAAGAAAGTAAAAAAGCTATCATACTTTGTTCTCAAATAAAGATTTATCTTAAGTAGAGAATTGTTATGCGGTGGTATATCACATAATAAATCTAAGTTACTAATTTTCTTATTATTCTTGTACGTATGTGACATTATTTTCATAAAATAATATTACTAAATGTAATGATTTAATAAATAAGTGTTAGAGAATTTAATCGAGGTAGTTTACTAAGACTAGATTAACTAGTCGGATGTACCAATCCCAAAACTTTCTTCTATCTCATACATGTTAATACTTCAAAATTCGCTATCACACTGCCAAAATTAAATGGCAATCTATGCATCTCATGAGGATTCTAACGATATGAAATTCCGTGCATTAGTTCTTGAGATATGACTATCGCTGAAATCGTCTAAATTCAGCAAAATGCTGCCTAGCAGCGCCACCTATTGGGTGATTTATACCAAATCCTAATCAGCAACAATTTATGTCAACGTCTGACTGAATCTGAAGTTTGGAGAAAATCCGTACATTAGTTTTTGAGATAGAGCAATAGCGAAAATCGTGAAAATTTCTGCATAGCAGCGCCACCTATTGGGTGATTAACACCAAAACCTAATTAACAACAACTTGTGTCAACATACAACTAAATCTGAAGTTAGATGAAAATTGGTCCATTAGTTCTATTGATAGAGCTATTGAGGCAATCGTGGAAAAGGCAGCAGAGAAGCGCCACCTGTTGGGCGATTTACACCAACACCTAATCAGTAGCAAGTCATATCAAGGACTAACTTAATCTGAAGTTTGATGAAAATCCGTGCGTTAGTTCTTAAGATAGAGCTATTGGGGAAATCGTGTAAATCCTGCAAAATTCATCATAACAGCGCCACCTGTTGGGCGATTTACACCAAAACGTAATCATCGTCAACTCATATCAAGGACTAACTAAATCTGAAGTTTGCTCAAAATCCGTGCATTAGTTCTTGAGATAGAGCTATTGCGAAAATCGTGAAAGATGCAGCATTGCAGCACCACCTGTTGAGCGATTTACACCAAAAACTAATCAGCATCAATTTGTATTAGGCACTAACTGAATATCAATTTTTATTAAATTCCGTGCATTAGTTCTTGAGATAGAGCGCCCACAAAATTTGTGTCACATACACACAGACAGACAGACAGACAGACAGACAGACTAACAGAGTCACAGACAGACATTTTGTAAAAACATGTTTTTTGGAATCTCTGACCCCTAAAACGTGTAAATCCGTTGAAAACCGGAATTCGAAAATTTTCATGAATCCAATACTTTCTTCTTGTAAAGATAGAAGAAAGTAAAAATGTATACATTCTACCACAAAGAAAGTAAATCAGCTAACGTATTTCTAAATTAATACTTGTTAAAAGTTATAAAAATACACTTAGAATGCTAATAAACACTTAGAATGCTAATAAATACCTTTATTTAGTCAAATCGACATGCTTCATCGCTCAGACGGCGACATTCTCAAAATAAATAATGATACAAACATTTTCGAAAGAACTTTTAAAATTGAAAACTGGAAAACAAATATCACGCAATCTCAGGTAAAATTAAATCAAGTACAATAGTAACAAGAAAGAAAAATCATGCGTTAAGCATAGATTATGAAACACTTGCCAACACTTCTTGAATGCATTAACAAAACTTCGTTATTTAAGGAAGTAAGGTAAATAAAATAACCTAGTGAACATTTAAGAAAACGCATTGAACATTTGAAAGACTCATATCAGCAGTTACCGTCCATAGCCAACTATGCATTCCAAATCTTTTGAACAGCCCTGTATTGGTTCCGTAAGTTGACATATAACTATATAAAGGGAAATTTTAGTTTAGCAAGAAAACGCATGACAGGTTGAAATTTCTCTTTCAGCAATTTATACTAATAGATGAAAACATACTTGAATATTTTTGTACATCCCAGTAGTTTACCTAGTACCTTTATTACACATCACTATTTAGCTAAAATTTAATTCAAACGAAAACACTCTTACGTGAACCTGTATATCATTAATCTATATTCTTCAAATATTTTTTGGTAAACTAAATGCAGTTCAGCGTAAAAATGCATAACTCATTTACAAATCACCTTTCATCAATTTGCGCTCATACACAGTAACTCTTAAGAATTCTTTTGTGCAGCCCTGTATATGAATTATAGCATTTATACACACCATACATAAATGTAGTGAGACATAAAAGCGAATGTCATAATTAAAAATGCATTTCCACCAATCATCGCTAATGCACAGTACTTCGGATACAATATATAATCTGAAATCTTTTGTGTGTCCCTGCAAATTCTATGCACTTCGTATTATACATGGAATAAATTATAGTAAACCTCAGTGACCTATATCAATTTCATTACAAATGAAATATTTTAACATAATTAAAATACGCCGCAAACAATTATCTCCACCTCTATATAATTATGTAACGGAATTCTTGTGTGTGGCCCTGTAAATGAATAATGCATATTTTAGTGCACTGCATAAATGCATATTAATTTTATTATGTTTGAAAGCGTGTAACATCATTAAAAATCATTTGAAACGATTTTTTCCCATTGTCCATAATGTAACGGAATACTTTTGACTATCCCTGTAAATGAACTAAACATGCTACAAACTTCATTTGAAATGTAGAACATGATATGGTAAACGTCAATAATATCAAAATATTTCAGGGCAATCCGTCTATATTTATGAGAGACCGCGTAATGACGGACTGACGGAGAGACAAACGGAAGTCATAAACGCTTTTCAACTTTATAGGAAAGTGTTAAAAATGGATATTTATGAACGAGACTATTTTAAATCACTGTTTCTTATTCTGCAAAGCATCTGTTTGAAAATTTTAATCAGCTTCATCACGGATAAATTATTGCATATGAGGCATTCTCACATAATTAAGACTTTAAGTCCCTGAGTAATAATTTTTATTTTAGTACATATTCTTGTGTGGTTTTTTTTTTTTTTTTATACTGGAAAATATCCCATTGTATGACTGTCTAACAATATTAACGAGATAAATATGTTTTGGTCGATGTTGGGTGTCCAAATATTCACGAAATTCCTTAGCGTCCTGTGTTCCTCAATCTGATTTTTAAGTTTGGAGCTGTCTGTATAAAATTCTTCCAATAAAACTATTTCGATGTAACTTTTTTTCGAGACTGAGACTTGTTTTATATAAATACTAGCTGTACCCGCAGTCTGGCTAAATGGAAAAGAACGAAAATATAAAGTGCACGTTTCTAATACACTGGCCTCCAAAAGTTAAGGTACAGGGACTGGATGTTTTCGGTTGCACACGTTTTGTCGAATATCTACAAAAATTATTGGCGAATTGTTCTTGAACTTCTGGGATGAAAAGTACATGTTTGATTTTATATTTATCGGTGAAGATTTAGTCGGGGGTACAATTAGGGGGCTAATATGAAATTTAATAATAAAATAATATTTGCGATCCCCTATGTAACAGGAAAGGTTCGAAATGGTTTGTCACTGTGGTAAATGACTATTTGGGTCCTGTTCAACGTTTGTATGCATTTGTGTAAGCATAGCACTCATATTCGTGAAGATGTTAACGTTTTTGTGAAAAATTCAAAAGGTTTTTGTTTATAGCACACAGAGTTTTCAACCAAATTTAACACAACTTTCCAAAAACCTGACAAAGAGTAGTAGAAACATTATACTGCAATTAAAACATGAATATCTATACTCCTATTATAAAGAGGAAAAAATTGTTTATTTGTCGGAGGTAAGCTCAGGAACTACCGAACCGATTCCAAAAGTAATGGTATCAAAATGATGGTGTTAGTCCAACTTAGAACATAGGCTATATCTTATGTCGGTGCCACTACCCCAAAGAAGGTGCAGGAGCAAAAAACGTTCTAAAAATGCGATTTTTGCGTTACTGAAAGGCCTAGAAATATGAAATTTGGAAAATTAGTTACTTATAAGATATAAATGATGTCTAAGAACAGTTATTAAACAATTCGAAATTTAAAAGGGGTGAAAATGCACAAAAAGCGTTCTAAAAAACGTTCTAAATGGTAGTTTCTACATAATCTCAGGAAATACCAAACCGATTTCAAAAATAATGGTATCAAAATGATGGTGTTAGTCCAACTTAGAACATAGGCTATATTTTATGTCTGTGCCACTACCCCAAAGGGGGTGCAGGAGCAAAAAACGTTCTAAAAATGCGATTTTTGCGTAACTGAAAGGCCTAGAAATATGAAATTTGGAAAATTAGTTACTTATAAGATATAAATGATGTCTAAGAACAGTTCTTAAACAATTCGAAATTTAAAAGGGGTGAAAATGCACAAGAAGCGTTCTAAAAAACGTTCTAAATGGTAGTTTCTACATAATCTCAGAAAATACCAAACCGATTTAAAAAATATTGGTGTCAAAATGATAGTGATAACGTTTGCTCCAAGATAGGCTATGTTTTATGTCGGTGCCACTACTCCAAAGGAGGTGTAGGAGCAAAAAACGTTCTAAAAATGCGATTTATGTGTTACTGAAGGGCCTAGAAATATGAAATTTGAAGTATCAGCTACTTATTAGATATAAAGGATTTCTAAGAACAGTTCTTTAACAATTCGAAATTTAAAAGGGGTGAAAATGAGCGAAAAGCGTTCTAAAAAACGTTCTAAATGGTGATTTCTACACAATCTCAGGAAATACCAAACCGATTAAAAAAATAATGGCGTCAAAATGATGGTGAAAACCCTTGCTCCAACATAGGCTATGTTTTATGTCGGTGCCACTACCCCAAAGGGGGTGCAGGAGAAAAACGTTCTAAATTGCGGTTTTTGCTTGACGGAAGGGCCTTGAATCGTGGAATTTAGAATGGTAGTTAGTTATAAGATATCAGTTATCTCTAAGGACATTTCCTAAAAAAGTCGAAATTTAAAGGGGGGTGTCAAAATGCGCCAAAAGCGTTGTAAAAAACGTTCTAAATTGCGATTTCTAGCAATCTCAGGAAATACTGAACCGATTTCAAATATAATGGTGTAAAAATGATAGGGACAGATCTTGCTCCAAGATAGGCTATATTTTATATCTGTTTCCACTACCCCAGATGAGATGCGCAAAATGAGCGAAAAGCGTTCTACAAACGTTCTAAATGCCGATTTGTCACCAATATCTCAGGAAGAATCAAACTGATTTCAAAAGTAATGGTAAGAAATTGATGCTGATAGCCTCTGCTCTAACATAGACGCTATTTTAAGTCGGTATCACTATCACCTAGACGTTGCAGGAGCAAAAAAGCGTTCCAAATTTCGATTTTTGTGATCGGTAGGGGCTAGCAACTTAAAATTAGGCAAGGTACATATTTATTACATATAAATGATCTTTAAGAACAGTTTCGAAAAAATTGGAAATTTAAAAAGGGGTGAAAATGCGCGGAAAGCGTTCTAAAAACGTTCTAAATTGCGATTTCTACTCAATCTCAGGAAATTCCAAAGCTATTTCAAAAGTAATAGTTGCAAATCAATGGTGACAGTCCCTGCTATAACATAGATTATATTTTATGTTGCTGTCACTACCATCTGAGGGTTTCAAAAGCAAAACATGTGCTAATTTGCGTTTTTTGCATAACTGAAGTGTCTAACACTTTGAAGTATGGCATGGTATTTACTTACAAGATGCAACTGCTTTCTAAGAACTGTCGAAAGAAAATTTCAAATTTAAAAAGATGAAGTGAGTGAAAAGCGTTATAAATTACAATTTTTATGTAATCTTATCAGATACCAAACCGATTAAAAAAATAATGATGACAAATTGTTGGTGATAGAACCTGCTCAAACATGCGCTATATTTTTTGTCTGTGCCACTACCACCAGAGGGTTGCAGTAGCTAAAAACTTTCTAAATTGCGATTTCTGTGATACTGAAAAGGCTAGAAACTTTAAATATGGCATGGTAGTTATAAAATATAAATGCCCTCGAAGGACTGTCGAAAATAAATTCGAATTAAAAAGGGGTGAAGTGAAGGGGAGGTGCGAAAAGCATTCTAAAAAAGTCCTGAATTACGATTTCAACGCAATTTCAGGGAATATAAACAAAATATAAAAGTAATAGTTGGGAATCAATGGTAAAGGTCTCTGATCCTACACAGGCTATATTTTATGACGATGATTCTACCACCTGAGGTTCACAGGAACTACAAACGCTCTAAAAAAGGCCTTTAAAAGCTTTCTAAATTAGGTTTCTGTGATAATTAGGAAATAACAAACCAATTTCAAAATTAATGTTGGCAAATTATCGGTGACAGTTCCTGTTTCAACATAGCCCTTTATGTTGAGAGAGGTGGTAGGACTTGGAATTCGACATGATGGTTAATTTTAAGATGTAAGTAGATGGTTTCTAAAAAATTCAAAACTTCAAATGAATACTGAAATGAGCGTATTAATTGAGCATAAAAGTTTCAAAATATTTTCTAAATTATCATTTATTTAGTTTTATTTCATTTTATTTCATTATAGTTTTATAGTCTCATTTCTGCCTAATACAGTGTAATAATGATGTTTAGTCAAACTGTGTTTTAAATAGTAATTTTTGAATTATTCCTAAAAGTAATAAGTACCTTTTATTAAAATAAAATATTACCTTTTAATAAAATAAAAGTTTAGTTAGTACCTTTTGATAAAAATTAGACATATAAATATCACTTGGCATATTTCAAATATTACGCGAGCAAAGCCGCGGGGTTTGCTAGTATTGAATATTTGATGAGACATGGGCATTTTTATGAGATATTTTTTAACTGCGCATGCGCGGAAGATTTCAAAATTTTTATTTCATAATTTGGTAGTCAGTATTTTGGGGCAACTTAAAAAAAAGTTCAATCAAATATTGTGAAAACTTAGAAAGATATAGCGAGCTGATTGAAAAGTTGTGGAAAATCCCTTATAATAAAGCTATTTTTAGGAAGCAACTCACTATATCGACCCTATCTTTGTGAATTTTCGCGATATTTGACTGGACTTTTTATATAAGTTGACCTAAATAGCTTACTACCAAATTATGAAATAAAAATTTTGAAATCTTCCGCGCATGCGCAGTTAAAACTTATCTCATAAAAATGCCCATATCTCATCAAATATTCAAAATATTCATGTTTTAATTGCAGTATAATGTTTCTACTACTCTTTGTCAGGTTTTAGGAAAGTTGCGTTAAATTTGGTTGAAAACTCTGTATGCTATAAACAAAAAACCTTTGGAATATTTCACAAAAACGTTAACATCTTCACGAATATGAGTGCTATGCTTACACAAATGCATACAAACATTGAACAGGACCCAATTAGTCATTTACCACAGTGACAAACCATTTCCAGCATTTCCTTTTACATAGGTGATCGCAAATATTATTTTACTTTAAATTTATTATTAGCCACATAATTGTACCCCCGACTAAATCTTCACCGATAGATATAAAATCAAACATGTTCTTTTCATCCCAGAAGTTCAAGAACAATTCGCCAATAATTTTTGTAGATATTCGACAAAACGTGTGCAATCGAAAGCATCCAGTCCCTGTACCTTAACTTTTGGAAGCCAGTGTATGTTTAATTTCACAATACTTGTGGGTATACAATATTTTTTGTTGTTACACTGTCTGTGCAGATATACAGACAGTCTGATTTACCGATTCTAGAACACGAAACATATAATTGCCCCTGTGAGAAGCAATTCATGCCAAGATCTAAACCGCAGAATTTTAAAGCTTGGCGCTAATCTTTGTTGATAGGGATTATAAATGCCAATCAAATAGGTAATTGCAATCTCTTAAATTGAAATTGCGCATCCATTGGAATCAATGAATTTGAGGAATGACGACATCTTCACCTTTTAAAGGTCCTGTAAAATTGTTGCTTCTACGAAGTTGCTCATTATTTTTTTACTGCGAACCCCGTGCCGTTGCAAATATTTCACTTGTGAATATTTCGCAACATCATAATTGACAGGCCGATTGTCAATTGCAGTACGTGCAATGGCATCCCCTGCATATCGAGTGAATTAAAAAGATATGTTCCGAGTTAAGCTTATGGCATTGAGCTCACATGCTATTCACACTAATTGTATATTATACTCTTATTTCAAAGAATAATGCCCATTTAAAAATAAATTAAAGGTGATTATCCCCGTTTTCCGCCCTTTATACTTAACCAATAAACATCCAAATCTAATCAGGGAAACGCCTTATCAGAATAAACCGGTATACCAAATTTGAAGCGAATCGTATAATTCAGCATGAAAAACCCATTTCTCTAAATTAACGGGGGATTAGACCGCGTTCGCCGCTTTATACTTAATCAATGAATCCCCAAAACAAATCAGGGAAGCGCCTTATCGGATAGAACCTATTCACAAAATTTGAAGCAAGTCGAATAATTCTACATGAAAAACCAAGTTATCTAAATTAAGGGGGTATTAGCTCCCCGTTCCCCTTTGCAGAACCAATAAAACACCAAAACTAATCAGGGAAGCACTTTATCAGAATGAACCTATTTACAAAATTTGAAGCAAATCAGATAATTCTGCATGAAAAACCCATTTATCTAAATTAAGGGGAGATTAGCCCTCCCCCCTTTGCTTCTTTTATGCTTAACCGATAAACTCACAAAACTAATCAGGGAAGTGCCTTATCAGAATGAACGTATTTACAAAATTTGAAGCAAATCGGAAATTTCTGCATAAAAAACCCATTTATCTAAGTTAAGGAAGGATTAGCCCCCCGTTCCCCTTTTATATTTAACCAATGAACTCCCAAAACTAATCAGGGAAGCGCCTTACCAGAATGAAACTATTTACAAAATTTGAAGCAAATCGGATATTTCTGTCAAGAGTTATCGCATTACATACATACGTACATACAGAACCTGCGAGCACATTAGCTCTTAGGCTTTAATAGTATGTGAGCTAAAAAGAAAAAACCACGAACTAAAAAAACTAAGAAAAAATAAATATCATAATAAATACAGACGAAATATTTCAGTAATGTGTCCCTCCGTAGGGAATAGTGAGGGAAGATGCATAATATGAAAGAGTGGTCAAAGGGCTTTCTAATGGGTGTCGAAAAATATTAAAAAAGTGCCCCGGGGGATGAAATTGGGGGAGGAGGATGAGAGATTCATAATAGTAATATAAAAACACGCGCACATTCAAATGCAACGCAATCGGTGAATTTCAAAGAAATCGGGGAAGAACTTTTGGAGGTTTAAGATTTCGTACAAATGAACATTTACATTTTTTAATATAGATATGTGCCACCACAAGGGAAAGTGGAATGAGGGGGATGGTAGGTGCATAATATGAAAGAGTACTCAAAGGACTTTCTAATGATATGTCACATGACGTATGTCTGAAAAAATTAAAAAAGCGCCTCCTGGTGGTGGCGAGGAGATTGGAGGAGGGAGGAGCTAGGTTCGTGATAGGTATATAAAAGCACGCGAGTATTCGAATGCAACGTAATCCGTGAATTTCAAAGCAATCGGTGAAGAACTTTCGGAGGTTTAAGATTTTGTACAAGCGAACATTTATATTTTTTTTATATAGAAATGTGTCCCCACGTGTGGAAAATGAGAGGAGTGAGATCCGGCGTGCATAATATGAAACAATAGTCTAAGGCTTTTCTAATGATATATCACATGATGGGTTTTGGAAAAAAATTAAAACGCGCCCCCTGGTGGCGGTGGTGGCAAATGGGGGGTGGGGGGAGCGAGGTTCATAATAAGTATATAACAACACTTCCGTATTCGAATGCAACTCAATCCTTGAATTTCAAAGCAATCGGTGAAGAACTTTCGGAGATTAGCGATTATGAACAAGCGAACATTTACATTTATATTTATATAGATGTAGCAAAAAATTAACTTGCACACATTTTTACAATTGTCATTATTGTTTTAACTCTGTCCCTGGATTTTAGATTCCTTACCGTCCCTCTTGCTAAAATTGTACAGAAAATCCCTTCAGATGCAGCCACAGAATTTTTTTCAACTTTTCTCTCATGCAGAAATAGGCTTGAGAAAGAATGGCCAAAATTCATCGATAGGAAGTTTCCCGCAGAATTTAAATCAGCATTTAAATATATATTTCAAGCATTGTGGCCTTATTGGTAGTCTTACCGTACACAAGGTTTATTCATGCACTTTTCGATGAAATTCAATTATTATTATTTTTTTTAATTTAATCCAATGTAAATAACTGTTGCTAAAAATCAATGATTATTGTGGCTAATACTTAGTGTTAACATAATTTTCTTAAAAATAGGTGGTAAATTTCCTGACCATCCCATCCTTACAGTCCTTTTTATTTTTCTTACCGACCCTTTTTTCCTGATCGTCAATTTTTTTTCCCTTACCGTCCACTTTTTTTCCCTACCGTCCCATCTTTAATATCACTTTAAGACAATTTTATACCAAAATTTTGTACTAAAAATTCTACATCGTTTTTATTTCTTATTTGAGTATTCTGAGGGTACTATGAAAATTTGTCATAAGTAAAAATTTAGAAGTATCAAAACAGATAGAGAGATAAAACCGTAAGGAAAATTAAACTCGCAAGTTAAACTTAAACCTCAGTTAAATAAAAAAAAAAAAACGTCGCCGCTGACCACTTTCCCTTTATTTTGACTCACTAAGGCATTCTTCTATAAGTTTAAAATGTTATTTTATTAAGTTTGATTTCTCCAGATTTTTATTTTTGAAAGTTAAAATTACGTGAGACTGCCTCATATATTCTACCTGCGCAAAAAGATCTCTATTGATACTCGAATAATTTATGACAAGCAAAATCTTAATGGATAATTATTAAACTATTTTTTAAATGAATCTGTAAAGGTTCTTTGTTATATAGTCTGAACAAAGCTGTAGCTTTAATTTAAAATGTTTTAATTGCCATCCAATATCGGATAATCAATTGATTCTCACTGCGTAAAAAGATGTCTATTAATAGACATCTTTTTACGCAGCGAGAATATATGCAATGATCCAATATCCATGGATTAATTCTGAAACAGCCTACCTTAAATTCTGAAAGAGATGCTCTGCAGAGTAAGAAACAATGGTATAAAATAGTTTACGCTCACAAATATCCATTTTTATTATTGCACTTGATTCCATTATACATGCTATCGCGTGATTTCTGTTTACACGTTTTCAAGTCCAAAAGCTTTTTGCGAAAAAATTTGTATCATTATAGATCTTGAGAATAACATCGTCTGAGCAATTAAATATGTCGATCTGCATAAATAACAGTATTATTTTCCTTGTAAGTGCATTTTTATCACTTTTAGCAAGTATTTACTTAGTTTGATTATTTTAAGCGATTTTCATATATAATTTTACAAAGCATAATTGTTTACAAATTTAATCTTTGTCACACAACACCTTCTTATAAGCTGAAGCTCAATACTATAGTTTTTCTCTGCACCCGATTAAAAAGAAAAAAAATCCATGATAAATGATAATTAGAATTCAGATAATATATTTTGTGTTTAATTTCATTTTGAAGAAATTAAGCGCTTTTGTTAATTTAAGGACCTTTTTAAACAATATTTTTAGATTTCTGTATTTTAGTTCTAAAACGGAAAAGTAAGCATATTCGCACATGTTTAAATACGCAAGTTACTGATCTCAAAAGTGAGATTCGAATTATACATAGTTATTTCCGTCAGATTTAATAAATCGCGTATCAAGTGAAGTCGCATAATACAACAAATAGTTGTGGTTAAAAAATTGTACAAGCAAGTCACTAGTAGGTTAAATAAATTTAATAATTTTATCTTTGGATGTTGTTTATTTTGTATTTTGAGCAAATATATGGGATTGATTTCCTATGTCTATAAATACAATAAAACCAAATCAAAAATATGCGTCGCTACAGTCGATAAAGGATGTTGGACTATACTTATGAACTCTGTTTTCTAGATCATGAGCCTTAATATGATATGTAGTACATGTCTCCGTTAACCTCTTCGGGACCGGCGGCTTTTACACAAAATTTATTCCGTTGGTACCAGTATTTTTTTTCCTGAACGTGGTCCTGAACGGGTTAAGTAATCAGCCTAACGCTGGTCCCTTAGTGTTCACTTCCCAATAAAGCTTAAGAGCTTCAGTCACGTGAAAAAGGGGGAAAACGATAATATTAAGTCAGTGGGAGCGTTATTTTAAAATATTTCTCACTTTAATTTTAATATTTTTTAATGTGTTTTTTTTTTTTTCTTTTGCATCGCATAGATGAGGCCGATCTACAACAGGACTATTTTTTACTTTTTAGATTTTGGTTTTCAGATTTAAAAAAAAAAAAAAAACTTTCACTTTCGGTTCCGGTTGCAACCGGTTCTGAAATTGAAACTATCTTAATATGAAAAAAACTAAAACCAGAATTGAATAAGTGAAAATTATCCCGGTTGTAGATCAACTTCAGATATCCAATGCAAATAAAATATCACTCAAAAATATTAATATCAGAGCGATATATTTTTAAATAACGCTACCGTAGACTTAGCATTAGCGTTCGAGTTTTTCTGCGTGACTAATATGGACTCTTGATACTCTTTTATCGATCCCAAGAGGACAAAAGGTTGAGTGAACCTTTCCCAAGTAGTCTTGCAGTTTTAAGCCGCAACGTGGTGACCACTTAGCTATCGGGCTTTCAATTACAATACTTACAAACAATCATCATAGATGCTTGTAGTATTGTCTGCGATTTTGAAGCGGACAGCTACATTTTTCAAGTACTGAACTCATTTTATTGGGGAGGGGGGTTAAGTTTTTTTTTAAATTTTAGACAAGTAGTACAATATCTTGATTATAGCTAAATAACATGCAGTGTTACAATTATTTGCTCTTATGGTGTTTTATTAGTGTGGAATAACCTTTTAAATGATTTGTGTTTGAAAACGCTAAGTCATTTAGATAAGAGGCTTTTTGTAATGGAGTCATTCCGGGAAAAGACGCCACAAAGAGATCGTGTATAATGGCCAGATTCCTACTTTGCAAAGAAACGATTTATTATTCATTGTTCATAACAAAATACTACTCAAGAAAACTTTATTTGAAAGAAAGAAGACAGGTCAGGGCAATAAATTCTGCAGAGAAAGACTTACTCTAGACATTTGCAGTATTCATGTCTGCTGGAGCCACTTCTATTCATCTATTCGTCATATTGATACTCAATACTATTTATTGTATCATGTAACGATTTAATACTTAAACATTTCGGCCTTGAATTTTTTTTCAGTTTGGGGTAAAAATCCCTTTTACGCTAATCAAATTAAAAGTAACTAACCAAATCTCAGAAGTGATTTAATTACTTACTTTAACGTTATTTATAGTTTAAAGCATTTTAAAAGTAAGAAACACATTTATGTCCGCCATGCCCGAAAGGATTGAAATATTACGAAACATGATACAAATTCTTAGTGTGTATTTTTTTAGCTTGCGTTATAATATTTAGCTTGTGTTAAATACATATCCTGAATCAATGTGATTTGTTCATTAACCTATGGTGGCCGGTAAACCCAACATAAGTGAGCAAAGTGATCAATTTGTAGTTTTTCTTTTACAATAAAATGTACAGTCATGGAAAAAAAAAAAAGTAAACACCCCCTACTAACTCTGCAAAAAATTATCGTAGAAGAAAGTTACTGGTACCACATTATTGGTAATAAAGTATACTTTTAAATGATGTATATAAAATTTGCTTAGGGGGCCGTCTACATATTAAATCGAACCATAACTTTGTTTTTTTTTTCAATACCAGTATACAATTATAACAGCATAAATGAACTCTACAACCTTCAATTAGCCTAAAAACAAATTTTTATGCAATTCGTACGATAAGTTTCCGAGAAATTATTTTAAAACGACCGTTTTTTAGGGGTTGTATCCAAATTGCAGTTGGGTACTCGATTGTTGATCGAGAGAGCCCTCTTCTCGCTCAAGGCATTTTAAGAGCCACTCAAGCAATCATTGCAGACTGCTAGATTACAGGATAGCAGAACAAATTTCAAAATATGTAGTCACTTCTATCATAGACAACCTCTTAAACCCTCTTTTTGCCGTTTTTTAAGTATAATTTGAAAACTACTTGGAAGAAAAATATAAAATTTTGGATTTCAATAAAGCATGACTTAATAAATCTCAACCCATCAAAAAATTGTAGGTTGCAATTCATATTTTTTTCGAATATTAATTTCATAATTCATAATTCATAACATAAAATTATAAAAATTACAAATTCAACGTATTTATGTTGCATTAAATTTCGAATGTTTATAATTAAAAAACGTATCATTCAAATGACTTGAAATTTGGTCTAGGCATAGTTTGAACCGAAGATTTGAAATATCCTGTTAAAATTGGGCATTGCCATTGAAACAAATGAAGTTTAGGTTCATTTTAATATGTAGACGGCCTCCTAAGCAAATTTTATATACATCCTTTAAAAGTAGACTTTATTTCCAATCATCGGGTGCCAGTCACTTTCTTCTACGATAATTTGTTAAGGAGCTAGTAGGGGGTGTTTACTTTTTTTTCTATGCCTGACTGTACATTTAAAATTCAGTTTTACTGAAATTTAACGAATATGTTAGTTTCTGAAACCTAACGAATGTTGTTATTTCGCGTTCTTTGCACATGACAATAGTCGAAGGAAGAATTTTTGAAGACGACTGGAAAATGTCGTATTACAACAGGATTGAACAGACATAAAAACATATTAGTATTTTTATTGTATATCCCAAATTATTCATTCGGAAATGTAGTCTCTAATTTTAGTTTAAACCCTTTCGGCCCTGACTTTTTTCTTAAAGTCCAAAAAAATTAAAACTTTTGTCAAATTGTTTTTATTTTTTACTATTTCAAAGCTAGATGGCGCTACTTGTCCACTTAAAATTCAAAATATAGAATGCACATATGTGATTATGATGTTTATACATATCTGCAAGGCCTTATTTATAGTTTAAAGCATTTTAAAAGCAAGGAACACATTTGTGACCGCCGTGGCCGGAACGATAAAAGTATTACAAAACATTATACTTATTCTTAGTGTGTATTTTTTTAGCTTGTGTTGATTAAATATATATCTTGAATAATTGTGATTTGTTTATTTACCTATACTGGCCAGTATACCCAACATAGGCGAGCAAAGTTGTAATTTCGTAGTTTTTCTTTAGCTGTATAGTATGCATTTATTTTTTTTTATAAATAAAATAGCAATTTAAACTAATGTTATTATTTTTACTACTGGTATTTATTTCTAGAACTTTACTGATAAAAAAAGGCATCATATAAATTCATCAAATCTTAGAGGGCCCACATTTCCCTTATTTCCCCTATACACCAATAAATATAGATTTTCGATTTTCTTGGAATCAATTGATACTAATATGCATTTGTACATAGGTCATTATTATATAGAATATTGTAAATCCAAAAAAACAATGATTGAATAACTTATTTAAAATTAACATAACATTAATGAACATTATTAAAATTAAATAAAATACTTTTTTAAATATCTTTACTACTGCTGCCAAAAAATTTTTTTCGAACTCTAGATTTATTTCAACATGTCATTTCTAAACTATTCGAAAATAATTCAGATTTTTTTTCTGAAAGTTGAGAAATAAATAGTGAAGTTATAATAAAACATAACTTTTCAAGTTCCGACTTCTTCAAAAGTTTCCAAAGTAATTTCAGTGCGTAAAGAGTTTTGTTTGTAAAAATGTTTTCTTAACGTTATCTGCATTAAAAAAAGAAAACTATGTTTGAGAAACTATTTCTAAAACTATTATTATTCTTTTATATTTGAATGTCCTTTTTTTATAATTTCTGTATTGTTATGTCAAAGATTCAAACATGTTTATTTTTTTACATCAAAACAATTTCTTAAAAATATATGCATTTCGAATGATAGTGAAGGGATTTTTTTTAATGGGGGTTATTTAAAAAACTAATAAATAATTTCTTCATGTTTTTTATGTGAGAATTTTATTATTAGTTAACATTATGTATGGGGTAAATTATTCTATAAGAGACCTTTTATAGTGTGAGGTTACTTTCTCTAATAAAACTTGGTTACCAGGCAGTCTTTAAACTTCGGCATCATGTTGATTTCTGCAAGCAAAATTTTCTTTCAATCATGTAATTAACAAGAAAATTTATCAGAAAATCTATCACATGAATCTTTGTTTCTTTAAAATCTAATATTATAATTTAATTCTTTTATAAAATGGTTTCTTTCTTTTCCTTTTCTTTTATAAAACCCTTTAATAAAATGAATGAAATAATGAAAATGCAAACTAAAAATACCGATAAGAATTTGATTTTCGAATTAAATATTTCATAAAACGACAGTGTGACAAATAGTGATATATTGTATTTTTTTATACATTCAGCTCAATTTTGATATGAATGAAGTTAAAAAAAAATATTTACTGTTATGAACGCCTTAGTAAAAAGAGTAAAATAGAAAGAATTATCATAAGCAAAACAACTAATCTATCCAAAGATTTATAACATATCATAATAAATAAATTTATATGAATTTTCTATTAATTTGGAAATTTAGTTAATTTCACGTCTGTTTATATTAAATTTATTTTTTAGGTAGTTTTTCTGAATAAATATATTGCCAGACGCATTAAAATATATATTTTCTTACAAAGACATTTGTTTTAAAATTTGGAACCCTTCAATGTATTATGAGTTTTTTTGTTCAGTAAAATCAATCCAACCTTTCAGTAGACATATTTTTTTCCGCTCGTTATTATGAGATATTTTCTCATTTTAATATTTTTAGTTTTCATCATATTTCGAGCCCACGGGTGGGGGGGGGGTCTTTTTTATGATTTCTCAGATGCGCGATGCCGAACACTTGAGTGATCCTTCTATATTTGTTCTTCCCCTCCTTCCGATTGTACAACATTTCGTCCTGTTTCACTGCTACTATGGCTACCTCTTTCGAGGGAAGATCAACTGTTTTCTTAAGTTAACACCAGACTGGCTATATAAGTTATGATAAATTGAAAACCGCACACGCGTTTTCCGAGCGTGCGACACGTGTTACTAGTAAAAGGGATCCTATCAGGTTCAGCTGTGTGAAAACAGGGCTTTAGCACAAAGCGATCCTATCAGTTAAGAGAAGCTAACACACTGCTTTAGCTGCGCTTATATCTGTATTTCAACAATCTTCGACAAAAAGTCATAAAGTGTTTCACTGGTCTTTATTTCCGACGTGGTCAGCAGCAGAAGAAAGGGAAGCAACAACAAAATAAGTTCGCTGTAATAAACATGTCAGGGATTTTCTCCGCTGACCTCTGACTTTTAGACAATTTTCTGGAGACTGACCACGTGAAAGACTGTGCCTGAACACATCAAAGGTATAACGAACCCGGCAAGCCCACTATCTAGAAAATTAATCATGACTCAAATAAAATTAAAAACACTTTTATATAAACTAAGCTGGTAGGGCCGTGGCTGAGTCACTCCACAAATAAGCCAATATTATAATGTGACTAAGCAGGATCAGTCACTAATTCAATAACTAACATATCTAAAAAATGTTAATATTCCACTTACATAATGATCCTCGATAGTCCAAATCTATTAGCCCAAGTTAATGTATTGCTTTTAGCTTCAAAGTAAAAGATACACAAATCTTAAATATAATCTAAGTTCGATAAACTTAACAAACCGCGGCTGTCAACAAACTGTTATTTTCTTAATTTATAATCCAAAATGTCTGACAAACTGGCAACCGCTTATTCAGCAAGCTTTGAATTCTCTTTAACAAGTGGAGAAAATTTCTCCTTCTATCCTTTAATGCAGGTCTTGTATTCCACAAAGGCAGGGCTCGACAAAAATGTTTTGCGTATCCTTTTATCCTCTGCATATTGAGCAACAGAAACTTATTTGCATAAAGTTACAGCGAAAACCAGAAATCGTGGATTCCAAAAACTCCAAACAAACTTCGGAAAATTAGAGTAAATGAATGTATGGATGTCGCTGTGGCGCACACAGGATAAAAGTTTGACATCACGTTCACATTCAAGCACTCGAGCAATTTATAAGTGAATTGCTAGTCTACTACAAAGGTTGATCCAATGAAAAACATTCTCTGTTCGATCCTTAAAACTCGGCTTCAAGCAGATGGGAGGATAAATTGATGTTACAGCGAAAACCAGAAATCGTGGATTCCAAAAACTCCAAACAAACTTCGGAAAATTAGAGTAAATGAATGTATGGATGTCGCTGTGGCGCACACAGGATAAAAGTTTGACATCACGTTCACATTCAAGCACTCGAGCAATTTATAAGTGAATTGCTAGTCTACTACAAAGGTTGATCCAATGAAAAACATTCTCTGTTCGATCCTTAAAACTCGGCTTCAAGCAGATGGGAGGATAAATTGATGTTACAGCGAAAACCAGAAATCGTGGATTCCAAAAACTCCAAACAAACTTCGGAAAATTAGAGTAAATGAATGTATGGATGTCGCTGTGGCGCACACAGGATAAAAGTTTGACATCACGTTCACATTCAAGCACTCGAGCAATTTATAAGTGAATTGCTAGTCTACTACAAAGGTTGATCCAATGAAAAACATTCTCTGTTCGATCCTTAAAACTCGGCTTCAAGCAGATGGGAGGATAAATTGATGTTACAGCGAAAACCAGAAATCGTGGATTCCAAAAACTCCAAACAAACTTCGGAAAATTAGAGTAAATGAATGTATGGATGTCGCTGTGGCGCACACAGGATAAAAGTTTGACATCACGTTCACATTCAAGCACTCGAGCAATTTATAAGTGAATTGCTAGTCTACTACAAAGGTTGATCCAATGAAAAACATTCTCTGTTCGATCCTTAAAACTCGGCTTCAAGCAGATGGGAGGATAAATTGATTTTGTGAGCATTAATTGCAGCGGCCTGTCACTCGCTCGAAATGAAGGTAGCGCTAAATTACTATTAACTTCGTTACTAGTCAGACAGGAAATCCCCTCCTATAATGTTAAAACAATGGGCTTCGAATGCATGTGTATTTTCTAATCTCTTTTCAGAAAATTAAAAATTTTAACTTCTTTATTTTAGAAAATATTACTAAAATACACAGATAGCTTTATTTTAAGTGTTAAAGTCTTGTTTCTGACTCGAAAACTTATGTTATATTATAAGACTTAAAATGTAAAATTATTTATATATTTTAGAAATACTTAATTAGATAAAATGAAAGAATCATCTATCAAGAAACACCAAGTGAATTTTTTTTTTTTTTTTTTTTTACTTTCTGAGGAGAATTTTAAAAATATGGATACATTTGGAATGTATCGACCTTATGAATCCATATGGAAAAAAACATCTTTAAATAAAACGTTCAGAAAAAAAAGCAATTTAAGAAATTACAACGACCATTTGGAAAATGATTTTTTCAAATACTAAAATTTAAGACATAAAAAATCGCATGCAGTTGATCATACATTACGTACGCCATGAATTAAACATTAATAGTGTTTTTACACGTAAAAATTGCAAGCGACAAAAATCGCCTGCGACTCGTCAGATTTCTCGAAACTTACGTATTATACACCTGGAACTTACGTATTATCCAAGCATTTCATTGGCTGTTCGGGAAAAGACTTTTAAATCGTCAGATTTCAAAGAAATCTGACAACCCATTTTAAATGAAATTTCATTATCAAACTTCTAAACATCCCACAATATTACTTTTTACACCGTCGTATAGAGAAAAAATGTACTTTTAAATGCAATTTGTTTCAAAGCTCTATCTCAATTTGTTTCTGAGTTATTAATTTTTTTTTGTAGTTTTTATTACTTTTTTGTCATAGTGGCAACAGAAGTATCCATCTCTGTTGAAAGTAAAGGGAAAATACAGATTACTGTATAGACCAATAAAAAAAAACGAATAAAATGCGATTCAACCAATAAAACGCTTCAGATATGTTTTTGATTTCCTACCCATAATGATTTTGATTTCCTACCATGACAATAACCATTTTTCCAAATGGTTAAAAATTTAACTTTCTTAGGAGAATTTAAAAAATATGGATGCATTTCAAACAAATAGTTTTAACATTAAAGAGTAGAATTTGATATCTGAATGATGAGGCCCTTAACCTCTTCGGGACGAGCGTCACGTTTACATGGCGCATAAGGGGCTCGGAATCCTTGATCATTCCCACCAGTTATTTTTCATTGTAAATTTTGTCTCATTTAATCAGTGAATTTTCTCGATTCAATTAGGCAAAAAATTCTGTTTTGAAAAACCGATAATAAAACTTTAAAAATTCTGTAAAAGACAACCGTCGCGAAGGGGATATGTATGAAAGCTGACATAGAAATGCCAGTGAGCTTATGGCAGGTGCAAAAATTAGCATAACTTTGTTGGGTTCTGTGACAGCGACGGGGCTCAAAAAAATTTATGATGTTAGGCACTGAGATTACTTCTAACACTATCTCCCCCAAATTGGACTTTTCAAGTTTCAATTACTTACTTGATTCCTAAATACGTAGTAATATACATCCTGTGGCCAGAAAGTTCGGTGAATGAATTTTTATTTCAAGTACAGTATTGTACAGCATCAAATACAATTTACTGTCCTTCAAAGTAATCTCCATGGATGGTAATGCACTGTTGGGAACGAGTATATAAGTCCTGGTAACTCCTGTAAAATAGTTCGTTCGGAATGGCTTTCTGCTCGGCCGTCACGGCGGAGTCCATCTTCGCCTAAAAAAACCAAAGTACGGTCAGCAAAATCGTGCATACAGACAATACTTTTCGCATTCTTTGACTCTAATGGTCTCATTCACAAAGAATTCCTCCCCGAGAGTACCACATTGAATGCTGTTGCCTACGCCGATGTTCTGAATCGTTTACTGCAATGGATCCGTCGCGTCCGCCCTGAGTACGCCACGCAAGGATCATGGACTCTTCTCCACGATAATGCCCGGCCACACACCGCCTTGGTTGTACGGCAGTTTCTGGCCGCGAATGGAGTTGTAACACTTGATCATCCCCCCTTATGCACCTGATTTGGTACCTGCAGACTTCTTTCTATTCCCCAGATTGAAGTCAGCCCTGAAGGGAAAGAGATTTACGGACATCACTGGCATTCAACGCAACGTGACGGCCGAGCTGAAAGCCATTCCGAAAGAACTGTTTTACAGGAGTTACCAGGACTTATATGCTCGTTCCCAACAGTGCATTACCATCCATGGTGATTACTTTGAAGGACAGTAAATTGTATTTGATGCTGCAAAATACTGTATTTGAAATAAAAATTCATTCACTCAACTTTCTGGCCACAGGTTGTACAATTTCTCTGTAACAATTTTTTTACGCAGTATTACAAAAAAAAAAAAAAAAAAAAAAAAAAAAATATTTTGTTCAAAATTTGGTTGTATCACAATTACAACAAGATATCCTAAAAAAATATAATCGTTTATAAGTGTTTTGTCTGGATAAATTTTCAAGACAGTTCATTATCGTGAAATTTTAAGTCTGAAATGTCAACATTTATTCCATGACGCGACTTCATCAGTAGATCCTAATGCGTTTAATCTCGCTATAATCCGTGACCATAAAACTCAAAGTAAAGCGGAAGTTTGAGTCTTTACGATAATAATTTGCGCATTACCCATCAAAAATGAAATATACTCCGGGGGAGGGGAATTTCTAACGAATAAATTGATAATTATTGTAATTTTACTTATGATCTTAAGATCGTGAAAACATCTCTCCTTTAAATTATCAGTTTAATTTATATTAATTTACATTTCGTTATTTCTGGTATGTTTTCTTTTTACTTTGTATGAAGCGTACAGACAATAATAAAAAATAAAAGTGCCCAGTTAAACTGATGGCATTGAGCTCACAGGCTATTCACACTAATTGTATATTATACTCTTATTTCAAAGAATAATGTCCCTCGAAAAATAATTAAGGGGGGGGGGGTGGATTGCACACCCGTTTCCCCTCTTTATAATTTACCAATGAGCCTCCAAATGTCATCAGGGAAGCGCCTTATAATAAACCGATATACCAAATTTGAAGCAAATCGGATAGAAAAACCCATTTATCTAAATTGGGGGGTATTTTAGACCCTCCCCCTAGACTTAAAAAATGAACCTTCAAATTTAATCAGAGAAGCTCTTTATCAGAATTAACCGGTATACCAAATGTGAGGAAAATCTGATAATTCTGCATGAAAAACACATTTATCTATATTTCATTTTCGATAGGTAATGCGCAAAATATTATCATAAAATCTCAAACTTCCACTTTAAGTTTTATTTTCGCAAATTATATCGAGATTATACGCTTTAGGTTCTACAGATGGAGCCGTGTCATAGAATAAATGTGGACATATCAGACTTAAGGTTTCTGAAAAATTGACTCTCTTGAATTTTCTTTACCCGGAACACTTATAAAAGATTATATGTTTCGGGAGATCTTGTTGTCATTGTGATATAACCAAGTTTTAAAAATAGAGTCTTTCTTTTTACATTTAATTTTTTTGTTATACTGCGTAAAAAATAGTAACAGAGAAATTATGTATATTAAAGCATATTAACGGCTCAACTGAAGTAATTGAAACTTGAAAAGGAAAATATTTTTTTATTTAAAATTGTTGATTAAATATATAGGAAAGAGCGATAACTTCGGATTAGATAATTAGAGAGAAGGAGTCGAGGCTTCTTGGGAAATCCAAGAAATACGATTATTAGAGCTGTTTGAAAGAATGTAACTTAAAATCTTTAATATTTAAGATAGAAAAAAAGATTAAAATGTAATGAAAATTGAGTTACATAGAAAAATGAAAGATTTACGTTGTTCAATGTAGTACAAATACCCGTCATAGCCGAATGAAGAAAAAAAGCTAGATGTTGCGTAAAGCTGTCTATCCCCCCCCCCCCCAAAAAAAAAGTTCAGTTTTCAATACCAGACAATTTTGTATATAAGAGTAAATTTAAGTCTAACAATTTTTACAGAAGTAAAGTAAATAAGTAAATAGAAATAAATTATTATTATTATTATTTTAAATTTTACATAAAAAGAAAAAAAGAGAGACAAAACAAGTAAGCATTAGCCGAAAAGCGTGACTTATACATATATTTACCTTTTCTTACACTAAGTTTCCGGTTGAAAGCTAAATATATTTTATGTATATTTGACAAGTTTTATGTGCATATATAAATTTAAAAATGCACAAAACATAATTCCTTTGTTCGGACTTTATATGAAGTGTAAATTAAAGCGGTGAATTTTCCATAATCGTGGTATAAACTAATTTAACGTATTCTAAAGGGTATTTTATGGAACTATGTGAATTTTATTGATGAAATTAGTGCGATGCGTGATTTTTAAAATGAACATTCGATCCTTATAAATGTGCATATTTAAAAACTACTTTAGTTTAAAACTTTAATGAACATGAGAATATTCGATATTGGGTATCAGATGTTCTTGCATATTATTAGTAGTTGGAATTTCACATGTAAAAGTAGGCAGAAAACGCCTGACTATTACGCGAATATATAGAAACATTTCTTCTATTTATTTATAATCTGTATGTTTTAACAATTGTTTGTTTTCAAATATGCTATAAAATTTTGCAAATAACCAAATCAACATAACTCAAAAACGTTCACATCTAGTAAATATTTTTGAGTATATTTTTCAATTTAATTATATGTTTATTTCTCCTAGAAACGTTTTTAGCTACGTTTATGGCAGAAATTTCTGAATATTTTTATTTTTTTATTTTCTTTAAAAAATCCCCTTTCAATATTATTGACATACAAAATGCAGAGATAATGTCAAAAACAACATTTATTTTTTTCCTGTTTCCGAAATGATAAACACAATTCAAGAAATATTACAGAAAGGGGTACGTTTTCATTTATTCAGATTCCACATGCGAGGACAGTATTATCGTATTTTCATCAGAGTTGAAGAATCCTGTCAGAATCATCTGCTATGCGTGTTCTTTTTGCCATAAAATCAACTCTTCGTTCTTTGGAAATGTCATTGGCCATAACATATTTCTTGTGACATTTTGCGTTCTCTTTAAAATTCTCATCCTCAATACAGTACTAATCTAATATATTTTTAAATAAATAAGTAAGCCTTTTTTTCTCTTTAACTGAAACAAATACGAACGCGAGCACGCATACATATAACTAAAGGAATTTAAATGCAAAGAATTGTATTAAACACTAGCTGGTATTTTAAGTACCTGGGATTTTAAGAATGCTTTTTTTAAAATCAATTTTAAAATTAAACATACATTATAAAACAAACAATAAAAAAAAAACCAGTTAAGACATATTTATTTCAGTTCTTCACTAAGAATGACGTCTACGGACCTATACCTTCGTTGAAATTTTAATATACACGCATACACACACGTATATATATATAATAGATATAAAAATGACGAAAAACAATTCAGTGAACCTTAAGAAGTTAAAATATGCCAATATTTCCATGATCGGATTTTTATCATGTTTCAATTCATTCATTTTTTCAAACTCATATAACGTTATATATTCACCTGCTAACGTCCATTATATTTCCAATATGACGTAATATTCATTTTTTTTATTCGTCAAAATATTTATTACATTTTCATTTTTCACGTGTAAATCTTGGAATAGAAAAGTAATTGTTGTGGTAAAAGTTTTTTTGTGGATTTTAAAATTTTGGCAGCTGCTATAACGAAAAATGTTTAAATTTGATAGGAACTTGTTTTAAGTTGGCGGTTTTTTATAAATTAAAAATTAACTATAAATTATTTCTATTCCGGATTACTTTAGTTGCCTCGGCAGTGTTTTAACACACATGTACGGAAGATTTCAAAATTCTTGCTTTCAAACTGTGCATTTGCATAGAATTACAGACAAACAGACAAATTTTCATTTTTATAGATTAGATAGATTATATTAATTAATTTTATGATTACATGTTAAAAAAATTATTTAGAAATCCTGAAGAGTTTTATTTTTCTTTATTGCCACCAGAAAAAAAAAACCTAGGAAACAGGAATCGTCCTTCAAGAAACTAAGTTTGCTATTATCCACCTTTCCCTTTCTTTTTTTTATTCATTTATATATATAAAAGTTATATGCTCACTATATTGGTATATAGAAGGGAAAAAATGTATGGCCATGTAAAGAGCCTTTTTTTTGGTTAATGTGGCTTTTGCTACCTCCTTTCAGCTTTTCCTGCCCAAGCTTGGCGAGTGTAACTCTGAACAGTGCTAAATCTTTCTCTCTTTTTCATCCTATTATAGTAGTTTTATTACTACAGTTAGACCAATTTAAATATTCTTTAAGATACTTTTCACTTATTCATCTTAAGTCTTAAGTTAATATTAACTAATTTCTTTAAATTCTTAACTATTTAATTTCTTCTCTTAATTTCTTATTATTTTATCTTATGTAGTTCTAAACTACAGTTAAATTTCTCCCAATAGCTCACAAAACATAAGATGCTTCAACTCCTAGTCTGGGTGTTAAGCTGTCATCAGCCAGGAAACCCCTCAATTCTGCTCACCAGTTCAGCACCTGTTCAACCATCAAAAATCTAATCTAATGGTTCAGAAACTCTGATTTATTTGTAACATTAGTCGGGATTCTGAAAATTAAAAATAGTTTATAATAGCTTCATGTTTTATCAGAAATCATTCATTTATATTTTTTTCAAAATTTTGAAAATATTATTACACACGGATTAATAAATTGCATTCTTTTGGCCTTTTTTTTTTTTTTTAGATATTAATTAAGAGATGAAAAAAAAAAAAAATCTCACGTATATTCTTTAAAATACATTTTTATAGCAAACGATATTCAGACATAGCACGTATTTTAATTACCGTTTTCATGAAAAAATGGCAGCAAAAAGATATAGTAACTATTTTAGCCTTACGAATTGAATATTTCCAACTGAGCGAAAAAATACCCAGGCGGTGAATCGAACCCAGATCCTTGGCTTACAAGGCCAATGCTTTTCCGTTTAAGCTAACTGGGCCGACAACCAGCCAGCATATTTCGCTCAGTTGGAAATATTCAATTCGTATGATAACTTTACCAATCAGTTTGATTGTGTTAAAATATTAGTTTATTTTAGCCTTACTTTCTTCAGAAATGAAGAACTTCACTTGCCACCATTACATAAATGGCTTTAAATAATAATAATAATAATAGTAAATAAATAAATAATAACAATATATCAGAAATAAATTGAGATGCTGTTTTCAAACAAATTGCATTTAAAAATACTTTTTCTCCTATCCGGCGGAGTACAAATTATGCGAAAATTCGAAGTTTAAAAAATTGTAATATATTTTCAGAATTTAACCATACAATAATACATTTTATAACGGAAAGTTATTTTGTAGGGACGACACTTTAATTGTTGCCCGAAAGAAATATCATATTGGGGAGGGGTGTTATAAAAAAAATAGAATTATTTAAATATGTTCCCATTTCGCGTTTTCTATCAAGTGTAAAACAAAGTGGTGAATTGAAAAGATATTGGATCATACCCCAAGCCAAATTATCGTATTGCAACGAATATTTTTCGGAATAACAACAATTCCATTCATGAAATTAGTATGATTTTCAAGATAAATATTTAATTTTTAGAAATGAGAGTTTTTTTCTTCTTTTTAATAATTGATTTTTAGTTTTATACTTGTTCGGAGTGAGAATATACGATATTGGGTATCCGGATTTTTTCGCGTATAATTCGGTGCTGGAATTTAACGTTTAAAAATCGGTAGGAAAAGCGCATTCCACTAAATAATGTAATTTATTTTATATGTTTTTTGTTCTGTATAATTCTAACAATTTTTCAGTGCGATATTACCGTTTATGAAAATGCTGTAAAATTTCGCTATATGGCAAAATCAACATAACTAAAATATGTTCATATTTAGTAAACATTTTTTCATTTATTTCTAATTAAATTACATTTATTGCTTCCAAGAAATATCTTAAATGCCTTTTATTGAAATGCGTTGTAAATAAATTGTTTTCTTTTCTTTTCTTTAAAAATTCGCTCATTTAAAATTATCGACATAGAATATGTGGAGATAATGTCACAAACAACTTCTATTTCTTTTCTATTTCCGAAATGATAAAAACAATTCATGAAAAATTACCGAAATGGTTACGTTTTCATTTATTCAGATTCCACATACTTGGACAGTATTATCATATTTTCATCAGAGTGGTAGAATCCTGTCAGAACCATCTGCTGAGCGTGTTATTTTTGCCATACAAGCAACTCGTCTGCCTTTGAAAATGTCATCGTCCACAACATATTTCTTGTGACATTTTCAGTTCTTCTTAGAATTGTTATCGTCAGAACTGTATTAAAATATATATTTTTTAAATAAATAAATAAATTCTTTTTTTTTCTTCATCTGAAACATATACGCACGCGAGTACACATACACATAGAAAAATATATTTAAATTTATACAATTACATTATTTGAAAGATGGATATAAAGAAAGAAAAGGATACAATTCTGTATAAAAATCCATGGGATACGGTCTAATTCTTTTTCGTATCGTGTTAGATAAATTAGGCATGTGTCTAAATCCGAATCATGCAGATATGATCCCGGTCACATCAATCCCCTTGTTATACTAACCTGTAGTCTCTAACCTGGAAAAATGCTACACTCTCAGGGTTACAATGGAACTTTATGACTCAAAAAACATCCAGGAAGGCAGCCTGTTAGTTAAATGTTTAGAGAGCATAATGTCGTTAATAATGAAAATAAAAAGAAAAGTTAACAAACATTAATATGCCAAAATTATCTTGTCAAATTACAATAACATTATTTGATTTCTTCCGCACAGTTTTACGTTTTATTATCAACTGTAGAAACACTTTCCATTTGTGTAAATTTCTTTTTATTGAAAGAATTATATGGGTTTTAAAAATTGCACACTTAAAATTTTAAAATTAGGTACGTTATTTAATTGAAGATGATTTCAAAAAGCGGCTACATTGGCATTTTGCGAAAGTTATCAAAGCAGTTCAGTGTCGTGATAGAAAAGTTCGAACAATTGGACTTAAAATGGCATTAATAATTTGTATACGATTCAGTCATTTTAGTCAACGTATTTATTTTTGGAAATTAAAGCTACAGAGATTAATTAGTCTGGTGGAATATTTGGGATCGAATAACCCCAAAGGTGAAACCGAATAAGAGAATCAGTCACAATCTTTTGAGAAAATCCGAGAAAGTAGACTTCCAGTCGTCTGGTTTAGATTTTTAACCGACTTGGTATTTTCAATCAAGGAATTTCTGATTTTTATGTGTTTGTCAATGACCAAAAAAAAAAAAAAAAAAAAAAAAAAGTGAATGTTACATAATCTTTATAAATTCCTTTCTGCAGGTAGTGAGAATCATTTTCATTATCATCAATATCAGTTTTACTTATTATTATTTCTCATAACTCCTTACTTTAATACTGATTGTTTTCTTCATTTCATTTTATTCTTATAATTTATTTTTGTTAATTTCAACGTTTTTTCGTCTTCGTACTATTATTAAAAAAATAGAATTATTCACAAGGATGGTTTCCTTACCGAACATACTCAGAATATTTCGGAGAAAAAAAAAACTAATTAAATTACTTATGTATGCAATAAAGGATCAGTCAAATTTAGCGGCTGAATTGCAGTAGAAAGTCTGTAAAAAAATAAAATACTTTCGAGTATTTGGCGCAAAAAGACGAAAGCGTTTCTCGATTTGGCGAGCAGTAATTTTCCTCGCCAAAAGCAAACGATTTTAATGCACCTGGAAATTGCTTGTTAATTAATTTTCAGAATGCGTGTAAATAGCATTTAATGAATTTTAACTTAAACGATGAGAGAGTTTAATCAATGCATTTTTTTATTACATATTTATATTATTTGTTATTTAACTTCAGTACTTTAAAAACATTCACATATAAAAGATATTTTCATATTTTTAAGCATATTCCAAAATAAAGGCAAGATCCATTTAGCAGTTATACATTTCACCAAGAAGTCGTTTCTATAGCAACAAAACTGAATCGACAGTGCTCAATTGGACTTAATTTTGATATTGAAGCAAATTTAATTAATTTAAAATTTGTTTTAATTCATACAATTTTATAGTTAACTTTCATTACATATATGTGGATGTGGCCTGCGGTTCCCAAAACATTCTAAATCGCATCCTGACCGCAGTAAGAAGGTGCAGCTAAATCCCATGAGAAGTGACAGAGTGGGCAAATTCTAAAAGACAATAAACCTGATGAGTTAGTAATTTTGAACCGCAGCCTGAGAGCGAAGGTTCGATGTAACGTTAGAGTTGTTCTGCGAGCTGACTTGGAAAGACGTTCCAGTCAGGCTTCCGAGAGCGCACCGGAGTATCTTAAAAAGCGGTTAGACTGCCGTAAAAAAGCCCCCCTCATCCTCCTAAACCTTGTACATAGTTAATGTGCTCTGTATATAGAATCTATGCTTTACTCCAGACATTAAAATCCTATTATTTCTACACCTGCGAGTGTTCAATCAGAAGCATTTATCACCAAAGGTCAACTATAGCCAATTCCACTAACTCCACATATATATATGACAAAATTATAGTTAAATGAAACTAAAACTGACAAAACTAAAGTTATTTACATAAATATTTTTTTTAACTAGTTCAATATGAAACATTTATCTTAAAGTGTACTTGATATAAAAATGTATTTTTTGAAATTATATTCCATAGCCAACCGATGATAAATCACCAAATATTGAAATTTGCGTTATTTTTTTACGGACGCTCTATCGAGTTTCCGCCGAAATTTTTTTAAAACATATCTATCCTCATCAGAAGAACATTCCATAATTTTTTTCAGATTTTTCGGAGTGTACCCGTACAGAGAGCTTCCTTGTCAGTTGCAAAGTTGACAGTTTAGCCTCCAATTTTAATCCGAAATTTCAAATTGATACAGGAAATTGACAAGAAGAAGTTTTACTTTAAGTGATCGCTAAATGTCTCACATTTAATTAAACATAAAATACTACTCTGTATTTCTGGTATGAACTCGAAATTACTAAATAAAATAAGGCCAAAATGACAACTCAGCTCAGCAGTAGCGATCTAGATCCCGCACAGAAAAAAAGAGCTGCGTTTTTTTAGAAATGTCTCGATCATTTTCTTTGTCTTAATAAATTTTATTGTGCCGTTTACCGAAATTGGGTCTTTTCTGCATTCGTGAAACGAAAAAGAAAACATACATTGTGTAGATGGTTAAGAACGGATAAAGTATTTTTCTTGTTATCATTACTTTAAAACAAGTGTCCAAAGCTGATTTTTTTAAAACTCTTCTGTAAGACTGAGGTAAGGATAAAACTAAGTACTCATTTTAAGGAAATTCTTGATATGACCTTTGTAAGTCAGGACTCGAAATGTACTTGAGCAGACCGGAATGATATTCCGGTTCGTGAAATTATGGTAAAACTCGTCCAGGTTCCTTTATATATTAAACTATTATATATATATATAGCTTATTCTACTATCTATCCCTTTTTTATTATTATTAAGAATCGCATTTTTTTAATTGCTTTTGTATGGTTTGGTATGAATTTGTCTATACTTAAAAAAAAAAAAAAAAGTTGGAAATTGCTCGTCAAAAGTGGCAAATGAGGTGCGTTCGTACTATAGCTAGTTTTATAATAATTTTTTGCACCTCATATTGTACTTTTTGCACTTCATAAGTGCATAGTCTCTAACAACATTAAAATGCACTTGCAATAATTTTTTCCCCATTCCCCGTAATGAAACGGAAAACTTTTGACTGTCCCTGTAATTAAACTATACATCCGATTTTCATAAAATTTGAAATGGCTCGACGATATTTTGCAACAGTTATATATTTAAAATTTCAGACCATTCGGAGGGCTCTAATATCATTAAAATGCATTTGCAATAATTGTTCCCATTGGCCGTAATGTAAAGAAAAATTTTTGATTGTCCCTGTCAATAAACTATACGTCCGATTTTCATAAAATTTGAAATGGCGTGAAAAACTTTTGCAACAAACATATATTTAAAATTTCAGACCATTCGGAAGGCTGTAACATCATTAAAATGCACTTGCAATAATTTTTCCCATTGGCCGTAATGTAAAAAAAAAACTTTTGACTGTCCCTGTAATTTAACTATACATCCAATTTTAATAAAATTCAAAATGGCTCGACAAAATTTTGCAACAATCATATATTTAAAATTTCAGACCATTCGGTTGGGTAGTTTTTGCTCTGTTATATGCGGACGGACAGACGGACTGAACGGCAACTATAGGTGCTACGTATTTATATACTTACGAACGCACCTAAAAAAACAATTAATTGAAGAAAATTTTTAAAGTTGAGTTACGATTCATGTATTTCTCCATTTCGAGCCGTGTTGATTGTATATTTGCTCATTGTAAAAGTTGTCAGTTTAACAGAAACACAAAACAAGGAGCAGAATATTTTGAACTATCATAAAAAATAAATTATTACACAACTAGCAGACATTTGCCCCCATTTGCTGGTCAGCTTTACCTAAGCAAACCTCATAATTAAAGAACCTGGTGATAATAACCTCGCTGCTTTAGGCAACGTACATCCGTGAGGATGAAGCTTGCTTCGGTCCCGAATTAAACTATACTTAAATTGTTGTCATTTTTTTAAACTTTCGACTAAGATTAAAATCAAATGTTCGGAATCGTTACTATAGGAATCGATTTGGAATTCTACCAATGTTAACTTTGTCACGCAATAGCAAAATGTAAAGGCGATTCTTTTACATTTAAGAAAAATAACATCAAAAGTCTTCTTTAATTAAAGAAATCCTTAAATTTTAATAAATATTTAAATAAAAATAAAAAATCACACAGGACAAATGCACTATATTCAGCAAAAAGGTTGAAAAATTATTTCTTTCGTGAATGCCAAAAAAAATTACGGGGAGGGCGAAAGCCCGAAAAATTCCATAAAAACTTCGACAAGTCGGAAATTGAACATCAAACGTGGTAAATCAGGTGCATTCGAACAATAACTTGTTTTATAAATATTCAGATCTTGGTCCAATAGCTGTTGAACTCTTATGCAAAAATGCATCAATAAAAAACGTATTACGATTACATATATTAAATTCAGTAATACAGAAAAATATGACCTCATGTTAAATATGACGTAATCACCATGGCAACCCAGAATACCTATCATGGAATATTATTGAGTTAATTATATATGTAGGACTTAATAGAATGAAGAAAACTTTTTTTAAATATCCTTTTAAGTTTTGATTATATTTTCATAAAATTTGATATGACTCGATAAAATTCTGCAACAATTATAAATATTAAATTTTAATCCATTCGGATGTGTAGTTTTTACGCTGTTATGTGTGAACAGACGGACGAACCAGCCGATGACTATAGGTAGGGGAGATGGGGGCACATGTGAACAGTTCGCATAAATATAGCTTTTCTCATGACTGGATTAATTTCTATAAACAAAACCTACTCATTATAGTAAATAGAACTTCCTTTTATACATGGTAATTTTTTTAAAATCACCTGTATAATTCTTCTTACATTTTTTAATAGTTTTATAAATTCGAAAAATTGTTCACATGTGCCCCATCAGCGGGGTAGTTGTGAACACACGTGGGACACATGTGAACACAAGGGAAAAATATCCTTTGACACGCTTTTTATTCTGTTATTTATTTGTCATCGTAATCATTAGTTAATTACCTGTGAAATTCACCTTAAAGAAATATATATACTATATTTCTCTAGTTTCTGGGTGATATGTTTAAGCAAAAGATTATAAAATGAAAATAAGTAGATTTTGGGGGTGGATGCTTAGATGATTCATTAAGTATTGCTGAAATAAAATAAAAAAAAATAAAGAAGCAATTTTAAAAAAGAAATTAAAACTTTTAAACTTTGCTTAGGGTTTTTGTTTGGGGAATATTTTTGAGAGGGTGCGTTTACATACTATTTATCTCAAATCTGCCAAAATACGAAAGTTTCCCACTGTCGTATTTGCCTTATTTACTTGTAAATTATAGATAAAGAAGGGTTTTTTAATGATTTAAAAAATATCTCGACTATCCCCCCCCCCTAACTTCTTTCGCTTTTGAAAGAGGAGGGGGGTTACAATAGGGATTTTACGGTAGTTATCAGTTTAAAAAAATTACTTTCTTAAAATATTACTCATATCTATCTGCTATCTCCATTCAAAGCATCATATACATAACTGTTTTAGATATGGAAGTAAGCCATCATTCCAAGTTTAGAACAAATGTAATAGAAAAATTTGCAAAGTTGTTCAAGGTAATACTTTTGTATTAACAATGCATAAAAGTATTGTTGTACACTGTTTAGTAAAATAATATAAAACACTTGTTGCATTTTAGAAAACATTAAATTTATTTAAAGTACAATTGAATGTAAACGAGCTTGTTGCTCTGATGTATTTGCTGAAAGATGCGTTTGATGAAGTTTCAATGCAAAATCAACTTTGTGTGAGGAAAATATCTTCTATTTCAGGAAAATTATAGATAATGGAACTGACATTATTTATCATTAAGTTAACTGAAAGGAACAGAATCACAGAATGATTATTGGGGCACTTATGTACTGTTCACATCTGCCCCAACTTGTCTGTTCACATGTGCCCCACATTGCTGCTTCTGTTAAATTGATAAATCATTAACGTGTCTCAATTTTAGAAGAAAAAAGAACTTTATCAAAATATTTATTAGTATTCATAGTATATGTTAAAACACTCAAATTCAAATAAATGAATAAATAAATAAAGTTATACGCTTATCAACTTGGAACAAAGAGTTTACTTCTGAGATCTAAAAACAGGTTTTGGTTACAGAGGACAAACAAAATGTCAAAAAGCTGCAAAAAATTTTTACCATATGTCTACAGGTGCTGTCATCTTTAGTAATTTTTTTTTCAAATAAAAAAACTTATAATAACTATTGAAAAATTGCGATGTTCACATGTGCCCCCTGTTCACATGTGCCCCCATCTCCCCTACTGCTTATTTATATAATTATGAACGCACCTAAAAATTGCAGATGACTTAAATTTACTGTATTGGGCTTAAAGCTGGAAACCCAATTCCTTCTACGAATATAAAAAGTCCTTCCGGCCAGTGCCGGGAGGAAGAGGTAGCTTTCATATTCCTTATTTTTAAAAAGCCAACTTCTATTATTCAAACACACGAAGCTCAATTTAGTGGAAACCGAATGTAGGAGATGCAATACCAATTTTTATCAATACTAAATCATTATGAATGAGAATTTCGTGAAATTAGTCAGCTTTATCCAAGCTGCTTTTATTTAAAGTAACTTATATTTGGCTGCAAATTCGGCGATTTCTTAAAGTGCCTGCCATTTTAAGACAACATGGTGGATGACGCTAACCAGTGAACTTGGTCGAGACCTTAGTAATTGCTGTGCACATGCTCACTCACATCGGAATCGGTTGATATATACGAGTGCTGTCGCAGGCAAAAAATCAGATTTTTCAAAATGTCACCCACGTTAGGAATTGAAACTACTATATCTGAGCCATTTTTTAAGTTAAAGGCAAACAAAAAATGCTCCTGAATCCTTATATCAAGGTCAAATACTTAAGAAAGAAACCTTTTTCATTCTAATTTTTTTGCACCTCACTTTAAATATAATTTTTTTAAATTTAATGGCCGCCATTTTGAAACAAGATGGCTGATGAAGCTGGCCAGCGAACTTGGTCGAGATATTGATGTATACTATCCACATGCCTTCTTCCATCGAAATAGGCGAATACGTGTGGTATCGCGTGACAAATACAAGATCGTTTCAAAGTGTTAGCCATGATAGAAATTCAAAGCGCTATAATTCAACCACTTTTTAAGATATAAACAAAAGAACAAATTTTCAGAAACAAAAACTGCTCCGAATCTTTGTATCAAGGCCAAACACATAAAAAAATCTTTTTCATTTTCCAATTTTTTAATACCTTATTTTAAATTTTAAAATACATTTAAAAAAAAAAATCGCAACCTTTTTGAAACAAGATGGCGAATGAAGCTGGCCAACGAACTCGGTCGAGATATTGGTATGCACTATGTACAGACCAAGTAATATCCAAATCGGTTCATAAATACGCCTGTTATCGAAACACAAAAATCAGGTCGTTTTAAAATGTCAGCCACCGTAGAAATTCAAAATATTATAACTCAGCCATTTTTTTAGATATAGACGAAACAAAACCTGTTCCGGAATCTTTGTATTAAGGTCAAACACATACGAAAAAATCTTTTTCATTTTCCAAATTTTTAGCATCTCATTTCAAATTTAATTTTTTTTAAATTTTTTTAAATGGCCGCCATTTTGAAACAAGATGGCGGATGAAGCTGGCCAACCAACTCGGTTGAGTTATTTGCATGTACTACGTACACACCAAGGTACATCCAAATCGGTTCATAAATACGTCTGTTATCACGTGGCAAAAATCAGGGCGTTTCAAAATGTCAGCCACGCTAGAAATTCAAAATGCTATAACTCAGCCATTTTTTAAGATATAAACGAAACAAAAACTGCTCCCGAATCTTTTTATCAAGGTCAAACACATAAGAAAAAAATATTTTTTCAATTTTCAATTTTTTGGTACCACATTTCCAATTTAAATTTTTCTTAAAATTTTAAATGGCCGCCATTTTTAAACAAAATGGCGGATGAAGCTGGCCAACGAACTCGGTCGAAACATTGGTCTGTACTATGTATAAACGAAGTTACATCCAAATCGGTTCATAAATACGCCTTTTATGGCGTGACAAAATTCAGGACGTTTCAAAATGTCAGCTTCGCTAGAAATTCAAAATGCTATAACTCAGCCATTTTTTAAGATATAGACGAAACAAAAACTGCTACGGAGTCTTTGTATAAAGGTCAAATACATAAGAAAAAAATATTTTTCCATTTTCAATTTTTTGGTACCACATTTCAAATTTTAAATTTTTTTAAAAATTTTAAATGGCCGCCATTTTGAAACAAAATGGCGGATGAAGCTGGCCAACGAACTCGGTCGAGACATTGGTATGTACTATGTACACACTGAATTACATCCAAATCGGTTCATAAATACGAGAGTTACAGTATGACATATGTCAGATATATATATATATATATATATATATATATATTGATATATATATATATATATATATATATATATATATATATATCAATTTTGAACGGAGGGTGGTTTCGGGGTCTGGGGGTCATGATCGATGAAAATATACCAAAATGTTTTGAAATCGCTTTCCTCCGAACGGCTGCAATAGGTAGCTTTTTTGTAAAGAAAGCTACCTAAAAAAATCACAGCGGATCCTGAAAATTCTTTAAAATCTCATAGAAATCGCGAAGCATTGAAAAATTGCCGAGGGGAAATTTTACTATATTTGAATAAAGTGGTAAAACCGGGTTTACGAATGCCAAAAAATCAAAGCAAAAAACAATCATTAAAATTTGAATGAAAATTTGCGAAAAATTTAAAACTCCCTGTGCTAATTTCGAATAAATTTTATTGAATAAAACAGAAAACATCCAATATTCGGCTGAAAAATTCTTTCTGGATACGTTTAGTAAAGATAATCCGGATTCAGTTTTCAGACCAATATAGTTTAAATGTGGGAAGACCGCTGGAAATCTCGAAAAACTACAAAAAATCGTTTTTAAAAATCTGAAAATAACTCCAATAATTGACTCCGTATATCTTCACGCACATTGCTATCTTTTTTCGAAATTTTGTAGGTCTCCGATATCCGAGAAGTGAACACACATAGAGGCAGAAAAATGTCTAAATTTATTATATCTGATTATTTATATTTTTCGTAGACGATACATTTTGCATTAAGATGAAAAAACATGTTTTTATTGTTTAACTACAATCAAACATTCTCTTTCTTCAATGTGAAATACAAACTTTTACACTGCCGTTTGCTTACAAATTTTGGGAATACATTTTTAATGGTGTATTTTAGATATATATTTAATTCTAATAAATAAGAAATTTGATTTTAGATTTTGCTCTTTTTGTTCTGCGATACATTTGACAACTAACAATATTTTCTTCTGAAAATGATATCATACATTTAAGTCTTAATAATACTTGGAAATGTTTGCAGAGAGAAAATTTCGCCTTGCATACAATATTTCAAATGAAAATCAAATTTCAAATTAATTGCTTAAAAAGCGCAAAGGCCAACATAGTGAAAAAGATTTTATGCCGGGACTTCAACCCGGGCCATCAGTATAGCGCACTGTCATTACCGACTAAACCACGTGGAACGGTACCCAGCCGGGAACTTCTCAATATTACATATTGGCAAGGCTACAAGCGAAGCACAGGGTGGAATATTTTCCGGGAGCAGTCGACATGGGGCAAATTAATTAAGTTTCGTGTTTGCGCCATGTCGGTGGCTCCCGGAAAATATTCCATCTTGTGCTGCGTTTGTAGTCTTGCCAGCATGGAATAGTGAGATGTTAGAGACTGTGTATCGTTCCATGTGGTTTAGTAGGTAGAACGTCAGTGCGCTATTACTGATGGCCCGGGCTAGAGTTCCGGCATGGAAACATTTTCATTATGTTGGCCTTTGTGCCTTTGAAGCATTTAATTGGAAATTTAATTTTCATTTGAAACACTTAAGTCTTATACATAATATTTTAATTTTATTATAAAAATATAAAGTACTTTTATGAAAGCCTATCTCCATATTAATTATAAAAGCTCCACATCGTAATAGATTATATGGACATACAGATATCAGGACAGTGAAAAAAGACAACTGATATTGCCAAAATATAAAGTAACATTCAATATTTAAAAAAATATATACTTTTTTCCCAAAAATATATGCACTACATGAAAGGTTATGAATAAGAATGGATATAAAATGTATGAGGAGGATTTCTAGAGCAATTTCAAGAGAAATCCACCTCAAAGAAATTTTTTGGAAATAACGGTAGAAATAGAATTTTAAAATACTCGTCAGTGGCAGTATTGAATCTACTATATATTTCGAAATTGTACGCTCCACATGAGAAGTTACGAATATTAACGGATATAAAATGCATGAGGGGATAAGCAATATCATATTGAAGGAATCTTCATATATATATTTTTTAAAGAAAGTAATATCTTTACCAAAGTTCCTCTCTCAGTTTTAGAATTTTTAGAAGAATTTTATGAGAATAAAGCGCATATACCTTAAATATATGTATAAGAATGAAAAGTTTCAAAAAAAAATTCTTGTTAAAAAGTAATCAAAGAAAATTACCATTACTAAATTTGTATATTTAAAGTTATTTCTGTTTATAACACTTGTGTATTCAGGTGAAGAATCTAAAGTCCAATATTATTTTGAGATTAAGTTAATAAAGACGGATATACCAATATTATTTGTGTTTCAATTTTAAAATCGTCTCTAGAATACAAATTTTGAAATATTTATTTTTTTTTCAAAGAAAAATAAATAATTTTTGTAAAAACTTACCTCGAAACGCGTTTGTTGCTATTTTTACAAAAATCTAATCTGAAATTTCCTCTTAAAAAATTCTGGTTAAAAAAAAAAAAAAAAAAAAAAAAAAAAAAACGGAACAATGGGAGAACGCTGTTATCAAACGCTGCCGCTGTTTCTGATGAAAGCTAATATTATTTTTGTTCAACTTTCCAACATAATTGAAAATATTACGTATCTATGTTAATCTTTGGAATTATAAATCACAATTTCAAATTTTCATACTTACATTTGATCTCAAAACTTGTAAAAAAATATTGAAATTTGTGTTTTAGGTTCCTCTGTGTGTTAATTAAAAGACAGTATTGATGACATAAAATAAAGTTTAAAACTAATCGAATGTGCCAATCCAAAGACTTTCAAATACCTCATACATGTTAATATTTCAAAATTTGTTATCACACTGCCATAATTAAAGGGCAATCTATACCCCTCATTAGGATTCCAAAGTTATAAAATTCTGTGCTTTAGTTATTGATATGACTATCACTAAAATCGTGTAACTCTGCCTGTTAGATAATTTACACCAAAACCTAATCAACAAAAACTTATGTGAACGTAACAGAATCTGAAGTTTGATGAAAATCCGTGTGCTTGTTCTTGAGATAGAGCTATTGCGGAAATCATGAAAAATTTCCTATAAAAGCTCCACCTGTTGAGCATTTTACACCAACAACTAATCAGTACCAATTTATATCAGAGACTAATTGAATATGAAGTTTGATGGAAATTAATGCATTAGTGCTTGAGATAGAGTTATTCAAAAATCGTAAAAAATGCGGCATTGCGACTGCATGATTTACATCTGAAACTAATCGGCACCAATCTAAATCAGGCACTAACTGAATCTGAAGTTAGATAAAAATTCGTGAACTAGCTATTGAGATAGAGATATTGCAGAAATCGGGAAAATTCAGCAGCATACTACCTGTTGGTTCCTGATTTACATCAATACACAATCAGCGCCAAACTATATCAAAGTATATCTGAATCTGAAGTTTCCTGAAAATCTGTGCATAAGTTCTTGAGATATAACTATTGCGGAAATTATTAATAATGCAGCATAGCAGTGTCACCTGTTGGCGATTTATACCAAAAAGTAATAAGCACGAATTTATATCAGAGACTAACTCAATCTATTATTTTTTTTTATTACAGTAGCGCTCAAAAGTATTTGACAACCTTATATTCTCGCTTATTTTATTTAATATAAAAATATAAAAGAAAATATATTCCCTATAATTGAGAACACTATGACTGCAGGTATTTAAATGTATCAAGTTTCAAGTTGTTTGTTTACTTTCGGCTCCACCGAAGAAATATGACTCCTCCTTAGCTCAAAAGTATTTTGACAATTAGTTTGCATTTAATTGTTGAAGGTGTCAGTGGCGCTATAGCTTCGATTAGTGTTTATATTGACATATTGCGATTTATTTTAAGAATCAGGAATGCCGAAAAGTAAAAAAATATTGAAGTGATTCTAGAAAAGCCGCTGTAAATGCCCTTAAGAAAAGTAGACTGCAAGCAGAACTAGCTCGTTCTTTTAACGTGTTTCGGCAACTTGTTATTACATGGAATAAAGTTTTTAACAAATAGAAATATATCGAAAATAAGCCTCAAAGTGGCCATCCGAAAAAAAACAACTTGCAATGTTGACTGTATTATAAAAATGATATATAAAAGTGATTGTCGTAAGTCCGCTGTAATAATAAAAAATCAATTGAAAGAAAATTACGGCATAGACATACACGTTTCATCAGTCAAACGACGCCTAAACCTCTATGGTTTACATGGCAGAAGACCAGCAAAAACACGTTTGTTATCTACTAAGAATAGGAAGGCTAGAGTTGTATTTGTAAAACGGCATAACCCTTTCAGGGGCAAAGCAATTCCATTGCTAAAGTGAGGAAATTAATGATTGACACAGGAATTTGAAAACAAATTTATTTGTAAATAAGAAAAAGCTATATTTCACACACATCATAAACCGAATTTTTTTTAACCAAAATTTTGGTGTCAATCATTAATTTCAACACTTCTGAAATGGAATTGCTTTGCCCCTGTAATTGTTATGCCGTTTTACAAATGCAACTCTAGCCTTCTTATTGTTATTAAATTAGATACGTGTTTTTGCTGGACTTCTGCCATGTAAACCATAGAGTTTTAGGCGTCGTTTGACTGTTGAAACGTGTATGTCTATGCCGTAATTTTCTTTCAATTGATTTTTTTTATTACAGCGGACTTACGACAATCACTTGTAGATATCATTTTTATAATACAGTCAACATTGCAAGTTGTTTTTTTCGGATGGCCACTTTGAGGATTATTTTCGATGTACTTCTGTTTATTAAAAACTTTATTCCATGTAATAAACGGTTGCCGACACACGTTAAAAGAACGAGCTAATTCTGCTTGCAGTCTATCTTTCTTAAGTGCATTTACAGCGACTTTTCTAGAATAACTTCAATATTTTTTACATTTCGGTATTCCTGATCCTTAAAATTAATCACAATAAGTCAATATAAACACTAATCGAAGCTATAGCGCCACTGACATGTTCAACAATTAAATGCAAACTAATTGTCAAAATACTTTTGAGCTAAGGATGAGTCACATTTCTTCGGTGGTGCCGAATGTAAACAAACAACTTGAAACTTGATACATTTGAATAACTGCAGTCATAGTGTTCTCTATTATAGGGACTATATTTTCTTTTACATTTTTATATTAAATAAAATAAGAGAGAATATAAAGTTGTCAAAATACTTTTGAGCGCTACTGTAAAATCCGTGCATTAGTTCTTGAGATAGTGTGTCTACAATATGCGTGTAACATACGAACAGACACACTCACAGACAGATATTTTCTAAAAATATCCAAATCGTGTGTAGATTCTTCTAAAACGTGTGAATCCGTTGAAAACTGAAAGTCAAATTTATTTACAAATCCAATACTTTTTTTATGTGCAGTCAGAAAAAAAGTAAAAATAAATCCTGTGTCATATTAGCTTTTCCAAATAGTTCCATTATAAGACTTTTATATGCTTCAGACACTTTAGAACTATTTAAAGTTACTTCACTGTTTCTAAGCACACTGGAAGTGAGAGGCCATTCTGAAAATTGTCCGGAGTCTATTATTACATTTGTAATATTATTATTTATTTATTTTTCTATTGTCTGAATTTTAGGAAATATATCCTGCGTTATTTTGAATAATCATCAAAACCTACTACAATACTCTATCCTCTCTCACCTTTTTACTAACTGTAACTTAAGGTAAAAAACTAAGAATAAAATTATCTACAACATTTAAAATTTTCCAGCTTTCTAAAGAGGCTTATTGTATTTTGCAGAAACCAATATAGCAGTTGAATTACGCGTAATTGAAAGAATAATTAGTTTTTCTCACGATAATATTTTAAAACTTCTACTTCCATAAAGCAAAATAAAAAAAATGTTCAGATACTGTTTTTTTTTTTTTTTAATCTCGTAACTCCTTGAGAAAAAACTTGTAGAATGCGTGAAATCATGTAATTCAAACAAGGTGTTGTTAATGCAGTCGAGTATAACAAGCTTAGATGGCATAGACATGTTCGCAGAATGAAAGAGGAACACCTTCGGAAAATCCTGTTTGAATAAAGTCCGGCAAGCAGTCGTAAGATGGCCAGACCAAGGATGACTTGGAAAAGGATCTCTCAGAAATATTTTTATGGATCAAGAAAACACACTGTTTAGTGTTAAAATTTGAAAAAAAAGAAGAAGTACTTCAGAGTCCTTAAAATAATTGAAGTTTAGCCAATTTTGTTTAAATTACGGCATAAAAACGAACTGATATATATGTTTTCCCGAAAGGCTTGTCCTTACATGTTTATAAAATATAATATTGGATAGATAAGGTATCATATCGAAATTTTCTGTGTAAAAACAAACATATATTTTCGAAAGATAGGGAGTTTAAATAAAAAATCGTGAACAATTCGAAAATTGATGTACAATATCCGAATAATGTTTACTAGAAAGAGGATAAAATTTTGTATACTGAGCAAAAATAATCAACTTTGTTTATTTTATAAATGTGTCAAAATCGCCATGGAAACATAGCAGATTGGAAAAATACGCTAATTATTCCGTTCAATGTAAAATAACAAAAATTGTAAAAAATGGTGAGCTCTCGGCCATATTTTCATATTTCATGACAACTGCAACGGGAGAAAATTTTTTTAACATATTTATAAATAATTTTTGACTGACATATTTTTTATTATTCAATATTAAAAAAAATTATAATATTAATGTTTATTACTGTCTACAAAATTAACGTAAATGTATATTTTGTAAAATTAAAGCTAGATTTCTGTAACTTCAGGAAAGAAAAAAAAAAACATACACTCCACAGATTTTCCATTGCATACGAAAATATTCGTTATGAATAGAAACAGTGTACAATATCTAAATTTAAAATGATATTCCAAGTAGAATAAAATAGAGTTATCATCTGTTTGAAAATGTATTTGAAACCATATATAGAAAATAAAACATGAAAAAGAAGAAATGCAAATTTCTAGAGCTGCATGCACATAATATATATTTCTGAAAATACAACAATATCATGCAGCCGAAGCTTCTGTCAGTTACAAATATTTTCGAAGAATTATGAGAGAGATGTCGGGCTTTACTGTTAAACTCTTCTCAGTATTTCTGATAATAAATTGCATGTAGCCTGGAAACCGATGAAAAATAATGGAAAGCAGTACAGAAAATACTGCATAATGTCTCAAGTAAGATTTATGATAGAAAATATTTATTGAAATTTGCCGTTACTTGAAATTCGGTTTCTGGCTATTTTATATATATAGAGAGAGAGTGAGACTCTCAAAATGAGCATGAAAATTTCGAAATTTGAATTTTTGGTAAGTTATTAGAAAAAAACAGAATAAATGTTTGTTTAAAGAAGCTCATTCCACATATGATATGTTCTATTTTTTACATTATAACAGAAAAAATATGGCATTTAAAAATATATTTTATACAAACATTTACATTTGGTTTGTTGTAAGATCCAATTTCTAAGTTTTCAGTTTAGATAAAGAATTTGAAAATTTTCATAACCATTACGCCACCAACTTTGATATTAATTAAAAATGTATATGTTTTATGCTATTTATTATTTAGTTATTTAACTTTTTACACATTTTCTATTTTAAAAGTCATTTTTACAAAAAATCCCTCATCCAAAAAATGCGTAATTTTAATAGTTTAAAGATTATAAAAGAGTGCAGTACAAATAATTAATGAAAAGTCTCCATGCTGAATGAAAACACCATAATTTGCACAGATTTCTTACTTACATTCACTTGTGCTAAGAATAGAAACTAATTACGAGACCCACATTTAATTTTATTCAAATTATAATGACAAATGAATAATAAAAAGTAAAAAACAAAACATACAAAAAGCAGAAAGCAAGAATTCTGTTCTTTTTTTATTATTATTATTTAGTGTGGTCTCCGATGAAAAAAAAATATTTATATCTTATATATAAATATAGATAGTACAGAACATATTTCAATTTTTAGACTTAAAACACCTGCTTTTATTTTATATAACATAACATCATTTGTATCCGCTGAAGAATTCCATGAGAAATTTATGATCCATTCTTAAACAATATCTATAGAAAATTATGCATATGGCGTCACTATCGCAGAGTAAGACACAAACCCAGCAGATAGCTATGTCGCTATTCAAGAAACTCCACAAAAAAATAGGGTATCTAATGTTTCATATGCCTTTTTTTTGTTTGTTACATTAATGGACTCTGAAAATTAAATATATTTTATAATAGCTACACGTTATCAGAAATTATTCATTATATTTTTTCATAATTCCGAAAATGTTATTACATACGGATTAATAAAATTGCATTCTTTCTGCTTTTTGATATGAATTAAGTAAATGTGGAGAACATAAATCACACGAATATTAATTAAAATATATTTTTATAGAAGACAATGTTCTTAGCATTAAGAGCCTACACTAGTCACTTAAAAGACCCGGATGATAATGTTAATCCTAAGGTGAAGTTATTATCAAATATCTCGCTTGAATTTTCATATTTCCGAATGATGTTTTTTTTTTTTTTTTTTTTTTTTTTTTTGCATAGGATAGCTGAGGACGATCTGCAACCGGGATAGTTTTTACTTTTACGATTTTGGTTATAGTTTTTTATACTAGGCTAGTTTTATTTTCAGAACAGGTTAGAACCGGTTACGAAAGTAAAAGTAACTTTTAAAAAAATATATGAAACCAAAATAAAAAAGTTACAACTAGCCCGGTTGTAGATCATCCTCAGCTATCCTATGGGAAAAATTCATTCGAAAATATCAAAATTCAAGCGAGATATTTGAAAATAACTCCCCCATAGGATTAAAATTATCATCCGGGTCTTTTTGAGTGACTAGTGTAGGCTCTTAAGACACACAAATATTCCTTAAAATATTTTTTTTATAGCAGACGATGTTCTTGGAATTAAGTCACACAAATGTTCTTTAAAAAATGTTTTTATAGCAGACGAGATTCTTTGCATGGCACATATTTTAATTTTAAAATTTTCAGTTATTATGAGGAAATTGGAACAAAAAGATATAGCAATATACTATTTTTCTTTTACTTTCTACAGAAATGGAATACAACGCATTTGCCACCATTAGAGAAATGTCATTAAAAACTACAAATAAAATATTATTCCAAAAATAAATTTAGTCGCAGTTTTAAAACAAATTGCACTTAAAAGTACTTTCTCCCCTATACGACGATGTAAAAATTGAAAATGTGTGAAAAGAAGTTAAAAAAATGCACTAGAGATTATCAGTATTTAATCGTACAATGATACATCTGCTTTGTTTTACAGCTGGCTTATGTAACGCAACGTTATTTTTTTTAGTGACGACACTTTAATTGTCGTCTGAAAGAAATAGCATATTGGGTGCTAATAAAAAAAAAATAACACGTAGTTCAAACTTCTCTCTCAGTTTCCAATATTTCGAAGAATGTCGAAATATTGTGGAATATCGGGATTTCCTGTTGAAACTCAAATGAGAATTCATGATAATAAATCACTTGTGCCTTCATAAACTATGAAAAATATTCTATACTAGAAAGGTAGCCCGTCAAAAATGACGGAAATTTAGATATAAAGATATATACAACTCATGTGCAAGAATATGAGTTTTCTCATTTGTTCCGCAGTGATAGATGAAAATAACACATTTTAAGAACGAAACACATTTATGAAAAACTGTGTACAGTAGAAGACCACTAATCTGCACAATTCCAAGTTTTCTGCAGATTTTTGTGGTCATGTCTATTCAGTCTTTGTTTACATTTTTTTAAAATTCATATATTGGACAATTTAGATTATTAAGCCTTAAAAATAAATAGATTACACACTTGAAGTAAGGTAAAAACTATTAAATTATCGTATACGATTTCATAAAATGGTATTATATGGTATTATATGTGTGTGCTTCACGATCTTGGTTACGACTTTGGCGAAATTGGCTGCAACTTGTCATAATTCTAATAGTGTGGGCCTCTATAACAAAAAAGTAACCAGTTTTTAGTAAAATTTCTGATATAAAGTAGTTTTCAAAAACTTGTGTAAAATTGCAGGCCGTTCTTATGTTATGCCAGTCCTGGGAATAATATTTCTAACACTGAAGAGTTTCCATGTATATGTGGAATTTAGAAAAGCTTCTCCAAAAGAAAGGTCCTGAAATGACATTGTAATTCCTCTAACTTCAATGTTTAATCGGGCCCTGATGTTGTTTACTGAAATCTAATAAATACAGTTATTTTGAATATTACAACAGAATTAAACAGCTAAACTTATTTAACTTAAACTCGCTGTTACTTCCCGATGTTATTTTTTAGTATTAAGAAAGAAAATTATTTAAATTTTTCAAATCATGCACATTTATAATTTTTTCCGCCTTTAATAACTAAATAATGAAAAAATATGCTTTTGTTCTGATCTCATAAATACGACAATAAAATAATGTAACTAAGAGACATTGCAAAATTAAATCTTTGTGATTTCAAACCATAAACAAATGATACCGCCACCATTTTACATACTATGACGTCATTAGAATATTGTCCATTGATTGTTGGAGAACTTACTTTGTGAATGATTACCTCAATGATTTAATATTTTTTACGGTTCACGATGAATGAATCACTTGTGTTTGTTTAGGTTTATGGAATGAGATATTAAGCCGTGAACCCAATTTCAATTAAAGTTATCCAAAGATATATGTATTTTTAATCGAAATTAAAAACAATGCTTTAATCTCGAAATAAAATGTTTTAGTTTGTATAATTGGTTATTTCTGTTAATTATTTATTTAGGTACTTTTCCATTATAGCGCATTTTTAAAAAAAAGCTTGGCGTAATTCGGGCATCAGAAAGGGAGATATGTTGCCAAAATATACAGCTATGAAAACAAATCTAATGAACTCTTATTTTTGTTTATATATGCACTTATATACATAAAAAAATCGTTTCTAAATATATATAATATTTTTTATATACAAATTACGGCACAGATTTCAGATATGAACCGGGATACCTATGGCGCTAAAATGGTGTTATTTTGCCGGCTATTGTTTTTTATTTATTAATAAATTGTTTAGGCACAGATGTCATATTCGCCCCATATTGGCGCGATTTTTTTCCGACGCCGATTTGGCAAAAACATCAACAGCATAAGCAACAACATCCGTGTTACCATATCAAGCAAAATAACGACACTTTGGCGCCGGTTAAGTATACATTGCGTATATGACATTGGCGTCAGAAAAAAATCGTGCCAATATGGGGCGAATATGACATCTGTGCCATTGTTTATTTACTTTTATTTTCTGTTTTTAAATTATATAAACTGTTTTGGGTACAGATGTCATATTCGCCCCATATTGGCACGATTTTTTTCGGTTGCCAATTTGGCGAAAACATCAGCAGCATAAACAACATAATCCGGGTTACCACATCAAGCAAAATAACGATACTTTGGCGTAAGTTAAGTACCTGTTGCCTATACGATATTGGCGACAGAAAAAAATCGCGCCAATATGGGGCGAATATGACATCTGTGCCCTGTTTTGTTCTATAGTTATTATTCAAACTTTTATCTATTTATAGTTATTTACTTTTCAAAATGATAGCAAATAATTAAAAAATATATAAGTTACTGGTATTCGAAAGCGAGATTTCTGCCGAATTGGCGTCAGAGAAAAATCACGCCAACCCCGATGCGTATATGACATCTGTGCAAAAAATACTTCTGTTTCTTTATAAAAATGGATAAATAGTTTTTTTTACATTAAATAAATTGTATATATATGCAAAAAATTGCTTGTGAGTATGAAGCAGTAAATAGGTTGTCAGAAAATACGTTGGCAAACTTCTTTCTCGCTAAGAAACTTTTCTCCGAAGTATTGTACGTACATAAGTAATGATTGTTAGAAATGCATTTTTAATTATGATATGCGCTTTTATGTTTCACTACATTTATGCATACTATACCGTGTGTATAAATGCTACAGTTCATATGCAGGGCTACACAAAAGAATTCGTAAGGGTTCCTGAGTATGAGAATAAATTGCTTAAAGGTGGTTTTTAAAGGAGTTATGCAGTTTTACGCTGAACTGCATTTAGATTACTAAGAAATGTTTGTAGAATATAGATAAAATGATATACAGGGTCACGCAAAGAATTGGATACATAACCGTCTATGGATGATAATATCTGAAAATATGATTTCAGTAGCTTTAAGAGTAGCTTAAATTAAATTTTAGCTAAATAGTGGCATGTAATAACGGTACCATTGCTATGGACGGTAACTGCTGAAATCAATTTTTTAAAAAAATTATGCGTTTTCTAAAATGTTTACTTAGTTATTTTATTTACCTTATTTCCCTAAATAACGAAGTTTTGTTAAAGCATTCAGGATGTGTTGGAAAGTGTTTCATATTCTATGCTTAACGCATGATTTTTCTTTCTTCTTTAGTCTTATTTTGCATTTATTTTTTTCTTAATTTGGAACAGATGTCATATTCGCCCCATATTGGCGCGATTTTTTTCTGTCGCCAATATCATATAGGCAACAGGTACTCAACTTGCGCCAAAGTGCTTGATGTGGTAACCCGGATTATGTTGTTTATGCTGTTGATGTTTTCGCCAAATTGGCAACCGAAAAAAATTGCGCCAATATGGGGCGAATATGACATCTGTACCCTTAATTTTTAGTCTTATACTGCTTTATAGAAACTTTGGCACAGTTGTCATATATACCCCATATTGGAGCGATTTTTTCCGACGCCAATTTGGCGAAAACATCAATAGCATAAACAACAACATCCGGGTTACCATATCAAGCAAAATAACGACACTTTGATGGCAGTTAAGTACCCGTTGTGTATATGACATCTGTGCCGAAACTTTAATATTTAATGTTTAAACTCTTCGCTCCACTCACCTTGCATATAGTATAAACTATAACACAGATAGCGCAAAATAATAGACAGTTTGATACTTTTCCACTGTAGGGGCTTTGGCATTTAAAAAAAAAAGTTTGGTGTAATTTGGGCATCAGAAAGTGAGATTTGGGTACTTTTCCGTTATGCGGATACCATTGTCGCCAAGCGTAATAGTTGGCGCAAAATGAAAGTCGCGTGAATTAAGGCATTTGAAAAATAAAAGAAAAAATATTGTCGTACTAAAGTGAGCATTTAAAAAATATAACATTTGAAAATTCCAGACTTTTACGAACTATTTCATTAAATCACAAATATATACTTAAAATAATTGAATAAATAACTGTTATAAAATAAAGCAATAAAATAAAACTCATATTAAACTGCTGGCATAAAATTACAAATATCTTTTAGCATTTTGAAATAATTGGCGCATTAGCATACATGGTACTTTTCCGTTATACGGACAGTATGCTAAAATGTATGCTAATGCGCCAATTATTTCAACCTTGATCGTAGATGTTTATTGTAAACCATGCGAAACATTGTGATTTGTTATTTATGAAACGTGAATCACGTGAATGATTATTGTTTAACCTTAACCTTGGAAAGCTTTTTAATCTGCTATTAATCGAATTAAAAATGCTTTTTTTTATATAAAGTTGTAGTTTACTTTTACTGCTGATGCTGAGATGGATTTTATCATTTGGCAATTACCAGATGATGATAAAGTTGTGATAAAACTGTTTCAGGAATTTGGAATTCTGCATAATAAAAGATTGTGTTCAAAAAATCATGAAATGAAATTATGGATGAGTTCTGGAAATCCGAAATTGAGTTGTAGCTTACGATCAATGCGAAGAAAGCGTAGAAATACGACAAAAAACTTGGTTTAAAGGATCGCGGGTGACTTTTCTTAATGCTTTGAGGTTTATATATTTATCGTGCAAAGAGTTGACACTTGACATCGATTGAGTTTTGTGAGCTGCAACTTGATATAAAACACAACACAACAGTGGAATGGGATAGTTATTCGAGAGAAGTTTGTGCAAATGCTTTATGTTCTCGACCAAATAGAAAAATCGGTGGACCTAATAAAATTATAGAAGTAGATGAAAGTCATGTATTATTTATACAGATTGTTGGAAAGGATATAAAACAGATGAACTGCTAAGTACTGGTTATGATCATTTCACAGTAAATCACAAATACAATTTTGTCGACCCTAATACTGGATGTCATACTCCAAATGTTGAAAGATTATGGGGCATCGCAAAATGGCGCAACAAAAGACATCGGGAAGCTGTTCGTCATCATTTAGAGTCGTATCTCATAGATTTTATGTGGCTACGCCTTCATTCAAAAAAATGAAATGTTTACTGCAATGCTGAAAGATATTTATAATTTTATGGCAGCAGTTTAATATGATTTTTTATTTTATTACTTTATAGTGTAACAGTTATTTGTTCATTTATTTTAAGTATATATTTGTGATTTAATAAAATAGTTCGTAAAAGTTTGTAATTTTCAAATGTAAATTTTTAAAATGCCCACTTTACTATCGAGAATGTTTTTTCTTTTATTTTTCAAATGTTTCAATTCACCTTATTTTCATTTTGCGCCAACTATTGCGCTTGGCGACAATGCTGTCCGTATAATGGAAAAGTACCGCATACATTTTGGCATGGTGTCCGTATAACGGAAAAATATTGAGAATTGTTGTCAAATCATATAAACAGCTATGAAAACAAACTTGATGAGTGTTTTTTTTATATGTTTATTTTATATGTATATTATTCATGTTTTTATGTACACATTACATCTGTTTCTGTATAAAATTAGAGAAAAGGCTTTTTTAATCGTATAAATAAATCGTATAAATATCGAAAAAAAATGCATGTGTATATAAAATGAAACTGGATAGGCTCCGGGAGAATGTTGCCAAATTTCTTTTTTCGCCAAGGCACTTATACTGGAAAAGTACCTAAAGCACATTATAATCGCGCAGTTAGGAGCTCATACAATACAGCGTCGTCTATTGGCGGTTATTTTATTAGTAGCATCGGGTGGAAGATGTAAAGATGTACTTTAAATTCTCACCCATAGATTTTGAAAAAATAACTTAAAAGAGCGGAGTTTAAATTAAATTTTGGTGACCTCCTTTATGAAAGATTAATAGTTATAAATGGGAATTTCACCAAATCAGCCAGCTATTGCCAAGTTGGCCAACATTTGGCGCTACTGTGGTAACCCTGCATTAGTATTTTTCAACAATTGCTCATTTCAATGAGGTGGTCCTACCGGAATCGTGAGGGACACACAGAGACTTGGATTTTATATAAATAGATTACAAGGCAAAAACACATCTGTCACTAATAGTTTAAGAGCTAGCAATGTCAAAAAACACGTCATTTTATCAAGGCTCATTTTTCTAGGTGTTTTTCCGATTTATGGTGTAGTAAGTTTACGGGCTGTCTAGCAGTCAGGAGACGTTGTGTTTACCTGCGGGGAGAGGGGTTATGCAGATGAAAAAACTTAAAAATTACGTCATTTTATCAAGGCTCATTTTTCTATATGTTTTTCCTATTTATGGTATAGTATGTTTGCGGGCAGTCTGGCAGTCAAGAGGCGTTACGTTTACCGGCGGGAAAAGGGGTTATGCAGGTCAAAAAACTTCAAAATCACGTCATTTTATCAAGGCTCAATTTTTATATGTTTTTTCCGATTTATGGAGTAGTACGTTTGCAGGCAATCTGGCAGTCAGGAGACGTTGCGTTTACCTGCGACAAAAGGGGTTATGCCGGTCAAAAAACTTCAAAATTACGTCATTTTATCAAGGCTCATTTTTCTATATGTTTTTCCGATTTATGGTGCAGTACGTTTGCGGGCGGTCTGGCAGTCGAGGGACGTTGCGATTACCTGCGGGAGAAGGGGTTATGCAGGTAAAAAAAAACTTCAAAATTGCGTCCTTTTAGCATGATGTTTGTTTATAACATCTGTTTCTACTAACTTTTGTGATATTAATCCATTATTACCAGGCGTTACCAATGTCGCTAAGATCCTGCCATATCCACATTTATAGGTAACTTATTACTCTTTGGATAACAGACAACCTATAATTAATTTTCCAGGCACAAATTCGGTTGCAAAGTTAATAGTCTAAGAGCTAGCAACGTCAAAAAACACGTTATTTTATCAAGGCTCATTTTTCTATATGTTTTTCCGATTTATGGTTTAGTACGTTTACGGGCAGTCTATCAGTCAGGAGACGGTGTGTTTACCTGCGGGAAGAGGGGTTATGCAGGTCAAAAAAATTCAAAATTACATCATTTTATCAAGGCTCATTTTTCTATAAGTTTTTCCGATTTATGGTGTAGTACGTTTGCCGGCAGTCTAGTAGTCAGGAGACGTTGCGTTTACCAGCGGGAAGAGGGGTTATGCCGGTCAAAAAACTTTAAAAATGCGTCCTTTTAGCATGATTTTTGTTTATAACATCTGTTTCTACTAACTATTTGTGATATTAATCCATTATTACCAGACGTTACCAATGTCGGTAAGACCCTTCCAGATCTACATTTATAGGTAACATATTACTCTTTGGCTAGCAGACAACCTATAATTAATTTAAAGACACAAATTCGGTTGCAAAGTTAATGCCAGACGGATTTAAATATGGAAACGTAAGTCCCTGTTTCAAGAGTGTTTTATAATTTGAAAATTATAAGTCATCTTTACGTCATTTTACCAAGCTTAAAAATTACAAGATATTACTCTTTGGCTAGTAGACAACCTATAATTAGTTTGCCAGACACAAATTCGGTTGCAAAGTTAATGCCAGACGGCTTTAAATATCGCAACGAAAGTGCCTGTTTGAAGAGTGTTTTATAGTTTAAAAATTATAAGTCATCTTTACGTCATTTTATCAAGCTTAAAAATTACAAGATATTACTCTTTGGCTAGCAGACAACCTATAATTAGTTTGCCAGACACAAATTCGGTTGCAAAGTTAATGCCAGACGGCTTTAAATATGGCAACGAAAGTGCCAGTTTGAAGAGTGTTTTATAGTTTAAAAATTATAAGTCATCTTTACGTCATTTTATCAAGCTTAAAAATTACAAGATATTACTCTTTGGCTAGCAGACAACCTATAATTAGTTTGCCATACACAAATTCGGTTGCAAAGTTAATGCCAGACGGCTTTAAATATGGCAACGAAAGTGCCTGTTCCAAGAGTGTTTTATAGTTTAAAAATTACAATTACATAAATTTACATTAATTACACAAAATTAAACATTTTTTTCGACATACACTATATAAATATATATGTATATTTACAAAGAAACGATTGTTGCTATAGTAACAATTAAGGGTTCACTGTCATAAAATGATGCAAAATCCCTACAAAAGATGCCATTTCTTGAAACAGGCACTTTCGTTGCCATATTTAAAGCCGTCTGGCATTAACTTTGCAACCAAATTTGTGTCTGGCAAATTGATTATAGGTTGTCTGCTAGCCAAAGGGCAGTATGTTATCTATAAATGTGGATCTGGCAGGGTCTTAGCGACATTGGTAACGTCTGGTAATAATGGATTAATATCACAAATATTTAGTAGAAACAGATGTTATGAACAAAAATCATGCTAAAAGGACGTAATTTTGAAGTTGTTTGACCTGCATAACCCCTTCTCCCGCAGGTAAACGCGACGTTTCCCGACTGCCAGACCGCCCTCAAACGTACTACACCATAAAACGGAAGAACATATAGAAAAATGAGCCTTGATAAAATGACGTAATTTTGAAGTCGTTTGACCTGCATAACCCCTCTTCCCGCTGGTAAACGCAACGTCTCCTGACTGCCAGACTGCCCGCAAACGTACTACACCATAAATCTGAAAAAAACATATAGAAGAATGAGCCTTGATAAACTGACGTAATTTTTATGTTTTTTGACCTGCATAACCCCTCTTCCCGCAGATAAACGTAACGTCTCCTGACTGCCAGACCTCCGCAAATGTACTACACCATAAATCGGAAGAACATATAGAAAAATGAGACTTGATAAATTCAGGTGACGAAAATGTTGCTAGCTCTTAGACTATAACGCTAACGTCATATTGCCGATGACAACGATTTAAGGGGCCTTGTACCTTTTAAACTAGTCGAAAATCAACAAAAACCTTGAAAGTTTGAATTAATGTATTTTCATTTTTTTAATGTATAAATATGAAATTTTGACCCTTGATTAAATAGATTATGCTTTTAATACAATACCACTAGAAACTAACTACTTTTTTACAGAATTTTGTGTATTCTTGAAATTAAAATAGCTCATTTTTTTAGGTAGATTTTGTAAGAAATACTACCTATTGCAGTCGTTACCATGGTGCGACTTATGAAAAATTCCCTCATAACTTTTCATTATATGACCCCAGTAACTCAAAACCACCCCCACCTACAAAGTTTATATATATATATATATGTATGTATGTATGTACTAAATTTTGTCCGCACGATAAAAGTCGCAATTATGCACGGATCGTCTTCAAACTCGCCAACAACTTTGATATGGCTAATATCTCGGCGGGGATTGAAAATGGGCGAAATCGGCCCAAGGAGGTGGAAATGGGGAGGGTTCAAAATTTTGAACACTGTCTTAACATGATTCTGATAAAACCAGCTTTTACACAACAATGACAGAAAAAAATAAACATTTTCCGTTATAGCAGTTGCCAACAATTAAAAAAAAACAATAAAATTCTCACCACAACAATTTCTTTTCTATTGCAAGATTTTCACGTGAAAATTGAATAAATAGTTTTACAAATTGAAAACATATTGAATATTACGCCATAAGTTTTCTAGAGCAAGATTTCCGCATGAAAACTCAAAATAAATTAAATAATTTGACGAATTAAAAAAAAAATTGTATATTGCGTCATATAGGAAATATAATGTATCTCAGCAGGTGAATATGTAACGTCATGCGAGTTAAATTATTAAAACATGAAAAAAAGTATTAAAACATGATAAAAACCCGACTATGGAAATATTAACATATTTTAACACTTTAAGGATCTCTGAATTTTTTGTATCCATTTTTAAACCTATTCCATATACATTCGTGTGTGTATTCGTGTATATTATAATTTTCACAAAAAGTTTAACTCCCTACAGCTCATTCTTACTGATGAAACTGGGTTTATCTCTAATCTTGCTTTAAGTTTTGTTGGTGAATTTGGTACTTAACTTCGAAATCTACCTCCGCCTGTAGGCCGAGCCGGCAGGGATTTTTTTCTCTCCGTAAGTCATTGCGCGCATGATATCTTGAGAACGTATGTATTGATTATTATGAAACTTGATGTATATAACAAGCACATATGTATTTTTTAAATGATCTACTCTTAGGTCAAAATTACTTCAATAAATATGTTTAAAAAAATCAAAAATTTACATTCTTAAATGAATAAAAATAATCATTACTAAAAATATTAGTATTGTAAATACTTAAAAGTAGACCATTTTAAACACACTTATTTACTTAGTATCTATACCGAATTTCATAACAATCCATACATATTTACTCAAGATATCATGCGCGCAATGACTTACGGAGTAAAAAAAAGAGCTATTTTATTTTCAACAATGCATGAATTCCGTGAAAGGCTAATCAGTTTCTAATAGTAGCATATTACAAAGCACAATATATTTAACCCATATTCAAAATTTCACGTTTATACATAAAAACTTTTTGAAGTTAGACTAATTCAAACTTTGAATTTTTTTCATTAATTTTCGTCGCCTTTAAAAGGTACAAGACCCCTTAAGCAATCAATTTCGCTTTGTTGTGTATCTATAAACTTCTAAACGACGCGACGTCCATACTTTCAATTTTCACGCAGTCGTCAATTTTTGGCGCGCAAACCATTACTGCAGAGCTCTACCTGGACTTTCTGCGTGATTTTGCAGTTGTACAAAATGCCTTGGAGAACCCTGAGAACACTTCGCGATCCATGCAAGACGGCGCCCCCCCCCCTCCCGAATAGAACAGCTGCAGCCTTCAATTTCCTCTACGAACATTTCGATGATCGTGTAATTACCCTGGATTATTCAAAGCATTTTAAAAGCGGCATGGATTGGCCACCTTGCTCGCCAGATTTGACTCCTTACGATTTTTTTTTTATTGTGGGAGTACAAGACCAGGTGTACAAACAAAATCCGTAAACTACTGTCCATCTGGAATAGGAAATCTCTGCTGCATGTGACAGCATTCCTTCTGCAGCTTTGGCACGTGCTTTTGCTAATTTTGTTCTCACCCTGCGCCATGTTGTTACTGCACATAGTGGATATATGGGAAATGTCGTTATTTAATTTTTTATGATTTTTTAGGAACATGTTAATACAGTTTTTTTCATTCAGCAGCGACATCTTTTGACAAAAATTTGGAAGTTTGTCAAGTAAAATTCCGCAAACGGTGCATTTCTATCGGTTTTTGTTTTCATTATTTTATTATTTTATTAATACACCTGTCATTGTTGGGGCACCCTGTATATCTATACTATATCATATTGTATAGTTATACATATATACTGTAAATATTGCCTTTAACCGGTTAACCCTTTCAGGGGCGCCATTTGCTGTCTGTAAACGGTTAATTTTAAAGCCCAACCTGCCAAATGGCACCAGTAATTTTTTAGTACAATTACGATCTCATAATATACTTTACGAAAAGCATTTGATTATTTTCAAATAAATTTGCCCGACAATTTCGGTGAGAATTAATTATTGAAATGTTTTTGGAGCAGAAATGCCTTACCCCTGAAAGGGTTAATTCTCACATCTTTTTATCTGCCATATTATAAAAGGTGAATATTTCTACAACAAAGTAATGAGAAACAAACAATCTAAATAACAATAAAAAAATGCCTACACATTTTGAGCGCGACGCTTAAGGGGTTAATAAGACAACTATGTAATTTTAACTTTGTACTTAACTTGAAGAAAACCATAAAAAAAAAAAATCCCTGCCGGCTCGGGCCTACAGGCGGGGGTAGATTTCGAAGTTAAGTACTAAATTCACCAACAAAATTTAAATCAAGATTAGAGATAAACCCATTTCTTTCACTAAAAATGTGCTCTAGGGAGCTAAACATTTAGTGAAAATTCTAATATATACACGAATACACACACGTATGTATATGGAATAGGTTTAAAAATGGCTAAAACAAATTCAAAGAACCTCAAAGTGTTAAAATATGTAAATATTTCCATAGTCGGGTTTTTATCATGTTTTAGTACGTTTCTTCAAACTCACATGACGTTACATATGCACCTGCTGAGGTCCATTATATTTCTAATATGACGCAATATATATATATTTTTTAATTCCTCAAACTATTTATTTCATTTTGAGTTTTCATGCTAAAATCTTGCTCTAGAAAACTTATGACGTAATATTCAATTTGGTTTCAATTCTTCAAACTATTTATTTAGTTTATTTTTTCACGTGAAAACTTGCAATAGAAAAGCAATTGTTGTGGTGAGAATTTTATTGTTTTTTATTTTCTTAATTGTTGGCAACTGCTATAACGAAAAATATATTTTTTTTCCTGTCATTGTTGTGCAAGAGTTGGTTTTATCAGAATCTTGTTAAGATGGTATTCAAAATTTTGAACCCTCCCCATTCCCATTCCCTTGGGCCGATTTTGCCCATTTTCAATCCCCGCCGAGATATCAGCCATCTGAAAGTTGTTGGCGAGTTTGAAGACGATCCGTGCATAATTGCGACTTCTATCGTGCGGACAAAATTTAGTACATACATACATATATATATATATATATATATATATATATATATATATATATATAAACTTTTTAGGTTGGGGTGGTTTTGGGTTCCTGGGGTCATATAATCAAAAGTTATGAAGGAATTTCTCAAAAGTCGCACCATGGTAACGACTGCAATAGGTAGTATTTCTTACGAAATCTACCTAACAAGGCCGTGCTACTACAATTAATATTTTCGACGCCAATGTTGGCGGAGTGAATTTGACCTTCCCCGGAAAATACGTAAGTGATCCGATTCCAATTAAAAATGAATTTTTTCTGGTTCTTGCACATCAAGCAGTGACAGAGAAAGCCCGAGTTAAATTCCTGAGTGGAAAATATTCTGAAATATATTGCATATTGTCTAAAGAAACGATTTGATTGGACATATATCAATTCAACATTTTTAGCACTTTAAATCTTTACTAAACTTTTTATATTCATTTTTTTTCAATGTAAACATTAAAACATATATTTTCTGTACAGCATTATAAATAAAATGTATGACATAAAAAAAACCTTGACATATAAGTTTACTAGTTTACTCTTAGACATTCCTGGTTTACTCTTAGATACAAATTTTAATAATATCAAGTTCATAAAGAAAAAAAAATACTGATAGGCAATAGATAGCATAAATTGTTTTTAAATATATATATTAAAGATTTTTCCTCTTTAGTTATTTATCTTCATGCACCTTTCCGATTTTAAAAGTAATCTTTATATAAACTTCCTTATGCTATATTCAAAGCTGGAGTAGCACAGTTGAAGTTTATTCCAACAGAGCGAAAAATGTCCAGACCAGGGATCGAACCTGGATACTTGGCGTGCCGTGCCAATGCCTTACCTGTTAGGCTATCCGAACCGATACCTGGCTGACACAATTCACTCTTATTAGTTGGACTTGGCTGCGAACTGCAGCGCTATTTCATTCATCCGAGCTATAACTATAGCATTTACATGATGAAACTACTTTAACACGGAAACTCCTGTATACCATGTAATTAGGTCATAATGAAGGGAACGAATATTTTTTCCAACTGGATTATATCATATTCAAAGCTGGAGTAGCACAGTTGAAGTCCAACAGAGCGAAAAATGTCCAGACCAGGGATCGAACCTGGATACTTGGCGTGCCGTGCCAATGCCTTACCTATTAGGCTATCCGGACCGATACCTGGCTGACACAATTCACTCTTATTAGTTGGACTTGGCTGCGAACTGCAGCGCTATTTCATTCATCCGAGCTATAACTATAGCATTTTTCGCTCTGTTGGAATAAACTTCAACTGTGCTACTCCAGCTTTGAATATGATATAATCCAGTTGGAAAAAATATTCGTTCACTTCATTATGACCTAATTACATGGTATACAGGAGTTTCCGTGTTAAAGTAGTTTCATCATGTAAATGCTATAGTTATAGCTCGGATGAATGAAATAGCGCTGCAGTTCGCAGCCAAGTCCAACTAATAAGAGTGAATTGTGTCAGACAGGTATCGGTCCGGATAGCCTAACAGGTAAGGCATTGGCACGGCACGCCAAGTATCCAGGTTCGATCCCTGGTCTGGACATTTTTCGCTCTGTTGGAATAAACTTCAACTGTGCTACTCCAGCTTTGAATATGATATAATCCAGTTGGAAAAAATATTCGTTCCCTTCATTATGTTCCTTATGCTATTTAAATATATTTTTACGCTTTTTAAGATTATCAAAATATTTTGCAATTATACTTATCAAGCATTAAAGTATCCACGAAAAAGGAAAAACAGCACACTGATCTCAGATTTTTCATTAATAAAATTATATATTGCTTGTAAAATATGAAAAAGCCAATTTTATTACCATAAAAAATGTCACATTTTCGTGTGTCTCACATTAACTATTTTCATAGGTGTGTCAGATTAAATACCATTAATCTTAAATACCCTTCGATTAAATTCAAAATATATTATTCATTTTTAGGTGCGTTCGTAATTATATAAATACGTCGCGCCTATAGTCGTCGTCTAGTCTGTCCTTCTGTCCGTATCTAACTGCGCAAAAACTACCCAACGGAATGGTATGAAATTTAATATATATAATCGGAGCAGAATTTTTTCGAGTTATTTCAAATTTTATGAAAATCGAATCAAAACTTTAAAAGATATTAATAAAAGTTTTCTTCCTTCTATTAAATACTGTCATACGTAATTAATATAATCGTAAATTTTGTGTTCAGGCATTTTTGTATAAGAGTGCAACAGCTATAGCGCCATGATCTGAAAATTTTTAAAAATAGTTAGAGAATGAACGCACCTCATTTGTCAGAATTGACGCACAATTTCCGACATGTGCAGTCGTGCGAAAACTAAAAAAGTAAACAAACCCTACTAACTGCTCAACAAATTATCGTAGAAGAAAGTTACTAGTGCCGAACGATTGGAAATAAAGTCTACTTTTGAATGATGTATATGAAATTTGCTTAGGGGACAATCTACATATTAAAATGAATCCAAGCTTCATTATTTTTCAATGGCTCTACCCAATGTTAACGAGATATTTCAAATCTTCGGTTCAAACTATGCCTAGACACCAAATTTCAAGTTATTTGAATGAGAAGTGTTTGCGTTATAAACATTTAAAATAGAGTGCTTGTAATGTTAAATTACATTTTTATATTTTTATTAATATCTCCTGAAATGACATGGCCCCTAATGTGCTAATGTTTTGTGTAGAAACAATACTAATATAACCAAATATAAATACGTTGAATTTACAATTTTCATAATTTTATGATATGAATTATGAATTATGAAATTAATATTCGAAAAATATTGAATTTCAACCTACAATTTTATTTGATGAATTTAGATTTATTATATGAATTATGAAATTAATATTCGAAAAAATATTGAATTGCAACTTACAATTTTCTTGATGAATTTGGATTTATTAAGTCCTGCTATATGGAAATCCAAAATTTCTCATTTTTATTCCAAGTAGTTTACAAATTATGCTTTTAAAACGGCAAAATGACGGTTTCATGGACCGTCTATGATAGAAGTGACTAGATATTTTGAAATTTCTTCTGCTATCCTGTAATGTAGCAGTAGTCCAATGACAGCTTTGAGTGACGCTTAAGATGCATTGATCAAGAATAATCTCTCTCGATACAGCCCCTAAAATACGCTCGTTTTAAAATAATTAATTTCTCCGAAACTTATCGTACGAATTGCATAAAAATGTGTTTTTAGGCTAATTGGAGGGTGTAGAGTTCATTTATATTATCAGAATTATGTACTGCTATTGAAAAAAAAATAGAAAGTTATGGTGCGTTTTAATATGTAGATGTCCCCCCTAAGTCAATTTTATATACATCGTTTAAAAGTAGATTTTATTACCAATCGTGTGGTACCAGAAACTTTCTTCTACGATAAGTTTTTGCAGAGCTGGTAAGGGGTGTTTACTTTTTTAGCTCACAGGCTATCAAAGCCCGAGAGCTAATGTGCCCGCCTGTTCTGTATGTATGTACGTACGTATGTATGTATTCATGTATGTATGTACGTAACGCGATAACTCTTGATAGAAACATCCGATTTGGTTCAAAATTTTTTCTAGGTTCATTGTGATAAGGCGCTTCCCTGATTAGTTTTGGGAGTTCAAAGGGGGAAAAACGGGGTTAGTCCAACCCCTTAATTCAGATAAATGGGTTTTTCATGCAGAATCATTCGATTTGCTCCGAATTCGGTATACCGGTTTATTATGTTAAGGAACTTCCCTGATTAGTTTTTGGTGTTCATTGGTTAAGGATAAAGGGGGAAGGGGGGCTAGTGCACCCCTTAATTTATATAAACGGGGTTTTCATGCAGAATTATTCGATTTACTTCGAATTTGGTATACCGGTTTATTATGTTAAGGAACTTTCCTGATTAGTTTTGGTGGTTCATTGGTTGAGGATAAAGGGGGGCTATTCCACCCCCTTAATTTAGATAAATGGGTTTTTTGCAGGATTATTCGATTTGCTCCAAATTTGGTATACCGGTTTATTATGATAAGGAGCTTCCCTGATTAGATTTGGAGGTTCACTGGTTAATTATAAAGGGGGAAACGGGGGCTAATTCCCCTTCACTTATTTTTTTGAGGGGCATTATTCTTTAAAATAAGAGTACAATATACAATTAGTGTGAATAGCCTGTGAGCTCAGTGCCATCAGTTTAGCTGGGCACTTTTCTTTTTTATTTTTCTTTCTTTTACGACTGTACAATTGGATGCTGCTTGATGAAAATGAAGTGTGTGATGCTTATAATTTATTTACAGGAACAGATAGAAAAATTCTGATCTATGGCGATTGCTATTTGAAGTACATATAATTGTTAAACTAATTTACGAATTACGAAATTTTTATAAATTATTTATAACACCTCAGCACATTTCTTGTAGACAGTGGTGAGGGTAGAACTAATTCTTCATTTGCATGAAGAATTTTGTTACATTATAAGAAAACATTTGGCAGTTAAAATAAACGTCTGCGAACATTTTCATTTGATTAACGTTTCGACTTTAATTTAAATATTAATATTTTGAACACAGATTTTCAGATTTTAACTACTATACAACATTTTTCTTTAATATTTAAGAAAGTTTTTAAAGCTTTATCTTTGTTTGATTGTTTGATTTCTTACACAATTTTTATATAAATTTCACATACAATTTCTCATGCATTTAGTTCATAACTTTAAAATTTTTATGTCAGAAATATATAATAATAAAATATTTTTGATAAAATCTGTCTTCACATGAAAGAAACTAGTCGGATGTGCCAATCCCAAAACTTTCTTCTATATTATGCATGTTGATAATGCGCTATCACAGTGCCAAAAGTAAATGGCAATTTATGCTGATGATGAAAATTCTAAAGATATGAAAGTCCGTACATTAGTTCTTGATATATGACTTTCACTAAAACCGTGTATATCCTGCAAAATACAACATATTAGCAACACCTGTTGAGCGATTTCCACTAAAACCTATTCAGCAACAACTTATGTCAACATCTAACTGAAGTTTGATGAAAATCCGCGCATTAGTCTTTGTGATAGATCATCTATTGCGGAAATCTTCAAAAATGCAGCTTAGCAGCGCCACCTGTCACGCGATTTACAACAAAACATAATCAACACCAATATTTATCAAGATATACCTGAATCTGAAGTTTCATAAAAATTCGTATATTATTTCTTGAGATAGAGCTATTGCAGAAATCGTAAAAAAAAATGCAGTACAGCAGAGCCACCTTTTGGGCGATTTACACCAAAACGTATTTACCTCCAACTTATATCAAGGACTGGACTAAGTGAATCTGAAGTTCGATGAAAATCAACGCATTTGTTCCTGAGATAGATCAACTGCGGAAGTCGTGAAAAATGCTGTATAGCAGCGTCACCTGTTGGGTGATTTACACCAAAACGTAGTAAATGCCAACTTAAATGAAGGACTAAATCAGTCTGAAGTTAAATAAAAATCCGTGTTTTAGTTCTTGAGATAGAGCCATTGCAAAAATCGTAAATATGCAGTATAGCAGCGCCACCAATTGAGCGATTTTCACCAAAAACTAATCAGCACCAATTTATACGAGGAACTAACTAAATATATAATTTTTTATTGAATTTCGTGCATTAGTTCGTAAGATAGAGCGCTCACAGAATTTGTGTCACATACAGACAGACACACAGACTCACAGACAGACATTTTGTAAAAACATGTTTTTCGGAATTTCTGACTCCTAAAACGTGTAAATCCGTCCAAAACTGGAAGTCGAAAACTTTGATGAATCCAATACTTTCTTTTTGTAAAGATAGAAGAAAGTAAAAAGACCGTAGATTTTAATTTATACACTACTTTTATTTTTCTTACATTCTTTTTATTTTCGTTATTAAATTGCTTTTAAGACCAAACTATAAAACAATATTGTAATTAGGAGAAACATTTTTTTTTTCTCTCATGTTTCCTTAAATTTATATAAAACAACATATATAAATTCATGAATAAGAATATGTGTAAAATTTATGGAACTGAATACACATGATATATTTCTAACAATAAAACAATATCATTCAGTATAAACTACGCTCTCCATTTTAATTCTTTTCGAAGAATATTGAGAGAAATGCCGAGTTTTACTGTCCAAACTTTCCTGAGTATTTGTGATAATAAATCACATATATTCTGGCAACTGATGAAAAATAATGGAAAATAGTAAAGAAAACGTTCCATAATATCTCAAACAAGATTTATGCTGAAAACTGTGCATTGAAATTTTTCGTTTCTTAAAGTTTGGTTCAGATTTTTTTTTTTACTTTCAATATTGATCTAAAAATTTGCAAATAAATTTCTTTTTGTGTAGTTACGAAAGAAAAAGAATCGTGGAATAAAAAAATTTATATATACATTGAATTTCTTAAAGGGTTACATGGGTTTGAAAAAATATATAAATAATTTTTTTATCTAATAGTAAAATATGCCTAGAATATTTTCCAAAAGTTTGAAGTCAATCGGAATAAAAGTCTAAGGCAGAGAGTCGTTGGAAATTGCCCTTATTAGGCTTACTAGGTCGGGAGAAAAACAGGTATATTGTGGCAGCTGCTTAGCTGTTGTTTATCTGTCTCTCACCCTCGCGTTTCTCACTTTTTAAGGGTCCCTGTTTTAACTAGTTTAACCTCTTGAGTACAGATTCATTTGAAAAAATTCTTGCGTTTGTAACAGATTTAATTTGCTGATGCGAAACCCCAAATAAACTCTGGGTTCTACGTTAGATGCGAAAGGAGCGCTTGTTACTGAATTGGAGTCCGGCATAAATATAATACTTGGCCTAAATAGCCTCGACTACTCGCAGAAAGAGGATGAGCATTGCATATTAGAGTGGTGCGGAAAAGTTGTGATTGGTAAATACAAGATAAACAAAAAAATACTTCTTTAAATCGGACTTTATCTTCCAACAGCGCAAATCGACAAAAATTAAAAAAAAATGAAAATTTCCGATTTTATAAGAATTATATATATATATATATATATATATATATATATATATATATATATATATATATATATATATATATATATATATATATATATATATATACATATACATATATATATTTTATCGCTATAGTAAAAAATGTTTACAAATTATACTGTTTAATAACAATAATTTAAAAAAAAAATTGCGCTTATGGAATATCTTCCAATCCCGCAAGTTCAATAAAAATCGGTAAAAAATTCAATTTTGAGTGATTTTGATGTATTAAGAAAATAATCAACTGTGGTCAGTCTGCGGCCTGAGGTTAAGATTTAAATGTAAATGTGTACCATTGAACATGGGTAATTTTTAAACAGCCTAGAACTTACCACGAAGATTTCGCTGTAGGATGGAAAGTTTCCGTAGTTCACCCAACTGCCGCTAGCCAGGTTGCAAAACAGCGCTAAAGTTACCTGACGGTCCCCCACCTAACTCTCCCCGCTCGCGGCTCCAAACTCCTGATCTGCTATGGACATTGTAGCTTCTATAATATCATGTATAAATGAACAAGTGGTTTAACTAGAATACTTAGATTTGTTAGGCTGTGATGGTACAAATACCAATACTGGATGGAAAGGTCGTGCTATCAGACAACTTGAAGTGCATCTCGGACAACATTTGCATTGAGTTGTTTGTTTAGTGGGTTAACCATTTTGTAGAAATACCTTTTCGTCATCTATTTCAGTACTTGAATGGTGAAACAACTAACCTAAGATCATTTAGTGAACAGATTGGGCAGAATCTCATTGGTTGTGAAAAGCGCTGTGATAAATTTTCAATTAATTGATTGTGAAATTCCACAAGTGGACAGACAACTGTTAAGCAAGGACCAAAGTTTTTTTTTTTTTTTTTTTTTTTTTTTTTTTTACGTACGGCAAGCAATTAAAAGTTGCAACTTTCCAAATGACTTATGAAAGCGTGACCCTAGCCAAAATTTCACATGCCAGATGGTTCACTTGTGCAAATAGAATACTTCAACATTACGTGCGTGTTGTATACCAATCGGATGCCTTAAAAACCATAGTGACATTTATTTAAAAATGTTAGATGCCAGTTTGGTTTCAAATAAAATGCAGTAAGTACATTACAAACGGGCCTGATAGAAAAATCTCGATACTTGCCTAACGACCTGAAGAAAATTATTTTCCCTGTAATTGAACAAAACTCGTTCTTTGCTCACCCGAAAAATCTACTGATGTCAATGGTCTTTGAAAGGAGGAGGAACATAAGGGAGCTAAAGCTAAGAAGAATGTTAAAAGTCAGGCAGACTGTTTCAAAAGGTAAAGACATCAGAAACATTATGACTACTATTTTAAACTCCGATGCGACAGACTATACAGAATTGATTGGAATGTAGCAAAATTTTCATCTTCACCTCCTTTTTGATGAGTAACCAATGAAGAAATACATTCCTTCGTTCATTCAATCCTTCGTCCTCTTTTTTAAGTGATTTCCCAGACAAGGATCTAAAACTTTTCCCCGCCATCTACATGCTGTCAAGCGGTGCATCAAATTAGAAACGGAAGCATCAGTTAAGACATGTGGGCTCCAGTCAAGATATAGTTTCATCAGGCCACACTGAATGCAAGGTCCATGATACCAGATTTTACCACAAAATCGTAGTACGAAGTTGCGTCTAAAAGTCAGACTTAAACAAATGAAATAACAAGTTATGTATTTAAGTAATCTTAGTAAATATAATTAATTTAACCAAATACCCTCATTGGTTGGATGATGTGAAAGATCTGGGCATAACACGAAGCGTAGCCATCTCCCCATCGTCAGATCTAGATTGTTTAAATATTATCAAATATCTAAACAAGCAAAGACCTGCACAATTTATATGCAAATATTAATATTTGTATACAAACTGACCTAAGTGAGTATTTTCTTAATTGATGAAAGTCATTCAAAATTGCATTTTTTCCGATTTTTATTGAACTTGCGCGATAGGAACATATTTTAGAAACTCACTTTTTTACATTATTATTATTGAACAGTACAATCTGCAGATATTTTCCTTTATAGCGATAAATATATATATATATATATATATATATAGGTAAAAATATTTTAAATTCTAAAAAAATCAGAAATTTTCATTTTTTTTTAAATTTTTAAGCGGTTTGCGCGATTGGAAGATACTGTTCGATTTGAAGAATTGTCTTGTTTGTTTTTCTTATATTTATCAATCGCAACTTTTCCGCACTATAGTGACTAGGAAATATCAACTTGACTTTTTTCGCATCACTCTATTGCATATTTATAGCTCAGGAAAAAATATTAGACTGTGACTCGAGAAGCAAGAATTCTTCTCATGGAAGGAAAAAAAGTACGCTCTGGGTATTGCAGCAGCAGAATGATCTTTGGTTTATGGAGCTGTAATCGACGATTTTATGTTAGTTTTATTATTATTATTATTATTATTATTATTATTACGTTTTATTTCTACTTAAATCTTTAATCGCTTCTTTTTAAAACACTATTTTTGATGTCGGTGGACACGAATTTTCCTAAACTGATGCACCTATCTTATTTATATTTTACACACTTCTTCAAAATCGGATTGACTAGTGATTGAATGAAGGTCTTTTTGTTTTTTTCGATTAAAAGTAATTTTACAAGGTTATACGTTGTGTAATTTGTAACAAAAAGTGCACTGTTTTGCATACAACACTTCCAAAAAATCAATTTTAAATTTTTATTCAAATCTTCCGTTCAAACACGAGCTATACTTATCTACTAATAAAAAAATAATATATATTTTCATTTTAGATAAAGCTATTATAAGTTATCTTACCCACCAAGAGAGAAACTTTTGTTTTGAGGGGTCTCTGGAAATCAGGTCCCACCGGCTGAATTTTCTAAACTTTTGAATGAAAATTTTATAAAACATTGTTTAAATGTTGTTCTTTTATATATTCTTAAAATTTTGAATAAAATACTTTATTTATTTTTTACAAAAAATTGAAAATATTTGTTTTTGTTTGTTGTTTTTTTTTACCTTCGAAACCCATGGAATCCCTTAATAACATCTGAAGTCGAAAAAAAGTTTAGGAAATCCCTTTTGTAGCTTTTTGTTTCCCTAACTGATAAATCTTCGAATCAGATGCCTCAACGTCAATTTTGCAAGGCATTTTAATTTTGACCTCACCCCGTATAGAATCTATCATCTTGTATTTTGCGGTTTAATAACGACAAAGGTACAGTCGGGGAAAAAAAGTAAACACCCCCTACTAACTCCTCAACAAATTATCGCAGAAGAAAGTTACTGGTACCGCACGATTGAAAATAAAGTCTATTTTTAAATGATGTATATAAAATTTGCTTAGGAGGCCATCTACATATTAAAACGAAACATAACTTTGTTTTTTTTTTTTCAATAGCAGTACACATTTCTGACAGCATAAATGAACTCTACACCCTTCAATTAGCTTAAAACATTTTTTTATGCAATTCTTACGATAAGTTTCCGAGAAATTAATTATTTTAAAACGAGCGTATTGTAAGTGCTGTATCCAAATTGAAGTTAGGTACTCGATTGTTGACCGCGAGAGCCCTCTTCTTGATCAAGGCACCTTCAGGGCCACTCATGCAGTCAATGAAGTCTGCTGGATTACAGAATAGCATAAGAAATTTCAAAATATCTAGTCTCTTCTATCACAGATGGCGCCTTAAACTATCATTTTGCCGTTTTTTAAGCATAATTTGAAAATTACTCTGAAGAAAAATGTGAAATTTTAGATTTCCATAAAGCAGAACTTAATAAATCTAAATCCATCAAAAAAATTGTAGGTTGCAATTCAAAATTTTTTCGAATATTAATTTTATAATTCATAATTTATATCATAAAATTATAAAAATTTCAAATTCAGCGTATTTATGTTTGGGTATATTAGTATTATTGCTACACAAAAAATTGCATATTAGGAGCATAATTTTAGGAAATATATATAAAGTAGTTGGATGTACCAATCCCAAAACTTTCTTATGTCTTATACATCTTAATATTTCAAAAACTAGTTACAAATGTTAATACTTCAATATTATTAGTTCATTACTATATCAACCTTGATTTTCATCTTAAATTCCTGCTTCAGTCAATTAAATGAACTAAAAACGAGTTAATCTATATCATGATATTTGTTAAAATTAATAGTTTTTCCTTATTCTGTTGTTATGAGATGTTTGGGAGATGTCAGCTTAGCAGGAAATGAGTTCCCGCCTTTGCACGAGCCGCCGATGGACAATAGAACTACGAAAAATCAAGAAAAGTATACAAAAATCATTATCACAGAGCCCCTTTACCGCGCGATATTTCCAAATTCAAGGAGGACCTGTTGGCCAAAGCCAAAAACATGCACAAAAAAATTGGTTCAATTGTATGCATAATTTTATACACTTTTCGATTGTACAATAAAGAAAATGGTACAGCCATCGTAATTATAGCGCCTCCTTCCAGCGGAATTTTTCCAAATTCAGGGAGGACCTTCATACCATGACCAAAAAGAAACACAAAAAATTTGGTTCAATTCTATGCATAACTTCATACACTTTTCGATGGTACAATATTCAAAATGGCACAAAAATCGCTATTATTGCGCCCCTGCCGGCGATTTTTTTCCAAATTAAGGAAGGACCCGCTTGCCATAGCCAAGAACTTAAAATAAAAATTGAGTTCAATTCTATGCATAACTTCATACAATTTTCGATTGTACAATATGCAAAATTGCTATTACAGCGCTCCCTAGCGGCGAATTTTTTCCAAATTCAGGGAGGAACTGCTTGTCATAGCCATAAACTTAAAATAAAAATTCAGTTTAATTCTATGCATAACTTCATACGCTTTTGGATGGTACAATATTCAAAATCGCACAAAAATCGCTGTTACAGAGCCCCCTACCGGCGAATGTTTTCCAAATTCAGCGAGGATCTGCTTGCCAAAGCGAAAAACTTAAAATAAAAATTTGGTTCAATTCTATGCGTAACTTCATACACTTTTGGATGGTACAATATTCAAAATTCGCACAAAAAACGGTGTTACAGCGCCCCCTACCGGCGACTTTTTTCCAAATTCAGGAAGGACCTACCTGCCATATCCAAAAACTTAAAATAAAAATTTGGTTCAATTTTATGCATAACTTCATATACTTTTGGATGGTACAATATTCAAAATCGCTCAAAAATAGCTATTACAGAGCCCCCTACCGGCGATTTTTTTTCCAAATTCAGGGAGGATCTGCTTGCCATAGCCAAAAACTTAAAATAAAAATTTGGTTCAATTGTATGTATAACTTCATACACTTTTTGATGGTACAATGGCGATAGACAGACGGACACACGGGCACACGGACAGACAGACATTTTCTATAAACATGTTTTTGGGGATCTCTGACCCCTAAAACATGTAAATCCGTCGAAAAACGGAAGTCGAAAAAAATTTCGATTACAATAGTTTCTTCTATTGAAGTTAGAAGAAACTAAATATATGGAAACGTAATTTAACATTAGATGCACTAAATTTTGAATTTTTATAATTCAAAAACTTATCAATGAAATGACTTAAAAATTGGTGTCTAGGTATAGTTTGAACCAAAGATCTGAAATATTTCGTTAAAATTGGGTATTGCCATTGAAAAAAAAAATGAAGTTTGGACTCGTTTTAACCCTTCATAACTCGTTCATACCCAATTTAGGTTCCAAAATACAATTAGAATAATATTAAAGCTATAATGTCTAATGTTGCCAATAACATACGTTCTGAAAATATTATTAAATCAATTTTCAACATGTAGATGACAACATTTGTGCTGTTTAAGAATAAAGATAGATTTATTTTTTTCAATTGTTGATACTTGTTCTTTTTGTTTTGTTTGGAAGCTTGCGAAATATCCTATTTTGTTCTGCAGGGTGCTTGTAAAATTTATTTCTTATTATAGTTCCTAAAATTCTTGTGTGTTTAATTTTATAGAATTTTATCAAGGAAAATTATTTTTTCAATTACAGACCAGTGTTGCCGATTAGTAACAAACTGTTTTTTAGCCGTAAACCATACTTAAAACAAAATATGATTTTTTAAATTATTTTTCTCATGATTTATTTAAAAAATGAAAGCCGAAAAATATTATTACAATGATTTTTGAAAAATCAGGCATTTATGGGTTAATATGTATATGGCCCCCTAAGAAAGTTTTATATACATCTTTAAAAGTAGACTTTACTTCTAATCGTTCGGTACTAATAACTTTCGTCTACGACAGTTTGTTGAGGATTTAGTAGGGGGTGTTTACTTTTTTTTCCACGACTGTACATACACATTATTACAGACTTTGACACAATTCATACAATAAACCTCCATAGGAGTAAAAAAATTACCCGGTGCTACGATTTGAACCTGGGTCCATTTGAACCAGCCTTCCTTACTGTTGCTTTAATCACTAAGCTAACCTAGCGCGCATCCTAGCTCTAAAATTTCTCACTAATAAACCAATTTGAGGAACGTAGCCGGTCGGCATGTTGAGGAACGGTCTATCAGAAGGCACTGGGTGAAGGGACAACGATGAATAAATTAATCATCCATCGATCCGTAATATATATGGCGTTAGTTTATGTGCTTTAATATATACTGTGGATGGATTTAATATTAAATTGTTCATCGTTGTCTCATCATCTTGTGCTGCCCAGCGACGTCCCCAACATGATTTATTAGCGAGAAATCGCCGAGCTAGAAGGTCGACCAGCGTAGCTGGGTCCACAGCACGGTACGTTGTGGAGTGTGGACCCATCTTCGAGTCCTTTCAATGGCTAGTTTTTAACTCATGTTGGGTTTATGCATAGGTGCCAACCTCAAACTAATCCTCCGTAATACTTGTGTTATTTGACCCTGGTTTAACGCGTTTCGTACCAGAAATTATTTTAAGAAATGGAATTAAAGATGTTCCATGTAAAAACCTGGAATAAAATAAATAAGCATTCTTAAAATAACTTTTCCGGTTCGAAACGTGGTTAATCTTTGTCAAATTAATCCAGACATTACGGAAGATCAGTGGAAGGTTGGCATCTATGGTTTATGGTATTAATTTTGTCTATGTCTCTAATAATATATGTGTACCTTTAATAAATCATTTCAGGAGTTGAATTTTGTGCTTTCATAAATTAATAATGTTAGATTATATGTATATTTTTGAGCATATAAAATTTTTATAAGATTCATTAAACCTGACTTTTAAAGATGTTATTTTAAACGCGATTTATTTAAAATATGCTTTGAAAATTTTTATACGAAAGAATTTTTATACAAAAATTTACCCCCCTCCCCCGCCAAAAAATAAATAAATATATAAATAAAAAAATAAAAATACATTTCCAAAATAAAAACGTATATCTTGTAAATAACATGTTTTAATTTCAGTATAAATATCATCCTGTGGTGACCAGATTGGTTACCCTTTATTATACACTAATCATTATATTATGGTACTTCTGTAATATATTTAATAGGTATATCCTCCATCACAACGAGAGTAACCAATATTGGCAGAAAGGTTTTTTTTTCCATTATGTAAGCGATTCGTACATTTTTTATGGTTATCAACTTTCTATCCACCGGAACGCCGAACAAACCTGCAATGCTGTTTCGCTGTAATTTTATTATAATACTAAAAAAGATTTTTTTTTTTCAAACATGATATAAATTTTTTTATTAAGTATAGGCATATAAGCCTTCAGATGATTAACCATAACTTAATTTTTTTAAAACTGGATTATATCTGTAGAATTGTATTAATTTAAATAATGCTTCTATTGCAGTAAAACCTATAAGTTAGTGAACGAATATATCTGTTCGCGGCACTGAGAAGGGTAGTAAATAGCTAGGTAAAAAATATTTTTCTTTATCACTTTGTCAGTTGTAATCAAATATGTATTCACATACGATTCCGTTGATATCCATGTACATTTGTGTAGACATTTAATACTATTGTGTAATCTTCCTTAATTAGACACTCTGCTATATGGTGTAGTTTTATAAGTGCGATTTTGCACAATAGAGGCCTTTTTGTGACACTTCTTGAATAGTATCCACACTGTAAAAAAAAAATCTGTAAAGTTACTAAAGTTTTTCAAGGAAACTGGGATTCCAAGAAATTTTTATGTAACGGCAACAGGAAAAATTCCTGTAACAGCGTCTGTTACAGGAATTTTTCATGTTGTCGTTACATAAAAAGTTCTTGGAATCCCAGTTTCCTAGAAAAACTTTAGTAACTTTACAGATTTTTTTTTACAGTGCACTTCAAATCAATATTGTTGCTAGCCATCTTTTTATATATATAGCTTTGTCATGTGATTCGTTTGTATAATTCGTTTGTATAATTCGTTTGTATAAGTTGTAAATAATAATTTTATATTTTATTCAGTTTTTTTTTTCAAAATTATTGTAATCGTAAATGAAGAAATGAAAGAATTACTTTTATAATTTTACATTTTCTTAAATGTTATAAAATAGAATTTCTAGGCTACTGTTAAAGTAAAAAGGAAATTATATTTATTTATGGCAGAAAAAATATATAATTACTAGAAAAAAGGAATTCTGCTTTTTCAGAATTTAGTGTCACTCCCGATGAAAAATATATAATATATGTATATAAATATAAATAGTACGAAACATATTTTAGTTTTAAGATTTTAACACACGCTTTTATTTTATAATAAATGACGACATCCGCATCCACTGTTGAAGTCCTAATTTACGATCCAGTCTTAAACAACAACTACTATAAAGTACGCATAGGACGTCATTATCGTTGAATAATACACAAATCAGCAAAAGAGATGTCGTCATTCAAGAAAGTCGACGAAAGAAAATCGGTTATCTGATGATTCATACGACTTCATTTGTTTGTAATATTAATATAGATACTTAAAATTAAATTTGGTTTATAATAGCTCCATGTTTTATCAGAAAGCATTCATTTATATTTTTTCAAAACTGCACGTATTTTAATTATATCGTTTCAAAGTTGTTATGGAAAAATTGCAACAAAAAGATATAATTACTATTTTACAACTATTTTTCCTTTACTTTCTACAGAAATGGAGTACCTGAGTTGACAAAATTAAACAAATGGCGCTAAAATCTACAAAAAAAAATTTATATATCAAAAATAAATTGAGATGTATTTTTCAAAAAAATTGCATTTAAAAGTACATTTTCCCGAATACGGTGGTATAAAAATTGAAAATGTGCGATATTTAGAAGTTTAAAAAATTTCTGTAAAGTAATTAATCGTACAATCATACATCTCCTTTGTTTTACGTCTGGCTTATACAATGAAATGTTATTTTTTGGCGACGACACATTAATAGCTGGGAGAAAGAAATAGTGTACCGGGCGCTAAAAAAGTTAAAATGCATTATTATGCAGATATTATATTTTTCAAAGAAATGCATAAAATTTCCACAAAAATTATACAAAGCATTTTGAATGTCTGACATATATAACGGATTGTAAACTTTTCGGAATAATTTAAGATCCTCATTAGGAAATTTTGACATAATTTAACATTTAATAAAATTATCCAAATGCGAAATTTTCTTTTCAACGAATGGTTAAGTTTTAAAATCCTCTGAATTCTCATATTCCGCTTTTATAATCTCCACAGCTCCTTCGCTGACATTTTGTCAATTATATTGCCAACAAAATTTAAAGTATCGTAAAATTAATAATTTAGTAATTTTATTAACCAAAATTTAATGTTATATTCAAATTCGAACAAAAATACTGTCTATCATCTTTTCAAAAATACTCATATATATGAAACGGCATACTGGAAGTCATGAAAAAGAATATAATTCATTGAACTACATGTACATATTTCTATAAATAAAAACACATTATGCATTCGAAGTTCGTCGCTCACTTTGAGATATTTTTGTAGAATTTTGAGACAAATTCCGAATTTTACGATCCAAACTTTGCAGAGCATTTGTTTGAAGAAACCCCATGTAACCTGGCATTTGATAAGAAATAACGGGAAATATTATAAAAAATATTTTATTATGTCACAAGATTTATGTTGAAAAATAGCTATTGAAATTTTCCTAGACTGCTTGTTTTCTTGTGTCTTTGAAACCTTTAGGTATGAATATAAAATGTTCGGAATTCGAATTTTGTGAGTAGATAATAAATAAAAAACGAAAAGTGTCCAGTTAAACTGATGACATTGAGCCCACAGTCTATTCATATTAATTGTATATCATTCTCTTATTTCAAAGAACAACTTCACTCGAAAATTAAATTAAGGGGGAATCAGCCGCCACCCCTCTGTTTCCGATCAGTATACTTAGGCAATGAGCCTCCAAAACTCATAAGGGAAGTGCCTTATTTGAATAAACCGGTATACCAAATTTGATGAAAATCGGTCAGAAAACCCATTTATCTAAATTAAAAGAGTATTAGCCCCCTCGTTCCGTCTTTATACTTGAAAATAATAAACCGCCAAATGTAATCAGAGAAGAGCCTTATCAGAATTAACCGATATACCAAATTTGAAGCAAATCTGATAATTCTGCATGAAAAACCCATTTATCTAAATTTAGAGGAATAAATATAAGAGGAACGTGCTGTTAGCCCCCATTCCACTTTATACTTAACCATCAAACTCAGAAAACTAATCACGGAAGCTCCTTATCAGAATGAACAAAGAGAAAAATTTGAAGCAAATCGGATATTTCTATCAATAGTTATTGGTTACGTACATACATACATACATATGTACATACGCACATACATAACCTGCGGGCACATTAGCTCTCAAGCTTTGATAGCCTGTGAGCTAACAAAAAAGAAAATTCTGCGTACAAAACAGCTGATATCAGTCAATATATGCTTCAGGTGTAACTTTATTACAAAAATGTGTGCCATTTCAAAAAAATTTGAAAATGCGTAATTTTTTATCCACTGTTGCATTCGAATTTTAATATATTACAAGGTATCTGGCCCTCCCGGCGTTCTACGGCCTGGATTAGACAATTTAAATATACAAAAAAAATAACATTATCGTCTACCAGGAATGATTTAAATAAATCTCACTACGTTTTTCAAATAAATCTCTAGCCAGGTGATAAACAAAAATATATTTCCGACATTCGGTTCCGCGCATCGCAAGGCAACGTTTTTTTTGGTATAAAGGTATTACTCAGAAAACAGCTAGTGGAATTTTTACCGATTTGGAGTTTTGTTGTATTTGAGAGACAAAATCGACAGTCTTACTCGCTTTAATAAGTAATTTTTAAAATATTATATCATATCTCATGATTTTTTGTTCATCAATTCCTTAGCATTTGCTTTAGACAGGGTTATAATATACTAGCAAATACCGCGGCTTTGCTCGCGTAATATTTGAAATATGCCAAGTGATATTTATATGTCTAATTTTTATTAAAAGGTACTAACTAAATTTTTATTTTATTAAAAGATAATATTTAATTTTATTAAATTGTTTTTTTTTATTAAAAGTTACTTATCACTTTTAGGAATAATTTAAAAATTACTATTTAAAACACAGTTTGATTAAATATCATTATTACACTGTATTAGGCAGAAATGAGACTTAAGTTAATAAAACTAAATAAAACTAAATAAATGATAATTTAGAAAATATTTTGAAACTTTTATGCTCAATTAATACGCTCATTTCAGTATTCATTTGAAGTTTTGAATTTTTTAGAAACCATCTTCTTACATCTTAAAATTAACCATCATGTCAAATTCCAAGTCATACCACCTCTCTCAACATAAAGGGCTATGTTGAAATAGGAAATGTCACCATTAACTTCCAACATTAATTTTGAAATCGTTTTGTTATTTCCTAATATTCCACAGAAACGTATTTTAGAAAACTTTTAAAGGCCTTTTTTAGAACGTTTGTTATTCCTGTGAACCCCATGTGGTAGAATTATCGGCATAAAATACAGCCTGTGTAGGATCAGAGACTCTTACCATTGATTCGCAACTATTACTTTTATAATCGGTTTATATTCCCTGAAATTGCATAGAAATCGTAATTTAGGACTTTTTTAGAATGCTTTTCGCACCTCCCCTTCGCTTCACCTTTTTTTAATTAGAATTTATTTTCGACAGTCCTCGAGGGCATTTATATTTTATATATAACTACCATGCCATATTTAAAGTTTCTATACTTTTCAGTATCACAGAAATCGCAATTTAGAAAGTTTTTAGCTCCTGCAACCGTCTGGTGTAGTGGCACAGACAAATATAGCTTATGTTTGAGCATATAAAGCATATTATGTTTGAGCGTAATATATAGCTTATGTTTGAGCAGGTTCTATCACCAAGAATTTGCAATCACTATTTTTTTAATCGGTTTGGTATTTTATAAGTTTGCTTAAAAATTGTAATTTATAACGCTCACTTCATCTTTTTAAATTTGGAATTTTCTTTCGAATGTTCTTAGAAAGAAGTTGCATCTTGTAAGTAAATACCATACCATACTTCAAAGTGTTAGACCCCGCAGTTGTGCAAAAAACGCAAATTAGAACATGTTTTGCTTTTGCAACCCTCAGATGGTAGTGACAGCAACATAAAATATAACCTATGTTATAGCAGGGACTGCCATCATTGATTTGTAACCATTAATTTTGAAATAGTTTTTGTATTTCCTGAGATTGAGTAGAAATCGCAATTTAGGACGTTTTTAGAACGCTTTTCGCGCATTTTCAACCCTTTTTAAATTTCCAATTTTTTCGAAAATGTTCTTAAAGATCATTTATATCTAATAAATATGCACCTTGCCTAATATTATGTTGCTAGCCCCTACCGATCACAAAAATCGAAATTTAGAACGCTTTTTTTGCTCCTAAAACGTCTAGGTGATAGTGATACCGAAATAAAATAGCGTCTATGTTAGAGCAGAGGCTGTAAGCATCAATTTCCTACCATTACGTTTGAAATCAGTTTGATTCTTCCGGAGATATAGCTGACAACTCGGCATTTAGAACGATTTTGGATTGCATAGAAATCGCGAGATTGCATAGAAATCGCAATTTAGAACGTTTTTTACAACGCTTTTTGCGCATTTTGACCTCCTTTTAAATTTCGATTTTTTTTTAGGAAATGTCCTTAGAGATCATTGATATTTTATAACTACCATTCCAAATTTCACGATTCTAGGCCCTTCCGTAACGCAAAAACCGCAATTTAGAACGTTTTTCTCTGCACTCCTCCCCCCCCTTTGGGGTAGTGGCACCGACATAAAACACAGTCTATGTTGGAGCAAGGGTTGTCACCATCATTTTTACGCCATTATTTTTAGATCGGTTTGGTATTTCCTGAGATTGTGTAGAAACCACCATGTAGAACGTTTTTTAGAACGCTTTTCACGCATTTTCACCCCTTTTAAATTTCGAATTCTTTAAGAACAGTTCTTAGAAATCCTTTATATCTAATAAGAAGTTAATATTTGAAATTTCATATTTCTAGGCCCTTCAGTAACGCAAAAATCGCATTTTTAGAACGTTTTTTGCTCCTGCACCCCATTTCGGGTAGTGGCACCAACATAAAACATAGCCTATGTTGGAGCAAGGGTTGTCACCGTCATTTTGACATCATTATATTTTAAATCTGTTTGGTATTTCCTGAGATTGTGTAGAAACCACCATTTAGAACGTTTTTTAGAACGCTTTTTGTGCATTTTCACCCCTATTAAATTTCAAATTGTTTAAGAACTGTTCTTAGAAATCCTTTATATCTAATAAGTAGCTAATATTTCAAATTTCACATTTCTAGGCCCTCGTGTAACACATAAATCGCATTTTTAGAACGTTTTTTGCTCCTGCACCCCCTTTGAGGTAGTGGCACCGACATAAAACATAGCCTATCTTAGAGCAAGCGTTATCACCATCATTTTGGCACCAATATTTTTTAAATCGGTTTGGTATTTCCTGAGATTGTGTAGAAACCACCATTTAGAACGTTTTTTAGAACGCTTTTTGTGCATTTTCACCCCTATTAAATTTCGAATTGTTTAAGAACTGTACTTAGAAATCCTTTATATCTAATAAGTAGCTAATATTTAAAATTTCACTTTTCTAGGCCCTTCAGTGGCACATAAATCGCATTTTTAGAACGTTTTTTTGCTCCTGCACCCCCTTTGGGGTAGTGGCACCGACATAAAATATAACCTATGTTCAAAGTTCGACTAACACCACAATTTTGATACCATTACTTGTGGAATCGGTTCGGTAGTTCCAGAGCTTACCTCCTACAAATAAACAATTTTTACCTCTTTATATACCTCTATTAGTATAGATAAGATAAGCACTATTTTTACCGGTGTCTAATGACAACTTTTAAGATTTCGATTTATTAACGCAAGTGTATAATTTTATTATCTTTACAAGAAGAAAGTATCGGATTCATGAAAATTTTCGAATTCCGGTTTTCGACGGATTTACACATTTTAGGTGTCAGAGTTGCCGAAAAACATGTTTTTACAAAATATCTATCCGTGAGGCTGTCTATCTGTCCGTCTGTCTGTTTGTCTGTGTGTGACAAAAATTTTGTGGGAGCTCTATCTCGAGAACTGATGACGGGTTTTAATAAAACTTTGGATTTAGTTAGTCCTTGGTATAAATTGGTGCTGATTATTTTTTGTAATTTAGTCAAGAGGTGGCGCTGCTATGTTACATTTTTCACGATTCCCGCAATAGAGAATACGAAGAACTAATGCACGGGTTTTTATAAAACTTTAGATTCATTTAGTTCTTGATATAATTTAGTACATATTACTTTTTGGAGTAACTTGCCAAACAGGTGGCGCCGCTATGCTGCATTATTCATAATTATCGCAATCGCTCTCTCTCAAGAACTAACGCACGGATTTTCACCAAACATGAGATTCAGTTAGTCCCTGATAAAAATTAATATTGTTTAGTTTTTGGTGTAAATTGCCCAACAAGTGACGCTGTTATGCTGCATTTTTCACGATTTCCGCAATAGATCGACTAAGTGAAAATACGATTTTATCGAAAATGTTAATGTGGGTCTTGCTTCAAATCTCCAACAACAAATATCAATTAATTATTAGTAAAAGCTTGTATTTTATTCTTTTTAAAATGTTTTGAAAGAGTACCTTATATTGAAACGAAAAAAAAGTAAAAGTTTATTAGTATTTTAAAAGATATATTATTTTATGCACAACCTGAAACGAAAATCTAAATTTATTTTATAAATAATAAATAGAATGTACATACGTATGATTTTTTTAGTATTATTAATATTCGTCAAAATCGCACAGCAGACACTATTAAAATGTCTTCCCTAAATATAAATTTTAATAAAGTTGCAAAAAACTAATAATTTGTAAATCACTTATGTAGGTAGCATGGATGGGAAAAGGATTCCCAACACATATTACATATCGATGGACAAAATAGTGAAATACTGATGAAAGAAACAAAAGAAGATTGTGAAAGATACAACCAAGGTAATTTAGTAGTGCAGGTCTGTTTCGCTAGCTTTCTAGAAAACATCTTGGATTTGATATGAAATAACAGCAAAATATATAGAAGACAATATGTGCATGCTTAAAATAATTTATGCATGCTAGTATTTCAACAACTTCCAAGAAAATTTAAATATTATGTACATAAAGATTCATTTTTAATTCTTTCTACTTTATTTTTCATTAACAGACGCGTCGGGCGTTGTCCGTGTACGTAACAGTAGGCTTAAATACGAGGGTCACTCTGAAATTTTTTAGATACAACTAGGTTTTTAAAGTTATACTTACAAAATTTTAGGTGTGTTCGAAGTAGTCTCCTCCAGCATCAATGCACTTTTGTAGACGAATTTTCCACAGATTAAATGCCTCAAGCCATTCATTTCTTGGAATAGATGAAAAAAATGCATTTATAGCCACATCAACCTCTTCTTCTGAATGAAAAAAACGTCCAAATAAGTTCTTTTTTAGATTAAAGAATAATCAAAAGTCACACATAGCTAGATCAGGTGAATACGGCGGATGTTCTATCACTTTAATTGATTTTTATTTAAGAAACTCAACTGTTAATCCGGCTGTATGTGAAGATGCATTGTCATGGTGAAGCATTAGTCCCCGAACATTCACTTCTTGTAGAATTTCCGGAAGACATTTAGTGGTATACCAGTTTGCTGTTACTGTCTTCTGTCCTTCCAACTTGATGGCTTTGACCAATCCCGTACTTCTGAAGAAAACGGCATACATCACTTTTTTCAGTGCGCGTTGCCTTTTCACCATTGTCGGCGTGGGATCATATTCAAAGACCCATACTTTCCTTTCTTGACGTGTTGGAACGTCAAAAAACGGTATGTACGTTTCATCACCCGTTACAATTTTAGAAATGATGCGGTGGCCACCATCATTTAGCAATTTAAGAGTTTCTTTACTGATTCTGACAAGCTCCTGTTTTTGGTGCTCATATAGATTATGGGGAACCCAACGGCAAACTACTTTTTTTCATATGCAATTCTTCATGAATAATTTTATGTATGGCTGCGGATCCAATGTTAAGTTCCTTCTGTATCATTTGATAGGTACAGCGATTATCATCCATTAACATTTTTCGTATGGCAGACACATTATCCGGGATTACTGCCGACGGCGGCCTTCCTGTGTGTTCTTCATCCTGAAGAAAATTGCGACCTCTGCTAAATTCTTTAAACCATCTGAATACAGTAGCACGAGCTGGAGATTCATCACCAAATGCTAATTTCAACCGTTGAACGCATTCTTCTTGATTTAATCCTGCTTTAAAATCGTAGAAAATCATAGCGCGAAAATGTTCTCGCGTCAACTCCATTTTCTCTTCTGTTTAAAATTTATTCTACGCTAAACAAGTTGAAGTAAGTCAGTAAAAAATCGTCTGCTGTGTTAAAATACTTTGTATTTTAATATTAAACCGTTATTTTTATTTTGTAAATTCTCATCTGCGCGTATCTCAATAATTTCAGAGTAACCCTCGTATGACTAAAATACGATTTTGCTATAATTTATACTTTCAAATAAAAGTCTTTCCAACGGAATCTAGTATCGGCCTCTCAATATTTATATTGAAAAAACCTAAATAACTCTTTTTAAAGTAAAATGTTACGTTTTTTATTCGGTGTTATAGGGCAATTCCATCGTAACGGACCTAACAATTTATCATCGAATTTTGTTTTCAAATCTATGTAGAAAATTTACTAATAAAGCTAGAACACATTTTTACAATTTAAAATATTTCTTACTAAGTTCTTAATACCCGAATACCTGCACATTACTTAAATCTCTCTTTGAGTCCCAAAAATTGCAATTCAAAATTCTGTAACTGACGTAACATAAAATATACAAACCTTTTTTTCTGCCTTTATTTAAGTGTAAAAATTATCAAACGTATCCAGTTAATAAAAGTGATTTAATGTTCTCAACAACACTAAGTAATGCCAAATTATAACAGTAACTTGTTTAATTAATTTCTGAATAGTAAAAAAGAAAAAAATGGCATTTACACGTGTAACTGACGTAACTTTCTGACTTTACAAAGACAATAATGCTACTTAACTTAGTTTGTAAACAGCAATTTACAATGCCTTTTTATTAAGATTTTTCTGTAGAATATAAAAATATCAAGTTTTCCAATCATACCCTTAAATTAAATATATTATGAATTAGGTTCCCCCTCCAAAAATGATAATTTTCTGTGGAATTGCTCTATATACTTATCCGTACTTCGAAAAAAAAAAAAAAAATAGATCCAGACTTTTTAAAGTTTTCGGAATTTTTTTCATACTAGATCATTTAATATTAAAAAAATAATTCTTTCTGTCCAAACTCTGAAATTCTCATGAGTCATAAATGTAATAATTTCAAAACCGGTGTAAAAAATTTTGGAAAAAACATTGACAGTCGGTTATAAAAAAGGCTGTGTTTTCTTTTCACGTTTTTTCAGGTAAGGTCGTTTAATATTAAAACAACATAGTTCTTGTATATCGTTCGAACTCTTTGAAATTTTTATGAGTTATAATTATAATGTTTCGGAAGGATGCATATAATTTTCGTGCAAAAATATGTATATTTAGTTGTAAAAATACGAGCAAAAGCCCTCCGTGTATTCATGTTCTATAAGAAAAGTTTCGATATTTTATTCATTTTTAAATATTTCTAATCCTACTAATGCTTCAAAAGTTTGATAGGTGATATAAATCGAATGTACATAGAACGTGTAGCAACATTGTGTTAGTATACTGATAGATAGTTATTTTTAGTAAACATAAAAATGTAGTTCCGTGATTTGCGAAGTGACACCCAGACAAAAATTTTAAAAATATTAATATTCGTATTTTTTAAACTAGTTGCACTGATGTAGAGAACAAAGTATCCGCAATAAGCAGGTGTTTTACCTTTTGTAGCATATATAAAACTATGTCCTATTCAAACTTTGAAAAACGGTGTGGGGGGGGGGGAAGGGGGCATGAAATTGATTTTTTTTTTTTTTTTTTTTTTTTTTTTTTTTTTTTTTTTTAATGCTTATGCAAGAATTAAAATTCGTTTTTTTTTTTTTTTAATGAAGTTTGCGGCATTTGATATTAAAAGTTGAAAGTAGGCAATATGTTTTTAGTTTTTCGGTATTTTGAACGATTCGGCCGATGTACGCATAGAAAGAAAGGGGGAGGAGTGGATTCGCAATTTTGTATCTTCCCTGCATCGGATTCTCCAAAATTTCGTTTCTGTCGTCGTGCTGTGAATTTTCGTGCCAATTTTTGGTATTTATTATGATTTTAAATTAATATCTCGGTTAATTAACAAAAAATGAAGAATCTGAGACTCAGAAGCATCAGGAACTGCCTTGGTCTATCAATATCCCAATTTCCAGACCTCCATGCACTTTAAAATTTCTTAACCATCCTAAACTGATAGATACAGAAAAAATATTTATTACATAATTTCGAAAAAATATTTTGCTCTGCTTCTTAATACTAATAATAGAAAAGAAACATTACATGATTCCTTATATCTGTAGTTTTTGTGAAGGATTTTAACACTTGTGATTACTATTATGCTACCAAAATGTTCTTTTTTTAAAGAATAAAATAAATACATAAAATCAGATACTTCGATTGCTTTTTATGAGCTTCATAGAAATTTTTTTGAAGATTTTTCTAATTTAAACTCATAATAAAATTACTGAATGTTTTAAACAATTTTCAATAAAAAATAGGAAAGAGGAAAGGCTTTTCATAGGTTACGTTTGACACACTGACATCGTTTTTATAAACAAAAATTACAACAACAAATTACAAAGGATTGTGTAAATTACAGTGGTACTTTGTTTCTTACATAAAATTCCTTCCAAAAAATTGGTGGAAAACTGATTTCATTTGGAAATTGCCTAAAATTTACCTCAAGAAATAATGCATTGCGGTTAATTGGTTCCTGTTTTACTACTGCTTTAATCGGTTGCCAAGTTGTCACCACTTGCATTTACCAATTTCAAACAATACACTGTATAGTAAAAAATTAAATTGTAAAAAAAGTTATACATTGTATGTGACAATATCTATTTTATAACATTTTATTGGAAGTTTTATAAATACCATAGCGGCACCTATATTGGTGAAATTTCCGATACTTTGTGATTGAAAATCAAACGTGGAGAGTATTCCATTCTTCTTTTATCAGATCACTAGAACCTCACAATTTACTCATTCCTTCTTAATTTCAAAATACATGAAAATACCTAGCACTAGAATTAATATGTGGCATGTATATATACTTTGCACTAAATCAAAAAAGAAAGAAAGAACTAAAAATAATGCTTCGAGTATAGATTATGAAACACTTTCCAACATATTCAAAAAATTGTAACAGAAATGCACTGTTTAAAAAGGTGAAAAATGATATTTAAGAAAACAATTAGGAAAAGCATAACGAATGTGTATACTCAATTTCTGCAATTACCGTCCATAGTCCAAAAAACTATTAAAATTCTTTTGTGAAGCACTGTATATTATCTATAGATTTGTATGCATACTCATTCTTCTAATGTGCTAAAATTAATTTAAGTTAGAAAACGCAGGAGACAGTCGAAAATTCCCTTTCAGGAAGTTCCGAAGATAAACGGAAATGTACACGAATTCTTTTGTGTACCTTGTGTATAATCTACAGCTTTTATTCCTACCAAATAATACTAAACAGATTAGTTAAAGTTAAAAATGCATATCAAATATCGAAACGAATTTCCAGTAATTATCGCTCTTAAACAGTACCGTAAACCAAATTATTTTGTTTGTCTATGTAAATAAACGATGAAATACTATGCCCACCCTTTTTTACTGTAATCTTATTCTACTGTGCCTCAGTGATGCAATATGAAATTCAATATTCTTGAAACAGAAAAACATCATGAAAAGACAATGTAAATGACTTCCCCTCATACATCATAATGTAACGGAATTCTCTTATGTGTCTCTTTAAACGAATTATGATGACTACACACTTCATTCTCGATACCGAACATAAAATAATACACCTTAATAACATATATTAATTCCATGGCAATCCGAATGCATTTACGCTAGTGAAAGCTCGGGAAGACAGCCATAGACCAAACAAACCAAATTCATAAACACATTTCATTTATGTTGGAAAGGGTTAAAACATGAATATAACCAGAAAGGTTTCTGTATATGAATTTCAATATTTTTGAAACATAAAAACATCCTATTGTAAACGATCCCCCTCCCCCCCTATGCACCATAATGTAACGGAATTCTCTTGTGTGCCTCTGTAAACGAACTATGATGTCTACACACTTCATTATCGATACCGAATATGGCATAGTACACTTTAAAAACATATATCAATTCCATGGCGATTCGAATGCATTTACGGCAGTTACAGCGCGGGTAGACGGACGGCCAGACAAACCACATTCATAAACACATTTCAGTTGTGTTGGATGGGTTAAAACAGGAATATAACCAGCAAAGTTTCTGCATATCAATTTCAATATTTTTTAACCATAGAAACATCCTTAAAAGACATTATAAACGATTTCCCCCGTATAACATTATAATGTAACAGAATTATCTTGTGTGTCCCTCTAAACAAACTATGATATCTACACACTTCGATACCGAACATGACATAGTACACCTTAATAACATATATCAATTCCGTGGCGATCCGAATGCATTCACGACATTTACAGCTCGGGTAGACGGTCGGCCGGACAAACCACATTCATAAACACATTTCAGCTCTGTTGGAAAGGGATAAAACATGAATATAAGCAGCAAAGTTTCTGTATATGAATTTCAATATTTTTGAAACATAGAAACTTCCTTAAAAGAAATTATAAACAATTTCCCCCGTATAACATTATAATGTAACAGAATTATCTTGTGTGTCCCTCTAAACAAACTATGATATCTACACACTTCGATACCGAACATGACATAGTACACCTTAATAACATATATCAATTCCATGGCGATCCGAATGCATTCACGACATTTACAGCTCGGGTAGACGGTCGGCCGGACAAACCACATTCATAAACACATTTCAGCTCTGTTGGAAAGGGATAAAACATGAATATAAGCAGCAAAGTTTCTGTATATGAATTTCAATATTTTTGAAACATAGAAACTTCCTTAAAAGAAATTATAAACGATTTCCCCCGTATAACATTATAATGTAACAGAATTATTTTGTGTGTCCCTCTAAACAAACTATGATATCTACACACTTCGATACCGAACATGACATAGTACACCTTAATAACATATATCAATTCCATGGCGATCCGAATGCATTCACGACATTTACAGCTCGGGTAGACGGTCGGCCGGACAAACCACATTCATAAACACATTTCAGCTCTGTTGGAAAGGGATAAAACATGAATATAAGCAGCAAAGTTTCTGTATATGAATTTCAATATTTTTGAAACATAGAAACTTCCTTAAAAGAAATTATAAACGATTTCCCCCGTATAACATTATAATGTAACAGAATTATCTTGTGTGTCCCTCTAAACAAACTATGATATCTACACACTTCGATACCGAACATGACATAGTACACCTTAATAACATATATCAATTCCATGGCGATCCGAATGCATTCACGACATTTACAGCTCGGGTAGACGGTCGGCCGGACAAACCACATTCATAAACACATTTCAGCTCTGTTGGAAAGGGATAAAACATGAATATAAGCAGCAAAGTTTCTGTATATGAATTTCAATATTTTTGAAACATAGAAACTTCCTTAAAAGAAATTATAAACGATTTCCCCCGTATAACATTATAATATAACAGAATTATCTTGTGTGTCCCTCTAAACAAACTATGATATCTACACACTTCGATACCGAACATGACATAGTACACCTTAATAACATATATCAATTCCGTGGCGATCCGAATGCATTCACGACATTTACAGCTCGGGTAGACGGTCGGCCGGACAAACCACATTCATAAACACATTTCAGCTCTGTTGGAAAGGGATAAAACATGAATATAAGCAGCAAAGTTTCTGTATATGAATTTCAATATTTTTGAAACATAGAAACTTCCTTAAAGAAATTATAAACGATTTCCCCCGTATAACATTATAATGTAACAGAATTATCTTGTGTGTCCCTCTAAACAAACTATGATATCTACACACTTCGATACCGAACATGACATAGTACACCTTAATAACATATATCAATTCCATGGCGATCCGAATGCATTCACGACATTTACAGCTCGGGTAGACGGTCGGCCGGACAAACCACATTCATAAACACATTTCAGCTCTGTTGGAAAGGGATAAAACATGAATATAAGCAGCAAAGTTTCTGTATATGAATTTCAATATTTTTGAAACATAGAAACTTCCTTAAAAGAAATTATAAACGATTTCCCCCGTATAACATTATAATGTAACAGAATTATCTTGTGTGTCCCTCTAAACAAACTATGATATCTACACACTTCGATACCGAACATGACATAGTACACCTTAATAACATATATCAATTCCATGGCGATCCGAATGCATTTACGACATTTACAGCTCGGGTAGACTGCCGGCCGGACAAACCACATTCATAAACACATTTCAGCTCTGTTGGAAAGGGATAAAACATGAATATAAGCAGCAAAGTTTCTGTATACGAATTTCAATATTTTTGAAACATAGAAACTTCCTTAAAAGAAATTATAAACGATTTCCCCCGTATAACATTATAATGTAACAGAATTATCTTGTGTGTCCCTCTAAAAAAACTATGATATCTACACACTCCGATACCGAACATGACATAGTACACCTTAATAACATATATCAATTCCATGGCGATCCGAATGCATTCACGACATTTACAGCTCGGGTAGACGGCCGGCCGGACAAACCACATTCATAAACACATTTCAGCTCTGTTGGAAAGGGTTAAAACATGAATATAAGCAGCAAAGTTTCTGTATATGAATTTCAATATTTTTGAAACATAGAAACTTCCTTAAAAGACATTATAAACGATTTCCCCCCTATACAGCACAATATAACAGAATTATCTTGTGTGTCCCTCTAAACGAACTATGATGTCTGCACACTTGATTTTCGATGCCGAACATCACATAGTACACCTTAATAACATATATCAATTCCATGGCGATCCGAAATCATTTAAGACAGTTAGAGCGCGGGTAGACGACGGCAAGACAAATCACATTTATAAACACATTTGAACTATGTTGGAATGGTTAAAACATGAATCTAAGCAGCAATGTCACTTTACATGGGTCTGAAAATGCATAGATTTCGTTACCGTTGCGGTCGTTGTAACTCATGGTAACGGTACGGTACCTTAAGGGGTCAGATACCTTTGAAGCTGACAAAATGCATGCAAATGAGACACTGATATGGATTGCTATAACTCCGCATATGATTAAATTTTGATATGAAATTTTAAATACACATTAAAAGAGTCATAGGCTAATAGTTAATGCTCTGAAAGAGAAGTCTAGATGCATGTAAAGTTTTTTTTTTTTTACTTCATTGGAAATTTAATGTTTTTTTAATAAGCGAATTCACATTATATGTCTTGCGTGCATGATTTCTTATAAATGAATTTTCAGAGTGAGGGTAAAATTTTTTGTTGAGTAGAAATATAATATATGTTTAAAATGACCTACACTGAAAAAAAAATATAATGATTAGTTTTTGAGAAAATAAACGTAAAATTAAAAATCTCAAATATTTTAAATTACATTTGTATAAAAAAGTCATAATTTCTAAATTTGTTACTTGATGAACATAATAGTAGGTAATTTTTTGCATCTATAAAGTTGTTACTTTCATTTAAAATTTGATTAAATTGCATCCAGCCATTTCTTAGAAATCATGCGGGTAGTGACCAAAATCAACGTTTTGAGAAAATTGACTATAAATATCCAATTGCCCCTTGATAACATAAAGAGAGCTCAAACTGTTTTCGTCATAACTTCCATTCTAAAGCAAATTTTGCATGTTTTTTATATATATATATATATATATATATATTCCTTAAGAGTAAAATTTTAATATGAGCTATTAAATAATAAAATAAAAAATATTTTTGGACACTTTCACAGGTACCTGTCCCCTTAAAAAGAAAAACAAAGAAATCAGTCCCTTTATTTAATATTTTTTAAACAGTCTATTAAGCGGCGGCATTCGCACTGTTTTAGAACAAAAATTATGTTAGAGTACCGAAATAAATTTATCTTAAATGTTTTGTTCAAGAACGATTTGTTCGAAAACTGGTAAATTCGAGAATAGGGGCGCTACTGCAGCATGATAATTTAATCTATCATGTTACACTACAATTTCTATGTGACAGCGTAAAAGAAATCGTGAATAACAATATAATGTGTATCATTATATGTAACATCGTATTAAAGGAGAATAATATTCTTTTGAAGCATTGTCAAGCATTATCAACTGCTCGTGCAGTTCCATATATTTTCAAAGAATTCAAAGCAAAACGTAAAGTATTATTCTCCAACTTTTGAAAAGTATTTGTGACAATATATCTCATATAGCAGTGACATACAACTGACGAGAAATAATGGAATTTAATATATGAAATATTGCAGCAAATCTCAAACAAGATTTATGTCAGAAAATACTTTCTGAAAATTTTCGTTTCATCAAATTTGAAATCTTAATTTTATTCATTTCCATTACTTATATAGGTATTTCGTAAATCCGGGATTTTCATTTTTTAATTATGGTGCTTGAATATTATTTTTAATAACGTGTGTCTGACTTGCACTTTATTTTAGTACCAACATTTCTGAAGAAACTTTCTCGTGCTAAGATTTTACAACATTTACAAAAAAGAAAAGAAAACTTTATAAATAGTTTCGACACAATTTGTAAGAAAATTAAAAAATATATATACTGTTTCTTTGAAATAAGTGACATTCAAAATAAGGGATCGACAGCGAGGTCTGTCATAGTTAACGCATTATATATTTTTTAAGATATTAATTTATGTTACCAGTATGCTGGTGAAATATTTTCATCATTATTTTCATCGAGACAGGTGGGTTAAGCGGTTTTATGTTCAGGAATTTATCAGAAATCAGTCACAAGCAAATAAGAGGTTTTATAAATATTTTATTTTTTGATTGAATCCAAATATTACAAATTTACAGTTTGTAGCTACTATTCATATATTATCAATCACACACACACAAAAAATAATTGATATTTTTATAGAGTTAGTAATCGTCGGAGTTGTAGCAAAGCTAATCCATGAACAGAAGTAGCTCTCTATTGGAAGTGTTACATTGTGTTCTTTTGGTTCTGTAAAAAATAAGATTTTTAGTATATTACTGGTGGACTCGCTCTTTGTTGCCCGGGAATGGGATCATAACTTTAAATATAACTAAAATCAATGTTGAATGATTTTATATATTTAAACGAAATCCTTTATAACTATCCTAATGCTGGAGAGTGTGACGCACTGCCTTCGTTAATATAAAACTTCGAGGTTGTATGATTTTTAATTTTCAAATGAAAAGTTTTTAACATCTCGAGTTTTGCATCACCGAGCAAAATCCGAATCGAAATTTATTTTATTATACACTGCTCAAAACAATTAAAGGATATTGCAGTTTTAGGTGGATTTCGTATCTGGTAAATTGTTTAGCTGATTGATACATGGTCGACAGACATAGTAGGTTATATGAGAATAAATTACACATGTTTGGCAGAAAAAAATGCATTTTATTGCGCATTTGTGTACTAAAGGAAAAAAACACAATTTGTACATATGAGAAAAAAAGAATAAGAAAAGGTGTTTTCTTCAAAGAAAATCATTTTCAGTAGGGGGTATGGTTTCCACGGGCGGCCAGCAACGTTGAACACCTTTGAGGCATGGACTCAATGAGGCTATTAATGACGAGTTGGGGTATTCTGCCCCACTCTTCCAGAAGAGCTCTTTCCAGTTCTTAGAGAGTTTGTGGGGGTTGTTGGCGGCCAGAAACTCGTCTTCCTAGAGCGTCCCAAACGTGCTTGATTGGATTCATGTTTAGAGAACACGCTGACCATTCCATTCGAACGATTCCTTCCTCGAAAAGGAAATCCTCCACCAGGTTTGCACGATGTGGCCTGCAGTTATCGTCCATTAAAATGAAGTTATCTCCGATTTCTTCAGCGTAAGGGACTACAATAGGTCTGAGGATCTCATCCCTATATTGGCGACCAGTCAGAGCTCCATCTCGAATGATGTAGAGGTCAGTGCGCCCGTCAATGGAGATGCCAACATACACCAACACTCCTCCACCGCCAAATCTGACACTTTCGTGCACGAACGCAGGATTATTCCTACTGCCACGGTCCCTCCAGATGAAAATACGCCTATTATCCGGATGCACAGAAAAACGGGACTCGTCAGAAAACAGAATATTGCTCCATTCATTTCTCCTCCAGTTGACATGCTCGGTTGCCCACTCCCTGCGGTCGCGACGATGCCTTGATGTTAATCTAACACATACCATCGGTCGGCGAGCATACAGACCTACAGCATGGAGCCGGTTTCGGACAGTCTGAGTTGAAATCGTGGTGCCTGTAGCCGAGCGAAGGTGTTGTTGGAGAAGAGTAGCTTTCATGGTTCGGTGTCTCCGAGCTGTTAACGCTAAATACCGATCTTCATTGGGCGTTGTTGCCCATCTACGACCTTGCCCTGGTCTTCGGCCTGCACATCCACTCTCCAAAAAACGGTTCCAGATCCTGGAAATGACACTTTGTGACACTCCAATGGCTTGCGCTACTTCGGCTTGAGTTTGGCCCCCTTCTAACCTACCAACAATTCTCAAAGCTTCTGAATCTGTCAAATGACTTCGCTGAGACATCGTACTCATCGAAACAAAGCAATCACTGAATGCCGATCATCCTTGTCTTCATTATCTTTTATCCAGTTGAAAGTCAAATTTCATTCGCTGCCGCTGAAGCGACGTTTTTGACGTCGAACTCAAAATTTGCATACTCCACAGTTTGAAAACCAGAAAAATTTGCATTTGTGATTCTCTTCTTCTATTTTCGGCAAAAAAATTTCGTTTATATCTTTATTTTATATCAAACTTCAAATATCCTTTAATTGTTTTGAGCAGTGTATTTAGATTGAATGCACTTAATTACTCACCTTCAGTGTTTTAGGCAATTATCTTTAATATTTAATAAATTTATAAACTTTTATTAAATTGTGTTTTAACCCACTCATAATATCTGCGAAGCTCTTCTTCTTTAAGATTTTTATATGTTATAAAAATTATGTATAGAAGACTACATGAAAAATCGACGTTAAAGTAATAATATTTAGTAGTGAAAGTAGCTTCCAAAAAGTTTTTTCTACTATTTTGTTTTATATAGACTACTTTCAAATACACTTAAAATTAAAAAAAAAAAAATTACAGTTTTAATTTAACAAACAGTTTGAAATTTGTATGAGTTAAAAATGGAATGTTTTCTTAGCCTGCGTAAAAAAATCATGAAAAAAAATATTGATATTTGGTAGTAGCGGTTGTTAGAAGAATTGTTTTGTGCTTTACACCAGCTCGTTTAATAATAATAATAAAAAAAATTATTATTGTCAGAACTTTTTGAAACTTTTATCGGTTAAAAAATTAATGTTTTAGCAGTCCTTGTTAAAGAATTATGTAAAAAATATTATTATCTAGTTGAAAAAGAAATATGTGCCTTTGACAATTTTAATTTTAATTTTCTGCGTCGGGTTATTTAACATTAAAAAATAGTTGTTATCGTCTGAACTATTTGATATTTTTATCTGTTACAAAATATGTCAGTTTCAAAGTCTTCGTAAAAGTTTAGAGAAAAATATGCTGATTTAGTCATTAAAACACGAGCCGAAGCAGAACGAAGGCGCTCCCAAACCGCCCATGTTTTTGCATTCCGATCGAAAAATTTTCAGATTTATATATTTGGCGCAGCATGTCCCCTAAGGGATTTTGCGCCATAAAACCCTATACAAACAATCAGATTTATATATATATACAGGGTGTTCCAGAAGTAATGGGACAAAATTTAAGGGGAGGTAGGGGACATCACAAGGATTCAGATTTGCATAGCAACCCAGGGTCGGAAACGCTTTCCTGGCGCGGTAGTGACGACACAAAACACAAGAAAGAGGAGACGAATATCAGGAGAAAACATGTTTATTATCCTTAGTACATCAAAAAACTATGAAGAAAGAACATTAAAGGGACAACGATCGTCATCAAAGTAGGTGTTCGAAATTACGACCCCGGACCGTGATGCATGGAAGCGCATCTCCGGCGTATGGAAGATCTAATGTTCTCGAAAATACTGGGAGTGCCCCGGACTTCCCCAGCAGCTGCCACGATGCGTGCAACAAGTTCCTCAATAATTTCCAGCATTGTCCCGACATTTTTGCAGTAATAAGAATAATAAACATGTTTTCTCTCCCTGTTCGTGTCCTTTGTGTCGTCACTACCGCGACAGGAAAGCGTTTCAGACCCTGTGTTGCTATGCAAATATGAATCCTTGTGATGTCTCCTACCTCCCCTTAAAGTTTATCCCATTAATTCTGGGACACCCTGTATATATATATATATATATATATAATAAAAATTTTCGCCTTTTATCTTAGTAAAACTATTCCAGTTCTTATTATTTATCCTTTTCCTGCATCTCTGTAACTTCTCTAACATCCAAAAGGAAGGTCACTTGTCGAATAAAATACGTAGTAGGATTTCTAGACAACATGTCAGCTTCGACATTTGTTGAACCCTTTTTATAGTCAATATCATATTCAAACGTAGATAGTTTTAATGACCATCTGAATAATCTTCCCCTTAGATGTTTAGCATTTTATAACCATACAAGAAATGCATTGTCGATGTGCATAGTAAACTTAACACAATGAAAGTAGTGGTAATATTTGGTTAATGTGTCAATGATGGTAAGACACTCTAATTCGGTAATAAAATACTTCTTTTCATAACTTCTCAATCACCTTGAATAGTATGCAATTGGACGTAAAAAATTATTACTATCTGGCTGTTTAAGGACTGCACTTACTACCACCTGTGAGGCATCAACAAACATATGGAAGGGTAATTTAGGGTCATAAATTTTCAAAACATGTTTAGCAATTAGGGCATCTTTTAGTTTTTGAAATGAATTTTGTCAATCTGAATTCCATTTTCATATGGTATTTTTCGTAAGTAACTTATTCAGGGAGTGTCGGATTTCTGCATATTTATCAATACATTTACTATGTTACTTTGTGACATGTTGCCGTTGACTTTTGTGACATATCGACGAAAATATAGAATAGTAATTAATGGTATATACTTTGACAACCCTCTGTCATCATGAGACAACTGGAGCGCAGTCGTGGTGGCGAATAGTAGACAGATTCAAGAAAACATTGGGAGAATTTCTCCTTGAATGAATAATAGAGGTATCAAGATTTTAACGTGGTTTATTTGGCTGACGATATAGTAACTTTTCCGGTAGAAGATCCATCAGCTATCAAATAACCGCTGCTCCACTTCACAAAAAACTTATGATGTTAAAAGATAGTAGAATCTACATATTAGAAGTTATTCACACCACGTGTAGGGGATTTATTAAACAACCAAAAACGTAAAAATCTCTCGCTCCTAGTCTATGTAACAGTATAAATACTCAAAGAAACAGAGCATGAACGGATACATTACTAGCGAATGAACAAATCGCTAGTAATGGAAAGTCGGAAGGACGCGATGAGATGCACAATACGATAGGACTTAATTCCTTGGGAAGGGGGGAAAGCATACGTGACGACGATGTGAACTCTTTAGCGTCGGCGTCAGAATCATTACGGAAACAAATATTGGCGGGAGGCTGTCCATGGAATTATGGGAATAGAATATCAGAGAACAAATGCTATTAAAAACATTCGAAACAAAAATAATTTAGTTTTAGAATAAAATGAAAAAGTAATTTAATGGGTTTTATAAGATTAGACGAATGGATTAAGGTTTTTAGAATAATAAAAGAATACGCATTTAAAGCATGGAAAAAGATAAAAAATATTTAAGATATTATTAAGCTAGGTGAAAAAAAAAAGGATAAAGATTAAGAATTTGGAATAGTTTTACTAAGATAAAAGGGCGCAAATTTTTATTATTACACACACACACACACATATATATATATATATATATATATGTGTGTGTGTGTGTGTGTGTTTAAGTTGCAGTTAAGAATTTCCCGAAAGAGTTAATATTTGTATTTTTGAAAAACAATTGTACTTTCAAAAAAAATTCTTAACTATAAGTTTATTTTTCTTTCTTTTTATCGCTATCTTTAAAATTGAACCCAATGTTGATAATCATGATGGGAGTGTTAGCATAAGGTAAAAAAATTAAAATTCGAAATAGAACCTTTTAAAATATTTTTTAAAGGGCTGACATTTTTTTAATGGATTGTGTCGTTAAAAACTATTCGTACTTATTTTCTTACTTCGTAAGTCATTCTTTTATCCGTATTTTGTACTACTGTATATTCTACTGTATATTCTTAAGAAATACGTGAAATTAAAAAAAAGCGAATCTCGAACTTAACCTTTTCTCAGACTGCCGGCTCCATAAAAATCGGACGTAGGCACGTTCGGACGCGCTTTTCAATTTTCAGAAAAAAAATAATGCGTTTTCGAAAAATTTTTAATTTATATCTCGGTTAGGTATCCAAAGAGTAAAATCTGAGCCTCATTTGGACTGGAATGTACCTTGGAATATCACCATACAAAACTTTCAGGGTAAAATTTGATAGCAAAAGCCAACAGACTTACAGAGCAAAACTTTATCTTATTAATATAGTTCATTTACAAATAGTTAAAATGATTTTTTTTTTGTCCTTGCGAACTTTAGAGATAAACTTTAAATTTTAGTTTGAATTTAAATTAAATTTGACGGTAAATTTTATGTAATTGTTTAAAAATATTTTTCGAAGAAAATCAAAATCCCTGGGCATAATTTACTGACTTCTGGAGCTTATATCCTTTATTTTATGTGTTCTGTAACAAAATGAGTGCTATATTATACTAATATTTACAATGCGATAGAATGCTGTATACTTGGCCTTTTAACAAACTTTATATTTTCCCTAAAACATTTGAATATATTTTATAATACGGAATACACCGGTTATATCGGACTGTCATGGAATCGATAAAAGTGGTACGTTATAAGCAAAACTTCCAGTTGTATTCCATAACACAAATGTGAAAAGCCCATAATAATTAATGAAATACTATACATTTTATATCTAAATTCAATGCATTTCTTACAATTATGTAGACAAATAAAATGAAAACGAAATGCTACTATAGTTTTTTTTAATATCTATAAATATACATCAGAAAACAAAATTTCTTCATTTACAGTTTTACGTCTATCTCTGCATTTAAAATAAACAAGCACATACATTTCACATACATTTCCACTGACATACTTTTAAAAGTATTGGAAATTATAATCACTTACAAGGAAAAGCATGCATATACATATAAAAATAAATATATTACATATATTTTTAAATGTATATTTGAGGCAGCATAAGGAATGCAAAGAAAAAGTATAAATTATATGTCTCTAAATCAAAATGGAGCAGCATATTTAGAGTGTAGAGAGAAATTTATATATTTGTAAAAATAAAATTATATCTAACATTCGAAAGTCCTCCCTCAGTTTCAAATGTTTAAAATATCTTGTGCGAAATCCTGAACTTTACTGTTCACTCTCCTTAAAGTATTTCCTACAATAAATCACATCATCCTGACATCTGATGAAAAATAATGGAAATTCAAATATAAAATATTGTACGAATCTGAAGTAACATTTATTTTCGAAAATATCTATTGGATTTCTGCATTGTATGAAGTTTGATTTCCAATATATGTTGTTACATTTCAAGTTTCAAGATTAGAAATTCAGTACTGGTGTTATTTATTTCTCAAAGAAATAAATATTTTGTAAAAAGAATGTATAAATTTCATAACATCTGCGTTAAAACGTTCGAATGAAAAAAGAAAATTCATAGGAGAATAAAAATATCATCTAACGTATGTTTGTCTGTTTTAAAGACGTAAAATAGCGTATGAAATCTATAATAATAATTTTCAGCCTGAAGGTTTACTACTAAATATTAGGGTAATAAAAATTTTGTTAATAAATATTTGTATGTTTTTCTCTGTATGTGTATAATGTGAAGGCTGCATCCACTGTTAGAAGATTTCGAAGGAATGTAGGGGAGACTAGGGAGGATTGACCCACTTTTTACAAAATGATTTTTAAGTTTTTTAATATTGAACGTAGAATAATGTTTTATGTATCATTTTATTCGTTATACAACCAGTTATCAAAATAAAATTGCTACATAAGTGTAATATATAAGAAATTTGAAAAATGGTCGATTTCAACCATGAGAAAATAATGGGTCAAGGCTCCCCACATATGGGAGGCTTAACCCACTATATGGGAGGCTTGACCCACTTTGTTTTAAATTGAAATATTTGTGAAAAGAAATAAAATCTGTTTAAAAAAGGCAATATAACTTTATGCTACATGCTTTAATTATCATAAAAATCATTTTTGAAAATATGATGCTTAAACAAACCTGTTTAGACGCAACCGCAAGCCAGGGAGAATTTTTTTTTTTTTTTTAAACAGAATTTCGTCTGAGCAGGTACAATTGTACAGCAGAGAAAATGAAATTTTAACATTTAAGACAGGTTCCGTTGTCATAGGGTTTCATGTATTATTATGCCCCGAATTTATAGCCACTGTCCAGCTTTTTTTTTTTTTTTAATCATTTTCCTACTTTTTGTGACATTTGACCTGACAACTCTAATTGTCACATAGTTTCGCTTAATCTCACTGTATTCATGCTGGTGAAATTTGTCTACATATCTTCCAAAAGGTTTTCGATCAATGCTAGGTTCTTTTGCAGCCGCATGCGCACTTAACTAATCATTATCTTCTTTATCACTCTCAGTGGCAAAGTACTTTCAGTACTAAAATGTTGAAATAAATGATTGGCACCGGCATTTACGAACAAATTTCTTTGGAAATAAGAAAAAGGGTATATATTCACATACATATTAAATGGAAAAGATTTTAGCAAAATTGTGGTGCCATTGTGGCGTTTGGGAATTAAAATTAAGTGGTTTCATAAGCATACAGCTGCCCCTGAAAGTGTTAAGACAGCTGCTTTCATACTTTCTATTAGTTTCTACGCTTTTACACTGCTTCTATTTACCTATTGTAGTAATATTTAAATGGAAAAATTTTCTATCAACTTTCTCATTTATATTTCATTTTTTTTTTTTTTTTGCCGCGAATACTATAGCAATTTTTCACATCTTTCTTTAATCTAAACATTTTCTTTTCCATCACCCTATTTACTGTGGCTTTACAGAATAAATTTACATTCTTTTTTCTATATAACCTTTAACATTTCATTATGCATAGTGTATCATAAAATGATTTCATCTGGTCAACCCTCCCTCACATTGACTGGGTCAAGCTTCCCCACATAGCCCTTTTCTAAAGAATAGCATATTGTTATGTTAGGCCTAACTTACTGTACAATCTTTATGCCTGGAATAAAAGCTAGATATTTCTGCATTACTTAAAACCTACTTACTTAAATTTCTATGATATATTTTATCTGAAAAAAGCTTACAAAATATTTCTAAAAAACACAACTTTCAGGTTGAAAACGCTTTACAATTGATTTTTCCACACCTATTTCGATTATCTGTATGAAACAAAGACTATTGTTTGAACGTTCCAGTAGCTTTGGTTGACACCTAATAATAAAACTGTGAAATTCTTTTAAATATGAAAACTGATGTGTGGGTCAAGCCTCCCGTATGGTCAACCCTCCCTAGTCTCCCCTACATGTAAGTTAATTTTTAGGGATTCTATAACAAAATAAGAGTTTTATTATATTAATATTTACAATGAGATAAAATGCTTTCTAAATATTACATTTTTGGATCAAAATCACATATTATGATTTCCCAAAATTTACCATGCTTAATACGTTATCAGTTGTCAGCAAAGAATGATACAGATCTTTAGAGAGTTTGTAATCAGAGTTTTATGTTACCATTACTTAAAGCTAACATTAAAGCTAACATAATGATTTTCAATAAAAAAATAATGTTTTATATTTTATTGTTAAAAAGACGGCATAAATTGTGTTCATTCATTTGATTGACGTTTCAAACATTTACTAATACATAATACATTTAATAATAACAAACTGTATGATTTCCTTAGGAATAGAGATTTTAATATTAAAAAGTGACTGTAGATGGCAGCTCTAAAAATTTGAAAAGGACTGTTTTTTCTGAACTGAGCTATTTACTGCTTTAAAAATTAAGGCTTTAAATAATTCAAAATCATATTATTTTAACTTTTTTTTTATTTTAAAATTCTTATTTTCATTTTTAAGTATTGTGTATATTAATATTGTCTTATTTTTATTCGATAACTTTCTTCTGAATTTTCGGGCTTTTGTGCGAGCCTGTGATAGAAGCTCAGAATGTTATGTTTCGATTCGTGAGGTGTGTTGTTAAAATGTAAATCTAATTCTGTTCAATTAAAAATATGAAAGACCAGTTAATTCGTAATTTCATTTGAGTCAATTCTTATTCTTTAAGTATTTTTGTTAATATCAACTCATCAATGTAAGCAGTCAAGGTTCCTGAATTTTAATTAAGTGGTCTCATAATTCACATTTCGAACACAACTGGAGTCTGCATCAAGAAATCAAAGGTACTCTTTTCATTTATGATTAATTCTGTTCAAATAAAGACAATCTATAATCTATTATTCTTAAAATCTATCATATAATTATCTTGGTCCGTCGAGCCGGAGGAAATTAGTGATTATCTTATTTAATATATGATATTCAATATATTATATTAATATATGATGGCGAAAACGAAAGCAGAAATTGCTTCTGAATCGAAATTCCGTTTCACTGTAAAAGAAATAAAAAGATTTAGCGCTCAAGTTATTCAGGCAATTGAAAATAAAAATTTAAAATTAATTGAGAAGCTAAAAGCTGAATTGATAAGTTTAGAAAATGATTTAAAAAAATCTTATTTTGGCTTAGCTAAAGAAAGTGTAAATGCGTTATATAATAACTTTACTGAAGCTAAAAATATTGTTGTTGACGATTTAGTCAAAATTGAACAATTTTTAGAAAATCAAGACGTAAAATCACAAGAAAATCAAAGTGCAGCTAATAATAGCTCAAATATAGGAGTTAATAATAATGCTCCAAAGCTGCCAAAGTTTGAGTTACCCATTTTTTATGGTGCTATCACTCAATGGATAACATACAAACAGACATTTTTAACTGCGATTCATAATAATGGATCTCTTTCAGATCAGTTGAAATTTTCTTATTTAATAGCCAGTGTTAAGAATTATCCTTCTAAATTAATTTCCAGTTTTTCAATTTCTGGTGAGAATTATAAAGAAGCTTGGGAAACGTTAGTTAATCGAAATGATAATCGTAAGCATTTGGCATATTAATTGCTGTCTAAATTTGGTTATGCCAAACCATTGAAATCACCCACGCAGAAAACTATTTTAGAGCTTTTGGATACGTGTAATGAAGTTATTCGAAATTTAAAATCTTAGAAATTTGAATTTAATGAATTTGTTGATTTGATTTTAGTGTGTATTGTACAGGCGAAATTTGATGAATCCTTAAAAAAGCAATGGGAATTATCATTAAATAATGATTCGTTTCCAACTTATGAAATGTTAATATCTATGAAATGTTAATGTCTTTAAAATCTTAGAAATTTGAATTTAATGAATTTGTTGATTTGAGTTTAGTGTATATTGTACAGGCGAAATTTGATGAATCCTTAAAAAAGCAATGGGAATTATCATTAAATAATGATTCGTATCCAACGTATGAAATGTTAATGACATTTCTCGAAAAACAGGCTCGTAATTTGCAGAGCTGTAATAGTGAATTTTTTAAAGGTGAATCCAAATCTAATCAAAAATTTGAAAGTAAGTTTCAACATTTTTCCAAAAAAATCTGTCGCCAATGCAGTCGTGATGGATAGTTCAAATAAATCGCCAAACATTTCATGTGCAGAGTATAATGAATCCTATCCACTCTATAAGTGCCCAGAAATTTCAAAATTATCTGTTGATCAACGTTGGAATTTAGTTAAATCAAAAAGGCTTTGTACCAACTGTTTACGATCGAATCATTTTGTGTCGAATTGTCTTATTACTGCCACATGTAAGCATTGCAACTATAAACACCATACACTCCTTCATCGTGATCAGACTATCCTGCATTACAGAACGCTTTCACGCAGCAAGATCGTGTTACAACACCAAATGCTGTTGTTAATTCTGAGTCAAATTGTTTCACTTCTCAATCTATCAATAATAATTCTCAAACATTGTTGGCTACTGCCATTATAAAGGTTAAATCTAAATCGGGAAAATTCATATCTTGCAGAGCTATGGTTGGCTTCTTAAAAAAGTTTACTGTCAAAAGCTTGTTGTAAAAAACTAGGTCTTCTATCAAGGCCTACAAATCATAAAATCTCGGGAATCAATAACTTAGTCGCAGAAACGGCTCTTCAGGAAGTTTCCTTGACATTCTCTCCGCATTTCAATAATGAAACTTTTCTCTTAGATGCATTAGTTGTTAATCAGATTACAACCAATTTACCAATTTTTTTTATTACAACTAAATATTGGCCACACATTGAAGGATTGAATCTTGCGGATCCTAATTTTCATTTGTCCAGTCCTATTGAATTACTTATAGGCGCAGATTTATTTGCTAACATCATAATAGGGGAATCAATTCTCGGACCTAAAGGATCACCGAGTGCTGTTAATTCTAGACTGGGTTGGATTCTTTCGGAGATCATTTATTCGAATGAATCAAATCAAATTCCATCTGTTAGTTGCCATGTTACTACACAGATAATTTCTCAACTACAAAAATTTTTGGAACTTGAATGAGTTCCTACTTCTGATCCAATTTCTGTAGTTGAAGATAACTATGCGAGAACAGTTTCACGTTCAGAATCTGGAAGATATATTGTAAATCTACCCTTTAAATCTAAACCTATTCTAGGGAACTCCAAATATCAATACTTAAAACGTTTCTACTTCTTGGAAAAGAAACTTCAAGAAAACCCCTTGCTTAAAGAGCAGTATTTATCCTTCATGCGCGAGTATATCGACTTGGGGCACATGGAACTTGTACCAGATTGAGACATTTTAAATCCTAATAATTTTTATCTCCCACATCACGGGGTGTTAAAAGAAGATAGTTCTACAACTCGGCTTAGAGTTGTATTTGACGCATCTGCTGTTGGTTCAGAAGGCCACTCCTTGAATGATTATCTAGAGATAGGTCCAAAATTGCAAACAGAAATCTTTCCTCTACTGTTAAGGTTCAGAATGCATCCAATCGCCTTTAGTTCTGACATCGAAAAAATGTTTAGGCAAATTCTCGTCATTCAAAATCATATAGATTATCAACGCATTATTGGAGATTCAAATCAGATGAAATTATTACAACACACAGGCTGTTGACCGTTACGTACAATACTTCTTGCGCTCCATTTTCGGCCATCAGGATATTACACCAATTGGCAAATGACAATGAGCAAAATCATAGAGAAGCCTCTCAGATAATTCGAAAAAGTACGTATGTAGATGATTTACTTTCTGGTTCGGATTTAAAGGAACATGCCCAACATTTGGTAACTGAGTTAATCGAAGTTATGAAAAGCGGAGGTTTTAATCTACGTAAGTGGACTTGTAATGATCCAGAAGTAATTGCTCATTTACCAGATGAAATGAAGGCTTCATCGCAAAAAGTAATTCAGGAAGATGATACCGTTAAAGTCCTCGGACTACTTTGGGATTCTTCCAAAGACGTTTTACAAATTCGTTTTAATGATTTTAAAGAAGTAAAAACAAAAAGGGGTTTGTTGTCAGTAGTGGCTACAATATTTGACATCTTGAGTTTCCTAGCTCTTACTACAATAAGATTAAAGATCATGCTGCAAGATCTTTGGAAAGACAAGATTTCGTGGGATGAAGAAATCCCAGACTCCATACTATAGTTTTGGAATGAGTTTTTATCAGAAATTCATTTGTTAAAGTCAATTGAAATACCCAGATATATTAATGCTTATAATCAAAATGATGTCCAAATTCAGTTGCATGGTTTTTGTGTTGGCTCAGGTAAAGCTTATGCTGCTGTTACTTATTTACGTGTTGTTACTCCTGACGAAGTATTTGTAAATTTGATTGCAGCTAAAACTAAAATAAATCCTATAAAGCCTCAAACACTGCCACGTATTGAGCGTTGTTCAGCTCTTTTATTAGCCAAGTTATCCTCAGCCATTATCGAAACTTTGCCAATAAACTTTGCCAATATTTATCTATGGTCAGATTTGCAGATTGTTCTCAGCTGGTTAAAATCACCTCCTTTAAAAAGAAATCAATTCGTTCTAAATCGAGTGTGTCAAATCCATTCATTAATGCCTTCATGTGAGTGGAATCATATTCCAGGTATTCTAAATCCTGCAGATTCAGCTTCTAGGGGTATTCCACCACGAAAGCTTCTTCATCATTCGCTATGGTGTCATGGGCCTGCATGGCTGCTATCAAATGAACCAATCCCAATACCTTTGTATAATCCTCCAATATCTGAGTTAAATCCAGTAATTCAATCTGTCAGCAACGTAACTCAAGTAATTGCTCTTCCAGACCTTATTCTTAAGTTCTCCAAATTCTCTAAGCTATCAAGAGTCACAGTGTGGTGTCTTAGATTTATCTACAATGCTAGGCATAGTGCTAAAAAAAATCTGGAAATCTGAGTGCACAAGAAATCTCTGATTCTATTGAATGTATTGTGAAATTAGTACAAATTTCTGAATTCTACACCGAGCTTAAATTATTAAAAGAAAGGAAGCCCTTACCAAGTAATAGTAAATTATAATCATTAAATGTGTTTTTAGATTCGAGTGATATTATTCGAGTTGGTGGACGTTTGTCACAACATCAGTCGTTAAGTTTTGATAGAAAGTATCCTATGCTACTTCCGAAAAATCATGTTATTACTAAGTTATTGATCAACCATGTCCATGAGCAACATCTACATGCAGGTACACAGCTAGTACTCTCTATATTACGCCAACAGTGCTGGTTTGTGAATGGTCGTTCTACTGTCTTCGTCAAGAGCTCCACAAATGTGTGCTTTGCAAACGCCTTAAGTCTCAGCATGTCAACAAATGATAGGAGATCTTCCCGTTGACAGAATCACCCCAATCCGTCCATTTTCCAAGGTGGGTTTAGATTTTGCAGGACCCTGTCTAACCAAACCAAATTTGCCAAGAAGTAAGATCAAAATTAAATCTTATATAGTAGTATTTGTCTGTGTGTGCACTAAGGCGGTACACCTTGAGTTGGTATCAGACTTGTCTGTGCAAGCCTTGCTAGCAGCAATAAAGCGATTTATCGCGCGTAGAGGTCTACCGCCCCATGTATATTCAGATAACGGTAAAAACTTTACAGGTCTGGCTAATCAGTTAAAGCGGCTATTCCAATATTTGAAAGAAAATGAAGTTCAAGAATTTCCTCCGAGCCAGAAAATCAATTGGCATTTCATCCCTCCATATGCACCACACTTTGGTGGCTTATGGGAGGCAGCTGTAAAGTTCACTAAAAATCACATTCTAAGAGCATGTAAATCTAGTGTATTGAAATTTGAAGAATTAACTACTTTGCTATGTCAAATTGAAAGTTGTATAAATTCAAGACCCTTAACCCCTATGTCTTCGGATCCATCAGATTCACGTGCATTAACTCCATTCATTTTCTAATAGGAGCACCCCTTTTTGATATTCCAGAATCCTCGAATACCAGAATTCTAACATTAAATGCTCAGTGGCGCTTGATCGAAAAGGCAAAGAATCAATTTTGGTGCAGATGGTCACGTGAATATCTTCAACATCTCCAACAGCGTCCAAAATGGACTACTTCTCTAACTAATCTACGAGAAGGAGACTTGGTGATTGTTCACGATCGATTTCAGCCCATGAGATGGAAGTTGGGCCGTATTCTAAAGACTTTTCCTGGACCGGACAATCTTGTACGAGTTGTTTTGATTAAAAGAGCTGACGGTGACATCAAGCGTCCCATTTCAAAGGTGTCCCCTCTCCTCCCGGGGGCGGAGGATGTATGATTTCCTTAGGAATAGAGATTTTAATATTAAAAAGTGACTGTAGATGGCAGATCAAAAAATTTGAAAAGGACTGTTTTCTCTGAACTGAGCGATTTTCTGCTTTAAAAATTAAGACTTTAAATAATTCAAAATCATATTATTTTAACTATTTTTTATTTTAAAACTATTATTTTCATTTTTAAATATTGTGTATATTAATATTGTCTTGTTTTAATTTTTATTCTATAACTTTCTTCTGAATTTTCGGGCTTTCGTGCGAGTCTGTGATAGAAGCTCAGAATGTTATGTTTTGATTCGTGAGGTGTGTAGTTAAAATGTAAATCTAATTCTGTTCAATTAAAAATATGAAAGACCAGTTAATTCGTAATTTCATTTGAGTCAATTCTTATTCTTTAAGTATTTTTGTTAATATCAACTCTTCAATGTAAGCAGTCAAGGTTCCTGAATTTTAATTAAGTGGTCTCATAATTCACATTTCGAACGCAACTGGAATCTGCATCAAGAAATCAAATGTACTCTTTTCATTTATGTTTAATTCTGTTCAAATAAAGACAATCTATATTCTATTATTCTTAAAATCTAACACAAACATTTAATAATACATAAAATATTTCAATATACACTGCTCAAAACAATTAAAGGATATTGCAGTTTTAGGTGGATTTTGTATCTGGTAAACTGTTTAGCTGATTGATACATGGTCGACAGACATAGTAGGTTATATGAGAATAAATTACACATGTTTGGCAGAAAAAATGCATTTTATTGCGCATTTGTGTACTAAAGGAAAAAAACACAATTTGTGCATATGAGAAAAAAATAATAAGAAAAGGTGTTTTCTTCAAAGAAAATCATTTTCAGTAGGGGGTATGGTTTCCACGGGCGGCCAGCAACGTTGAACACCTTTGAGGCATGGACTCAATGAGGCTATTAATGACGAGTTGGGGTATTCTGCCCCACTCTTCCAGAAGAGCTCTTTCCAGTTCTTGGAGAGTTTGTGGGTGTTGTTGGCGGCCAGAAACTCGTCTTACTAGAGCGTCCCAAACGTGCTCGATTGGATTCATGTCTGGAGAACACGCTGGCCATTCCATTCGAACGGTTCCTTCCTCGAAAAGGAAATCCTCCACCAGGTTTGCACGATGTGGCCTGCAGTTATCGTCCATTAAAATGAAGTTATCTCCGATTGCTGCAGCGTAAGGGACTACAATAGGTCTGAGGATCTCATCCCTATATCGGCGACCAGTCAGAGCTCCATCTCGAATGATGTAGAGGTCAGTGCGCCCGTCAATGGAGATGCCACCATACACCAACACTCCTCCACCGCCAAATCTGAGTCTTTCGTGCACGAACGCAGGATTATTCCTACTGCCACGGTCCCTCCAGATGAAAATACGCCTATTATCCGGATGCACAGATAAACGGGACTCGTGAGAAAACAGAATATTGCTCCATTCATTTCTCCTCCAGTTGACATGCTTGGTTGCCCACTCCCTGCGGTCACGAAGATGCTTTGATGTTAATCTAACACATACCATCGGTCGGCGAGCATACAGACCTACAGCATGGAGCCGGTTCCGGACAGTCTGAGTTGAAATCGTGGTGCCTGTAGCCGAGCGAAGGTGTTGTTGGAGAAGAGTAGCGTTCATGGTTCGGTGTCTCCGAGCTGTTAACGCTAAATACCGATCTTCATTGGGCGTTGTTGCCCGTCTACGACCTTGCCCTGGTCTTCGGCCTGCACATCCACTCTCCAAAAAACGGTTCCAGATCCTGGAAATGACACTTTGTGACACTCCAATGGCTTGCGCTACTTCGGCTTGAGTTTGGCCCCCTTCTAACCTACCAACAATTCTCAAAGCTTCTGAATCTGTCAAATGACTTCGCTGAGACATCGTACTCATCGAAACAAAGCAATCACTGAATGCCGATCATCCTTGTCTTCATTATCTTTTATCCAGTTGAAAGTCAAATTTCATTCGCTGCCGCTGAAGCGACGTTTTTGACGTCGAACTCAAAATTTGCATACTCCACAGTTTGAAAACCAGAAAAATTTGCATTTGTGATTCTCTTCTTCTATTTTCGGCAAAAAAATTTCGTTTATATCTTTATTTTATATCAAATTTCAAATATCCTTTAATTGTTTTGAGCAGTGTATTTAGATTGAATGCACTTAATTACTCACCTTCAGTGTTTTAGGCAATTATCTTTAATATTTAATAAATTTATAAACTTTTATTAAATTGTGTTTTAACCCACTCATAATATCTGCGAAGCTCTTCTTCTTTAAGATTTTTATATGTTATAAAAATTATGTATAGAAGACTACATGAAAAATCGACGTTAAAGTAATAATATTTAGTAGTGAAAGTAGCTTCCAAAAAGTTTTTTCTACTATTTTGTTTTATATAGACTACTTTCAAATACACTTAAAATTAAAAAAAAAAAAATTACAGTTTTAATTTAACAAACAGTTTGAAATTTGTATGAGTTAAAAATGGAATGTTTTCTTAGCCTGCGTAAAAAAATCATGAAAAAAAATATTGATATTTGGTAGTAGCGGTTGTTAGAAGAATTGTTTTGTGCTTTACACCAGCTCGTTTAATAATAATAATAAAAAAAATTATTATTGTCAGAACTTTTTGAAACTTTTATCGGTTAAAAAATTAATGTTTTAGCAGTCCTTGTTAAAGAATTATGTAAAAAATATTATTATCTAGTTGAAAAAGAAATATGTGCCTTTGACAATTTTAATTTTAATTTTCTGCGTCGGGTTATTTAACATTAAAAAATAGTTGTTATCGTCTGAACTATTTGATATTTTTATCTGTTACAAAATATGTCAGTTTCAAAGTCTTCGTAAAAGTTTAGAGAAAAATATGCTGATTTAGTCATTAAAACACGAGCCGAAGCAGAACGAAGGCGCTCCCAAACCGCCCATGTTTTTGCATTCCGATCGAAAAATTTTCAGATTTATATATTTGGCGCAGCATGTCCCCTAAGGGATTTTGCGCCATAAAACCCTATACAAACAATCAGATTTATATATATATACAGGGTGTTCCAGAAGTAATGGGACAAAATTTAAGGGGAGGTAGGGGACATCACAAGGATTCAGATTTGCATAGCAACCCAGGGTCGGAAACGCTTTCCTGGCGCGGTAGTGACGACACAAAACACAAGAAAGAGGAGACGAATATCAGGAGAAAACATGTTTATTATCCTTAGTACATCAAAAAACTATGAAGAAAGAACATTAAAGGGACAACGATCGTCATCAAAGTAGGTGTTCGAAATTACGACCCCGGACCGTGATGCATGGAAGCGCATCTCCGGCGTATGGAAGATCTAATGTTCTCGAAAATACTGGGAGTGCCCCGGACTTCCCCAGCAGCTGCCACGATGCGTGCAACAAGTTCCTCAACACTTTCCAGCATTGTCCCGACATTTTTGCAGTAATAAGAATAATAAACATGTTTTCTCTCCCTGTTCGTGTCCTTTGTGTCGTCACTACCGCGACAGGAAAGCGTTTCAGACCCTGGGTTGCTATGCAAATATGAATCCTTGTGATGTCTCCTACCTCCCCTTAAAGTTTATCCCATTAATTCTGGGACACCCTGTATATATATATATATATATATATATAATAAAAATTTTCGCCTTTTATCTTAGTAAAACTATTCCAGTTCTTATTATTTATCCTTTTCCTGCATCTCTGTAACTTCTCTAACATCCAAAAGGAAGGTCACTCGTCGAATAAAATACGTAGTAGGATTTCTAGACAACATGTCAGCTTCGACATTTGTTGAACCCTTTTTATAGTCAATATCATATTCAAACGTAGATAGTTTTAATGACCATCTGAATAATCTTCCCCTTAGATGTTTAGCATTTTATAACCATACAAGAAATGCATTGTCGATGTGCATAGTAAACTTAACACAATGAAAGTAGTGGTAATATTTGGTTAATGTGTCAATGATGGTAAGACACTCTAATTCGGTAATAAAATACTTCTTTTCATAACTTCTCAATCACCTTGAATAGTATGCAATTGGACGTAAAAAATTATTACTATCTGGCTGTTTAAGGACTGCACTTACTACCACCTGTGAGGCATCAACAAACATATGGAGGGGTAATTTAGGGTCATAAATTTTCAAAACATGTTTAGCAATTAGGGCATCTTTTAGTTTTTGAAATGAATTTTGTCAATCTGAATTCCATTTTCATATGGTATTTTTCGTAAGTAACTTATTCAGGGAGTGTCGGATTTCTGCATATTTATCAATACATTTACTATGTTACTTTGTGACATGTTGCCGTTGACTTTTGTGACATATCGACGAAAATATAGAATAGTAATTAATGGTATATACTTTGACAACCCTCTGTCATCATGAGACAACTGGAGCGCAGTCGTGGTGGCGAATAGTAGACAGATTCAAGAAAACATTGGGAGAATTTCTCCTTGAATGAATAATAGAGGTATCAAGATTTTAACGTGGTTTATTTGGCTGACGATATAGTAACTTTTCCGGTAGAAGATCCATCAGCTATCAAATAACCGCTGCTCCACTTCACAAAAAACTTATGATGTTAAAAGATAGTAGAATCTACACATTAGAAGTTATTCACACCAAGTGTAGCGGATTTATTAAACAACCAAAAACGTAAAAATCTCTCGCTCCTAGTCTATGTAACAGTATAAATACTCAAAGAAACAGAGCATGAACGGATACATTACTAGCGAATGAACAAATCGCTAGTAATGGAAAGTCGGAAGGACGCGATGAGATGCACAATACGATAGGACTTAATTCCTTGGGAAGGGGGGAAAGCATACGTGACGACGATGTGAACTCTTTAGCGTCGGCGTCAGAATCATTACGGAAACAAATATTGGCGGGAGGCTGTCCATGGAATTATGGGAATAGAATATCAGAGAACAAATGCTATTAAAAACATTCGAAACAAAAATAATTTAGTTTTAGAATAAAATGAAAAAGTAATTTAATGGGTTTTATAAGATTAGACGAATGGATTAAGGTTTTTAGAATAATAAAAGAATACGCATTTAAAGCATGGAAAAAGATAAAAGATATTTAAGATATTATTAAGCTAGGTGAAAAAAAAAAAGGATAAAGATTAAGAATTTGGAATAGTTTTACTAAGATAAAAGGGCGCAAATTTTTATTATTACACACACACACACACATATATATATATATGTATGTGTGTGTGTGTGTGTGTTTAAGTTGCAGTTAAGAATTTCCCGAAAGAGTTAATATTTGTATTTTTGAAAAACAATTGTACTTTCAAAAAAAATTCTTAACTATAAGTTTATTTTTCTTTCTTTTTATCGCTATCTTTAAAATTGAACCCAATGTTGATAATCATGATGGGAGTGTTAGCATAAGGTAAAAAAATTAAAATTCGAAATAGAACCTTTTAAAATATTTTTTAAAGGGCTGACATTTTTTTAATGGATTGTGTCGTTAAAAACTATTCGTACTTATTTTCTTACTTCGTAAGTCATTCTTTTATCCGTATTTTGTACTACTGTATATTCTACTGTATATTCTTAAGAAATACGTGAAATTAAAAAAAAGCGAATCTCGAACTTAACCTTTTCTCAGACTGCCGGCTCCATAAAAATCGGACGTAGGCACGTTCGGACGCGCTTTTCAATTTTCAGAAAAAAAATAATGCGTTTTCGAAAAATTTTTAATTTATATCTCGGTTAGGTATCCAAAAAGTAAAATCTGAGCCTCATTTGGACTGGAATGTACCTTGGAATATCACCATACAAAATTTTCAGGGTAAAATTTGATAGCAAAAGCCAACAGACTTACAGAGCAAAACTTTATCTTATTAATATAGTTCATTTACAAATAGTTAAAATGATTTTTTTTTTGTCCTTGCGGACTTTAGAGATAAACTTTAAATTTTAGTTTGAATTTAAATTAAATTTGACGGTAAATTTTATGTAATTGTTTAAAAATATTTTTCGAAGAAAATCAAAATCCCTGGGCATAATTTACTGACTTCTGGAGCTTATATCCTTTATTTTATGTGTTCTGTAACAAAATGAGTGCTATATTATACTAATATTTACAATGCGATAGAATGCTGTATACTTGGCCTTTTAACAAACTTTATATTTTCCCTAAAACATTTGAATATATTTTATAATACGGAATACACCGGTTATATCGGACTGTCATGGAATCGATAAAAGTGGTACGTTATAAGCAAAACTTCCAGTTGTATTCCATAACACAAATGTGAAAAGCCCATAATAATTAATGAAATACTATACATTTTATATCTAAATTCAATGCATTTCTTACAATTATGTAGACAAATAAAATGAAAACGAAATGCTACTATAGTTTTTTTAATATCTAAAAATATACATCAGAAAACAAAATTTCTTCATTTACAGTTTTACGTCTATCTCTGCATTTAAAATAAACAAGCACATACATTTCACATACATTTCCACTGACATACTTTTAAAAGTATTGGAAATTATAATCACTTACAAGGAAAAGCATGCATATACATATAAAAATAAATATATTACATATATTTTTAAATGTATATTTGAGGCAGCATAAGGAATGCAAAGAAAAAGTATAAATTATATGTCTCTAAATCAAAATGGAGCAGCATATTTAGAGTGTAGAGAGAAATTTATATATTTGTAAAAATAAAATTATATCTAACATTCGAAAGTCCTCCCTCAGTTTCAAATGTTTAAAATATCTTGTGCGAAATCCTGAACTTTACTGTTCACTCTCCTTAAAGTATTTCCTACAATAAATCACATCATCCTGACATCTGATGAAAAATAATGGAAATTCAAATATAAAATATTGTACGAATCTGAAGTAACATTTATTTTCGAAAATATCTATTGGATTTCTGCATTGTATGAAGTTTGATTTCCAATATATGTTGTTACATTTCAAGTTTCAAGATTAGAAATTCAGTACTGGTGTTATTTATTTCTCAAAGAAATAAATATTTTGTAAAAAGAATGTATAAATTTCATAACATCTGCGTTAAAACGTTCGAATGAAAAAAGAAAATTCATAGGAGAATAAAAATATCATCTAACGTATGTTTGTCTGTTTTAAAGACGTAAAATAGCGTATGAAATCTATAATAATAATTTTCAGCCTGAAGGTTTACTACTAAATATTAGGGTAATAAAAATTTTGTTAATAAATATTTGTATGTTTTTCTCTGTATGTGTATAATGTGAAGGCTGCATCCACTGTTACAAGATTTCGAAGGAATGTAGGGGAGACTAGGGAGGATTGACCCACTTTTTACAAAATGATTTTTAAGTTTTTTAATATTGAACGTAGAATAATGTTTTATATATCATTTTATTCGTTATACAACCAGTTATCAAAATAAAATTGCTACATAAGTGTAATATATAAGAAATTTGAAAAATGGTCGATTTCAACCATGAGAAAATAATGGGTCAAGGCTCCCCACATATGGGAGGCTTAACCCACTATATGGGAGGCTTGACCCACTTTGTTTTAAATTGAAATATTTGTGAAAAGAAATAAAATCTGTTTAAAAAAGGCAATATAACTTTATGCTACATGCTTTAATTATCATAAAAATCATTTTTGAAAATATGATGCTTAAACAAACCTGTTTAGACGCAATCGCAAGCCAGGGAGAATTTTTTTTTTTTTTTAAACAGAATTTCGTCTGAGCAGGTACAATTGTACAGCAGAGAAAATGAAATTTTAACATTTAAGACAGGTTCCGTTGTCATAGGGTTTCATGTATTATTATGCCCCGAATTTATAGCCACTGTCCAGCTTTTTTTTTTTTTTTTTAATCATTTTCCTACTTTTTGTGACATTTGACCTGACAACTCTAATTGTCACATAGTTTCGCTTAATCTCACTGTATTCATGCTGGTGAAATTTGTCTACATATCTTCCAAAAGGTTTTCGATCAATGCTAGGTTCTTTTGCAGCCGCATGCGCACTTAACTAATCATTATCTTCTTTATCACTCTCAGTGGCAAAGTACTTTCAGTACTAAAATGTTGAAATAAATGATTGGCACCGGCATTTACGAACAAATTTCTTTGGAAATAAGAAAAAGGGTATATATTCACATACATATTAAATGGAAAAGATTTTAGCAAAATTGTGGTGCCATTGTGGCGTTTGGGAATTAAAATTAAGTGGTTTCATAAGCATACAGCTGCCCCTGAAAGTGTTAAGACAGCTGCTTTCATACTTTCTATTAGTTTCTACGCTTTTACACTGCTTCTATTTACCTATTGTAGTAATATTTAAATGGAAAAATTTTCTATCAACTTTCTCATTTATATTTCATTTTTTTTTTTTTTTGCCGCGAATACTATAGCAATTTTTCACATCTTTCTTTAATCTAAACATTTTCTTTTCCATCACCCTATTTACTGTGGCTTTACAGAATAAATTTACATTCTTTTTTCTATATAACCTTTAACATTTCATTATGCATAGTGTATCATAAAATGATTTCATCTGGTCAACCCTCCCTCACATTGACTGGGTCAAGCTTCCCCACATAGCCCTTTTCTAAAGAATAGCATATTGTTATGTTAGGCCTAACTTACTGTACAATCTTTATGCCTGGAATAAAAGCTAGATATTTCTGCATTACTTAAAACCTACTTACTTAAATTTCTATGATATATTTTATCTGAAAAAAGCTTACAAAATATTTCTAAAAAACACAACTTTCAGGTTGAAAACGCTTTACAATTGATTTTTCCACACCTATTTCGATTATCTGTATGAAACAAAGACTATTGTTTGAACGTTCCAGTAGCTTTGGTTGACACCTAATAATAAAACTGTGAAATTCTTTTAAATATGAAAACTGATGTGTGGGTCAAGCCTCCCGTATGGTCAACCCTCCCTAGTCTCCCCTACATGTAAGTTAATTTTTAGGGATTCTATAACAAAATAAGAGTTTTATTATATTAATATTTACAATGAGATAAAATGCTTTCTAAATATTACATTTTTGGATCAAAATCACATATTATGATTTCCCAAAATTTACCATGCTTAATACGTTATCAGTTGTCAGCAAAGAATGATACAGATCTTTAGAGAGTTTGTAATCAGAGTTTTATGTTACCATTACTTAAAGCTAACATTAAAGCTAACATAATGATTTTCAATAAAAAAATAATGTTTTATATTTTATTGTTAAAAAGACGGCATAAATTGTGTTCATTCATTTGATTGACGTTTCAAACATTTACTAATACATAATACATTTAATAATAACAAACTGTATGATTTCCTTAGGAATAGAGATTTTAATATTAAAAAGTGACTGTAGATGGCAGCTCTAAAAATTTGAAAAGGACTGTTTTTTCTGAACTGAGCTATTTACTGCTTTAAAAATTAAGGCTTTAAATAATTCAAAATCATATTATTTTAACTTTTTTTTTTATTTTAAAATTCTTATTTTCATTTTTAAGTATTGTGTATATTAATATTGTCTTATTTTTATTCGATAACTTTCTTCTGAATTTTCGGGCTTTTGTGCGAGCCTGTGATAGAAGCTCAGAATGTTATGTTTCGATTCGTGAGGTGTGTTGTTAAAATGTAAATCTAATTCTGTTCAATTAAAAATATGAAAGACCAGTTAATTCGTAATTTCATTTGAGTCAATTCTTATTCTTTAAGTATTTTTGTTAATATCAACTCATCAATGTAAGCAGTCAAGGTTCCTGAATTTTAATTAAGTGGTCTCATAATTCCCATTTCGAACACAACTGGAGTCTGCATCAAGAAATCAAAGGTACTCTTTTCATTTATGATTAATGCTGTTCAAATAAAGACAATCTATAATCTATTATTCTTAAAATATATCATATAATTATCTTGGTCCGTCGAGCCGGAGGAAATTAGTGATTATCTTATTTAATATATGATATTCAATATATTATATTAATATATGATGGCGAAAACGAAAGCAGAAATTGCTTCTGAATCGAAATTCCGTTTCACTGTAAAAGAAATAAAAAGATTTAGCGCTCAAGTTATTCAGGCAATTGAAAATAAAAATTTAAAATTAATTGAGAAGCTAAAAGCTGAATTGATAAGTTTAGAAAATGATTTAAAAAAATCTTATTTTGGCTTAGCTAAAGAAAGTGTAAATGCGTTATATAATAACTTTACTGAAGCTAAAAATATTGTTGTTGACGATTTAGTCAAAATTGAACAATTTTTAGAAAATCAAGACGTAAAATCACAAGAAAATCAAAGTGCAGCTAATAATAGCTCAAATATAGGAGTTAATAATAATGCTCCAAAGCTGCCAAAGTTTGAGTTACCCATTTTTTATGGTGCTATCACTCAATGGATAACATACAAACAGACAATTTTAACTGCGATTCATAATAATGGATCTCTTTCAGATCAGTTGAAATTTTCTTATTTAATAGCCAGTGTTAAGAATTATCCTTCTAAATTAATTTCCAGTTTTTCAATTTCTGGTGAGAATTATAAAGAAGCTTGGGAAACGTTAGTTAATCGATATGATAATCGTAAGCATTTGGCATATTAATTGCTGTCTAAATTTGGTTATGCCAAACCATTGAAATCACCCACGCAGAAAACTATTTTAGAGCTTTTGGATACGTGTAATGAAGTTATTCGAAATTTAAAATCTTAGAAATTTGAATTTAATGAATTTGTTGATTTGATTTTAGTGTGTATTGTACAGGCGAAATTTGATGAATCCTTAAAAAAGCAATGGGAATTATCATTAAATAATGATTCGTTTCCAACTTATGAAATGTTAATATCTATGAAATGTTAATGTCTTTAAAATCTTAGAAATTTGAATTTAATGAATTTGTTGATTTGATTTTAGTGTATATTGTACAGGCGAAATTTGATGAATCCTTAAAAAAGCAATGGGAATTATCATTAAATAATGATTCGTATCCAACGTATGAAATGTTAATGACATTTCTCGAAAAACAGGCTCGTAATTTGCAGAGCTGTAATAGTGAATTTTTTAAAGGTGAATCCAAATCTAATCAAAAATTTGAAAGTAAGTTTCAACATTTTTCCAAAAAAATCTGTCGCCAATGCAGTCGTGATGGATAGTTCAAATAAATCGCCAAACATTTCATGTGCAGAGTATAATGAATCCTATCCACTCTATAAGTGCCCAGAAATTTCAAAATTATCTGTTGATCAACGTTGGAATTTAGTTAAATCAAAAAGGCTTTGTACCAACTGTTTACGATCGAATCATTTTGTGTCGAATTGTCTTATTACTGCCACATGTAAGCATTGCAACTATAAACACCATACACTCCTTCATCGTGATCAGACTATCCTGCATTACAGAATGCTTTCACGCAGCAAGATCGTGTTACAACACCAAATGCTGTTGTTAATTCTGAGTCAAATTGTTTCACTTCTCAATCTATCAATAATAATTCTCAAACATTGTTGGCTACTGCCATTATAAAGGTTAAATCTAAATCGGGAAAATTCATATCTTGCAGAGCTATGGTTGGCTTCTTAAAAAAGTTTACTGTCAAAAGCTTGTTGTAAAAAACTAGGTCTTCTATCAAGGCCTACAAATCATAAAATCTCGGGAATCAATAACTTAGTCGCAGAAACGGCTCTTCAGGAAGTTTCCTTGACATTCTCTCCGCATTTCAATAATGAAACTTTTCTCTTAGATGCATTAGTTGTTAATCAGATTACAACCAATTTACCAATTTTTTTTATTACAACTAAATATTGGCCACACATTGAAGGATTGAATCTTGCGGATCCTAATTTTCATTTGTCCAGTCCTATTGAATTACTTATAGGCGCAGATTTATTTGCTAACATCATAATAGGGGAATCAATTCTCGGACCTAAAGGATCACCGAGTGCTGTTAATTCTAGACTGGGTTTGATTCTTTCGGAGATCATTTATTCGAATGAATCAAATCAAATTCCATCTGTTAGTTGCCATGTTACTACACAGATAATTTCTCAACTACAAAAATTTTTGGAACTTGAATGAGTTCCTACTTCTGATCCAATTTCTGTAGTTGAAGATAACTATGCGAGAACAGTTTCACGTTCAGAATCTGGAAGATATATTGTAAATCTACCCTTTAAATCTAAACCTATTCTAGGGAACTCCAAATATCAATACTTAAAACGTTTCTACTTCTTGGAAAAGAAACTTCAAGAAAACCCCTTTCCTAAAGAGCAGTATTTATCCTTCATGCGCGAGTATATCGACTTGGGGCACATGGAACTTGTACCAGATTGAGACATTTTAAATCCTAATAATTTTTATCTCCCACATCACGGGGTGTTAAAAGAAGATAGTTCTACAACTCGGCTTAGAGTTGTATTTGACGCATCTGCTGTTGGTTCAGAAGGCCACTCCTTGAATGATTATCTAGAGATAGGTCCAAAATTGCAAACAGAAATCTTTCCTCTACTGTTAAGGTTCAGAATGCATCCAATCGCCTTTAGTTCTGACATCGAAAAAATGTTTAGGCAAATTCTCGTCATTCAAAATCATATAGATTATCAACGCATTATTGGAGATTCAAATCAGATGAAATTATTACAACACACAGGCTGTTGACCGTTACGTACAATACTTCTTGCGCTCCATTTTCGGCCATCAGGATATTACACCAATTGGCAAATGACAATGAGCAAAATCATAGAGAAGCCTCTCAGATAATTCGAAAAAGTACGTATGTAGATGATTTACTTTCTGGTTCGGATTTAAAGGAACATGCCCAACATTTGGTAACTGAGTTAATCGAAGTTATGAAAAGCGGAGGTTTTAATCTACGTAAGTGGACTTGTAATGATCCAGAAGTAATTGCTCATTTACCAGATGAAATGAAGGCTTCATCGCAAAAAGTAATTCAGGAAGATGATACCGTTAAAGTCCTCGGACTACTTTGGGATTCTTCCAAAGACGTTTTACAAATTCGTTTTAATGATTTTAAAGAAGTAAAAACAAAAAGGGGTTTGTTGTCAGTAGTGGCTACAATATTTGACATCTTGAGTTTCCTAGCTCTTACTACAATAAGATTAAAGATCATGTTGCAAGATCTTTGGAAAGACAAGATTTCGTGGGATGAAGAAATCCCAGACTCCATACTATAGTTTTGGAATGAGTTTTTATCAGAAATTCATTTGTTAAAGTCAATTGAAATACCCAGATATATTAATGCTTATAATCAAAATGATGTCCAAATTCAGTTGCATGGTTTTTGTGTTGGCTCAGGTAAAGCTTATGCTGCTGTTACTTATTTACGTGTTGTTACTCCTGACGAAGTATTTGTAAATTTGATTGCAGCTAAAACTAAAATAAATCCTATAAAGCCTCAAACACTGCCACGTATTGAGCGTTGTTCAGCTCTTTTATTAGCCAAGTTATCCTCAGCCATTATCGAAACTTTGCCAATAAACTTTGCCAATATTTATCTATTGTCAGATTTGCAGATTGTTCTCAGCTGGTTAAAATCACCTCCTTTAAAAAGAAATCAATTCGTTCTAAATCGAGTGTGTCAAATCCATTCATTAATGCCTTCATGTGAGTGGAATCATATTCCAGGTATTCTAAATCCTGCAGATTCAGCTTCTAGGGGTATTCCACCACGAAAGCTTCTTCATCATTCGCTATGGTGTCATGGGCCTGCATGGCTGCTATCAAATGAACCAATCCCAATACCTTTGTATAATCCTCCAATATCTGAGTTAAATCCAGTAATTCAATCTGTCAGCAACGTAACTCAAGTAATTGCTCTTCCAGACCTTATTCTTAAGTTCTCCAAATTCTCTAAGCTATCAAGAGTCACAGTGTGGTGTCTTAGATTTATCTACAATGCTAGGCATAGTGCTAAAAAAAATCTGGAAATCTGAGTGCACAAGAAATCTCTGATTCTATTGAATGTATTGTGAAATTAGTACAAATTTCTGAATTCTACACCGAGCTTAAATTATTAAAAGAAAGGAAGCCCTTACCAAGTAATAGTAAATTATAATCATTAAATGTGTTTTTAGATTCGAGTGATATTATTCGAGTTGGTGGACGTTTGTCACAACATCAGTCGTTAAGTTTTGATAGAAAGTATCCTATGCTACTTCCGAAAAATCATGTTATTACTAAGTTATTGATCAACCATGTCCATGAGCAACATCTACATGCAGGTACACAGCTAGTACTCTCTATATTACGCCAACAGTGCTGGTTTGTGAATGGTCGTTCTACTGTCTTCGTCAAGAGCTCCACAAATGTGTGCTTTGCAAACGCCTTAAGTCTCAGCATGTCAACAAATGATAGGAGATCTTCCCGTTGACAGAATCACCCCAATCCGTCCATTTTCCAAGGTGGGTTTAGATTTTACAGGACCCTGTCTAACCAAACCAAATTTGCCAAGAAGTAAGATCAAAATTAAATCTTATATAGTAGTATTTGTCTGTGTGTGCACTAAGGCGGTACACCTTGAGTTTGTATCAGACTTGTCTGTGCAAGCCTTGCTAGCAGCAATAAAGCGATTTATCGCGCGTAGAGGTCTACCGCCCCATGTATATTCAGATAACGGTAAAAACTTTACAGGTCTGGCTAATCAGTTAAAGCGGCTATTCCAATATTTGAAAGAAAATGAAGTTCAAGAATTTCCTCCGAGCCAGAAAATCAATTGGCATTTCATCCCTCCATATGCACCACACTTTGGTGGCTTATGGGAGGCAGCTGTAAAGTTCACTAAAAATCACATTCTAAGAGCATGTAAATCTAGTGTATTGAAATTTGAAGAATTAACTACTTTGCTATGTCAAATTGAAAGTTGTATAAATTCAAGACCCTTAACCCCTATGTCTTCGGATCCATCAGATCCACGTGCATTAACTCCATTCATTTTCTAATAGGAGCACCCCTTTTTGATATTCCAGAATCCTCGAATACCAGAATTCTAACATTAAATGCTCAGTGGCGCTTGATCGAAAAGGCAAAGAATCAATTTTGGTGCAGATGGTCACGTGAATATCTTCAACATCTCCAACAGCGTCCAAAATGGACTACTTCTCTAACTAATCTACGAGAAGGAGACTTGGTGATTGTTCACGATCGATTTCAGCCCATGAGATGGAAGTTGGGCCGTATTCTAAAGACTTTTCCTGGACCGGACAATCTTGTACGAGTTGTTTTGATTAAAAGAGCTGACGGTGACATCAAGCGTCCCATTTCAAAGGTGTCCCCTCTCCTCCCGGGGGCGGAGGATGTATGATTTCCTTAGGAATAGAGATTTTAATATTAAAAAGTGACTGTAGATGGCAGATCAAAAAATTTGAAAAGGACTGTTTTCTCTGAACTGAGCGATTTTCTGCTTTAAAAATTAAGACTTTAAATAATTCAAAATCATATTATTTTAACTATTTTTTATTTTAAAACTATTATTTTCATTTTTAAATATTGTGTATATTAATATTGTCTTGTTTTAATTTTTATTCTATAACTTTCTTCTGAATTTTCGGGCTTTCGTGCGAGTCTGTGATAGAAGCTCAGAATGTTATGTTTTGATTCGTGAGGTGTGTAGTTAAAATGTAAATCTAATTCTGTTCAATTAAAAATATGAAAGACCAGTTAATTCGTAATTTCATTTGAGTCAATTCTTATTCTTTAAGTATTTTTGTTAATATCAACTCTTCAATGTAAGCAGTCAAGGTTCCTGAATTTTAATTAAGTGGTCTCATAATTCACATTTCGAACGCAACTGGAATCTGCATCAAGAAATCAAATGTACTCTTTTCATTTATGTTTAATTCTGTTCAAATAAAGACAATCTATATTCTATTATTCTTAAAATCTAACACAAACATTTAATAATACATAAAATATTTCAATATACACTGCTCAAAACAATTAAAGGATATTGCAGTTTTAGGTGGATTTTGTATCTGGTAAACTGTTTAGCTGATTGATACATGGTCGACAGACATAGTAGGTTATATGAGAATAAATTACACATGTTTGGCAGAAAAAATGCATTTTATTGCGCATTTGTGTACTAAAGGAAAAAAACACAATTTGTGCATATGAGAAAAAAATAATAAGAAAAGGTGTTTTCTTCAAAGAAAATCATTTTCAGTAGGGGGTATGGTTTCCACGGGCGGCCAGCAACGTTGAACACCTTTGAGGCATGGACTCAATGAGGCTATTAATGACGAGTTGGGGTATTCTGCCCCACTCTTCCAGAAGAGCTGTTTCCAGTTCTTGGAGAGTTTGTGGGGGTTGTTGGCGGCCAGAAACTCGTCTTACTAGAGCGTCCCAAACGTGCTCGATTGGATTCATGTCTGGAGAACACGCTGGCCATTCCATTCGAACGGTTCCTTCCTCGAAAAGGAAATCCTCCACCAGGTTTGCACGATGTGGCCTGCAGTTATCGTCCATTAAAATGAAGTTATCTCCGATTGCTGCAGCGTAAGGGACTACAATAGGTCTGAGGATCTCATCCCTATATCGGCGACCAGTCAGAGCTCCATCTCGAATGATGTAGAGGTCAGTGCGCCCGTCAATGGAGATGCCACCATACACCAACACTCCTCCACCGCCAAATCTGAGTCTTTCGTGCACGAACGCAGGATTATTCCTACTGCCACGGTCCCTCCAGATGAAAATACGCCTATTATCCGGATGCACAGATAAACGGGACTCGTGAGAAAACAGAATATTGCTCCATTCATTTCTCCTCCAGTTGACATGCTTGGTTGCCCACTCCCTGCGGTCGCGACGATGCTTTGATGTTAATCTAACACATACCATCGGTCGGCGAGCATACAGACCTACAGCATGGAGCCGGTTCCGGACAGTCTGAGTTGAAATCGTGGTGCCTGTAGCCGAGCGAAGGTGTTGTTGGAGAAGAGTAGCGTTCATGGTTCGGTGTCTCCGAGCTGTTAACGCTAAATACCGATCTTCATTGGGCGTTGTTGCCCGTCTACGACCTTGCCCTGGTCTTCGGCCTGCACATCCACTCTCCAAAAAACGGTTCCAGATCCTGGAAATGACACTTTGTGACACTCCAATGGCTTGCGCTACTTCGGCTTGAGTTTGGCCCCCTTCTAACCTACCAACAATTCTCAAAGCTTCTGAATCTGTCAAATGACTTCGCTGAGACATCGTACTCATCGAAACAAAGCAATCACTGAATGCCGATCATCCTTGTCTTCATTATCTTTTATCCAGTTGAAAGTCAAATTTCATTCGCTGCCGCTGAAGTGACGTTTTTGACGTCGAACTCTAAATTTACATACTCCACAGTTTGAAAACCAGAAAAATTTGCATTTGTGATTCTCTTCTTCTATTTTCGGCAAAAAAATTTCGTTTATATCTTTATTTTATATAAAACTTCAAATATACTTTAATTGTTTTGAGCAGTGTATTTTATAATACATCATGCATCTGATGAAAATGAATGGAAATTCAAATAACAGTCTGTCACAGAACCAATAAATGTGGAACGTTGTAAGCAAAATTTCCAATAATGCAAATTGCATAACACAAATGTGAAAAGCGCATAATAATAAATAAAATAATAGACATTTTATATCTAAATTTAATGTATTTACCACAATTAAAAATAAAATGAAAACAAAATTCCAAAATGCATTACTTTTTAATCTAAAAATATATATCAGAAACCAAAATTTCTTGATTTGCAGTTTTAAGTGTATCTCTGCATTTAAAACAAACCAGAACATTCCACATATATTTAAACGCATTAGGAATTATAAAGACTTACAAGGAAAAACATTCATATACATAATAAAATAAAAAATATTAGCTAACATATATTTTCGAAATATATTTTTGAGACAGCATAAGAAACGCCATGAAAAAGTATAAATATTATGCCTGAAAATCAATATGTAATAGCATGTTTAGACAACGCACAAACTCTATATAAATTTTATATAAAGAATAAAGTTGTATCTAACAGTCGAAGGTCATCACCCAGTTTTAAACCATTCAAAATATCTTGTGCGAAATGGTGTGTTTTATTGCTTCCTCTCCTAAAGGTATTTGCGAAAAGAAATCGCATCATCCTAACATTTGATGAAAAATAATGGAAATTCAAATATAAAATATTGTATGAATCTGGAGTAAGATTTCCTTTATAAAATATCTAGGAATGGCATCAAAAAGTATAAATAATATGTCTTTAAATCAACATGGAAAAGCACGTATGAAGTAGAGCACTAACTTTATGTTAGTATTTCTAAAAACAAAATTATATCTAACAGTCGAAGGTCCTCCCTCAGTTTCAAATCTTTCAAAATATGTTGTGCGAAATCCTGAGATTTACTGGTTACTCTTCTTAAAGTATTTGCGACAATAAATCACATCATCCTGACATCTAGTGAAAAATAATGGAAATTCAAATATAAAATATTGTACGAATCTGAAGCAAAAGTAAAATATCTAGAAATGTCATGGAAAAGTATAAATATTATCTCTTTAAATCAACATTGAATAGCATGATGGAGTAGAGCACAAACGTTATATAGTATTTCTAAAAATAAATTTATATCTAAGAGTCGAAGGTCCTCCCTCAGATTCAAATCTTTCAAAATATCTTGTGCGAAATCCTGAGTTTTACTGCTTACTCTCCTTAAAGTATTTGCGACAATAAATCACATCATCCTGACTTCTGATGAAAAATAATGGAAATTCAAATACAAAATATTGTAAGAATCTGCAGTAAGATTTATTTTCGAAAATATTCATTGGATTTCTTCAGTCTATAAAGTTTGATTTCCAATATCTGTTGCTACATTCGAGTTTTAAGATTAGAGATTGGGTACTGCAATTTTTTGTGATTTTAAGAAATAAACTTTTGTGAAAAGAATGTATATAATGCATACCATCTGTGTTAAATCATACGCATGAAAAAAATCATGCGAGAATAAAAATAGCATCTAATGTATGTTACGAAGTCGTAAAATAGAGTATAAAATCTATAATATTAGAGGTTTGTTACTAAATATTAGGGTAACTGTCCTTTTAAACATATTATAATTTACATAACACATTACAGTATATTTTATAATAGATCATTCACCGGTTATCTCGGACTGTCATGGAAACGATAAATGTGGTACGTTATAAGTAAATTTTCCAATAAAATACATTGCATAACACGATTGTGAAAAGCTCATAATAATGCATGAAATAACATATATTTTATATCAAAATGTTACGCAATTCCCAAAAAGAAAACATAATTCTACCAGGGATAAGATTTCCGACTTTTTGCATACCAGTAAAATCTTAGAGAAATTGTTCTCTTAAATCGCAAAAATGTTCCTATTAAATGAAATAACATTTTCTTTAAGATTATGCTGGTATTCAAAAAGTCGGAAATCTCATCCCTGTTCTGTATATTTTTATATCTAAAAATCCACATCAGCAATTATTGATTTAAAGTTTTATGTCTATCTTTGCATTTAAAATATTCAAGCGCATTTCAAATATATTTCAACTGACATACTTTTAAATGCATTAAGATTTATAATCACTTACAAGTGAAAAATGTATATAATCACAAAAATAAAAATATTATCTTACATATATTTAAAAATATATTTTTGAGACAGCGTAATGAATGCCATGAAAAGTATGAATATTATATCTCTGAATCAAAATTAAATAACATGTTTAGAGTAGAGCATAAACTTTATATAGTATTTCTAAAAATAAAATTACACCTAACGGTCGAATGTTCTCCCTCAGATTCAAATTTTTAAAAATATCTTGTGCGGAATCCTGTGTTCTACTGCTTACTCTCCTGAAAGTATTTGTGACAATAAATCACATCATATTGACATCTGATGAAAAATAATGGAAATTCAGGTATAAGATATTGTAAGAATCTGAAGTAATATTTATTTTCGAAAATATATATTGGGTTCTTCATTCTATGAACTTTGATTTCCAATATATGTTGTTACATTTCGAGTTTCAAGATTAGAAATTCAATACTGGTGTTTTTTATGCTTCTAAGAAATAAGTCTTTTGTAAAAAATAATATATAGAATGCATAACATCTGTGTTAAGTCGTTCGCATAAAAAAATCATAAGAGAATAAAAATAGCATTAACGTATGTTTTAATATCATAAAATAGCGTTTGAAATCTATAATAATAAAGGTTTATTACTAAATATAGTGTAATTGACCTTTAAAACATTTTATATTTTACATAAAACATTTTAATATATATTATAATGCGACATTCACCGTTTATATTGGGGTGTCATGGAAACAATAAATGTGGTACGTTATAAGCAAAATTTTCAATAAAATACATTGAATAACACAAATGTGAAAAGCTCATAACAATGAATGAAATAATAGACATTTTATATACAAATTTAATGCAATTCCCAAAATGAAGTAGAAAAATAAAATGAAAACTTAATATTTGGAAATTTTTCCAGAGAGAAACATTCGCCTTGCATACAATATTTCAAATGAAAATCAAATTTCAAAGTAATCGCTTAAAAGGCGCGAAGACCAACCTAGTGAAAAAGATTCCATGCCAGGACTCGAACCCGGGTCATCAGTGTAGTTTGGAAATTTTTCCAGACAGAAACATTCGCCTTGCATACAATATTTCAAATGAAAATCAAATTTCAATATATATTAGTATAGATTCAATCGATGCTGGATTTAATTAAGTGTCTGTGTAAGCCCCATGTTGGTAGCTCACAGAAAATATTGCATCTTGTGCTGCTTTTGTAGCCTTGCCAACCTGTAATAGTGAAAAGTTCCAGGCTGGGTATCGTTCCATGTGGTTTAGTTGGTAGAACGTCAGTGCGCTATACTGATTGCCCGGGTTCGAATCTCGGTATGGAATCCGTTTCACTAGGTTGGGCTTTGCACCTTTTAAGCAATTACTTTTAAATTTGATTTTCATTTTAAATATTGTATGCAAGGCGAACGTTTCTCTCTGGAAAAATTTCCAAATATTAACATAAATTCAATCGATGCTGTATTTAATTAAGTGTCTGTGTAAGCCCTATGTTAGTGACTCACAGATAATATTCCATCTTGAGCTGCGTTTGTAGTCTTGCCAACGTGTAATAGTCAGGAGATCCAAGCTGGATATCGTTCTATGTGGTTTAGTTTGTAGAACGTCAGTGCGCTAAACTGATAACCCGGGTTCGAGTCCCGGCATGGAATCTTTTTCACTAGGTTGGCCTTTACGCCTTTTAAGCTTTGAAATTTGATTTTCATTTTCATTTGAAATATGAAACCTAATTCTACTATATTTTAATTTTGTCTAATATGTATATCAGAATCGAAAATTTCTGTATTTACAGATTTAAGGGGGTCCGGGGCTAAAAATTCATCAAAAAAGTGCAATTTTTTTTTTTTAGTGGCTTAAAGAAAATACTGATATTTTAGCGTTAAATACCGCAAACCGCATTCTTTTATCTTCATTAGATCCAGAGATATAACACACTGTTAAAAATAATCTACTTAAAAATGAGAACTTTTCTCGTACTTGTTTGTCGTTGTAATGTACTCGTTTTTCTTTTTCGTTTTCTTTTCTTTTCTTTTTTTTTTTTTTTTTTTTTTTTTTTTTAACAAAGCTGCTTAAGAAATGAGTACATGATGTTTTCAAATATAAGTGAAAATACGGACTGAAAAATAAGCTTGTGAATAAATACTAATATAATCTCTTGTTACTCTATTCCCATATTAAAGATATCAATAGAACTTATTTTGTGAACGTGTATGCTATAACGAACGTTATAGCGCAAATCATATTTAAGTTACGCCCTTCATATTTAAGAACTACATCTTGAAGAAATGTGTTACGTAGCACGGAAGAATACATCGGCAAATTGAGTACACAAGTAGGGGAGACCGGGAATGAAAGAGACAAGGGATGAAAGGGACACTCAGAATTTCAGGAAGAGAATAAATGTACAAAGTTTCACTTTTGCCTCAATCGATGACGATACTTGTTCTGTTTTAATAATCCTTATAACTAACATCAGCAATTGTAGGGTTGTAGGTGATGAAAGCAAAACCTGTTTTTGATATAAAAAAGTAAATTTTGATGTTGATTCTCTTTTTTTCTCTAATAAAGTAATATTGTGTTTAGCATTATTATATTTATGTTATTTAGCACTGTAAAGTATGCACTGTATGTGAATATCAGTATATTTTGTTAGGTAAAATATTGTCATGCGTGAATATATTTTTCATTTCACGAGGTGGTTATGGGGTTGAATGGGACAGAAACGGGGGGGTTGAAAGGGACATGTCCCTTCCAACCCTTCAGGTTTACCCTTAAGCTGTTCCTATCAAGCTTCCTTTAGTGAAGCTCAATAAAAAGAGTTAGATTCCTATTTGCTCCAAGCATCTAATATCAACTATGGTTTGACAACTCTGCATATGAGTATTCAATTGCTTTGGACTCTTCTAATACGTCTCTATCTTGCAAAAAAAAAGAAGCAAGCTGGAATTGATTGGTTCCAAGATTTTATTCAACGAAATTCATTATTTTCTCTTAAGAAACCTATAGCCATTAGTTTAACAAGAAGTACAAGTTTCAACAAAGCTAATGTTGATATTTTTTTTAAACCTTCAGTTAATTATGGATCACTATAAATTTACACAGAACATAATATATAATTGTGATAAAACAGGCTTAATGATAGAGCACAAACCGCCTAATATAGTAGCAAAACGCAGCGAAAAACAATTTTCTCACGTAACATTAGCTGAACGTGGCAATCTTGTCACATTTTTGGGTTTTGTTTCTACATAAGGAAACTCTGTTCAACAGTATTCGTTTTCCCAAGAAAGAATTTCAAGGACTTCATGCTTGGAGGGGCCCCATCTCAAAAACTTGGACCTGCTCATGACAGTTGGTCAATGACCGGGGAAGTTTTTTAAAGAAATTGTGAATTAACTAAATATTCTTGTTGTTCTAAAACTGATCCAGCGCTTCTCTTATTTGATAATTATGAAATCAATATAAATATTAAGACAATAAAATTTGCGAAAGGTAATGGAATAATTATGGTGATATTCCTGTCGCACTTTAGCCAAACTCCAGAAAAACACTCGTAATGAATTCAAAGTACATTTTTTCAGAAAAAAAAAAAACAGAATAAAATCATTTTGTATTTACTGATACTACTAACATGAATGACGTGAATATTAATGATACTGTTGTGAAGTTAATTAACCCGTAACTGGTTGTGAAACAACTAGAGCTAAATCTTTCTTAGTCAAGTAGGACTAAACATGTTATTTTTCTTGTTTTTATTTTATCATGTGTTGCTATATATTTTATTTTTATTTGCGTATAATTATCTTTTATTTTTGAATAATGTAATCGCAAATAAAAAGAAATTTTTTTTATAAAAGTGTTTTATTTATGTGTCTCCCTTTCAACCCCGCACAGTGTCCATTTCATCCCCTACAATGGGGTTAAAAGGGAAATTTCTCCCAATTTACAAAAATGCGTAGATATTTTAAATTACTGTACTTGACGATAAGAGGTTTTAGTAGTATCAAAGCAAAGGTTTTACACGAGAATTAGGCGCAAATTTGAAAGTGATATCTTTTAATGTCATTATTTTATAAGGTTATAAAGACAAAATGTCCCTTTCATCCCCACTCTCCCTACTCATTCACACCGACTAAAATATTATATTCGACTCTTCACGCAGAAAACTGTTGCACGTGTCTGTATTTTGTAGTATATTTTTCTCTTGAATTATTATTTTCGTATAAAAGTTTCATTTCTTGAATAACTTTTGAATTTTATTAATTCTGATGAAATCAATAACATTAATCCAGAGTTTGTACGGTCCTCAAAAGTGCTTACAGTTTCCAAAAGGAATTTTTGGTGCTTAAAAGTAGTACTTATTTTCATGCAAAATCTGTAAAAAGTCCTTAAAAGTGCTTAATTTTATTGTCATATTATTTCTTAAACAAGGGTGAAACTCTTCTACATTTCTTTTAACCCGAGAATGCTCGCACATATCCAGGATATGTATGATTTATACTTTGCCACCAATAAATTCAAATAAAAATCGTCATCTTATTTAATCGTTGACTTTGCGGACAAAGTCTGTGATAAAATAATTTGAAGATTACTTTTCTAAAAATAGTGGTGTGTAATGTAATAATCGTGTGCACCCTGGGTATGTCATACCCGGAGCGAGTAATCCCGGGTTAATTTCTGATTGAAAAAAAAAAAAAAAAAAAAAAAAAAACTTGCCTCCCTTTTTCCAGAAATTTCACTTCCACTTTTTGCTTCCTTCTCCACAATACCAAAGTTTAAAAAGTTTAAAAATTATTTTTTCTACTCTATTTGTTACTTTATAGTGAACTAGCAAACCCCGCGGCTTTGCTCGCGTAATATTTGAAATATGCCAAGTGATATTTATATGTCTAATTTTTATTAAAAGGTACTAACTAAATTTTTACTTATTACTTTTAAGAATAATTCAAAAATTACTATTTAAAACACAGTTTGATTTAACATCATTATTACACTGCATTAGGCAGAAAGGAGACTTAAATTAATAAACCTAAATAAATGATAATTTAGAAAATATTTTGAAACCTTTATGCTCATTTAATACGCTCATTTCAGTATTCATTTGAAGTTTCGAATTTTTTAGAAACCATCTTCTTACATCTTAAAATTAATTATCATGTCAAATTCCAAGTCCTACCATCTCTCTCAACAGAAAGGGCTATGTTGAATTAGGAACTATCACCATTAATTTGCCAACATTAATTTTGAAATCGGTATGTTATTTTTAATATTCCACAGAAACGTAATTTAGAAAGTTTTTAAAGGCCTTTTATAGAACGTTTGTTGTTGCTGTAAACTCCAAGTGGTAGAATCATCGGCCTGTGTAGGATCAGAGACTGTTACCATTGATTCGCAACTATTACTTTTATAATCGGTTTATATTCAATGAAATTGCATAGATATCGTGATTTAGGGCTTTTTTAGAATGCTTTTCGCACCTCCCCTTCGCTTCACCCCTTTTTAATTCGAATTTATTTTCGACAGTCCTTCGAGGGCATTTATATTTTATAAATAACTACCATGCCATATTTAAAGTTTCTAGCCTTTTCAGTATCACAGAAATCGCTATTTAGAAAGTCTTTAGCTCCTGCAACCCTCTTGTGGTAGTGGCACAGATATAAAATATAGCTTATGTTTGAGCAGGTTCTAACACCAAAAATTTGTCATCATTATTTTTTTAATCGGTATAGTATTTGATAAGATTGCATAAAAATTGTAATTTATAACACTTTTCGCTTACTTTATCTTTTTAAATTTTGAATTTTCTTTCGACTGTTCTTAGAAAGCAGTTGCATCTTGTAAGTAAATACCATGCCATACTTCAAAGTACAACCCCTCAGTTGTGCAAAAAACGCAAATTAGAACTGTTTTCCTTTTGCAACCCTCAGATGGTAGTGACAGCAACATAAAATATAACCTATGTTATAGCAGGGACTGTCACCATTGATTTGCAACCATTACTTTTGAAATAGCTTTGGTATTTCCTGAGATTGAGTATAAATCGCAATTTAGAACGTTTTTAGAACGCTTTTCGCGCATTTTCACCACTTTTTAAATTTCTAATTTTTTCGAAACTGTTTTTAAAGATAATTTATATCTAATAAATATGTATCTTGCCTAATTTTAAGTTGCTATCCCGTACCGTTCACAAAAATCAAAATTTAGAACGCTTTTTTGCTCCTGCAACATCTAGGTGATAGTGATACCGACATAAAATAGTGTCTACGATAGAGCAGTGTCTGTCAGCATCAATTTCCTACCATTTATTTTGAAATCAGTTTGATTATTCCTGAGATTGCTCACAAATCGGCATTTATAACGTTTTTAGAACGCTTTTCGCGCATTTTGCTCCTGCATCTGCTCTGGGGTAGTGGAAACAGATATAAAATATAGCCTAACTTGGAGCGAGATCTGCAGCATAATTTTTACACCATTATATTTGAAATCGGTTCAGTACTTCCTATGATTGCATAGAAATTGCAATTTAGAACGTTTTTTACAACGCTTTTTGCGCATTTTGACTCCCTTTTAAATTTCGATTTTTTAGGAAATGTCCTTAGAGATCATTGATACCTTATAACTAACTACCATTCCAAATTTCACGATTCTAAGCCCTTTCGTAACGCAAAAACCGCAATTTAGAACGTTTTTCCCCTGCACCCCTTTGGGGTAGTGTCACCAACCTAAAACATAGTCTATGTTGGAGCAAGGGTTGTCACCGTCATTTTGACACCATCATTTTTTTAAATTGGTTTGGTATTTCCAGAGATTGTACAGAAACCACCATTTAGAACGTTTTTTAGAACGCTTTTCGCGCATTTTCACCCTTTTTAAATTTCGAATCGTTTAAGAACTGTCCTTAGAAATAGTGTATACCTAATAAGTAGCTAACATTTCAAATTTCATATTTCTAGGCCCTTCAGTAACACATAAATCGCATTTTTAGAACGTTTTTTGATCCTGCACCCCTTTGGGGTAGTTGCACCGACATAAAACATAGCCTATCTTGGAGCAAGCGTTGTCACCATCATTTTGACACCAATATTTTTTAAATCGGTTTGGTATTTCCTGAGATTATGTAGAAACTACCATTTAGAACGTTTTTTAGAACGCTTTTTGTGCATTTTCACCCCTTTTAAAATTCGAATTGTTTAAGAACTGTTCTTAGACATCATTTATATCTTATAAGTAACTAATATTCCAAATTTCATATTTCTAGGACCTTCAGTAGGGGGGTAGTGGCACCGACATAAAATATAGCCTATGTTCTAAGTTGGACTAACACCATCAATTTGATACTATTACTTTTGGAATCGGTTCGGTAGTTCCAGAGCTTACCTCCTCCAAATAAACAATTTTTACCTCTTTATAATATGAGTATAGATAAATAATTTGTCCTAAAATTCACTAACAATTCATTCCATCACATTCATTTCATTAAAATTTCATCTGAATTTCACCCTCAAATTTTCACTTCCCCGTTTTCTCCAACCCCCCTCCCCCCTCCCTTCCAAAAAAAAAAGAAAAGAAAGTTTAACCTTTAACTGATGTTACAGAAATTGTCACATAACTAGTGTGAAGCGGTCTGTGAGACCGCTCCATAGAAAGATGAATAAAAGCCACGATTAACTCATAGGATGATGTTTTTGTACTAAACTTTTTGTACAGGAGTGTTATAATTAAAATTCACCTATTTAAAAGTCTCTGATATTAGTACTAAAGTTCCAAACGAAACAAAATTTCAGTAGTGTTTGTAGATAAGCTGAAACTTGCAAGTTAAACTGTGAAAGTTGAAAAAACACATCTCTGTGAGACCAGTAATATCAGTTAAAGGTTAACTCAAAATTTAAAAATCATTTAAACTTGCTTAATAAGAAAAAAAAAATCTGCTCCATGTGCCATTTTATTGTCACAATAAATAATCAATCAAGATTTTTCTTTTCACTCGAAATTGGCATTTTCCTTCCCCCCCCCCCCCAACTTAAAGAGCATATTAAATTTTGAAGTATTTAAAACTCTTTATAGCCCAGTGGTAGAGGAGGAAAGGAAAGCCGAATAAATTACGGGAAAGCTGGAAATTGTTTTAATCCCTTTAGTTTAGGTTTAGAATGAATCTACTAAGTTTTCCCCCCATTACTAAATGAGCGTTGGAAAATGTGTACAGATTTATAGTCGAAAAACACGTTTTAATTAATTACCATAACAATATTAAAAAAAAAAACTAACTCTTTCAAAAAACACTGTCAGTACAAATGTGATAGAGCTCAAAATTATGAATAAAATGAGTAGGAGAGACCGGGGGAATGCCGCCACCCCGTCTAGTTTAAAAACTAACGGCAGTTTGTGATAGTGATTGCGCCTGCGCTGTAGCGGCCAACAATAGAAACAGTGCCTAGAGTGAGAATTGTTTTATTGTACGTCGTTCGCTTGTTCTAGTGAAAAATTTAGTTTTCATCTAGTTGCTTCTTATTTTGGAGCTTCAAATGAGTAGAAGTAAACACCTTTTATTGAAACACTAGGTACTTAAGATAATATTACCCGTAATCTACATGCATTCACCGACAATTTGATGCAATTTGTTGAACAAGCTCGGTTCTTCTTTCGGCTTTGCTGTGGGTTTTCCACTATATTGTCCTCTCGGGGTATTTCCGCCACCATGGCAAAGGGTGACTTTTCCAATTTGAGTTAAATTGTAAGCTTAGCACATTAATAAATCTAGCTTAAGGAACATTGTAATTATTCATTATTTTGATAAATTATTGCTTTCTAAAAATTTTTTGTAGGTTATGTGTTTCCTAGTATCCATTTTATGTATTTACTAGGTCATTATAGAGTTGCGTCACTACCCCGATACAGTGGCGGGATTACCCCAGTGTCCTGGGTAATCCCGCCACTGTACAGAGGTTGAAAGAAAATTTTTTATGTGTGCTTACTTTACAGTTATGATTACGGTTAAATTTATACAGATACTAAAGATAATGATTCAGCTTTAGAATTTTTACTATTAAAAAATAAACATTTTTTGAGGTGAAAAAAAAAATAAATTCCCTTAAGCTGTCGCCATTCCCCCGGTCTCCCCTACCTATACACTTAATATTTTTGTTGAATTTTCACAATTCTGCAACAAAGTTGTGCCTAAACCGCTATCTAGAGCTTGAAACCAGAACAGACGAGGTTATCAGTTCACTCTGCTTCTAATTTTTATATGAATGTATTTTTTTTTTAATTTATAGAGGTATTATTTGAATTTTTTGTAACTATTTTGGATAATTTAGGAATTGTGATTTGACCATTTGATTACGGGTTATTGACCAGTGATAGGGAATGAAAAAAAAAGCCGAATTCGGAATTAATTACGGGAAAGCTGGAAAATATTTTAATCCCTTCGACATAGGTCAGAAATGAACGTACTAAGTTTCTCCCTCAAGCTAGGTGAGCTTTTGCCGCTACGAACAAATTAATAACTTAAAGTGCATTTTTTTATGATTTTTAGTAAATTTCTAAAATAATTCGGAAGTGATGGGAAATATTGTTTATTATTTCCGATATTTTATTTGAAATATGTGTAGCATTTAATATGACGTATATAGGGTGAATAACAGTGCGTATGTATTAGAATTAAGGAGGTTGGACGTAAAGTGCGAGGACTGGGGGGGGGGGGGGAGTGACGAACGAACAAATGAGTGTTCAAGAGCCTTTTAGCTAGATGAATTCAAGGTCAACTAATAGCACGATTTTAAACTTCGATTTTTTACGAAAAGGACTAAGATGGTTTTAATAAAAATCATTTTTGACTAGTATATAAGCCTCTTAAGTTAAATTCAAAACAGTTTAAAATCTTCGTAATATTGAAAAAAGTATTATAATCTTTACTTAAAAAACTATTTCTTTTAAAACTAATGTTTTAAGGTTGGCGGTATCAGTTACAAAATGACATGTAAAACAGCTATCATTCATGTACCTCTTTCTCGATAACTACTAAATTATAATCTCAAAATAAAGCCCTAACATAATTACAAAAACATTGTGAAGGCCGCAACAACTTAAAAAAAATTCATTTATGTAACAAATGGAGGCAGGGCGGATTGATAACTTGGTCTCTTCTGGCTTCAAGCTCCTGATTAGCGAGTAAGGCAAAGTTTTGAAATAGAATTCCAACCTCAATGCTCAACAAAAATATTAATATGGCTACTCATTTTAATCAGAATTTCAAACTATACGTCATTTGTATTGACAATGTTTTTGATAGAATTAGTTGCTGTGAGATATTGTTAAGATTTAAAAAGAAAAGTGTTTTTCGGCTATAAATATGTACATGCTTTATAACGTTCAGCCAATGCGAGGGGGAAAAATTAGTACGGTCATTCTAGGCCTAAACTGAAGGGATTAAAACAATTTCTAGTTTTCCCCTAATTAATTGTGAGTGCAACCCCTTGACCACTGGGCTAAAACTTTATACTCTTCTAAATACTCATGTTTGAGTACTATATTTATTCAAAAATATGAGTATGTGTGTTTCTATACATACTCATGTTTGAGTATTATATATACTCAAAAATATGAGTATGTGTTTTTCTATACATACTCATGCTTGAGTCCTATTTGTACTCAAACATATCAGTATGCCTGTTTCTATACATACTTATGTTCGAGTCCCTGTATATACTCAAAAGAATGAGTACATCCGTTTCTCAAATTTAAAAGTTAAGTACTCGGAGCTATTATAAGATCGGAAATTACTCAAAAATGAGTACATTTTGCTTATTTTTAAGTATCCAGATTTAACAGTGCACCTTTTGCTTTGAGAAGCGATATATCAGCTACACTCTGACGAGTACTTTAACTTCTTTTATCTTATAATGGATTTTTTCACAATTTGTCAACTTTAAAAAAATATATCTAAAGTTCCTTGCAAGATACATGTATCAAATTTTCTCACATATTTTATGGTATATTTCCAACAAATCGTTTTCAGGATTTTTAATTTTGAGTGATAATTGTGGAAATGTGCTAATTAATGCAAAACTCACTCATAAAAAACTTCATTTTTTTTATTTATTTATTTTTTTTTTTTGTAAAATTCATAATCAATATTTTAAGAAATCCTGAAGACAAATTAAAAAGACACATTTTCTGTACCAAAAATGTAAAAATTTTGTAAATCGAGTAAGTATTTCCAGGGTTATATCAAAAATTAAATATGTTTAAACTTTTAACATTTAATTTCTTTTAAATATTTAAAAAAATTCGGATTTTTTACATGCAGTATTTTTATTATATTAAAACATATTTCAGAAAAAATCACAACAAAATATCTATAAGTAAAAAAAAATAGAATTTTCAGCCCCGGAATTTTCAGCCCAGCCCTTTTAAAATAAACAAGCACATGTTACATACTTTTCAAGTGACATGCATTTAAACGCTATAGCAATTATAATAAATTACAAAGAAAAAATATGCATATACATAAAAAAATAAAAATATTATCTGAAACATATTTTCAAATATATGTTTGAGACAACATAAGGAAGGCCATGAAAAATATAAATATTATATATCTAAATACAAATAGGATAACATGTTTACAGTACAGCACAAACTCTATATATTTCAAAAAATAAAATCGTATCTAACAGTCGAAGGTCTTTCCCCAGTTTTAAATCTTTAAAAATATCTTGTGCGAAATTCTAAGTTTTACTGCTTACTCTCCTTAAAGTATTTAAGACAATAAATCACATCATCCTGCCATCTGATGAAAAATAATGGAAATTCAAATATAAAATATTGTATGAATCTGGAGTAAGATTTATTTTCGAAAATATCTAGGAATGCCATAAAAATGTATAAACATTATATCTCTAAATCAAAATGGAATAGCATGTTTAGAGTAGAGCACAAACTTCATATTTTCTAAAAATAAAATTATATCTAACAGTCGGAGGTCCTCTCTCAGTTTCAAACCTTTCAAAATATCTTGCGCGAAATCCTGAGTTTTATTGCTTACTCTAGTACTTACGACAATAAATCACATCATCTGATGAAAAATAATGGAAAATCTAACATAAAATATTGTAAGAATCTGAAGTAAGTTTTATTTTAGAAAATATCTGTTGAATTTCTTCATTTTATAAACTTTGATTTTCAATACATGTTGTTGCATTCGAGTTTCAAGATTAGAAATTTGGCACTGGTGTTTCCCTATTCTTCTAAGAAATAAGTCTTTTGTGAAAATAATGTATACATTGCATAACATCTCCGTTAGTCGTTCGACTAAAAAATAAAACTCATACGAAGATAAAAAATATCTTCTAACGTATGTTTCGAAGACGTAAAATTGCGTATGAAACCTATAATAATAAAAGTTTGATACTAAATATTAGGAAAATAAAAATATTTGTTAATAAATAATTGAATATCTGTCTCTGCATATGTCTAAATTGATGCTGCATCCACAGTTGCAAGACTTCGTAGGAACGTACTTGTACCTCGGACATTATGCACAATCAGGCGATTTTTCGGATTCTTTTATTCAATTTTTAAATTTAATATTTATGCGGCTTATAGCGTTTTTTCACGATTTTTTGACAATTTTATTCTGCAACGGAAAGATTTGCCTTTTCCTGTAATTAAATTTAAATTGAAAGCAAGTAAAGTCGGTTAAAAAGCACTGTGGGCAACTACACTGAAAATTTGAATTTAATCTGGGACAAAAAATATGTAAATAAAATCACAACAATTCAAGATTCACTTTATTCGAGAACAGAGGGGGGGGGGAGCTCCAATTGGAGTACTGTTACAAAGGTAGTGGAGGACCGGACACCAAGCCCTTTAATACAAGGACTTTTTCAGAAAAACCTACCAGATAAGTGGGTGAAAATTAACTTGTGTTACATAAGAAAAATATAAAAAAGGTACCTTAGATGACAAATCTTGCAAATTTTGAATTCCGCTGGCATTTGATCTTTTGATATTGAAGATAATATTTATTTGTGGTACTTCATAAAAATAATTTTAACATTAGTTTCAAAGATCCTTGTTTTCAACATGACATTATAGGACCATTAGATTATATCCAGCCAAATTCTTAAATCATTCACTAAAACATCCTCCTGATTATCTGAACGAGGTGTTTAAATTTTCCTGTTCTCATTTATGATGATAAAATTCTCTTTTTATGTCATTTAGGTACGCATACTTACATTAAGTGTCACTACATTTTTCGAATTTTTTTAGAGATTTTCATACAGAAGTTTGCATAAAGATCGCCGCCCGGTGATATGCCTTGGAAAAAGACGGTGGACACACTTTTTTTTTTAATTTTAATTAGTATTAATAATCTTACTCAATGTTGATACTGAGCTTCTTATATTTTGCAACAGTTTTTTGAATTAATGCATATATTTTTTTCAGAATTACATATCTTACTTTCGAAATATTTTCATAAGTTAGCTGCCTCTTTAGTTAATTGCTTGGAATTCGTTTTGTTTGTAAAGACATTGCGTGTCACATTTTGTAATATTATTAATTAGATCTTTATAAATAATAATCCGATGCTTTTTATAGCACTTTTAAATCGCAGAATTGGAATAAGTATCGTCATGCGAATCAATATACACTTTTCAATCCACAACTTATTTACATTCGCCTTTTACGTAAATAAAAGCAAACTTTAATGTTTCATTCTATAGCTTACATTCAAATAATCGATGCCGCAGAAGAAACTTGAAACAGACGATTAAATTTTATATTTTGTCATAGTCGTACAAAAAATGTGCTAATAATCAATGGATAACAATTTTGAACGTCCACAAAACTTAGTGATAGAAAAAATTGCTCTCTACACTGAAAAAGAAAAAAAAATATGTATTTCTACAGATGTCAAGTTACAGAAATATGTATGCTTACTAAAATTTTATCTCTACAAAAAATATGTAAATCTGCAAAACTAGTTTTCTTAACCCCCTGACCGCCGAGCAAAAGGGCAAAATTGTAATGCAGCTTTCTCTGTAATTTTTTTTAAATGCTGAAATAGATGTTTTTCCAACATGATATAAAAGTTTTTATTACGTATAGGCATATAAGCGTTTAGAGTATTAATCATAATTTAATTTTTTTTAACGCGATGATATCTGTAGAATTATATCCATTTAAATAATGTTTCTAATGCAGTGAAATCTACAGCTTAGTGAACGGATATATCAGTTCACGGCGGTGAGAAGGTTAAAGCTACATAAATCTGTAGCTTTACAAAAGAATCTACTGAAATTACAGTAATATTACTAAAATTTTCTATGTAACCGGGTGGCTGTCACATAAAAAGTTCTAGGCATTCAAGTTTCCTTAAAGATTCTTAGTAACATTACAGATTCTTTTGATTTATAGTGAAAATGTGTATCTGTTACATGAATTTTTGTTGCCGTTCCATAAAAAGTTCTAGGAATCCCAGTTTCCTAGAAAATTCTTAGTAATATTATAGATTTTTTTACAGTGTACCCCTCCACTTTCTGTACTATGCCGCTTGCAATTAGCAAACAAATTCGAAACCTGAAGTAATCAGTTCCATATACTACATGTTTTTTTTTGTTTTTTTTTTTTTTTTTTTGTGGGCGCGTGACACTATTTCCAGTAAATTTTATTATTTGAAAAATCACACAAAGTTTCCTATAACCAAAAGTATACATTTTTACGTATTAGAAAAAAATCACAATTCAAGATTGGTTTTATTCGAGAACAGGGCGGACGCCGCTCCAAATGGTGTACCTTTCCAAATGAAGAGGGGGACCGGACATCAACCTCTTTAATACAAGGATTGTTTTAGGAAAACCCACCAGCGAAGTAGATGAAGATCCATTAGCGTTACAAAATTTTTTTGATACCATAGATGACAAATTTTGCATCCAGTTCTATTTCATAGAGATTGAACTTATAATGTTCGTTTATTATCTTATTACTAAACGTTGATTTCCAAATGGATTTACACAATATAGAAATTTTCAACATAACTAGCCGCTCTTGGAGACCAATTTGGTTTCCCTTAAAATTTATGTTTGGGGAGGCATGCTAAGCATTGTATCATGTTACTTTCATTCATAATTTATTTCTATTATAAAACTAATATTACAAACTAATATTAGTTTTTGTTTCATTAAAATATCGCAATTTGTTGATTTACTGTAAGCAAGTAAACCCTATTGGTTTACAATGGAGGTCTATGGGAATTTTTCGAAATATTAGAGATATCGCCCATTGGACGTCACTTTTGGTAACTAATTTTGGTCGCCAAGTTGGCGACAAAAATGGTGCCATTTGGCGACCGAACAGGGTACCCCTATGGTAACACCTGTTATAGGTATGCATATATGCATTAAATGCTGTTCAATAACCAATGCGATGCATTTCATTCTGGTGTTGCCATTAAACAATTAACAAATAATCGCGATTTCTGTGCCACATACGATAGCGTAATATATATATATATAGATATTGGCCATGAAATGGCTTTTTTTCCATTTTTGAAATGTATTCATTTTCAAATTTTCCTATAAATAAATAAAATTAAAAGTATATATAATTCTGAAAAATAAAATATTTTCAGTTTACACGTGCACAATATTATAATTATAAAAACAGCAAAATTTTTTTGGTTCTGCCTATCAACATCTTTGCATATTTAAACTTGAAATAATTTTCAAACTTCATTCGGTAAAATAATAAACATTTGTCTAAAATTCTTAAGATTAAAGAAAAATATTTTAATTATAAAAGGAAATATTTGATCGCTTAAGTAAATTGCTAAAAACTATTGCTAGTATTAGTTTAATGTTCAATTAGTACTAATTTATCTACTTTTAAGTTCTTTCTAGTTCCCCAAATAACCTATTGAAAATACTTCAAACAATTAGTCTGTAATTCTGGGAACAGTTAAAAAAATGTCATTAGGGAATATGTCACGAAAACCATTTATTTAAGGGGGAAAATCTTAAAAACTAACCAAAGAGTAGTTAACTGAAAAGAAAGATCCTTTATTTTACTCATTAGAAAAAAGAAAGAAAAATGTAATTTAGAAAAAAGTGTATTAGTCATGATGGAAATTCTATTAAAATAATTATAATAAAAAAGTTATCAATGGGCAAACTTGTCCTGAGTAGCAGTTCTTAGTTAAATATACAGATGCACCATAAAGTCCATGTATACTCAAATAACTCTTGAAAGGAACATCTAGAATTGTGTGATACGTACACATATACATTACAGATGGTGGAAACATCTATAGATTTAAAATACAAAGGGGCTCTGATAAAAACTTTTTTAGCTGTTCTGAGCAAACGCAATGGGCATTTTACTGTGCTTTTGAGGTGATTTTAGATATTGTTATTTTTCTGCTACTTTTATTAGACTTCGTTTTAATAATGCGATTTATACTAATCACTAATCACTAATCTCCCACTCGTGGACAGCCAACCTTTCGGTATAGGAACTGAATAGTTCACGAGGGAAAACACATATACCCCTTACCGCTGAGACCCCAGTACCTGCGATCGAGCCCGGAAGTCCCAGCAGGCTGGAAGACCCTGTTTCATGAAAATTATTAAAATGACAAAACAAACAGAATCACTAATAAACAATATAACAAAATGAAATGAAATATAATAAAGTAAAATATTTGAACTAAGTGACTTGAAGTAAAAAGTTCATCATACAGATGAGCTTTAAAAGTCTTTTTTTATGAATGAAAAATGTTCGTTTAAAATATTATAGTTGGCTTTTAACTTGGCATAATTTGTTGGATCAAATAGGATACTTTTAATGTTGAAACGTACAGTTTTGTTTCTTTTAAAGTCAAAGGTATGTGTCATTAATGAACATTTTGAGAAAAGGTAATGGATCGGGTCTCCTACCCCCTTGCCACATGGGCGGGATGGAGATCTCGTTTCCCTATTTTATAAACAAAGACGGGAAAACTGCCGTATCCACTAACATTATATGGAATAATATGACTTATGCAGATAAAATTAGAATCCCCTTTATTCAAGATTTTATAAGTAAATCGGCCTTTTTCAGATGAAGTCCAACATTGTTGCCAGTGGGAAAATTTTTTATCTTTGAGTGCTTTTGTGCCTTGAAACCACAGAGACTGGAAAAACTAATCTGATGATTGGTGAAATAGTGGATGTTGTTGTTGATTTCGCTAAGGTGTCGTCTCTTTCATTACCTCTGGTTCCGGCTTGTGCTTTGATCCATTTGATGTATATGGATAATCTAGTAATTTAACATATATCTGATGAATAAGATGATTACGGGGGAAGGCTAGGTTAAGGACATATTTTGCTGAGTGGCTGTCCGTTAGTAGAAGTTGTGAAGAGTAACATGATGTTAGAAACCAGTCTATTGCTTGGTATATAGCATTTAATTCTACTTGGTATATCGAGTTCAAATTTTGTAGTCGAAAATAGTTTTCAAAGATAAAAGAGGTGTCTTTTTCAATCGCGAAGGCTGCAGCAGTGTTTGGGTCTGTGACGGAGCCGTCTGTGTAAATTGTTAAATCTTGATTTAGTTAGTTATTGTCTGAAAGGTATATTCTAAATTTTGCAAGTTGTTTAATTTGTAATATTCTAGGAAGGAAAATGGTAATGTAGGTGGTCATTAAATTATCTATGGTTATTGGAGTATCTTGGATGATGTAAATTCTACGTCCTTTTTAAGTATAATAGTAAGAGAGTTCTTTTGCCAAAATTATTTGAATAGGTCAGCAACCCGTTAGGACATAAAACACGTCAGTTGAGATACTGCGATAGACTTTGGTAACGCCGAGCAGTGCCATTATTTGTATCAATTTTACCTTCCGGATACCATGGCAGTTTAGACGAGGGAACCAGATTACTGCTGCATATAAAAGTTGACAAAGAGTAACCGTATTATACCAAGTTTTCAAGATGAAGGGTTTTATTCCCTTATTGAAAGAATGTAATTTGCCGAAACCAGTGTTTTAAATTCAGATTTCTTCATTGACATCAGTTTTTTGAAATGGTAAAATTCTCACTTTTTTCACATTTCAATTAAAGTAAAAATAATGCGAATTTTACCATTTCAAAAAAGTAGTGACAGTGAAGAAATCTGAATTTTAAAAAACTAGGCCTGAAATTATGTATATATATATATATAACTTGTTCTATTTTGGTTCTGAAAAATAATTCTCTCTGAAATATCTTGTCTATAACCGTATAAAGAATGTTAATATACAGCTAAACCGCTAAATCGTTTATAAGAGGAGAGGATTTTCGTTGTTTTAACTTTTGCTAACAAATAATCTCTAAAACTTTCTCATATTTTAATGATGTTATGCACCTTACTTCTATTGAACCTTTTAGTTGTTTTGCGTCAAGTTTTGAAGGATAATATCTAGATGATAATTTATTTAACTTGAGTATTACTTAACTTGATTTTCATAATAAAATATCTCGTTCCTTGTTTACATGTTTTGGTTCTAATAAGAAATACATATCTGTCTAATAATACCATCTTCCACAAACGATTAGAGACGTACTAAAACTCTTAACAGATTATAGAAAAATTAATATAGACAGGTAAGAAAGATATACACTTTTGGAGCTGATTTTATATCGATATCTGTCATTGTTTTCGAGAAGGGGCAATAACTTTCAAAGTTTGTCACAAAGGAAACAGCAGTATTTCTTATATAATATAACACAGAGTTGTTTTGCTATGGGAGCACATTCGATCCACAATTCTACCGCTATCCATTCAAGAGTTATTTCACTGTACATAGTTACAACATTGCACCCAATATAAGAGTTTTTTATATTTTACATTTTATCACAATTCAATTATATACATTTAATATGCAAAAAGAAATATGTTAGACAATATGCCTATTTTTTAAATCTATTAACACTTTGTCGTGCGGTGGCACCACGTTAGTGCCATGCGAAACTATTGGGCAAGCGCCGGGGGCTCCATGTTGGCGCCATGCGGAAATTATTCGGGAAGCTCCGGTGACTTCACATTTGGGACACGCGGAAATTATTGTGCAAGCTCCGGTGGCTCCACGTTTGTGCCATGCGGAAATTATCGGGCAAGGGCCGGTGGGTCTATTATGGTGTTCAGAACTGTTGATTGAGAACTAGATAATAGATAGTAGATTAAAACTATATAATGTATCGAACTAGATACTAGATAATAGATAACTAGATAATAATATATAACTAGATAATAGATTCTAGATAATAGATAACAGATAATAGATAATAGATAGATACTACATAATAGATTTAGACTACTACTAGATAATAGATAATAATATACTAGATACTAGATACTATATAGCAGATACTACATAATAGATACTAAATAATAGATACTAGATAGATATATACTAGATAACTATATAATAGATTGAATATAGAGGGACAGGATAGAGAACTTATGGGAACTGACGATAAGATTAGTAAACTTTATTGTCTTCCAAGAACATCGAAAAACCGCCGGCGATATGCGAAATGATGTAATTCAGGCGCGACACTAAAGAATATAAATTAGACCTGCGGACGGCAAAGTGTTAAAACATGACTTTTTTTCTTTAAATATGAAAATATAATGCACCCTATTTATAAAAAATCCCAATGAAACGAATTTGTGTAACGGTTTTATGAAATATCATGACAATCCATTTATGCGATAAAGATTATTACAGGGTAAACCTTCGCTAGAAAATTTTCCTTTTATGTTTCGCTGTGTTCCGGAGAAATTCAAATTGCTGGCCTTACATTCTTTAATGATTATTTGAATAAAACTATTTATAACATAAAAAAATACACAGTTTTTTTTAAAAGTTGGTTAAATACAGAGATATAAAATATGATATCGCTTGGATACGGTATCAAATAAATATTGATAGATAAAAAACAAATTGCCCATTTTCTTTAAAATCTGCATGGAAAATTTTGAAATGTATATGCAAATTCCGAATAAACGTTCTTTAAAAGATGACAACATTTAATATATCGGGCTAAAAGATGAATTTGGATTGCTTTGGAGTTGTTTAAAATGAACGACGTACTACGGAAATCGTGAAATAGTGGATTTTTTTCCGTCGAAGAATAAGTAAAGGAATAAAAAATTAAAAAGTCCAAAATATGAGCGTCAGGTGCATTCGAATCTGCCCTCCTGTATCCGAAACATCTATTTCACCCTCTACGTGCGATGGTTTACTCAGCCATCACCAACGTACACACAAGCAAATATCTTAACTATAAGTCCCATAAAATAGAAACAATCAGGCAAAAAATATTGCACATAATTTCGATAAAGGTCAAGATTTGACAAATAGTCTATTTTAAAGGAAGAAGACAAAATAGTGTTGTTTATAGATTTTTAGAAAACTGGAATCTTGAATTAAGCCTAAAACAGTTGTTAAAAATGGACTTATTACATTTCCTGATGCTAATTTTCTCTATAGAGCTACAGATTTTCGAATTTGTACTGCAAAATTTTGAGATATTTGTTTCCTTTTTTTAATAATAATTAATTAAAAACTGAATATTTTAAGTAAGTTTTATTCATTGAGTAAGAAAATCTAAGTTTTAATAAAACTTCATTAAAAACTTCAAAACAAAATTAAATGATAATTTTTATTAAGAAAACGTTGATTTAAACAATCTAATGAGTTCAAACATATTTTTAATTAAAGGGAAATTAATGCTAAATTCTTCCATTTCTCAAACAAATTAATATTGATTTGGATGCATTCTAACGATTTTAGCTAGCACATTATAATAGTATTATTTATTTTTGGATCATTAAGAGAGAAATGAATGCGGATTTCAGCTAATTGCCTCGTGTAGAATTAAATCATAATACATTAATTCATCAGAGAACAATTCTTTCTAATTAATGATCATTATCTATAATATGATATTTATGTAAACAGCAGGTGATTATAATTGGAAAATGATCTATTTTTATGTTCAAAATTCCTGTGGCAATCTTCATTTTTTGTTAAATTCTGGTACAGCTTCTATTTGTAGGACTTTCAGTCATAAATTCCATCATCCAATGCCTATGTTAGTAAATTTTCATAAAAAAGAAATTTATTTTTCAATATTTTATTCAACATAGTAAAACGAAAAATATCATATCTCACTATATTAATAAATAAATTTAAATTGAATATTTTAAATACTTTTTCAGCATTTTGAAGCAAAAGGACATTTCTTTTTATTTTATGATCACTATTAGACCGGAAGGCGGTCATACAAATCATCACCTCCTCTAATTGGCTGCTCAAATTCCAGATTAGTGAAACTTCTATACTCATTTTGAAATGCAACTGATCTGACAAGCCATGTCTTGGTGCAAAACATCTACAAACGCAATTTTAATAGTTGATAGGTAGTTTTATCATTGTGTTTTCCTGCACCCAAAGTTGTGAACACATGAAGGACTGGGAGCAAGAAAACACTATGATAAGCCTACAGATCAACCACTAATATCGGGTCTGGGAGTGGTTTCCACCAAGATATGACTTGGCAGACCAGTTGCATTTTAATATGCTGTTCGAGTTTTGTCTAATACTGTAATTTTATCAGTAAACTTGATGGGGTGATAGTCTATGCAATATCATCCCGGTCTGTATGCATAATACGATATTGATGTAACTAGCATGTATTTACAAGGTGCGTCTTAAAAGTTCGGCGGATATCTCATAAACAACTCCAGTTAAATATGCGTACCTGCGCACGCGCAGGTACATAACAATAGAGAGACGGCATGTAGCAAGAACCGCAAGAAACCAAAGCAGAATAGTCTACTATGGGCAGTCGAACGGTATATGTTTGAAAACTCGCCTCATATTGAAATGGAGCAATTGATAAACATCAAGTTTTGCTGCAAATTGGGAAACACCGCCAAAGAAATGCATGCAATATTGGTCCAGGTGTACGGAACAGACGCAGTGAGTAAAATGTGCTTGTACAACTGGTTTAAAGGTTTTCGGGAGGGAAAGGAAACCGTGGATGACGGAAGTGTATTGTGGCCAACGGATGTTACTTTGAGGGTGGTTAAAAATATTTTGTTTCCATGTTTTGTTTTATTTGTTTTCGGCTGCCATTCACCGAACTTTTTTCGTTTTTAGGGTTCCGTACTTAAAAAGTAAAAACGGGACCATTATAAGATCACTCCAGTGTCTGTCGGACTGTCACAGCCATTTTACTCGTAATCTATGGAGCGTGGAAAGTTCAAATTGGGGGAAGCAATAAAGACTATTGACCCACATATTTTCAGATTATTAAACATACATAAATATATTTAGTAAAAATTTAGAGGGGCTAATTTTGGTACTTAAAATCTTTTCTTTGTATATCGTGTGAGGTATCGCGTGAAAGATTTCGTAACGCTAAACTCCAAAATACATTCCTTTTAATTTTAAGTATTATATTTTCAAAAATATCGTCGAAAATGTAGCGCAAAAATATGCCCTCTCCCCAACAAATTTCCAATCTACTGAAACTAAAATTATGAAAAAATTAGAGGTAGTAGACGTTAATTTAAATCTTGAAATTATAGCTATTACTGTAGGTCACATAATTTTTGAGAAAATCGTATTTTTCTGTTACACACAAATTTCGATATACGGGCATTCAGCAAAAGTGTTGAGCAGCGCTGGAGGTACCTATCGTAGCAGAAGTATAAAAGCATTGTAGATCATGATTTTCGAAAATAATCGTCAGTAATTAGCCGAGATAATGTCGAATTGTTAAAAACAGACTAATTTAAAGAGTCTCAGGACTCTTAAAATTGGAAAAAATGAAAAAGAAAGACCATTTTCAACATTTAATATCTTAAAATGTTTTTGATTTTAAGACACAATTTTAATTGGAATAAAATATATAAGTATGTTCTTTCATTTCATGTATTTAAAAAATTATAAGATGCAGAATTAACATTTACAGGGGGCTCCAAACTGTTAGACATTTGACGAGTAAAAAATCGGCATAACAGCTTACGCGCACGATTACAAAATCAGTATTGCAACTAGAATGAAACTTTTGGTGCCTACTTATACTTCAGATTGTAATAATTACCCTGATTCTAAATAAATTTGTATTTAAAGCTTTTTTTATATTTTTAATACAAAGTTGTATTTAGCTAATGCAAAATTTTAAAAAAATCAACAGTATAATCACCTAAAAAATATATTTTTTGAACAATAAAAAGGAAATTTTACGTTCAGTTTATACATACTAACATGAAACATACGTTTTGAAAATTTCATGAAAAAATATTCATAAGTTTTTGAGATATCGTGCGCATTATGCCCGAAAACGTCATTTAGAGAAAAAGGGCTTCAAAGTTTCCGAAACGACGCTTCAGCTATTGAACGTGTATAAATGTAAAAGCCATAATTTCAGTTCTAATAGGAATTTCAAGGAAACAATTATATCAAAATGTTCAGAAAAGATAGGCTTTTAACATCTAAAAAAATTAAAATTTCGAAAATTTTAAAGCTTTAAGAGTTTTGAGACCCCTTAAAATGTATATTATTTTAAAACACAATTTTTATTGGGATGAAAGACATAAGCATGTTCTTTTGTTTCATGTATTTAAAAAATTGCAAGATGCAGAATTAGCATTTATAGAGGGCTCGGAACTGTTAGACATTTGTCAAGCAGAAAATGGGCATAACAGCTTTCGCGCAGGATTACAAAATAAATATTGGAGGTAGAATAAAAATTTTGGTGCTTACTTATACTTCAAATTATAATAATTACCCTGAACTTAAATAAATTTGTATTTGAAGCATTTTTATATATTTAATGCAAAGTTGTATTTAGCTAATACAAAATTTTGAAAATTTCAACAGTATAATCACTAATCTTTTTTTTTTTTTTTTTAAATAAAAAGGAATTAGGTACATGCAGACTAACATGAAATATATGTTTTGACAATTTCATGAAAAAATATTCAGACTCTTTTATGTATCCTGTGCGTTATGCCTAAAAACGTCATTTGGAGAAAAATAACTTCAAAGTTTCGGAAACGCCGCTGCAGCTATTGAGTAGGTATGATTCTAAAAGCCATAACTTCAATTCTAATCAGAAAAATTGAAGGAAACAATTATATCAAACTGTTCAGAAAAGATAGGAGTTTAACATCTAAAAAAATAAAATTTCTAAAATTTTGAAGCTTTAAGAGTCTTGCGACCAATTAATTAGAATGAATGACATAAATACAAAGGGATTCGCAACTAATTTGCATTGAGTGGATCTCTAAATACCTTTCGAGTGACTTTAAATGGTAATTAAAAACCTGTCTGGAAAAACGCTTCACAGAGAAAGGCGACGTTGCAACTTTGTGGCCTACTATAGAAGTCCTCTTAGCACAATGCCAAATTTAAACTTTGAACAAAGGATAGCTCAGATGGCAGAGCACTGGCAGCTTCAGCTAGGAGATCCCTGGTTCGAATCCTGGTCCGGAAATTTTTCGCCCAGTTGGAAATTTACACCTAATTTTAACAAAGGTTTTGTTTTAGCTACACTGTAGAAAAAAATATTATTACTACGCTGAATTTAGTTATATGAAATGCCAAATAAAGTTTAAATATGCACTGCATTTTTTGTCAGAACCTAATTAAGTTCATCATAAACAGATTAGGATAATATTAAAAAATGATTTATACAAAATAGCTATATTTGATATTATTTAGGTTCCATATCTCTTTGAACTTTCATATTATATCCATTTACATTTTTCTAGAATATACAATTATACCAAATCCTATGTAGCATAGTTTTTTACAAAGTCTTAGTATTCTTTTAGCAACGGTTTTTTTTTTTAATAATACAATTACAAATTCATATATTTATTCTACGGAACCCTCTGTACGCGAGAAATACTCGCACTTGACCGTTTATTTTTTAATATCAGTATTTTTATTCCCATCTTCTTTTATTTAAATCTTTTTTTATTATCAGTATTTTTATTCCCTTCTTCTTCTCGTGGTAAATTATGGTGCAGCTTCTCCTTGAATTTTCTTTCAGTCATAAAACTGTACACGGTAAATAAAGACAAATGTGTTTTAATCTAAAAAAAAAAATAGGATATAACCATAGGCGAAAATGTCCGAGAGTAACTCTCAAGTTAACAACGATTCAGAAAAGCATTCTTTATGTTTGGAAACCTCAAAAATTGTGCTTGATTATACATATAATAAATAAGAATTGTGTGCAAAAATAATAAAAATGTACAGAAATAACTCAAATATACACAAAAATTATAGAAGATTTTTTTTTTATGTTTAATTTGCTGCCACTGAATTCCGAGGACGTTTACTAGCAGTTTTGTAGTGTACTTATCCGTTTTCACAACCTAGAATATAGGTTTTTCGATAATATTCATACATCCTAAAATCGGATATTCTGGTTCGACAAAACTGATTAACAGACTATGAAAACTAATCGAAAACGTTTCCGAAACTCAGGGGCAGCAAATGAAACATCATTTTTACAAATACTTCTTTAAATCACGGAAAATATAATTCTTTACGATGTGTCTAATGATAAATAACTTTTTTACCGGAATCGTGAGTAAATCAGAAGAGGTTATTGTATATCTTCGTACGTTGTTATATATTTGTATATTACGATTTTTTTTTCTTACAGCGCGCTATTTATTTGTTTATGGTGGTTATTTTATTATAAATTTTTTAATTTTGCAATATGTTGTGCAAAATTGAAAAAAAAAATGTTTCCACCGCTTTCAGTAATAGATATGTTGAGTATCATTTTAAATATTTTTTTCTGAATTTTGAAATGAAAGTTTAATTTCGAATATTTTGCATTAAATATGCGAAAAATATTGCTAATACCATTTTTAATAACAACATTTAATTTAATAACCTTATCATTTGAAACATATATTCACTTAAAGAGAAATCATTAAAAAAAGTCATATTCCATGTAAAATAATATTGGTTATTTCTCATTGTAATGACTTTAATTAATACATTATAATAGCATTATTTATCTCAGGATCATTAAAGTACAAATAGATGTGGATTTTAGCTTATGGTCTTTTGTAGAATGAAATCATAATGCACTCATTCATCAAAGAACTTTTATTTTTAATTAAAGATCATAATGTATGAGAGCATGTCAATAAATAGGTTACAAAAGCCAATAATAAAAAGGGAAACCAAGATACATACTTGAAGTGTATGTTTGTTTCTTTATATAATCTTAATTTAAATTGATACTTTTGTCTCTTCTCTTTATGAGTTTTCTAATACCTGCTGCATAAACGTCTTTGGACTGCACTCTCAGCCATCTGTGTACCTCACATTCAACGTCCGCATCAGTCGGCTGTAGGCTAAACGCTGTTGCAGTTGCTAATACTGTCTATTGTTGTTCGCCTGCAGCTCTAACAATTTCGTCAACCTTCCGCACTGTTTCTTCTGTCGCAATCTCAACAGGACGACCACTTCGTTCTTCGTCAACAACTTTTAAACACCCCTGCTCATTTTGTACAACTGTTGTCTTATAAATTCGAAATTACCATCTTACAGTCGGATAGTGCTGCCACCTATTGGCATATTTGGAAACAATTTACTGCTAATTTCCGACTTCTCATATCGGTTTGTGACCTACTTACTGACTTTCCCTCGTATAATATGATATATATGTAAATATCATGTGTTAATAGTGAAAAAGCGGTCTCTTCCTATGCTTAAGATTTCTATTACCATCTTCCTCTCGTGTTAAATCATAGCATAACTTTTTCTTTTCTGATTTTCAGTGACAAAACACCGCCATATATCCGTCTATGATATTAAATTTTTACATAAAATTTTTGAGGTTGCAATATGTAGTACAAACTTGTAAAATTTGTATTTCCTATTTTTTTACTAATGGATAAATTTAAAATGATTATTATAAAAAAATGTCTTCATTTTGAAATTAAAGTTTAAAATCGAATGGGTTACGTTAAAGATTGAGAAGATATTGCTCATGCAAGTTTTCAAACCAACATTGAATTTAATAAAACTCATCAGTTTAAACATATATTCAATTAAAGAGAATTCATTAAAAGTTTATTTCATCTCCCAAGTAAACAATTATCAATTATTTCCCATTCTAATGACTTTAACTAATATATGATAACAGCATTATTTATCTCAGGATCATTAGGACAAATGTTAGTGTGGGTTTGAATTGCCTCTTGTAGAATTAAATATACGCCCATTTATCAGACATTTTCCCTTCTAATTAATGATGATTATGAATATAATCTTAATAAATTTAAATAGAATGTGGTTTTACGGTAAAATGATCTCTTATTGTGTTTAAGATTTCTATTTCCATGTATCTCTTGTGTTAAATCATAGTGCTGTATCATGAGAAAAAGATCTGTTCTTATGTTTCAGGTAGGTCGCACCTTGAGGCGACTAGTGCAACTTGTTGCTCGATATCGGAGAAAAAACAGGTTTGAAACAGCCATCTTCTTTCTTTTGACGTGTTTCTTCTTCTAAATCGCCTTTCATGTTGCTCGTGTTGATTCATACGCTCATTCATCTGACAATTTTTTTTTTATAATTAATGATGATTATGTATATAATTATAATTTATTTAAATAGCATGCGGATTTACAGGAAAAGGATCTCTTGTTGTGTTTAAGATTTCTGTTTCCATGTAACCTCTCGTGTTAAGTCATAGCTCTGTTTCAAGGGAAAATGACCTCTGCTTATGTTGACGATTTCTTTTTCAAGTATCTCTCGTGTTAAATCACAGCTGTGTTTCATGGGAAAATTATCTCTCTTTTATGTTGAAGACTTCTTTTTCCAAGTACTTCTCGTGTTAAATCATACCTCGTTTACACGAGAAAATGACCTCTTCTTATGTTGCAGATTTCTTTTTCAAAGTGCCTCTCGTGTTAAATCATACCTCAGTTTCATGGGAAAATGATCCCTTCTAATGCTTAGGATTTATGTTTCATGTACATCTCCTGATAAATCATAGATCCGTTTCATAGGAAAAATATGTCCTTTAAAGTTTGAAAATTTTTTTTCCAAGTACCTCTGGTGTAAAATTGTAGTGTTGTTACTTCTTTTTAAAGGGAAATTGATCTCATCTTATGTTTCAGATTTCAACTTCCATGTAGCTCTAGATCAAAATAATATCGCAGATTCTTTTTTTAGAGTACTACAGTCACAAACTTCACCATCCACCCGTCTATGGTGTTAAATCTTCATATACAATTTTGATTTTGCAATATGTCGGATAAAATTGTAAAATTTCTATTTTCTTCTCCCTTAGATATGAATGAATTTAATAATTTTAAATTTGCTTCTGCATTAAGAAATGAAAGTTCGGTTTTGATTAGACTACATTAAAATTGTAGAAAATATTCCGAATTCTAATTTTATTAATATTATAAAATTTAATAAAAATGACTAGTTAAAAGTTATTTTCAATTAATAAGGAAACAACGAAAATTACTTCAAATCATAGGTAAATTAATATCGATTATTTCGCAATCTAATTAATTTTTTTAATGTATTATGTTCTCCCAAAAATGTATTTAATTTTTTTACGAAAAATGAACAATGCGAAATTTGAAAACGAGAAGATATTATTGAAGTATTCAATTCTTTTCAGAAACCGTTTTTCCATCTCTCCAGTTGACCATAATACATTCTTTCCAAAACATTTGTGACTTGTTAGCAAAAAACGTATCGAGGTGAATATGTCATCCAAAGAGTCTATTTTTGGCGAAGGTAAGTCTTTAGAAAAGAAATAAAATAATGTCGGAAGGATTAATGTCCGGAAAGTAGTAAGGACGGTTCAGAATGACTCAATCGAATGCAAGGAATTCATTTCTGGTAGTCAAAGACACGTGTGGCCTGGAGATGTCATAATTGAAGACAACACATCATATGTTTGCTAATTCGAGGTGTTTCCTGCTTATTGCTACCCCCAGTTTGTCAAGTTGCGAACAGTGTTTATCAGAGTTGAGGGTCTGGTTTGGTGAAAGCATCTCGCAGTAGATTCAATGGTACCAAACAGACAGCAAAACTTTATTCTGGTGGAGTTCGGTTTTAGAAACAGGAATGAGACCTTTGTCTCAGCTGGGCAGGATTGTTTGGTCATAAATTATCAAATTTTCGTCCAAAGTGACCAATCTTTTCAAAAAAGGATATTTTTCCCACGTGTAAATGCGGTCTTGAAAGTTGCATTCCGTCGGGTAATGGACATGGCGACTATTCATATATTCTATTCGTACCACTATTTTGAAAAATATGGTTTGTACTATATTTGTTTTACAAATGTTGTCAAAATATAAGTAAAAGATTTTTTTCGAGAAGGAGGTGAGAGACAAATTAAACAAGTTGGAAATTGCACGTCAAACGTGGCAAATGTGGTGAGTTCCTACTATAACTAGTTTTATAAATATTTTTTGCACCGCATATGAGGCTGAATGTACATTTTAGTGCACTTCATAAGTGCATATCAATTTCATTCTTTTCGAAAGGCTGTAACATCATTAAAATTCACTTGAAATAATTTTTTTCCATTGGCCGTAATGTAATGGGAAACTTTTGACTGCCCCTGTAATTAAATTATCCGATTTTCATAAATTTAAATGACGCGGCCACATTTTACAACAATTATATATTTAAAATTTCAGACCTTTCGGTTAGGTAGTTTTTGCTCTGTTATATGCAGATAGATAGACGGACAAACGGACATAAAGATGGACCTAACGACGACTATAAGTGCTACATATTTATATAATTACGAACGAAACTAAAAATATCCTGTGAAATGCAAAAGAAATATTTGGATCAACATAATATTTTAATAGTATTCTTTATCTTAGGGCAAATGAGTATATGTTTCCGTTAAATGTTTCTTGTAGAATTAAATCCTAAAATACTCATTCATAAATGGAATTCTTTTTCTCATTATTGATCATTATGTATAATATGATATATATATAAATAGCATGTGTTTTTAATTAGAAAAGAATCTGTTATTGTGTTTAAGATTTCTATTTCCATGTGCCTGTCGTATTAAATCATAGAGCTGTTTCTTCTTTTTAATGGTAGAAGGATCTCATCTCATGTTTCAGATTTCAATTTCCATATACCTATAGATTCAAATAACAGCTCAGATTCTTCTTTTAGGGGTTTTCAGCCACAAAACGCCACCATCCACCCCTCTAGGGTGTTAAAATTTCATATAAATTTTTTTTTTGCAACATGTAATATAAAATTGTAAGATTTTTATTTCATCTCATTTTAGTAAAGAATAAACTTATATTTGTAAATATATATTTTTCTGCATTTGGAAATGAAGTTTTGTTTTATTTAGGCTATATTAAAAATGCAAAAAAATCCGAATGCCCATTTTATTAACAAAATTAAATTAAATTAACATGATCAGTACAAACATATTTTCAATTAAAAAATATCCTTAGAGATTTATTTAATTTCCAATGTAAACTAATATCGATTATTTTCCATTCTAATGACTTTAACTTATTTAATATAATATCACTATTTATCTCAGGATCATTAGCACCGGTTAAATGATTATGTATTACAGTTAATTGCATCTCGTAGAATTAAATATTATTACACTAATTCATCAAAGAACTTTTCTTTCTCACTAATGATGTTTATCCGTGATATGCTATTTGTGTAAATAAAATATGTTTGTAATGGGATTTTTTTGTTTATAATTATGAAGTGTCTAGTAAAAGTGTGCAACTTTTCAACCGTTTCAACAAAGATCTTCTTTCCAACAAGCGGAATGTATTTCGCTGCTTCTGCTAGTATTGTTATTTCATAAATTATAAGGTGATTCTTAGGGATTTTTAAAATTGATGATTGGTGATAATGAATATGACGATTGTGATAATGATTTTTACTGTAAGTATTGGATTCGTGAAAAATTTCGACTTCCGGTTTTCGACGGATTTATACGTTTAAGAATGCCCAGAACACGATTTGATGGTTTTTAGAAAATATCTGTCTGTGAGTCTGTCTGTCACTCTGTCACTCTGTGAGTCTGTATGAGACAAAAATTTTGTGGGCGCTCTATCTCAAGAACTAATGCACGGAATTTCACAAAACTTTATATTTAGTTAGATCTTGATATAAACTGGACCTGATTAGTTTTTGGTGAAAATCAACCAACAGGTGGCGCTGCTATGAGGCATTTTTCACGATTTTTGCATTAGCTATATCTCAAGAACTACTGCACGGATTTTCATAAAACTTCAGATTCAGTTAGTCCAGGATATAATTTGGTGCTGATTACTTTTTGTGAAAATCGCCCAACAGGTGGCGCTGCTATGCTGTATTATTCGTGATTATCGCAAGAGCTCTAACTCAAGAAAAAATGCACGAATTTTCATCAACCTTCAGATTTAGTTAGTCCCTGATATAAATTAGTGCTGTTTAATTTTTGGTGTAAATCGCCCAAAAGGTGGCGCTGTTGTGCTGCATTTTCACAATTTTCGAAAGAGCTGTATCTCAAGAACTATTGCACGGATTTTCATCAAACTTCAGATTTAGTTAGTCCTTGACATGAATTGACGTATAAATTAGTGCTGTTTAATTTTTGGTGTAAATCGCTCAACACGTGGCGCTGATATGCTGTATTTTTTTGCGATTTCCGCAATAGCTTTATCTCAAGCACTAACGCTTAGATTTTCAACAAACTTCAGATTCAGGTATACCTTGATATCACTTAGTGCTGTTTATTTTTGGTGTAAATCGCTCAACAGGTGGCGCTTCTATGCTACATTTTTCAGAATTTCCGCTATAGCTCTATCTCAAGAACTGATGCAAGAATTTTCATCAAACTTCAAATTCAGATATACTTTGATATGAATTGGGGCTAAATTCATGTAATTCCTTGTACTATTTAAATGATTTAATTGCTGTGATTTATATAGAAGAAAGTTTTGTGATGGCCACAACATACTAGTTTTGTGATGTTATTCTTGAGTTCCATGCATTGTTGTGATTTCTACGCAACGAGTTTTGCATCCGGTGACTTTTTGTTTTTCATGTCCCTCTTGGGCACATACATGCGTCGTAGTGATGACGTCATAACTAAATTTTGCGCATTTTTGGTCATGCCTGCGCAACGAGATTGCTTCATCAAGTATTTGATTTGTTTTTGTTTTATTAATGCTCGCAAAACGCACATACAAGCGTTCCAATGATCACGTCCCTAATGGACTTTATGTATTCGTATAAAACAAATTTTCTGCATACAGTGATTTTTTTGTTTGTTTATTTTCATGGGCGTAAAATACTCATAGGTACGTTTTAGTGATCGCTGTGCATTTACGGAATTACGCAAAATTTTATTAGTTATATTATTATTATTGTTGTTATTAATATTATTTTCATCCTTTATATGCATATTTCATTCAACAATATTCTTTCTCCTTTCACTCATTTCATTTGAAATACATAACAATCATTTATACCTTTCACGGGCAGAAAAATACTTTTCGTAAAATGATGAAATAATTGACTGACATCAGAATTCACAAACGAATTTTTTCAGAAAATAAAAACCTGGCTTTCTACACTATCATTGTAAAAGCAAAATTTTATTAAAATATTCTTTGTGAGGCTTTTCAGTTTTGGAATAAAAATCAGGTGATCACGCCGTGTGATCTCCGCCCTTGAAAGGGTTAAAATGCGTATGTTACATATACTTAAAATACCTATAACTTGCATAAAGCACTTGTACATAGTATTTCTAATACCATAATGATACCTACACAGATCTATAGTAAGTATCATTTACTATTGCCATACCTAATCAAAGACCTACCATTATCTAAAACAATGCCATTGTTGAAATGGGTGTAAAGTTGAACTACTACAAGGAGTGAAGAGACCGGGGATTCGCTATTAACTAGCAGCAAATTTTCCGTGTTATTTCTAGAAAAGACCATCTTTCAAAACATTTAAGTCAATTTCCCCTGACATTTCTTCCATTTTGTTAAAAATTGAGGTCGTGAAGTGACACTACTTTTGCTTCACTAAACATGATGGACGAACGAAAATTTTGTATTTTGAATAACCACTGCTTTTTGGCGAAAACAAATACGGTCCAAACCCAAAAATCGTATGAAAATCATTAAAGTACACCAATTCTGTCGAAAACAACCATTAGTCGATGGTTTAGTGAATTTAAATGTGGCCGTACAAGCACCAACGGCGCACGTTATGGACAAGCCATTGAAGCATAATTTTCGGAAACATTAAAAAATCAACCTTATTGTTTCGAATGCCAGTAAAGTGGAATTGAGGGAGATAGCTGACATCGTAAATATATAGAAAGAATATGCCAGGAATATTTTGCATGAAAAATTTTTAAGAAATGATCGCGGGTTTCCTAATTAAAGACGAAAAAAAGCAACGAGTCGATGATTTAGAAAACCATTTTATGATATTTCAGCGTAATCCAAATGCGTTTTTTTCGCAGAATTGTAACACTTGTGAAACATGAAACCATTACTAAACACCTGAGGCCGATTGGCAATCACCTGTGTAGTTAAAACCTGGAGAAAGCCCCCAAAGGAACTTAAGATATAACAGTCAGCAGCAAAAATCTTATTCGGTATTTCTTGGGATGAAGGTTGCATAGTATTTATCCACTATCTTGAGTGGAGAAAACAGTCACAAGAAAACAAATCACATATACAGCATTATTGGATCTTTTGAACAAAGAAATAAATATACAAACATCGCATATGGTAAAAAAATATGTTCTGATTCAATGAAACTGAATCACACTGTAAAAAAAGCACTGTAAATTAGCCAGCACAAACTCGATCACAGTTGAATGTACCGTATCTTCTTTGTATTCCTGACAATTTAAACATGAAAAATACAGTAGTTGCGTAAAATTAACAGTACAATGTACTGACAATTTGGACGCATTTGGACGACAGCACAAACTACTGGCGTCCAAATTGCCAGTACATTGTTCTGTTAATTTTACGCAACTACTGTATTTTCCATGTTTAAATAGTCAGGAACACAAAGAAAGATAAAGTACATTCAACTGTGATCGAGTTTGTGCGCAAGATGAACAGTACTCTGTACTGTAAAAATGTCGTTTTTTTACAGTGCAGCTCACACATCTATAAAAGGGACGGGGAGTTACACTAAGTGCACTACGGATTTTCCCACTACATCTTGTATTCTATAGGTATGACCATCCGAGACTGTTATTAATTTTTTTAATATAAAGGGGGTGGATTCAGGGGAAGAGATTTAGTCGCAAGGTAAACTTTTGCATATTCTGGAGCTCTATAAAAATCGTAATATATTAAAGGTATCCAAATGTTACAGTATTGGTGGAATAAATGTATCGATTTTGAAGAATAAAATACCTTTTTGAGAAATAATTGTTTTTCTAATTTCAATTCTCGGAACTTTTCGCTCAATGTAGTATTTTGTAATCGTCTCTCTGATATTTTGCGCAGCTTTTTCTAACACAAATTGTTATTTAAGAAATTTTCAATATAATGAATGATTTGTAAAAATATTGTTTTAATACTTTCTCATAATTTGACAAGTTCGGATTGTCATACGATGCACAAAAACTAATTAATTCAAACTGAATTAAAACGGAAACAAACGATGTTAAAACAAGTTGTTCTCGCAATGCATTCAGAAACTTATCTAAACATAAGGTATTTGTTAAATTTAATATTTTTCCCTTTTACATAGATATTTTAAACAATATAAATCCACCGTCTCTCCTTAAAACAGTCTTACTCGAATGTTTTAAAGTGTATGTTTAGATAATCGAAGGAATTTATGTGAATTACTACATAACACTAAATATTGTTAGTTATTTTACATTTTTTAATTGATCATTTTGCAATAATTAGAAGGAATTTTACAGAAGTTCAGAATGTTAGACATAAAGTTAGATAAGGTGCTTAAGAAAACACGCTGACAGGAGGCGTATTCAGATAGCATATAGGGTATCTCAGGGATTGTTCCCCCCTTAAGCACATCCTTTTTTTTTTTTTTTGCAGAATATTCACAAATTTAACTTGGACCTATAAGCTATAACCAAAAACACGTATACGAAATTTGATTCAACTCTATGCATAACTCCATACGCTGTTTGTTGCTACACAACAGTGATACACACACACACACGGACAAACAGACATTTTGTATCAACATATTTTTAGGTATCTCTGACCACTAAAACGTGGGATTCAGTTGAAAATCCCTAGTCGAAAAAATTTCGAATACAATACTTTCTTCTTTAGAAAAAAGAAAGTAAAATTGTGAAGAAATGGGAACATTTAAACAGATAATTTTATTCAAGGTTATGCTTGTATATATATATATATATATAAACTATTTAATTCTTAATATTATAAACATTAATTTAACCTTGCATAAAATTTAACAACATTGTAAAAATGGACTTTAAAATTTTAATTGCGAAATGGATCATTAAATTCTATTCTTTTGAATGTGAAGCTTATAAATTAAAAACATGAACTAAAAGTGGCTGAGATATATTTAATGTACCTTATTCAATTTATAATCGATGTAAAATATTGTTTTGCAATCACTATATACGTTAATGTACTGTAAAGAGTGTTTATGATGCATACTAAATTTAATTAAGCACAAAGAGGTAAAATGCTTTTTATGTTCTGTAGAACTCAATTAATTAACCGTAGACATAAAATGTTATTAGAAATTTAAATTACTCTTGAGATATAAAAGAGCTTTAAATGGGGAAAATGATTAAAATTCAATAGGATAAATCAGGGATAGTTGTTCCTCATAAGATCACAAACTTAAATTTTTATAGTAATGATTTTTGTAGTGTACAGTCGTGGGGAAAAAAGTAAACACCCCCTACTAACTCCTTAACAAATTATCGTAGAAAAAAGCTACTGGTACTGAACGATTGTAAATAAAGTCTACTTTTAAATGATGTCTATAAAATTTGCTTAGGGGACCATCTACATATTAAAACGAATCCAAACTTCACTTTTTTCAATGGCAATACCCAATTTTAACGAGATATTTCAAATCTTCGGTTAAAACTATGCCTAGACACCAAATTTCAAGTCATTTGAATGATAAGTTTATGAATTATAAACCTTGAAAATTTAGTGCTTCTAATGTTAAATTGCATTTTCATATTTTTATTTATATCTCCTGAAATTATGCTCCTAATGTGCTAATTTTTTTGTAGCAATAATACTAAAATACCCAAACATAAATACGTTGAAGTTGCAATTTTTATAATTTTATGATATGAATTATGAAATTAATATTAGAAAAAATTATGAATTGCAACCTACAATTTTTTTGATGGATTTAAATTTATTAAGTCCTGTTTTATGGAAATCCAAAATTTCACATTTTTCTTGCAAGTAGTTTTTAAATTATGCTTACAAAACCGCAAAACGATGGTTTAATGGGCCGTCTATGATATAAGTGAGTAGATTTTTTAAATTTATTCTGCTGTCTTGTAATCTAACAAGCTTCATTAACTCCTTGAGTGGCGCTTAAGGTTCCTTGATCAAGAAGGAGGCTCTCTCGGTTCACAATCGAGTACGGAACTTCAATTTGGATACAGCCCTTAAAATACGTTCGTTTTAAAATAATTAATTTCTCGGAAACTTATGGTACGAATTGCATAAAAATTTGTTTTTAGGATAATTGAAGGGTGTAGAGTTCATTTATGCTGTCAGAATTATGTACTGCTATTGAAAAAAACAAAGTTATGGTTCGTCTTAATATGTAGATGGCCCCGTAAGCAAATTTTATATTCATCATTTAAAGGTAGATTTTATTTCCAATCGTTCGGTACGAGTAACTTTCTTCTACGATAATTTGTTGAGAAGTTAGTAGGGGGTGTTTACTTTTTTTTTTCCCACGACTGTACATGTATGTACTATCTACTCCAAATTTTATATAGAACTTCATAAAAAATATTACTGTAATACAAATAACAGATAAAATGGGCCAAAAAAACGTAATCAATGACTTTGACCACGTTGATCCTGGAAAAATATATGGCCATTATTCTGCCCCCCCCCCCACACACACACACACAGCCTGATTTTAGGGGCTCCAAAATATGGTATGCAATTTTCATAAAGCTGATAATTGAAATCTTTTTCGACATTGTACTGATTATAATCAATATTTTGAATTTATAGAGTAGAATAAGATTAAAATTTAAAATATTTGTCGCAATACAGTAAAACCTCTCAATAGTAGGCACCTTAGAACCGTGGAATTTGTTCGCCATTCGGAGGTGCCTGTTTTTCTGAGGTAAAAAAATATAAAATATGTGCATGGTGTTAATAAAATGTGCTTCTTAAATAGTTGTGTCCGTTATGGAGATTTTACAACGAAACTTTCATAGGACAATTTTTTCAGCGAACACTGACCTTTTTCAAGATAAATACATTTTTTTACCTCATAAAAGCGAACACAATCGAATAGCAGGCAAATTCATCGTTCCAAAATGCGTTCAATTCACGAGGTGGCCGCGATTGAGAGTTTTTACTGTATTTTTTTTTTTTTATTTAGTTTTTAATCTAATTCTACTTTTAAAGTTCAAAATGCTGATAATAATCAATACAATGTTGAAACACATTTAAAATATAAGTTTAAAAAAAATCCATATCGAATTTGGAGCACGTAAAATCGTAGGTGTGTGTGTGTGTGGGGGGGGGGTCTGCCCATGCTTTAATCTGTCCCTCCTTCTGGAAAAAGTCCTACCCTGTATTATGATTCGATAAATGTACGTGTCAGTTTTAAATGCAAAATCTAGCTATATGCAAATAAATATTTTATAAAATTCTACCTCTTTACTTTGTATTCATTTTTAATTTCAAATTACTTTTTTACTAAAAATAATCAAAAAATCAATATTATATAATTATTTCAAATGAAAAATATATCTGTATATTTTTACCGCATTCTTACAGTTACGTTAACGGTACATGATTACATGAATTTAAGAATCTAAAAATAATCATTAAAATTTAACAAAGTGACTTAGAGATAAGGCGAGATCCTTTTTATAAATCGTTAAGTAAGATTTGTTGACATCAACAATTTTTTTTCTGCTTCAACGTCTATATAGTGACGTCAATTTCCTTTCAAACAATCAAATCGTGAAGTTGTCTGTGGTTTTGACTTTAGAATCATTGATGTTGAAAATTAAAAAAGATTATATGTTGTCTATTTTCAGTATGGCAAATGGGATATTACTAAAATACTCGGAAACACTAAAATTATAGCAAAGGGAAATCCTTTAATTAGAATGACCGGATTTAAAGAGTTTTATCAGTCAAAACATTTTAAAATAAATAAATGAACACAAGTAATTCGCTGTATTAAATGCATGGGAGAGTCAATGAATGGAAAGATGTTCAAACTATATTCTTTTTTTAAATTTATGATGTACACACTATGAGGCAGAAGAAAATTCAATTAGACAAGAAAAGCATAAATAATAAATAAAAGCAGCTATTAATAGGAATGTTTACTATAAATGCTTCCGAATTCCAGTACATAACACATAATAAATCTATCAGAAATGTAAAAATCGATGTAAACATTACAAATGCTGCCGCATTATATGCTTATAAAAATATTGTATACATAAATAAATAATTAAAAAGGGTACTTCAGAGTAATAATTACACCAAAAAATACTATTAAGGTAGTCTTGATGGTAATTAAGAAGTATGAGCCAATCAACAGGCGATGTCACTGCGATTTTTAAAGTAATGGCTACATAAGAAAAGGCTTAGGAAGGTGTAAAATTAATAAATTCAATAACCGCTAATATACACCATGCAGACACACCAAAATTTATTTTAAAGATAACATTGGATAGAAAATAATACAGAAATATGATTGCAGATGATTTGAAGAGTAGAAATTTAAATATTAGCAAAATAAAATTTTAACATGGAAATACCATAGGCAAAATGCTTTGAACATATTTTGGCATAACGCAGGAACTAATAAAGCTATAGACTCATGTGAGGTCTCTATTTAAAGAGAAAACATTCACAGAGAGTTTTAAATACATAGTTAAGACCCCACTTACCTGGGAAAAGGTCTGATTACTCCAAAAGCACATTCGTCCAGAGGACGTTCGGATTGGAGGCTACGTTAGTATCCGTTAGTTAGGCAGACTTTGATATTTAAAAAATAAAATCCCCTTGCACATCCGGCTAGCTCTGTTAAAAGAATGGAAAATTTCCATCCTGAAAACATAGCCCGTCAGACAACAGTTCTCTTTACAAATTTGACGAGATGAAGAACACTATATTAGTGTTATAGATAAATATTAATACGGAGTACCACTATGTAGATAGAAATTTAATCCCGGAACTTCACATCCCGCAAAAAACAATCAAGTCAAAATAAATTATTAGTTAAAATGCACGCGTACATAAAAACAAACATTTAGTTTGAATTACAAACGAACATCGAGTTCGAAAGGAAGACGCATGCGCAACTGAGAGTGCCCCCTGGTGAATGCGGAGCGGAGTTACAAAGTGTCTTAAAATTAGACACTTGCAGATTTTTTAGACACTTTTATCAGTTCGTGTACACTATGATCATAGTAAGACACTTAGGTGTTTTAAATTCAGACATCTATTGTGACTGAGTTTTCAGATTCAGATACTTAAGTGTCTGAAATTCTTTTTCAGTCACATATGTGTCTTAATTTAAGACGCCTCTATTTGCAGTGTAGATACTTGTTTCAACAACATTCACTAAATAGTAAATATTTCATGAAATTTCTAATAAATAAATTATTAAAAAGCAGTAAACCAATGTTTAAAATGCACAAATAATGCGTTAAAAGCAGCAAACAGCTTCTTTCTTTCCTCGATGTCCTTGTTATTCGTTGTGAAAATGGCTTTCAGACTACCGTCTTTCGTAAACCTTTTGCTGTCAGTCTCCCACCTCACAGGCATTCTTCTCATCCCCCTAACCAGAAATTCGCTTCTTTCAATACTTTTGTTTTTCGGGCTACCAATATTTGTTCCACTCCTCAGTTACTTAGTGCTAAACTTAATTACCTCAAAGCTATTGCTGTTGATCGCGGTTATTCCTCTAATATTATTGATTCTATTTATAAGAAATTGACGAAACCCGTCCATTCTGAAAAGCATTCTAATTCCAACTCTAATACTTCAGTTGTGTTACCATTTTTCCTAAAATGAGTCAGCAAGTTGCTAAAATCTTAAGAAGGTTTGATTTTAATGTTATTTTTTCTCCTGTAATAAAATCACTTTTTCAAATCTCAAACACCCCGTTGATGGCCTAGATAACTGGGGTATTTACCAAATCTCTTGCCAGTGTGGCCTTTCTTATATTTGCCAGACTAAACGTGCTCTTAGATTTCGTTTAAAAGAGCATGAAGGTTATGTTAAAAATCAGGAGCTCAAACGTTCTTCTATTGCTCAACATTCTTGGTCTTCTGAACATAGGTTCGATTTTTCCTCAGCCACCATTATCCAAAAATGTTCTTCTAACCTTGATCATGATTTTTGGGAAGCTTACCACATCATTAAAAATTCTCACTCTTTAGTCAATAACTTATCTAGTACTCCAGATTTTCCAAGTATTTGGAAGCATTAATTTAATTTCCTCTTTTTTGGTTTCTTTTTCTCTCCTTCTCCGGTAGATGTCGCTACTTGTCCACCCAGTCGTTTCCACTGCTTCTCTCTCATTGGTTCTTTCTGGCGCTTTCGCTACCCGCATAAGGTATATAAGGCAGCGCGTCTCTGTCTATCATTTTGCTCAGCTTTCCTTTTTCTAGCACGCTGTTCTTTTTTCCCTATCTTGCACAGAAGAAGAATCTCGCTGTAGATTCAAAACAGCTGTTTGCTGCTTTTCACGCATTATTTGTGCATTTTAAACGTTGGTTTACTGCTTTTTAATATTCCTGCACAAAGACTTTAATAGCTATTTTTAAAATAAATTATATTTCATCTGCTACTATTCCTATCCTCTGAGAACATACAACAAAGGCTAAACCTATATTTTTAAAGAATATAACTTTTATTTGAAAAAAAAATAAATCGCTATATTTCACGCTTTTTTTATAACGATTCAGGGTAAAAGAACATTACTAGGTCCGTCACATGTCCAATAGTTGAAATACAATGTCTGTGGCAACTAGCCCAGTGAATACTTGCAAACTTTCCCTTAAACTTCCGTAAAATGTGAGTTAAATTGACCCGGGATAAACACGTTTCGAACCAGAAATTTACTAAAGAAATTATTTCAAATATATTTCATAGAAAAACATGATTTTATATCTATAAGGATAAATCAAATAAATTTTCTGGTTAGCAGCGCGTATAACCTGGGTCAAATTTACTCACATCTTACGGAAGTTTAGTTTAATGCTAGCAAGTATGCCAATGGGTCATCTAAAATTGCCTTACCCTATTAGAATTTGTTTTGGTTTCTGTTTAACTTTTGTTTGCTTATTACAATTCTCATCATTAATTATTTTAGTGAACCACTTAAAAATGTACCACCATTCGTATTCATTAAGCTTCCCCATACATTAGTAATTATACTGTTATCACTCAAAATTACATTAAGATTTTAAACTTTAAGAATTTATCTTTTTCAACAATAAAGCTGCCTATTTCGGTAGCTCTTTCATGAATGAATTCTGAAGAATGTAATTAACGAATTAGGATTATTGTATATTAACTTTTTTTATATTTACTGTATAATTTTTCTGGTATACATTTATTTTGTTTAAATTTTTTTTTTCGTGATGATTTTTATTTCATAAATTCCATACGCTATAAGTCTTATTTCACTCGAACCACAATTTGTATAACAACCCATAAAAATATTGAAGTAATGCAAGTGGTGTAAAGGTGTGAAAACAGCTTGATTTATCTTCTGTCGAAAGCTCTCTGGCTTAATGTTAGTCTTGATATGTGGAGCGTAATTTTAAAATACTTCTTTTTAAACGATTCAATTCTCTTGTGATATATTTGGCATGAAGTGGTGCTATGATTTTTGTTCTCAAAGTTTAAAAGTTTTCTAATTTGACAAGATTTTTTACTTTGCGAATCACTATCTAAAATGTTATCTCATGGAGTCAGTTAAAAGATGCATTGTCTTTGATGATGACAATGATCCCAAGACAGTGAGTGACAAGAGTGCTTGCACACCTTTAAAATCTTCCTTATTTTATGACTACATTTTGCTGTCTTCAAAGAATTTCATAAAATCCAATTTATATATTTACTAGATTGTACCCGTCAAAATTTGACGGTAAATAACTTGAAAAATTCATTAGAAAAAAAACTTGAATTTTTAATTAGTTGCTTATAAATTAATTATTGAAATCGTTCAAATGTATATGTTGCATTAAGTGTGATTCCTATTTCTATATGGCGATAGATCGTGCTGTTAGTCTAACCTATTCAACGAAGTGAATGAATTTGAAGTTTATATTTTACATCCAATTATACCTGCGTTTTATCATAAATTCACCTACAAATGTTGGGTAGACCATTATTTTTTATAAGCATAGAATAAACTTTGTGCGAATTGTAATAAAAAGCTAAAATCTTAAACAACGATTTCTACGCACAATACGGTTACTATTTAAAATATTAAAAATTTGTGCGTAAAAATCGTTGTTTAAGATTTTAGCTTTTCATTATTTTTTACTTACTACGGTCTCATAAAAAATTCAATAACAGTATTTTTTTTTTAACTACACAAGCATTAAAAGCTGCCATGAATTTTGATTTTATCAGTCTCATTCTCTTAAAGCCTAAATTTGAAACCTGATGCTTAAATCCTTGAATGCATTTATAATATATATTTCTTATTACTTGAATTTCATTTCACATTTTTATATATTTTTTAAATATTAAACCATGGATACCATGGTAATTTCTTTTATAGTTCTTATATGAATATTTTTCTTTCTTTCCGTTTTAATTTTTATTTTTTACGGGAAAGAATGGCAATCTTTTCTTTTTCACACATACACACATATATATTCTTGATAACGGTCAGAAAATATAACAGAAATTGTAGATCGGCTTAATATATTTAATTGATAATTACATGCAAAACATTATAGCTTAAATATTTTAAATATAAAATTATTATTTAAAAATATATTGTGTTAAAGTTTATTTGATCATAAATCATTAAAATAATAATAACAAAATAAAAAATATATAACTTATCTTCCTAATAAAATATGTCATAATTAAAATGAATTATCGCCAAAAATATTCCAGGAACTATTTTGCCGGGCATTAGACTCGAACCTGAGTCCTCTACAAAATTCAGAGCTTTAAACTGCTGCCTTAGACCGTCAGGCCAGCAGGGACCCGCTCTAATTTCCTCTAAATTGAAGAGGTTCGAAAAGAGTTGACGCATACGCAAATGTGCTGATTTCGATCTACTTAGATTTTGACCACTGTATTTTAATATAATTTATTGGTATCTTTTAATTCTTGAAAATAAAGAAATCTTGAAACTGTTATTGGGTATAAAAATTTCACGTCACACAACGTATTGTAAATGTTAATGATCTCCAGCTATTTAACTATTTTTAAACAAGAGAATTTTAGGTACTTTACGTTTAGCCGGGCGCCAATGTTATATATGCATATATATGTACATGTAAATGTATGCATATATACATTTACACACACATATATATATATATATATATGTGTGTGTGTGTGTATATATATACAATATATGTATAAGTATACATGTGTATATTTACATATATGTATGTATATAAATATGTATATATAACACTAGCGCCCGGCTAACCGAAAAGCCGAATTTTATTATACAGTTTATGAACCTTATATACCGGCATATAATACGCACTTTCAAAATAAGAAAATTGAAACATATTTACAGGTGCGCGTTATACTAAGCAATAAAAAAACCCAATAAAAATTGGGAAAAGATAAGCATAGGAACTGAGATATTAAAATTAGTAAAAAAGAAAAGAATAAACGATTAGTTCAATGATCTAGAGTGCGATTCCAAACACTTTGTGGGTGATTAGTAGAGAAAAGTCTCAGCGGTATCATGTCATCGCTTTGAATTTCCAGTTATTTTTATTGTTTGTGCCACTTGGTGGCAATACAACAGACGAGCATTAATCTCCAAACCGCAACGGTCGTACGATGTATTCAGAGGCAATGGCCCAACCATTTTCGCTTTTCGATTCTTTAATTTAATAGAATCAGCCATCAATTTTTGACTATTTATTTATTCACAGGACATGTAACTATAAAAATAAAATGACCTAAAAAATTGTTATTAAAATTAACGTATGGTAGCTTAATTTTTGTAAATAAAAATTAGTTTTAGCTCATAGGCTATCAAAGCCTGAGAGCTAATGTACGCGCAGGCTCTATACGTACGTACGTATGTATGTAAGTAAGTAGGTATGTACGTAACGCTATAACTCTTGATAGAAATATCCGATTAGCTTCAAATTTAAGATATAGGTTCATTCTGTAAGGCGCTTCCGTGATTAGTTTTGGGGGTTCATTGGTTAAGTATAAAGGTGGGGAACGGCGGTCTAATACCCCCTTAATTTAGATAAATGGGTTTTTGCATGCAGAATTATACTATTTGCTTCAAATTTGGTAAACCGGTTTATTATGATAAGGCCCTTCCCTAATTAAACTTGGAGGCTCATAGGTTAAGTATAAAGTGGGAGAAAGGGGAACTTCAGTGCGTTAGGAAATTATAAGAACACTTTGAATTTGAAAATCACGCAGTACATAAAGGCTCTAATTATAGTTTAAATACATGATATATCAAAATACAACATATTTGTTAAAATTAGTTTGCAATAATTTTTAATCTTGCAATAAATATGTATGTTAACAAAAATGTAAGCAATGATTTAAAAATACACTGTTAACAAACTATAAGACCACTTGTTTAAAAACAAGAATGATATGTAAATTAATACGATATTGTGCCTCCATTTTCCCCACTTCTAGTTCATTGGCAGATAAAAACTGCTTATTATTAGCATAAACTTTGCGACATAACACTCCCCAAATATTTTACACAGGGTTGAAGTCTGGTCTTCGACTTGGCCATGACAAAACATGATTTTTTCTTTTTAAAACCATTGCTGGGTGGGTTTGGACAAATAGAAAGAAGCACTGTCCTACTGAAACATAAAGTTGGCACCACCTAAAAAAGGTTCAAACGGTGTCAAATGATCATATAGCATAGCCTGATATTGCGCAGAATTCATACGTCCCGAAATCGGATTAAATCGCATAATCCATCATGACTAAAAGCTTTACAAACCATTACTGATCTACCTCTCATTTGTCGATAGAATCATTGTGTCGGTTCCTTTCTCAAATCATGCTAATAGTATTTATAACCATTCGGATCGTCAAGATAAAAAAAAAAAAAATCTGAAAATATTATTTGTTTTCATTTCTTGTCCTATGACATGACATCTTTAGCTCATTTCAGTCTTTCTTCTTTATGATGTTTCATTCACCTCGGTTTTTTCAACAGTTTCATACATTTTGCATTACTATTTGATTTCCGACTCTTCCAAACTTTTACGTGTGAGGTTCTTTTGCTGAAACGGTTCGAAATTTCCCGAGTTGAAAGACTGTTTTGAGTTGATAATCGAAATATATGTCGATCATCCCGTGCTGTCAAACTCCTTTTTCTTCCAGAACGTTTAATTTTATTTTAATCCTTTTTTCTAATTATTTCATTGTGAATGGCAGTTTTAGAACGCTTCATTAACCGAGCTATTTCTCGTTCAGATTTATCAGCCCCCTTATAAAACCAAATGTTTCTTACTTCGGTGGCAGACATCTCTTTACCACGCGGCATCTTCAAATATATCGTAAATAACACTATCTATACCTCCACCTTTGCTTTTGGGGAATACTTTCATGTTATACAAATGCGTGCATTTAATAATGATTCTAATATGACGTATAATATCATAATTTCCTCCGGTGATCTTATAATTTCTTAACAGTAACGTTATTTATTTAAAAAAAAAATAGAGGATTTTAATAAAATGTAACTTAAATTTTAATGTAGCAATTATAACAGAAAACTTTCTACGATCAATTTCAAATGCACAAGCTAAACTTTGCATATTGCGTCTTTTATCTTCAGAAGAACACCAATTCGTTAGTGGTCTTAGAATTTCTTAGCGCACTGTAATCCACTCCCTTAGTTTAGCTAATTTTTTTTTTTTTTTTTTTTTTTAATTCTTTTATTTTTTGAGAAGCATTATTCTCTGAAATAAGAGTAAAATATATATTTACTGTGCCTGTAAGCTCGATGCCATCAGTTTAACGAGGCACTTTTCTTTTTATTTACTTATAATACCAGAACGCATATAGATATTATTTAAAATTACACTCGCTTTACATTTCGCTACATTTCCAACTTCTGATCTATAATGGGTTTTTTTCATTTCTCCTACAGTCATGTATCTATAATAAATGTTTAAACAGAAATTTTACCCTGATAATACTTTTCGTCCTTATATTTTATGGAAGAAAGGAAAAGTATAATAGAACGCCTTATTGAATCCAAAAATTTAATCCTTTATGAAATTTTATGAGAGAAAATATCTGTGCCTTTTTTTTTACTAGCTGTGTAACTTTATACATCATATCCAACAAAACGTTAAGAAAGAAAATATTCTGAATATAAACTAATAAAATTTATTTTTTTGACTGAAGTTTGCAATTTTATTACATTTTTAATAACAATTTTAAAGTAAAGGAAGAACGAAAGTTTAAAACACAATACAATAGCATTTCTTAAAGCTCCTTCAAAATTTTACATTTCGAAACATTAAAAAAATAATCAAATATTATTTTCATCTTCAAAAAGATGCATCTTTTGCTTATAAAATAAACATACATTTCTCATTCAAAAGTTCTATATCTAATTAAAAAACACGTCAATTTAATTCATTTGGCAGTTGTTTCATAAATAAAATTTATAAAAATATAAACATGAATGCACAGATATTAGACACCACATCAATATACACTGGTAAACTTTCTAATATACTCATAAAACATAGTAATTTTTCTCCCAAAACGTTTGTAAATTGATATTGGAAAGGCATTATTTGCTTATGAAAGGTTTTAATGATCAGCATTTGTATTCATGTACATGGAATAAATTTCAATTTATTTCTACTTTCTTTATCTCAATAAAATAGTAAAATTTATAATCAGAATGAAAGCATATACTCAAGCATACGTAACTTTTCTTTTGTTTTCTTTTGTCTTTATATTAAAAAAAAAAAAAAAAAAAAAAAAAAAAAAAGTAATAAAAAATATTCATGATTATATTTGCAGACTGTGAAAGTTTATTCGCAACATGCACTAAAAAGAGACAAGAAACAGGATACTAAATAGAATACAAAATATACTTTTATTGCTATAATGTACCATTTTATAACATTTCGAATAAAATTCCCACAGTTTGAAGAGGAAATAAAAATTTTAAACTCTGCGAAACAGAATTTAAAAGTCTCGTTGAAAATTTAAAATTTCTGACCACTTTTTTTATAAGTAAGCAAATATTTTTTCTGCTTCAAATAACAGCATGGAAAATGCATCTTAATTAAAAAAAAAAAAAGTCGATATCTTATAATGTTAAGCTTTCATCTAACTACTTGGAAGTTGTTATATTGAAAAAAAAAATGCATAATACACGCAGTTGTAAAAAGTCTCGCTTCAAACCTATCGCGAATTCTTCAAGAGGAAATTCGCTTGGAAGGATTAACCAGTCAGTTTCTCACGGGAGACAAAAAGGCAGGCAGTATCTTACACATTCTTCTTACCTTCAGACACTTGTGTCACGTGATGCACTTTTCGTGAGACTACTTTAGTGCTTTTGCTTCCCCTGCATCTCAAAAAAGTATCACGTGCCTCAAGGGTGATGCGAAGAGAGAGACGAACGCGGGAAACTGCTTCACTTTGCGAACACGTGGAGTACTTCACTGAAACACTGCGGTAGCCCGTCTTTTTAATATTCCTCGTTCTGCCTACAATAATTTCACGGGAACATATAAATCTTAAGAGGACAATGTATATTCGAAATATGTATATGTTTCATTATTTGTGTTATTTTAACAAACATTTAAAAAAATATATAATCAGTACTATGAATTCCATAAACATTTTTGGGAAAAAAAAAATAGTGAGCATAAAAAATTAATAAAAGTCATGAAGCCTGTATTAATGAATTTAATATATGAGAATACTCATAAATTAGATTTACTCTTTTGATATTGTTGATAACATCTGAATATAATGAAATTATAGGACTTACTAGAGAATTTATGGAAAATTGGTAATAGTAAGGTACCACTATTACCATAACAAGGCAATACTATAGAGTGCATACACTCTAAAAAATGTAAATTTATGAGCGGTTGCCCTTCAGTTTTCACGGGCAACAGTCTTATTTGTAGTAAAACGGTCTGATCAATTAAATAAGCGGCCTTATCCCTTAGATACTTAGAAAATAAAGGGCAATCCACATATTTTTACTGTTCTAGCCCATCTGTTATAAAAATACGGATTGGTAATTGGATATGGATTTTTTTAAAGGCGTATGACTAGAATCTCTGCTTCCGGCCTCTGTCCGTAATTTTACAGGGATATTTTTGTCTGTATATAGCATTATTTTTTTTCTTTTACAGTTATTATGAGATACTGTCAAAAATGTTCAATTTTGAACTGATACTCGAATTTCGATGGACTGTAGCATAGTATCAGGACATTAAATCATCCCAGTCAAAAAACTGAAAGAAAACTGATACTCGATTGAAATTTTTATACATATTGTTAAAATTAAAAATTACTATATTTGTTACTTATATTCATGCTTTACCTTTATTTATGTGTTTATTCATTGTTTATGAACTCATTACTTATTGCCGAAACGTCAGTGAAGGCTTACTGTGGAGACACGAAAAGTTTTGGTTTCCGTTAGTCTGTCTGTCTGTTCCGCGATAACTGCCGCAAAAAGCATCCGATCGGCTTGAAATTCCCTGGGCATGTTGATGAGCTCCCCGGATTTAGCTGTATAGTTTTGGGTTAAATTTGGTTCATTCGTTCGGAATATACAGAACATTTTATTTTGTGATATAATGCTTTTCTATGGGAAGTCAGACGATTTTCAAATTTTCATTTGTTGAAAGAAATCGCTCATATGAATAATAGATTTAAATGGTAAATTTTGGATGCTGAAATTTTTAAATAAGAGTATTAAATTATTCTTATTAGTTTGCAATTTTGTCAAAACATTTGTCAGAGCTTTTAAATTAGGTGTATAACTTATGATAGAATTTTATACATGTGTTCGAATAATATAAAACATTTTATTTTATGAATTTACTTATATTTCATTTTTTCTTTTAACCGTTGCGTAGCAACAGCATCTCATCTAAAAATATCATAAATGTGAAAGTATGTATGGTTTTTCGAAGTCAAATCAAAGCAAAAGGAATGAATTAATGAATGCCTTTGTATAGATATTTGCATATAGATTTATTTAAACGCAGAAATGAAAATAGTATTTATATACTATATAGAATAATATTTTCATTTATGTATTCAACTATTTGATTATAAATGAAAAAGTTCGTTATTTTCATACAGAATAAACTGACATTATTCTGTTAAATTTTATAAACTTTATTGTTGCCAAAAAAAAAAAAATGAATAACAATTTCTCCCAAAGAGTTAATTTTAATTTGTAAGATTTTCACGTGCAAAAGAAAAATGGAATAAGCAAATAAAAAATAAAAAAAAGGATACATAGGACAGGAATGAATACATATAAACATTTCACACCAAATACCACCTAAAATAGTTTTTGTAGCAGTATTTTCCCAGCACTACGAAGAAAGATTCCTCGATTTACACGATTTTACTTGCCCTTCCTTTTCTCATTCTTTGCGATTTCATTTTCGCAATTGCGTGCATTAATTGGCACAAAATTTTACATTTTTATGACTGAGATATATGTAAGGCCATACAAATAAGAAATTCCGTATTGTCTCCTATAAAATGTGATAAAGTGTTGGTTAATCATATATGTTTTTATTAAGAGGAGCAGAGCTGCCAAGCCTCCGGCGTTCTGGATACCAGTATTTTAATACAGAAAATGTTACTTTATTTAATTGAAACATTTGCGCGATTTAAAAGAACATTTTCTCTAAGATAATAGTGATGTGCAAAAAGCTTGAGACTTGGTATGTCTGGTGGGGAGTGAAATGTTTTACTTAATGCATTTATCTCTATTTTAATGCTACGTGAACAACGTCCGTGTAACAGCTTGTAGAGTGTAAAATAAATTAAATTATTAAAATAATCCTTATTACGAAAAATGAAACAGAAAGTCCGGCTAAGGGAAATGAAATGTTAGTTAACCTTTCGTAATTTGACCTGAACATAGGTTTGCGTCAAATTTCAACGGTATTTGTAACATCACGATTTTAAATTAAATGTAGATACTATTAAAAGAAAATCACAAAAAATACTTAAAGGCGCCAAATCATGTTTATCTATTTAACGATGATGAATTATTAACTGTTAGGTTTAGAAGCCCCCCTACTTTAGGGTGATTTTAGTAAGTTAATGCTATCGAGTACATTTTTTGATATTTAGATTAGATCTTAGATATAAATATTGCAGAATGGTAATCAAAATTATTTTTTTATAAACAAAATTTATAAAGGTATTAGATTTCTAAATTAGATGTTTCAGTTTACATTTCCAAAAGTTCTTTATCCATTAGATATAGGTATTTGTGGTTAGCAGGCAAGTAAATACTGCTGTATGGATATTAGGATAACGTAAAATGCTTGACCGAATTATTGCTTATCCTTATAAATCGCAGTGTAAAAAGAAATCTAAGATATAGGGTAATCATTAACTCAATCAGTAGAAAATTACAAATGCAAAATAAATTACACAACGGGGGGTTCAGGGGGGCAGAGCCCCCCTGAAGAAATTTGCTTTATTATATAAAAATTACTAGAATAAGTAGCTCGTGAGAATTTCAGAATATCCTTACATAACAACGTGTTTAATTTAACGTTTTTAATGTCTGAAACCATCGAAATATTTTTTTTCCTTTTATAAATGTTTGTGTAATTTAAATAGTTTAAATTTTGGTTTTGTAGAAAGATTAATATTACGCAAAGTTTGATAAAAACAATGAGTTGCAGAGATGACGTTGAGGCTCTTGATCTGCAGATTTACTAGTTATCTAACTTATAAATTGTAAGAAAAACTTCCATGTTATGGAGATTAAGATATAGAGATTAAACTAATGTTTAATCGTGATGTTGAAAGAACTATAATTTTCTAAAGAAAGTCCTAGACATTTGCCAATATTGTCAATATCTGTTAATAATGTAAGTAAATTTTATAATAGTTGTTAGTAAGATAATTGGCAAATTATTTTTGACACAATTTGCTCCACGTTAGAAAAATATTTATATTGTACTTGTAGTTTTAAAAAACAATTCCCACATATTCGTGTTTAAGAAATAAAATATTGATTTGGCTTTGACAGAATCTGAGAAAATATTTAGACTACCTGGTAACACTATTCTAATAATTCATGCCCTAATGAACTTGTAGGTCACGGATTTACCAGTTCATCGATTTTTAGAGTGGGGGGATATTGTTACATAAAAATTTACTTTGCAATATTCATTTAAATTATTCTAAATTTCCGGCATATTCATTATTTAGCTATTTCGCAATAATCTGTATTATTGATTCCTAGTTAAATTCCTATCAACGTAAAATGTGTATCCTGATAATTATCATATTCGAGACCTTAATCTAAACTTTTAATCTATTCATTAATTTTTATCAGCTACCAAAACTGTAATATTCTGAGAGAAGCTACTTTCATTTTTCGGATGTTTTTAAAAGCCATATTGCTATATCTCATTTTATTCCACGAATCAATTTCCCGCCCACCTGTCTAGCGTCGACCGTATTACATAGAAATCAATCCGTGAGCAGATAAGGAACTCATTCTCTATTACATTCCTCTCTCGCTCTCCATTGCTTAAGTGACGGATCGCGTTTTATTCTGTGTCTCGTTCCTGAATTGGCTACCAAATACGCTACCAAATTTAACGCCAGTTTCAGAAAATTGACAAATTGTAGATGAAATAATATAATGCAATTGGAATGTAAATATATTAAACTTTTGATGAAGTATTTTGTATCTGCACATGCGCGCATGATAACAAATATATTCTTTTTTTCATGATTTAATAGTCAACTCGATGAAGCAACTGATAAAAATGTCACTCAGATGTCGGAAATTTTCAGAAAGATATCGTCTTTAGAGTGAGCTGATTTTTTGTTGCGTTCTAAAAACAGGAAAATGATAAGGGGTTTTCCATAAATTCTCATTCTTAATTTTGATCTTTTTTAATATAAATTTTTCATTGATGATTTACTTCTCGAAAAACCACCACAACCAGCCTGTTCCAAGAAAAAGAAAAGTATCAAAATTTGAGCATTTCTTCTAAATGTACGCGTCGACATTCATTAAACACTAATTCCTTTGCTGAAAGCCAGTTAATAAATAAATGACAATTTCTGAAAATCCCTTATCATTCAGACACTTTAAGAGCAACTAAAAATCAGCTCACTCTTTCGCTGATATCTTTTTGAATTTGCACGATATTTGACTTCCTTTTTTGTATGAGTTGCTCTAGAGAACTCACTATTTAATTACGAATAAAAATATACTTGTTATCCTGCGCGAATGCGCAGTTAAAAATATTTCATACAACTGCTCATATATCTTTAAATGTTTTATATATTTACATTCAAATTGCACTATATTATTTTTATTACATTTTGTCAAATTTTCTGAAACTGTCGTTAAATTTGATGGAAAACACTGCATGATAAAAAAAAATGCAAGAATTTTTTTAAGTCAAAAAAAAAAAAAAAAGATATATCTCCATGAATATAGGTATTGTTCTGTACAAATGAATAGGTACAAATGAATACTCATATCGTACAATGTTCACGTATTCCCTATCTATAGCAATATATCATAGACTCCGAAATTTCCAGGCCGGGTCCGCCCCGGCCCGAACGAAAGTTATCTTGGCCCGGCCCGGTGTAAAAATTAAAAGTTTGGCATGATCCCTGCCGGCCCGTACAAAAATCAGTGAAAACAGGCCCTGCCCGACCCGACTTAATTTCTACAAAAAAAAAAAAAAAAAAATTCTCGACATACAATTAAGATTCTTTTAATAAGCCATACATACATATTTATGAGTACATTTTACAGTATATTTTAAATTACTGTGAGTTCGAAAAACAGAAAACGCACAATAGTAACATTAATGATTACTTACAGTCTTAGACGTTTTAAAATTCAAATAAGGATGCCTTAAAAAATTAATGTAGTTTTGAATATAGGGTTAAAAACATGATAACTTTTGAAGCTGTATAATAAAAAGTAAATTTTTTGAAAATATTTCTCTTTCATTTTTTAAGGCCTCTATCAAATCCAAAGGAGCTATATTCTGACATATTTCTGAATTTATTTCTTTTCGGAAACGCGTAATATTGAGAGGTATTCTTATTCAGAAACTATGTAAAAGACTTTTTTACTAAAAGCAATACATCTAAAGACTAAAAGCAATACATCTTTGAGAAAATGCTGCCAAAGTTAGCATTTTGAATCGAATTTCCGGAAGCAATAGCACGGGAAAGGAGAAAAACGTACAGTCACGAGACAAGAATCACTTATATATCTGTAAGTAATTTATCAAAAATTGAAAATACTATTCGAATCCAAATCCCTTCAATAGCCTTTCAATTTTATGCCTTTACAGTTAAAAATGAATGTGAAAGTTTCGCGTGAGCAGTGAATTTGAGAAGCACCTTAAGGTATATATCCATAAAGATACTGTTAACAGAGGTTCATTATGGTTATTAATACTTTTTCAAAACATATTACCCACCATACACATCCTGAGAACGATTAAAACCAGTTTCATCCCGGCACGATTACGTAGGGTGAAAAAATTTAACCTGATCGCTGCCTGGCACGAGTCTGTTGAAAAAGTTAAACCAGTGATTAAACACCATGCAATTGCCCGACGCCGTTCTCAACAATGGACATGTTACATTTCTGTATTGATGTTGTCAAACTCGAATCGCCTCGTGACGCACATTTATTTATACTACTTCTTGCAAAAGTCATATTCATTGAAAATGGATCATATTTTATCGGCTACGTTTAAATTTTTATATCGGGCCGGTAGGTTCGCTTAACTTTTTTATCGGCTCGGCTTGAGCCAGCACTGCAGGCCCGTTCAATTTTTTTGCTGGCGCTACCTGTTGAAATAATGTCCTGCCCGTCTGCCCGTTTGACAGTTCGCCAGGCTGGGTACGGGCCTCGGGCCAAGCCCGGGCCCATTACAGACCAGCCAATATATCATTTCGTGCATTTTATTTTACAAGGAGATCCCATATATTATTTTTTTTCTTTGATTTTATGTTGACACCCTAGTTGTCCTTCTGATCAAATAGTCGTTGATAAATATGAAGTCAATCATTTTCTCATAATCCTGAAGTTCAAGAAAAATTCGACATCTTAAAATGTTCAACAAACTGTCTAAAATTTAAAGTGTCCGTTGATTAATGGTCACCTAGTGTATGTCCTCTCTTTGAATTTTTCCAAATTTTGATTGTTTGTACTACATTTTTATAATACAACAGACGAACATTAAGCACGAAACAGCTACAATCGTCCGATGTGTTCAATTCCACGGACCCAGCCCTTCCCTCCTTTCGATATTCAAATATAAATAAGTGAAATTAAATGTGAATAAACTACAAATCATTTGCTAAAATGGTCTATAAATATTTAATACGGATTAAAACATTAAAAACATTAAAATGTCTATTCTACGGTTTCAACACACCTCCATGGCCTTCTTCAGGAATCTAAATGAACCAAGATGTCAGATATGTCAAAACTCCGCTCGACAGAAAATCGTACACATGTGGAAAATACCCAATGACCGGGAAATCAGAATTTACTGGCGTCATCTGTTGAGATATGATAAGAATATAAATACTCTGTCGCCATCTATTGAAATTTTATAATAATATATATAATCTGTCGCCATCTGTTGAAATTTGATGATAATACATATACTCTGTCGCCATCTATGTGTGAAAAAGTCGTTCTACTGCACTACTCAAATTTAAACGTTTCTAAGGAAATGTAACAAAAGTTTTGGAATATTATATGATATATTATCATTACATACTTCATCTTTTCTGAATGAAATTTCTATTGATTCTGTAAATAAATTTTTATGTGAGTCATTACCTGGAACAATAATGTTAGCATTCTCAAAATCAACATAGCAATGATAATTATTGAGATAAAATATCGACAAGGCTGTAGACGGCTTTTGATATTTTATGTCAGAACGGTGCTCCTTTAACCTTTTTACAAAAGTCTTCTTAGTCATATCTATATAATATTTCTTACTATTGTCCTCACTAGTACTGGGTATTTCATATATGCCAGCTCGAAATCTGAGAGGTGTGGGGTCCAAATGCTTGACCAACAAGTCCACTAAACTGGGAGTGGAGGTAGCTATGAGAGTTATATTAAAATTAATTAAAAATTTTCTGAGTCTTTCAAACATAATAGGTACAGTCGTGGAAAAAAAAAACACCCCCTACTAACTCCTCAACAAATTATCGTAGAAAAAAGTTACTGGTACCGAACGATTGAAAATAAAGTCTACTTTTAAATGATGTAAATAAAATTTGCTTTAATTTATTATCTACATAATAAAATGAACCATAACTTTGTTTTTTTCAATAGCAGTACACAATTCTGACAGCATAAATGAACTCTACACCCTTCAATTAGTCTAAAAACAAATTTTTATGCAATTCGTACCATAAGTTTGTGAGAAATTAATTATTTTAAAACGAGCGTATTTTAAGGGCTGTATCCAAATTGAAGTTTGGTACTCGATTGTTAACCGAGAGAGCTCCCTTATTGATCAAAGCACCTTAAGCAGTCAATTAAGCCTGTTAGATTACAGGATAGCATAAGAAATTTCAAAATATTTAGTGACTTCTATCATAGACGGCCCCTTAAACCATCCCTTTTCCGTTTTTTAAGCATAATTTGAAAACTACTTGGAAGAAAAATGTGAAATTTTGGATTTCCATAAAGCAGGACTTAATAAATCTGATTCCATCAAAAAAATTGGAGGGTGCAATTCATAATTTTTTTTAGTATTAATTTCATAATTTATAATTCATATCAGAAAATTATAAAAATTGCAAATTCAAAGTATTTATGTTTGGGGATATTAATATTATTGCTCCACAAAAAATTAGAACATTAGGGTCATAATTTCAGAAGTTATAAATAAAAATATGAAAATGTAATTTAACATTATATGCACTAAATTTTGAATGTTTATAATTCAAAAACTTATCATTCAAATGACTTGAAATTTGGTGTCTAGGCATAGTTTGAACGAAAGATTTGAGATAACTCGTTAAAATTGGGTATTACCATTGAAAAAAATTAAGTTTGGATTCGTTTTAATATGTAGATGACCCCCTAAGCAAATTTTATTTGCGTCATTTAAAAGTAGACTTTATTTCCAATCGTTCGATACCAGCAACTTTCGTCTACGATAATTTGTTGAGAAGTTAGTAGGGGGTGTTTACTTTTTTTTCCACGACTGTACACATTGACACTTCCAAAAAACTCTTGTGGGGAAATGCACGTCTCTATGTTGAACCAAAGGGCTATCAAACTTCCTGATTGAACTTCCAAACTTTCCTGACTATTAATGTAACCAGTAGGGATACCATGAACAATAGAAATTCCCCTGATAAATTCAAGTTCGTTTTGCAATTGAGTGCCAGAACAAACCAAAAAGGCTCGTTTGATAAAAGAATTGAAGGTGCGATACGATAATTAAAAGGGAGTGAGGCATTATATGGTATAACCGAGTCTAACTTAACAGGTTTCCTATAAAAAGTGTATGTCAAAGTCAGATCCTCCTTTGTAGTAAGCACCCCCAAAAATGGCAAAGTCGAATGTTCCTCCATTTCTAAAATAAATTTTATATTATTATCAATTGCATTAATAGCCGAGAGGAGTCAGATAATGCCGAACGACCATGTTCCCTTAAAATAAAAGTGTCATCAACATACTTTAACATTAACCTTTCGATATTTTTAATGAAATTTGCTTTTGAGTATTTGAATATTTATTTATTCTCATGACATGTAGTTATAAATGTTAAAGGCACTAAAATTTGAAATTAACGTATAATTGCTTAAAATTAACGCATGATTGCTTAATTTTTGTAAATTAAAATTAGTTTTTCACTTAATACTAAACACATATAAATATTATTCTAAATTACATTCGCTTTACATTTAGATACATTTCTAAATTCTTTTACCTAACTTTTTTTCCTTTCTCTTCGAGATCTTATAATAAATGCTAAAACTGAAGTTTTACATTGGTAATACTTTTCGTCCCTATATTTTATATCAGAAATGAAAATTTTAATATAAAGACTTACGGAAGGCAAAAATTTAATCCTTTATGAAATTTTATGAGAGAAAATATCTGTTCTCCTTTTTTACAAGTTACGTAATTGTATGCATAATATCCAAGAAAACGTTAAGAAAGAAAAAAATTCTTACTATAATTTATTTTTCTGACTGAAGTTTGCAATTTTATTACATTTCTAATAAAAATGCTAGAATATAGAAGAATAACTAAAGTTTAAAATACAATGGAATAGCATTTTTTAAAGCTCTTTTAAAATTTTACATTTTTGAATGTTTAAAAAAATAATCAAATATTAGTTTCATCTGAAAAAATATGCATGTTTTACGTATAAAGTAAGCATATATATCTCATTCAAAAGATTTCTATCTGATTAAAAAATACGTAAATTAAGTTAATTTGACAGTTATTTCATAAATAAATTTCATAAAAGTAACATTAATTCGCATATATTATACACTACATCAATAAACAGTGATGGCCTTCGTTTAAATATTCATCAAGCATAGTAAAATGTTATTTTTCTAAAACATTTATAAATTTACATTGGAAAGGCATTATTTACTTATGAAAGTTTTAAAGGACGACAGTTTCTATTCAAGTGCATGCGGTGAATTACAATTTACTTCTGCTTTCGTTATCTCAATAAAATTGTAAAATGTATAATGAAAGCGTATACTAATGCATACGTAATTTTTCTCTCATTTTATTTTGTTTTTATGTTTTCTTAAAGTGATAAATAAAATTCATGATTATTTTTACAAACTATAAAAGTTCTTTCTCAGCATGCACCAAAAGAAGAAAAGGATCAGGATGCTAAATAAAATTAATACAAAATATACTTTTCTTGCTGCAGTGCAACATTTTATAACATCTCGAATAAAATTGCAAAAGTTTCAACAAGAAAGAAAAATATAAAACTCTACAAAATAGTGTTTAAAAGGCTCGTTAAAAATTTAAAATTTCTGAACACTTTTTATAAGTAAGCACATACTTCTTTTTACTTCAAATAACAGCATGGAAAATGCATCTTAAGTAAAAAAAAAAAAAAAAAAATGTCGATTTCTTAGAATTTTAAGTTTTCATCTAACTCTTTTTTTTTTTTTTTTTTATTGAAAATAGAAATTTTTTATAATACGCACATTTGTAAACAGCCTCGTTTTAAACCTATTGCGAATTCTCCAAGAGGGATTTGCCCTTGGAAGGATTAACCAATCAGTTTCTTACGGGAGACAAAAAAAAACAGGCTTTAGCATTATGCTACACGTTCGTCTTACCTTCAGACCCTTCAGTCACGTGATGCACATTTCGTTCGACTACTTTAATGCTTTTGCTTAACATGCGTCACGAAAAAGTATCACATATGAGTCAAGGGTGATAGGAAGAGTGAAGAACGCGTGAAACTGCTCCACTTTGCAGAAGCGTGAAGTGCTTCACTGACATACTGCGGTAGTCTGTCTTTTTGATCTGCCATGTTCTGCCTAAAATAATTTCACGTGAACTGAACATACTATAAATATTAAGCGGACAGTATATATTCGAAATTATGTTTCATTATTTGGGTTATTTTAACAAATAATTTTTCACAAATATGATCAATACTACGAATTCAAGAAATATTTTGGGAAAAAAATAGTGAGCATCAAAAATTAATAAAAGTTACTATTTAGTTAAAAATTTAAATAACCCGTGTGTTGTATTTTCTGAAGAAAAAAATATATATCCATATTTATATATCTAACACATAAGTTCGGCATTTCCCGGTACCTCGATAATAACCATAAATAAGCCTAAAATCAATGTTGGATGATGTTATATTTTTAAACGAAAATCTGTCCAACCGAGGCTAGAGTTGAGGGGCCTCTGCCTTTGCTAGATCCTGGTATACCCAGCTACACGATGAGGCTATCTCTGGTCAGTTTTTATTTTATATTTTTTTTTATTTTAAAAAACTTCAAACGACCCTAATACTGGGTGTCACACTGATTTCGGAAGTGTACACCTTCAAATTTAATTTTGTTTTTCTTTTTTGTGTGAAAATCGATCGAAACAAATCTAATCTGGCAGATAAAACTGCCTTTGGTGCACAGGAGTAACAGGAACGTGCCCGGTCTGTTTTGACTTTACATTTTTAAAAGAAAACCTACATAGCTCACGCCAATGATAATAACTTTAAATGTACCTAAACTCTGAGTATAATTTATATCCAATCATTATATAAAAAAAGTCGGAATTAAAATATACTGATATCTAGAGATAATAGATCTTCAAAAATATATTTTTACCCAGGCTTTTTTTTTTCCCTTACCCGCAGGATATTTTAATATTTACTAAATTATATTATTGTCTATATTATTAAATTTCTAAAATATTGATACTTAGTTACAAAAGGCAGGGTTTTTCTTCTCACTATTTTTTTATGCATCAAAATCTTATCGAATTTTTAACTGATTCTGATAATATAAATTGGAAATTAAGAGTGTAATATTTCATTGTAAAAAATTCGATTTTATCTTATAATAGTTTTATATAAATGAAATTAACGTTCAGAAAACAATAAAAAATCTAGAAACAAACTAGAAATACTGGCTAGGCAGATTAAATATTGCTTTATTTACATGTTTGTTGCCACAGGTAAAAAAAAAAAATCAGAATTAAATTTAAATCAGAATTAAATCAAGAATTAAATTTAAAATAAAAAAAAATAGCTCTCGGTCAAACTTATGGCATTGAGCTTACAGTCTATTCGCACTAATTGTATATTATTCTCTTATTTCAAAGAATAATACACCTCGAAAAATAATGAAATCGAGCAATTAAAAAAATAGCTATATTAAGGGGGAGGGGATTAGCTCCCCCATTTCCCTACTTTATATTTAACCAAGGAACCTCCAAATGTAATCAGGGAAGCGCCTTATCAGAATAAACTGGTATACCAAATATGTAGGAAATCGGATAATTTTGCATGAAAAACCTATTTATCTAACTTAAGGGGGGGGGGGATTAGCCCCCTTACACCCCGCCTTTATACTTAACCAATGAACCCTCAAAACTAATCAAGGAAGCGCGTTATCAGAATAAACCAGTATACCAAATTTGAACGAAATCTGATAATTCTGCATTAAAAACCCATTTATCTAAATGAAAGGGTGATTACCGCCTCCGACCCCAATGAATCCCCAAAACTAATCCGTGAAGCGCATAATCAGAATGAACCTATATCCAAAATTTGAAGCAAATCAAGTATTTCTATGAAGAGTTATCGCGTTACTTATATACATACATACGTACACACAGAACCTGTGGGCACATTCGTTCTCAGGCTTGGATAGCCTGTGAGCTAAAAAGAAATTCTAGTTTGAGCTTTCTATTATGCGTAAATCAAGGGGTGAATATTCCATAATCGGGGTGCTCGCCAAATTATAAGGTATTGTAAAGACATTTTTTAGAACTTTATGAATTGCAGGTATGAAATAATTGGGATTTTGAGGATAAACATTTAATTTCAGCCATGAAAATATGCGTGATTTTTAAGATAAAATTTTGATGTTTATAAAAGAACTGCGTTAACTAATTCAAAGGTTCAGAGGTTTCATATGAAAAAATAAAAGTTTAGTTTCAATAATTGTAAATCAAAATTTTACTCAAAAATTATAACACAAAATTTTGTTAAAACAACGTGGTTTGAATTATAGTCAATAATTTTCAAAAGATTATGCAAGTACTCCTACAGTATTAAACCTTATGAATCTTTAAACAATATGGAAATGAAACATTCATTCAGTTTTATAAAGTTTTTTTTTTTTTTTTTTTTTTTTTTTTTTTTAGAAAACAACAATGGTAATTTTTAAATAAAAATAATAGTTTCATTTTAAATTAAATTCATAATACAGTTAAAAAGATAATTACTCTCGCTGTACTTGTTAGAAGGAATAATCAACATGTGTCAAGATTTTAATTAATTTCTTCTTAAACTATGTCAGAATTTGTTTGTGTTTTCTTTCGCGTAAAAGATTTATAAGTAGAAAATAATTAAAAATTGTAAAACATACACATACTTTTAAGTTAGAAATTGAAAAAGAAATGCTCTTTTAATACGTGCATATATCTCACATGATCATGTCTGTTATGTTAATACGTATGACAAAATTATTTTTTTTAATGATGGTGATGAATGGAAATGTTAATTTCAGTTTGTATTTAAATTATGGTGTTTTTTTTTCAGAAACTTGTTGTAATAGAAAAATACTTGTAGACAGAGTTCGTCACTGGTACTTTTACATTATTAGCTAAATATTAAATAGGATTAAAACCATTCCATACAGACATCTTTTTGTGTTTCCAGTGCAACAAAATTTCACTATAAATAAAAAATTAGTTTTTATACAATCAATTTTTCCAATTCATATATTAAATAAGAGAATCTAGGTCCAAGTCTTATACAACTGTCTGTTTTTTTTTTTTTTTTTTTTTAGTTAATAGATTGCATTATATTCCTTAATTTTTTGGATAATCAAATTATCGAGACTATCTATATCTGTATTATAAAGCAAAACATGTCCATCACTCTGTGTTCTCAAACATAGCAGAATTTTTATTTAGAAATTTTTAATAATCATTATTCTGTTATATAACGAAAGCAAATATGTTAAATAATATACCTATTTAAAATTTCCTGTATGAGTTCGTATTTTTTTTTTTTTAATAACAAATATACCTCTCACTAACGCTGACGTCATAACGACGGCGCAACGATTCTTGATAGAACTTTCCTTTTATATAAAATATATTACCTATTAAACATGGCCTAGTCTTCATATTTATACAGGGTGTCCGGTCTCAACGGTGTCCAATGGCTAATTCCTAAACCGTTAGTCATAGACATATAGTTCCAATTACAAAAATGTTTTAAATCAGGTAAAGAAATATTTTAAAAGCGATTTGGGTCAATAAAAACATTTCTTAAAAAATTACGAAATTTAAATTTTTATACGGTCCCCCGGTCTTATAAATTATGTTTAGTAAATTTTTCCTTTTACACTGACAAGTAATACAAAAAAAGTCCCGTTGTTCTACGATTAAAATTGACCGAGCAATACCTGTTTAAAGTTGGAGCATATATTTTGCTGCAAATTGGGGGTCATTCACAAATTTAGTCGAAATATGATTTCGTCAGATATATTAAAAAATGCTTGAGAGTAAAATTAACATTGCAATATAAATTTGAAATCATTAGTCATTCTGACATATTAATGCAAAATATACAATTTGTAATAAACATTTAAGAAGAAAGAAAAATACAGAATTTTCGTTAAATAAAATGATGCTAAATTAACAGCCTAATTCTTTACAAAATGATACGTATTTTAAAATATTATTAGATTACACTAGCCTGCAAATTTGCTGTTTCATGTTTTTTAGTTTTTGATAATTGATTCTTATGTATTCTGTACCGCTGAATCCGGAATTGACCTTCATTTTTAGCCATCACATCAGGATTTTTCGCAAATTGTAAATTTCAAAGTTAAAAAGTTCAAATTTAAAATTTAATCTCCTCCCCCATCTCATAACACCACCCAGCTGTAAGAATCGCGAGATAAGCAAAAATATCGAATAAATTATTGAATAAAATAAAATAAAATAAGTTTTACATATGTTTTATAGTATGAGATTTTCGCTATATTTTAACTTACACATTTGCACAAAAATTCTAACGTGATAGTTAAAAATGAAAGTCATTTTCAGATTTAGTGCTAAAAAGTACGTAAAAATCAATTATCAAAAGTTTAAAAATACAACCATCTCCTCTACTTTATAATATCCGATTTTCGTTATTCTTTAAATTCTATAATTTATGATTTGCGAAATATCCTGACATGATGGTTAAAAATTAAGGCAATTTTCAGATTCGGTGCTAAAAAATACATAAAAGTTAAAAAACTCAACAATCTCCGTCTTGTATTATCTAATCTAAAACTTTTTCTTAAACTTCTTGGCGGTAATCTATCCGAAATTTTTTGTGTTATCCTGTAAAATAAGTATAAATGGTAACCACCGAAAATCATAATAATATTAGATTGTTATCGGATTTGCGCCAGTATGTAAAATGTAATCTCGATCGGATATTTGAAAGTGGGTTAAAGTTCGAATACAAATTTTGAACTGAAAAAACATACATAAGATCGTTGAAGTAGCATAAAAACTTATAAAAATAACATACTTTTATTAAAAGAAATCATAAAAGAAATCCTGACAAAATAAAACATATGTTATTTTAGCCAATCTGAAACTTAATAAATGTTAGCTTAATCGTAATACTTGTACGATTTTTTTCAAAGCGCAGATACACATGAAATGAAATCTTCGAATACTTTAAGCACTTGGAATGTGACCCCTTAAAGCCAAGCCGAACTCATTTGTTTTCAGAGCAGAAAAGTGGCTTAAGTCATGCATTTTTAAAGTTTCATAACTCGCACAACTTTAGTGTTATATGAATGGGACTTTTTTTGTCTTACTTGGCAGTGTAATAGGAAAATTTTACTAAATATAACTTATAGGACCGGGGACCGTATAAAAATTTAAATTTCGTAATTTTTTAAGAAATGTTTTTAGTGATCCAAATCACTTTTAAAATATTTTTTTACCTGATTTACAGCATTTTTCTAATTGGAACTGTATGTCTATGACTAACGGTTTAGGAATTAGCCATTGGAAACCGTTGAGACCGGACACCCTGTATATTTAGGTTACGAAATTTAATTTTTAATACGGTGCAACGGTCCTATAAGTGATATTTAGTAAAAGATTTCTATTACACAAACAAGTACGAAAAAAAAAAGTCCATCTAACAATAAAATTGGCCAAGTTATGAAACATTGAATTCTACAACTTATACCATATTTCTGCATCTGAACATAGATGAGTTGGACTATGCTTTGAAGGTTAAGAATCCTACACAAAGGTCTTAAAGTATCAGAAGGATTTATTTTGTGTGTATCTGCACTCTTTAACTGAAAATAGTCGCATCGTTGAAGTATTAAGATAGTTTTATTTTTTTAAGTTTTGAGGTTTTTTTAAATTATTATATTTTAATATATGTTTCATTTTGTAAGTAAATGGGGCTATTTCTTTTAACAAAAATTGAGGTATTTGCTTCCCTTATATTGTAGTACAAGTTGTCTATGCTTTAACATGTCAGAATGGAAATAGATTTGAAGTTTAAATTATAATATTAATTTTACACTCAACTAGTATTTTTTTTCAGTTTGACGACTATTTATATTTCTATTAAATTTGTTAATGTACCCTATTTCAAAAAAAAAAAAAAAAAAAAAAAAAAAAAAAAAAAAAAAAAAAAAAACGCTTCAATTTTAAACAGTTATTACTCGGTCAGTTTTAATCGTAGATAAAACGAACTTTTTGTTACCCAAATCGTTTTCAAAATACTTCTTTACCCTATTTAAAATATTTTTGCAATTGAAACTATATGTCTCGATTAACGGTTTAAGAATTAACCATTGGACACGGTACGCTGATTTAAATTAGCTTGATTTTATTCAGTTGATTTATTTTTTTAAATCATTGAATAAAATCACACACTTATATTTTCTTATTTTTTTCATTAATAATGTTTAACTATACTCTAAATCAAAATACTTTTGAAAAGAGTACATTTTATTTAACTAAAAAGAAATAGAAAATGAATAAAGATGTATGTTCTCAATACAGTCTGAGAATGTTCTTTCATTTTCAACATTAATCCTCTACATGCTTTTCTTTGTAGACACTCACTAGAGAGATAAGGGAATTTATTGAACTGGATAACAAAGAAAATTTTAGTTCTTTTGACCACTTACAAATAGGTATTAGTTACAGACCTGTTTTTCAAGCTTACTTGAAGAAAAGTACTTCAATCAACTTTTGCTTGAAGTTACTATTTCACACTGAACTGTAGATTAGATAGTAATATTTGGAGTATTACAGGAAAAAAAAAAAAGAAAAAAAATCGTATTATAAAGATGGCAGGTAGGAAAAAACATCCCATATGGCTCAATTTTACAGAAATTGCATCAGTTTCTGGTAAAGCAAAAAAAATTGTTTTTCTCTACGAAGCATTAAATTTGCTTTAGCTAAAAATTTCATTATTAATTTTCCCGATTTGAAGTAAATAAATAATTGTTCACCTTGAAACTTATCATAATGATACTTCACTGTCAGAAAAACTCGTCAATATACACTAAATTATTCCTTAATTTTTTACAAGTAATTTCCGTACTCCTAGAAACATGTTTTATCCGTGAATTCTCACCCAACGTCTAAAAAAATGGGAGAAATTACGTTCATTCATAGCATGCATACATACATATTGGGTCTATTAATAATAAATCCGAATTTATTTTATAAAAATGAGAAACCAAAAATTCTATAAATAAAATTTTTAATTTAATTAAAAAGACAAAAAAAAAAAAAATTTTGGTTTTAAAAATAAGTAACAATTATTTTTCTCATTCATTCAAAAGTACTCGCAATTTGTTTTTTAAAGTTAAATAAGTTGAATAAAGTTAAATAAAGTTGAATTTATAAAGTTGTTTATAAATAAATATTAGCATTTAAAATATGCTTTAAATGAATACAGTTAAAAGGAATTTTAATTAACAAAATTAAATGAAAAACAATCATATCTAATAAAAATACAATATTTTTATTTTACCTCTAGCAATATCCTATATTAATACTAAAGTATAAAAATCACAAGCACAATCTCTTAAAAGGCAATCTTCACAAAATTAACTTCAAAATTAAAAGCTTTTTAAAAAATTGATCAAGCCATACCTATCTGAAGCAAACATATTTACATCAAAGCGTCTCGCTGCTGTACAACTACAGCTGCGTGCTAGCGTGTTCGTCTCATAAGGGTAAGATGGTTGGTTCTAATCCAACATCAGCCGCTTTTACTTTTTCCCAACTTTCTTCAATTGACGGATATTTTACCTCGAGTAACGGAGAAAAAAAAAAACGGATATTCGTCAATTCACGGAAATATGCCTGCAGCACTGCTGGCAGAATAATTTCCGTGAATTGAAGAAAGTTTTTTAGAGATTGTTGAAACACTTTTTTTTCTCTGAAAATAGCAGCATAAGGAATTTCTTTCCGTTTCTAGAAATCATGTTGAAATGGCTGTTGACAAAAATATTTTAAACATAATTTTATTTTGAACCATATGTAGAAAGAAGTGACCTTAAAGATATTATAGCACCAAACTGTGATTGATAAATATATATATACTCTCGAATTTACAAGCATGCTTATAAAAATACTAGAAAACCCCGGACGGTGAAAGGGTTTTAGAACTTATATACAATATAGCCAACTATAAAATTAGTATTTTTATTGTTATTTTTATCTTGATTTGCAAAAAAATATATTAGTTACACTGAACAAAGGATTCAATAGTACTTTTCTGGATGCTTATATTGGATTTAGTCTAGAATTTGTTTACTGGCGAATTATCCTTTTATATATTGTAGTACTAATAACATATTTAAAATAAAATGTATTAATAGGGTTGTTTTGATGAGTTGATGCAGAAAGGCAATCGATGGTACCATTAATGGTGTTAACACAATATCTTATTGAGAGTTCTTAAAGTATCTGATGTAATCATTACACAAATTTACATAATTAAACTTTATATGCATTTAAAAAAATTAAATACTACTTTCAAGTTTCTACCTGAATTGCATTTGTAAAAGTGTTAAATGTGGCATGCCGTAACCTTTATGAAAAATAACGGCATTAGTTAATTTTAATTTTAAAAAATCCGATTTCAATCTAATTAATCCGATTTTTTTCTATTATTTTCTTAAATCAGGAATTTTCGTAACCTGGACATCCAGTGTAATCTTTATATGCGTGTTCTAAATCGCCTAAATAAATTAATTTTTTTGTATTGTCATCCGCAACTTCATTTTAAACCTATATTATTTTATTTGAAATATCAGTTCGCTTTTTTTTAATTCTTTGCTAATAAAAAGTGCGCAAAATAAAATTATTTAGTTAATTATGTATAACAGTTGTGTTTTAATTTAAAATAATACTTTTAGAATTTCAAGCATAAGAATAATTTTCTGTTAATAAAAAGGATTCTTATTTGGCCTCAATAAAACATTTGAATATACAGGGTGTCCGGTCTCAACGGTGTCCATTGGCTAATTCCTAAACCGTTATTCGTAGACATATAGTTCCAATTACAAAAATGTTTTAAATAAGGTAAAGAAATATTTTAAAAGCGATTTGGGTCAAAAAAAAATTTCTTAAAAAATTACGAAATTTAAATTTTTATGCGGTTCCCCGGTTCTATAAGTTATATTTAGTAAAATTTTCCTTTTACACTGACAAGTAATACAAAAAAAAGTCCCATTCATATAACGCTAAAATCGAGCGAGTTATGAAACTTTAAAAATGCATGACTTATGCCACTTTTCTGCTCTGAAAACAAATGAGTTCGGCTTGGCTTTGAGGGGTCGCATACTAAGTGCTTAAAGTATTAAAAGATCTTATTTCATGTGTATCTGCGCACGATTACGTATTACGATTAAGTTAACATTTATTAAGTTTCACATTGGCTAAAATAACATGTTTTATTTTGTCAGGATTTGAGACTGTTTCCTTTATGATTTCTTTTAACAAAAATTATGTTATTTTTATAAGTTGTTATGTTACTTCAACGATCATATGTATGTTTTTCCAGTTCAAAATTTGTAATCGAACTTTAACTCGCTTTCAAATATCCGATCGAGATTACATTTTACATACTGGCGCAAATCCGATAACAATCTAATATTATTATGATTTTCGATGGTTACCATTTATACTTATTTTACAGGATAACACAAAAATTTCGGATAGATTACCGCCAAGAAGTTTAAGGAAAAGTTTTAGATTAGATAATACAAGACTGCTATTGTTGAGTTTTTTAAATTTTATGTATTTTTTAGCACTGAATCCGAAAATTACCTTACTTTTTAACCATCATGTCAGGATATTTCGTAAATCATAAATTGTCAAAGTTAAAGAATAACAAAAATCGGATACTATAAAGTAGAAGAGATGGCTGTGTTTTTTTAACTTTTTATAATTGATTTTTACGTACTTTTTAGCACTGAATCTGAAAATTACCTTCATATTTAACCATCACGTTAGAATATTTTTGGCAAATCGTAAATGTGTAAGTTAAAATATAGCGAAAATCTCATACTATAAAACATATGTAAAACATTTTTTATTTTATTTTATTTTATTTTATTCAATAATTTATTCAATGTTTTTCCTTATCCTGGGATTCTTACAGCTAAACAGCTGAGTGGATCGATGAGATGGGTTGATGAGGAGGTTCAATTTTAACTTTGAACTTTTTAACATTGAAATTTGCAATTTGCGAAAAATCCTGATGTGATCGTTAAAAAAGAATGTCAATTTCGGATTCAGCGTTACATGATACATAAGAATCAATTATAAAAAGCTAAAAAACATGACATAACCCAACTTTTGCAGGCTAGTGCAATCTAATAATATTTTAAAATACGTATCATTTTGTAAAGAATTGAGGCTGTTAATTTAGCATCATTTTATTTAACAAAAATTCTGTTTTTTCTTTCTTCTTAAATTTTTATTACAAATTGTATATTTTGCATTAATATGTCAGAATGATTAAAGATTTCAAATTTATATTGCAATGTTAATTTTACCCTCAACCATTTTTTTTAATATATCTGACGAAATTATAATTTCGACTAAATTTGTGAATGACCCCAATTTGCAGTAAAAAATAGGCCCCAACATTAAACAACTATTACTCTGTCAATTTTAATCGTAGGATAACGGGACGTTTTTGTATTACTTGTCAGTGTAAAAGGAAAATTTTACTAAATATAACTTATAGGACCGGGAGACCGTATAAAAAATTTAAATTTCGTAATTTTTTAAGAAATGTTTTTATTGACCGAAATCGCTTTTAAAATATTTTTTTACCTGGTTTAAAACGTTTTTGCAATTGGAACTATATGTCTACGACTAACGGTTTAGGAATTAGCCGTTGGACACCGTTGAGACCGGACACCCTGTATATATATATTGATACAAACGACTTTTAAAATAACTTTTTATCTCATTTAAAACATTCTTTGTGATTGATTCTATATGCCTATGACCAAAGTTTTAGGAATTAGCCATTGGACTCCGTTGAGAACGGACACCCTGTATAACATATAGGAGTAATCGAAAAGTACTCGGAGGAGGTTAAAAAATTCTTATAAAAATACACCTCCTCCGAGAGATAACCCAAAGAAAGATCTTGGGATACTTTCGAAGTATTAATCCATGGTCGCGCGTTTATCATGATTTTTAACTCTTTCCAACAAAGTTGAAAAGTGTTTAAGCATTCGGTTTGTCTGTCCATCCGTCCGTATGACCGTCTTTCCGCCTGGTCGTCTGACCACGCTCTAACTCCCGTAAATATATTTGGATTTTAATGCAATTGATAAACGTTACTTAGGGTCATCAAGGCATGTTTGGTATTGTATGGGACGTATGTGGGATTAATAGTTCATTTTCAGCGGTACTGAAAAGTATTCCGTTACATTATAGTCAATGGAGAAAAATCGTTTGCAGTGGATGTTAATGACATTACGCTATTTGAAATATATGGAAATTGATGTAAATTACTGATTTTCAGTGTAAGATGATTACTATACATTATACAATAGGGCAATGCAATATATACAGGGCTGATAAAAGAATTCGGATAATTTTCCGATTGTAAATGGGAACAGCTGAAATTTGCGTTTTCAAATGTGTTATGCATTTCCACATGGATGAATTAGACATAATATTTTATCTTATTAAACGGTGCAGTTTTGTATCATTATTCTGAATGTGTTGGAAAGTGTTTCATGATCTATGCTTGGCGCATGATTTTTTTCTTTCTTGTTTAATTGCTGACAACGCAACTTTATTTAGACGAACAATATTTAAATGCTAAAAAATGCCCATTTTTTTAAAATAATCTACTTATAAATGGAATAGGAATCTTCTCTTTTTTTTTAACAACTGAAAATTTACATATTAAGGCTTTAATGTTACACTGAAAGGAATTGTATTCCTTATACTTTTAGATTAGCTTTTATAATAAACTAGGAGACAGAACATAGGTGGAAATTTTCGAGTCACAAAGCGAAGGTTAGAAAGATTTATTTTGATTAAAAACTCTAATTGATTTTCAACGTTTAATGTATTTTTTAACTTGTTAATTAATAATACCTAAAATCAATCTTTTATAAAAAATATTTCAAATGCGTTCAAACAAAGTTCTGAAATTTATTAAAAGTGATATTTTATTATTAGCCCCATAGGGATAGATTAAAAAGTATTCATGCTTGAAAAAAAATTTTTAAGCCATAAAAAGTCAGTAAATTGAGTCAGAAGTCGCATTTGAAGATGCCATTCCCCCTATACGGCGGTGTAAAAATTAAAATTACGCAGTGTTTAGATGTTAAAAAAATTGTTGTAAAAGCGAAATTCTTTGGCAAAGTGATATCACAGTCAAAATGACGTCAGCGTTACTCTCGGACGTGTTTTTGATTTATAATATAGCTATGAATAAAAAGTGCAATACAGATACTGTTTAATAAATTTAGGTATAGCAATGCTTTGTTACTCGTTAAAAAAACTATTCTTTATTAAATGAATTTTTTAAGACAAGACTGGAAATAATAAATGAGTGAATAAAAGCTTAAATGTATTTGTTATTTCACGTCAAATTATTGCTTTTTTTTTATAGAAAACATATCAGAAATAAATTAATACAAAATCCGTACATTGAATTAAATGCCATATAATTATAAATCCTTAAAAGTAAAAAATATCCACTCCTTCTAAAGCAATGCTTAACAAAATCGATGTATTATAACTGTATCGTCTGTCATAAATATTCAGATTTTTTTGTTTATAACCAATTAAGAATAATTTTTAATTCGGAGATTATTAATCTCGAGTATGACAATTCCTGAATTATACGATTTCAAATTTAAACAAACGTTTTGCAAATTATGATGTAAAGTATTTTTTTGCTCGCTCTACAAAAGAGTTAAGAAAGACAAAATTATTTTAAAAAAAAATATTTAAATTTACGTAACGTAAAATGCAATAAAATTTCGGTAAATTTATTCTCTGGAGATCATTCATGAAAATCGCTATACAGAAACATTCGCTAAAGTTAATATTTTTATAATGAAATAGGATAATGGATTTTTTTTAGCAATCTAAATTATATTCGTAAATTGAAAAAAATTGTAATGCTGACATTAATTGTAATGACATTCTACTCTAATGCACAAAACTATTATAAGCAATAATTTGACTCCGTAGATATTAAATGATTTGTTTTCTTTTGGAGTATCATGCAGGAAGTAAAATTATTAATAAACCTATTGTTTATTTTGAGAGTAATTAGCGCATTAAATTCATTAAGAACCACGTGCGTTAAATTTACTGAGAGCTTTTGAGTGCATTAAGTGTATCGCCTGAAATATGTCTGTAATATACAGAGTGTCCATATAATTAAGCGACCCTACTTTAAAGCTGTCTACAGACAAAACTATTATTCATAAAGTTGTGAAATTTGGTGAAAGACAAGGGATAGGAATTTGTTTAAGCAAAAAAAAAATTTCAAAATTTCTCCACCAGAGGGTGATTATTAATAAATTACACATATAGCATTACGATAGTTTAGAAATTTTATTTAATAACTTAACCTGATCTTAAAGACAATATTTCACGACGTGTTCCTAGCATTTCCGAGAACACACAGCGGTCAACTGTGTGAACATGCTATCTTATGTTCCACATGGTATCTGAAAATGATGACAATCATGCGGAACATCGTTGGTTACTACAACAAAATTTGCTAAACTATCTTAAATGTAGAGTACTTCCGGGATTAATGCCGCACATTTCTTTTTTAATTCGTGTATAAAGTCCCATGGTGAACGTAAAAAAAAATCATGCTGTGCTATTTAATGTTAAATATACAAGGCGTGTACTGCGACGAAAAAAAAAATCAAAACAAATAATTAATAATAATAATAAAAAAAACTTCTAAAGCATTACACTGTGGCGCGTCACCCCTACATTCAGAGTGAAACTCCGCATCTGTATCCGTGCGATAGTTATACGGAGCTTGAAATAAGAACATAATGAAATTATAAATAAAAATCTTCAAATATGGACTATAATTAACGATGTAATAATAAAATGAAACTAAATGAGTTCAATGAAACGTATTGGTAGAATCAAATTAATAATTGTTTGCCTATTCTTACTATTAAAATTATCGACTTATTTTTTACATTAAAATTTAATTGTTATTTCAGCAACAACTTAACATCAAAGTATTACAGAGGGAAAAGAAAAAAAAAGTAAAATTGTGTTTAGATAATTTATTTGCTAATCCTTTCGGGACCGGTGGTTTTTACACAAATTTTATTTGGTTGGCACCACTTTTTTAAACAAAGTTACCTTTACTTAAATAATCATGAAAATGATTTAATTAAAGAAAGAAATATTACTTTTCTTTTTTTACTGGTACCAGAAACAAATTTTGTATGCTTTTTATGAAAGTGCTTATTTGCACCTATGGTCACGAATGGGTTAAATGACCTGTTTTTTCGACTACAATCTGCAGGAAAAGTGTCAAAAAGTACAGTCTTTATGTAACTACATTTGACACATGATACAACAAAGCCAATTACACTTCCTCTTTTTTGGAGTAGTTTTCTAAACATTCCTTGCAAAGAACGCCTGTGTTACGCATAATCCAATTTTTTATTATTATCATCTTGATTTGCGTCTTTCTTGCTCTTCTTACTTTTTATTTCTCTTTTGGTTTTGGTAAACTTGATAACATGCCTAACATGGTTGGTATGTGCAAAAAGAAAAGGAAAACACTTAATCATCCCGTACAAAAGAAACTGCGGCATGTATACCGGAATTGCAGTACGGCATGTATCCCGGTTTGCATGGTGCAGACGTCAGCCATCACAGTTACCTGCCATCGCTAAGGAGAATGGCTTAACCATACACATAGTACTCTATACAAACGCTACACTTAGTTTTGACTTCGAAATCATGCATGCATTTAGTAATTAGTGTATGAAAAATACGTAAACACAACGTGTTTAAAAGCTTGGACAATGAAATTATGCACTTATGTCAAAATAAGGATTGTACTTCTACGAACAAACATCGAAATAGGATTCACGCTATATACTGGTTAAATCAATCTCATTGCACACTTATACTGTGCATTTGACGACAATCTATTGATAATTACAAAAAATACAAGGGGTGCGGCATCTATCCTGGATGCGGCTACTCTCAGGGAATTATTCTATGCTAAATGGGTAATTCGTTAAAAAAGGCCTCCTATTTTTTTTCTTCGCTCAAACAAAGTACCACACCTTTATTATATCCTCCGCAAAATTTCACAACATACTGAACAATAGTTTTGTCTTTTGACAACTTTAAAACAGGCTCGTTTAATTATGGACACATTGTAAATATATGGACACCCTGTATAATCGATACAAATAAAAATCGACGCAGAATACATGAACGTTACTAGATTAAGTATATTTAAGATTATCGAGATTTAAAATATACGTAATTTCTATTGTGTAAAATGCACATGCATTTAATTCATTTTTCTAAAAGAGTGAGTTTCATACCAGAAAAAAAATACTTTCTTTTTTTACATTTATTTAAAAAAGTGTGTAGAATATATATATATATGTGTGTTTGGTAATATCGTTATACACATTTTTTCGAAATACTTTCTTTTTTTGCAAAATCGGTATAACATAAATTGTCAATTTAAAAAAATAAACTATTTTTTCTGTTGTTGTTGTTCGTAATCAAATAACAATCTGTTTTTCTCTCAAAGATTATTCATCTTGAATAAGACATAATCAAAATTAGAATTTCACATTTAAACGAAATACTTTGAAATAATAATCTGAAATAATTTGTATTTCTCACTTTATTGTAAAGGAAGAATTCAGAAAAATAAACTATACATAAAAAAAAACTCTTTAAATTCGATAACACACAAATTTATTTCAAACATTAATTTATTTTCACGTCTATGCAACCAATTTATCTTCTTCCGGAAGGGGAGCACTCTGCACGTAGGAGAATGTTATTTATTTATTTATTTTTAGTGTTATGGTCATGGATTGCGTAGTGATTAAGTGATTTAGAGCCACGGATAACGACCACATCAAATAATAAATGAAAGCTCTAGAAGAAAATTTACTGCATGTACAGGTGTTATCAAATAAATAATTGATGTTCATATATTTTTAAAGGATTTTTAATTAATGTTTATCTAATTATTTTTACATGCAAGATAGTTACTTTAGAGCAGTGGTTCCCAACGTGGAGCGTACGCCCCATAGGGGGGCAATTTCAGATTTCTTATGAACAAATTTCCTGTCATTTTATTTTTTCGAATGAGTGTCTTAGTCTAAAAATAGAAATAACAGACATAAAAATTTAAAAATAATTGAATAAAGATTAATTTTCAAAAATTAATTTTCGTTCAAAATACACTTATAGCAGATTAATTATCTGAATCTCTTTTATATATCTGGACATCTTTTATATATAAATAAATCGTGTTAATTTTTCTGGTTATAATATTATTTTAGTAAAACATATCTCTTTTTTGTACTATATATATATAACTTCTATTCATAGTACAATATGAATTATTAAGGAGCTTTTACATATGAAATTTTATAGGGTATATCTAAAATTGACTATTTTGACATGGTTAATCTAAAAAATGTTTTGAATTATTTAAATGAGGTACTAATTTTATAAAATTAATAAATTCGCGTGCTCATCGCGGAGGGAAATAGGTAGAAAGTAAACTTCTTATGGCTCTTACGCAGACTACACAAGCAGTATACAAACATACTTCATGACATATGTATTTTAAAATTTGAAATCGAACAAAACATGATGGACAAATATTAATAATGGGAAAAAGTAAGTGCGCTATCAAAGAAGTATGTCATGGCGGGAAAGAAAAACAATTGCTTAAAATGGATAAAAGCATGAATCCGGAAATTTTACTTGTGAATTATATTATCCATACAGTCTCGATGATAAACGAAAATCATTTGTTCTTAATGAAGTACATACTAAAATCCATCATAAAATGTATCAATTCTATCAGATGTAATACAAAATGTGAGAGAGATTTCAAGAAATTTTGCGAAGATGAAAATATAGGCTATTTATCAGTTTTAAATCTGAGGGTTTGTTGTCCAGAAACAATAAAAATTTTGTAGATGTAAATGCGAAGATCCATGGCCTCACTGCATTCATAGATTTATGCTAAAAACATACGTGTAATAAAAAAAAATATGATTTTGATAAATTAAAGAATGCGAAATGACTTTAAAAAAAGTTAAAAATTTATATGATATAGAACAGAGGGGGGGGGGGGGACATAATGATTTTAGAGAAGCTTAGGTAGGGCGCGGGCAAAAAAAGGTTGGGAACCACTGCTTTAGAGTGAAAAATCCGTTATTAAAAAAAATGAGCAAATATTTTTCTATATGATGGCTTTAAACTTAACGATAATATGCGAATAGTAATAATAATCATGAAGTCAAAAATTTTTTCTTACGTAAAATGGGGTTGTTATTCAAATATTCAGTACCCAACAATAAATATATAATAACAAACAAACAATTTATTAACAGAATCATGACCTATACTCGAAATATTTACCATTAGTTGGAATGAATAAGTTATATTTTCAAAATATTAATTTTCAGGAGATACATGAATACTATAAAAATGTGTAAAAATTCTTAAAAATTATGCATTTATATTTCATGAGAAACTAAACTCTATGTATGTAAATATATATATAAATATATATATATTTAAGTAACACATATATAAGTATGTGATAAATATATATATATTTTATTTAACATAAAATTTACAAAAGAATGTACGATAAATTTATCACTTGTAAAAATATTCATATCTTCTGTTGCTAGACAAATATGCATTATTTTTTATTCAAAATTAATTAATAATAAGAATGATGAAAAAATACGATTCCAAACCTAAACGCAAGCTTTTACAGATAACAATGAGAAAAAAAAAATTGTTTTGGACACTTTCCATTAAAATAATATTTAAAAAGCTAAAATATTAAAATAATTTTTAAGTCACATACTATAGTATTTAAGTCACATAATATAGTATTACATAAAAGGCAAAATTAGTGTAAGCATAAGAGGCATTCTCACATAATTTTGACTTTTAAGTCCCTGAATAATAATTTTTATTTTATTGCATATTCTTAGTTTTATTTTCTTATACTAGAAAACATCCCATTGCATGACTGCATGGTAATATTAACGAGATAGATAAGTTTTGGATGATGTTGGGGGTTCAAATATACCACGAAATTCCTTACCGTCCCTTGTCCCTCATGTTGATTTTTTAGCTTGGAGCTATCTGTATAAAATTGTTTCAATAAAAATAATTTTAAAGTCACATAATATAGTATTACATAAAAGGCAAAATTAGTGTAAGCATAAGAGGCATTCTCACATAATTTTGACATTTAAGTCCCTGAATAATAATTTTTATTTTAGTACATATTCTTGGTTTTATTTTCTTATACTAGAAAACATCCCATTGCATGACTGCATGGCAATATTAACGAGATAGATAAGTTTTGGATGATGTTGGGGGTTCAAATATACCACGAAATTCCTTACCGTCCCTTGTCCCTCATGTTGATTTTTTAGCTTGGAGCTATCTGTATAAAATTGTTTCAATAAAAATAATTTTTAAGTCACATAATATAGTATTACATAAAAGGCAAAATTAGTGTAAGCATAAGAGGCATTCTCACATAATTTTGACTTTTAAGTCCCTGAATAATAATTTTTATTTTAGTACATATTCTTGGTTTTATTTTCTTATACTAGAAAACATCCCATTGCATGACTGCATGGCAATATTAACGAGATAGATAAGTTTTGGATGATGTTGGGGGTTCAAATATACCACGAAATTCCTTACCGTCCCTTGTCCCTCATGTTGATTTTTTAGCTTGGAGCTATCTGTATAAAATTGTTTCAATAAAAATAATTTTTAAGTCACATAATATAGTATTACATAAAAGGCAAAATTAGTGTAAGCATAAGAGGCATTCTCACATAATTTTGACTTTTAAGTCCCTGAATAATAATTTTTATTTTAGTACATATTCTTGGTTTTATTTTCTTATACTAGAAAACATCCCATTGCATGACTGCATGGCAATATTAACGAGATAGATAAGTTTTGGATGATGTTGGGGGTTCAAATATACCACGAAATTCCTTACCGTCCCTTGTCCCTCATGTTGATTTTTTAGCTTGAAGCTATCTGCATAAAATTGTTTCAATAAAAATAATTTTTAAGTCACATAATATAGTATTACATAAAAGGCAAAATTAGTGTAAGCATAAGAGGCATTCTCACATAATTTTGACTTTTAAGTCCCTGAATAATAATTTTTATTTTAGTACATATTCTTGGTTTTATTTTCTTATACTAGAAAACATCCCATTGCATGACTGCATGGCAATATTAACGGGATAGATAAGTTTTGGATGATGTTGGGTGTTCAAATATACCACGAAATTCCTTACCGTCCCTTGTCCCTCATGTTGATTTTTTAGCTTGGAGCTATCTGTATAAAATTGTTTCAATAAAAATAATTTTTAAGTCACATAGTAAAGTATTTAATGCACATAATATAGTATTACATAAAAGGCAAAATTAGTGTAAGCATAAGAGGCATTCTCACATAATTTTGACTTTTAAGTCCCTGAATAATAATTTTTATTTTAGTGCATATTCTTGGTTTTATTTTCTTATACTAGAAAACATCCCATTGCATGACTGCATGGCAATATTAACGAGATAGATAAGTTTTGGATGATGTTGGGGGTTCAAATATACCACGAAATTCCTTACCGTCCCTTGTCCCTCATGTTGATTTTTTAGCTTGGAGCTATCTGTATAAAATTGTTTCAATAAAAATAATTTTAAAGTCACATAATATAGTATTACATAAAAGGCAAAATTAGTGTAAGCATAAGAGGCATTCTCACATAATTTTGACATTTAAGTCCCTGAATAATAATTTTTATTTTAGTACATATTCTTGGTTTTATTTTCTTATACTAGAAAACATCCCATTGCATGACTGCATGGCAATATTAACGAGATAGATAAGTTTTGGATGATGTTGGGGGTTCAAATATACCACGAAATTCCTTACCGTCCCTTGTCCCTCATGTTGATTTTTTAGCTTGGAGCTATCTGTATAAAATTGTTTCAATAAAAATAATTTTTAAGTCACATAATATAGTATTACATAAAAGGCAAAATTAGTGTAAGCATAAGAGGCATTCTCACATAATTTTGACTTTTAAGTCCCTGAATAATAATTTTTATTTTAGTACATATTCTTGGTTTTATTTTCTTATACTAGAAAACATCCCATTGCATGACTGCATGGCAATATTAACGAGATAGATAAGTTTTGGATGATGTTGGGGGTTCAAATATACCACGAAATTCCTTACCGTCCCTTGTCCCTCATGTTGATTTTTTAGCTTGAAGCTATCTGCATAAAATTGTTTCAATAAAAATAATTTTTAAGTCACATAATATAGTATTACATAAAAGGCAAAATTAGTGTAAGCATAAGAGGCATTCTCACATAATTTTGACTTTTAAGTCCCTGAATAATAATTTTTATTTTAGTACATATTCTTGGTTTTATTTTCTTATACTAGAAAACATCCCATTGCATGACTGCATGGCAATATTAACGAGATAGATAAGTTTTGGATGATGTTGGGGGTTCAAATATACCACGAAATTCCTTACCGTCCCATGTCCCTCATGTTGATTTTTTAGCTTGGAGCTATCTGTATAAAATTGTTTCAATAAAAATAATTTTTAAGTCACATACTGTAGTATTTAAGTTACATAATATAGTATTACATAAAAGGCAAAATTAGTGTAAGCATAAGAGGCATTCTCACATAATTTTGACTTTTAAGTCCCTGAATAATAATTTTTATTTTAGTGCATATTCTTGGTTTTGTTTTCTTATACTAGAAAACATCCCATTGCATGACTGCATGGCAATATTAACGAGATAGATAAGTTTTGGATGATGTTGGGGGTTCAAATATACCACGAAATTCCTTACCGTCTCTTGTCCCTCATGTTGATTTTTTAGCTTGAAGCTATCTGTATAAAATTGTTTCAATAAAAATAATTTTTAAGTCACATAATATAGTATTTAAGTCACATAATATAGTATTACATAAAAGGCAAAATTAGTGTACGCATAAGAGGCATTCTCACATAATTTTGACTTTTAAGTCCCTGAATAATAATTTTTATTTTAGTACATATTCTTGGTTTTATTTTCTTATACTAGAAAACATCCCATTGCATGACTGCATGGCAATATTAACGAGATAGATAAGTTTTGGATGATGTTGGGGGTTCAAATATACCACGAAATTCCTTACCGTCCCTTGTCCCTCATGTTGATTTTTTAGCTTGGAGCTATCTGTATAAAATTGTTTCAATAAAAATAATTTTTAAGTCACATACTGTAGTATTTAAGTTACATAATATAGTATTACATAAAAGGCAAAATTAGTGTAAGCATAAGAGGCATTCTCACATAATTTTGACTTTTAAGTCCCTGAATAATAATTTTTATTTTAGTGCATATTCTTGGTTTTGTTTTCTTATACTAGAAAACATCCCATTGCATGACTGCATGGCAATATTAACGAGATAGATAAGTTTTGGATGATGTTGGGGGTTCAAATATACCACGAAATTCCTTACCGTCCCTTGTCCCTCATGTTGATTTTTTAGCTTGGAGCTATCTGTATAAAATTGTTTCAATAAAAATAATTTTAAAGTCACATAATATAGTATTACATAAAAGGCAAAATTAGTGTAAGCATAAGAGGCATTCTCACATAATTTTGACTTTTAAGTCCCTGAATAATAATTTTTATTTTATTGCATATTCTTGGTTTTATTTTCTTATACTAGAAAACATCCCATTGCATGACTGCATGGCAATATTAACGAGATAGATAAGTTTTGGATGATGTTGTGGGTTCAAATATACCACGAAATTCCTTACCGTCCCTTGTCCCTCATGTTGATTTTTTAGCCCAGAGCTATCTGTATAAAATTGTTTCAATAAAAATAATTTTTAAGTCACATACTGTAGTATTTAAGTCACATAATATAGTATTACATAAAAGGCAAAATTAGTGTAAGCATAAGAGGCATTCTCACATAATTTTGACTTTTAAGTCCCTGAATAATAATTTTTATTTTAGTGCATATTCTTGGTTTTATTTTCTTATACTAGAAAACATCCCATTGCATGACTGCATGGCAATAGTAACGAGATAGATAAGTTTTGGATGATGTTGGGGGTTCAAATATACCACGAAATTCCTTACCGTCCCTTGCCCCTCATGTTGATTTTTTAGCTTGGAGCTATCTGCATAAAATTGTTTCAATAAAAATAATTTTAAAGTCACATAATATAGTATTACATAAAAGTCAAAATTAGTGTAAGCATAAGAGGCATTCTCACATAATTTTGACTTTTAAGTCCCTGAATAATAATTTTTATTTTAGTGCATATTCTTGGTTTTATTTTCTTATACTAGAAAACATCCCATTGCATGACTGCATGGCAATATTAACGAGATAGATAAGTTTTGGATGATGTTGGGGGTTCAAATATACCACGAAATTCCTTACCGTCCCTTGTCCCTCATGTTGATTTTTTGCTTGGAGCTATCTGTATAAAATTGTTTCAATAAAAATAATTTTTAAGTCACATAATATAGTATTTAAGTCACATAATATAGTATTACATAAAAGGCAAAATTAGTGTAAGCATAAGAGGCATTCTCACATAATTTTGACTTTTAAGTCCCTGAATAATAATTTTTATTTTAGTGCATATTCTTGGTTTTATTTTCTTATACTAGAAAACATGCCATTGCATGACTGCATGGCAATATTAACGAGATAGATAAGTTTTGGATGATGTTGGGGGTTCAAATATACCACGAAATTCCTTACCGTCCCTTGTCCCTCAAGTTGATTTTTTAGATTGGAGCTATCTGTATAAAATTGTTTCAATAAAAATAATTTTTAAGTCACATACTGTAGTATTTAAGTCACATAATATAGTATTACATAAAAGGCAAAATTAGTGTAAGCATAAGAGGCATTCTCACATAATTTTGACTTTTAAGTCCCTGAATAATAATTTTTATTTTAGTGCATATTCTTGGTTTTATTTTCTTATACTAGAAAACATCCCATTGCATGACTGCATGGCAATAGTAACGAGATAGATAAGTTTTGGATGATGTTGGGGGTTCAAATATACCACGAAATTCCTTACCGTCCCTTGCCCCTCATGTTGATTTTTTAGCTTGGAGCTATCTGCATAAAATTGTTTCAATAAAAATAATTTTAAAGTCACATAATATAGTATTACATAAAAGTCAAAATTAGTGTAAGCATAAGAGGCATTCTCACATAATTTTGACTTTTAAGTCCCTGAATAATAATTTTTATTTTAGTGCATATTCTTGGTTTTATTTTCTTATACTAGAAAACATCCCATTGCATGACTGCATGGCAATATTAACGAGATAGATAAGTTTTGGATGATGTTGGGGGTTCAAATATACCACGAAATTCCTTACCGTCCCTTGTCCCTCATGTTGATTTTTTGCTTGGAGCTATCTGTATAAAATTGTTTCAATAAAAATAATTTTTAAGTCACATAATATAGTATTTAAGTCACATAATATAGTATTACATAAAAGGCAAAATTAGTGTAAGCATAAGAGGCATTCTCACATAATTTTGACTTTTAAGTCCCTGAATAATAATTTTTATTTTAGTGCATATTCTTGGTTTTATTTTCTTATACTAGAAAACATGCCATTGCATGACTGCATGGCAATATTAACGAGATAGATAAGTTTTGGATGATGTTGGGGGTTCAAATATACCACGAAATTCCTTACCGTCCCTTGTCCCTCAAGTTGATTTTTTAGATTGGAGCTATCTGTATAAAATTGTTTCAATAAAAATAATTTTTAAGTCACATACTATAGTATTTAAGTCACATAATATAGTATTACATAAAAGGCAAAATTAGTGTAAGCATAAGAGGCATTCTCACATAATTTTGACTTTTAAGTCCCTGAATAATAATTTTTATTTTAGTACATATTCTTGGTTTTATTTTCTTATACTGGAAAACATCCCATTGCATGACTGCATGGCAATATTAACGAGATAGATGAGTTTTGGATGATGTTGGGGGGTTCAAATATACCACGGAATTCCTTACCGCTCCTTGTCCCTCATGTTGATTTTTAGCCCAGAGCTATCTGTATAAAATTGTTTCAATAAAAATAATTTGATGTAATTTTTAACCAAAACTTGGACTATTGTTTTATATAAATATGTAGTAAAAAATTAACCTGCACACATGTTTACTGTTCTTTGTGTTTTTTTAACTCTGTCCCTTGTTTTTAGATTCCTTACCGTCCCTCTTGCTAAAATTATACAGAAAATCACTTCAGATGCAGCCACAGAATTTTTTTCAATATTTTTCTCATGCAGAAGTATCCTAGAGAAGGAATGGCTAAAATGTTTTGACGGGAAATTTACTGCAAAATTTAAATCGACATTTAAATATCAATTTCAAGCATTGTGCCTTTATTGCTGGTCTTTCTGCCCACAATAATATTAAATAAATATTAAAAATTATAATTTAATTTAAAAAAAACACATTTATGTTTCATGAGAATTAGTATAAATAATTAAATAAAACTTCGAATTAAAAAGACTTGATGACGTAACACACGTTTAATGTCAAGTGAATATGACATTTACGATAATCCATTATTGGCATTTAATCTTAAAGTTTGGCGACAGTTTTTTGTCGACGGTTATACCGAAGAGATTGATAGAGAAAACACTATTTTTTTGAAATTTTGGATAAGCCGAGTTTTAAAACTCACGTCCTCAGTTAAAGCTTACACCCTTTAAAGAAAAAGAAATTGTCACTTTTTTATGCCAATTATATTTATAAGGAATTATTCTTATTATTTTAAACTACGCCATTTTAAAAGTATTGAAGAGCAAACTGAATCTGTGTTATGATTAGGAACTTTATCCGGAAGAAAGGAAAAGTGATATTGAACTTTACCTACTGGTATTAACTATTACAGATCTGTTATATGCATATCTAGGTTGTAAAATATCATTTCACCGTTAAAATAACAAAATCTTAATCGAACCCTGAAGTTACTGTCTATTAATTTAAATAAATAAATTTTAGTTTTAGAATTTTAGTTTTAATATGAGAAAGAAGTACTAAAAATCAGCAATTTAACGCAATAGACGACATATTTTTGTTTAAGAAGAAAGTGTATAAACAATGTTTTTAAATAGAAAGTATTACAAACATATATACGATAAATTTATCATTTGCTATTTAAGTTCCTAAGCTTTTTGGAAATACAATAAGTACAATTATTCATTTCGAAATAATTAATCATAAAAATGATAAACCGAAAAGTATGATTTTAAAGTTAGACACATGTTTTTTTTTTTTTTTTTTTTTTTTTTTTTTTTAAGTGATCAGCAGAGATTTACTCCGCAGTTTTTATATTTAAAAAAAGGATTAAATAAAGACAAACGAATATTAAAGAATAAATATACTCACATAACAAGATAAAGCAAAAGATTACTATAAGCGTTAATTTATTTTCGTTGAACCAAACTAATTTATTTTCTTTTATCAATGTCATATACATAGGAAAATGATTATTAAACATATTGTTTATGTTGAATGTCATGGTCATAGATTACGTTGTGATTAAGTGCTTTTGCACGTTGGTATACGGGCTTCAACATATAACTAATGGAACCTATCCAAAAAGTTTTCAGGAGATTTATTAAAATTAATTGTTCCGCGCATCGGTATTATCAAAGAATAATTAAAGAGGATAACTTTTTAAACATTTTTTTAGTTAATATTGGTGTAACATTTATTTATACAAAATGTAGTTATCAAAATGTAGTTATAATTAATAATGCTTGAATGAAAACTAAATCTAAAAAAATATATTGAAGAGCAAATTTGATCAGAGTGATGATTCTGAAATTTATCGACAGAACAATGGTAGTGGTGATGCATTTTACTATTGAGTCATTCCACGTAAAATGAGCAAAAATTTAAAAAAAAAGTCGTGGCCACATACTAACCGATTTTAATAAAGTTTGATACACAGGTTCAAATCATATTAAAATAGAGCTATGCAAAATATCTTCACAAAAAATAAATTATTTTAGAAGTTTTCAAGATTTAAAAAACTTGTGATAAAGAATGACATGTGTGCAATCGTCCAAATTTGAAAATTTCAATTTCTGTATCTTGAAAACTACTTAACAGAAATGAATTTTTCTTGCAATATTGTAACCTTTGAAAAATTATCTTCCTATTTATTGAGTAATAATAATCTGGTAACATCATGGTTAATCTTTAATTGGTTGTAGAAATTGAAAATTTGTGAATTTTGAGAAAATTAAAAACGTAATAAAAATCAAAGGAATTCAAAAACATCAGCAAAATTGATGCCTGTTGCAGTATTACATATGAAGATCAAATTCTCCAAGTTTGAAAGTTGCCATTTATTTCCTTCATCTTCAAAAAAACTTAGAAGTTTAAAAAAAATTACAAAATCATAATTTTTCCTCTTAAGTATGATTTAAAATATAAATAAAGGAAAGGTCCGACATTAGCAATATTGCACAGACATAAAGATCAATAAGCCCATTTTATGCTAAAAAAATTTCAAGATTGCCTTTTGATTCCTAACATAACAAAAATGGATTCAAAAAGGCTCGTTTCTTAAAATATTGCACGATTTCAAGGTGAAAAAAACGAATGCTGCTATCTATTTTTTGTATCTGGATTTAGGATTAACATGTAATTTTTTGTCCAAACTGAATCATTTTTTCTACTTTAATTAAATATATTCTTGAGGTAAAAATAACCTGAAAGCAAGAATAAATGTTTCTATATTTAAAATATACACTTTTATCTATAATATCAAATAATTAAAAAGATTTTAAAAACTTCCCTTCACTGTCAAAGTAGTGATAGAAATATTGCATCTTACCCACAACATTTTTTACTATTGATTTTTACCCATTAAGGAAGAAAAAGGCAAGATGAAATTTTCTATATTTAAAATATATACTTTTAGCTATGACTTCAAAAAAATTAAACTTGTCAGAGCTGTCCATCATGCTTAGGCAAGCAATATAAATATTGCATTTTTCCCACAAAATTTTTGAAAAATAATTTTTTTCTCATTACGGAATAAAAATACAATTACTAACTTACGCCTATCTGTTAATTATTATTCATTTCAAATTATAAATAACTTTTAATATAGTTTTTCCATTTCTAAGGCAAAATTGAAATTTTAAGCATTTAGACAATACCCCGATTTTGCATCCATTTTTAATGTAAATTTTAATACTTAAATAAACAATTCCTTAAATCTATTATTTTACATTTACTCATAAATAGTTATGACCTTCTTATACACTGATTTTCATTAAAATCTCTAACATGTCTGCAATGGTTGATTTGCTCATTTTGCTTGGAATGACCCATTGCAAGTGTCGCATTATATAGGGAAAATTTTATTGTTTCTACCACTATTTTAAAATAATAACTTCATCTTACCTTTCTGTAGCATATGTTAAATAAAATTATCTTCAAGATCACTGATTAAAGATGTTGGTATGAACAAAAAAATTTCCCGATATAATGCAGCACCTGCTATTGGTACTACCTGTTTTGGGGTTTCTATCTACACATTCGGTACACATCTGTTAAATTTAACTGTTAATAATAAAATCGTGATCGAATTGCCCTTCTACTAAAATTATTTTAAACGAATAACTTAAAATTTCAAAATGTTATATTTCATATGAGATGTAAATACTTAAAATCAACACTTTAGTACTCATTTATAATACACATTTATGTCTCATCAGAAATTAGGCAAAATATTGTTTTTAAACAGAAAGTTAAAAAAAATTATCTATATATTTAAAACGCTAAGCATTTTCTTTAGACAGCCCGTGAGAAGAAACTACTGCATCAAATTACACCAATCTTTTTCTTAATGAAAGATATTTGGCCACAGATTTGTTATCGTACATTCGTTTGTTGAAATATTTTATTAATTAGCCGTAATTTTAAATTAAAATTCTACAGTTGCGCATGCGCAGTATATAAGTACAAATTTGCCTTTGGAGTGACGCGCTACACATGCGCAAAGATGCTAGCTTAGTTGAACTATCACGGCAAAGATAGAAGTTGTTTTACGTTCGTCTGCAATTTTTTACTGTAAAATAGCTTTTTTTTCTTTCGCAAAGTTAATATTATTTGGTTATTTCAGCATTATTAACAATTCAAAAATCAACTGTGTGAGCTAGATACGGTTTATTTCCGGAGTGCCATATTGTTTTTTCGTTATATTACACACAGAAGATAAACACAGTGATTTGAGGCTAAAAGTTATATCCGTCTTATGAATTGCCAATAGTTACACACGAAGATTGGGAAACTAGCATGTTAAATTGTAGCTGTTTCTTTGAAAAAGTAACGTATCATAAATATTAAAACGCCAAACTTTTCCTGTAAGATCGAAACTCAAATTCGAGACAATCACGTATGCGTCATCTGTTTTCCGAACCCGAACCCGAACCCGTTCAATTTAGAAGGAATAAAAAAGAGTTCCCGCTAGCGTAGCGGCAAACGCAACAGTTTGTAGCGGGAATAGTTTGTAGAACTTTTGTAGCGGGTGCAGGTTCGAACCCAAGCCTGGCAAAATGTATAATATTTTTGTCGATAATTCATTTCAATAATGACATATTTTATTAGGAAGAGAAGTTATAGGATTTTTATTTTATTATTATGAACGCTTTTATAATTAAATAAAATTTAACATATTTTGAAAAAAATAATGATTTTATATTTAAAATATTTAAGCTAAAATATTTTGCATGTAATTATTAATTAAATAAATTGAGCTGATCTACAATTTTCGTTATGTTTTCTGAGCATTATCAAGAATATATATGTGTGTGTGTTGTCACAAAGAAAAGTTTGTCATTCTTTTCAGTAAAAAATAAAACGGAAAGGAAGAAAAATATTCGTATAAGAGCTATAAAATAAATTACCTTGATATCCAGCTTTAATATTTAAAAAATGTATAAAAATGTAAAATAAAATTCAAGTAATAAAAAATGTATGTTATAAACCGTTAGCTGCATCAAGTTTCAAATTTAGGTTTTTAGAGAATGAGACAGATAAAAATAAAATTCATGGCAGCTTTCAATCATCGTGTAGTTAATAAATAAATAAATAAATAAATAAATGAAAATAAATATTGTTATTAAAAAAAATGAGGCCGCAGTAAGTAAGATAAATTCTCTACCCGGCATTTTTAAGTAAATTTCCGATTAAAAGCAAGCATAATCGGTTCTAAATTATAAACTTAAAATTCTTTCACTTCATTGAATAGGTTAGACAGACAGCACCATCTATCGCCTTAAAGAAATAGGAATCACTTATGCATTATAGAAATTCGTCACAATTCGCCATTCAATAATTAATTTTAAAGCAACTAATTAAAAATTCAAGAATTTTTTTTATGAAACATTCAAGTTATTTACCGTCAAATCTTGACGGGCACTATCTAGTATATGGTAAATTTATCATTAATCGCATACTATGTTAGTAAGCTTTCAAGCGTGCAAATATGTACCATTTTCCATTTCGAAATGAGTAATCATAATAATGATAAATCGAAATTTGAAAATTAGGCACATGCTTTTTTGATAAAAATTAGAAAAATTTTATTCCGCAGTCATTATAATAATAATAATAAATAAATAAATAAAAAAAGATGAACAAATATAACATAAATAAAAATCTTTATGCTCACGTAACATAAAAAAAAAAAAAAAAAAAAAAAAAAAAAAAGTAAGGGTTAGTTTGTTTTCGCAGATCTCAAACTAATTTTTTTTTCTGCGGTATCATATGCGTAAGAAAATGATTAATATAACTATTGTTTACTTTGGATGTTATTGTCATGGGCGATTCTCAAAAGGTGGGCACTGGACACAAGTCATAACTTTAAGCCTTTCAAAAATATCTTTAATTATAATTGACTTTATTTATTTATTTATTTATTTTACATTGAGTTTTTAATTCTATTCAGAGACAGAAAATGACATAATTTATTGTAAAAGCTTTGTATAAATATCTTAAAATTTTATTATTATATGCTAAAGAGGCCAATTTCGGACATCCATAACGTTAACTGCTCCAATGTACTACCAAGAAAAAGAGTTTTAACTTTTTTCCAGGTGGTTCTAATGGTAAACAACGAATGCATAAAGGAAACGGATGATTTTTTGATAATTTCGTTAAGAGATGGGAGGCTGATTTATTGCTTTTTTTTTAAAATAGAAATACTTTTCTATAAAGAATTTTTCTGTATTTTGTTATGTCCGAAAGTAACGTACGTAACAAAGCATTTGATTTTATTATCATTATTACTGGATAACAAAATTTAATTATACATACCGGGGGTCCTAAAAAGGACTGACTGATTTTAAAATTCAATAACTTGTAAACGGTGACAGATATTTAAAAAATTCTTGCAGGAGGGTTATGCATAAGGTCAAAAGTTTTTTTACAGTGATTTTCAATCTTAGTTTGAATTACAAACAATAGATGGCGCTGCGATCAATAGACGCTCAATTCAGGCTCGATTTTTGGTACTTCGTGGCCCGGATAATACATTTCCATCTCCTTTTTCTGCATGGAACAAGATAAAGGACCAAACATCGAGCCTGTATTTAGCGACTATTGCTTACAGCGCCATCTATTGTTTGTAAATCGAACTAAAATTGAAAATCACTGTAATAAAACTTTTGACCTTATGCATAACCCTCCTGCAAGAATTTTTTTAATATCTGTCACCATTTGCTAGTTATTGAATTTTAAAATCAGTCAGTCCTTTTTGGGACACCCGGTATATATATATATATATGTATACAGACATATTTACTACATTCTTAGCCTTAAGAATTTTTTAAATACCAAGATCAACGCCCAAAATCTGTAACGTACGTGCGTAAAAATTTCCAAAATTTGTAACATACACAGCTGCTAATTACATTATTTAATAATTAATTTTCCAGAATAGTTGCTCTCTTTTAATGTTTGTGTATAATTTTGTAGACATACTATTAAAATTAATTATATATTATATTTATAGACAAATTTTTAAAAAATTGGCCTTAATTTTGAAAAATTAAAAAATTACATATTGTTAATGTTTAATGATCCCACCTTTTGAGATTCTCCCTCATAGATTATGCAGTGATTAAGTGCTTTAGAATGCCTGTATAAGGATCTAAACATACATCTAATGCAATCTATCCAGAAAGATTTCAGAGCATTGATTAAAATTAATGGCTTCATGCATCAATAATATCAAGGAATAATTAAAAACTCAACAATTAACAACTCAATTAACTCAACAACTAAATAAAACTCAACAATTTAAATAAAATACGACAAACTTTTGTTTCAACAGAAATGGTATAAAACAGCGCTCTTAAATAGAAAGTATTACAAAAACCTATATACAGTGGCGTAGCCAAGAGGGGGGGGGGGGGGTCCAGGGGGTCCGGAGCCCCCCCCCCTCCCCGAAAGTAAAACTGGTTTACTGAATCATGGTTACAACAGTAAAAAATGCTAAGACTGAATCACAAATGATCTATAAAAATTTCCGCTTTAGAGAGGTGTTCGTCTTAGAAGGTATAATTGAAAGGTATGTGTTTCTTCGGGACTATGAGCTTTTCCGTTTTAGGCAAGTTCCCGTTATAAACACTCTATGTTTTCACAGTATCCCTTAAAAGTGCTAAAACGTACTCACTTCCCAAACTTTTTTCTTTCATGTACCCCTTTTTTAGGTTAGGTTTTTCATTTCGGAGTACACCCATTTCTCATAAATACGCCCCCCTTCCCCCCCTCGACTCAAGGAGATAACGTAAACATACTTTTTTCATTAGTAATCTTCTTATCACAACCATATAATAAATCGATGCAAAGTACATTGATATTCCTAACATTTTTGTGACTTCCGTCATTAGCAATATTATTTTCACATACCACCATCAGACCCACCGCCTCTGAAGAGCATAAATCTATAACCGGAAAATATGTGAAGATGACCTATCTCAAACGAAAACACTTCAAGTTTCGACGAAAACAACACTATATATTTGTGCTTGCTAGCGTTTGAAACCTATCTGAAACGAAACTTGTTCCAATTGTGAATCCTTCTTGGCAGGTTTTCTGTAAACACGGAATCCTCTCATGAGCAAAAACATTTTAATGTCCCGAGACGGAAGGATAACTATGCAAGTATATCTGCTATTCCGTTTACACAAATTTACTGTAACTAAATTAATCGTAAAACTTCTTTATCTTGGACTTCGATGGGGTTCTGTTGTTGACACTTATGGGAAAGAACGAGTTTATACGAACGCAATAACGGTACATTGGTTGAGTTTCGTGACCCTTGTCTTTGTTCGCTTTATAACGGACAATACTAACAGTTACTTTAAATGTGCTGCCTGCAATTAATAACAGTAACTTTATTTTTTGGACTGGTTATTTGTTACCACTTTCAAAATACACTGGCGAGAAAAATTAAAGGAACAACCATAAAAAGGTGCTTTATGTTAATTCTATTAAGGGAACTTCCAGTAAGGTAACTCAATGTCAACGTTATCACGTAGTCCAGTGGGATTAACATTCGCTACAGAAAAATATGCAAACTTTTCAGCCTTAGCCCGTTCTTTCGGTTCACATGTGAAAAGGAGCGCACGTGGGTAATTTGGTCTAATTTTAAGGATTGTACGTGTAATAAGGTAAAACTTTCGCTTCTAGTATGTGGAATATGTCGTCCAGAAGACATTTGACTGATTTTGAGAAATTGCGTGCGATAAAGAGTATGGAAGCAGGACAGACTCTCTTAGGGGTCTGTAAAGACTTGAAAATAGCCAAAAGCGTCATGTCAAGAATCTGGAAACGGTTTAAAGACACTGGTATAATGTGCACAGACAACCACGTCAAGGTAGAAAACGCGCCACAATAGGCTCTCCCGCTCTCCGGACTGTAATTTGGCAACGATTGCTGAAAGAAATAGGCAATTGACGTCAGTTCAGATTGCAGGAGTTTACTGCAGCACCAAGAACTCGACTATCCTGGTTTACTGTGAGTGACAGGCTGCATGCAAGAAAATCCATGATTTGTGTTCCACAAACTACGGTAGCGAAATGCGCTCAGTTAAAGTCGTGCAGAAATCACCATCATTGGAGTACCACAGATTGGAGCCGAGTTCTCTTTACCGATGAATTCCAATTTTGTTTACAGACGTGTTACCATATGGAGGGAAAAAATCACAGGCAATAAGGCTGCAAACATCCGTGAAAGGCATCGATATAAAGGTCGTGGAATCATGGTATGGACGGACATCATTTTGAATGGCCGCAGTGATCGACACATTTTTACCAGTGCAACTGTGAATGCTGAAATATACAGAGATGAGGTTCTTGATATTCGGGTCAAGCTGTTTAAGGGTGCAAACGGAAGATTTATGCTTATTAATGGTCTAGAAGGGCGCTACTCCCTTCCACGGAACTCCTAAGTGTCCCTTCCAGAGCTGCATAAATAGGACCCGGAAAAAAATGTCTGGATTCAATATTACCTTTGAACCCAATTACTATTTGCGAAAGCTCAGTTTAACTTTGCTTCAAGAAATTTCATGGTGGTAATAAGAGTTCTGTGTATGGAATAGGTCTTGGGTGACATTTTGTCTTTAATAATGTGAAATCGAAAGCATAAATTAAAGCTAATCAACGTACCAAAGTCCGAAGCTTACTGCTGAACTTGGAGAATGGTCTAAAACTGCTTCGAACCATCTAAAATAAATTAGCTGGCAAGTACAAAAACAGAAATCACCATGAACCATTTTTTACACATTCTAATACTTCCAAAAAAGTGCTAATCCATCACAAATAAACTTTAACTTCCTTAAAGACTATCAGATATCGGAAGCAACTATTATATCGAATATGGAATCAAAAGTGGCGAGAAATGAAACATGGAAACCCAAAAGAATTGTGGCTGAATAAGACATTTGTAACAAAACTGCTTTTTCCAGCATTAACATTATTTGATGTGTGTGTTTCTTTACTAGTTTCTGTAGCTGAAAATACAAGATTTTTTTCTTAAAGTTAAAACATTCCCACATAGCATTTTTCGTTTGCAGAAAATTTGCAACAGTCTTGCTTTGAAAACCTGTGAAGTTGCAGTAAGCTCAGCATGACAAGACAGAAAGTTCATAACAAGACTGCAGCAAGATAACCCAAACGCCAATGTCACCACACTTTGAACTTGCAGCTAACTTGTCGTGCAAGTTAAATTTATGCTGTATCAAATTTATTGCAAACTAACGACAAGCAAGTAATAAAAAATAATGCAAACTTACTACAAAGTAGTAATCTTTCCATGTCACACTATAAGTTTAACCCCTTCGAAGGGGTCCATAGACCTGATCAGGTCTATTGATGCGAAAGCACCGTCAGAAGGTGCATGCATCGGTTTTATCACCATAAACAAGTTTAGGTTATATTTGTACTTTTCATTTCGAGCATTTTTTAGTATTTAATAAGTATAGCGATTAGAAAAAGAGGTGCCTACCGAATAAAATTTCTGCAATTTCTGCGTATGTGCTGATTGTCTATTCTCTCAACAGAGGGATTTTTTGCTTTCGTCATTTTCATGAATTAAAGACAGTCTTGCCATGAGTTTCACAACAAACTACTCATGCAAGTGGGTGATGGTATACCTTGCGGGAGATTTGCTGCGAATTTCTCAATTCAAATTTGTCACGGAAAGATAATATCAGAAAAAAATCAAACTTGCTGCTAATGTTCATGCTATCTCGCTATCTGGGTTATCTCAAAAACTCCCATGGGGAGCTTGGTGGATCGCATGAACGACACTTATGTGAAATCATTATCCAATATCTATTACAGCACAAGTTCTTAATTTAATGTCAAGAAATTAAACATGGAAATTGCTGTTTTAAACTTAACCACTTGATCCTAACTTTATTGTAGGCAAATGCTATGTAATATGAAACTTGATTTAACTCATTCACTGTCAAAACTATAAAGTAAGAATTTTCCAATTTTTTGTTGAAAGTCGTTTGCCACCAAAAATCCAGAAAGGCAAATTTCGCTTTACTAATACAACGAAATTTCTGCCAATAATCGAGGCAATTTTTTTAATTCTAAATTAGTGGTGACAAAGTAATTAATAAATTAAAGCCAAGAGCATACTCATGGATGCCAGCGAATGGGTTAATTAAATTTAACTCTTCAGTATGCGCTCAGCTTTTTATATCATAGAGAATTTTTTTCACTGGTAATTATTAATGTAACTTCAATGTATTATTAGTTGCAATTATAGGGATTGGCCTTATATTTTTTATCCATGGTTTTTTTTAATTAAGAAATTAAATAAGGGTATACCTAAATTCTTAAAATTACTCGAAATACTTCTATTATACATACACAGTCAAGACAAGATTGCAAGGGACTGGTAAAAATCTTCATTTTAGACAGGCTTCCATGTAAAGAAGGTAATTCATTATTCTTCTAAGATACACTACCTCAATAAGATCTATTGTTCGTTTCGTTGGGATTCTCAAACTCTTCCGTTTGAGACAGGATTCCGTTATAGAAAGAATCCGCTTTCACAGGTTTCACTATATTTCACTAAAGAACGATGAAAATCCCCTTTCAGACAGGTTTTCAGCAAATTTAATTGTATGGCAATTCATATTAAACATGCAACGCTTCCGTTAAAAACAGGATTCTGTTATAGACAATTACTATTTTGACAAGTTTTATTCTATTCAAATGACATAAATAAGTATATTTACATAAATACACAAAACTTGTAAATATGGAACCTGCCTATAACGGAATTCTGTCTTAAACAGAAATGTTCCATAGTGCTACGGAAAAGAATACTATACAAACACACCTGATAACACAAAAACCTGTGTAAAACGGAATTATTCACCAATATTTACGATTTCATCTTGACAGGTTTTACTATATATATAACCTGAAGGAAAAATTCTGGACCCCTCCCCCCCCCCCCCGAAACGAAATCCTGGTTACGCCACTGCCTATATACGATAAATTTATCAATTAGAATTGTATGTTCGTAAGTCTTTTGGCAATCAGATAGGTACAATTTTTCATTTCGAAATAATAAATCATAGGATGTAACATCAGACATAACGATCGAACCTTAGCCACATTTGTTTCGGATAATGATTAGAAAAGTTTTACTCCGCAGTTTTTTTATTAAAAAAAATAATAATTAAAAAATACAAACAAATATTAAAATAATAAATTTCTTAAAACTCACGTAACATAACATAACAATAAAAATTACTAAAAGAATCAATTTCTTTTTAAAGAAATAACCTGATTTGTTTCTTTTAGTACTATAATACACATAAGCATAGGACTCACATATCTATCGTTTATATTGGGTTTTATGGTAATAGATTATTGCAGTTATTAAGCGATTTAGAATGCTTGTGTAAGGACCCCAACGTACACATGATGCAACTGTACCAGAAATATTTCAGAGAATTTTTTTTAAATTAATCATTTTGTGCATCAGTATTTTTACAGAATAATTAAAGATTATGCTTAAAAAGTTTTTTTTATAAATTTTTGTGTAACGGTTTTTTTATACAAATTGCTCTTACTGGGTGTCCCAAAAATGACTAATGGATTTTAAAATTCAATAACTTGCAAACGGTAAATTCATTTGAATGAAATTATTAAAAAAATTCTTGCATGAGTGTTATGTAAAATGTCAGGAGTTTTTATGCTGCTATTCTCAGTTTTAGTTACAAATGGCAGCGATAGATGGAGCTGCAAACAATGACCGCTAAATCCAGGCTAAATTTTTTGGCCTCTCTCTTCTTCCATGCGAAAAAAGGAGATTAAAATCTATTGAATGGATCCCAAAGTACCAAAAATTGTTTCTGAACTGAGCACCTATTGATCTCAGTACCATCTATAGTTTGAAATTCGAACTAAAATTAAGAATCACAGTAAAAAAACTCCTGTCACCATACATAAGCCTCCTGCAAGAATTTTTTTAATATTTATCACCGCTTGCAAGTTATTGAATTTTAAAATCCATCAATCCTTTTTGGGGCACCCGGTATAAGCAGTAATGTTTTATTTAATCCTTTCTCAGACAGTAGTTTGTTTATGAAATCACAATTTTAATTACGAAATACAACAATTGTAACTGAATTTTAATATAAAAAATTTCTATTCATTATTTATGGGAAGCATCACTTTTTTTTATTTGCAAATAAATTTGTCATTTATTTGAACATTTCAGCAAAGCAAGTGCTTTGTCCGTGAAAAAGTTAAAAATATACCATTTAAAAAATATTTGAGTAAATTTAATATGTATATGTGATGACTTTGAACTTTATCGACAAAAATAATGTATGATTTTACCTGCTGCTAATACATATCATGTGGTTAGTATATACGTATTTAGATTGCTACAATCACATTCCACTATAACTAAAAATAAAAATCTATTTACTAAAAAGGTACATAAAAATTCACTTAATATTCCGTTACAAATGAACTGGTCTTTAAAACTTAAAAACCATTGATATTAAAAAATCATATGTAAAGAAACACAAATGATGTTACATGAATCCCGAGATATTTCGATAGCAAACGTGATCATTTTCAAGTGATAGTTTTACTGGAATCTCGCATTCACTGTGCTATTTATATACCAGTTTGGGAAAAGGGATCAGTCTATTATGCGTCGGGGTGTATATTAAATATGTACGCTCCGGTGCTCAAGTGTTAGATATTTTCAAAATATTAAACCAAATACGAGTATGTCCTAGGATAAAACATCATTACATGCACAATTTCCTTTACACAAAATCGCCAATGATTCCCTAATTCTCGAAGTACACAGGTCATAAAAATTAAAGGATAATGAAAAAAAAAAATGCTCACGGAGTTAATGTTGCAACCAATACCCAGTGCTGCGAATATTTATGTTACTTAAATACTATTGAACTCAAAATTGCACTTCCGCCCATCCGAGCATACGTTAGCGTCGGAAATATGCAAATTAGATGATTGACAATGTGGTGTGCAATGGACGTACGTTGGAATTCTGGTCTGTAGTGTTGCTTTTAAAGTAAATGTGGTGTCTGAATGAGACCAGTATTTATTAGTTATGGCTCAAACACATCATTTAAGTTAAGGTCAAAAGTGGCAAATAATTAGTAGAATCGAGGAAGGTCAAACACAAATGGATTCCCAAGGTTCCCAATGGACCCCAAGATTTGAATATCTTAATTTGTATAAATCAAAATATACGATTTTTTTTTTTACACTGGTCATGAAAATTAAAGGATAATGAGAAGAAATACGCTCACAAAGTTAATTTTGCAACCAATGCCCAATGCTGCAATCATTTATGTTAATTAAATGCTATTGAACTCAAAATTGAACTTAAGTTAGCGTCGGAAATATGCAAATTAGATGATTGACAATTTTCGTGCGCAATGGACGTATGTTGGAATTCTGGTCTGTAGTGTTGTTTAAAGTGAATGTGGTGTCTGAATGTGATCAGTATTCATTAGTTATGGCTCAAACACATCATTTAAGTTAAGGTCAAAAGTGGCAAATAATTAGTAGAATCGAGGAAGGTCAAACACAAATGGAGGTCCCCAAGATTTGAATATCACTCAAAGTGTCATATCAAAAGCCCTGAGCCGCTTTTTAAGCACTGGATCCGTTGATAGACAATCTAGTCTAGTCATGAGTGACCAAGAGCAAAAACTGCATCCGAAGACCGTTTTTTGTCATTGTGACTCGAAGAAACCGCGAAACGACTATAAGAGATTTGGTTTGAAACATTCAGGCTGCCACAAGAACTCGAATTAGCCATTATACTGCTGCACGAAGGCTTAACAAAGGTGGACTGTATGCGACAAAACCAATAGTTTGTGTCCCACTCACTTCAGCTTCCAAAGGGGCCAGTTTAAACTGTTTCCCTCGTCATGTTCAATGGAAGCAAAAAGTCTTGGCTAAAATATTGTTTACTAGCGATTGCAGGTATAGTCTGAACACGGATTCTAGACGTGTTTTGATCTGGAGAGATAAAGGAAGACGCAACTTGCCTTTGCTTTGTCCGTGAAATATCCCGTTCGAGCCTAGTCTTCTTGGTTCCATTCAACATCACGACACAACAGTTTAAACGGGCCCCTTTTGGAGCTCGAGTGACACAAACTATTGTTTTTCTCGCATATAGTCCTTACTCGTTAAACCTTCGTGCAGCAGTAGAACGGCTAATTAGAGTTCCTTTGGCAGCCTGAAGGTCTTGAAACAAAATGTCTTGTAGTCGCTTCGCGGTTTCTTCGAGCCACAATGACAAAAAACGGTCTTCGGATGCAGTTGTTGCCCTTGGTATCCCTTGACCAGGCTGTCTATCAACGTATCCAGTACTTAAAAAGCGACTCGAAGCTCCTGATATCACACTTTCAGGAAAATTCAAATCTTGGGCGACCTCCATTTGTGTTTGACCTTCCTCGATTCTACCAATTATTCGCCACTTTTGACCTTAACTTAAATAATACCTTTGAGCCATAACTAAAAATACTGATCACATTCAGACACCATATTCACTTTAAACTACACTACAGACCAGAATTTCAACATACGTACATTGCGCACCACATTGTCAATCATCTAATTTGCATATTTCCGACGCTAACGTATGCGTGGAAGTGCAATTTTGAGTTTAATAATATATAATTAACATAAATAATTGCAGCATTGGGCATTGGTTGCAACCTTATCTTGGTGAGCATATTTTTTCTCATTATCCTATAATTTTGATGGCCAGTGCATAATTACCTGATGTAGGTACAATTACTTTTGCGTTTTCGAAATCAAATTTTAAAGTTTGGTGCTGATTTAACACTTAAATGCCCATGGTATCATTTACGACACCATCAGTGTTCCCGATTTATTGAATTTTTTTTATTCACATATTCCGTATTCTCACCAGAAATTTAAAAGAGAAATTTTCACATCATATAATAAGAGACATTTCGTTATTAAGTAAACCGAAATTTACTATTTAGATTTTCTGGTATGAATTCCGATTCTCTGAATTATGCAATTTCTGGAGCGCATTTTACCCTGGCCATTAAAGGGTTAATCTTGAAAGTGCCATAGATGGTCGGTTAAACTTGATATCTCTCATGTGCTCCCCCAATGTTTCTTTAAATTTTCAAGTGGTCATACCTATGTAGCTTAACTCATTTTGTTTTTTCTGTTTTAAATGGGATAGAATAGACACCTAAAATTTCCTTGTTGAGTATGGGATCGATTTTACTCTGATTTAAAGCTTTTAGTTTTGCTGTGTATTTGGCTATTAAATAATATCAAATTTCCTTAAGGAGTATTTTAATATATGATTAAAATTTTCTCTTATTAATTTTTCGAGAAATGTGACTGTACTTTTGGAACTATGGCTACTCACTTAATCCTGGTGGAACTTAACACTTCTATCATTCGTAGGATAACGTTTAGGAATTCCTTCCTTAAAAAATAGGAATTAGGACATTGTTTTGATAATAAGTAGAGTTAATTTTGAAAAATAAAATTCAACTTTTCTGATCTTTAACTTTCCGTTGTAAGAGATCAGCAATCACCATAAATTATTTAGAAAAACTTTTCTGCAGGATTTCAACCAATGTCGTAAGCCATTTAGGCCTCTTTTTCCGTAATAAATCGATCCTTTTTTATTAGAGTCATTTCGAAAAATCCCCGCTTCATCAATTGGGATAATTTTTTTCCACTTATCACCTGCTAATTGATGTTCATATAACAGTCTGCATCTTGTCTTTCAACAGTGTGTCTTGCTAGCGAATGATGAACAGTGCATTTTTTTAGAAATGAAATTCAAATATCTACTAATTATTTTATTTACAGTTGCTGCAGATGTTTGCAAAATTTTTTCGATAATTCTTTAAGGTTTTGAAACTCTTTTATAATCATATAGAGCACATTAGAAATGTTAGAGGCGGTACATACTTTTTTCGGATAGTTCGTTTCGTGTTTTCATTTCGATAGCTTTAAAGATTTACAATTTTTTCCTTTTTAATTAAAAATATCATTTGTTTTATGCTTCAGCACTTTAAAACTATCGGTTTCTAACGGAATATGAATAATTCTCTTAAGAATAAATAAGAGAACAAATATATAGCCTTCAAGCCACTCGGTTTTATCACGTGCCATTTTGACCCGGCATTACACGCGCGAGAAAAACGTACGGGATTACTCGCGTTGGGTATGTCATACCCACGGCGGTTTCTTCCAATTTTTTACCGTAAAATCTATATAAAACATAAAACAGTAAGAAAAAAGAAGGGATAATAGAGTTTTAAACAAATATTAAACATGTTACTTACATCTATTTTGTACGTTCGCTGCGACTATCTATATTGAATGCACAAGCGAGAAAATCTACCGGTTTTACTCGCTCTGAGTATGTCATTACATGGCGGTTTTTTCCAATATTTTTACCTTAAAATCTACATAAAACATAAAACACTACAAAAAAGGAAGGGATAATATAGTTTTAAAGATATATAAAAAATGTCATTTACATTTATTCCACAAATTTCCTGCGTCTATCTGTACTCAGAGCTGTTACAGAAATGCTCGCGCTGGGTGTGAGAGACCCATATGTGGAGATTACGATATATCTATATTTCGAATTATTTAAAAGCTTTTCCCTCTCTAAGATCATGACCTTCCAGGTAGCTACACAAAGACTCATCCATTTCTGAAGAAAGGTTAGAGAGAAAAACTGCGAAAAAAGCAGTTTAGGTGTGACATACCCAGCGCGAGCAAACTCGGGTTAATAGCAGAAGATATTTTTTTATAGCAGCTAATATTTCAGTTATCACGTTATTGCATGTTGTCATATATCCCCATCCCCACCCCCATCTATTGTTTCTCGTTATTTTTTAGTTTAACATCAAAATCGTTCCCAATATGTGTAAACACACTCTGTATAACAGTAATTTTAAAAAGAAAGATTTACAAAATCCAAATACGATAAGTCTATCATTTGCAATATATTTTTGTAAGCTTTCCGGCATGCAAAAACATATATTTTATTAATTTTGATATAATTTATTATAAGAATTATAAATTAAAAGTACGATTTGAAACTTAGACACATGTGTGATTGATAAAGATTAGTACCTTTTTTCCCACAGCCTTTACATAAAAAAAGAAAAAATTAAAAAGACGCACAAAAATTAAAAAATAAATATATTTAAATTCACGTAACATAAGATAAAACAAAAATTTACTATAATCATTAATTTATTTTCTCAGAAACCAAACTAATTAATTTTCTTTCTACAGTATCTTTTATGTAGGAAAATGATTAATATACCTATAGCTTACGATGTGTGTTATGACCATAGATTATGTAGAGTTTAAGTGATGTAAAACTCTTGTATAGGGACAACATCGTACAATTAAAGTAAGTTACCTTAAAAGGTTTCAGAAAATTACTTAAAATTAATTCCTTCGTGCAAAGATATTATCATAGAGTAATAAGAGATGATACATTTAAAGTATTTTTTTGTTAATTTTGGCGTAACGGTTAGTTATACAAAGATAATTATAATTGATAATCTCACATATAAAACTTCGCTATTTAAAAAAAAAAAAAAAAAAAAAAAAAAAAAATTTTGAAGAGCAAATTTATTTTCTGTTATGGTTGTAAATATAATTTACAAATGAAAAGAATTAGCACTAGACTTGAAATCAAGCAATATTTTGTACTTATCTTGATTATATGCACACATTCTGCACACAGCAATAAAATTTCCCTATTAATAACGAAATTGTGGTGGAAACTCAAACTACTTATTATTATTTCACATGAATAAGTAAAAATTTCAAATTTTTACTTTTCATAGGAGAAATAAATACTCAAAATAAACAAGTGGTTTTTTTTTTTTTTTTTTTTTTTTTTTTTTTTTTAATAAATATATATATATATATATATGACACATTTCAATTTCGTCATAAATTACACAAAATATTGTTTTTAAATAGAGCAAAAATTATATCGGGTGGTTCATCTGTTTGTTCTTTTTATATTATGAAAGGAAACTCATTTTTTATGAGTGAAAATCGAAATTCTTTATTGAAGATGGAAGGTGGGTCTATGCCATTTATGCATGGAATACAATATCGCACAGGTGCCCACCGCGGCTCCGCTTACATCCCATCTTCCGAACACCAAAATTTTCGATGACTTTTCGCAGAATCAGCGGATCTATGGCCAAGATTTTAGCCAGGATGTTACATTTGAGGTCTTGAATTATGAGGGGGGCATTGGCGTACACTTTACTTTTCAGAAACCCCCAAAGAAAATAATCCATTGGGGTTAAATTGCACGATCTTGGCGGCCAATTCACATCAGAATTTTTTGAAATTACGCGATTTGGAAATTTCTGGTTTAATAAGTTGATGGTTTGTCGAGAACTCTGTGCCGTTGCACCGTCTTGTCATGGGAGATTCTCAAAAGGTTGGATCATTAACCGTTAACTATATGCAATTTTTAAAATTTTCAAATTTAAGGCCGATTTTTTTAATAGTATAGTATTTTGTCTACAAATATAATATATAAATATTTTATAATAGTATGTCTACAAAATTATACACAAACAGCAACTATTCTGGAAAATTAATGATTAAAGCATTTAATTAGCAGTTACGTACGTTACAAATTTTGAACACTCTTTCGCACGTACGTTACAGATTTTGGACGTTGCTCTTAGTATTTAAAAAAATTCTTAAGATTAAGAATGTAGTAAATGCGTCTGTATACATATATATATGTATAATTAACTTTTTGTTATCCGGTAATAATAATAAGAAAATCAAATACTTTGTTACGTACGTTACTTTCGGACATAACAAAATACAGAAAAATTCTTTATAGAAAAGTCCTTCTATCTCCAAAAAAGCAATAAAGCAGCCTGCCATCTCTTAAGGAATTATCAAAAAATCATCCGTTTTCTTCATGCGTTCGTTGTTTACCATTAGAACCACCTGGAAAAAAGTTCAAACTCTTTTTCTTGGTGGTACATTGGAGCAGTTAACGTTATGAATGTCCGAAATTGGCCTCTTTAGCATAAAATAATAATATTTTAAGGTATTTATACAAAGTTTTACAATAAATTATGTCATTTTCTGTCTCTGAAGAGAATTAAAATCTCAGTGTAAAAAAAAAAAAAATAAAGTCAATGATAATTAAAGTTATGTTTGAAAGACTTAAAGTTATGACTTGTATCCTGTGCTCACCTTTTGAGAATCGCCCTCATACAAGTGGCATACATAATTACAAATGGCATACATTTGACAGTTCATACATGCATGACACATGACAGCTGACATAAATAACATGTGAAATAGTCAAAGTTCGAAAAAGAACCAATAGATGGACCATCCTATACTTGATGCATTTGTAAAAATTATATACGATAAATGCATCATTCCTCATATGTGTTAGTAAGGTTTTGAGAGTGCAAATAGGCCTGAATTTTCCATTTATAAATAATTAACTATTGTGTTTTTACTATTTCAGTATTAAAATAACTTAACAATTACACGAGGTAACACTAAGAATATGCATGATAAAATATTTATCTCTAGATCACGGTATGAGGGCACACTAAAGACCCATTCGCAACTATTTACAACTGAAAAATAGTTCGCTTACAAGAGTAGCTTTTTAAAACATATTTTGTGATGCTGACATTTACTGACTTTTCATCAAAATAAAGATATGAAGTTAACAATGATAAATCGAAAACTACGTTTTAAAACTTAATCGCTATGTTTTCATTTCTTTAAAATAAAATGAATTAAAAAAACGAAATAATATGAAAAAAAAATAAATATATTTAAAAACTCGTAATATAAGGGAAAACGAAAAATTACTTTACCGAAATTTTTTTTCCAGAGATATCGAACTATTTTTATCTGCACTATCATACACATGGAAAATGATTAATAAACCGATTGTCTAAGTGTTTTATGGTTATCGATTATTCAATGATTCAGTTATTTATGTAACGAAAACATCATATATTAATTGTGATCTGTCTAAAGAAATATCAAGGAATTATTTAAAATTGATAACTTTGGGCTTAGATATTATTAAAGATTAATCAACGTAGCTGACGAGCTTCAACTAATCTTTAATGGCATGAGGTTTAATTTGACCTAGGTCAGGGTTGGCGAACCTTTTTATAGTCGCGTGCCAATTTTTTTCAAAAAATATTTTACATGACCTTGACGTGCCAACTATATAACAAATTTAGTGGATTGAAAAATAATGAATCAAAAGTACTTGAAAATTACTTATTAAGATTTTTTTAATATGGTTAACACACATGTAAGTATTACACTGTAATAACTATAGAAACACTTATATTTTAGTAATTAATTTAAAAAATAATTTGATTAATTATGTTGTATCTTGGATGAAAAACAATTAATATCATTTTAATACTCAGTTAATTTTAACAGAATGCAAGCTAAAATGGGTTCACTTGACAACTGTTCTCTGTTGGATTTTTTATATTATTCATTTGAGAAAATAATGACTCATAGGTATAAATAGTAGGAAAATTTATTAAAATGAAAAAAAAAGGCAGTTTATATTTAAATAGTTCTCAAATTAATTTTCAAGTTGCCATAATTTACCATTGGCATTTTTATTAATACATATACTAATCTTTCTTTTTCGGCAGTTTTCAAATATTTTCTTTGTTTTATAAATTTTCGAACCATATTGAATAAGATTAAAATTCTTCAAATTCCAATTAATAGAATTTAGAATCAAACCAGGTCGTTAAATTCGTGTATTTTGAGTAAAATCACTGTATCCTGATTTAGAGACATAATCAACGGCCGTGCCAAAATTATTCTCTCGCATGCCAAAAATGGCACGTGTGCCATAGGTTCGCCGACCCTGACCTAGGTTAACCATGTTTCGAAACAAAAAAACTTATTTGATTAATCTTTATTTATTTAAATTCAGGTTTCTATGTGGAACTTATTTAATTTAATTTCTAAAAAAATAATAATAACAATAATTTAAATGATATTAAATCTGGGCAAACTAACCAACATAGTACGGAAGATTAGTTGGAAGTTGGTACCTAGGAATCAATGGTCATACATTTTTAACCCCTTGCCTGTGACGCCCGAACTCAGTTCGGGCATCGCAAGTGCTCCAATTTTGGAATGCCCGACCTGAGTTCGAGCAAGAGAAAAATCGGTGTTTCAATTCAGATTCCTTCCGTGTTCAAATGTTTCCTTTGTTGTTGTAAAACTGATGAAAAAGGAAAGAGGATACGACGCGAGACTCGAGTTTATTGTATAGACTGTGATGTAGGCCGCGGCAATTAGCCTCTTTTCGTCTGCAGCCCTTGTTCTTCCACTTATTCGGACTATTTTGCGAAAGCAAGGTTCATATGTCCCCAGTCACGTCCAGAGTAAAAGACACTCTAGCGAAAGCCAATTGGAAAAAAAATTCAAAAATTGAAACCGGAAAAATTTAAAAGGGAAATTATACAAATTAAAGATACCGGGAAGGTAGGTGTTCGGGGCGATGAAGTTACCAAACAACTTCGAGCTCATTATTAGTGTGCCGTGCCATGCCTTGGTATATACCGTTCTGTAAAGGAATTTGTGAAATTCAAAGGAATCTGAGGGACATGGGCTTCATGACAGTTTATATAAATAATAATATTGATATATTAGTTTATTATATTTGTCTTCAAAAATATCATTCGATTTATTTTGCTATAATTTGAGAAAAATTACTATAATCTATTAACATTTCACATATATATATGAAAATATTGAATATAGTAGTTATTTCGTTTATTTTTTTTTTTACTTAAATAAACTATTTCTAACATTTTGATGATAATAACGAACAACAACAACAACAAAAAATCCATTTGGCACGTTTTTCTGAAATATATTCCACAAGCAAGGGGTTAAATAGCATTTAAATACTGCTGATAAAAACATAAATTATGCGAATGATAACCGTAAGAAGTAATTTTAAATTCAAAATCCACAATTTAAAAAACTTGAAGAGAAAATTTACTGTATGTAATGGTTCTGAATTTAATGAAAAAATATATAGAAGGGTTAATATTTGATTCTAAGTCAAACAATATTTTTTTACCTATTATGGAGTTGCCATCTACACATTCAGTACACAATAATTAAACTTCTCTATTACTAGTAAAATCGGGATCGAAACTCAACTATCTGTTTGTGTCTGCAGGATCTGATTGCCAACGGGTCGAACTTCCACCAATAAATTTGAATAGAAATTTTAACCTTACCTAAACGTGTAAATTTTCTATTAATTTGTACTGGTGGAAGTTCGCCGCGTTGGTAATCAGGAACTGGTGTAACTCTTGTGTTTTCTGTTACTCAAACTACTTATTATTTTTTTTATGAATAATCTGAAATTTCAATTTTATATGAGAAATAAATACTTTAAATATGCAATTTAATTTAAAAACTACACATTTCTATCTCACCAGAAAATGTACAATATGTTAGTTTTAAAAAGAAATTTAAAACGGAAAAGTTTAATTCACGTATTATATATTTAAAAGGGAAGTTCTTTCAAAAATTATATATGATTATTCTACCAATCCTTATATATGTTCATGATAGTTTTAAATTACAAGCGGGTACCTTTTTTTCATTTCGATATAATTAATATTAAAAATTATAAATCTGAAATTACGTTTTTAAACATAATCTTAACGTTTCTGCATAGTGAATTCAAAAGTGTCATTGCACATTCTACATACAATAAAGAAAAATAAACAAAGACGAACTAATATTTAAAAAATAAATCAGTTTAAATCCATGTAATAAAAGATCAATAAAAAAAAGTGATTTATGCCTTAAATTTTTCTCCGCTGTTATCGACCTAATTTAATTTCATTCTGCACTATCATACTCAATGGAAAATGATTTATAAACCAATTGTTTACTTAGAGTGTTGTGCTCATATATTATGTAGTGATTAAGGTATTTAGATCACTGGTATAACGGCCACATGATACAATAAATGTGACATGCCTAGGAAGATTTCAGAGGATTCTTTAAATTTATTTACTTTGGCAATCGATATTGATGAAGATTACTTAAAAGTCATGCAGTTTTAAAGAATTTTCGATTAAATTCGGTGTCTACAAATGATAATAATAAAGGATAATGTTCGATTTCAAACTTCACCTTTTAAAAAATGTTAAAGATCAAATTTAATCTACAGACATTTTAACACTTTTTTTTATAATGTACGAGAAAACACAGCCACTTTTTGTTTTCAAATCAATTTGTTTGTAGATCCTGGTGGTGTGAATCTTTTCAACATTTCAGCTACAGAATTGACTTGCCCAATAAAAGATTAATGAGCACCTACAGTCTATGGTACTTGTATCTATATAGATAATTGCATCTATAATCTATAAAATAATCTATGGTCTTTTAGACATGGATTTTCTATTTCGAAATAATCTTAATAATCATAAAGGAAAGGCACGTTTTAAAACAATGCACCAAAAATTAAGAAATGATTAAAATATTTTTATTAAACAGTTTCTGTGTAATAAAAAAAATTGAAAAAGGAAATAATATTAAACAATAAATTTTTAAACTCACGTAAGTAAATTCATCAAAATGTTAGTGCATGTCTTAGTTTATTTTCACAGATATTGGACTAGTTATTTTTTTTCTGTAGTATCATAGGCAAAATGAATGAATAAATAAATAAATATATATATATCTTATACTATAATGCGAGCAAAAATTGTGTGTGTGTGTGTGTGTGTGTGTATGTAAATTTTATCTTGAAAACGGCTCAAACGATTTTGGTTAAATTTTGCACCCTACCGTTTTCGGGCACGAAAAGACCTTTGGGATGGGTCTCGTGTTCGAGAAAATTCGATTAGCGGGTCATTTTGGGTCATAATGGGTCAGGGTCAAGCTAACTATATCTAAAGAACGGCTCAATCGATTTTGACTAAATTTTGTATGTAACCATTTTCGGCCACGAAAAGGCCATTGGGATGGGTCACGTGTTCGAGAAAATTCGATTAGTGGGTCATTTTTGGGTCACTGTGGGTCAAGCTATTTTTATCTAAAGAACGGCTCTAACGATTTTCACTAAGCTTTATATTTTTCAGTTTTGGGTTATGAGAAGACCATTGGGCTAAGTTACGTGTTCGAGAAAATTCAATTAGTGAGTCATTTTTGGGTCACCGTGGATCAAGCTAAGTTTAGCTAGATGACGGCTCTAACGCTTTTGACGAAATTTTGCACCCTATTGTTTTAGGGTACGTAAAGACCATTGGGATGGGTCTCGTGTTCGACAAAATTCGATTAGTGGGTCATTTTTGGTCATAATGGGTCAGGGTCAAGCTAATTATATCTAAAGAACGGCTCAATCGATTTTGACTAAATTTTGTATGTAACCATTTTCGAGCACGAAAATATCATTGGGATGGGTCACGTGTTCGAGAAAATTCGATTAGTGGGCCATTTTTGGGTCACTGTGGGTCAAGCTATTTATATCTAAAAAACGGCTCTAACGATGTTCACTAAACTCTATATTCTACAGTTTTGGATTACGAGAAGTCCATTGGACGAAGTCACATGTTCGAGAAAATTCGATTAGTGGGTCATTCTTGGGTCACCGTGGATCAAGCTCAGTTTATCTAGATAACGGCTCTAACAATTTTAACGAAATTCTGCACCCTACTGTTTTCGGGTACGAAAAGATCATTGGGATGGGTCTCGTGTTCGAGAAAATTCGATTAGTGGGTCATTTTTGGGTTACCGTGGATCAAACTCAGTTTATCTAGATAACGGCTCTAACAATTTTGACGAAATTCTGCACCCTACTGTTTTCGGGCACGAAAAGACCTTTGGGATGGGTCTCGTGTTCGAGAAAATTCGATTAGCGGGTCATTTTGTGTCATAATGGGTCAGGGTCAAGCTAATTATATCTAAAGAACGGCTCAATCGATTTTGACAAAATTTTGTATCTAACCATTTTCGAGCACGAAAAGACCATTGGGATGGGTCACGTGTTCGAGAAAATTCGGTTAGTGGGTCATTTTGGGTCACTGTGGGTCAAGCTATTTATATCTAAAAAACGGCTCTAACGATTTTCACTAAACTCTATATTCTACAGTTTTGGATTACGAGAAGTCTATTGGACTAAGTCACATGTGCGAGAAAATTCGATTAGTGGGTCATTCTTGGGTCACCGTGGATCAAGTTCAGTTTATCTAGATAACGGCTCTAACAATTTTGACGAAATTCTGCACCCTACTGTTTTCGGGCACGAAAAGATCATTGGGATGGGTCTCGTGTTCGAGAAAATTCGATTAGTGGGTGATTTGGGGTCATAATGGGTCAGGGTCAAGCTAATTATATCCAGAGAACGGCTCAATCGATTTTTACTAAATTTTGTATCTAACCATTTTCGGACACAAAAGACCATTGGGATGGGTCTCGTGTTCGAGAAAATTTGATTAGTGGGTCATTTTGGGTCATAATGGATCAGGGTCAAGCTAATTATATCCAAAGAACGGCTCAATCGATTTTGACTAAATTTTGTATGTAACCATTTACGGCCACGAAAAGGCCATTGGGATGGGTCACGTGTTCGAGAAAATTCGATTAGTGGGTCATTTTTGGGTCACTGTGGGTCAAGCTATTTTTATCTAAAGAACGGCTCTAACGATTTTCACTAAGCTCTATATTTTACAGTTTTGGGTTATGAGAAGACCATTGGGCTAAGTTACATGTTCGAGAAAATTCAATTAGTGAGTCATTTTTGGGTCACCGTGGATCAAGCTAAGTTTATCTAGATGATGGCTCTAACGCTTTTTACTAAATTTTGTATCTAACCATTTTCGGACACAAAAAAAGACCATTGGGATGGGTCACGTGTTCGAGAAAATTCGATTAGTGCGTCATTTTGTGTCACAATGGGCCAGGGTCAAGCTAATTGAATCTAAAAACATGCTCAAAACATTTTGACCAAATTTTATATTATACCGTTTCTGGGCATGAGAAGAGAATTGGGCTAAGTCACATGTTCGAGAAAAATCGATTAGTGGGTCATTTTGGGTCACAATGGGTCAGAGTCCAGCTAATTGTATCTAAAAACGGCTTAAACGATTTTGACTAAATTTTGTATTCTATCGTTCTCGGGCTCGAGAACACCATTGGGCTAGGTCGCATGTTCAAGAAAATTCGATTAGGGGGTTTTTTGGATCATAGTGGGTCAGGGTCAAGCTAATTGTATTTAAAAAGCGCTTCAAAACATTTTGACAAAATTTTGTATAATACCGTTTCCGGGTATGATAATACCATTGAGTATGGTCGCATGTTCAAAAAAATACAATCAATGGGTCATTTTAGGTCTTATTGGATCAGGATAAGCTAACTTTATCTAAAAAACGGCTCAAAAGATTTTGAAAAAACTTTGTACTACACCGTTTCTGGACATGATAAAACCATTGGGCTGGGTCGCATGCTCAAGAAAATTCTATTAGTGGTTCATTTTCGTGATAATGTGTGGGAGTCAAGCTAACGGCATCTCAAAAAAGTTCAAACAAATTTGACATTTTTTGTTTTATATACCGATTCACTGTACAAAAAGACCATTGAAATAGTTCACATGTTCGATAAATTTCGATTAGTGGGTTTTTGAATCAACGTGGGTCAAACTTATTTTATCTAGAAAACGACTAACGATTTACAGAAAATTTTGTATTCCATCGTTTTCAGGCTCGAGAAGAGCATTGTGTTATGTCGCATGTTCGAAAAAATTCAATTAGTGGGTCATTTTGGGTCACTATGTCTCAGGGTCAAGCTAATTGCATCTAAAACAGCAAGAATGGTTCAGTGTGAATAATATATCGAAATAAACACAAAGCTAATTTTGAACGAGCTTAGCTCGGTCATTCCTGCTAGTATATATATATATATATATATATATGGGCTGTATAATAGCCTCTGTTTATTACTAGGAGAAGACCCTTTAATTGCCTTCGAGGAGGACTTAAAGGAATCGACTGGGAGCGGAGACTTAATGTCCAATCCGCACCTTCCACCGGTGCAGCCTGTTAGTACCCTTGCCTAGTGCATGGGGAAAGGACGCGGATTTGCTTCCTCCAACCCGCTTGGCCAGCGTAAAGGAATTCGGCCACCTACCTCCCTTATTTTACCATGAATTCACAAAATAAGACAAAGCCTTTAATTCCCGGCGGTCTGAATGTTCCTGGTTACAGCTGCGATCAGAAAGACATGAAGACAGAGGGTGCTAAGAATAACCGGGTAGGCTGCCATAAGTTGATGACCTTTGCTACATATAATGGACGATCCCTATCTTCGGAAAATCGTTTACAGGAACTTGAAAAAGAATTAGAAAGAATCAACTGGGACATCCTAGGATTATGTGAAGTAGGAAGAAAAGAAAAAGAGAAAATTGATCTTGCCAGCGGGCATGTATTATACTACAGAGGCACAGAAGATGGAAGAACAAGCGGTGTAGGATTTCTGATTCATAAAAGGTAGAAGAATCACATCGTATAATTTGATAGTGCATCAGATGGAGTTGCAAGGTAGTAATACAGTTGTTCAGAAGATACAAGCTGCAAATTTACCAAGTTTATACACCAACAGTAAACTATACGGATGAAGAAGTTGAGGATTTCTATTAAGAAGTAGCTTCACTGCATCAAAAGGGAAAATGCTACATAAAATTAATAATGGGAGACTGGAATGCTAGAATTGGAGAAAAAGAGAAAGGTGAGTTATCAGTAAGAAATCGTGGATATGGGGTGCGAAATGAAAGCGGAAACAGATTGATTGAGTTTGCAGAATGGGAACAGTTGTATATCATGAATTCATTTTTCAGGAAAGAGTCACAAAGAAAATGGACATGGCGTTGTGCAAATGGCTCAACAAGTGAAATCGACTACATCTTAACAAACAAAAAACATCTTATTCAGGATTGCAGCGTTCTCAATAACTTCAATACAGGAAGTGATCACAGTTTGGTTAGATGCAAACTGCTGTTAAATACTAAAGTGGAAAGAATGAAGCTTTTGCAACACTCAGAGAAATCAATTGATATAATAAACCTCCAGAAACATAAAGAAGAATTCTATTTGAAACTTAAGAACAGTTTCCAAGTACTTCAATCAACTTTAGAAGAAGAGCAAGATGTTACAGTAGTGAACAAGAAACTAACCAATACTCTACAAGATATTGCAAAGAAGACAGCCGACGATGCACAAGTAAAGCAGACAAAGAAAATAACAGAAGAAACAAGAAGACTGATGAAGAAACGCAGAGAATTTAAAATGAATAAAAACGACCCTAAATCAAGAGTTGAATATGCTGAATTATGTAAAACGGTAAGAAAATGTGTTACAGAAGATATCAGAAAATTTAACTCTGATCTTTTCAAGAAAATTCTAGATGATAACAAAAGTTTAAAATCTGCTAGGGGCAAACTTTGTGTTGGAAGAAAAGGTAGTTTTGCACTAAGAGGGCAGATGGAACAATCACCAAAATCAATAAAGAAATAGTACACATTGTCGAAATATTCTATAACGATTTATATAAATCTGAAGATGAAAGGGGAATCAACCTATACGATTCACGTGAAAACTTAACAGAAACGGAAGCCACAATCCCAGTGATGACAGACGAAGTTTTACAAGCCATTAAATATATGAAAAAGATAAATGCCACGGAGAAGATGAAATTACAATCGACCGTATCAAAGAAGCAGGAGAAGAATTTGCAAAAATGCTATCCTTACAGTTTTCCAAATGTCTCAAGAAGTCAGATGTACCAGAAGATTGGAATAATGCTATAATGGTGCTACTTTACAGGAAAGGAGAGAAGGAAAACATTAAAAACTACCGTCCGATCAGCTTACTATCAGTGATTTATAAAATTTTCACCAAATTTTTACCGACAAGACTTGAATCAGCTCTGGATTCAGCTCAATCTAGAGAACAAGCAGGATTCCGAAGTGGATTCAGCACAATGGATAATATCCAAACGGTCAGGGAACTCATTGAAAAACATAAGGAATATAATTTACCTCTTTGCCTTGCCTTTATTGATTATGAAAGAGCATTTGATTTGGTCTACACATCAGCAGTAGTAGAATCTCTGTAGGACATTGGTATAGACAAACCTTACATGAATATTATAAAGAAGATTTACAAGAAAGTAGCAGCAAACATCCGCTTCGACAAAGGAAAAGCAAAGATCAAGCTTGGACAAAGAAAAAGTAAAGATCAAGCTTGGACAAAGGAAAAGCAAAGATCAAGCTTGGAAGAGGGGTAAGACAAGGAGACACCATTTCGCCTAAGCTTTTTACGGCTGTCTTAGAACATATTTTCAAGAAGCTGCATTGTGAAAACAAAGGGATTAGAATAAATGGGGAATACTTCATAATAAATGGGGAGACATCTCCAATTCGCTGACGACATTTTAATTTTCAGTAATAGTCCTGATGAATAAAAAAATATGCTAAAAATTTGGCAGAAGCTAGCATTAATGTAGGATAAAAAATAAACTTGGAAAAGACTAAGGTGATGTTCAATTCATTTGCATCAAAAAAGAAAATTGTCTACAACAACACTGAAATTAAAGAAGTGCAAAGTTATGTGTACCTCGGGTAGGAAATATCATCGGATAAGAGTTTCATGAATGGAAATAATAGAAGAATAAGAAATCGATGGAGTGCTTTTGGGAAGAACAATATTATTCTGAAGAGTAGCATGCCCCTTTGTTTGAAAAGAAATGTATTTAACCAATGTGTTTTGCCTGTGCTAACTTATGGAGCAGAAACATGGACGCTATCAAAATGGAGGGTTCAAAGATTACAAACAACACAGAGAAGTATGGAAAGATGTATGCTAGGTATAACTAGAAGAGACAGAAAAAGAATAATCTGGAGAAGAAGTCAGAGGAAAGGTTTTGACATCATTGAAAGAATTAAACGGCTAAAATGGAAATGGGCTGGGCACATTGCAAGAAGACAAGACAATAGATTGAGCGCAAACACCCTACAGTGGTGTCCCAGAGATGTAACACGATCAAGAAGACGACATCAAGTAAGATGGATTGATGAAATCAGAAAAGTAGCCGGTGTAAATTGGATGACTAAAGCACTAGACAGAAAACATTGGAAAAATCTGGAGGATACTTACATCCAGCAGTGGGTTGAAAACGGTTGATGATGATGATATATATATATATATATATATATATATATATATATATATAACCATTAAATAAACATTACCGACCACCAATAAAAACTGTGATATTATGAATAAAGTGACAATAACAATGCAGTCCCCCCCCCCCAACACACTTATCATGGATACCAAAAACATATTATAAAACAGCAGAAATTGAATAACAGAAATGAAAAAATATATATATAATAAATATAAATATAAATATATATTCTTTCTAAGAAATCGAAATATTTTTTATTCTGCAGTATCATGCACATGAAAAAGGATTAATAAACCGATTCTTTACTGTGTGCTTTATGACCATAAATTATGCAATGATTCAGTGATTGCTATAACGATCACATCATAATGTGATCTGTCTAAAAATGTTTCAGGGAATTATTTGAAATTAATTACATTGGGATATATATTAGTGAAGATTAATCAACATAGCTGAAAAGCTTATAATATACTGTGATATGTGGATTAATTTTACATACGTTAACCATCTTTCGAACCAGAAAAAATATTTTATGTATCTTAATTTATTTATATTCAGTTTTCTACTTGGAACTCATTTAAATTCATTTCTTCAAAAAAAAATTCTGGTTCAAGAGGCATTAAACATTTGCAAATTAACACCCATATTACGGAAGATTAGTTGGAGGTTTGAACCTATGAATCAATGGTCATACATTTTTAAATAGCATTTTAATTACGCTGATGCAATCCTCGATTATATGAATGATAACGGCAAGAGATAAAGTTAAATTTAAAATTTGTTAAATAAATTATTTAAAACTGTTATACATTTAAAATCCGCTATTAAAAAAACTCAAAGAGCAAATTTACTCTATCTGATGGTTCTGAACTTAATCGAAAAAAATAGATTGAGTAGTATTGGACAACAAGTCAGTCTTTGTTTACGTGTTAAGGAGTTGTTATCTACACACATAGTAAACAATAATAAAATTTCACTTTTACTAACAAAATCGAGATCTAAACTCAAACTACATATTATTATTGGGTCATTCCACGTAAAATGAGCAAAAATTTAAAAAAAAGTCGTGGCCACAAACTAACGAATTTAATAAAATTCAAACCACAGGTTCAATTCATATTCAAGTAATACTCTGCAAAATATCTTGACAAAATATAATTTTTTTATCAGTTTTGGACATTTGAAAAACTTGTGATATAGAATAGCATGTGCGCAATCGTCCAAAGTTGCAAGTTTGAAGTTCTGTATCTTGAAAATTATTTAACAGAAAGGAATTTTTTTTTAATAATTTTGTAAACACGGAAAAATTAACTTCTTATTCACTGAGTAATAATAATCTAGTAACACCATGATTATTTATAAATTGGTTGTAAAAATTGAAAATTTGTGAATTTTGAGAAAATTAGAAACGTTATAAAAATCAAAGGAATTAAAAAACCTCTTTGAAGTTAATGCCTGATGTAGTATGACATATGGAGATAGAATTCCCCAAGTTTGAATGTCGCCATTTATTTCCTTCATCTTAAAAAAACTTAGAAACTTTAAATTAAAAAAAAATATAAAAAAATTACAAAACCCTGATTTTTCCTCTTCTGTATGAGCAAAAAATAAACTAGTATGTTGTGGAGATCACAAAACTTTCTTCTATATAAATCACATGAATTAAATCATTTAAATAGTATAAGAAATTACATCAATTTAGAACCAATTCGTATCAAAGTATACCTGAATTCGAAAGTTTGATGAAAATTCGTGCATTAGTTATTGAGATAGAGCTGTAGGGGAAATTCTGAGAAATTCAGCATAGCAGCGCCACCTTTTGAGCGATTTACACCAAAACACAAACAGCACCAATTCATATTAAGGTATACCGGAATCTGAAGTTTGATGAAAATCGGCGCATTAGTTCTGGAGCTAGAGCTATTGTGGAAATCACAAAAAATGAAGCACAGCAGCGCCACCTGTTGAGCGATTTACACGAAAAGGTACAAAACATCATTTCATGTCAAGGACTAACTGAATCTGAAGTTTGATGAAAATCCGTGCATTAGTTCTGGACATTGAGCTATTGTGGAAATCGTGAAAAATGCTGCATAGCAGCGCCACCTGTTGAGCGATTTACACCAAAACATAAACAGCACTAATTCATATCCAGGTATACCTGATTCTGGAGCTTGTTGAAAACCCAAGTTTTAGTTCTTGAGATAGAGCTATTGCGGAAATCTCAAAAAATGCAGCATAGCAGCGCCACCTGTTGAGCGATTTACATCACAAGAGGCAAAACGTCAATTCATGTCAAGCACTAACTGAATCTGAAGTTTGATGAAAATCCGTGCATTATTTCTTGAGATTGAGCTATTAAGAGAATCGTGTAAATTCTACAAAATGCAGCATAGCAGCGCCATCTGTTGGGCGATTTGCACCAAAACGTTACCAGCACCAATTCATATCAAGGATTAACGTAATCTGAAGTTTTATAAAGATCCGTGCATTAGTTCTTGAGATAGAGCTTTTGCGGAAATCCTGAAAAATGCAACATAGCAGCGCCACCTGCAGGGCGATTTACACCAAAAACTTATCAGCACTAATCTATATCAGGGACTACCTGAATAAAAATTTTTATTAAATTCCGTGCATTAGTTCTTGAGATAGAGCGCCCACAAAATTTGTGTCACATACAGACAGACAGACGGACGGACAGACAGACTCACAGACAGACATTTTGTAAAAACATGTTTTTTGGAATCTCTGACCCATAAAACGTATAAATCCGTCAAAAACTGGAATTTGAAAATTTTCATGAAACCAATACTTTCTTCTTGTCAAGATAGAAGAAAGTAATAAAGGACAGGTCCGAAATTAGCAATATTGCACAGACATAAAGATGACAACAGTCCATGATATGTTAAAAAAAATTCAAGATTGCCTTTTGATTCCTAACATAACAAAAATGGGTAAAAAATAGTAATGCTTTCTACATTCCATTCGCTATACCTCTTTGAAATCGCGCGCGTTTCTTAAAATATTGCACGATTTTATGGGAAAACAAATTTAGTGCTGCTATTTTTTATTTGAATTTAGAATTAATATATAGTTTTTTGTTCGACTCAGTTATTTTTTTATACTCTAATTTAAAATTCGCATGAGGCATAAATAAACTGAAAGCAAGAATAAAAGTTTCTATTTTTAAAATATCACTTTTATCTGTAATATCAAATAATTTAAAAGTTTAATAAAGCTTTCCTTCACTTAAAAAGAAGTGATAGAAATATGGCATTTTACCCTCAACATTTTTTAGTATTTTTTTTCCTCATTAAAGAATAAAACAGCAAGAATGAAACTTTCTATTTTTAAAATATATACTTTTAACTATAAGGTCAAGCAATTTTAAACTTGTCAGAGCTGCCCTTCATGTATAAAAGAGCAATAGAAATATTGCTTTTTTCCCTCAAATTTTTTCAAAAATATTTTTTTTTTCTTGATACGGAATAAAAATACAATTACTAACTTACGCCAATCTGTTAATTATTGTTCATTCCTAATTATAAATCATTTTTAATATAGTCTTTCCATTCGTAAGGCTAATAATCAAAAATTGAAATTTAAAGCATGTAGACAAAACCTCGATTTTGCATTCACTTTTAATGTGAATTTTAATACTTAAATAAACAATCCTGAAATCTATTATTTTACATTTACTCATAAATAGATATGATCTACATATAGACTGATTTTCATTAAAATCTGTGACATGACTGCCACAGCTGATTTGCTCCTTTTGCATGGAATGACCCTATTTTAAATGAATAGTCTGAAATTTCAAATTTGTAGATTTTATATAAGAAATAAATTCTTAAAATGAGATATTTAACTTTAAAACTACGCATTTCTATTTCAACATATTATTTTTGAAAAGCTTTACAAAAATTATGTACGATAATTCTATCAATCCTTATGTATGTCAGTAAGCGTTTTAGATTAGAAGCAGGTACCATTTTTCATTTCGAAATAATTAATCTGACAAATTGCAAATCGAAAAATACGTTTTTAACCATAATCGCAATATTTCTAGATAACGAATCGAAAAGCGTTATTCCACATTCTATATACAATAAAGAAGAATTAACAAAGACGGACTAATATTAAAAGAATAAATAACCTTAAACCCCACATAACATAAGATAAAGCAAAAAAAAAAAAAAAAAAAAAAAAAAAAAAAAAAAAAAAAAAACGTACTTTACGCATTAATTTATTTTCCCAGATATCGAGCTAATTTAATTTATTTTTGCTGCATCCTACACAAAGAAAAATGATTAATAAACCGATTGTTTACTTTGAGTGCTATGGTCATAGATTATGTAGTGATTAGGGTATTTAAAACCCTCGTATAACGACCACATCATATAATAAATGTGATCTGCTTAAGAGAATTTGGAGAGGATTCTTTAAAATTAATTACTTTAAGCATCGATACTGATGAAGATTACTTAAAGGTCAAGCATTTTTAATGAATTTTTGATTAATTTTTGCGTTATGGTTTTGTATTATAATAATTATAAGCAATGATAGTCGGTAAAAAAAAAAAAAAAAAAAAAAAAAAAAAAATCCGATTTAAAAAATAATGAAGAACAAATTTAAATCTACGTGATAGTTCTGAACTTAATCTACAGTAGAGAATGAGTAACAATTTACTTCAAGTTCCGTACACAACAATCAAATTTTAATGTTATTAAAAAAATCGTAATCGACGCTCAGTCTAATACTTTCTATTAATTTAAATAAATAAATTCAATTTTCAAAATGTTTGTACTCTTTTGAGAAATAAATACATAAATGTACAAATGTATCCTTAAGACAATAAATTTATACTTCGTAGAAATTATACAAAATATCATTTTTAAGAATTTAGTGTTGCCAATTATAATGATAAATTTATCATTTATTAAATATATTTATAAACTTTTCAACGTGTATGCATTAGGGATGCTTTTAGACATTCATTTTCCATTTTGAAATAATCTTAATAATGATAAATGAAAAAGTGCGTTTTAAAACTTAAAAGTGATGTTTTAGATAATGATTTAAAAAATATATATCCAAATTCTCTATATAATAAAAAAGGAATTAATATTAAACAATAAGTATCTAAATTTATGTAATATAAGTTAAATCAAAGCATTACTGTATGCGCCCGAATTTATTTCGGTAGACATCGTTTCTCTATGCACTATCCTACGCATAGGAATATAATTAATAAACGATTATTTACTTCACATCTTTCGGTCATAGATTAGAACTTTCGTATAACAACCATATCATATAATAAATGTAATCTGCATAAAAAGAATTTAGGTTAAAATTAATTACTTAGGGAAGAGATATTATTGAAGATTAATTATGTCATATGTTTTTAAAAGAACTTTAAGAAAAACTGAAACAACTGATTTTTATACATATGGTAGATATAAATGTGAATGAAAAATTAAAAATTACAACAACTTAATTTTTTTCTTTAAAGAAAATTAATCTATGGGAGGACTTTTAATTTAACTTAACAAATATGTGACGAGATATACGCTGTTAATGATGCTTACTCCAAAAATCCGAACAGCGACCTACAGAGGGCGCCAATTGCCTCTCAAAAAGTGAAACACTTTATGTGTGGAGATTATTATGACTCTGCAGTAGGGATGGCGAACCTTTTCATAGCCGCGTGCCATATTTTTCGAAATAATATTTTACACGACTATAGCGTGCCAATTACCTTCCCCTACACCGCCCCCTCGAAAATAAAATTGAACAGTAATTTATCGAAATTACTTAAAACTTTCTTATTATGATTAAATACATATAAAAGTTTTATTTTACAAAGTAATAAAAAAAATAATACTGCGATTTCGATTTTTAATACCAAATGATTCACATCTCTTTCATACTTAGTTACTTTTAATTAATATAATCCAATATGAAATGAACTGGAATCATCTGACACTGTAAAAAAAAAAAAAAATAAATAAATAAAATAAAAAAAAAGTGGTAACTTTCCACGTAAATTCCAGGAACGTTTCGCATTTTCTCATGTTTTCAGAATAATTTAGCTCTTTCCTGTGAAATTCTGGTTTTCACATCTGAAACGTTCCTGAACAAAAGTTGTCGACAGCAAAACGCTGCGGCCGCCATTTTATTATTTTACTGTTGCCCGCCGCTCGCGCTCGACTGTTGAAAACGAATTCCTTATACGAATGTCAAAAAATCATTGTGGAATGCAAATAAATGAATAGAGGACATAATCATTTCCGTCTCTATTGTCAAGGTCTTTCAGATGAAAATGCAATATCTCTGTGACATCGCTAACAAGGAGAGGGCCCGAAGTTGGTCTCACCGAATGCGATGAACATTTGTATTTCGATAGAGTATAGTTAATATATAAATATATGACTGCCAGAACGCGCAACACACATAGGTTCTTGAGAAAATAAGTCTCAAATTTAAGCTATAGTTTATAAGCGGATAAATTTCAGTCCTTTGTAAGCGGCTCCGTGGCATGTTTGGCAGCATACTGGATTTGAGTTTTTTCTACTCGAGATCAAACCCGGCTCGGACTTGTTTTTTGGAACGAAATTTTTTATCAATCATTTTCGAACCGCAATTGACAAAAAATGAATAGCTGAAATTTACGAAAAATACGAATTAAATATATCTATTGTAGTATGTAAGTGCTTTTTTAACTACGAAATTTTGCATGTTTAAGTATATAATGTAAAAAAAAAAACCCGCATATTTAATGTCTATAGACCAGAATATTTTTGTTGTTATTTAAAATTATTTAGAGTTATTTCAATGAATATCTACAATTTTTAACAGAGAAATAAATTAAAATAAGTGAACAAGTATATTATTTCCCTTTTGTTTCCTCATTCAAATACTTCAAATATTCCATGGTTTGAAAAATATGCTTTTATATTTTTAATATGATTTTTTTTAAGTCTGTGATTCTTGATTTTTAATTAGAATAAGTGTTTACGTAGTAATTTCTTTCGGAAATATTTTTTTTCTTGTTTAATATTTTTATATATGCAGTTTAATTATATAAATACAATTATATTTGTGAATCTTTGCATGTTTATATATTTAGTGAAAAGTAAATATAACATAAATAAATAATAAGAATAACAAACTAAAAATAAGACAATTAGAACTTTTATGGACCATAAAATTAAGCTAATTTTAAAATTTATTTACTGTTATTTACATAAATGAGCTAGTACTTTTCACAGTGAAATAAATGTATCATTTTTTGCCAACTAGCTTTTTAACTTTTGATTTTTTTTAATATTGGATTCTTATGATTATAGTTAGAATAACTGTCGTTTTGCTTAAAAATAAGTTCTAAAATATATTGAGCTGCTGAAAATTGTTATTACGTGGGTAATAATTACAAAACCAAATATCCGAAATAAAAAAAAGTCAAATTAAGAATTTTAAAAAGGGTATTAAAAAAAATCATGAAATATTCGAAATACTGTCTTATAAAAACAAAATTAAAGTAATATAATTATTCACGCATTTATATCACGTGTTTAAATTTATTTCTCTGTGAAAAATAGTAGATTATTCATTGAAATAACTATAAATAATTTTAAATAACAACAAAAATTTTCTGGTCTATAGACATTAAATATGCGTTTTTTTCATTATATATTTAAGCATGCAAAATATTGTAGTTAAAAAGCACTTATATGCTACAAAACATACATTTAATTAATATTTTTCGTAATTGTCAATTATTATACATATTTTTCCAATTGCGGTTCGAAAATGATAGATAAAAATTTTCGTTCCGAAAAACAAGTCCCGGGCGGGTTTGATCCCCGGTAGAAAAAAACTCAAATCCAGCATGCTACCGAACACACCACGAAGCTGCTTGCAAGAGAAGAAATTTTATCCGTTTATAAACTATAGCTTAAACTTTGCTATTTATTTTCTCAAGACCCCCTGGGGGTTGTGCTTTATGGCGGTCATATATTCATATACTAACTATATTCTATCGAAACACAAATGTTCATCTTATTCGGTGATACCAACCTCGGACCCTCCCCTTGTAAGATATTATCCGCCGTACCTGTCTGTGGAATGTTTAGCCAGCAGCACAAGTAGAAAAATACATCTAGTATTTGGATTTCCTTTAAGACTGAATATTCATTCTAAAACTTCAATCTAACTGGGGATTCTATGATAGCTTGGTTAATTTAAATGAAAAAAAGAAATTAATCTATTATTTAGAACATCCTTGTTGGACATAAGAAGTCCCTCCCTTTAAAAGATTACAAATTAAAAGAAAAGGATAATCGCAAAAGAGTAAGTGGCTATAAATATATTATTTTATCTTGTTCCGCTGATATATTTAATATGATATATAATATTTTTAGAACAAATTTTGTTTTAACAAATATGTGTATTAATATTATTTGTGTTTTAATGAGTTTCCATTTAAGAATTATACATTTATGTCTAAGATTTAAAATTAATATTAATCTATATTTACGCTATTGTTTTCTGTTGTTGTTTATTTCTATTTCACTCTATCTACATAACATGCAGTTGCACAGTTTTATTTGTGTTGCTCAGTAAGCTCATCTTTTTTACGCAGTTTATTTGTTTATAAAAAATAAACTTTAATAATATTTATTAATTTATATTTTGTGAGAAATAAATAATGGTTTCATTTTTTAAAGTAAAATTTTTACTATTGTATCAGCCATAAATATTGATTTTATTGTCACTTCTGACAATATTGAAGAGACTTTAGTGAACACTTCTGAAACGTTCCTTAGAAAATAAGGTAAGCTTTTTGTGAAATATCAGTAATGTTTTGTTTTTTACAGAAACATTCATGGTATTTCGCAGGAAGCTTACTGGCATTTCTGTGGAAAGTTTTAAAGTTATGCAGTAAATTTCCAGTCATTTTCAAGAACTGTTTCTTGGAAATAATGGGCAACTCAACTGCCCATTTTTTCCCAGGAACGTTACGGATTTTTTTTTACAGTGAACAAGCGATTTCTACATGACAATTACTTTTGATTCATTTCGGATATAATGACTTGCTGACCTATAGGTAAACGGAAAAAAAAAAACCGTAAAAAACGCAAAGGCAAAACATCACAATCTTTAAGTTGTTGTAATCAACCTGGAATTAAATTCAAAGTTATAATAATTTTGTCATTGGCATTCTGCTCTTCACTATTAGCCGCCGGTACGGTATGCTATTTCTTTCTCCCAGCTTATTTTGTATATTCCAAAAAATAACGTTATCTTACAGAAGCCAGACGTGAAACAAAGCAGCACGATTAAATACTCTATAGCAATTTTTTAAACTTATAAGCATCGCACATTTTCAATTTTTATACCGTCGTATTAGGGAAAAAAGTTCTTTTAAATGCATTTTGTTTGAAAACTGTATCTCCATTTATTTTTGAAATATTAATTTTTTTTTTTTTTTTTTTTTTTTTTTTTTTGTAGTTTTGTAGTTTTGGAGCCATTTGCTTAATATTGGCAACGGAAGTACTCCATTTCTGCAGAAAGTAAAGGAAAAATAGTTCTAAAATAGTAATTATGTATTTTTGTTGTCATTTTCTCATAACAACCGAAAGAAAATGTAATTAATTTACGTGCTATTTTGAGATAAACGTAAACAAATGATTTCTGTTAAAACAATGGAGTTACTATAAACTAATATATTTAATTTTAAGTATCTGTGAATCATTAGATAGACTTTTTTTCTATTTTCTTGAATGACGGCTTCTTTTTGCTGAATTTGTGTATTATTTCGCGATAGTGATGTGCTATGCATGCTTTACTGTAGATGTTTAAAAGTAGATCGTAAATGTGGAATTCTTAAGCGGATGCGAATGACGTCATTTTACATAAAATTAAACGTGTGCTTTAAGTCTTGAAATATGTTTTGTACTACATAGAGTCCCGGTTAATCGAGTTATTTTCTACGGCTGCTCCTTCATCTTCACTTAACGCTTCAGTTATAATGGCTGTTTCGTAATAATAGAAGCCATCAGTCCATCAGAAGAAAATCAAGGAATGGAAATGCCGAGGGCGACACTAAATTCTGAAAAAGCAGAATTTCTGTTCTCTTGTTTCTTAATTTAATATTGAGCACATATTGAACTACATTGGAAATAAATAAATAGCATTTCAATTTCTTCAATGTCCCACCAATCGCTTAGCTAATCTAAATTCGTGTATTTCGTATAATTTTACTGCATCTTTAATTAGAATTTCAACGAATAACGCACTGAAAATATTCTGCTGCGTGCCATATGGAGTTCTTGTGCCCCTGAAGTAGAAAGACTAAGTTCGTTCGAAAAATCCTAACGCAATTCTATATTTTTATCGTTTTTTTAAGAAATTGTTTAGGATCTGAATACATATTCGTTATCTTCAACTGTAATAAAAGATATATGTTTCTTAATCTAGAAAACATATAGTATAATTACGACTAGTGTAAATGTCCGTCCTAGGACGGTGTGTAAAAATTGTGTTTTTCATTTAAAATTTTTAAAAAAAGAGGAAAATAATTGTCAATATGGAAGCGCTTAGATGAGCAAATTTCGGCTTATTTATGTTCTAACAAACACATTATTAGCATTAACAATACTTTTGGGTAGACCAGGTTTTCTGGCTAATATAACATAAGAAAATTAAGAATTCTTAGAACAAAAGTTTAAGAAACGTGCAATAAAACCACATAATTAACAAATTCTGCTGCAACTATTAGAATTTTTTGATGATTTGTTTGGTATAAATCTTATTAAGCGTGTTGTATTTTTTGCAAAAAGCAAAAAGATTTAGCAAAACTTTTAATGGCTGAATAAGCATGTGCACAACTTTTTGAGTTTAACTTACTGAACATATTAATATTAAAAGTACGCACAGAAACTGGGGATCAGCAGTAAGAACACAGAATTTTCTTCAAAATATTATTGCATCTAACAGCGATGTATAAGACACCCTCCAAGTAAGAGTTTAGATGAGCAAGTTTGGTTTTTTATGTTCTAATAAACACACTTTTACGCATTTACAACACTCTTTTTGTAAAATTACAAAAAAGTGATTACTAAGATTGACGATCGTTTCATCGTACATACGGCAACATTTTCAAAATTTTGAATAAAAAGTGATAAAATATCTTTATTAAGATTGACGATCGTTTCGTCGCACAAACGGCGACATTTTCAAAATTTTGACAAAAAAGTGATAAAATATCTTTATTAAGATTGACTATCGTTTCATCCCACAAACGCCGTTTGTGCGATGAAACGATAGTCAATCTTAATAAAGATATTTTATCACTTTTTATAGCATTATTTTGCTTAATCTGGAAATGTAATGTTTTCCCGTGATCTTTTAAAGAAAATCACACTTTTTTCATGATCCTTTAACGTTAATCGTGTTTTTTCCGCGATCCTTTGAACTTTTTTTTTTTCGATCCTTAAAAAAATTTGCGTTTTTCCCGCGATCCTTTGAAGAAATTCGCTTAATCTGGCACAGTTGATACTCGAGTTTTTCTTGTATTTCTTCCGTTATCCCCCCACTCCCCCCATTAAAATGTCAACAAATTTTAATGCATATTTGCCTAGATCCACGGGATAATAAAATTCAGTGCCAAAAAAGCGCAATTCCGCGGAAAAGTAACATGTCAGTAAAATGGATTTTGCAGGTTCAAGTCAGGTTCTCTGTATTATATAGTTCTGCATTAATGGAATGAAAAAAAAAAAGAAAAAGAAAAAAAATGGAACAGAATATTCAGCAAACAGGAACCTTGTAAATGCATGAATTTTTTCTATGATCACTGTGGATTACAAATGTGTGTTGAGAAATTTCTAAATCGCTCTTGTGAAGGAAACAAAAATCGAAAAATTCACCAATCGGTTACAGGGAATTCTTCAGTTGGTCATGCCAAAAAAAAAAAAAAAAAAAAAAAAACGCAAAATTTTTCAAGCTATCGCTTAAAAAATCACAAAATTCATCAATCACTAGCAGAGGAAAAAGAAAAATAAGCAATTGGTTGTGCGGGTAAAGTAAAATGAAATTTGTCACATTAAAAAAAAAAAAAAAAAAAAAAAAAAAAAAACCACAAAAATTACACAATCGGTAGAGTAAAAAGAAAAGTACTGCAAAATTCATCAATTGTGGGGAAAAGTTAATCATCGGAAAAAACTCAAAATCCTTTAATCGGTTGCTTTAAAATATTGTGAAGTTCACATCTAAACTGTCGGAAATTCCTCAAACAGTCGTTGGAAAAAAACGCGAAGAAATTCAGAAAATTTTGCAAAATCGCGCAAAAGAATAAAAATCCCTTTCTCGGGGGGAAAAAAATCGGTAAGAGTCACATGTCTGTAGAAAAATGTAATGAGGCGGAACACACAGCATTTTTTATTATGCAGCATTTTCCTATTTTGGGAAAGATCCATGAAATCCTGCATGGGATTGCAAATTTTGCCCTATTATTATGCCCAAATATTAAAACATTAAGAGATATTTCAAGAGAAATTGAACGGTTCGTAATATCTACATAACAATAGGGTTAAAGTTTCCACTTGTTAGGTTAAATAGGCGGAAAATACAAAGAACACATTAAATCTAAGTAAATCAAAAGAAAAGTTAAAAATGGAATCCCAACAAATCAGATTTAAAAAACAAATAATAAATTAACAAAATACCTAATAATGTGTAATCCAAAAAATTATAAACTCAAGACAGCAAAATCTCAGTATTGCTTTAGATCAATGAATACGCGTCGCGTGACGATATCTGTATACAGACAGGAATAATACGGAACTCCCATTGGAGATCAGTCTTAGCACATGCGCTGTTTATCCGAAGTGGGAAGCTTCGTGGCCGAAAGATGATCACCGTACTTCATTTGCGCCGTAGCTCCATGGTTTATTTTTCAATTCAATGAATCAAAGGAATGACTCGCTATCGCTTGTTTACATTTTACGATAATGTATGTTATTAACTCGTTTTCTGAAATTCCTTTTCAACTGCGCAAATCATTGAACGGTCATCAGTTTTGAATCTTTTAAAGAAAATTATGTTGAGCTGAAGGGATTTCAGGTAGAAAAGATTTGTATTTAAGCAGATAAGTTTTCTCTTACACATTTCAAATCGTAATTAAGCCTAACGTGGCTCCAGCTTATCGGAGATTGGTAAGATAGATGGGTACAATCCCGGACGCGTTACAATGTGAATTATAATATAGAGATGGAAAATATACAATACTATTTTCTGAGGTACTATCGATTCCGAAATGAGTCCTTTAATCTTTCTGAATGTCAAATTATTTCGAGATTTCAAGAAGCATTTATAAAATTAAAGTTTGCTTTTCTGCCACTGATTCTAAGAAACGTTTTCGAGTAGTTTTTATAGTGCATTAATAAATTTTTGCAACCCGGAATGTAGGTTTTTCGAATGAGAACATTTTCAAGTGAACATTTCAGGTTCAATAAACGTGTTTTACAGACAAATATGACTGATTAATATTAATCTTTAAAATAATATTATTTAGTTATTCTTGCATGTAACATAAAATTTTTAATTGTAAGTCAACAACATCCTAAAAAACGACATTCCGGTTCGAGAAAACTTGTTAATATACTATAAAATCTACTCGGAAACGTTTCCGAAAATCGTTGGTAGCAAAATAAGATTTCGGTTTTGTAAGCGATATTTTAATTATCCTAAATATATTTTTTATAAAGTCTTTAATGAATAAAAAAAACCGTTTACCTGTATTAGGGGGAACTCGAAAATGATTTTTGTATATATTCGATCGCGGTTATATCATAATTTCGTAGATTAAAAAAACATTTGCATTTTTTTACAACGTAGTCAAAGAAGTAGCAAAATTATTCGTAAAACGAAATATTCCTTATCTTGGGTATAACTGTAAGTTGTTTTTATTTGGAAATATAATGCAAGCAGAAATCTCATTAATAAACCTATTTTTAGGTGCTTTCGTAATTATATAAATACGTAGCACCTATAGTTGTCGTTCGGTCCGTCTGTCCGCATATAACAGAGCAAAAACTACTTAACTGATGATCTGAAATTTTAAATATATAATTGTTGCAAAATTTTGTCGAGTCATTTCAAATGTTATTAAAATCGGATGTAAAGTTTAATTACAGGGCAGTCAAAAGTTTTCCGTTACATTATGGCCAATGGGAAAAAAATATTTCAAGTTCATTTTAATGATGTTACAACAGCCTTTCGAACAGAATGAAATTGATATGCACTTAGGAAGCGCACTAAAGTATACATTCAGTAAAATATGAGGTGCAAATAATATTTAAAAAAACTGGTTATAGTACGGCAAATAACGATTATAGAACGTACCTCACTTGCCACGTTTGACATACAATTTCCAACTCGTTTACTTTGCATGTGATGGCCATGGACACGATGTTGAACTTACTTATAACCTTAGTATAATACAATAATTGTAAACTTCTAAGAAAATTTCTGAGTGTTGTTTAAAATTGGTTTCTTCGTGCAACTATATTATCGAAAATGAATATATATGTACTTTTATCCGTTTCAGTATAATCATACGCTTTAAAGAATTTATATTTAATGTTCTATGTAACTTTCTTTTCAAGATGGCAATTACTTTAGGTTTAAAGTTACATAATTTTTTAATTAGATTAATAAGAAAAAAATTCTATAACAGAATGACCATGAATTCAATTCATAAGAATTTTCGGAATTGTTGTTTTATTATTGCCGTTATCCAAGCATTCAGTCAGAACAATTAACCTACAATTTCAAAGAAAACGCTTATATTTTTTGTGTCAGCATTCCTGTGGCGTATTTTGTTTTTTTTTCGGAAAGCAGTTATTTAGTAGTTTTGCAGTTATTATGCTATTACAAATGGAATATTTTCAATAAGGAAATTTGATAGAAGATGAGTTTTATAGAGGTTACTAATAAATTTTCAATTTTCATTTCACTTCCATTATTCAGAACAAAGTTTCAGTAAATCACTTTTGTCGTAAAATTTTCAGCAGCTGAGAGTTTAAAATTCACTGAATTAATTAAAATCGTATTAAAAGATTCAGATTAATTATAATTTTGGACAATAAATGAAGAAATTAATTAAATTGCACGTATAAATCAAATTCTATCGAACCAGTATATCTTTGAGAAGTTTTATATTTTCCTTTTATATTACAACCGAAATCTACGATTAAATATGTCATTTTTTTTTAACTGATACTAAAAATCGATAAGCTCGTTGCAAATTTACCTGTACATCTATATTACACTGGTCATCAAAATTAAAGATAATGATAAAAAATATGCTCACTAAGTTAATGTTGCAACCAATGCCCAATGCTGCAATTATTTATGTTAATTAAATACTAGTGAACTCAAAATTGCATTTCCGCACATAAGTTAGCGTCGGAAATATGCAAATTAGATGATTGACAATGTGGTGCGCAAAGGACGTATGTTGGTATTCTGGTCTGTAACGTTGTTTAAAGAGAATGTGGTGTCTGAGTGTGATCAGTATTTATCAGTTATGTCTCAAAGGCATCATTTAAGTTAAGGTCAAAAGTGGCGAATAATTGGTAGAATCGAGGAAGGTAAAAAAAAATTGGAGGTCGCCCAACATTTGAATATCCCTCAAAGTATCATACCAAGAGCTTCGAGCAGCTTTTTAAGCACCGTATACGTTGACAGATAGTCTAGTCAAGGGAGACCAAGAGCAACAATTGCATTCGAAGGCCGTTTTTTGTAATTGTGGCTCGAAGAAACCGCGAAGCGACTACAAGAGATTTGGTTTCAGACCTTCAGGCTGCCACAAGAACACGAATTAGTCGTTTTACCGCTGTACAAAGGCTTAACGAGATAGACTGTATGCGAGAAAACCAAAAGTTTGTATCCCACTCACTCCAGCTTCCGAAGGGGCCCGTTTAAACTGTTGCTGTCGTCATGTTCTATGGAGTCAAGAAGACTGGGCTCGAACGGGATATTTCAAATGAAAGGGCAAGTTGCGTCTTCTGTCATCTCTTCAGATCAAAACACGTCTAGAATCTGTGCTCAGACTATACCTGGACTCGTCACTAAACAAAACTTGAGCCCATTTTTCTTGCCTCGATTGAACTTGACGAGGACAACAGTTTAAACGGGCCCCTTTGGAAGCTGGAGTGAGTGGGACACAAACTTTTGGTTTTATCGCATACAGTCCATCCTTTTTTAGCCTTCATGCAGCAGTAGAATGGCTAATTCAAGTTCTTGTGGCAACCTGAAGGTCTGAAACCAAACCTCTTGTATTCGCTTCGCGGTTTCTTCGAGCCACAATGACAAAAAACGGTCTTCGGATGCAGTTGTTGTTCTTGGTATCCATTGACCAGGCTGTCTATCAACAGATACAGTGCTTAAAAAGCGGCTCGAAGCTCTTGATATGACACTTTTGGGGATATTCAAATCTTGGGCGACCTCTATTTGTTTTTGATCTTCCTCGATTCTACCAATTATTCGCCACTTTTAACCTTAACTTAAATGATATGTTTGAGCCATAACTAATGAATACTGATCACATTCAGACTCCACATTCACTTTAAACAACACTACAGACCAGAATTCCAACATACGTCCATTGCGCACCACATTGTCATTCATCTAATTTGCATATTTCCGACGCTAACTTATGCGCGGAAATGCAATTTTGAGTTCAATAGTATTTAATTAACATAAATAATTTCTGCATTGGGCATTGGTTGCAAAATTAACTTAGTGAGCGTATTTTTTCTCATTATCCTTTAATTTTGATGACCAGTGTAAAAAAAAAAATTCGTATCTTTTGATTTATACAAATTAGTATCATCCTTACTTAAGTAATATATATTAAAACTTTTTAAATACGGGTAATTGTGTTTCTATAGAGTTCAATTCACACTAGAATTAAAATAAATAAATAAATAAATACAAAGTACCCAGTTTTACATTTTTTTCCACAAAATTTTTAAAAGCAAAATTGCATTCATAAATTATACTAAAATGGTGGTTAAAATGAAATACGATAAATGATAGACGAATGGCCTTCAAAGAGTTAAAAACGATAATGCGGAAGTACAATTTTAAATTTTAAAACAACTTTTATAGAATACATAAAGAGTATTTTATTTTATTTTTTATATTACAGAAGGAGTTTACAAAGAAATATATTTTAATGTTTGTTTAAACTTGAGATAATACACAAAATTGTAATAACGACTAATTTATTTATTCAGAATTCAAAATAATTTATTTTATTTTGACGTACCAGATAAGTAGAAGAATGATTAATAAACCTTTGTTTATTTTAAGCATTATGGTTATGGATCGGGAAGTGATTAAGCGATTTAGAACCCGTATGTATAACGACCACATCGCATAATAAATGTAATTAATCTATGGAACTATTAGAGGTGTTTCTAAAATTAATTACATTTTGCGTAGAAACAATGTAAAAATAATTTCTTATCTTCTTAATTCTTTAAAAAAATAATTAATTAATGTTTATAAAATGTATTTTTTTTTTTTTGCAAGTTGTTATTTTTTGTGTATTAGAATTACATTGTTTATTAATATATCCTTAAACTGGCGAAGGATACGAATATATAAATTTAAATTCTGCCTAAACTCCACATCGATATAATCAATTTGACTACATTTTTATAAGGTGTTTCGATTGTATTGATGTAATATGAAATCTGTATTTACTGCCTGCGTGATGAATTATAGTTTGTCTATTGTATTTTAATGTCTGATAAAATATCTAATACACAACTTGGCATTTTACAAACTTATTTAATAAACTTTATTTAACAACTTATTTTTAATTTATTCAACAAATTTTAATGTATTTCGACTTAAATATATATATCAATTGGATATTTTGTTTTTGATACGAAGTGCTTAAAACGCCAAAATAATTTTTTGAAATGTTAATATGCAAAACATAAATAAAACACAACATAATAAATAAAATAAAATTGAAATACAATAAAATAGCAAAGTAATTTTATATTTATGAAAATTGAATAACAAATTTAAACAATCTTCAATCGAAATTTATTAACAGAATCAGTAAAAATGGATACTAAATTATATTATAAGTATAAAAAGAAAAAAAGTTTTTTTTTTTTTTTTTTTTTTTTTTTTTTTTTTTTTTTTTTTTTTTTACACTCTTTTATTAAGCATTCAATGTTCATGTTATAAACCACGCCTAATTTGACTGCAATGCATTATTTTTTTCAAAGGGTTCCATTGCCAAACAATTATTTGGCATTAGCATCGAACACAAGTAAGAAAAATTCGCGTTTTTTTTTCTTTTTCTGTAACAATTGTTAGAAAGCGGAAGAAAAAGAATTTATTAAAACTACAGTAAAACCTCCCTAAAGCGACCGCGTTCTGTTCCAATAATAATTGGTCGCTCCGAGAGGTGGTCTCTTAATGGAGGTCTTGTTTAAATCTAGATTTTAATTGTTGAAAAAAGGTAACAATTAATGTTACTAAAATTCATTTTTCACATTAGGAAAAAATATGAAAATTTAAGCATAAAAACTAAACTTAATTACAAAAGTTAATTACTGTAGAGTTTAAAAAATGAATACATTGACGTTTGCTTTAATTTTATGGTTTTATCTTTTATAACTTTTATTTCCAAGTCCTTTCGAAGTTCAGCAAATAAATGCAATTTTTTTTCCGTCGGGAACAAATATTGACGATTTCATTAATTTATCTATTTCTTTGAGAATTTCCTGGCAAAATAGGGCAGTGGAGTTTATTGACCGTTATCCTTAATTTGTCGTCAGAGTTAAACTTATTGCCTAAAAAGGCACAAAGGAGTTTAAACACTTAAAAGTTACCGGAATAAATAAAAATTCTAAACTTAGTTTAGAAGTTTGATGAATAATGCGCTCCTCGGAATTATTTTTCTAATAAAACCTTCTTCAAACGACCAGGAAAAAAAAGATTTTTTTTCATTTTCTTCAAAGGAATTGGTCGCTCATGGAGGGATTTCAACTGAGATGGTCTCTGAATAGAGGTAAATTAGTATTGAGCCTGTGGGAATAAATTTCGTTCAATGAAAAAAGGATCGTTCTGGGAGGTGGCCGCTTAATGGAGGTGGTCGCACAGGGAGGTTTCACTGTATACTAGTCCAGTGGTTAGGGGGTTGAATTGGGAATAAATTTGGAGAAAGCTGGAAATTGTTTTCATCCCTTCAGTTTAGGTCCAGAATGAATATGCTATGTTTTCCCCCTCGTATTAAGTGAGCGTTAGGAAATAAGTATAGATTTATAGTCAAAAAATATGTTTTATTTAAGTAATATAACAATATCGCAAAACAACTAATTCTATCAAAAACATTGTCAATACAAATGTTGTAGAGCTTAAAATTCTGAGTAAAATGAGTACCTACACTTAATATTTTTGTTGAACATTAAGATCACATTTCTACTTCAAAGTTTTAGCCCCATGGCCAGGGTTTGGATTAGAATTAATTAGGGGAAAACTGGAAATTGTTTTAATCCCTTCAATTGAGGAAGTGATTGAAGAAATGAGTTTCAAAACTCGGCTTATCCAGAAAGTCAAATTTTGGGAAATCGCGAAAACTCTCTGACTGCGGTCATTGGTTGCCACTTTTAACCTATATTTTACAATAGCAGAAATGCATATTAAAACTAGCAGACGGGGGGGGGGGGGGCTTTTTTGCAGATTCTAGTGTTTTTTCGATGCAAGTTCACCAATTACATTCCGGATAAGTCGAGTTTTGAATCCCACGTCTTCAATTAAAATGACAGTACTAAGCGTATTTTATAGCGCTCTGTAATTGCGAGAATGAAACAAACTTTTGTAACATGCTTCAACAAGACGTTGGACGAAGGTACCTGCAAAACAAAAATCAGAGCCAGTCACTAATAGCCCAGTGGTTAGGGGCTTGAATTCGGAATTAATTAGGGAAAGCTGGAAATTGTTTTATTCCCTTCATTTTAGGCCTAGAATGAATATGCTATGTTTTCCCCCTCATACTAAGGGAGCGTTAGGAAATAAGTCTAGATTTACAGTAAAAACACACGTTTTTTTTAAGTACCATAACAATATCGCAAAACAACAAATTCTATCAAAAAAATTGTCAATACAAATGCTGTAGAACTTAAAATTCTGAGTAAAATGAGTACCCACACTTAATATTTTTGTTGAAAATTAAGGCCACAATTCTACTTCAAAATTTTAGCCCCGTGGTCAGGGAGTTGAATTCAGAATTAAATAGCGGAAAACTGGAAATTGTTTTAATCCCTTCAGTTTAGGTCTAAAATGAACGTACTCCGTTTTCTTCCTCGTAATTGATGAACGTTAGAAAATATGTACATGTTTATTTTCGAAAAATACCTTTTTTTTAATTACCTTAACAATATCTCGATACAGCTAACTCTATAGTAAAACATTGTCAGTACAAATGTTGTAGAGCTTAAAATTCTAAATTAAATGAGCACCGACATAAATATTTTTGTTTAACATTAAGGTCTAAATTCTATTTCAAAAGTTTGCTTTAATCGCTATTCAAGAGCATGAAGCCAGGAGAGATCAAGTTAATTTAACAATATCTCAAAACAGCTAACTCTATCAAAAAATTGTCAGTACAACTATTGTAGAGCTTACAATTCTTAATAAAATGAGTACACACATTAATATTTATGTTCATAATTAAGGTCGCAATTTATTTCAAAATTTTGCTTTAATCGCTAATCAAGTCCTTGAAGCCTGGAGAGATCAAGTTGATTTAACAATATCTCAAAACAGCTAACTCTATCAAAAAATTGTCAGTACAACTATTGTAGAGCTTACAATTCTTATTAAAATGAGTACACACATTAATATTTATGTTCCTAATTAAGGTCGCAATTTATTTCAAAATTTTGCTTTAATCGCTAATCAAGTCCTTGAAGCCAGGAGAGAGCAATATCTCAAATATAACAATCTACAATATCTACAATATATACAATACCTCAAAAAAGTTAACTCTATCAAAAACTTTGTCAATACAAATGTTGGAGAGCCTAAAATTCTGAATAAAATGAGTAGACATATTAATATTTATGTTCAATATTAGACCGCAATTTATTTCAAAATTTTGCCTAAATCGCTAATCAACTGTTTGAAACCCGGACAGACCAAGTTTTGAGTCCACCCTGCTTCAATTTTTATATACATGCATTTTTTTTTTTAAATTTCTGTCCTATGTGGAATGGATTAAAACAATTTCGAGCTTTCCCCAAATTAATTTCGAATTCGGCCTTTTTTTCATCCCCTACCACTTGGCCCGTAATCAAGAGGCTAAACCGTAATTCTCAAAATTTCCAAAATAATGAATTAAAATAATTGCAAAAACATCGTAAATGCCTCAATAAATAAATAAATGAAATACATGTACATAAAAATTAGAAGCAGGGTAGACTAATAACCGGGTACTCAAAGCTCTTGATCAGCAATTTATTTTAAACTTTAAAGCAGAATTATGCGCTTAATTTTCAACAAACATATTAAGTGTGGGTTCTCATTTTATTCAGAATTCTATGCTCTTCAACATTTGTATTGACAATCTTTTTGATAGAGTTAGTTTTTTGTTGAGATATTGTTATGGTAATTAAAAAAACCTGTTTTCCGACTGTAAATCTGTACATATTTTCTAACGCTCCCCTACTACGAGGGGGAAAAACTTAGCATATTCGTTCTAGACCTAAACTAAATGCATTAAATCAATTTCCGGCTTTCCCCTAATTAATTTCGAATTCAGTCCCCCCCCCCCTACCACTGGGCTATATACATCTTGCTCCATTTCTTTTATAAGTTACGGTAACACAAAAAAATAAACTCTAATTAAACTAACTTTTTAGGATTTCTAAATTGATTTCTCATTGTATAATCTTAAATTAATTAATATTAAAATATTAATTGATAAGAATATCACATTTTTATAAGAATATCACACTTTTCATTTTTTATCAGTAAATGATTTTCTATTATTTAGCCTTTAAAATGTTTATTTGTAGCAGTTTCACAACCATTGGGCCGATTTCGACGAGTGTTTATTGGCGCAACATTAAATCCGATGTCTTTGCAACTCATGTATATTTGTACGAATTACAGGGGCTATAGCCAGATTTATCACATGTGACGCTCTAAGGAAAAATTACCTTAAAATTAATGTATTAATTTATAATTTAATTATATAACCATTAAAATGTTGAATTGTCATACGAGACAAACACATGTGAACCTATTTTGTATAATCCTATAATATCAGGGTGGTGTGTTAAATTAGATTACAAAATTCTACTTTGACATACAAAACCAGGTTGGGATAAATAAAAGAGTGTCAAAAAGTAATCATGATACAACGCTATTACTAAACACTATAATTTTGAATACATAAATTATTTTTTTAATTATAATTTTCATAATGATAAGAAAACAGGAATTTTATTTAAAGATCACACACATAAGCTTTGTTAGAAAGAGGTGTACAGAATAGATTTTTTTATGAAGTGTCACAAAAGGTACGTACAAAGAAATTACACTGAGAAAAATGAAGCCCTAAAAAATGAGTAAATCAATGTACTCATATCGAATTGAGTGTACTTTGATAAAAAATGAACATATGTTTTCTCAATTTTGAAACATCACATGTTATCAAACCCAAACAAACCTGTACCTTTTGTACCCTGTAATGGTTTATTTCATTTATGGCGGCCTCAAAAATGTTCATGATGCTTCAAATATTAAATTATGTACAGCATTTTAAAATAATTTAAAAGTGCTTACAAATAAAACTCTTGTTATAAAAATATTCGATTTGGGTATCTTTCTAATAATTTTCCAATTTTTCTTAATAAATAATCAATTAAACGTTTCTTGTTAACAATTTAGAACGGAAAATAAATATTAGTACATTTTTACTTTTATTTGTAGGTTCAGAGGGGCAGTACATAACGATTCATATTTGAAACCAACCATATGATCAGAAATGAGTATATGTGTTTCTCAATTTTGAGTACATCGGAGCTATTTTTAGTACGTCACGTATTTAAAATTGAGTAGTTTTTACTCAATTTTGAGTACCCATTTTTTTGTGTATCATTTATCAAAAATTACTCCTTTAATCTTGTTCGTATACGTATAGATATGCCTTTGAATTCCATAAAGTTAATATAAACATGATAAAACTAAAATTTATTTTTCAAATTTAAATGTGAATTTATAAAACATCGACCAAAGAATTTTATATTAATAAATGAACTTAGAAAAAAAATCTCATTTAAAAAATATATATTTCTTTAAACTCACGCAACATAAAATAATACACAAAACTATTATAAGCCTCAATTTATTCTCGCAGGAATAGAAATAATTTATCTTTTTTCCGAAACAATATGCCCGTAAAAAAATGATTAATAAACATGTTGTTTACTTTGATTGTTTTAGTTATGGAAGCAATTTAAAACATGAAATATTACACAACGACCACATCTTGTAATAAATAAGAGCAAGTTAAGAAGATTTCAAAGGTTTATTTATAATCAGTTGCTCCTAGCATCGGTACTATCGAAGAATTAATAGACGAATATATTCTTAAACAATTTCCATTTAGATTGTGTAAATAATTAACTAAAATGTAAAGAGATTATGTTAAAGTTTAATAAAGTTAAAGTAGACACATGAGTTTTATAATTAACGGTCTTCATGACAAAATTGTTTATTAAATAGCAATGCTATGCATTTCACGTATGCATTCACAGATATTGTTAATGTCACATCCGATTTTAATTAATAACATTGTCAAAACTTTTTTTTTTTTTTTTTTTTTTTATAAGAACGAATGAAGATTCAAAAATTTTTTTTGAGCCCTCCGCTAACAAAAGGCATGCAAGACTCTCCCCCACTTAATATTCGACAATAAGGCTCCGCATGTATCGTCAGTTCTCATTTTTGTTTAGGTAGAATTTCTAATCACTTTGTAATAATCCGTATATTATTATCCGTTATATTTTTAAGTAACTAATTATTTAAATAAATAATTAAAACTAATAACACTGGCCGGCATCAAAATCCTCTCTGTAAAAATTATAGTTGACCCCTATAGATTTCACTCTGCTAAATAAAAATATGGTAACGAAATTAATGTATCACGTACTATTTTTTTGATAGGGGGTGTGATTTTAAAATTAAGGTATTTTATATCTCGCTAAAATATAAGTGAAAATTTTGTAAACCATAAAATGTGGATAATAATATGTAAATTGCCTGTAAATAAACGTATAATATGATTACCCGAGTTACAGTGGCATAAGGATTGAAAATATATTAGTGGATAACAAACAGTAAATTAGGGCATGAAAAGGTGGGGGGGCTAAAAAGAAAAATGCATGATACAAATATCAACAAACTAGGTTTTCATGCTATAGTTTATCAATTTGATACGTTAGATAGTGAAACCACTTATTCATGATTTTAATTTTATCTAGCATTGCAAATTAATATAATAATCCTTCACTATTTGTTACCATTTTCAAACTGTTCCTCAAAAAAAAATTGTACATTCTGGAAGTATTTGGATAACATATTTAGAATTAGTAATATTAGATCTGTACATTTTACATATTTAGTTTGCAGGGAAGAATTTTTTTTTAATTTTTTTGCACACCAGTGTAATTAAAAGATTCTTTTGTAAAAAAAAAAAAAAAAAAAGAAAAACTTTTGAAATTGTTTTAATTTAATTAAAATATACTCATAAAATTTAGTTATAATTTTTAATTTAAAATTATTGTATATAAATACATAATAAATTAACAAGAAAAATAACAAAAGCATTAGTTTATTTTATAAAAAGCTAGTTTATTTATCTTCTTCCCAAAGTATCTTACTCTAGGAAAATAATTAAAATAATTGTTTACTTTGAGTGTTATAGTCATGGATTATGTAGTTATTAAACAGTTGTGATTTCACGTATAACGACCGCCTCATTTAATAAACGTGGTCAAACTTTGGAGATCGGAAAAGGTTCCTTAAAAATTAATTACCTCATGTATTGGTCTTTCGGAAAAATTAATTAAAATTTCAATATTTAAGGGGATTTGGATTTGTATGTTGTGTGACAGTTTAAATAAATAATCGATAAATTAGAATAAAATTTATTATATTGTATGGGAATGTTGCGTAAAATATTTTGTGAGGGACTACATAAAATTCCAATCTTTGCATATTTTGCGCAAGGAAAAAAAAGAATTTATGATATGCCTATATAATGAAAATGTTTGTCATTATAATTGTAAATAAAACCACAGTATTTTGACTTCTAATATTTCTTGCATATCCTAAATACAGTAGAACGTCGATTATCCGAAGTAATTCGGACCGACTATCTTTCAGAAAATCGAAATTTTTGGATAATCGAGAATGCTTCAATTTTAAGATTAAGGATAAATATATGCGGTATTTCTTATTACGATAACAAGTTCTTAATAAAAAATAAAGCAATAGCAAAATAGAAACAAGAATTAATTAAGTAAATTTTTATTTTGAAATTGCGTACCGTTTACATATTTCTTTGTCGCAATTTCGATTGCTTTTGCTTGAAGCTCTATCACGAAGTTTTTAAATCTTATCAGTTCACCAGTATGAACAGTCTTTCTGCCAAACCTTTTTCAAAACATTCTAAAGCTTCAGAATTGATAATTAATTCGTTAAATTACGCAGCTTAGGGGAACTCAAGTTAAATTCAAAGGAATTCTAAGAAAGGAGATCAAAAATATTTATACACAATCGTGGGTCGGTTGGTTGTTTGGTTGGTTGTATGAGGTTTTATGGCGCAAAATCCCTTAAGGGGCATGCTGCGCCAAAACACTCGTCGTTCGGAAACGACCGCTTGCACACAAGGAATATGATAAAGGAATATAATGGTTTTAAAAAAGGAGCTTTCAAAATGGATTTTGCACACAACAAATGTGATAGTTAAAAAAAGAAGGTTTAAAATCGGATTTGGGTTAACCGAGAATTTCGGATAAAAGAGGTTCTACTGTATACATATTTTAATCTTTTGAACTTTCATTTTCAATTTTGTTTTTGTTTATATATATATATATATATATATATATATATATATATATATATATATATATATATATATATTTATATATTACTAAATGATAAAACTACTTTCTGATTACCTGATAGGAAACGAGGATCTCTATTTTACAGTGTGCAGTTATTGTTTTCAAATTTTCAAAACGGAGTGAAACGCACACGAACAAAAATCTATATTTACAAGATTAATGCAGCAATACTTTGATTTGTATATGCTCAAGTCTTACAAACGGTCTGTGTATTAGCGCCATCGATAGTCATAAAAAGGTATAACAAATACATTTGCTTTTCTGTTGAAATATATATATAAGGTACAAAAACTGAGTGCAATAAAAGTATATTAATAATAAAATTTTATGATTTAATAAAAGTATATTTCTAATGCAATTGTACGATAGAATTGCATAACTACACATTATACAATTATTTATAAATTATATAATGTGCATGTGCGTATGTGGAAGATATAACAAAAGAAGAAAAAAGAAAAATAGTTTTTTTCGGATCAAAATTCACAGGACAGCAAAAGATGTAGGTAAGAATAGTTTTGTCTGATATCTCTCAAATGAAAAAAGATTTCCTTTTAGGTGAAAAGAACATATGCGGCAGATGGTTCTGACAGAATTATTCAGATCTAAAGAAAATACGATAGTAGTGCAACGGAAAATCTAAATAAATAAAAAGTTTCTTTACGAAATAAAAAAATAGAATATTTTAATATTTATATAGTTAAAAAAAATCAAATACAACATAAGTTTTTTTCCAAGACGTTTCTAGACTTTGATATAAGGATTCCGGACCATTTTTTGATTTGCCTCTAAGTAAATGGCTGAGATATAGCATTTTAAAATTCTAGGATGGCTGACACTTTGAAACAATCTAATTTCTGACATGCTATGGCACTATTCTTCATTAACAAAATTGTGACAGATCATGCGTACAAGGCATATTAAGGTCTCTACCGCCTATGTTGGCCAGTTTTATCGGCCTTTTTTTATTACGACAACTTAAAAAAAAATTCAATTTAAAAAAAAATCTAAAAGATGAAAAAAAAAAGTGAAATTGAAAAGGTTTTTTCTATGAAGTGTTTGACCTTGATACAAGACTTTCAGAGCATTTTTGTTTTTCCTTTATCCTGGAAAAAGTTTTAAACAATGTTTAATTTAACATTACACAATGTTCAAAGTACCTAAAATATGACAAAAATATTTAAAAAGATGTTAAATTACTTTAATATTTCTTTGTACTTTCAGCTATAAACACAGCGTTCATCAGAAAATACAAAAGTACTGTTATTAACGTCTAATTTTTCAAATTTCACGTAGTTGTTGTCGAAAGGAGTGAAAGTGAAAGTCAATTTTTAACTCGTTTAATTCGTGAATAACAGTATTTTTGTATTCTCTGACGAAGGCTGTGTTTATAGATGAAAGTGCTAAGAAATATTAAAGTAATTTAACATATTTTTGAATATTTTTGTCATCTTTTAAGTATGGACTTTACCCACGAATGGCAACAGCCACTCTCTGCGGGGGAAAAACCCTCCGAAAAAGACTGTTTATTGGACGAAAAGGGAGCAGTGTTGAAATGTTCTTCACACCTATTGGTGTTTTTTTTTCATCTTACCCGCGGGTGACGTCACATGTGTAAAGTCCATTTTGCACATAGTGTAATTTTAAGTTTTACTGTTTAAAGATGAATTTAGCATTCTATTTATTTATTTGCTGATATAAAATGTTTGTTTGGTATAGTCTGAAATTCTTGGGTGGCTACCATTTTGAAATAATTAGGTGTTTGTCATGTGATAGCACGCGTATTTATCAACTGATCTGAATGTGACTGATCATCTGTATAGGACATAACAAGGTCTCGAAATTCTAGGATGGCTGGCTTTTCCATAATGAGGTTTCATTTATAAGCTTTAGAAACGTAGTTACTCGCAAATGTACTTTAATTGTTGTAAGCATTGTTGTTACTCCGATTCATTTAAAACTACGTTATTACATCCGCCAGCTGGAAATTTTTTCTAAGCTTTGCGCTTTTTTTATACAAAAATAAATCACCATAAAGGTAGCCAAGTTGAATATAGCTGACTAATATGGAAAAATTCTCATCCAGTATCATACAGTAATTTCCGGCTTATAATCCGCGGATCACACAATCATATTTTGACCGATATACATTATTTATGAAATTTATTACTAAAAATTAAAGCTGAACATATGGTAGTAGATTTGCTACCATGGACAGTAGAGGGTTAAAATCCCATATCTCAGGTAATACGCATTCAATGAAGCTATACGATAGAGTGTTTGAAAGGTAACAGCTTATAGAATATTCTAGTTGCAAAGGTAACGTCATCTGTTTATTCAGTCAAAAGTTAGTGCGTTTTAAAAATGGAGATTCCAAAAGGTCATTTTCATCATATTTTGCTTTTTACTTCCAAAAAGTTAAAAATGCAACACAGACTCATCGATAATTTTGTGGTGTTTATGGTAATGAGTGCTTAAGTAAACGCCAGTGTCAGAATTGGTTTTCTCGTTTTCGTTCAGGAAATTTCGATGTTAAAGATGAACCTCGCCCTGGCGGGCCAATCGTGAAAAAAGTCAATAAATAAAAAAAATCGACGTAGATCAACATGTTTCATCTCGCGACTTCACTACGGAACTAAACATCGACCAAAAAACAGTTTTGAATCATTTAAGGTTAGTTGGGGTAACTGGACCCACGAGGTAACTGGGGCATAGGCTATTTTATAAAAAACTGTTGATGTTTTTTAATTTATGGCTTTTGCGAACAATGCATCTTAATCTCTACTTCCTAAAACAACGTGTGTCAACTGAATCATAACTCTCACTTAGCTGTGATAGGTTGTCAAAAATTTACGTTTCTTTTTTACAAAACAACGTCAATCTGGTTGAACTTCCTCGGCTTTTTATTAAAATACTGTAAGTACCTTTATTAAACAATCATTTTTTTTTTAAGATTAGGCATATAACTACATTAATATTATTAGGTATCTATACATATTTACTTCATGTTTCAAATGTAAGCCCGGTGTCCCAGTTACCTCATAAATTTTTCAAGAATAGGGTAACTGGACCATGCTGGATCCAGTTACCCCAATAGCTATAAATAATATTTTTGAGTTTCTCTTACTACGGGAAATAAATTTCTCCGTTGTTTTTTGCTCACAATAAAGAAAATTATAGAATACTTTATTAAAATTACGTAATAAAATTAAAAAAAGCATATTGGGTGGTATCAAACCACATTTCTTGACCTCTTGAGAGGCGGTGATGCCGTTATGGCATCACATAATTTTAATCCCTAATTGCCACATTGGCACCGGAATTTTATAATGAAAATTTCACCTTTATTAAGTACGCGAGAATATACTTTTACTTGTTTACAAATAGATTCTCTTGTAAATACTTGTGTCATTAAATTATTTCAACATTTTTTTTACGAATGCAAGTACCTTGCCCCTGAAAGCGAGGTAGCCAAACCTTGAAATTATACGATAACATGAGTCGCATTCTATAGGAAAACTTTTATTGTTCCTACGACTATTTTGAAAATAATATCTTCATCGCACCTTTATTTAGGATATGTTAAATAAAATGATCATGAAAGTAACTCATTAAGGGTTCTGGTAGGAACAATAAAATTTTCCTTGTATAATGCGACTTGGATACAGATAAAGCACTTAAGTACTTACATAGCCGTTTGTTCACAGATTTACCTTGCTATTTTTTCTTTAAAATACCCATTTGACTTTTATACTTATTACCTATACTAAAGTATATACGTACTTACTTAATTTTTATGTTTTTGGTATAAATAAATCTAATATTTTCACTTTTAGAGCTTTTTTTAGGCACATTGACAGCGAAGGTTTCCCTTACAACGCTCTTTAGCTGATATATAATTTACATGATCTGCCTGGTTTAATTTTTTTAAGTTGTTTACACTTTTTCAAACAGGACTTGATATCCCATATGAAAAAAAAATAAATAAATAAACGCGTGTGGAACATAGACTCTCCTGGTCCACTTACTCCATTTTTATGGGGTAAATGGACCCAGAAGGAAAGAAAGATGAAATATGCATATTTTTATATTTTTAAGTCTTAAAATGTAATTTTGAGCATTTCTGTCTAATAGAGGAAACACAACTGAACACATTTACAGAAGTTCATAAAGGTATAAATGTTTTATTTTGTAAGAACATTACTAACTTTCGTATTTTTGTTATTACACCATTTATTCTATTGCATTACATCATACTTGTTAGCCCTTTCAGGGGCAAAACCTTTTCAGTGCTAAAGTGTTGAAGTAAATAATTGGCTCCGGGATTGACCAACAAATTTATTTGTAAATATGAAAAGGCTATATTTCACATACATTTAAATGTAAAATATTTTACCAAAATGCTGGTGCCATTGCGGCGTTAGGGAATTAAAATTAAGTGGTTTCATAAACATATTACCGCCTATGAAAGGGTTAATGTGGGATGGTGCAATTAGAAATTGACTTTATTTCGGGTGAGATTCTATTTTGAACAATTCAGGTTATATCGAGAACGAAATAATCTTAAAAATATGAGGTGAACATAAACCACATTTGCACAATTTTTGTTTTTTAAATTTTCGAATTTTTTGAAATAATTAATTGTTTTCTTAATTTTTTGCGTAATTATAATTTTGTTTACTTTAAGAAATAAGCAATTTGTAATAATTATAAAAATGTTTTATTCATACACCAAAGCGTATCAACAGGTATATTTTTCGCAAAACATCGTAAAATAGATAGCTTTTTATATAGGGGTCATGTGACCACTTTCGGTAGGAATAGGTATAAAAAATATCGGTACGTTTAATGTTAATGGTGTACAGCTGGTTTCAAAATAGGCTTGTGAAAATGCCTTGGTTAAGTTTCTCGCCCAGAAATCTCAGAAGTTCTACAGTGACAAAATTATGTTTTTACGAGAAAAGTAGTGGCAAAAGGTCATCGATCAAAACGGCATTTGTATCATTGATTAGTGTTATATGAATAAATTCGCTTTGAAAAACAAGAAAAAAAAAACGAAATTAATTTTTCCTCAACTCAATATATCTTCAAATGTATATTTTTCTTTGTTGACTCCTTCAAACAGTATAAGAAAAAATAAATATATTAAGAAACGGAAATGAAATAAAAAATCATGTTTTTTTAATAAATAAATAACATTGAATATAAAGCTAAAACGAAAACTTTATCTAGAATATTTAGGCCTTTTCTCAGCTGAAACTTTGAAATTACTTCAATATATATGGTGAAATAATTAAACTGACAGTACTCAGTGTTTTCTTTAGAGCGATCTAATTGCGAGATTTGTGCCAAATTATATAGGGTGATCAGAAAAGATTAGGGATTCCGCGAAATAAATATTTAGTTCAAAATGTCAACACTAGAAGATATGTGTTGCTGAATGTTTCGTCCCCAATCTTGTTTAATCATCCGATAAATATTGGCTCCATTCTCACAATTAGATCGGTGTATACAGCGCGCTGAGCACTGTCAGTGTAATATTTCATTAATTAATATTCTTATAATTAAAAACATTAATAGTATAATATTAATTGTATTTTGTTACTATTTTAATATTTATTTTATTTATTACTAATAATACTATTATTAATATTAATAATATAGCTATTATTTTACTATTATTACTATTGTATTGCTACTATTACTATTAATTTATATTACTATATTTAAACGGACAGCACAAAGCATGTACAATAGCACAATATATTTGAGAGAATGGGACCAACTTTTTTAGGGTGATTAAATAAGTCATTGGACGAAGGTTTCTGTAAAAAAAAACAGCACCACACATCTATAAGGATGACTTTAACAACGGTTTTAATGTTTTCCTAAAATATATCCAAGCACCAATTTTAAGTACCACATTACTTTTATAAATATTCTTGTCCAATAGAAAAAATATATATATTTCCTATACAAACGAAACAACTGCATTAACGCATTCGTGAAAAACACGAAATCCACTTTTGGAACAAGATTCAAAAGACAAAAACGAAGCATGCATAAGTATATTTTACAAACTTGGCGAACAGAAACGTCATAAGACAATTAGATTGGAAAAGGAAGAGACATTTTATTTAATTTTTAATTTCGCTAATAATATTTGTTCAAAAAACATGTAACTTAGTATTGGAAGATTTTCTAATTTACGTGATAGATGTTCCTTACTAAAAGAACAGGCATTCTTTCTTTTTTTTCCCACAATGCATAAAATCCTTAGTCATACTTTATTTTAAGCAATTTAAATGTGATTTCATTGAAATATATATGTATATATATATACGTGTGTGTGTGTGTGTATGTGTGCGTGTGTGTGTACATTAAATTCAATCCATTTATTGGATTTATTTATAAACTAGCCGCCTTCGCCCGCTACGCTGGTCGGTTTTTCTAAAAAAAAATCTTGAATGAAACAAAATATATCTGTGAATTTGATCATGCGTTTTAAAGCAATATGGACCTGGTGTATCCAACCGAATTGCTGAAAGCTCTATGAATGTCATTACGCTATTATATCTTTTATTGAGTCATACAAAATTTAAACTGTTAAGGATCAATGGATCAATTTCTTTAGTTGATCTGTTAGTGTAGGATTCGGTAAAGGACAATAGAACAATATGTAATATACTAAAAGCGTTCATATCAATGCAAGTCTCATCAGAATCTGTTAATTGGACTGATTGAAAAGGCTGATCGTTCATAATAATTGGGTTCACCCAATTCTAGAACTTTCATCTATAATTCTACAATCAAGCAACCTAACAACCAAGCAACAGCAAATGATATGTGCTTTATACTAAAACATTCACTGAAAAATTAACTAACCGATCAAGTTGCATCGAAATCCACTTAGCAGAATCTTTTAAACTGGAAAATATACCGAAACCTTCCCTAAAAATGATCTAATTAACCATTTAAATCCCATAAAAATTCATTCAGTGGAACCTTTAAAAAAAGCAAATCTTTCAAAATTGGGTTCATCTGATTTAGAACTTTCAACATAATTATTTAACTAAGCAACGTAGAACGTTATGTTTTATACTAACATCTTTTCTGAAAAATTATCTAACAATGTAAGTCCCGTCAAAATCTATTCAGCAGAACTCAAGATATATGCGGCCGGAATGAAATTTCTCTTTGCATTATATACAGGGTGTTCCGTTAAAGGGGTCCAATATTAATAGGGGTAATAGAGGAGATCACATGGAGCATAAATCAGTATATAAAGCCTGGTCGGATCTCAATAGTTTTCAAGTTACAGCAAATAGAATGAAAATTCGGAAAATTGTAAAAGAACCCTCATTGCTAAACTATCGATAATGCTACATAAAAACGAAGCACATATTTAGAAAGAGCAGAAAAAAAACCTACAAAATGACATCAATTGTATTAAAATAGCAATATTTATTGACGAGTTACAAGCCCTGAAACAGTGAAAAAAGTACGAAATCCAATATACATCAAAATAGTTAATCGTTAATTCCAAAAAGACAACTCTAGCTACAACAAGGAAAATGTAGTAAAATTTGGTCCATTCCGAAAACTTTCGAAAAAGCTTACAATGAACCATATCGGTTTAATTGTGTGAGAGAAATTAATCAGTTTCTTAGTTACAACTCCGCTTTCTTTGACACTAGCAAAGGTTAAACTCCGCCCATCACGATTGGAAACACCGACTTTTTAATTACTCTCAACTATACATTTTCGATCATGCTTCTTCTGAGATGCAACATTTTTAATTATTCAAGAGTTGAATGAACCAAAATAACTTTACAATAATAGTCTACATTTTAAAGTGGTCTTTTATTGATATAAAGCTTAAGTTAAATTCTTTAAAATTAAACTGGTGGTGAAAATTCGGAAATAATTAAAAATATTGCGATTTGTAACTATGCAAGAAGTTTCAGTACATGTTTTACATGGACAATTATTGTATGTATATGTGCATAATAATTTATGATAGGAAATAATAATAACAAATAGCATAATAATTTTATTAATTATAAATTTAAAAAAGACACTAAATTTTAAATTAATTCATACAAACTTTGTAATTTACAATTTGAGTACACCACAGTCTGTGACTTACAAAATACTGTGCCAAAAAGTGTTGAAAATAAAAGAAAAATGACAAATAAAGAATTACATTCCACGTACTTTATGACATATGTGAAGCATAGTCTTCTGGCCTGCGCTGCACAGTTCAATGTCGGAAGGCAGACGAACGGACATTATTATAATAGGTGTTCGAAGTTGCGCCCATTAACAGAATCGCACAGCCGACAGCGACGTCGTAAAGATTGGCGAACACGCCGAAAAACTCCGACGGAGTTGGGAATGTTTACTGCAGCGACAACGATTCGCGCTAGTAAATCCTCCGGTGTATCCACAGGCGTTTCATACACCAGCGATTTAAGGTGTCCCCAAACAAAAAAGTCTAACGGATTGAGGTCTGGAGAGCGTGCAGGCCAAGCAACAGGTCCACTGCGTCCAGTACATTTCCCAGGATATGTTGAATTGAGGTGATTGCGAACACCTATGAAAAAATGTGCCGGTGCGCAATCGTGCATAAACCACATATTGTGGCGCAATGTTGCTGGCACATTTTGCAGTAACTGCGGTAAGATATCCCGTAGGAAAACCAAGTACGTACTGCCATTGAGTACATCTGGGAGTAAATATGGTCCTATGAGATAATCGCCGAGGACACCTGCCCATATGTTCACACTGAACTTTTGTTGTGCATTCGACGGGAAAACAGTGTGCGGATTTGTATATGACCATGTGTGCATATTGTGCGTGTTTACCACGCCCTCTCTCGTAAATGTTGCTTCATCAGTAAATAAAATATTTTCCAGAAATTGTGGATTATTTTCTGTTACATTAAGCAACCAGCGTACGAATTCTGTCCGCTGAGCACAATCTGTTACTGATAACAGTTGTACCCGCTGCACATGAAAGGGGTGCATGTTTTCTGCACGCAGAACACGCCACACACTTTGGTGAGAAACACCGACTTCAGACGCAGCAGCTTGTGTACTCGTGGAGGGGTTATCTTTAAAAATATTCAGTACATCTTCTTCCATTGCAGGTGTTCGTACATGTCGAGGTTTCCCTGCATCAATGCTTGCTGTATTAAACGACCCAGTCTCCCGTAATCGTCTATCGATTTTTATGAAGAGTTTCGAACTTGGGCAACGTCTCCTTGGAAATTGCTCACGGTACATGCGCTGTGCTAGACATGCATTTCCATGAGCTTGCCCGTACATCAGATGCATGTCCGCATATTCTTCGTTAGAGTATTCCGGCATAATTATTATACATCAACTTACTACAATCCCACTTACAACAGCCTCCCTTTAACATAACGCCCACTGATGACTGCTGTTTTATTACACTTTTCTTCCTATACACATAGAAAATTTGCATAAAAAGTACTTCTTCTTCATCATCCTGAAAGTTCATGGAGGAAACGCAGCAGTCACGGAGTTTGCTTTAAGACAAGGCGAGAGCTGCACAATATGTTATTCACTTGACCAGACTGAATAATGAAAGGGTATTGATAGAGGTTGATCAGAAATGTATAATTGAAAGATATTAAAACGGGGTGTTTACAATCGTCATGGGCGGAGTTTCGCCCTTTCCGAGCGTGCAACAGTACAGAGTTGTAACTAGGGAACTGCTTGATTTCTCCCATACAATTAAACTGATATGGTTTATTGTCAGCTTCTTCGAAAGCTTTCGGAATGGACCAAATTTTATAACATTTTCATTGATGTAGGTAGAGTTGCATTTTTGGAATTAACGATTAACTATTTTGCTAAATATTTGATTTTGTATTTTTTCACTGTTTCAGAGCTTGTAACTCGCCATTAATTCTCAATATTCTAAAACAACTTATGTCATTTCGTAGGATTTTTTCTGCTCTTTCTAAATATGTGCTTCGTTTTTATGTAGCATTATCGATAGTTTAGCAATGAGGGTTTTTTTACAAATTTCCGATTTTTCATTCTATTTGCTGTAACTTGAAAATTATTGAGATCCGGCCAGGCATTATATACTGATTTATGCTCCATGTGATCTCCTCTATTACCCCTATTAATATTGGACCCCTTTAACGGAACACCCTGTATATATTGAGATAGTTAAATATAACTTTCATAAACGCGTTAACCCCTGATTATAGAACTCTCTGGGAGATAGGGGTAGGCATATACTGCATCACTTCTGAATTTTTTAAGGAACTCAGCTAAACTTCCATAACTATAGCATATATACTCTCTAGTATACCCTATATCTGTAGCGTATATCTTCCAATTTTCTTTACTGTACCACTGAGAACTTTTTCCGCATAGCTCCGTAACTGAACAACATAGAATGAATGATATGATAAATATTGAAAAAATCTCTGAAATATTATCTAACTTACTGTGCATTTAATTAATTGACTTGAAATCTTTCATAATCGAGTTCACCTAATTTTAGAACTCCCGTAGTAACTTAGAATGATAGTTTTTACATTAAACCATTTATAAACCAAATTCACTATTTAATAGTGTAAGTTCTACAAAATTCTGTTCAGTAGAATCTGAGTTATAGTCATATTTACAATATTTATTGCTCATTAAACCTTTTTTCTTCACATTTGAAATAAAATCAGTAACTGTTTTGGTATTTCCCTGTTATGCCAACACCATTGTCACCAAGCGTAATCAATTGGCACAAAAATGAAATGATACATTTGAAGTAAAAAATAATTTTGTTGAAATAGTTTTGTTGCGTTTAAAAAATATAATATTTGAAAATTACAGACTTTGATCTACCATTTTTTAAATGAATAAAAATAATGGTACTACTTGGTTATCCCGTCGACCAAAAATCTATTGCCAAACTATAAGATTAAATGCCAATAATGGTTGATCGTAAATGTCATATTCACTTGACTCTAAGCAAGTTACGCGTATTTACGTCATCAGGAGATTTTTATTTCGACGTTTTAAATGTATTTTTATTAATGTTATACTAATTTATTTATTCTTTCGTTATTTAAAAAAAAAAATTATGTCAATTTGTATAATTTGGCGAGTGGTTTGGCGGTTTTTACAATTTGGCGAAATTGGTCGACGGGTACCAGAATAAATACTTAAAATATAAGAATAAATAAATATTTTGCAAGAAATAAAATATAGTCAATTTAAACTGCAGTCTTGAAATTGTAAATGTCTTTTACTACTGAAGCATGGCGTACGTAATACCTTAGTGTCACATTGCAGAAAACATTTCATTCTTTCAATGAAGGTATTCATGGTTTTTTGAACAAAACATTTTTATATATAAATTCCCAACTTCTGAAATAATTTTATTGTAGCTTCCTCATCATCAGATAACTGCAAAATAGTAAAATCTATATCAGTATCAGTAATAAATATTTTCTATTCAAAAAATAACAAATTAAATGTTTTGCGAGATTATGATGGAATAAAATAAATTCCATCATTAAAAATTCCTGCATAAAAATATTCACGTTCAATAATTAGCAAATGTGAATGTGTGGCACGGTTTGCAATAAAAATCGTTTGCACGATTAGGGTTGAAATAAATGGCGCGATACCATACATTTTGACATGGTATCGCGACGAAAATTAGAGGTTTTTTTTTTTTTTTTTTTTTTTTTTTTTTTTTTTTTTTTTTTTTTTTTTTTTAGTTTTAGTTTTTGAGGCGTTTGAATTAATTTTCTAATTGACGAAGTTTTTTTTTATTTATCCAAAAGGATTGGTTAAAAAATTATTCAATTAGAATTTTTTCCCTTGCTATAGTAACAGAATGAAGAGAATAAGTTTGTAGAAATTATCACTTGAAAAATTCAGGTTTTGGTGCCAAATTAGAAAAATATGAAATGTCTCTCGAACTATTGGGCTTAAAAGAATTTAGTTAGTGCCATTCGATTCAGCATACAAAAATACACCAAAATATGTTATCAGTTTAAAAATAACTATAAAATCAGATTTTTAAAGAATTTTTTTTAAGTTCGTTCTCTTTTTTACCCCCCTTAGGGGGTGGAATTTTGGAAAATCCTTTCTTAGCGGCACTCTATGTCATAAGAAGTATTTTTACCCCGATTTTCAAGATTTTAGGTTCAGTAGTTTTGGCTGCGCGTTGATTAATACAAAATTCAGACTTTCTTTTATATATATAGATGTACGTGAAAAATTCTGAAACCAGATTTACACCTGTAAAACATTACTTTCTATAAAGTATAAATTTATCGGTATATATCGAAGTTTAACATCATGTCAAACTATTATATATATATATTATCCATTGATCGATATTTTGCCGCCGATCTTGATTAAATTATATCGAAGTAATTGGGCAAAATTATAATTACTGTAAAATAAAAATTGAAATTAGAATAATGGTGTTATTTATCAGGCATTTACAAAGTTTAATACTAACTGAAAGAATAAAATAAAAAAAAACTGAATAAAGACATAAAATTAAGAGCACCAAATAATATGTTATGCCGAAGTTTCAGGAACAGGTTACGTTGAATATGTAACTAAAAATATTATCTAATATTTTTTATCATTTCTCGGTTGAAACTTTGAAATCATTTCAATATATTTTGCCCGAAATGTCGAGTTTCACTTCATTGATTCTATAAAGTATTTGTGACAATAAATCAAACACATCATGACATCTGATGAAAAATAATGGTATTTTTATATAAAATATTGCAGAAAATCTCAAGCAGAAGTTGCGATGAAAATAGCTATAGAAATTCTTTATTGATGTAGTTTTGAATTTGAAATGTTATTTTTGCTGGCGTGTTTGAGGGTATAGTTCAGAAATTTTTGTTGAATTTTAAATTTAGAAATTTCGTTTCTGTTTGTTGCTTCTTTTATCATTTACGTTTTCAAAATTCGAAAAAGTCTAACTTTAGTAGAACAGCTTTTATGCAGTTTTTGAAATTAGGGATTTTCATCTTTTGAATTTTTGAATGTGTAAAATCATATTGTTGTGAAAGAAAACATTTTAATCGTTTTTTGCCCGTACCTTTTATGATGTCTATACCTATTTATATATTTGTTCACATTCCAGTATACATTTTCTGTCCATGGGATTCTTTAACTGCTTTTCTTGAGCAATAATTAGAATTTTATTTTATTTCACTGCATTTATATACCACGATTCGGTTCTATATATCTGAATACTCTCTAACAATGGCGTATATATATATATATATTAGAAACAGCTGTTAAACGCCCCAATTATAGTTTGATCTAGAAAAAGAAACTCGAGCGAAATTTGATTCAGTTCTCGAACAGTAAGTGTGTAAACCAACTGAGTGAAAATAAGTACCACAAGTAATCTCATGTAGAAGTTGTGCTGAAAATATCTGTAGAAATTCTTTATTCATGTAGTTTGAACTATTATTTTTGCTGTTGTATTTGAGGATATAGTTAATTAAAAATTTCTTGAATTTTTGTCAGAATATTTATATTTAGAATTTTCATTTCTGTTTATTGATTATTTTTTCCTAGAATTTTTGCTAACAGATTTATGAACAGATATGACTTTATATCTGCAGTTTCAATCTTAGGATCATTAAAGTTGCTTTTCGTAAATTGGTGAATTAATGTATCATTTAATTGCAATGTAGTTTCGTTCCAAAAAAAATTATATTACTGTGAAATTATAAGATAGAATATCTATCTCAATAAACCTGTACTATACAATTCAGAGACAATTTTAAATACAAGAAGTAACATTAAGTCTTCAGATAAAGTATAAATTAAAAAATATTCATTAATCACGAAATACTTATGTTATACATATATATAGCATATTATATATTGCACATTCAATATTAAGAAGTCAAAATAGTTAAGCAACTCAAAGATAAATAAAAATGTCTATATGAAATTTTTATAAAGTGTATGGCGTTTGCAAAAGATTTTAAGGTATGCAATTACGACTCGGACCCATATTTTTGAAAATGAAAAATGACTGAAATGATTTAACACATAAATAGACTATTTCACCTGTTAAATAAATTATTTTGATGCAATTTATCTACAATTTTTACCTTTGAAGAGGCGATAATTCAATATTTGATACTTGTCAAAATTGGCATTCCACTAAATTCTACCATTTCGATTTGAGTTACTAAGAATTTAACCTCTTAACTGTCACATTTTTAACACCATAAACTAAATAGAGGGAGCCACTTTTTAAGTTCAAAAATATTTGCCTTAAATAATCGGGAAAAGTCTGCCATTTAAAGAACCGAAAATTTCACGTAAAAATTAGCGGTGTGGAAAAGCTTTTAGTAACGAAGCAAGCTCACTTTTCTTGTCCGGTCAAAACAGTTAAGTGGTTAATGAACTATAATCTAAACCACCCCACAGTGGGACGTTTTGATGGTCTAGTTGGACAAAATTCATTTTTTCGATTGCCTCGGTATTTCACAAAACCGCGTGTACCGGTAGATGAATGTCTGTATTTTTGAGATCCGTACTAGTTTTGTCAAAAAAAGCAGATACGTCGATTAAATTAGACCGTAAAGAAGCTATTTGCGCAGTTGATTTAAAGGCGTTTCAAAAGTTGCACTACCTTCTTCTAAGTTTGAAAGTACGTCGTGACTATTCTGTCTTATTTGAAAGTACAAGTTTGCCGATCATATGTCACAGATTTGTCAGCGTTAGATTTAAAACATTTTTATTTGAAATTAAGCGATATTAAACCCTCTTAACCGCTTTTTTTTTAACTGTGCAATCTTTAGAAATAAATAAAAAAAATCAGTAATATTGAAATTTAATTGTCTGATTTTGCCAACATAAAAATGACCACAGCGTTACGGATGGACACTTTGTCCTTTACAATATAGATTGGAATAACTTGCAATTTTTGTGCGTGATAGGCACACTCTTTCGACAACTTAAGATGCATCAATATTTATCTCTGAAACAGCTGAAGGTACCGACACCTCATTCTGATACCTCACTTTTACCCGTGCGGTAATTATATAGCGAGATATTTTTAATTTACTGAAAATACACTCAGCGCAATTACCTACACAAATTAAAACTTTAAGTAGCTTTTTTTCCAAGTTCATTTTTTCTTCCCTTTCCTGTTTTAAAAATTCTACGGCTTTTTTTTTATTATTTGAGATAGAAATTTAAACTTTTCTATAGGGTAAGTTTCCCTATTATCGTCCCCCAATCACTTTTAGGCCCTTGGAAGTTGTAATTTTCAGTGAAAATCAACCAAATTTGGATTTTACATAGACTAAATACCCACATACATAGAAACGTAGGTAAATCTTGTACAAAAAATTTTTAACAATGCGAAATTTTTTTTTTCAAAAGTATCTAAAAAAATGCAAAAGAAAAAAAAATGATCCCAATTTCGTCCCCCCAAAAAATCCAATACGCCGAGGCGTAACTTATAATTAAATCAAAATGTATTTTTAAATGGGTAAGTAATTTAATTTACATTAAAGTAAGGCACTGTGGAAGAATAACATAACGAAACATTAGCATAATTTCCAACCTCCCGTTTTTTTTCATACCAATATTTTTATGCAGAAATACTTGCTTTATACAATCGCAGTTCTAACGAAATTGAATAAGGAAAACATTTTTGTAAGATTTTACTATTGTCCAAAAAATCGGGAGATTGGCAACTATGCATTAGCCATCCAAACATGAAGAAAAAATTAAGAAAAATGTCATGAAAAAGCATTCCTAATTTCGTCCCTGGGACGAAAATAAGAACTGCAAGGGGGACGAAATTGGGACTACGCTACTTCCCAATATTACGGATCTTCAGTTCCCGTAAGATAGGGGTGCACAACCTTTTTAAGAGAAGGGCCACTTACAAAGATGTCTAGATTGTCGAAGGCCACATCAGCAACATAGAGAATTCTATTTCGGGAAAGTGATCTGAGGCCTATAATCGATAAAAAACATGGTTTCAGAGGTGTGTGTGTATGGGGGGGGGGGGATTACCACTCTAGTTTCCCTTACCCAGTCAACATATCCAATTCAGTTTGGGGTGGGGGAGGTTTACCCCTCTAGGTTCCCCTACCCAGTCAACATATCCAATTTAGTTGGCAAGGATAAATCAACAGTTTACGTTTGTATATATATAACAGAGATATAGCAAGGGTTATTTTCAAGTACTGATAATATTCCTTGACTTTACTCGGGGGAGTAAATGTTGCTTTATTAAAAGTTCTAAAAAACAAACATAGGCATGATAGCGGCTAGTGCCGCAAAAAAAGGAATCTTATGAACGAAGGGGGGAAGGAGAAGCCGATCAACGAAATTTGAGATTTTTCTGAACCCGATCAACAAAGTTCGCTATTTTTCCGCGACTGATCGACAAAATTTGGAATTTTTTCGAACGCGATCGACGAAATTCGCTATTTTTTGCGCCCGATCAACGGAATGTGCGATTTTTCTCGCCCAATCAACGGAATTTGAGATTTTCCTCGCCCAATCAACGAAATTTGCGATTTTTTCGATCCTGATCGACGAAACACGCGATTTTTGAGCCCAATCGGCAAAACAAGCGATTTTCCCAAGCCCCCATCAACAAAACACGCGACTTCTCCGTGCCGATAGACAAAATTTACGATTTTACGCGCCTGATCGGCAAAATTTGGAATTTTTCCGCACCCGATCAACGAAATTTGCGATTTTTCCGATCCTGATCGACAAAACACGCGATTTTTGAGCCCAATCGGCAAAACAAGCGATTTTCCCAAGCCCCCATCAACAAAACACACGACTTCTCCGTGCCGATAGACGAAATTTACAATTTTACGCGCCTGATGGGCAAAAATCGTAATTTTTCCGCACCCGATCAACGAAATTCGCGATTTTTCCGATCCTGATCGACAAAACACGCGATTTTTGAGCCCAATCGACAAAACAAGCGATTTTCCCAAGCCCCCATCAACAAAACACACGACTTCTCCGTGCTGATAGGCAAAATTTTAGATTTTACGCGCCTGATCGGCAAAATTCGTAATTTTTCCGCATCCGATCAACAAAATTCGCGATTTTCCACGCCCTAACAATGATATTCGCTATTCTTAACTGACTCTGACGAAATCTCAATTTTTTCCCGCAGTCGATCACGAGATTTATTCGCACCCGATCAAAAAAATGCGCGATTTTTCCTCGCCCGATCAACGAAATTCCCGATTCTTAACTGATTGACGAAATTTACAAATTTTTCCCACGTCAAAGTGACGAAATTCGCGATTTTTTCTCGCGATAAACAGTCGAAACTCACCACTTTTCCGCAGCCGATCAACATAATTTGCAATTTTTCCTCGCTTGATCGACGAAATTTGTGATTTTCCGTTCGATTTAATTTGCGATTTTCCGTTCGACAAAATTTTCGATTTTTTTCGAACGCGATAAACGAAATTCGCAATTGTTCCGAGCCTCACCAACAAAATTTTGCGATTTTTCCGTACTCTATGAATGAAATTTGCGATTTTTCTGCACCCGATCAACGAAATTCGCGATTTTTCCGCACTCGATCGACCAAATTCGCTATTTTGCCGCGCCCGATCAATAAAATTCGCGATTCTTAACTGACTGATAAAATTTGGATTTTTTCGCTGCAAATTGCCGAAATTGGCCATTTTTTTCTCGCGATAAAGTGACGAAACTCACGATTTTTCCTCAGTCGATTAACAAAATTTCCAATTTTTTCGCGCATCATCGACAAAATTCAATGATGCGCGTCCAATTTTTACGCGTCCAATCAACGAAATTCACGATTTTTCCGTGCCCGATTGACGAAACTTGCGATTTTTCCGTGCTTCATCGAAAAAATTCGCGATTTTCCCTTGCTCGATAAACAAAGCTCGCGATTTTTCTTAGCCCGATCGACAAAGTTCGGGATTTTTCCGTGCCCGAACTTTAAAATTCGATATTTTTATGCCTGATCAACAAAATTTGCGATTTTTCCGTGCCCATTCGATGAATTTCGAATTATTTTTCGACTAGCGACTGACGAAATTCGAGATTTGGGAATTTTCTATGTTGATATATATGGCATCGGCCGACCGATAAACGATATTAGCGATTTTTAACTGACTGACGAAATTTTCAATTTGTCTCCTACGAAAAATTGGCGAAATTCACGATTTTTTCCTGCGACCTATGGGCAAAAATTGCGATTTTTTCCAGTTATAAATTGACGAAATTCGCGGGCTAACATGTTAACCCATCGCGGGCCACTGGTTGTGCATCCCTACTGTAAGATGAAATGAGCATCCTAAAACTCACTGTATGCTATTGTCAGCATCTTACCAACGTAAAATACATGCAATGAATAAGAAATAAATACTTACAGTACAGTAAATAACGTTTTACAAACGAAGTAATAAGTACTCGGGCCTTCTAAAAATAGGAAACTCGCCGTCTTTAATTCATGTATGCGTCTTGGCGAACGAAACTTTCAACACTGACCCCTTTTATCTTCCGACCCCTGTGTCTTGCGTCATAAATGGCGCCATTTTCGCAGAAACGGAGAAGTTAATGGGGACGAAATTAGGAAAGGGGACGAAATATGGGCACTTTGCCCTACACGTTCTTTATTATAAATTTGATAAATCAGCGCATGGAATTTGTCTTAAGATATTTTTTTTTAATAAAAATACATGAAGATGTGTTAGATTTCAACGTTTTACACTGTAAAAATTAACAAAAGTATAAATTTTATAGTGCATTGTAAAAAAATATATTAAATGTAATATTAGATTAAGTTAAATATCCATGCGCAGTACCGTGTAATACACATTGGAAAATCTTTTTAAAAAATTGGGTAAAAATAAATTGTAGCGATTTTACAAAATTCAAATTTTTATAAACTTTTTTTTTTTTTTTTTTTAGTTTTAACCACGGTAAGTAGAACACTCGGTAGGGTTCACGCGCAGGTTTCGTTTTCTCCTATGACGTCACTGGAACCCATCTCCAATCTTGGGTAACGCACTTTTCGCTTTGCATAAAGCTTTCCGTTCATAAAGAGGTATTATATATTTATTTAATATCCTGCATATGATATTACTGAGATGAATGATATTTGGAATACCTACTAACTGAACATTTTCAAATTAGAGTTAATATATTTATATGTTTTTATTATTTAGAATTTTTTAAATGGTCAATCTTCTGTTTTCATTTAGTTTTTGGAATTATTAACTTTCGACACATTATTAATAATTTATTTAAACACGTTTGCGCAAAAAAGCAAAAGTTTTCGTACTTTCTCAGTTCTATTTCATTATTTTAGATACAATTTTTTCAATAATATATTTTACAATTTAACTTTAATTCAAAATACTTTGAGAAAAATCGGAAAACTTTCGCTTAAATTCATAAATATTTGAGAAAAAAAAACACTTATAATTATGTCATATATCTTCAAATATATATATTATTTATTCATAAATTAATATATATTATGAAATTTTATATATTTACAAACTCGTGATTTAACATTAAAAAAACACGGAACTGAAGTAATAACGTTTTTCAAAGTCATAATTTTTCAAAACATTACTATATACTTTAAAACTATATTTACTATATATTTATTACCCAATTTAAAAAATACAGTAAACTCTGTCTAAGACGGAATCGATCGGGATTGAGAAAAATATACGTCATTTTCCGCCTTATGGAAGTCAGTTAAAAAAAAAAAAAAAAAAGCGACTATCACACATTTTGCACATTTGTAATCTTTAGTACTGTTTTTTTAAAGTGAAATATTATTTAATATAAATATTTTTGGAGTCCGTTGTACTATTTTTTTTTCAATTATCCCAGTAAACTTTAAAAAAATTATGATTAAAAAAAATTTTTGTTTTAAAATCTCGGAACCTTATTTTTACCATTAGAATAGTGATCTGTATTCTTTGGGGTAATGGAAAAAATAAAATAGCACATTTTAAATTTATGTAACGTAGAAAAATAGAAATTTATTCGTGTAAAAAATTGTAAATAAAGAAAATGTTGTGATTCAAGAAATACACATTGCGCATGCCTCCCCCCCCCCTTTTTTTTTTCTTTCATTAAATCCATAAATATGCAGAATTTAATAATTAAAATTCTCTCTCTGTAAACAAATGAATGCATAAAAACATGTTTTTATTTATATTTGCATTTCATCTGTATTTGATATCTACCAGTTTTAAAGTTTCATATACCGAATGCTTTTCATTTTTAAGATATAATTTTTTTTCGTGTTATGCAAAAGTTTGTTTTTGGTGGAACCTTAAAAATATTTCCGTTTCTGCGTTAGGCAGATTCTAGCTTAAGGAATATCTGGCATGATTGGTACAACCAGAAACGCCACAACAAGGCATCTCTAATTATTTTAATTAAACAACGCTTACAAAAAATAATAAATAGCATAATGCATAAAACGATTATACTAACAAAAAAAAAAAAAATAATAATAATAATAATACTCCTTATCGTGAAACAGAAACAGATAAGATAGGAGTAAAAATGAATGTCCAGATACAGGAAGTGTTGGACGTAGGGTGCCAGTGACGTCACGAACTACTGCGCATCTTTTCGTGAACCCTACCGTCTGTTCTACTTACCGTGGTTTTAACTAAATTTATTTCCAAGATGTACTTTTAGTTGAACATTGAAATGCAGTGAGCTCATCATTTGAACCATATATTTTTTAAAGAAACAAAAATGTTGAAAAGGTAAACTGTTCCCTTTTGAATATTTAAAACAAAATTGTAAGAATATTACAATGTATGTAATAAATAAACACTTAAAGTTTTTACTTTGAAATAAATGTTTTAAAGATATTTTTATAAAGAACATTCTGCATAAAATCTAGTACAATTTTGCACATTTTTGTATCATTTTATTAAGGTAAATCATTGGATTATATGTTCAAAGTATTTAAAAAAAACCTAGTGCCATTATTGTGTATCAGTATTCTTTAACTTAAAAAAACAGTTAAAAAAAGAAATTCCAACTTTAATTACTGGTAATTAGTCAGATAAATGTTTCGTTTTAATGGAGAAAAAAAAATTGTATTTTTAAATAGTTGTAAGTAACCCAGATAATTTACCAAACCGAATTCATTCAATTAAGGTGTAATTCAAATAAAACATTTTGGAATAATTTTCGTATTACGGGCTCATATAAAAATCTACCTTCTTTTGAAAAAAAAAAAAAAAAAAAAAAAAAAAAAAAAAAAAAAAACTTAAAAAACATGTAATGGAATAGTTAACGTACATTTAAATTTTTATTTTAAAGATTACATTAAAAAGTAATCTAGATACACCCTAGAAAAAAATCTAAGAATACTTAACAAAAACTAAAGTCAATTTTAATGAATGATTGAAAAAAAAAGTATTCGGTGTTATAAAAGGAAAAATACATTGATCAGGTTGTTTTAACTTAATTATGGGTGACTTTTTTTTCTGAAATTATTTGGTAAAATCACTTTAAAATGTTGCTAAAAACCCGAAATAATTTTGAAGAAACTTACGCTAAAAAATGTTGTATTTATTTGATCGAACATAAACATCCTCAATGTGGTAATTTGTATGATATTTATAATAGTTTAATATCCATAGCTATATAGTTTGTCTAGATTTGCATAAAAAATGGTTTAAGCTGTATATCATGTACTATATTTAGTAATTTTAATCTTTACAGAGACTGATAACATTATTATTATTAAAAAAGAAACTAAAAATAATCTTATTTGAGATTTAAAACAATTTATTTCGGAATAATCTTGAAAAAGACTTTATATAAATAACTCTTCCTTAAGTGGCTAAAAACAATATGTACCCATTCGTTTTTTAGCGCTCTATATTTGGGAAGTTACAAACATGAATAAACAAGAAAAATAAATCATGCGTCGAACATAGATTATGAAAGAGTTTCCAACACTTTCAGAATACTTTGCCAATACTTCTATGTTTAATAAGCTAAATAAGATTCCTAAGTAATCGTTTTAGAAAACACATAACAGATTTGAAAAATAGGATTTAGAAATTACCGTTTATTTTCGAAAACGTACTCCAACTTACTTTATTTGTGGGAAAATACATTTGGAGAGTCCTGTATAATACCTACAGATTTTTATATTAAGCCTAAATTTAATTCAGGCAAAAAAACATGCTTAAATCAACTGAAATCACATTTTTAGAAATTATCATCCATAAGCGGTCTTCTATCCAGTTGTTTTGCGACAACATTTATGATTTTATTTATATTCTACAAACATCTCTTAGTATGCTAAATATACTTCAGATACAAGACTCGAATTAGATACAAGATTACAAGACTCAAGATTAAATACATTACTCAATTATATACTATCTGCAAACAATTGGCGATGATATTCTGTAATTCTTACGAATTCTTTTATATAGCCCTGTGTATGATCTATGGCATTTATACATACCCCGTACTATACAAAATTTATTTATTAAAATTTATTTACTTAGTTAAAGGACAAATTTAGTTATTTCCTTTATTTACGCTGGCAATACCTGACCAATAATTTTCTTTTTCACTGAAATTTTCAGCATTTAGTTACACTTAAAAACGCATTTCTAGGAATTATCGCTAATAGACAGTACTTTGGATACAGTTCTGTACCCGAAAACCTGTTTGTGTCCCTGTAAATGAACGATAATCCTATGCATATAAGGTACAACAAGTATTTCGTACTAAGCCTCAGTAATGTATAAAAATTTCGCTATATTTGAAATAGTGTAACAGAACTAAAATACGCAGCAAGCACATTTTCCTCGTTTCTTTTGTGGGCCCTGTAAATCAATAATAAATTCGCTGCACTCCACATTCCACAGAATGCATGTTTTAGTGCATTTCACAAATACTTATCAAATATCGTAATATTTTTATTTACTCCTTTTATATTAATAAATGAACTTAGGAAGCAATTCTTATTTTAAATATAGATATATATTTAAGCTCACGCAACATAAAATAATACTCAAAACTATTATGAGCCTTAATTTATTCTTGTAGGAATACAAATAACTTATCTTTTTTCCGAAATATAATGCACTCAAAAAGGATTAATAAACTTATTGTTTACTTTGATTGTTTCAGTTATGGAATAAATTTAGAACATGAAATATTACACAACGACCTATTTACGAACAATGACCACATCATGTGAGGGGCTCACAACCATCGTAGACCAAGTCCATTTTTCTTTATTGTGAATAATAACGCTTTAAAGTTCTTAATAAATAATTAATTCAGGGCAAGTGATTTAAAAGAATTATATGCGGTAACTTTCAGTTTAAAGTACCAATTTTATAGCGCGCTACTTTTACAAATGATAAATTAATATTCATAGCTGCCAACTTTTACGCTTTTTGGCTACCACTAAAATTTTAAAGATATTTTCGCCTTGTTTAATAATGAGATTTCGACGATTGAGTATGACAATATTTTCTATAAAACTCTAGTGGTATGAAAAGGCGTAAAAATTGGCAACTATGAATATTTCTATTGAAAATTTATACGTTTTTAAAAACATTGAGGACTTGGTCCAGTATAGTTGTGAAATTCCATGTGTAAATAAATACTTGTTTATTATGATTAGGAAAACTCTTGATTTTGATTTATATTTACTTATTCTAGTTTTTACTCAAAGAATGAAAGATATTACCAGTTATAGTAAATCACTGGGCACAAAACTACCATCATCATCAACGTCACATGATCTATTCTAGAGGACGTATCTTGGAACTTGGTATTGACCTCTGCTGGAAGATTCTTGAAGTAACCGTGATGAATTTGCGGATTGTATGACAAAATATCCATCATCTACAGCACACGTTCAACACATCTGGACTGACATTTCACAAAGAAGGTAACTTGTGCTCACAAGCCCGATTTTCCAAATTTATTTTGTGAAGAGGTTGATCCTCATTGGGGGTTTCTTTTAACAGTAACATGAAAAGAGAACCTTTCACAACTCGCATCCACCCAATGTCCACCCAACTAAAACAAGTTCCCGCAGTATACTTCTTTCTGTATGTGATACTTTGTTCCAAAGCTGTAGTAGAAAGAAAGTCTGAATTCTTATCTTCAGAACATCAAATTTAGGATATTTTCTCTTTGCATTCATAATAGTTTCCTTCCGTTCTCCAAGAACATAGAATTGTTGTTTCTTGATAGTTGCTGCTTCAATCGAGTTACAACTTTCTGCTGGTGTCTTGCAAAAATGCTGGAAAGGTCGTGAAAACCTCTTCCTGCCTCTATTTCATCTGTTTCATCTCAGACGTACATGTGTCCCACATTATTATTAAAGGAATGCACCACAAAGTTATAAACATCTAGATTGCGTTTATAATAAACTATGCACGTTTAAAGCTTTGAAAAGTTAGTGCTTTTTGCAAGTCGAATGTACAGCAGTGAGTTTCATCTGAGGCTTTAATTTTATCAGTTTTCATTTTATCTGTACCCTGTTTAGCTATCCGCAAGTGGAACTCTCCTTCGATTTCAAGACGTTTTCAAGTGTTTTCACCATTTTGTTGTCGATAACTTGGTTGATATCTCATCACATAATTTCCATGTATCTATACTTGGCGGTTTGAAGTGTAATTAAACTTCTTGCTGAACACTTTGTAATAGAATTTCTCTTTGGCGGGGGTCTTATTCTTTGACGTACATTCCTCTCTAGGCCTAAGATCGAGCTATGTTATTAGAGTTTTTTTTCCCTCGTAATGCTTTTTAAGGAACCTCTGTCGGTATTTTTACATTTTTTTTACCGAGAGAAGGGGGGGGGGGAGAGGTAATAAAAAACAATATTACTTTCCCTTCATAGTTTATACATCTGATTCATTACCGTTTATTTTCATTAGAAGTTTTGAAATCGCTATTTATTTAAAATACAACTTTTTGATAGCAATGAGGGAAGATTTAGACAATAATGGGTCACAGATAAAAAATAGTGATGGAGTAGTACATTTACGAATGGACTTGATTCAGTATGGTTGTGAAACTTTCTTGTATTACTTCACCAACTCTGGACACAGATGCAATCTATGTGAAAGTATGTGAACTACAGACTTGGTGCACTATGGTAGTAGATAAACACAGTTTACTGCACATTCTACATGAGCTATCTCTTTTTTTTTTTTTTTTTTTTTTTTTTTTTTTTTTTTTTTTTTTTTTTTTTTTTAAGTGGACTTGGTCTACTATTGTTGTGAACCCCTCATGTAATACACATGAGCAACTGAAGGATATTTCAGAGGTATCTTTATAATTAATTACTTCTCGTATAAAAATTATCAAAGAATTAATAACGAATATGTTTTAAAGAATTTCCATCCAGATTATGAAGAGTTAACTAAAGTGTAAAGATATTATATTAAAGTTTATTAAAACTGGAGTAGATACTTGAGTTTTATAATTACATCGCAATTTTTTTCTAAGGTTTATTTAAAACTAAACAGTACGTACTGTCCAGTAATAAAAGAAGAAATGTAAAATTGGATGTCAGGAGAAAACTGTTTCTTATCTATCTGTATGTATACCAGCAGAATTATGAATTTCATACATATATTACTTTAAAAAATAAAACAACCATGTAAAATTTAACAGCAAGTATAAATATGTGAAGTCATTAATGAAATTTGAAAATATTTCAAGGATTTATAAAAAATATTAAAACTTTAAATATGCAAATATATATATATAATTTTGCATTCGATAAACCAAAATCTGTTAAAACTATTAAAATACATGTATGTTGTTTGACTTCACCCTCACAACTATATTATTTATAACCTAAGCTTATATAACTGTTATTGGGTGCTGAGATAAATCAATAGTATATTTTAAAATTTTAATTGCATCAAAAAGTTAAAAAAAAAAAAAAAAACTTTTGAAGACTAATGTAATTTTTAACCGCAAAAAACTGTACAAACAAAATGTTCCTTCTGGTAATAAGGTACTGCATGTATTACCAATTCTAATTTTGACTTTTTAACTAAATTGTATTAATCATTATAATAATATTCGTTATATATAAGGAAAATCTAATTATTTTCATTTAAATATTGTTTTTATATTTAAAAATATACATAATTCTTTTAGTTTACTCAAATATAGTTATACAAATTACTTATATTTTTTTATAGAAAAAATGTGTATAATAATTTGCACTATGCACTAAGAAAAATAATATAAGCATTAATTTATTTTATAAAAAGCTAGTTTGTTTATCTTATTCGCACGATATCATACACGTATAGAAGTAATTAAAATAATTGCATTCTTTAAGTGTTTTGGTCATAGATTATGTAGTGATTAAAAGGTTGAGACTTCACGTATAACGACCGCACCATTTAATAAACACAGGGAAACTAAGGAGTTCAGAAAAGGTTCCTTTAAAGTTAATTACATCGCGTATCGATCTTTCGGAAAAATTAATTAAATGCTGCATGTTTTAGGGTATTTAGATTTGATAGTTATATTAAAGAGTTCTTTCAAATGTACATTAGAATAAAATTTTGTAATGCTGTATGAGAACGTTGGGTAAAATATTTTGAAAGGACTATATGAAATTCCGATTTGTATCATATTTCGCGCAAATGAAACAAAGAATTTATATAATGAAAACGTTTGTTAATATATTTTTAATAAAATTACCGTATTTTGAATGCTAATTTCTTATAATTTCTTAAATATATGTATGTATTTTTATTTTTAGAACTTTCTTTTTCGTTTTCGATTTTATAATTTTTTACTAAATTATAATAATAATATAACTTTATGATTACTACACAGAAAAATAGACATGTCTATTTTACAATATGCAATATACAACCTTCCATTTAATAAAGGTGGGGAAACTAAGGAGATCAGAAAAGGTTTTTTTAAAATTAATTACCTCATGTATTGATCTTTCTGAAAAATTAATGTTACATGTTTTAGGGGATTTTGATTTAATAGTTATATTACAGAGATTTTTCAAATGCGCATTAGAATAAAATTTTGTAATGTTGTATGAGAACTTTGAGTAAAATATTTTGGAAGGACTATATAGAATTCCAATCTGTATCATATTTCACGCAAGGGAAACAAAGAATTTATGATAAGACTGTATAATAAAAATATTTGTCATTATATTGTCGATAAAAATACTGTATTTTGAATGCTAATTTTACTTAGAATATCCTAAATATACAGGGTGTTTCAGTACGGTGATAACAAAGTTTCATGAGAGATGCAGTACACCTAGGCGATAGAAAATCACATAGCAATGCATGGTCGGTAATGCTTTCCTTGCGCGGTAGTAACGACTCAAAGCACAAGATAGGAAGGACAATAATAGGGTGAGACGTGAGAAAACATGTTTACTGTTTTTAGTAACGCAAAAATGGTGAGGCAATGCTGCACAGTGCTGAGGAACTTGTTGCACGCAATGTGGCAGCTGCTTGGGAAGACCAAGATGCGCCCAGTATGTTCCAGATCATTAGAATTTCGATGCGCCGGAGATGTGAGGCCTGCATTACGGCTCGGGTTCATAATTTTGAACAACTTCTTTGATGACGATCATTGTCTCTCTTTTTGTATTTATTTCTTAGTTATTTTGCGAGCTAAGAATAATAAAAATGTTTACTCACCCTGTTCGTGTCCTTCTTTTCTTCTGTTTTGTGTCGTTATTTGTGTTGCCAGGTGTTCCGTGTAAATTGGGGCTCCAAATGCTTTAGACACCAGTATTTAAATGTAATTTTCTTCGCCTTGCCTAATTGCAGAATTATCGGTGATTAAACGTGGCGAAATTAACTGCAAGAAATTATTGTTTTCCAGAGCCTTTGGAGCACTCATTTACGCCGGACACCGGGCATCACTAATGGTCACTACCGAGCGAGGGAAGTATTTCCGACCATACATTGCTATGTGATTTCCTAATGTCTAGGTATTTTCTATCTCTCTTGAAACTTTTTAACAGCTGATCTGAAATAGACTGTATATGTATTTTTTGTTTATTTTTAGAACATTCATTTTTGTTTTCGATTTACATTTTTTACTAACTTATAATAATGTAACTTTATGATTACTTGATAGAAAGGAAGCATTTCTATTTTACAGTATGCAGTTATGGCTTTTACATTTACAAAACGGGTAAAACCCAGAAAATCTATCTCTGCAATAACAATGAAACTATACTTTGACTTTCACGTTGAAGTGTTATAAAAGCTACGTATATTAGCACAATCTATATCCATAAAAATGTTTTTGTTCTTAAGATACAACAAATAAATTTCTCTCTCTAACCCTTTAATTGCAAATGTAGCATACATTCTAGAAATTCCGTAATAAAGAGAATCTGAATTCATACCAGAAAAATTCAATAATAAATTTCGCTTTGTTTAACGACGGAATGTCTATTATTAAATAAAGCAAATGTTGTTATTTTAAATTTCTTGTTTGAATTTGGAATACGTGAATCAAAATATCCACTAAATTAGAAACACTGGTTGTAGCATATATGCTACCGTGAGTATTAGATGGGTTGATTTTGAAAAATATACACACAAAAACTGAGTGTATTAAGATTATTTTAATAATAGAATTTTATAATTTAATAAAAATATACTTTGGATGTTATTTTATAATTACACATTATACAATTACTTTTAAATTGTATTAATTAAAATGCATGCGTATATGCTAGAGTCTTGACAAAAGAAAAAATATATATAGTTTTTTTTTTTTTTTTTTTTTTTTTAAAGATCAAAATTCTTAGGAGAGCAAAAGATGTAGGTAATAATAGTTTTGTTTGATGTCTCTCAAATGAAAAAAAAAAATCTTGTGTTTTACGCGAAAAGAACACACGCGGCAGATGGTTCTGACAGAATTGTTCAGACCTAAACGAAGTACGTAAGTATTGCAACGAGATATCTAACTGAATAAATGAAAAAGTTCTTTGTGAAATAAGAAATTACAACATTTAAGCATTTTAAAAATTATATAATTAAAAAAAAATGTTCTACATTCTATTAAATTAAAGCCAGCGAGATTCTCTGTATGAGAATATTAAACACTTATTTTAGTGCATCGAATTTTTTTATGTTTTGTAACTTATATGTTACAGAATACTTTAATAAAATTAAGCATTTTTTAAATAGTGCAGGAAGATTTATTCTTTCATCTTATAACAAAGAGTAAATGTGTAAATAAACGGAGATGAACTGGGAAACCATGTTTTAACAAAAAAGGGTAACATTGAATATTAAGCTAAAAATAAAACATTATCAAGAATATTTAGGCTTTTTCTTGGCTGAAATTTTAAAAATTAAATTCAGTGCATCTGTATTCAGCATGTCCTGACGAGTGATCTATTTTCGAAAATAAAACCCAGTTAAGAAGGATGATATAAACTCGACTGTGAACGAAAGTTTCGGCGAAACAAATATTTAGTTTAAAAAGTCAATACTAGAGGAAATGTGATGCAGAATGTTTCGTATCCCACTTGTTTAACCCACTGTAGGGCGATGATGCCGTCACGGCATCACATAATTTTAATCCCTAATTGCCACATTGGCACCGGAATTTTAAATTGAAAATTTCACCTTTCTTAAATATGCGAAAATATGCTTTTACTTGTTTACAAATAAATTCTCTTGTAAATACTGGTGTTAATAAATTATTTAAACATTTTACAAATACAAGTACCTTGCCCCTGAAGGGGTTAACCTACTGAAGCCTAGCGTATCATGTAGTGTCGGAAAAAATCCAATCATTTTCTTATTTGAATAGGAGTATTTTTGAACGGAAACAGTTCCTTTATTTGATGACTTAAATTTCGTAATACAATCAAAGAAAATTTTCTATTTTTAAAAAAACTGGTGTTAAATGCAAGATTTGGATTTTAAAGAGGAAAATAATCTCAGCATAAATGGATTAATCAGCCTGTAGATTTTGGTTCCATTCTCGCAATTAGATCGGGTTGTGGGACGCACGAAGGACTGTCGGTTTAAAATTTCTATAATAAAAATTCTTTTAATTAAATAATGTAACTATTATAATACTAATTTTATTTTATTACTGTTATAATATTATTTTTATTTTCATTTTGTTATTGATATTATTATTACTATTATTATTATTATTATTATTATTACTATTATTATTATTATTATTACTACTATTATTATTATTATTATTATTATTATTATTATTATTGGATGAGACTCTTATTTATAGATCATAACTCACTTCTAAGACGAACACTGACATTTATTAAGACGAAAACAAAACAAAAACAGTAGCACTTTTCACAATCAATATTTAACTTAAATGCAGCAATTTTGGCTTTATTTATGTAACGTTGTCAAATATTTCCTAAGATTTTTATACTTCGTTAAATCTTCTATTTTATATCATCGAAGCGTTCTGCTGTTTCTTTTTTCACAACAGCAGCCTTCGAATTCTTTCTACATTCTAATTACTTTTTCTGCGTTTTCATTTCACGCAGCTTCGTTACCTTTTTAATCTCGAAGCGGAGATCAGCGTCGTGAACATTCAGTCAGAATGTAGGTGCAACTTACGAATTTATAATTTATATTACATTATTACTACATTATTTCATTATTACATTATTAATATTATTATTATTTTATTAATATTATAATTATTAACCATTTAGAAAAATGGTTATTGTTCTCTGTCATGGTAGGAAATCAAAAACATATCTGAAGCGTTTTATTGGTTGAATCCGCATTTTTTTCGTTTTCTGATTGGTCTATAGAGTAATCTTTTTTTTTTTATCCTTTACTTTCAACAGAGATGGATACTTTTGTTGCCACTATGACAAAAAAGTAATAAAATATACAAAAAATAATAATAACCCAGAAACAAATTGAGATACAACTTTCAAACAAATTGCATTTAAAAGTACAATTTTTTCTCTGTACGACGGTGTAAAAAATAATATTTTGGGATGTTTAGAATTTTAAGAATGAAATATCAATTAAAATTGGTCCAGGAATATTAATGTTTAATCCATGGTGTACATAATGAATGACCAGCTCCGTAGAAGTTTAAAAATTTACAGTACCGAAAAATGTAATCCATGGCGTACGTAATGTATGATCAACTCCGTGCGATTTTTTATGTCTTAAATTTTAGTCTTTGAAAAAATCGTTTTCCAAATGGTCGTTGTAATTTATTAAATTACATTTTTTTAAAATTTATATTACTATGATTGAGGAAGTGAGTCTCAAACCTCGGTTTATCCAGAAAATCAAATTCTGGGAAATCACGAAAAACCTCTGACTGCGGCCATTCGTTTTCACTTTAAACCAAGATTTTACAATAGCAGAAATACAGATTAAAACTAGGGGGCAGGGGGGCTTCTTTAGGTACGTTCGTAATTATACAAATATGTAGCATATATAGTCGTCGTTCAGTCCGTCCTCATATAACAGAGAAAAAACTGCCCAACCGAATGGTCTGAAATTTTAAATACAGGATTGTTGCAAAATTTTGTCGAACCATTTCAAATTTTATGAAAATATGATGTATAGTTTAATGACAGGGACAGTCAAAAGTTTTCCGTTACATTACGGCCAATGTGGAAAAAAAATATTGTAAGTACATTTTAATGATATTACAGACTATGCACTTATGAATTGCAAAAAAATATATATTCAGTACAATGTGGGGTGCAAAAAATATTTATAAAACTAGTTACCGTACGAACGCACCTTATTTGCCACGTTTGACGAGCAATTTCCTACTTGTTGTATATTGTAGTGTTTTTACGATGCAGGTTCACCAATTAAATTTTGGATAAGTCGAGTTTTGAATCCCACGTCTTCAATTAAACTGACAGTACTAAGCGTATTTTATAGCGCTCTTTAAATGCGAGAATGAAACAAACTTTTTTAACATGCTTCAATTAGACGTTGGACGAAGGTTCCTGCTAAAGAAAAATCAGAGCCAGTCACTAATAGCCCAGTGGTTAGGGGCTTGAATTCGGAATTAATTGGGGGAAAGCTGCAAATTGTTTTAATCCCTTCATTTTAGATCTAGAATGTATATGCTATGTTTTCTTCCTCGTACTAGGTGAGCGTTAGGAAATATGTATAGATTTATAGTCAAAAAACATGTTTGTTTAAAATACCATAACAATATCGCAAAACAACTAATTCTATCAAAAACATTGTCAATACAAATATTGTAGAATTGAAAATTCTGAGTAAAATGAGTACCTATACTTAATATTTTTGTTGAACGTTAAAGTCACAATTCTACTTCAAAGTTTTAGCCCATGGTAAGGTTTTGGGCTTAGAATTAATTAGGGGAAAAGTGGAAATTGTTTTAATCCCTTTAGTTCAGGTCTAAAATGTACGTACTATGTTTCGTTCCCGAACTTGGTGAACGTTAGAAAATATGTGCATATTTATTTTCAAAAAACACGTTTTTTTTAATTACCTTAACAATATATCAAAATAGCTAACTCTATCAAAAACATTGTTAATGCAAATGTTGTAGGGCTTTGAAATTTTGAATAAAATGAGTACCCACATTAATATATATTTTTTAACATCAAGGTCGCAATTCTATTTCAAAATTTTGCATTAATCGCTAATCAAGAGCTTTAAGCCAGGAGAGACCAAGTTAACTTAACAATATCTCGAAACAGCTAACTCTGTCAAGACAATTGTCAATACAAATTTTGTAGAGACTGAAATTCTAAATAAAATGAGTACCCACATTAATACTTTTGCTTAATATTAAAGCCTCAATTCTATTTCAAATATTTGCCTTAATCGGTAATCGCAGCCTGAAGCCAGGAGATATAAGTCATCAGTCCACACTGCTTCTAATTTTTATATAAACGTATTTTTGTTGATTTCCGGCCTATGTCGAAGGGATTTAAACAATTTCTAGCTTTCCCCAAATTAATCTCGAAAACCGGGTCTGTTCTGGATTCAAGCTCTTGATTAACGATTTAGACTACACTTTTTAGACTAAACTTTAGAATTGTGAGCTTAATGTTCATGAAAGTGTGGGTACTCATTTTATTCAGAATTTTAAGTTCTACAACATGTGTATTGACGATGTTTTTAGTAGAGGTTCTTTTTTTTTTTTTTTTTTTTTTTTTTTTTTAACCATTTGGAAAAATGGTTATTGTCCTCGGTCAGGGTAGGAAATCAAAAACATATCTGAAGCGTTTTATTAGTTGAATCCCGCATTTAATTAGTTTTCTGATTGGTCAATACAGTAATCTGTATTTTCCCTTTACTTTCGACAGAGATGAATATTTCTGTTGCCACTATGACAAAAAAGTAATAAAAACTACAAAAAAAAAATTAATAACTCAGAAACAAATTGAGATACGGCTTTCAAACAAATTGCATTTAAAAGTACATTTTTTTTTCTCTATACGACGGTGTAAAAAGTAATATTATGGGATGTTTAGAAGTTTAAGAATGAAATTTCATTTAAAATTGGTCCAGGAATATTAATGTTTAATCCATGGCGTACGTAATGTATGACCAGCTCCGGAGAAGTTGAAAAATTTACAGTGTCAAAAAATGTAATCCATGGCGTACGTAATGTATGATCAACTCCGTGTGAGTTTTTACGTCTTAAATTTTAGTCTTTGAAAAAATCATTTTCCAAATGGTCGTTGTAATTTGTTAAATTGAATTTTTTTGTTGTGTGTGATATTGTTATGATAATTAAAAATAACCTGTCTTTCGACTATAAATCTATACATATTTACTAACGCTCACTTAATACCAGGGGGAAAGCTTAGTATAATCATTCCAGACCTAAACTAAAGGGATTAAATGATATCCAGCTTTCCTCTAATTAATTCCAAATTCGGTCCTTTTTTTGCTCCCCTAGCACTGTGCTATAATGGTAACAGTAACATATGATTTAATATTTCGTTAAAATATCTCCAAGCATCGATTTTAGGAGCCATATTGCTCCTATAAGCATTCTTGTGCAATAGTAATAAAAAAAGTACATTGTACAAAGAAAACTTACTGCATTGATAAATTCGACAAAAACACGAAAATCCACTTATCAAATAAGATTTGCAAGCTAAACACAATGCATGCCTAAGTATTTTGTACAACTTGTCGAACAAAAACGTGATTTGTGACAATGGGATTGAGAAAGGAAAAGTCTTATACCATATTTTCTAATTTCGCTAATGATGTTTGGTCAAAAAACATGAAACATATAGTGGGATGATTTTCTGACTACGAGGAACATGTTCTTTATTAAAAGAAAATATATTATTTCTTCTTTTTTTTTCATACTGCCTAAAATTATTGGTCAGAGAGGACAACCGCCTAAAATGTTATTTTTTAAAGTATATATTAAATACGTATAAATACGTAAGTATGCATTTATAGGTATATATTAAATACAATCAATTTAGTTAGATTTATTTAAAAATGTACGTGAAAATTTCTGAAACCTGATTTTCAGATGTAAAATATTAATTTCGAAGAAGTTTCAATATATCGGTATACATCGAGAGCTTAACATAATGTCAAGAATTTATATTTATTTGATCAATAGATCTATATTTTCTACCGACACTAATTGCATTATATTGACATAATTAGGACAAAATTTTAATAAATAGAAAAAAAAATATTTGAATAAAGGTATAATTTATCTCGCATTTCAAAAGCATAATTCTGTGTGAAAGAACAAAATAAAACTGAATGAATGAAGATATAAAATAAAGAGCACCAAATAATACTGAAAGAAAATTTTTCGGAAACAGGTTACATTGAATATGTAACTAAAAATAAAACTATGTAATATTTTTTATATCATTTCTAAGTTAAAACTTTGAAATCATTTCAATATATTTTTCCCGAAATTTCGAGTTTCACTTCATAGAGTGTTTGTGGCAATAAATCAAATTCATCATGACACCTGATGAAAAATAATGGTCTTATATATATAAAATATTACAGAAAATCTCGAGCAGAAGTTGCAATAAAAATATCTGTAGAAATTCTTTATTGATGTAGTTTGAACTATTATTTTTTCTATCACGTTTGAGGAAAGAATTTTTTGTTGAATTTTTGTCAGAATATTTATATTTAGTATTTTCATTTCGGTTTGTTGATTATTTTTTTCTTTATTTTTCCAAAATTCGAAAACTTGTAACTTTAGTAGACCATCTTTCATATAGTTTTTGATAGTACTGATTTAAAAAAAAACTATTTTGAATTTTTGAATAACGTAAAACAAATTGCCCTAAATGAAATGACTTCAATCATTATTTCCCCTCTATGTTTTTTTTTTTTTATGACAATACCTATTTTCATATTTTCCCTATTTTTCAATGACATAAAACAAATTGCTCTGAATGAAATTATTTCAAACGTTATTTGTCTATATGCTATTGATGTCAATGACTATTTTCATACTTTCGAATGATACAAAACAAATTGCTCTGAATGAAATCATTTCAAATGTTATTTGTCTATATGCTATTGATGTCAATGTCTATTTTCATATTTTCGAATGATATAAAACAAATTACTCTGAATGAAATCTTTTCAAACGTTATTTTTCTATATGCTTTATGATGTCAATGCCTATTTTTGTAGTTTCTCTCATTTTAGTGGTATTTATTATACGTCTCGTCGGGATTGTTTATCTTTTTAAGGCAATAATTAGAATTTCCGTTTTACACTGAGTTTACACTCCAGGAGTCAGCTTTATCATGATACTCTCTATCAATTACTTGTATATCATTAGAGTGGAAACTCGGGTGTGAAATTACCCCATTATCTAATAATACGAATCTAGGACAAGAAATTCGAGAAAAATTTGATTCGGGCCTCCAAAAATTAGTGTGCAAAAAAAGTAAAAGAAGCGACCGAATTTATTGTTTAATTAATTTTAATATAATTTAATTTATATACTTATTTTCAAAGTGTACACTCAAGTAGCACAAATTTGTTCGGCCAAGTTTGCAAATTGTTCGTTTATTGTTGTTCCATATTATTTTCAGTAAGAAATGTCCGTTTTTGCCAGTCCTAAAAATACCGAATAGTGTTACAGCCGTTAGCAAAATAGCATCATCTGCCTACGATAGCTTCTACCAAATTCCAAAGAACCATTTGTCAACAGAGGTCCTATAGTGGTCCAACAGTTAGCTGCTTAGAATAAAGCTCAAATAAACTTCAAATTAAAGAGATCTCTGTACTTACAATTTCCCCGCCTATTCCCAATGATTTCCACAAGCTGCCAACTATGGATCCTACCAATGTTCTACGAACCATTTGCCAACAAAATCCCAATTTTGCTTCAGTCGTGAGCTACTAAGAATCCTACACTGTAAAAAAAAAATCTGTAAAGTTACTAAGGTTTTTCTAGGAAACTGGGATTCCTAGAACATTTTATGAACGCCAACAAGAAAAATTCCTGTAACAGACGCTGTTACAAGAATTTTTGCTGTTGCCGTTACATAAAAAGTTCTAGGAATCCCAGTTTCCTAGAAAACCTTTAGTAACTTTACAGATTTTTTTTTACAGTGTACTCATATATATACCATATTAGTGGCGTCTCTGTATCTATCAAAATTATCCACAATCTTTCAACAATGGGCCCTACCAAAGTCTAATAAAATATGTGGCAACAAAGGCGAAATAGTGGTCCAACCGTTAGATGCTTAGGTAAGCATCCTATAGCAGACGTCTCTGTGTCTATTATTTTCCAACTATTTCCACAAACTGCCAACGAATGGCCAGCAATTTCTGATACTTCGGCATACCCGAGGTACAGTGGTCGCAGCACTTCATGCGGGTAGCTTTCATATTTTTGGAAATTCCTATTTGCCTGTTTGGTTAGTGTACTGATTTTTATTTAATTTAATTTTAGTATTATTTTCCCCTTTTTACTTTCTTCTATATTCAATAGAAGAAAGTATTCAAAATCAAAATGTTTTTCGACTTCTGGTTTTCGACAGATTTACACGTATTATAGGTCAGAGTTCCCAAAAACATGTTTATACAAAATGTCTATCTGTCTGTCCGTCTGTACGTGTGTCCGTATGTCGCCATTGTACCATAGAAAAGTCTATGAAGTTGGCTGAGGCAATTAAGTCCTCCTTCAATTTAGAAGTTTTCCGCTGGAAGGTGGCTCTGTAATAGCGACATTTGTACCATTTTCAATATTGTACCATCGAAAAGTGTATGAAATTATGTATAGAATTGAACCAAATTTTTTGTGTATGTTTCTGACAATGGCCAGCAGGACCTCTCTGAATGTGAAAAAATTCCGCCGGAGGGGTGCGCTGCAATAGCGATGTCTGTGCCATTTTCATTATTGCACCATCGAAAAGTATTAGCATAGTATTGGACCAATTTTTTTGTGTATATGTTTCTGGCCATGGAAAGCAAGTCCTCCCTAAATTTGAAAAAAATCTGTGTGCTATTTTCAATATTGTACCATGGATAACTGTATAAAAATATGCATACAACAGAACCAATTTTTTGTGCGTATTTTTAACTATGGCCAGCTGGTCCGACTTGAATTACGAAATTTTTCCGCGGAAAATGTCCTCTGTGATAGCGATTTTTGCCTAATTTTCTCTATTTTTCATAGTTCTATTGTCCATCGGCAGCTCGTGCAGCGACATGATCTCGCTTCCTGCTAAGCCAGCTATTCACAAATAGCTGATGACAATAGAATAAGTAATAACTATTGATTTTAATAAATATCATGATCTAGGTTAACTCGATTTATTCCGATTAATTGACTGAAGCAGAAATTTAAGATGGAAATCAAAGTTGGTATAGTATTAATATTAAAGTATTAAAATGTGTAACTACTTTTTGAAATATTTAGATGTATGAGATAGAAGAAAGTTTTGAGATAGGCATATCCAACTAGTTTGTTTGTATATTTGCGAAAAATAAAAATGTGCTTGCGATGAAGTGATCTCAATGCTAACGATGATAACAATGCTAACGATATTGAAAACGATGAATTATTATTTCTGTCTTTTTTTATCTTAAAAATAAGAATATAAAACCATTTTCTTCTCCTCAGTCTTAAGTAAACAAAACATTCAACAATAAATGATAGAGTAAGAATTTTCTTAAACTGTCAGTAAAATGTATTAAAACTGCGATCTCATCGTGAAGCATACAGAAGTGTAAGATGTTTCTCGCTGTTTTACTCAGTTGTTGGTGTTTATAATATATTTTTTTAAACAGGCAAATGCAGGGAGTAACGTTGGATATTGGAAACAATTAACCGTATTTTCAATTTTTCTTATAGTAAGTTTTATTCGATTGTCAAAAATTTCGGTTTACGAACAATTCTTTAGAATGAATTGTCTTTAAAAACCGAGGTACTAGTGTATTTTTGATTTACATAATATATTTAAACATACATTTCGAATGCATAATTCTGCGTAAAAGAATATAACAACAGAAATCAAATAAAGATAAATAACAAAAACCAAAAATCATGCATAAGGCCTTGGTTATAAAACACATTCAAACACTACTGCAATATTATTTTAAAAAACCCTCTTTTTCATAGAAAGAATTCCAATATCTATATAAGAAAATAAACTAGTTATGAATGCTATAATTGATCTTAACAATATAATATAAAATCACATAAATGATTCAATACTTAAAAGGTGATTAAACAATTAAAACTGTGTTACAAATCGAGTGCTTTCAGCTAATATTAAAGCATCATGAAGATTTTAAAATTTAAATAGTTCTTATGAACGCTATTTTCCCATTACTTACACATTTGTATACTTATATACATTAACTTACTTGCGTGAGTAACTTCTGGACAACTAGCCTAAGAACTGTTTGAATTTTAAACTCCTGATGATCGCTTAGTATTCGATGAAAGTACTCGATTTTAAACGTCTTTTTAATTGTTTAATCGTCTTTTTTAGTATTGAATCATTTTTGTAATTTTATGTCTATATAAGTAATTTAAAAAAACACATAACTCAAACTCCATTTTCAGCAATTACTATACACATCCTTCAATGTAATTGGGTTCATTTGGGTAGCCAAGTTTTATATCTATAGAATTTTATACATACTACCTAATACACTCCAAATTACATATATATTAAACGGAAATACGGACTACAGCGGAAATTGGTCTTCCAAAAATTATCGATATTAAATAGTCAAATAACCGAATCCTTTTGACGGTATCTGTAAATGAATGATAAATGTTATTAACTTTAATGTTATAACACTACGTAATACGGTATAACCTCAAAAATCCGGCATCATCGGGGCTGAGATTAAGCCGGGTTTTTGTAAATTTCAGATTTCTGAAAGAATATGGGGTTAATCAATTTCAAGTGGTCCAGCACTGGTTGCTCGACCATTTTTAAAAAAATCTTAAATTTTTTGTACAACAATCGCAACATGATAGAAGTTCAAAATGACTATTATTTTAATTTTATTAATTTTTGTTTGTGCATGGCGGCCATCTTTGTTTCATCGTTTGCAGCAATTTTCACACAAGAAGGGTTTACGGAATTGTAAATAATTCATCGTTTATTTATCCAGTTCAACTGCGGATTAAAGCAATTTGTACAGAATACATTGGACTAAAAACCTGGCAATGGAGTAGTTTCCGAAACTAACTGCTTATTGGTAAAATTTAGGCATAAATTTTCCATTTTTTTTTCAAAAATTTATCCGTTTACAAGAGGAAATTTTTCTAGCAAGGAATACTGTCAACATGACATATTTAAAAAAAAAATAGGCTGAAAGTACTTGTACTCACACGCCGAGTTCCAGATCTGGAACTTGCTTTCTCTTCGCTAAAAAAATCCCAATTTTTTCAAAAATGACAAAAATCGCACTTTTCAGGATTTGATATCTCTGGTGGGGCACGAGATAAAAATCTGAAATTTATTTTTATAAGAGTATTGTATGGTAGTGTTATGCACAAGAAATTTGAAGATGGAGATTTGGTTACAAGCTGAGATATGGCAAGGGCAACATGTCAAAACAATACTGTCAAACTATTGTTTTGTTGTAGTCAAAACAAAGTATTTATCTCAGAGTGTCATTTTAATTTATGTTTTTGATTATCTTTAAATAACAGTAACAGAAAATAAAGCCCTTTGCAAAGCTTAGCAATTAATAAAAAAAAATAATTATGCCTAAGGCCATACATATTGTATGGTTTCAGTAATTTTTGTTGTAAGTAATTTTAGTAACTAAAAGAAATCTCAGCACTTTTACATAAAGAAAAAAAAAATATTTTTATACAAGACCTGAGACAAAAACAACATAGGGAAAAAGAAAAGTCGTTAATGATGTCATACTTGTTGAGACATGATCAAACGTGTCAAAACACATTCTTGCTTGTTGGTTCAAAAACCACAATTTTGATCTTTCTCAAAATTTTATTTGTAGGAACCAAGTCTTGTTATATCTTGATAACTTGATTGAAGATTTTGGCCCTGCTGGCTCATAGAAATATACTTTGAAATCACTATGTGCAAGTCTCAATTCATTAATAATTCCTAGCTTACATCTTATGAAAAAATGTGATTTTTCTGCAGTATAAATTTTGAAAAGGCTTTGGGTATCTTTACTTTCTGAAAATTACTTGAGGCTGATGCATGATAACATCGCATAATGTTTCATTTACAGGAACATACTTATGGTAGGAACAAGTTTCAGGGACTGGCAAGCAGCATTAAAATTGTGGTTTTTAAACCAACAAGAAGGAATGTGTTTTGACACGTTTGATCATGTCTCAATAAGATATGCCAACATTAACAGCTTTTCTCTTTCTATATTCTGTTTTTGTCTCAGGTACATATATATATATATATATACGTGTAAAAGTGCTGAGGTTTCTTTTAGTTACTAAAATTACAACAAAAATTATTGATACCATACAAAATGTAAGCCTTAGGCATAATTATTTTTTAAATTAATTGCAAAAGATTTATTTTCTGTTACTATTATTTAAAGATAATCTAAAAAATAAATTTAAATGATACTCTGAGATAGGTACTTAGCTGTGACTACAACAAAAGAATAGTTAGGCAGTATTGTTTTTACATGTTGCCCTTGCCATATCTCAGGTTGTAGTAAAATCTCCATCCTGAAATTTCTTGTGCATAACACTACCATACAATACTCTTACAAAAAAAAGAAAGAAAAAAAATCAGATTTTTATCTCGTGCCCCACCAGAGATATCAAAGCCTGAAAAGTGCGATTTTTGTCATTTTTGAAAAATTTGGGATTTTTTTTGGCGAAGAGAAAGCAAGTCCCAGATCTGGGACTCGGCGTGTGAGTACAGGTACTTTCGGCCTGTTTGTAAAAAAAAAAAAAAAAAAAAAAAAAAAAAAAAAAAAAAAAAAAATGTCATGTTGACAGTTTTCCTTGCCAGAAAAATTTCCTCTTGTAAATGGACAAATTTAGGAAAAAAACTGAAAATTTATGCTTAAATTTTACCAATAAGCAGTTAGTTTCGGAAACTACTCCATTACCAAATTTTTAGCCCAATGTATTCCGTACAAATTGCTTTAATCCGCACTTGAATTGGATAAATAAACGATGAATTATTTACAATTCCGTAAACCCTTCTTGTGAGAAAATTGCTGCAGACGATGAAACAAAGATGGCCGCCAAGCACAAACAAAAATTAATAAAATTAAAATAATAGTCATTTTGAACTTCCATCATGTTAGGGTTGTTGTACAAAAAATTTCAGATTTTTTAAAAATGGCCGAGCAACGAATATGACATTTTCAGGACCACTTGAAATGGATTGACCCTATGAAATATATTAACGGTATTCATAATAATGTATTCAGTCAAAATTTAATTCATAACCGATTGATAATTATGTGATAAAAAACAAAAAAAAAATTAAATATTACAAAAAAGAAACCTATTTTAATTTAAAATTTCTATGTTACAAAAAAAAAAAATAATCTAATAACGAGGGAAATTTTTTTTTCCTTCCTGAGTGCTTTTTCTCCTTAACCCTTCCTTCGGCACGTCACTTTTTGTATAAAACTGCAGGATTTTTAGCGTCTGTTTTTTAATGTTATAAACTGTCGACGAATCCGATTCCATACTCAGCATTCAACGTTTTCACAAATCCTTTCTAACTTTCTTATGAAGTCCACTTTTTCTGCAATAGACAAATTTAAATTCTTTATTTTAGAAGCAATGTTCCCTCATTTTGAAAAAGACACACTAGTTCTAATAAATAAATCAATAAAAACTTCCAAAACTGCAGAGAAGAAAAATACGTGTATTCATGCTGCTATGTTTGTTTCGTTTGTAAGTTAGAAGTGTTATAAAAAAGGAGGGAAATTATGAATTTGATGCCGGATTTTTCGTATTGCACTGTATATAAAATAGCTGGTCAGGCGCACTTCCTGGATTTTATTATGTTTGAAAAGTCGTAACATAATTAAAATGCACTGGAAACGATTTTCTCTTTAGTTATTTATGCAATTTTAATAATTCGTGCATCGTTGTAAACAATCTATAAATGGTACTAAATATATACCTCTGGCAAAGCATGTTATAAGCAGTCTCAGTGATTGAAATGAACTTTATTTTGTTTGAAACTTACAACAAAGATGAGAAGCAAACATTTTTTCTCAAGGACCATAACTTAAAGGAGCTACACTGCTCAAAACAATTAAAGGATATTGCAGTTTTAGGTGGATTTTGTATCTGGTAAACTGTTTAGCTGATTGATACATGGTCGACAGACATAGTAGGTTATATGAGAATAAATTACACATGTTTGGCAGAAAAAAATGTATTTCATTGCGCATTTGTGTACTAAAGGAAAAAAACACAATTTGTGCATATGAGAAAAAAAGAATAAGAAAAGATGTTTTCTTCAAAGAAAATCATTTTCAGTAGGGGGTATGGTTTCCACGGGCGGCCAGCAACGTTGAACACCTTTGAGGCATGGACTCAATGAGGCTATTAATGACGAGTTGGGGTATTCTGCCCCACTCTTCTAGAAGAGCTCTTTCCAGTTCTTGGAGAGTTTGTGGGGGTTGTTGGCGGTTGAAACTCGTCTTCCTAGAGCGTCCCAAACGTGCTCGATTGGATTCATGTCTGGAGAACACGCTGGCCATTCCATTCGAACGATTCCTTCCTCGAAAAGAAAATCCTCCACCAGGTTTGCACGATGTGGCCTGCAGTTATCGTCCATTAAAATGAAGTTATCTCCGATTGCTGCAGCGTAAGGGACTACAATAGGTCTGAGGATCTCATCCCTATATCGGCGACCAGTCAGAGCTCCATCTCGAATGATGTAGAGGTCAGTGCGCCCGTCAATGGAGATGCCACCATACACCAACACTCCTCCACCGCCAAATCTGACACTTTCGTGCACGAACGCAGGATTATTCCTACTGCCACGGTCCCTCCAGATGAAAATACGCCTATTATCCGGATGCACAGAAAAACGGGACTCGTCAGAAAACAGAATATTGCTCCATTCATTTCTCCAACAGTTGACATGCTCGGTTGCCCACTCCCTGCGGTCGCGACGATGCCTTGATGTTAATCTAACACATACCATCGGTCGGCGAGCATACAGACCTACAGCATGGAGCCGGTTTCGGACAGTCTGAGTTGAAATCGTGGTGCCTGTAGCCGAGCGAAGGTGTTGTTGGAGAAGAGTAGCGGTGTCTCCGAGCTGTTAACGCTAAATACCGATCTTCATTGGGCGTTGTTGCCCGTCTACGACCTTGCCCTGGTTTTCGGCCTGCACATCCACTCTCCAAAAAACGGTTCCAGATCCTGGAAATGACACTTTGTGACACTCCAATGGCTTGCGCTAAATTCGGCTTGAGTTTGGCCCCCTACTAACCTACCAACAATTCTCAAAGCTTCTGAATTTGTCAAATGACTTCGCTGAGACATCGTACTCATCGAAACAAAGCAATCACTGAATACCGATCATCCTTGTCTTCATTCTCTTTTATCCAGTTGAAAGTCAAATTTCATTCGCTGCCGCTGAAGCGACGTTTTTGACGTCGAACTCAAAATTTGCATACTCCACAGTTTGAAAACCAGAAAAATTTGCATTTGTGATTTTCTTCTTCTATTTTCGGCAAAAAAAAATTTCGTTTATATCTTTTTTTATATAAAACTTCAAATATCCTTTAATTGTTTTGAGCAGTGTATATTGTGTGTCCCTGTTAACAAACTATAATTGCTACACACATGATTTCCATTACCAAGCATTCTATAGTAAATCTCAATAACATATAAAAAATTCATTGCAATTCGAGTATCTTTACAAGAGCTAGATCACAGGCAGGCAAACAGGCTGAAAGACAAACCGAATTCATAATTTTTTTATATAAATGAAAGTTAAAATTCTAGTGTCAAATTCACCTTTATTAAATAATTAAAGTTCATATAAAATTGTTGCCCCTCCCCCAAAGTTAAAAAAATCTGTTAAATGCGAAAATTGATCTGTCGAAAGAATCATCAGCAGTATACATTATACCTTTCAAAAATGATAAAAAAGATTTTCTTTATGTTGGTATGACGATGAGAAAATTTCGAGATAGAGTTAAAGAACGTGAAGCAGATCTCGTATTAAATAGACCTTATACTGCGTTATCGAGATAAGCTCAATCTCAACCTGTAAAAGAAGATTTTAATAAATCCAAACTATTATTCGTGCAAACAATTATCAGGAAGCAATTGTAAGAGAATCTATTGAAATATTTGCTAATAAAGATATAGGTTGCAACGATGCTCTATCATTCTATATCCATGCAATTTGGAAAGAATTGCTGCATAATAGATAAAGTTTGTTTTGTTAAAAATTTGAATAGTTTATCTGGCATCTTATCTGCCGTACCAACCTTTAAGGTATTTGCTTACCTTCGGGGAACTTTTATTTTGAAACATAGGACATTTTTATCAAACGCATGTGTTTTTTAGCATGTTAAAACAGGGAAAAACTATGCATTCATATAAATTTTTTCAAAGTAATTTTTATTAACATTTCAAATCTAGGCAATATTTAGTCAAATTTTAGTAAAAAAATGATGCGTTCATGCCAAACCTTCTATAACGAAATCTATTCAATAAATTTCACTTTTCTTTCAGCAATATATTAGAAAAACACTTACCTGTGTTATGAAGTAAAATATTGGCAAAACCTCTTAAATTTACTAACTTATGCCAAATTTTGAATACAAAGCATAATTTTTTTCTAAAAAAATGTGTATTTTTCAATAAAAAGGACTCTTAAATTAATATATAGAAACTTATAAGCTATATTTTGCTTCATAACATACCTATAGATGAACAGAACCTTGTCACATTTTTTTTTCAATATCTTAAAAACTTTTTTTAAAATATTAAAAAATATTAAAAATATTAAAAAATTAAAAAAAAAATATTAAAAATAAACTTATCTGATACAATGCTTGCATTAGAACTGTACTTACTTATGCCTCTCCAATCTGGGTATTTGCATGCAAAACCAATATGAATTATCTGAACTGTGCTCATAATAAAAGCCTCCATCTATATATATATATTTTTTTTCTTACGTAGCGCCAAAAAAGGCTGTATTTGTAGCTTGCTATTTGGCAACAGCCACAGTGATTGATTATCAGTGGTTAAGATCGCTCACATGTCCCAACTAACTCAGCAAATGAAAATCCATACATAATCTCTCTTTTAACACAAACCATTTGAACGATGCATGAATGACAATTGCTATTGGTCCGTTTTACGGTGACGTGAGGAATTCAGCGAATCAGCTTTTTTTGATCCAAGATTGTATTTAGACACAGGCGTAAACGTTTTGTTTACAGTTCGGTAGTGTGATACGCAGGATCTTTTATAGCTTCGTATTATAGTTTTAAATGAATTTAAGTCTAGATTTTCAATACTATAGACAAAATGAAAAGAGAAGGATCACATCTGACACTAACATGCCATTTAAATTTAAGCGGCGTCAATTTCCTGTTCTCTTAACTTTCTCTATTATGATCAACAAGTCACAGGGCCGCATTTTTATTTATATTTTCAACAAAATTTTCAATAACTTTTTTAGGAATTTATCTACATTTTCGACAAAGTTTTACATGACATTTTATATATTAAAAATAGTTTTAAATTTCATATGTTGCTTACTCGGATCGCATAGTGACCCAACTAAAAATATTTTTTTTTATTGTGCTTTCACTGAGGTTTTAAATTAATTCTGTTTCCAAGGTTTTTTAATACATTTGTGGAGCAAACATGCAAACCATGCTTTGTCCTTTAGATACAATTTTTCAAAAAACACAAAAAACTGATAAATTGGAAAATAACTGGCATTTAATTCTAATTTTTACTGTGTATTTTTATTACTGGTTATTAGAAAGATTTGTAAGCATGCATAAGATATTAAACATACAACGAATTAATAAAATGCATTTAATATTTGGAGAAATCACGTTTTGACCGAATTCAGAGGAGGAAACATGTTTTGATTGTTTGACAAGAGGATTAAATGCTTTTTGAATGAAATAAGTCCTAACTCACAAATAATACAAAAGCTTATTTAGCTTATTATTACTTGAGCAAATACAGAACTTCAGTTGATTATTGATAAAATAAAATGACAGATTATGGTACCTAGTAGTATTCATTAAATATTTACTAAATAAATACTCGTTTGCCAAAAATCCACTTCAAATTTTAAAACCAATGTCTTCATCTAGATAGTCACACACTTCCCCCTCTTCTTCATTGTAGGCTGGTAAATCATAAATAATGTGGTTGTATCATTTGAAGACATCATCAGGTTGATTTTGCCCCTGTTCACCATACATTACCTTCAAAAGTTTGCCAAAATCATTTTTTCATTTAAACTGATATGGCGTGGCTAAGAGTGAGATTCTAAAACAAACCTTTGAACACGCGCAACAGTAACTCTCTTTTTAAGAAGATTTACATCACATTCTTCACTTAGATATTGAAATCTATAATTCTGGAAGCATTTAATCTTAACAGTTATTTTATTTTTCTCTAAATCAATCCGTTTCAATTGTGATATGTATGGTAGGTTTCGAAAGTACACATTAAGTGACAAGTCTGATTGGCAGACTGGAGAAATCACTGTTTGATTGAATGCAGGCTTTGGAGGAAACACTCTTTGATTGTAATGTCAAGTTTAAACATTTTTTTATGATCCGAGAAAAAATTTTTTTGGTTCAAAATACCGTTTATTTCTGTGCAATTTAACACAGAGTTCATAAAACTAACAATAACTCATTTTTTTATTTTTTTGTAATAAAACACGGTTTGAATGTTTGCTCCTCCATTTTATTTACATTTTCAACAAATTTTTCCATTACTTTTTTTATACTATATAAATATTTGTAAATTTAATACATTATAATGATTTATGATAGCACTCATTCTGGCTAGAGTTAACACAAATATTGGCGAGCGAGCGAAGCGAACTGGGATCGCGTAGCAATTCACGGGGGTTGGCGAGCGTAAGCGAACAGGGGGCTCAGCCCCCTAGTAATATTAGAAATTGTCATCGGTACCTTCCCAATACTACTATCCGCAGAGATCTTAACATTGTTCCTTGAAAAATAAGTATTAACCAACTTTCTAAAACTTGTACAAAACTGTTTACAATCTCCTTAATGAAATTATCTCAGAATTACCAGAGTATGGGGTATCCGGCTCCTCCAACCGTAAACGCCCTAAATTCACGCCATTGCTTAGCGATGACGTCTGAGATTTCCTCATCCTTCCACTATATTTAACCTTCCTTTGTTTGTTTTTGTCCTTGTTTTTTTTTTATAAGAATTACTTAAAAAAATTGATAATCTGATAAATTTTTAGTATGTGTATTTCTTAAGTTTAAATGTATGGACTCTGTAAAGATTACTTTCTTTTTGTAGATGCGGTAACCCTAGGTAGCTTTTTCGACTGTGCTTTTGGAACTAATATAATATTTCAATTTTTTTCTCTTCATAAATTTTACTTCTTGCATTTTAGTATATTCAAAAATTTTATTTGAACACTTATTACGCTTTCTTAGTTTTTATTAGTCATTTTTCTCTTTGTGGCTCCCAGCCGCGTTGAAACATAATTTTTTAAGACTCCCTAATGCCCTTGCGATACAAACCAACTCTACACTGGATGCAAAGTTTCCACGCAACTAGGTAATCCATTAACCTGCTTACGATGCTCCATTGTTATATAGTGCATATTTATGATAAATGAAATTGATCAATTCTTTACATTACTAGGGGGCCCTGCCCCCTACGAGCTAAGCTAGTCAACCCTCGTTCAGACACCGCAGATTCTAACAGCACGCTAATTTGATCGGCTTTAAAAAGATTTCGGGAGACTAATTTATAATTTGAATCTGACAATTATAATCTGACGTAATTTTCACCAAACTCTTCTTTCTCTTTTTAATATTCACGTAAAAATACTTTTGTTAGAAATTAAATATTGTGATCATCTTAAAATATCAAATAAATATCTCGCGCAATTTTTAAATTTAAACTGTTTTGCAAAATTATTTTTTGTTCATTTTACGTAATAAGTGTAATGTGACGTAAATTCTCCTATTTAAGACTTCTAACGCATGTTAATGAATTTATTATTTTACTATATTCTTTCTCTTTTAAAATTCACGGGTAAATATAGTTTTTATGACGTAATTTTCAATGAGTTCCTGCTTTTTATATTTTCTGTTTATAATAGTCACGTGTAAAATAATTTTTTTAATTTGAAGCAAACATCATTGTTTGCGCTGTTTATACAGTTGGTAACATTTTAAATTAATACCATTTTATAAAATATGTAAAAAAGTATCTCTCTAAATGCTGAAAATTTCAATTTTAAACAGAAGTAAAACCTCAAAAAATGAGTCAAATTAAAAAACTAAATGCAGTCTGCACACCGGGAAATTCTGACGCATAAAATGATCTAAAAATGATTAAATTCCTATGTACAGTTTTTGCTCCGATAAAACTTTTTTAATGGAACGATTTTGTCCAACTTTGGCATTAAGTATATCTTAAAATAATTCTTCGATTTGAAAACTGTCTGCATCAGCGTGCTTATGAATCATTTCCCTATAATACTACCGATTTTCATATTTTTGTATGCAGCAGTTTTTTTAATATTAACGAAGAAAGGCTATGCTTAAGCATTCAAATTGGAGGCCGATCTGCCGGGAATATCTACGCAGATTTTCATTGGTCCATTTCCTAATCAAAACTATTTTTTATATATAGAAGGATTTGTGAATATAAGGGTGATTCAGATAAACGTTTATAAAATGCCATGGCAAATCAGGCATTCAACAAGGATAAAAAATCGCATAGAAACACAAGATCGCAAACCACTTATTTAGTTACAAATACAGGGTGTTTCATCTTATGTGAATCAGTGTCGGCGGTAATAATTTCTAGAAAAAAAAAAAAACAAAACAAAAAAAAACATTGTAATGAGAGTGCACCGATGTACCTTGTTTTGTGTGAAATGTGATAACATCACGAAAAGGTCTGGAAAAACATATTGTTCAAGCAATCAATGATACCGTATGAATTGATAATCTCAGTCCAGAATGTGGGGCGTCAAATGCATACTGCTGGCGCGTATAATGCGAGCTTCTACAACTTTTGTGTGGTGTTATTACATTTACAATAAAGGTGAGAATGTCTGTTAAATGTTTTATTATAATATACTTCAGTTTTCTGAAAGTTATCGCTGTCAACCCAAATTGAGTTCGAATGAAACACCCTTTATTTGTGACTAAAGAAATGGTTTACGACCCTATGTTCCTATGTGATTTTTCATTCATGTTATATGCCTGATTTACCATCTCATTTTGTAAACTTTTTTATTATTATCACACTGTGTAATAAAGATTAAAATAGGTTCAGCATGTAAAATCAAGTGCATTTTAATCATCAGGCAAGATTTGATAGTATGATTTTTATTAGTTTTTTTTTTTTTTTTTTTTTTTTTTTTTTTTTAAGTATACCAAAGTGAATATATCCAAACGTTCACGATGAAAAAAATATGTCTGTTTATATTTTTATTTTAACTTTATTTTTAAAACAAAATAGTAATTTTTTATCTTAAAATATTTATGAAGTTCTTAATAAACATTTATAATAATTTAAAAAAAGTATGGTACATGCATATTTGAACAAGATATGGGGTTTAAAAGAACAGCCTGAATTTCTTACTTCTTAGTTGTCGCAGATGTCCCAGTACTCTTAAGAAGATATTTTCTAAACGCTTCACGACATACTTTTAAGAAAGTATTTAGTATTACATTTTTAATAAAACTGATGACATTGTTTTATAAAAACTTTCAAATTGTATTTAAATTATGATAAGTGAAATATATACATTTTTACATTATTTGAGACTATGTAATAAAGATTATAATACGTTTAGTATGTAAAATCAAGTACATTTTGTTCATCAGACAAGATTTGAAGATAAGATTTTCATCAGTTTTTTTTTTAAAGTGTACTCAAGTGAATATCCCCAAACTTTCACGGTGAAAAAATATGTTTGTTTATATTTTTATTCTAAATTTATCTTTAAAACCAAATAGTATTTTTTTTTATCTTAAAATATTTATAAAGTTCTTAATAAACTTTGATAATAATAAAAAAAATTATGATATATGCATATTTGAAAAAAATATGGGCTTTAAAAGAACAGCCTTTATTTTTAACTTCTTAGTTTTCGCAGATGTCCCAGTCCTCCTAAGAAGTAATTTTCTAAAAGCTAGAAGCTGTACTTTTAAGAATATATTTAGTAATTATATTTTCAATAAAACTGATGACATTGTTTTATAAAAACTTTCAAATTGTATTTAAATTATGAGCCACAAACAAATTTTCTTACTCGTTTTTATTTAGATTTCGTTGAAGCCATAAACAAAAGGTCTTTATTTTTATTACATTTCAAACGATAAAAAAATGCATACGGTATCTTATTAAATAAACCTCGTAAGAAAATAATGTGTTAGCTATAAAAATGAACTTTATGATGTGAGATAAAAAGAATTTCCGCTAACGGACATATCAGTTTCCAATGATCTTATATCTACAGTTCCAATCTTTAGGTTCATTAAATTTATCTCTTCGCAAATTGGAGAATAAATATATCATTTAATTGTATTGAAGTTTCGTTACAATCAAATTATATTACAGAAGAATTATAAGATAGGATATCTATATCATTAATTAAAACTTTACTATCGAATTCAGAGAAAAATAATACAAGATGCAATATTAAATCTCCAAATAAAGTATAAATTTTACAGCATTCATTATTCATGTAATATTAAGGCCATATATATGTATAACTAACGCATCTAATATACACAAAATAATAAAAAATAAGTAGCAAGAGGATAATTAAATAATGCGTAAATGAATTTTTACAAATGTATATGCTGCTTTCAAAAGAAACTAAGGTATATCACTATACACCATTTTTTTTTTCAATAAATCGAAAATCAGTATAATACTGCTTGTTTCGCATATACTTATATAAAAAGAGGTAGTTTCACATGCTGAATAAATTATTTTGATGCAACTTATCTATAAATTTTAGCACTTTAAGGGAAGAAAATACAATATTTTATACTTGGCAAAAGTGACATTACACTAAATTCTATCAATAAAATTTTAGTTGTTGGGTATGTAATGAACAACAATCTAAACCACAGAGATATAACCCAGCTGAATAAGAGCTTAGGTGATTTTTTATATAATTTTTGTAATTTAAATTATATATGTAGATCTAAAATTTCAGGAATGTTTCAGATATTTAAACCGATGATTTATTATACTCACAACATCACATAAATTTTAAAAAGTCAGCCTTAAAGGCGTTCTTCAGACGTATATACTTTTTTTAAAAAGCTCTTCATGCGTATATGGGGCAATTTTACAATCTTTTGACTTTTATGTCCCTGAATAATAATTTTTATTTTAGAACATTTTCTTGTGGTTTTTTTTTTTTCATATACTGGGGAACATCTCATTGCATGATTGCATAGCAATATTAACGAGATAAATAAGTTTTGGACGATGTTGGGGGTCCAGGAAGACTCCTATACCGTCCCGTGTCCCTGATACTGCTTATTAAGTTTGGAACTGTCTGTATAAAATTGGTTTAATAAAAGTAATTCGATGTAACTTTTTTCCGAAACTGGGACAATTTTTTTTATATAAATATGTAGCAAAAAATTAACCTGCACACATTTTTACGGTTGATATTATTTTTTAACTCTGTCCTTGGGTTTTAAATTCCTTACCATCCCTCTTGCTAAACTTATACAGAAAATCACTATAGATGCAGCGACAGAATTTTTTTCAAGTTTTTTCTAATGCAGAAGTATGCTAGAGAAAGAATGTCTAAAATTATTTGACAGGAAATTTACTGCAGAATTTAAATCAGCATTTAAATATCAAATTCAATTATCGTGGCTTTATTGGTAGTCTTACCGTCCCCAAGGTTTAATCTTGCACTTTTTGAGGCAAATTATTTTTTTAATTTAAAAATTTTCGCTGCTGACCATTTTTTTAAATTTTGAATCATTAAGACATTCGTCTATCAGATTAAAATGTTATTTTAGCAAGTTTAATTTCCCCAGATTTTTATTCCCGAAAGCCAAAAGATTGTGAGAATGCCCCATATAACTGATCAGCAATTTTAAACGTATATTTTTTTTATCGCTAAAAGGATTTTATACTTGACAAAAGGAACATTCCACTAAAGCTTTCAAATTTTATTTGCTGAGAATGTAATGAACTACAATATAAACCGTAGAGATACTCTCTATTGCCAATGATGATTGTTCATTTGGGATTTTAGATGTTTTGTTAAATATCTAGAAAAATACAATAGGAACTATCTGAAACTCCAGATGTGTAAACAGAATAGTATAGGTCATATATTTCCGCGAAGATTTTTTCACGAAACCCCGCTTGGAACCGTCAAAAAATTGAAAAAGAACGAATACCTTTTGGATAACCCTGTAAAAAAATATAACAAAAGCGTTCAAACTGTAGAACATGATTAAGAGGCTTGTTGTAATAAAATGTGCTTATTTTTATGAGGATAGCGTGTGTACTAGTAGAGAAATTTATGTTTTTATTGAAACAGTCCCAAATTTTGTCAAGTTTTTTGCTTATAATTTGCAGAGTTCTTAATATAAAAAAAATGTTCTTTTCAGAAGATATGAAAAACAACATTGTACACAATACCGTGCACTCGGAATTTAAAAATTATAAAAACTGGATGAAAAATGAGCAGGTTTACCAAAAAATGTTTCACAGCGCATGCGCGAATGCAATCAAAATATAATGTGCATAATGTATTAGCTAAATGTATAGAGCAACTTTTGTGAATATCTCAAAAGCAAAGCTTGAAAATTTTGAATATTATCGTCCATAGAATAAGCTCGAAATCCGTTGTTCCGAGAAGGAAGCAAAAAGATGAGGGGTTGTATCCAAATATAGTACGTGCAATATTGCGTACACTATCTTGGCACTAATCAACAGTTATTTGGATACATACACTGTTCACCTAATATAGCTAGTCAAATTGTATTCTAAGATCATAATGAACACATTAAAAATCCAACATTTATCTTAAATCCTTTACTATGTTTGCAGCGAAAAGACGAGCGTGACAATCCGTACAAAATGTCTGCAAAAAATCCATCGACTGCTTCAAAGATATCCTCCTTCCTCGCTAAAATAACAAACCTAGAACTACTGTTGCCATGTATCCTGATAAAGTGGAGTTAATAGAGTGTTTTTGCAAAGTACCATTAGAATATCAGTAGTATTTACTATGGGATGAAAGTTTAAATTGAGTGGTACTTATAAGTATCATCAATAGATAAAGTGTTAATTCACATTAAGGTAGTTCATTTTATTAAATGTTCAAAGCATTAAAAAAACTCAGAGCCATTTTTTTAATATTATACTTGAATTTTAAAAACAGTTAAAAAGATAAATTTCAATTTTGCTTGGAGTAATTAGTCACATAAATGTTTCCATCTAATGGAAAAAAGAAAAAAAACTTTTTTTTATTTTTAAATCATTGTAAGTGACCCAGATAATTTACCAAACGGAGTTCATTCAATTTAAATGTAATTTCGAATAAAAGTTTTCGATGTAACTTTCTTATTACACAGCCACATAAAAAACGACTTTTTTTTTTTTTTTTTTTTTTTTTTTTTTTGAAAAATAAAATCTAGAAAAGATTTAGGGGAACAGTTAATGTACACTTAAGATTTTTTTTTAAAGATTACATTAAAAAAAGTTATCTAGTTATCTAGTTACATAAAAAAAGTTATCTGCATTAAAAAAGAGTTACATCCTGGAAAAAATGTAAAAATACGTAACAAAAACGAGAGTCCAATTAAATGAATGAATAAGCATAAAATTGTAAAAAGGGATCTTTGAAAGAACACACTTTTATAACCATTCAATGTTCATCTTGAAAATCAGGCATAATTATTCGACTACAATTCATGTATTTCCCCCTAAAATGTCCGTTACAATGCACTAATGTGGCATGGGCGCAGATTCCGGTAACGGAAAATTCGTTGTTTTTTAGGCTTGGTAGAAATCAAGTGAATTTATTAAAAAGCAAGTGAATTTATTCAAAAATATATAATTTTTGCTCCGTTACATTTTTAAGATATTACAACAGGAAAAATAAATATATGCATTATTTAAACGGTCTTTTTAGGACTTCTAAATTGATTTTATAACAGAAAATTAATTAATATAAAACATTTATTTGATAAAAAACATATTTATTTAATAGAACATAATTGTTTGACTACGATTTATGTATTTTCCCCAAAAAATGTCTGTTACAATAGATTAATTTGGTATGCACTGTAAAAAGAAAAAAAAATGTAAATCTACAAAACAAATTTTTGTAAAGGCTACAAAAATCTGTTACTAAACTGTAAGCTTACTAAAATTTTACCTTTTTTTTATTTACTTGTATTGATCACTTTTAAGTTGTGTTTAATTATTAGTTCCTATCTACAAACACTGTTTTGATGAGACCTATAGATGTCTATTATGAAGGTTAGAGTTACAATAAAGGTAGAGATCCAAAGTACTCAACTTCCAGGTTGTGTAATATTTAAACGGAGCTTCTGAGTGCAAGATGGTCAATGAAACATCGTCTTCATTTTGAAAGACCTATCCAATGATATGCCACTCAATAGGGTACGTAAAAAAAAAATTTCGTCTCTACCGCCATTTTGTAGTTTACGGCCGCCATTTTGAATTTATAAAAACAAAACCTATCCTATAACCATCGAATGGTTAAGACGAATCGATAGAGACCTCATTCATTAAAATCCACCCAGCCGTTGGGATGCTTCGAGGGTATAAAAAAAATCCACATACACAGATACGAGTGAAACACATAACCCTTCTTTTCAGTCGTGTAAAAAAGGTGCAAATCTACATAACTGGTTTTTGTAAAGCTACAAAAATCTGTATGATTACTAAAATTTTATCGGTAACCCAGATTAATTCCATGATTATTTTTATTGCAGTTACATAAAACAGGGTTCTTACTCCTTGAATTGTCAGACAAAGAAATTCTTATGGAAAAATCTCGTTAAAAGAGGCGAAATTTTGTTCGTTTAAAGTAGATTTATTTTTCTATAAAAAATTTTTGATATTTGGCCTTGAAAATAACGGTACCCGTATGAACCCTGTAATAAGTTCTAAGTGTTTCAGTTTACTAGCACATTCTTAGTAACATTACAGATTTTTTAAAAGTGTAAACGTGAATCTATTACATGGGGGTTTTTTTAGTTTGTTTGTTTGTTTTTGCTGTAGTTACATAAAAAGTTCTACGCATCCCAGTTTCCTAAAAAATTCTTAGTAACATCATAGACTTTTTTTTACAGTGTGGGCAACGATTTCGATTGAGTAAAATTCACTGTTTTTTTTTTTTTTTTTTTTTTTTTTTTACGATGAGGCTACCGAACGACTCCTGCTGTTTCCAGCTCATTATTACTCTCGGTGGGCGGGTGGGTCAACCGCCGCGGCGAGCGGCCCATCTTCGTCCGCAGCCCTTTATTCTCCTACTCCAGTCCGACTCTTTTGCGGAAGCAAGATTCGTAGGTCTCCAGCCACGTCCCAAGTGAAAGACACTCTAGCGAAAGCGAGATTGAAAAAAAAAAAATCAAAAATTGAAACCGGACAAATTTAAAAGTAAAATTACACAAATTAAATACACCGAAAAGCTGGAAGGGAGGGCTAATTCTTAATTCCCAAAGCAAGCGAATTTATTAAAAAATATATAATTTTTGCCCTGTTTCATTTTTAATATAGGACGAAAGAGAAAGAAATATGCGTTATTAAAACGATCTTTTAAGTATACTTCTAAATTGATTTCTGAACGTATAATCGTAAATTAATATAAAACTTTTAATCGATAAAAGCGTATTTTTTAATAGAACATTCTTCCCTTTTTATTTATAATTTATTTTATACTATTTAACCTTTAAAATGTTTATTTCTTTTTCAGTTTCACAGCCTGTTAGGAATTTTTTGGCGAACGAGTATTGGCGCATCATTAAATCCGTTGTTTTTTCCATTCCCACACACTTGCACAAGTTACAGAGACTATTTGACGTTTTATCACCTCTGGCAGGGTAATGAAAAAATACCATAAATATGATATATTAATTTATAATTAAGGTCTAAAAGTAATAAAATACTGCGTTGTCATCAGAAATACACATGTGGGAGTAATTTTTGTAATTCTAGCTCATCAGGAATCCAGTTAAAAATCAATTACGAAATTCCATCTTTACGAGGGTGTATTCAAAAAAGGGATTCAAGATATAGCATTTGAAAAGTACATATTGCGGTGTGAATATTTTGACCGATTGTGATGAAAGAAGGCACTAGTTGTCTGACAGATGTTACCTGGGTAGGAAGTGCAAGTTTGCAGACAGACGTGTAAAAGTTTTCTAAACTGCAAGAAGTTTAGAAAAGTGGTCTCGCTTGTGCAACTGAGAAAAGGTTACGTCAATAAATACATCATATAAGGTAAAGTGATCTAACGGAAATGCCCTGGCATATGGAGTAATGGTGCCATCCTCCTGCATGACAATATCAGTTCCCAACCGCTCGCCAAACTGTAGAATTTTTGCAAAAGTTCAAGTGGGGAGTCTGAAGTCGTCCCCAAAGAGCCCAGATTTGGCACAGTGATCATTTCTTTTTTCTCAAGTTGAAGGAACACTTATCTGGAAAAAGAGGTTCTTTACAGACAGTAATGTAAAAGATGCTGCTTAGAACTTGCTCAATTGGCAGGGACGTGAGTTCTACCAAGCAATTTTAATACGCCACTTTGTCAATCAGGTAAATATTTTACCATCTACAAAGGTTTAATCCAGATTACTTCTACTTCTACTTCCAGCTACCCTAAGAATTATAAACACTACCATTTCAAACGAAGTGACGTGTTTGAAATGAATAGAATTTCAATTAATGAGAATATTCCCTGATGATGGTTTTGGGCTTTGCAGACCGAAAGTTCTAGGGAATTTAAATAAAATTTATATTTTAAACTTGTAACATCTGTAGTATTAATATCTGTCCGCTTTTAAGTAAACAGAAAGCATTTTAAAGTTCATATTGTGAAATTTATGATTGAATCAATGTGGAATATTGCATTTCGCCTTGTGATTTTATTTTATTTTCAAAATAATCTCTTTTATCTTCCTCAGACCTGAAGTACGCAAATGTGGACCTCTATTATCTTCTTCATAAAAATCAAATTGCGTTATTTTTAATGTTTATATTTTACTTCGATAGTGGATTGTTTTTTATTTTTTTTTTCTTTCAAACCAAACTAGTAAATTGCAGTACTGTTGCTTATTTCCTCATAAAAGAATTGCTATTTCCATCTGAGTTTGCAAAAATGACTTCAAGACGGTGTGGACATGAAAGTAAGTAATTTTATAATTATTTAAGTTATGGAGTCTCAGGACTCTTAAAGCTTCAAAATTTTCGAAATTTGAATTTTTTTTTTTTTTTTTTAGATTTTAAACTCCTATATTTTCTGAAAATTTTGATATAAATGTTTCCTGGAAATTCCCATTAGAACAGAAGTTATGGCATTTAGAATTATACCCCCTCCAGCAGCGCTTCCGGAACTTTGAAGTCATTTTTATTCAAAATGAATTTTTTGGGCATAACGCGCAGGATATCTTAAAAACTTCTGAATATTTTTTCATGAAATTATCAAAACATATGGTTCATGTTCGTCAGCATAAAATGAAACTAAAATTTTCTTTTTATTAAACAAAAAAAATTTTTTTTTAGGTGATTATACTTTTGAAAATTTCAAAATTTTATATTAGCTAAATACAACTTTGTATTAAAAATATCAAAATGCTTTAAATACAAATTTATTTAGGTTTATGTTAATTATTACAATCTGAAGTAAATTAGGGACCAAAATTTTCATTTTAGATGTAGTGTTTATTTTGTAATCCTGAGCGTAATCTGTTTTGCCAAATTTTTGCTCTTCAAATGTCTGGCAGTTTGGAGCCCTCTGTAAATGCTACATTCTGCATCTTGCAATTTTTTAAATGCAAGGCATAAAAGATCATTCTTGTATCTTTCATCCAGATAAAAATTGTGTTCTAAAGTCATATACATTTTAAGATATTAAATGTTGAAAATGCTCTTTTTTTTTCTTTTTTTGCGATTTTAAGGGCCCTGAGACCCTTAAACCCTATGCAGTAAATTTATTTTAGGTGTAAGGATCATTCGCTTGTTTAAAGCCTATAAATTTTCTATTGTGTAAATTTAGGTTATTCATAATCAAATTTAAATTTTATGGGGGATTGTAATTTTAGATCCATATCTGTGAACCTAAATCTCCAGCTCCCTAAAGTATTATTGGGTGATTTGCCCCTGAGAAAAGGGTGTTTTTTATCATTTTTTTTTTGGCAAAGGAATAACGTTTTTAGCTCCGGATTTTTTGCACGTTATTTATTATAATTTTAAGAACATTCCTATTTGTTAAATATAAAATTTTTGATGTATCTCGAGTTATCTATTTGGATGTCTTAGCGATAGATTACCAGAGTCATTTACCATCAATTTTCGTTAAGGATTATGAGAATAGATAATATTGTTTGGAGCTTCGAGCACTTTGATGTCAAAAAGTTTAAAATCAACAAAGTGGCAGCCATTTGAAAAAAAGGTTTATTTGTGACGGTATTTGTAAAGGTATTTGTAAAGGTTCTTTTGCACTCTGGCATCCTTCTAAATACATACTATATGTATACATGTATATATATATTAGGTCTCCAAGAAAATTCTGTCGTTTTTATGTTCTTTCACGCCTACTTTTTTTTTAAATGTTGATTTCTTCATTGGCACCCCTTTTTTGAAATGGTAAAATTCCGTTTGTTTTCACCTTAATGTGAAATGTGAAAACTATAGGAATTTTACCATTTCAAAAATATGGTGCTAATGAAGAAATCAGAATTAAAAAAAAATAGGCGTGAAAGAACTTTAAACGACAGAATTTTCTTGGAGACCTAATATGTGTATTTTCTTAAATGGCTGAAAGTGGTCCAAGTTCCAATAAATTATACGAGGGTTACTCTGAAATTATTCAGATACGCTCAGACAAGAATTTACAAAATAAAAATAACGGTTTTATTTTAAAATACAAAGTATTTTAACACAGCAGACGATTTTTTGCTGACTTACTTCAACTTGTTTAGCGTAGAATAAATTTTAAACAGAAGAGAAAATGGAGTTGACGCGAGAACATTTTCGCGCTATCATTTTCTACGAATTTAAAGCAGGATTAAATCAAGAAGAATGCGTTCAACGGTTGAAATTAGCATTTGGTGATGAATTTCAAGCTCGTGCTACTGTATTCAGATGGTTTAAAAAATTTTGCAGAGGTCGCAATTTTCTTCAGGATGAAGAACACACAGGAAGGTCGCCGTCGGCAGTAATCCCGGATAATGTGTCTGTCATACGAAAAATGTTAATGGATGATAATCGCTATACCTACCAAATGATACAGAAGGAACTTAACATTGGATCCGCAGCCATACACAAAATTAATCATGAAGAATTGCATATGAAAAAAGTAGTTTGCCGTTGGGTTCCCCATAATCTAACTGAGCACCAAAAAGAGAAGAGTGTCAGAATCAGTAAAAGAACTCTTAAATTGCTAAATGATGGTGGCCACCGCATCATTTCTAAAATTGTAACGGATGATGAAACGTACATACCGTTTTTTGACGTTCCAACACGTCAAGAAAGAAATTTATGGGTCTTTGAAGATGATCCCACGCCGAGAATGGTGAAAAGACAACGCGCACTGAAAAGAGTGATGTTTTCTTCAGAAGTGCGGGATTGGTCAAAGCCATCAAGTTAGAAGGAGAGAAGACAGTAACAGCAAACTGGTATACCATTAAATGTCTTCCAGAAATTCTACATAAAAGTGAATGTTAGGGGACTAATGCTTCACCATGACAATGCATCTTCACATACAGCCGGATTAACAGTTGAGTTTCTTAAACAAAAACGAATTAAAGTGATAGAGCATCCGCCGTATTCACCTGATCTAGTTATGTGTGACTTTTGGTTATTCTTTAATCTAAAAAGGAACTTACGTGGACGTCGTTTTCATTCAGAAGAAGAGATTGATGTGGCTATAAATGCATTTTTTTCATCCATTCCAAGAAATGAATGGCTTGAGGCATTTAATCTGTGGAAAATTCGTCTAGAAAAGTGCATTGATGCTGGAGGAGTCTACTTTGAACACACCTAAAATTTTGTAAGTATAACTTTAAAAACCTAACTGTATCTCAAAAATTTCAGCGTGACCCTCGTATTACCCTTAATTTTAATAAAATAGGAAGATCGGTTTAATAGTTTTTGCTTTCTGATCCTGCCGAGTTTGAAAAAAGTCATTTTGCATAAAATAATCATTGCTAGTTGTTCCTTCATATTTTAAACTTAGGAGAGACTAGGGACGGTTGACCATACGGGAGGCTTGACACACCCATCAGTTTTCACATTTAAAGAATTTCAGAGTTTTATCAATAGATGTCAACCAAGGCTACTGGAATTCTCGAACAACAGTCTTTGTTTTATACAGATAATCGAAATAAGTGTGGAAAAAATCAATTGTGCGGTGTTTTCAACCTAAAAGTTGTGTCTTTTAGAAATATTTTTTAAACTTTTTTCAGATGAAATATATCATAGTAGTAAGTAGGTTTTAAGTAATACAGAAATATCGAGCTTTCATTCGAGGCATACAGATTGTACAGTAAGTTAAGCTTAACATAACAACGTGATATTCTTTAGAAAAGTACTATGTGAAGAGATTTGACCCAGACAATGTGAGGGAGCAGATGCTCAAAGCTCCCTTATTTAAGGGGTGTTGGAAATATTTTTATTATACCCTGTGCATAATGAAAGGTTAATGGTTATAAATTAAAAAGAATGTAAATTTATTCTGTAAAGCTACAGTAAAACAGGGTGATGGAAAAGAAAATGTTTAAAACTGATTAAAGAAAGATGTGAAAAATTGCTATAGTATCGACTGCAAGAAAAAAAAAAACACTAAAATATAAATGGGAAAATTGATAGGAACATTTTTCCATTTAAATATTACTTACAATAAGTAAATAGAAACAGCGGAAAAGACTAGAAATGACTAGAAAGTATGGAAGTAGCAGTCTTAACCGTTTCAGGGGGAGTGGTATGTTTATGAAACTACTTAATTTTAATTCCCAAACTGCACAATGGCTCCAGAATTTTCCTAAAATCTTTTCTATTTAATATGTATGTGAAATAAGCCTTTTTTCTTATTTCCAAATAATTTTTTTCGTAAATTCCGGTGCCAGTCATTTATTTCAACATTTTTGTACTCAAAGTACTAATTAACACCTGAAAGAGTTAAAAGATGTTAATGATAAGTTATGTGCTCATACGGCTGCAAAAAAACATCGCATTGATCGAAAAACTTTAGGAAGGTATGTGGACAAATTTTACCAGGATGAATACAGTGAGATGAAGCCAAACTATGTGACAACTAGAGTTGTCAGGTCAAGTGTCACAAAAGTAGAACAAAGAGACAAAAAATGCGGGACAGTGGCTCCTATATAGAGACGTAATAATACATGAAACCCTATAAAATACACGATACCCTGTCTCTAACGGAATACTATCTTAAATGTTAAAATTTTATTTTCCCTGCTCTACAATTATACTTGCTCAGACAAAATCCATTTAAAACTATTTTTTTTCCTCTGTCTTGCGATTGCGTCTAAACAGGTTTGTCTAAGCATCATATTTAAAAAATATATTTTTATAATAATTACAGCAAGTAGCATAAATTTATTTTGCTTTTTTAAACCTGATTTTATTTCTCTTCACAAACATTTCAAAGTGGGTCAAGCCTCCCATATCGTGGGTCAACCCTCCCATACATGGGGAGCCTTGACCCATTATTTTCTCATTATTAACATAAATCATTTTTCAAATTTCTTATATATTACACAAATATAGCAATTTTATTTTGATAACTGATTGTATAACGAATAAAATGATATATAAAACTTTATTTTACGTTCAATATTTAAAAAATAAAAAATCTTTTTGGAAAAATTGGGTCAACCCTACCTAGTCTCCTCTATACCTTTTTCGGAATGAGATTAGTCAAACATATTTCCATAATGATATACGAAAAAGTTGTCGATTAAAGAAAGTTGCACTGTTTTTAGCAATTACTTTCATAAAAATAATTGATTTATACTTTTATTAATTTTATAGAAATAATCGAATTAATTTTATTATTAATTTATAAAAAATAATCTGATCTTTAAAAAAAATGAAATATATCTGAATTTCTTTTATCAAATTATTTTGAAAAAAAAGCTACTTTCTGAAAAAAACAATTCCTAGTGCTTTTCTGTGGCTCAACTGAATATCTTTTACAATAGCTCTGTTGTAATACACTTTCATTTCAACTGTTATAAGATTAAGTAGTAAAATTCAAAGGGATATTTTTTAATACGAAAATGAAAACTTTCACTATATTTTTACACTTTCTTCGCTTGTTATTTCCTGTTTAATGTATAAAATACGTATACTACTTATTCTGAAAACCAGTGTAAAAATATTTTATATCTTGTTAAACATCTGCGTTTTTCCAGAGAAGTGCACTTTCACACTTTGCGATCCACTCATACTTTTTTCCCTTCCTTAAAATCCGCAAACTCTATAAAGGAAGAATTTAGGTCACAAAATCTAACTTGAAAATAGAAAAAAAGTATAATTTAAGGTAGGTTTAAGGGAGAAGGGAGGGGATGTTATCAAAAAATCATCCTTGAAAATGTCTAAAAATTGATACTTCTACAATTCACAAAACCTATAAACTTTGGATTATTATTCGAAAATAAAAATAAATGATCACCTAAGTTTAATAAACTATTTTTTTGGAATTGTTATGAAAGTAAATAAAAAATTAGTACTATGCTAAAGCTAAAATTTTATAGAAATGCTTTTAAAATACAGGGTGTTTATAAAGTCCCGGACTCATTTTGATGTTTAATAACTCATAAAATAATAAAGATAGATTAAAATTAATAACATAAATGAATAGATAGACTCAAAAAATTTCATAACCCTTGTCAATGAACTTCCACGTGTGCCCCCTTCGTCGCACGGAGAACATCAAGTCGATAGTCAATTTCACGCCAGGTAGCGGCAAGCATGTCGGCATCCACAGAGGCTATTGCGGTTGTAATTCTGGCTTTTAAGTCATCAATTAGATATATTGGAAAACTTCGTATTTCCACAACTAGAAGAGTTTCAGCCACATGTCATTTTGCAACTAGATGGTGCACCACCTCATTGGGGTACCCAGGGCTCGCAGCGTTCCTGAAATTTTCGCACTGTGCTACCACTAAATTAAAACGATAATCTTTGTTGTATAGTTCTATAATAGATGTAAAAGGAATCTACCATGAAGAATTCTTATTTAAAATACAGGTAGCAAAGTGCGAAAATTTTAGGAACGGTGCGAGCCCTGGGTACCATCGTTCGAACTTCTTCGAATGACTATTTTCCAGGAAGATGGATTGGGCGAGGAAGTTCAAATCCTTGGCCACCCAGATCACCTGATATAACGCCGCTGGACTTTTTATTTGGGGATTTGTAAAGGACAATGTTTACAGGAGGAGAGTGTCGAACATTGATGACTTAAAAGTCAGAATTACAACCCCAATAGCCTCTGTGGATGCCAACATGCTTGCCGCTACCTGGCGTGAAATTGACTATCGACTTGATATTCACTGTGCGACGAAGGGGGCACACGTGGAAGTTCATTGACAAGGGTCGTGAAACTTTTTGAGTCTATCTAACCATTTATGTTATTAATTTTAATCTATCTTTGTTATTTTAAGAGTTATTAAACATCAAAATGGGTCCGGGACTTTATAAACACCCTTATATTGCATATTAATTTATTTAGTTTTTATACAAAAAATATGTATCATGTTTTTATTATGATACGAAAACAGATATTTGGTTTTAATTGTACTGAAACTTTAGTGTAAGTAAAAAATATTTTTCCCTTACCCCCCCCCCCCCCCCCCCAAAAAAAAAAAAATAAATAAATAAATAAATAAATAAATAAAAATAAAAACAATTGAATCAAAAACTACAGTTACATAATAAATGTATACAATTTCTGTTTAACAATTAACCTAAGAAATGTTAAAGTCAATTGAAATTTATTTCATTGTAAAATTTCGTAAGTAATTATCGCACATTCCGGCGAAGATAAAAATTATATTTTCTATTAAATTTTATAAAAAATAATCGGATTTTTAAGAAGAAAAGTTCGACATAAATCTGAATTTCTTTTTATCAAAACATTTTGAAATAAAAGTTACTTTCAAAAAACTATTCTTATTTGTTTTCTATGGTTTATCAGAATATCTTTTACGATAGCTGTGCTCTAATATACTTTCAATTCAACTGTTATAAGAGTAAGTAGTAAAATACAATGGATATTTTTTAATAAAAAAATGGAAACTTTCATTTTATTTTTACACTTTCTTCGCTTTTTACTTCCAGTTTCATGTATAAAATACATATACTATCTATTTTGAAAACAAGTGTAAAAATATTTTACATCTTCTTAGACATCTGCGTTTTTCCGGAGAAGTGCACTTTCACACTTTGAGATCCACTCATACTTTTTTCCCTTCCTTAAAATCCATATTTCTTATAAAAGAAGATTTTAGGTCAAAAAATCCAACTTGCAAATAGAAAAAAATACAATTGAGGTTTAAGGGAGAGGGTAGGGGGTTTATCAAAAAATCATTCTCGAAAATGTCTGAAAATTAATATTTCTACAATTCACAAACCGTATAACCTTCAGATTATTATTCTAGAATAAAATTAAATTTTCACCTAAGTATAGTAAAGATTTTTTGGGGAATAGTTATGAAAGTAAATAAATAATTAATAATATACTAATGCGGAAAATGCTATAGAAATGTTTCAAAAATATTTTCTACATTGATTTATTTAGTTTTTATAGAAAATATTATGTATTATGTTTTTATTTTGATATGAAAACTGATGTTTGGTTTTAATTGTATTGAAACTTTAGTGTAAATAAAGTATATTTTTTCATCTTCAACCTTCGGATTATTTTTCGAGAATAAAAATAAATGATCACCTAAGTATAGTAAAGAATTTTTTGGGAATAGTTATGAAAGTAAATAAATAATTAGTAATATACTAATGCGGAAAATGCTATAGAAATGTTTCAAAAATATTTTCGACATTGATTTATTTAGTTTTTATAGAAAATATTATGTATTATGTTTTTATTTTGATATGAAAACAGATGTTTGGTTTTAATTGTATTGAAACTTTAGTGTAAATAAAGTATATTTTTTCAATCCCCCCCCCCCCCGGAAAATATCATAACAATTGAATTAAAAACTACAGTTGCATAAGAAGTAACAATTTCTGTTTAACAAATAACCTAACAAATAAGAAAATGAAACATATTTCGTTTAAAATGTTCGAAAATGATTATCGCACATTCCAGCGTAGATAAAACTTAGATTTTTCATTAAATTTTATAAAAATAATCGGATTTTTAAGAAGAAAAATTCGATATAAATCTGAATTCCTTTTATCAAAATATTTTGAAATAAAAGCTACTTTCAAAAAACTATTCCTATTTGTTTTCTATGGTTTACCAGAAGATCGTTTACTATAGCCGTGTGGTAATATACTTTCATTTCAACTGTTATAAGAATAAGTAGTGAAATACAAAGGGATATTTTTTAATACAAAAATAAAAACTTTCACTATATTTTTACACTTTCTTCGCTTGTTACTTCCAGTTTCATGTATAAAATACATATACTGCTTATTCTGAAAACCAGTGTAAAATATTTCATATCTTGTTAAACATCTTCGTTTTTCCAGAGAAGTGCACTTTCACACTTTGAGATCCACTCATACTTTTTTCCCTTCCTTAAGATCCGTTAATCCAATAAAAGAAAATTTTAGGTCACAAAATCTAGCTTGAAAATAGAAAAAAAGTACAATTTAAGGGAGGTTTAAGGGAGAAGGGAGGGGGTGTTATCAAAAAGTCATTCTTGAAAATGTCTGAAAATTGATACTTCTACAATTCACAAAATCTATGAACTTCGGATTATTATTCGAAAATAAAAATAAATGATCACCATGGAATTGTTACGAAAGTAAATAAATAATTAGTACTATACTAAAGCTGAAAATTTTATAGAAATGTTTTTAAAATATATTGTATATTAATTTATTTAGTTTTTATACAAAAAAAACATGTATCATGTTTTTATTATGATATGAAAACAAATATTTGGTTTCAATTGAACTGAAACTTTAGTGTAAACAAAGCATATTTTTTCACCTTCCCCCCCCCCCCCCAAAATAATAATAACAACTGAATCAAAAACTACAGTTACATAATAAGTATATACAATTTCTGTTTAGCGATTAACCTAAGAAATGTTAAAGTCAATTGAAATTTATTTCATTGTAAAATTTTGTAAGTAATTATCGCACATTTCGGCGAAGATAAAAATTATATTTTCTGTTAAATTTTATAAAAATAATCGGATTTTTAAGAAGAAAAGTTCAACATAAATCTCAGTTTCTTTTATCAAAATATTTTGAAATAAAAGTTACTTTCAAGAAAATATTCCTATTTGTTTTTTATGGTTTACCAGAATATCTTTTACGATAGCTGTATTGTAATATACTTTCAATTCAACTGTTATAAGAATACGTAGTAAAATACAATGGATATTTTTTAATAAAAAAATGAAAACTTTCACTATATTTTTACACTTTCTTCCCTTGTTACTTTCAGTTTCATGTATAAAATACATATACTACTTATTCTGAAAACAATTGTAAAAATATTTTATATCTTGTTAGGCATCTGCGTTTTTCCGGAGAAGAGCACTTTCACACTTTGAGATCCACTCATACTTTTTTCCCTTTCTTAAAATCCGCATTTCTTATAAAAAAGATTTTAGGTCAAAAAATCCAACTTGCAAATAGAAAAAAGTACAATTGAAGTTTAAGGGAGAGGGTAGGGGGTTTATTAAAAAATCATTCTGGAAAATGTCTGAAAATTAATACTTCTACAATTCTCAAACCGTATAAACTTCGGATTATTATTCGAGAATAAAAATAAATGATCACCTAAGTATAGTAAAGAATTTTTTGGGAATTGTTATGAAAGTAAATAAATAATTAGTATTATACTAATGCGGAAAATGTTATAGAAATGTTTTTAAAATATTTTGTACATTGATTTATTTAGTTTTTATAGAAAAAATTATGTATCATGTTTTTATTTTGATATGAAAACAGATGTTTGGTTTTAATTGTATTGAAACTTTATTGTAAATAAAGTATATTTTTTCAACCCCCCCACCCCGAAAAAAAAATAATAATTGAATTAATAACTACAGTTGCATAAGAAGTAACACTTTCTGTTTAACAAATAACCTAACAAATAAGAAAATGAAACTTATTTCGTTGAAAATTTTTGAAAATGATTATCGCACATTCCAGAGTAGATAAAACTTAGATTTTTCATTAAATTCTAAAAAAATAATCGGATTTTTAAGAAGAAAAATTCGATATAAATCTGAATTTCTTTTATCAAAATATTTTGAAATAAAAGCTACTTTCCAAAAACTATTCGTATTTGTTTTGTATGGTTTACCAGAATATCTTTTACGATAGCCGAGTTGTAATATACTTTCATTTCAACTGTTATAAGAAAGTAGTAAAATACAAAGGGATACTTTTTAATACAAAAATAAAAACTTTCACTATATTTTTTACACTTTCTTCGCTTGTAACTCCCAGTTTCATGTATAAAATACATATACTACTTATTCTGAAAACCAGTGTAAAATATTTTATATCTTGTTAAACATCTTCGTTTTTCCAGAGAAGTGCACTTTCACATTTTGAGATCTACTCATACTTTTTTCCCTTCGTTAAAATCCGTAAATCCTATAAAAGAAGATTTTAGGTCACAAAATTCAACTTGGAAATAGAAAAAGTACAATTGCGGTTTAAGGGAGAAGAAAGGGTGTGTTATCAAAAAATCATCCTTGAAAATGTCTGAAAATTGATACTTTTACAATTCACAAAACATATAAACTTCGAATTATTATTCGAGAATAAAAATAAATTGTCTCCTAAGTTTAATAAAGAATTTTTTTGGAATTGTTATGAAATAAATTAATCATTAGTATTATGTTAAACTCGGAATTTTTTTATGGAAATGTTAAAAAAAAAAAAAAAAAAAAAAAAAAAAAAATTAATGTAAATTATTTATTTTTTATAGGAAAGATCATGTATCATGTTTTTATTAGGACATGAAAACCGACATTTTCTTTTAATTGTTTTGAGACTTTAGAGGAAATAAAGTATCATATTTTTCCTTTAAAAAAAATAAATCATTTAATCACTAAAAAAGAAAAGTGCCCATTTAAACTGATGGCATTGAGCTCACACGCTATTCACACTAATTGTGCATTATACTTTTATTTCAATGAACAATGTCCCTCAAAAAATAAATTAAGAGGGCATTATCTTCCACCCCCGTTTCCCTCCTTTATACTTAACCAATGAACCTCCAAATCTAATCAGGCAGCACCTTATCAGAATAAACCTGTATACCAAGTTTGAGGCAAATCGGATAATTCTGCATGAAAACCCATTTATTTTGTTTAAGGGGAGGGGGGGTAGACCCCGTCCCACCTTTATACATAACCAAATAACCCCCCAAATTAACCATGGAAGCGAACCATCAGAAACAACCTAGAAAAATATTTGGAGAAAATCGGATATTTCTATCAAGAGTTATCGTGTTACGTACGTGCATATATACAGAACCTGCGAGCACATTAGCTCTCAGGCTTTGATAACCTGTGACCTAAAAACTAAAATTGCCTAAAGAAGTATAAACATTTGCAGTTTAACTAATAGCATAAGAAATGTTTACCTTGGCGACTAGAAATGTTTCTTGTTTCTTTTTGTTTGTCGGCCAGTCTGTCTGTGTGTTTCATGAGCACTGCCTCTAAAATTCATCTACTAAGCTTACAACTAAGTATGCATGTTCGTTAAGTGTTTCGAATTATTATATAGGTTTTTTGTTAAAATTCGTTGATTTGTTTGAAAAATATTGTTCGACGTTCGTTCGAACTTTTCACATCATAATTCTTTACTATAGTAATTCAGACGATTTAAAAATTTCTATATTAAATAAATATAAATGACACATTTTAATAATTAATTTAAAGGTTAATTTATGGATGCTTAATATTCAAAAATGGAGATCTTAAATTCATCTGATCACGTTCCAAAATTTCCCAATATATTTCTCAGATATTCGAAATTAATGATATAACTTATTTGGAAATTTCATGGAATTGTTCAAAAAATTAAAAACCTTTCGCTTTCTCATTTTTTATAATTTTTTAAATTCGTTTCTTTTTATTTTTCCTCTTTCATTTAATCCTTGCCTAGCAACAGTATTACAAAGCGTATAAAAATAAGAAGTGAAAATAGAAAAAAAAATTAAATAAAAAAAACCCAAGTAAATCGAGCTTTTTTTATGCAATTATTTACAGACGATTTTAGTATGCGTTTTTCATTGAAATATATACGGATTTATTGGGATAAAACCTCTATTTTAACTACTATAGAATGATCACCAAATAGGTTTTTTCTTGGAGGAAAATTATAATAAAAAGAAAATCGCCCAGTTAAACTGATGGCATTGAGCTCACAGGCTATTTATACTAATTGTATATTATACTCTTATTTCAAAGAATATTGCCCCTCGGAAAATAAATGAAGTGATTAGCCCCCATTTCCCCCCGTTATACTTAACCAAAGAAACTCCAAATCTATTCAGAGAAGCTCCTTAAGATAACAAACTGGCATACCAAATTTGAAGAAAATCAGATAATTCTGCATGAAAAAACCAATTCGCTAAATTAAGGGGGGTATTAGCTCCCCCATTTCGTCCTTTATGGTGGACCAATGAACCTTCAAATCTAATCAGAAAAGCTCCTGATCAGAATGAACCTAGAAAAAAAAAATAAACAAAATTAGATAATTCTGCATTAAAACCCATTTATCTAAATTAAGGGGAGGGGACACTTGCCCCCCTTTACCCCTTTTATACTTAAACAATGAACCTCCAAATCAAATGAAGGAAGCCATGTCGGAATAAATTGGTATATCAAATTTGAAGCAAATCGAATAATTCTGTATAAAAAACCCATTTATCTAAATTAAGGGGAGACTAGCCCCCGTCCATCCTTTGTACTTAACCAATAAATCCCCAAATCTAATCAAGGCAGCTGCTTAACATAATAAACCGTTATACCAAATTTGGAGCAAATCGAATAACTCTGCGTGAAAAACCCATTTATCTAAATTAAGGGGGTGCGGACTAGCCCTCTTTGCTCCCTTTATACTTAATTAATGAACCTTCAAATCTAATCAGGGAAGCTCCTTAACATAATAAACGGGTATACCAAATTTGGAGTAAATCGAATAATTCTGCATGAAAAACCCATTTATCTAAATTAGGGGGGGGGGGGTAGCCCCCCCCTTTCCTCCCTTTATACTTAACTAATGAACCTCCAAATCTAATCAAGGCATCTCCTTAACATAAAAAACCGGTATTCCAAATTTGGAGCAAATCGAATAGTTCCACATGAAAAACGCATAATTAGGGGGGGTAGCCCCCCTTTCTCCCCTTTATACATAATAATGATCTTCCAAATCTAATCAGGGAACCTGCTAACATAATTAACCGGTATACCAAATTTGGAGCAAATCGCAGATTTCTGCATGAAAAACCCATTTACCTAAATTAAAGGTGGGGGGAGCCCCTTTTTCCCCACTTTATACGTAAATAATGAACCTCCAAACCTAATCAAGGCAGCTGCTTAACAGAATGAACCGGTATACTAAATTTGGAGCAAATCGAATATTTCTACATGAAAACCCCATTTACCTAAATTAAGGGGGGTAGACCCCTTTCCCCCCTGTATACTTAAGTAATGAGCTTCCAAATCTAATCAGGTAAGATCCTTAACATAATAAACCGTAATACCAAATTTGGAGCAAATCGAATATTTCTGCATGAAAAACCCATTTATCTAAATTAGGGGGGAAGGGTGACTAGCCACCTTCATCCTTAACCAATGAACTCCAAAAACTAATCAGGGAAGCGCCTTATCAGAATGAACCTAAAAAAAATTTGAAGCAAATCGGATATTTCTATCAAGAGTTATTGCGTTACGTACATACGTACGTACGTACAGTCGTGGAAAAAAAAAAGTAAACACTCCCTACTAACTCCTCAACAAATTATCTTAGAAGAAAGTTACTGGTACCGAACGATTGGAAATAAAGTTTACTTTTAAATGACGTATATAAAATTTGCTTAGGGGGCCCCCTTCATATTAAAACGAACCATAACTTTGTTTTTTTCAATAGCAGTACACAATTCTTACAGCATAAATGAACTCTACACCCTTCAATTAGCCTAAAAACAAACTTTTATGCAATCCGCACGATACGTTTCCGAGATATTAATTATTTTAAAACGAGCGTATTTTAGGGGCTGTATCCAAATTGAAGTTCGATACTCGATTGTTGACCGAGAGAGCCTCCTTCTTGATCAAGGCATCTTAAGCGCTACTCAAACAGCCATTGTAGACTGCTAGATTACAGAATAGCAGAAGAAATTTCAAGATATCTAGTCACTTGTATCATAGTTGGCCCCTTAAACCATCATTTTGCAGTTTTTTAAGTATATTTTGAAAACTACTTGGAAGAAAAATCTGAAATTTTGGATTTCCATAAAGTTGGACTTAATAAATCTAAATCCATCAAAAAACTTGTAGGTTGCAATTCATATTTTTTTCGAATATTAATTTCATAATTCATAAATCATATCAGAAAATTATAAATATTGCAAATTCAACGTATTTATGTTTGGGTATATCAGTATTATTGCTACACAAAAAATTATCACATTAGGAGTATAACTTCAAGAGATATAAATAAAAATATGAAAATGTAATTTAACATTAGACTTATAAAATTTTGAATGTTTATAATTCGAAAACTTATCATTCAAATGACTTGAAATTTGGTATCTGGGCATAGTTTGAACCGAAGATTTGAAATATCGTGTTAAAACTGGATATTGCTATTGAAAAAAATGAAGTTTGCGTTCGTTTTAATATGTAAACGGCCCCCTAAGCAATTTTTATATACATCAAATAAAAGTAGACTTTATTTCCAATCGTTCGGTACCAGTAACTTTTTAGTCCGATAATTTGTTGAGGAGTTAGTAGGGGGTGTTTACTTTCCTTTTCCATGACTGTACATACGTACGTACACGTACATACAGAACCGGCGGGCACATAAGCTCTCAGGTTTTGATAGCCTGTGAGTTAACACGTTAATCATTAGAATTGGATCCAAGTCTCCTAAGCGGAGTTTAAATTTGTGTAAGTATAATTGTTAACCCTTAATCTACTGACGGTACTTATAAGTACCATAAAAATAATTTGTTATAACATTCCTTTAATATATGGATTAGTAGTAGTACAGTTTAGAATAAGTTATAAACGCAATACTTTATCCAATACTTTATCCATTCCAAAAGCTTTATTGGTTACACAAAACAAAAATATTTTTAAAAGGACAATTCCTTTTGCCTTTGCATCTTTTCAGCTTTCTTGGCCTGGGGGGGGGGGGGGGGGGTATTTCAATTCGGAAACATTTCTATATTTCTATTGTAAGAACATTATATTTGTACATTTTAACCATTATTACATACATTTTACACATTAACCATTTGGAAAAATGGTTATTGTTCTCGTCAGGGTAGGAAATCAAAAGCATATCTGAACATTTTTATTGGTTTAATCCGCATTTTATTCGAGTTCTGATTGGTCTAAACAGTAATCTGTATTTTCCCTTTACTTTCAACAGAGATGGATACTTCTGTTATAACATAAAAGTAATAAAAACTACAAAAGAAAATTAATAACTCAGAAGCAAATTGAGATACAGCTTTCAAACAAATTGCATTTAAAAGTACATTTTTTTTCTCTATACGACGGTATAAAAAGTAATATTGTGGGATGTTTAGAAGTTTAAGAATGAAGTTTCATTTAAAATTGGTCGAGGAATATTAATGTTTAATCCATGGCGTACGTAATATATGACCAGCTCCGTAGAAGTTTAAAAATTTACAGTACCGAAAAATGTAATCTATGGCGTACGTAATGTATGAAATTTCATTTAAAATTGGCCCAGGAATATTAATGTTTAATCCATGGCGTATGTAATGTATGACCAGCTCCGTAGAAGTTTAAAAATATACAGTACCGAAAATTGTAAAACTGAAATTTCTTTTAAATTTTGTTCATGACGGGTTCAGGAATGTTAATGTTTAATTCATGGCGTACGTAATGTATGATCAACTCCGTGCTATGTTTTATGTCTTAAATTTTAGTCCTCGAAAAAAAAAAAAAATTCAAATGGTCATTGTAATTTGTTAAATTGATTTTTTTATATTATTTTTTTATGAGCAGTTGTTTACTATTCCAAATCTGTTTTAATTTTATTTCTATCACTAGCGAACTTGCCCGGCGTTGCCCGGATACGCGAAAAAACAGCAGGAATTACGAAAAATCTCTGAAAATCACAATAAGATATCGCGAAAAAATTTTAAATCGCGAAAAAATTTTGAAAAGAGAAAAAAAAATTATTATTGTTTTCGAAGATTGCAAGATGATTCCTTTCACTAATGTGGAAAAATAGTAGCAAATCGCTAAAATACACTAAAAATCACATACAAAATTCCCGAAAAACTCGAAAATTGCCATACGAAATCCGAATAAACTTTCTTGAAATGAGGGCAGAATGTACTTTAGGTAAAAAATGGAATGTCAAAAAATTGCAGCAGATCGCGAAGAAACGTAAAAATCGCATTAAAAATCACAAAAATTTCAAAAATCACGAAAGTCAAAATTTACTATAATCCGATAAAAGTTTCAAATCTAATTGCTTTGACCTGTGGGCTCTCTTAAAATTTATGTTTTGGAAATCATGCTAAGCATTAGATCATGTTACTTTTATGCGTAATTAATTTACTTGGACTCCCTTAAATATAATTAAAATAATCCCTTAAGGGTGTATTCCAATCCAAACTGCTAATTTCCTGATTTATTTTTAAATTCATTTTTGCTCTCAAACGCATCAAACTGGTAAATTCTCTTATTTAGAAACTACATAATGTGCCGTGCTTGTCGATTTTTTGGTAGATGCAGAAAATATTGCGAAAAATGCTGTCAAAATTGGCGTTTTGAACCGAATTTTCCGAAGCTGGAGCTCTGCGGATGAAAAAAATGGTCATACTGAGAAAATAATTGTTTAAAAATCAAATTCTAATGAATTGAGCGAAAAATAAAATTACACGGCCTCTTATACATTTCTTCAAAAATCACCTCAGCAAGTTTCATGTTTTTACGTTTAAAAATGAGTCTGAAAATGTCTCAGAAAATTTCGACCTGTTAAAGGTGGAAAAATATTTTTTCGAATACACCCTTAAGTTAATATTAGATTTTGTTGCATTAAAATATCTCAATTTGTTGATTTTCTGTAAGCAAGTAAACCCTATTGTTTTACAGTGGAAGTCTATCAGAATTTGGCGAAATATTAGAGATATCGCCAAGTTGGCGTCACTTTTGGCGACTAATTTTGGTCTCGAAATTTGGCGATATATCGCCAATTTGGCGACAGAACTGGATCCCCCTACGTAAACCCCCCCCCCCCCTTATAAGTATGGACATGCATTACATGCTGTTCAATAATCGCATAAAAAACTCGCTAAAAATTCAAAAATCGCTGTACGAATTCCGGATAAACTTTTTTCAAAAGAGAACAAAATTTACTATATTAGGTTAAAAGAAAGAAACCGTATTCTTTTCCCTAATGTGGAAAAATCGAATTAATATAATCCCTTAAGTTAATAATAGTTTTTGTTGCATTAAAATATCTCAATTTGTTGATTTTCTGTAAGCAAGTAAACCCTATTGTTTTACAGTGGAAGTCTATGAGAATTTGGCGAAATATTAGAGATATCGCCAAGTTGGCGTCACTTTTGGCGAATCATTTTGGTCGCCAAATTTGACGATATATCGCCAAGTTGGCTACAAACTTGGCGTCATTTGGCGACAGAACTATGTCCCTCTGCGGTAACCTCCGTATAGGTATGGAAATTAATTAAATTCTGTTCAATAATTGCATAAACAATTCTCTAAAAATTCAAAAATCGCTGCACGAATTCTGAATAAACTTTTTTGAAAAGAGAACAACATTTACTATATTGGGTTAAAAGAAAGAAACCATATTCTTCTCAGTTATATGGAAAAATCGCCTCGAAACTTAAAAAAGTGCTAAAAATCGCATAAAAAATTAAATAAAAAAAAATCTAATCAAAAAATAGAAAATCGGGCTTCGAGGTGTGCAAAACTTCATATATAGACGTACGTTTTCCCCAAATTTTGTAGCTCTACGTGCAGTGGTCTCTTCAGAACACCATCGACACATTCACTCACACACAAACTTCTTTCCTTATTATTATAGACATCGCCAAGTTGGCGTCAAATTTGGCGACTAATTTTGGTCGCCAAATTTGGCAATATATCGCCATATTGGTGACAAACTTGGCGTTATTTGGCGACAGAACTGGATCCCCCCTACGGTAATCCCCCTCCCCCCCTTTATAGGTATGGAGATGCATTACGTGTTGTTCAATAATTGCAAAAAAAATTCGCTAAAAATTCAAAAATCGCTGCATGAATTCCGAATAAACTTTTTTGAAAAGGGAAAAAAATTTACTATATTGGGTTAAAAGAAAGAAACCATATTCTTCTCACTTATATGAAAAAAATCGCCTCGAAACTTAAAAAAGTGCTAAAAATCGCATAAAAAATTAAATTAAAAAAATCTAATCAAAAATCGAAAATCGGGCTTCGAGTTGCAAAAATTCATATATAGACGTACCTTTTCCCAAAATTTTGTAGCTCTGCGTGCAGTGGTCGCTTCAGAACGCCGTCGACACATTCACTCACTCACACACAAACTTCTTTCTTTATTATTATAGATTACTAGAAGATGAAGGATGGTCAGTTTAATAACCAGAAAGTAATGTTTCAAATGCAGGCAGTGGGTGCAGAAAGGCCAGGAGAAATGTAAACAATGTTTCTATGCATAATTTTACATTAATTTTACCATTTGTTTACATGAAAACACTAACGAATCTTAACTGACAATTCTAGATTATTTTTTATTTGAAAGATATAAAAGAAAACTTGAAGTACAATTTCTGGAAAATCAAATTTTTTGTTATTGCCATGTTTGATAAATCTAATAGCATAAAATGTTTTAAAGATATTTCAGGTAAATGTTCTCAGAATCATTTCCATATTACTCATCTGATTCCATATTACTGATCTGAACTAAAATCTAAGATCTATGTAATAAAATAAACTTTTTTTAAATACTCGAACTAAAAAAACACATAATTTTTAATAAATAAAAGTGTATTTTGGGACACATTTTGAAATATTTTACTTAATTTTAACGGTATTGTAAAGCTCCTAATTCAGTACATAGATAAGTGTAATAATAATATGTAGTACAAAGAAAGTATTTAGTTGAATTGAACATATGCTGTCTTGCGTAAGCATGACATTTTGCTAAACAAAATTGACAAAAAAGCCCAATTTTGAAAAAGGTTATGAAGAAGAAGATATTTCTAGGATTTTATGTTTTACCTCATTTTATATTACAATTGAACTCAAAATATGTGTATTTGTTCAATATTGTACTTTTAAGTACTCTGAACGCAAACTAATCTGATAAAAGTACAGTAGAATAATCAGTCAAGCTTATAATCCATCCTGAAAATCGCAAAATCTGAAATCTGGGAGTTATGGGTCAATATCTGAAAACTGGACAATTTAATTCCAAAATTTTAATTTTTTTAAATTAATGTACCAACGACCAGATACAATTTTATACTATGATACATGTTTTGTAATTTATGCTGTAGTGTTTTGAGATCAAGGATGTATATTGTATGCGCAGGATAAACTTTTATGGAAGAAAGTGTCTGTTAAAATCATAATCAGTGTCTAATAATTGGGACTGAGGTGTGGATGATGGGGACTGATATGATGATTTTGTCTTAACAGCTGCACAGACATTTTGTTGAATCATTTTGCAAACATGTGATTTAATTAATATGCCATGTGATATTTGTATGTTACACAAATAAAGTTGCAATAAGCTTTTTTTTATAAATAAAAAGTTTAATATGGGACACGAATGATGCTGCAAAAAATACTCATCCCTATTTAGAACAAAAACTAAATATTTCTAAATATGAAACAAAGAGAATAAAAACTTACCTTCATGTGGCTAGTCGAACTTTAGTTGTTATTGCAATGGAAATAATTCTGCCAGCGCCACCTAGTATCTGTCCACCTAAATGTGTGTTTAGAGGGACTGAGATAATGGTCAACCTAAAGGACAAATATATTTTCTACAATATTTTACTGTACGATCTATACTAATAAAGGCGAATTATATTTTCCCCTTATGTATATATATATATATATATATATATAAGTAAAAACATGTAATAGCAAAAGTTAATAATATTTATAGAAATGTTTACAGCATACATTTGATATTGGATATTTGTAGCTCGGTACAGGGAATGAAATGATGATTTAGTTCGTTTAAAGCTTAAAATTAATTATTTATACGCATTATATGTCCATTTATCATTTGTTATAAGAAAGGTTACAATACATTACATTTTTCAGGTTTTGGTTTTAGTATAATTAATGAAATATTATTGACAGTGGATTTTTCAATTTTCAGATATTGACCTTATATAAGGGGACATTTCATAGAAAAAACACTTTTCTCCTTGAATGGTGGTTTTTTTTATATTTGTCCATCTCCATGATATGTTGCACATCCCTACACCATAACATAAAGGGAAAGCACGAGGGTTTTATGAATGCAATTTTCATTAATCTTTCGCTTTCTCTACGTCTTAATGTACCTTTTTTCACCAGTGTAAAAAAAAAATATATATAAAACTTGACTCTTCTGAAGATGTACCTTTAAAACAATCATAATAAAGGGGCTTTTTAAATTGTTTTAATATTTCTTGCGAATTCTATTGGTTTAGTATTCAATTCTTGTGCCTGTAGTATTTTTATATAGGCCTGTTTGCTCTGAATTGCGTTTCAATTAAACATTGCTACACCGTTTTGGGGAAAATAACAATGCCGAAGTCTTCTCTATGCCTCTTCTAAGTTTAGAACTTATCGATTTCTGAAACAAATTTTGTTATATCTCGAAATGATGATTTAAATTTACAATGCAGCCATCCTGAACCATAGTTCATACATAAATAAAGTCTTTGAAATTTAAAATTTTCATAAAAATCGCCTGACCAACGATTCAATTATATTAAGTTTTTTGTATCATTTTTCTAATGATATGTGCCCTTTTTAAAAGCATGTGTAAATCATTTTCAAAAATAGTCAAACCTAATTTTTCATTCTATACTTCAAATTACCTTGAAATTTAAAGTTTTCAAAAATCTGTTTTCCACTATTGAAAATTTCGAAATTTTCTAATTGCAAGTGTGATCATAGTGGAAAGAATTCAAATAATAAAAAAAGCTTAAAGCTTATATTAAAATAAAACGGTGAAAATTCTGAGAAAAAAAATAATGCAGTTTGTTGAATAGGTAATTAAAATAAAGGCAAAAAAGATAAATTCTAATCAGCACGTTCTCCGTTACATTCTCTTTTACAATTCTTTTTCGTTTTCTAAATTTAAAGAAAAGATATTTTTTTTTATTGTAATAATAACTATTTTTAGTATTTGAGATATTTTACTTTATGAGTGGCATTTAATTTACATCAATGAAAATATCTGCCATTTGTTCAAATTTTTCAAGCAATTGCAAATTTATAAATTATTTTTATTTCTTCTATCTTTATAAGAAGAATGTATTGGATTTGTGAAATTTTTCGAATTCCGGTTTTTTACGGATTAACACATTTTAAGGGTCGGAGATCACGAAAAACGTGTTTTTACAAAATATCTGTCTGTGGGTCTGTTTGTCTGTATGTGACACAATGATTTGGGCGCTCTATCTCAAGAACTAATGAACGGGATTTAATAAATCTTTAGATTCAGTTAGTACCTGATATAAATTGGTGGTGATAACTTTGTGACATAAATAGTCCAACAGGTGGCACTGCTATGTTGCATTTTTCACGATTGCCGCAATAGCTTTATCTCAAGAACTAATGCATGTATTTTCTTCAGACTTCAGATTCTGTTAGTCGCTGATATAAATTTGTGCTTTTTAGTTTTTGGTGTTAATTGCCCAACAGGGGGCGCTACTATGCTGAACTTTTCAAGATTTCCGCAATTGCTCTATCTCAAGAACTAATGCACGAAATTTCATCAAACTTCAGATTCTGTTAGTCCCTGATATAAGTTATTGCCGTTTAATTTTTGGTGTAAATGTCTCAAGAGATGGCGCTTCTATGCAGAATATTTTACGATTTCTCCAATATCTCTATCTCAAAAACTATTGTACGGATTTTCATCAAACATTAGTTTAAAATACAAGTTGACATAAGTTTTAGCTGATTATATTTTGCTGTAAATCACCTACCGGTGTCGCTGTATGCTAATTTTTTCAGAAAGTATTGACACGTATGAGACAGAAGAAAGTTTTTGTATTGCCACATCCGACTAGTTTTAAAAAATAATTTTATGTTTCATAAATTTTAAAAAGTCCTCTTACCAGAATACGAACAAAATGAGTAATGAGTTACTTAGACTACATATTTCATGGTATTTCAAATAATTTTCTTACAACAATAAAGATTGCTTCCGTGTGTTCAAAAATTTTTGAAGCAGTTTCACATTTATAAATTATTTTTTAATTATAGTTAAACAAAAATAATGTTATTTTTCATAAATTTAAAAACGTTCTCTTGACAGAATGCGAACAAAATGAATTATGAGCTACTTGGACTACATATTTCATCGTATTTCAAATAATTATTCAGCATATCAGGGAGAGTGTAAGCAAGTACATAATTATTCATTTTTGACAATAATGAATTACTAAATGTTTGGGACAACTGATAGGTTTAGAAATTAATATAAATAATGTTAATCGAATGAAATTTTCGTAATTAAAAAAATACTTTCTTGATCTGTGTCGATAAAGTTTTACCGATCCCCTATTCTACTTTTTCGTTTTTTAGTGGAAATTAATATTTGAAATTTCTTCTTTTAATTTTATTTCGATTCCTAAACCTATTCAAATTTAACCAATTTATTTTAATGTCTGTAGCTTTTCTTAAATATAGCCCTAAATATAGTCTATAACTTAATTAAAACTTTAACTTTATTAATTTACAAGCTGATCCGCACGGCGCACAGTGGAGTATTTGGGGGGATTTAGCCGGCCAAAAATATTTCTTACTGAAAAATTGGACTAAAGTTTATTATTGATTAGTTTATCTTATTACTATCACTTTTTAGTAGTTTTCTTCGAAAAATACATACACACACACACACACACACACACATATATATATATATATATATATATATATATATATATACAGGGTATATGGAAAACATTGTAATATGTAAAAATGACTTTAATGTAACAGAAAATTAGTAAATATATTGTATTCTACCCGTCAATCTAAATGTATTTTTTCATATACAGTGAAACTTCTCTGTGCGACCACCTCTATTAAGCGACCACCTCTATTAAGCGACCACCTGAATCACCATTTTTTCATGAAACGAAATTTATTCCTATAGGCTCAATACTAATTTTACCTGCATTCAGAGACCACCCCAACTGAACTCCCTCCACGAGCGACCAATTTGTTTGAAGAAAATGAAACAAATTTCGTTTTTTCCAGGTCACTTTTAACCCTTTGAGCTTTGATGGGTGAATTTCTTCCCACTTAATTTTAATCTCCAAATGTCACATTGGCACCGGAATATTCAACCAAATTTATTTGAAAATAGGTCAATGCATTTTTTCGTGTATATTATAAGCCGAATCTTTTGTTTAGAAAATACTGGTGCCAATGTGACATTTGGACATTTTAATGAATTCACCCCCAGAGCTCAAAGGGTTAAAAGGTTTTATTAGAAAAATAATTCCTGAGAGCGCATTGTTCATCAAACTTCTAAACTAAGATTAGAATTTTTTTTTTATATACCTGTAACTATTAAGTCTTTAAACCCCTTTGTGCCTTTTTATGTTTCTTGTAACCAATATGAATTTTTTTCCCAAGAAGGAATGCTTATTCCTACTTGATTCATGCCATCTTTTCTGAAATTCAGGCTTGATATATTTTTTTAATCATTTTTTATTTGTAGCTTTCGGTTTTCTGAATAATGTTTTTTGTTAACAAGATAATCCTCGAGAAATTCTAGTTTTTTATCGAAATCAGGCAGCTCTGGTTATCCATAAGGTTGAAGAGCTCTTGTCTTGATATAATTTTAACTCCAGATGGATCTGAAATAATTTTGTACAGAAAATAATAAGAGTAATTAATTTTAAAGATATTTAGCTTTTAGAATTTTATTTAAAAATGCTCATATATAGAAACACATATGTTTGTGTAAACAAAATCCATCCTGAGATCCTGACAGGTTTTTTAAAGTTATTAACTGCATTGCTGATGCATTTAAACTGAAAAACATCAACTAGAATCATCAGAAAGCATAAAAAATTCCTTATACACTATACAAATTTTAAAAATAAAAATTTGATGCTTGATCTTACATTTTAAAAAGCATATATAAACATATGAAATATAAACATATTTACTTGGCTCTTTTGAAATCTAGAAATGATTCATATAAGTAAGAGTTTAAAACAAAAATCTGACTTAAATAAGTAGTCGCATAATCGAAGTTGAAAGTACGGCAGATCAAACTATTTCTATAAGTAAATATTAACTATCAAGTCATACAATCGAAGTTGAACAAAATGTTGAACATAAATATAAATTTTAATTATTTTATGTCGTAGACAATACTTTCTGGCAATAATTGAAATTTATCTTTCCTAATTTTTTTTTTTTTTTTAATTTCTTTTAATGAAAATGAAACATCATTTAAGGAAATACAACGTGCTTGAAATAAAGTATTGCAAATTACCAATTGTTCTTAGTTATTGTTTTCAACGTTATTAATTAAATATCTGGATCTCGTTTAAAGTATAAAAAAATCATTTGGACTCACCGGGAAGTGTAACGAATTTTTTATAGAATATTGAAATTAAAAACACAAATTTCAAACATGTTCGATAGATTTTTTGCCTCTTTATAAAATCTTCTAAATAAATAAACATAAACATATTCATGTGGAATATATAAATATATTTACCTGGACTTTCACAATCCATAATTAAATACTAGATGTATTTACGAAGCAGTATTTATAAGATGTAAACTAAAACGGCGCAATATTTTCATTATATAATTTTTATATTTAGAACATAAAAAAAGTAACACAGAACTTCAGAAACAGGCGCAGACAATATTTAAAAAATTATTGGTCAGATATGTAAATTGGTACTTTTTTATGTCCGCAGACGGTACATTCTGACAGTAATTTCAATTTATCTATCGTAGAATAATTTTCAAATCGAAAAAGAAATGCAAAAATTATCATTTACAGGAACATACAGATGTGTGTTTGAATAGAATTCATCTAAAATCGCAGTTTTTCGCAGCTACAGTTTTCAAAACTATTAACTACATATCTTGAACTGTCATTTAGATTTAAAAAGATCATCCCGATCGACCCCGATGTATAACAAATGTTTTATAGAATATTGAAATTAACAACACAAATTTCAAAAATATGAGGCACATTTTATGTCGTTTTATCATATCTGTTAAATTAACAAATATAAATATATTCATGTGAAACGTAAACATATGTATATATGGGCTTTCAAAATCCAGAACTATATGGTATAAGCAAAAGTTTATGGGGGGGGGGGGAAATCACAGTGAAATAAACAGGCACAAAATGGAACTTTAAAGTACAAATAAAAAACTTACTGCTACAAACAAGTTTGACCTTTTCTGCTACCGATTTTCTCGCACAACAGAAAAAAATTATAAATGTACGGTGAATCCCCATCTATTTATCCTTCATAATTAGCTATATTTTTCTCTCCTCAACTGCGTTTCGAAAAATTGACTTTTAGCCGGCTAAATTGGAAAATTACTCAACTGTGCGGTGTTGCCCTAGTCCGTGATGAATTATCCTTAAATGAACATCAAATTTGTATGATTTTATAGCTTAGGTCCATTTCGTAGATTTTATATTTTTAAATTCAAAAATCCAGAAAAAATGTTGAATTGAAAGTATACAATTTAGTTTTTTTTTCTTTTGGAGGAGGGGGGGGGGGGGTAATTATTTTTTTGGAGTCTATGGAGTCTAAGCGGGTGAATACCGGTAGAAACAGTTAGGTTTTTACTGATTTTCGTCTAAATGTTCACACATTTTATTTTGTACATAATATATCTACAAGTTCGAACGTTTCAAAACTTTTGGAGGTGATGTAAATCTGGCCTATTCAGATTCAGATGCTCTAAAAAGATTCTGTAAAAATACGGAAGTTTTGTTACTTTTAGCGTGAAAAGAAATATCGTCTCCGTGAGGCGCGAGGTCACCTGCGTTTGTGGGTCTATTTGAAAGGGTTAAAATTCCTATTTTTTAAAACTGATTGCACCATTGATTAGAAGAAGATTTCATCTTTAGGAACATATTGTGATTTGTGGGTAGCTCTAAAATTGCGGGCTTGAGAGTTGAAGTGTCGTTGTTTCATGTCCACCCATTGCAAAACACAACTACACCGAATTTGAATTCCATTTTAAATTTCTGCTTCATTTTATGTAATCGGAGTATATAGAGGAAGGTGGCTTAAAATGATCGCCTTAAGGGGAAAACTTGCGTAAAGTACCATAACTGTTTGAATGAAACTTGAGCCTTTTTCTAATATATTTTACACAATAAATTGCATTATAAACATATTTTACTAATATTTTAAACCCAAATTGAGTAGTGAAAAAAATAGATGATTGAAAAAGTGTACAAGGGATCGTTTTACCCTCAACCAAGGGCAAAATGATACTTCATTTAAAAATAATTGTAGATTATATTTTATGGGCAAAATAAAGTATATAAAAGTAATTAGGACAATACATAATGAAACAAAATAAGTTTTGCAATCAAATAGCATACATAATCTATAATAATAAAGAAAGAATTTTGTGTGTGAGTGAGTGAGTCGACGGTGTTCTGAAGAGACCGCTGCACGTAGAGCTACAAAATTTGGGGAAAAGGTACGTCTATATATGAAGTTTTGCACCCCGAAGCCCGATTTTCGATTTTTTGATTAGATTTTTTTATTTAATTTTTTATGCGATTTTTAGCAGTTTTTTAAGTTTCGAGGCGATTTTTTCCATATAAGTGAGAAGAATATGATTTCTTTCTTTTAACCCAATATAGTAAATTTTGTTCCCTTTTCAAAAAAGTTTATTCGGAATTCATGCAGCGATTTTTGAATTTTTAGCAATATTTTTTATGCAGTTATTGAACAGCTTTTAATGCATTTCCATACCTATATGGAGGTTACTGTACAGGGACACAGTTCTGTCGCCAAATGCCGCCAAGTTTGTCGCCAACTTGGCGGTATATCGCCAAAAGTGACGCCAACTTGGCGATATCTCTAATATTTCGCCAAATTCCCATAGACTTCCATTGTAAACCAATATGGATTACTTGCTTACAGAAAATCAACAAATTGAGATATTTTAATGCAACAAAAACTAATATTTATAATAAAACACTCATACTACAATATATATTAAAACACACATACACACATAAATAACGCCTGCATTCAGCAGTTAAAGATATATATAAATATTATACAGACATACAAATAATAAATACAATAAACCCAACTAGAGTGAAAAATTAGCCAGAGCCAGGAATCGAACCTGGGACCAAAAACTAATATTAACTTAAGGGATTATATTAATTCGATTTTTCCATATTAGGAAAAAGAATGCGGTTTCTTTCTTTTAACCAAATATAGTAAATTTTGTTCTCTTTTCATAAAAGTTTATTCGGAATTCGTGCAGCGATTTTGGAATTTTTAGCGAATTTTTTATGCGATTATTGAACAGCATGTAATACATTTCCAAACCTATAAGGAGGTTACCGTAAAGGGACATAGTTCTGTCGCCAAATGAAACTAAGATTGTCGCCAACTTGGCGGTATTTCGCCAAATTTGGCGACCAAAATGAGTCGCCAACTGGGCGATATCTCTAATATTTCGCCAAATTCCCATAGACTTCCATTGTAAACCAATAAGGATTACCTTACAGAAAATCAACAAATTCAGATATTTTAATGCAACAAAAACCAATATTAACTTAAGGGATTACATTAATTCGATTTTTCCACATTAGGAAAAAAGAATAAAGTTTCTTTCTTTTAACCCAATATAGTAAATGTTGTTCTCTTTTCAGAAAAGTTTATTCGGAATTCGTGCAGCGATTTTTGAATTTTTAGCGAATTTTTTATGCGATTATTGAACAGCATGTAATACATGTCCATACCTATAAGGGGGGTTATCGTAGGAAGGATCCAGTTCTGTCGCCAAATAACGCCAAATTTGTCGCCAACTTGGCGATATATCGCCAAATTTGGCGACCAAAATGAGTCGCCAAAAGGGACTCCAACTTGGCGATATCTCTAATATTTCGCCAAATTCCCATAGACTTCCACTGTAAAACAATAGGGTTTACTTGCTTACAGAAAATCAATAAATTCAGATATTTTAATGCAACAAAAACCAATATTAACTTAAGGGATTATATTAATTCGATTTTTCCACATTAGGAAAAAGAATACAGTTTCTTTCTTTTAACCCAATATAGTAAATGTTGTTCTTTTTTCAGAAAAGTTTATTCGGAATTCGTGCAGCGATTTTTGAATTTTTAGCGAATTTTTTATGCGATTATTGAACAGCATGTAATACATGTCCATACCTATAAGGGGGGTTATCGTAGGAAGGATCCAGTTCTGTCACCAAATAACGCCAAATTTGTCGCCAACTTGGCGATATATCGCCAAATTTGGCGACCAAAATGAGTCGCCAAAAGGGACTCCAACTTGGCGATATCTCTAATATTTCGCCAAATTCCCATAGACTTCCACTGTAAAACAATAGGGTTTACTTGCTTACAGAAAATCAACAAATTGAGATATTTTCATGCAACAAAAACTAATATTAACTTAAGGAATTATATTAATTATATTTAATTGAGCCCAAGTAAATTAATTACGAATAAAAGTAACATGATTTAATGCTTAGCATGATTTTCAAAACATAAATTTTAAGAGAGCCCAAAGGTCAAAAGGAATTAGATTTGAAACTTTTATCCAATTATAGTAAATTTTGACTTTCGTGATTTTTGAACGTTTTGTGGTTTTTAATGCGCTTTTTACGTTTCTTCGCGATCTGCTGCAATTTTTTGACATTCCATTTTTGATCTAAAGTACATTCTGCCCTCATTTCAATAAAGTTTATTCGGATTTCGTATAGCAATTTTCGAATTTTTCGGGAATTTTGTATGTGATTTTTAGTGTATTTTAGCGATTTGCTACTATTTTTCCACATTACTGAAAGGAATCAACTTGCAATCTTCGAACATAATATATATATATTCTCTTTTCAGAATTTCAGAAGCAATTTAAAATTTTTTCGCGATATCTTATTGTGATTTTCAGAACTTTTTCGTAATTCCTGCTGTTTTTTGAAGTACCCGTACCCGGGCAACGCCGGGCAAGTTCGCTAGTTTATTTTATGTAAATTTTAAAGTAAAATAGAGTCACAAATAATTTTGAAAAACTAATACAATGGAATATTTGAAAATTATGATCGTAAGATAACACGTGGACTGAAAGAGTAAAGTTTGAGGCAGTCACACGTTTGGTTCCCATGATGGCTAGGACGCAGTACCGGATTTTCTTCAACCAACGAAATGGTAGTAAAACGATCTACATAATGTATCACTTTACCCGGCAACATGGCCGTCTATCTTAGGTCATATAACTGGATTACACCTAGAAACATAGCAAACATAACAAGTGTAATTCACATATATAAACGTACTCTATTAAGTAAACCAAGACATATTTATGTACATGAAAGACTGTATATCTAAATAAATATTAAAGTTAGTGCTTATCTTATAACACATGCTATAAAAACCACTTTTTCAACGAAATCTTTTCAGACGCGTAATATAGCGATAGCTTGAATACCACCATTGCTTCTTCTTCACTTGGCACAACTAGCTTTGTATTACCCTGTAGATAGCGCGACCAGCCTGGAAGAAAACCTATGTGGATCGTTTTGCCCACTAGGATCATTTTAGGCCACCTTCCCCTACTAGCCGATCTCAATCACAAATTTCAATAAAATCAATATTGTTCGCCAAACTTTTGTGTGTCAACTGCTGTGAATCGAACATGGATACTTGAAAGCGAAGCTCCCGCCGCTGCGCAAGCAGCCGCTGTTCAACATAGCTTCTAAAAATCGAGAAAATGGTACAAAAATCATTATCATAGCGCCCCCTTTCGGCAGAATATCCCACGACTCCACTGGGATCTGTTCGCCATATTTCGTCATATGTCATAAATTTGGTTCCAATCTAAGCATATCTTCATATACTCTTCGAGGATAGAATAATGCAAATGCCACAAATACCGCTGTCACACCGTCTTTCTCAGGTGGAATATCGCTGCCCATAGCCAAAAATGTATATGGAATTTGGTTCGGATGTATTCATAACTTTATACACTTTTAGAAGATACAATAATGAAAATCAAACAAAAAACGCTATCACAGCTCTCCTTTCAGATTCTCCTTAAATTCAACTTTAAGCTTCTGGACATAACTAAAAAAATAAATATGAAATATGGATAAATTATAATCATAGCTTCATATATTTTTCGATGTGACAAAGATGACACATACATACACACACATAAAGAGACCAACTGACATTTTGTGAAAACATGTTTTTCGGCATCTCTGTCCCCTAAAACATGAGAATCCGTCAAATACCGGAAGTAAAAAGAAAATCAGAATACTTTTTTCAATTACAGATAGAAAGTAAAAATAGTTTTAAAAAAATCTCACAATGGTGATTGGTGATGCATCTGAAAAGCTATTGAAAAGGCAAAATACCTTTATATATGAAACTGCTGACGTACACAGAAAGTACATGCTTAGATTATAATGTTTGTCCAAAGGTGAGGAGAAGATTTCGTTTCTGTTGACGAAGAATTTGAGACAGCGACAGAACTAACAGATACTGAGAGTTCTGAACAAAATTGAGTGCACACAGACAAAAAGTAAATTAACTACGAGGAAAGAGGAGGGGCTGCAGTTACACCAACTACTGTCAATAAGTGATTAGATATGATTTTCAAATTTAAGGATCATTTTTGTAGAGTCGTTGTAACGATGCCTTGTCGATGCATCTGAAAAGCTATTGAATAAGCAAAATGACTTTACATATGATGACATACACAGAAAATTCATTCTTAGATTATAATGTTTATCCAAACTATGGCGAGAATTAACGATATAAAGAAAACATGTTTGAGTGTGTGTTTAACCCCTTAACAGGTTTGTCCATACACCGTACGTGCAAGATATGTTAGCTTCTCTCTTTACTAAAAGATTTCGACACCACAAATTTTAAACTGCAATATTCGGTTTATTTAATGTAATTTCTTACTTTTGTTCGTTTAATTTAGTAGTTTTAGTAACTACAACTATACTTTAACTTAAATTATCAATCTTACATTTTACTATTCTACTTACTAACCATTATTTGACTTGATTTTATTAACTTAAATTTTAATTCTTAATCTTCTAAATTTTATTAATTTTTTTAATTAATTGCTTAATTTTTTATTTTATCAGCATTTACTTCTTAAATAGTTTGAAATACAATTTTTATTTTCCCAATGATCACTACATTACAAGACATTCAAATAACAGATTGCGTGTTAAGTTGATTTCAACTAGGTAACCCTTCAAAGCTGAAAACTGTTCATAACTTTACGATTAAATAAGATAAATATTTTAGTGTTGCAAAGGGTTAAAAGGAAGACATTCCGTAATATTGGGCAATACTGAGTTCTAAAAATATCAGATATTCAGAAAAAAGGTAGCATGTTTGTTTAAGTTTTATATAGTTTTTCTATCTTCAAATATGACCAGTTGCTACATAAATTTTTCAGTGAATGCTAACGAAATTCGTATAACATATTTCGATTATAAAGTAGTAAAATTCTCTCCCCTAAGATCACCGTATAAGCGGAATCGACTATATTTAATCTGCAACTTCATTCCAACTAATGCCAATAATAATAATCTTAAAGCATGTTTTTTTTCGATCTTGAATTGTTCGCATTAAGAACAATTGTAAATTTAATTTATAGTTTTAAGACAATTTAATACATTCTGTTGTAAGCATAGTATTCTGCAAAAAGTACAGAATAATGTTTAATTAAATTTAACACATTAACAACAGTCATTTAAAATACGCAGCAGCAAATATTATACTTTTGAATGGAAATATTTAAATACTTCATATTCATTATACATTTAAAAATGAAATCTGAAATGAACTTACAGAATTGGTCACTTGCATTTCCCAAATGGATGTCCGGATATTGGATGTCAATAAAGAACTTTACAAAAGGCGTTCATTTGGGGATATTGTAAGATATGTTTAATTAAATGACAGATGAAAGGATTTATTTCAATCAAATTTTCTAAGAACAATAGCAATTTTAAATTATAGTTTTAAAGACAACTTTAATGCATTCCGATACAAAAGTCAACATAATATCATACACCGAAGAGCCTAAACATTATGACCTTCCCCATATTTTGCAATGAACTCGCCTGGATGACGTGGAGGGTACGTAATCAGGTGGAAATGATATTTATCTGCTGCTAGACAGTCTGAGGAATCCTTTTTGCGCTTACTTCTGCCTGCGATGGGAAAGGCTGTGGATCTAAGTGATTTCTTAGAGGGCAGAATTCAATGGCCCGACGCACGGTGTTAGATTTTGCCAATCTAGCGGGTCAAAATTAAATTTATGAAAATTATTGATATTAAAGTAACATAACTAATATTAAAAGAGATAAAATGGTGCTGTATTATGAAAAAATATATCTTTACTCATTACGTTGTACAATTTAAGTCATTGTTATTCCATCGTCATAATTATAATAAAAAGATATTTTGTCATTTTCATAGGTTGAGATTTGCGTAGTGCTATTGTATTCAGTGCAGATTTTTAAAATGTAGTATATGCTTATTTTCAACAAGAGTTTTCTTGTATTAAAAATATAGTAATCAATTTATTGCATGCTGCCACAGTTATCAATGTTACAGTGCGTTTCAAAAGTATATGAACAGACGAATTTTTGAAAGAACAATTCAAAAAATGAAGCAATAATCACAAAAAAAATTACAATATGGAATCACACTATAAGTTTATTACAATAGAGAAATATCAGGCTTATTTCACCGTTTATTTGTAAAAAAATAGAATTCAAAATAACCTGTATCAAAAATATATGGACAATAAAAAGAATCGCTATAATTACCACCATATCAAAAGAATTAGCATGTTTTGTGTTTTGTACATGTAATGTGACCATTTTTGAAGTACATAATACCTGCTCTTTCTTCAATTCTCGAATATTTAAAAAATGCCTCGCAATGTTCCATTCTGTGCACCTGATATAGCCAAAATTGGGCGTTTAAAGGCTCAAAATGCTAAAAGTTTCCGATATTAATAAATAGGTGAAGGGTAGAAGATCTGTGATTTGTGAAATATTATCGAAAGGTGACAATGCGATCACAAAAAAGCATTCAGATGGACCAAGAAAACAATATCAGCGACAAGATAGAGAGATTTTTCGAGCCGTTTCAAACCAAAAGAAATTTTTTCTTGAAATTCGGAGGGCTTTAGGGTTTCCTACATCGAGATCTAATGATCACCATCGCATACTGCCAAAGAAATTTTATAACGTGAAATTTTATAAAGTGCAGAATATGTCGGAAACCTACGCAGAAATTGCATCTTAGAAAGGCACCCGTTCCTTGGGCCAAAAAACACATAAATTGGACGGATGAATAGTTAAATGTTTTGTTCTGTGACGAAACAAAATTCAATTTGGATGGTTCTGATGGCTGGATATACTATTGGTATGGTCTACGACGAGAAAATCGTGATTTCATTAATCGACTGCAACAAGGGGGTTTTATCCTGGTGTGTGGTGCGTTCTGTTTCAACGGAACATAGTCTAGGCAAGAGGGAATTTTACCTAGCAAAATTAATGATAGTACTGGAAATTGACTTTCTAGATGTTTTTTGGGTCGCTGAATCCGAATTTGTAACTTCCCACCTAAATTTCCCCCGGCAAGATCTCCAAATTTTGGTAACCCCCCCCCCCCCAAAAAAAAAGGTTTCTATTAAAAAAATCATTTTTTTATTTTTTTAGAGAAAAAGTATCTAGAAATTCAGAAAGTAGACAAAATTTCCAACAAATCAGATATGTGACATAATGACTTAGGATGAAGGGGAAGGGGGATCTGCCTCGGAACATGCGCGCAGTGCTGCGCAAACTAAGTTGCGCAATTCAACTTAACCACTCACACGTTTACATTCGCCCTCCCATCTCCCCTCCGAACTTTCTCTATAAGGTTTACTTTAAGATTTTTGGGTCGCTGAATCCGAATTTTTAACTTAACCCTAAAAATTCGCCCCCGAACCCCTCCCCCCTAATAGTTGTTTTTAACTTAGGTTTCTTATTGTTTTAGGGGAAAAGCATTACGAATTTCAGGAACTAGACAAAATTTGCAACAAATAGGATATATGACATTATGAATTAGGATGAACGGGGAGGGTGAGGGCTGCCTCTGAACATGCACTGCGGCGCTACGTGCATCAAATTATGAAGTCCAGGCAATAGGGGATTTTCTCTGGCAAAATTAATACTAGTTCTGGATTTCGACTCATTTTATATTTTTTGGGTCGCTGAATCCGAATTTGTAACTTCTCACCAAAATTTCACCCAGCAACCCCCCAAAAAATTGATTTTTTGAAAAAAATTTGTTTTTGGAAAAAGCGCGCGGGGAATGTTCTGAGGCAGCCTTCTCTCTCCCCGTTTATCCTACGTCATATATCCTATTTGTTGCAAATTTTGTCTGGTTTCTGAATTTCGTAATGCTTTTCCCCTAAAACAATAAGAAATTTAAATTAAAAACAACTATTTTGGAGGGGGGGGGGAATTTTGGGGGTAAGTTAAAATTTTGGATTCAGCGACCCAAAAAACTTAAAGTAAACCTTATAGAGAAAGTTGAAGAAGATGGGAGGACTAATGTAAACGTGTGAGTGGTTAAGTGGAATTGCGCAACTTAGTCCACGCAGCATTGCGGCGCATGTTCCGAGGCAGATCCCCCCTTCCCCTTCATCCTAAGTCATAATGTCATATATCTAATTTGTTGCAAATTTTGTCTACTTTCGGAATTTCTAGCTACCTTTCTCCTAAAACAATAAAAAATGGAATTTTTTAATAAAAACCTTTTTGGGGGGCTTTTTACCAAAATTAGGGTCGGGGGGTTGCCGGGGGAAGTTACAAATTCGGATTCAACGACCCAAAAAACATCTAGAAAGCCGATTTCCAGTACTACCATTAATTTTGCTAGGTAGAGTCCCTATACGGTCTCTATTGCCTGGACTAACAATGCATATTGCTTTTCTTAATGGTCGAAGGTACTCAGAAGATAGTCAAAATGTCCTCAAAAGCAAACTACATCTAATTAGAAATATCTTAGAAAGGGAAAATTGGAAATTCCAAAAGGATAGTGCATTGATTCACATCTCCCACTCAAAAACAGCGTGGTTTACGCAGAATCAAACGATTTTATAGACTTGCCAAGCATCAGTCCAGACATGAATCCAAATGAAAGCCTTTGGGTAGTATTTGCATGAGAGGTCCGAGCCCATGATGGTGAATTTTAGATTATTCAGGAATTAAAGCAACAAGTAGAGCAGAGTTGGTTCTCTTTACAATCCCACGTTCTCAAACACTAGTTCGAAGAATGTCGAATAGTATTTTCAAGGTAATTCAAAGGAATGAATCAAAAACTTAAATTTAAGTACAAAATACTCGATAAGTCCATATATTTATGGGACAGCTTATTTCGATTTAGATTTTTTTACAAAAATTTTGTAAAACTTGTACTGTATTGCTTTTCTGTAACAAACGTATGTTATGATTCCACATGCTCATTATTGTTTTCGTGATTATTGGTGCATTTTTTGAACTGTTATTTAAAAAAATTGCCTGTCCATATACTTTTGAGACGCACTGTATCATAAAGTGAATCACTTTCATTTTTCATTGTTAGCTTCTTTTATTATTTGTATATTCGGTGTCAGTATAAATGTTAAAACTTCAGGGTGAATTTCAGCCGCTCTATAATTTTATTGAGATTTTAGTGTCATGATTAGTAATGCTTAAAGGCAGGTATATTTAGCTCGTATCCACAAGTCATGTAGAATTATTTAAAACCTCTCAATAAGAGCTTATCAACACCTGTTATTTTAGCGGACACACCAAGTATCCTTAAAAAATCTTCTTTTCTAATTTCCCATATTACTATTATCATTTCCTTGTTTTGGAGATTTTAATAATAATTCTTTTTTCAGTTCTAAAGCTTGAATTATACTTTTCTTTCTGCGTTTTACTTCATTTTTCTTCAGGTTTTCGGAACTGCCATTTCTTTACATGAAATCTATAACCAATATTTAAGGGTCATTCCAAATATCTCAATTGTGCATGTAGTGCCGATAAGCCCCAAGAAAACTTGTGAGTATTATTCGTATATCATTGGATCATTTTTAAGATATTCATCGCCTTGGATTTTCCGTTACAGACATTGCATTTTTAAGTTGCTTTATTTGAAGATAGGATGCTACAGATTCTGCTATCTACCAATGTGTCTTCAAATTTGTGCTTTATGTCATATGTCTGAACATCCAATCCTACTTTAGCTAGTGCAAGAGCTGTAAAGATGTAATTTCTGACAATTTCAAATTCTTCTGTTATTGGCTGATCAGTTTCCATGATGAACTTAAACTTTATGGGTCTTGACTAGAGTAAGAAATAGAATACGAGTGTGGATTTAGCCATTATAAAATTTTGATTTTCTTCATTACAGCCCTTTTTTATATGACGAGAATCGGGTTTATTGAACGATTTTTTTTAATACCGTTGCTCTCTTAGGGATTTAGGATATTTTCTTTAACGCACCCGCAGCATCCTTACGTCCAGACTGTCTCAGTTTTAAACATGTGGCACGTGTTAATTCATTTGTGTTCCGGGAATAGCGAATGCATCTTTTGTCTTTGATTTTGGTATTAAATGAAAAAAATATTTGGTGGTCCAACTTTTTTGGGGGTAGTCATTATTACTTCTGCCCTGTAAATATTTTTATTGTTAATATTACAACCTGACCATCACTTATTTTACTTCAAAAACGTTCTTCAAGCGATGGCGATTTCTCCATCTTCGATTACTGTCAATTATAAATGAATGGATCAGTCGCTTAATCAATTTAAAGATAAATTTGAATATAATATAAATTATTATCAAAATTACATCTTAAAAATAATAATTTTAAAAGTTAAAAACCTTATTATTTGACTCAAAGATCTGTAGTAGCTTACGTCTGGCCTGCTAACATTATCTAGGGCCCCCATAAATAGAGGTGAGGGGGGATAGATAGTTGTTACGGCCCTGTTGATTCGCCACGTTTTGGAATTACTATTTTTCAGCTTATCTGTGTGAATCTGTGAATATCGAAATAATGATTCAAGTATCGATTCTACAATTTGGGAATCGATTCTTATTGTGATCGATTCTGTTTTATACAATGTCGATTTTAATCGATTCTCAAATTTTCCAGAATCTCCCATCACTAGTCTAAAAGTTAAATTACTGCAAGTCGATTTTTGTACTTTTTTCCAGCTAGATTTGCAAAATCTTACACTGTGCGACAGCTGATAACGAGTATCTCCGAAACAGCACGAATCGTGGATTCTTCGTGACATTTCGTTGTTAGTACTTATGCAAAGTTGATGAATAACGGTGAAACCATCAGCAGATGCCATGGAGTTGACGTCCACGCGCCATCAAAGAAGAAGAATGTCGGAAACTCTCCCGCTTGATAAATGATTATTGCGACAGTGACTGGTTCAACTGTCTTCTCAATATAATACAGGTGCTAGTAGAATTGGTTTGGAACACATAATTCATATGACACTCTCTATAATGAGACTATGTAGCAAACATCCGACTCGTGTCCCTCTGTTGATCAAGCATCATCGCCAACTACTCCTACACAAGACCCGGTAAGACCTCATGACTGAGCCATATATCATTGGCAGAGAGTTACCTGGTCAGAAGAATAACAATTTATCCTTCAACAGGTTGATGAACGTATCAGGGTACGCCGTCTTTCAGGCGAGCTGTTGCTCCTTCTTATAAAGAAGGTCATGCCCAGGCCTTTGGTGTCGATATTATGCTTTGGGAAACGTACCCATGGGCGTCTCTGGGACGTATGGTTGTGATAGAACAGACCATGGAGGCCGAGGACTATCTGAACATCACTGAATAGATGGTGCACCCTTACATGGTATCAGACTTTCCAAATGAAGATGATGGCTTCGAGCAAGAGAATGTTCCATGTCACAGGTCTCGAATTGTGCTGGAGTTGTTCCAGGAACATAATACAGAATTCCAGTTCAGGTTCTGGCCACCTAACTCAACGGATCTTAATCCGATAGAGAACATTTGGAGGGTTATGGAACGGCATCTCTGATAGTTTAAAAACAGCCCTGTCAGAATATTTCGGATTTGCGTGACCGCTGCTTGAACATCTGGTACAATCTGCTCCGGCCATCTACCAAAGATTTGTGGCATCCATACACAGGCGGGTTGCATCTTTTTTGCGCGCCAAATGTGGACCAACGTGTTATTTGATAGGTGGTCATAATGTTTTAGCTCTTCAGTGTATGTTCATTTTTTCACACGAAAGAACGCGCGCATACCCAGTGTATGAATGTTTTTTACTTTGTTATCAATAAATACAAATAATAATCCTCCCATTGTTTGTCGGAGAGAATTATTACAAATTCTGCGATAAAATACGTTGAAGGTTACTTTTAAAAAATAGTGCTGACAATTGTAAAACCATACGCACTCTGGCTCTATCAGGCCCGGCGCGAGTCCTCTCGGACTAAAAGCTTTTCAAATCCGTTCAGTGCAAATGTTCGGAAACAAGTTAAAAATTATTTATTAAAATATACTATATTCAAAAATATAAATTACTTTTGACATTTAACGGCCCAGAAGTATTTAATATTTATTTTGTGATAGGTCATATCTAGTTTTAATATGAATAGAATTCACCTACTAAATATTTCATACACTTCGAGATAAATATGAGAGATGATAAATTAAACATTTAGTAAGTCAATTTTTCATAGGAATATCCTACTTTTATATATATATGTTAAAAAGAAATACTTGCGGTGCATAAAAAACTAACAGAGTTCACTACAATTTATTTTAAAAAGTTATAAAAGGATTTTTGCAGCTATGTTTAGTTATTTTTAGCATCTTAATAACAGTAATTTAATATGCGCGGAAGCACCTATTATGCTGTTGACTGAAAATATTTAAATATTTCTAATTAAGTATACATTTAAAAATGAAATTTGAAATGAACGCACATAATTTATCACTTGCATTTCCCGAATGGATTTCTGGATATTGGATGTCAATAAAGAAGTTTACAAAAGGCGTTCATCTGGGAATATTTTATGATATGTTTAATTAAAATAATGCAGCTTAAGGGATTTATTTGAAATAAATTCTGTAAGAACGACAGCAAGTTTAAATTATAGTTTTAAAGACAGTTTTAATGCATTCCGATACAATAATCAGCATAATATCACATTTTTATTTATAAAAGCTTTTGAAAGGAACTCTGTGTAAAATTTAGGGAACAAGTTAAAAATTATATAGAAAAGTATATTATACAGAAAAATGTAAAATATTCTTTACATTTAACGTCCAGAAGTATTTCATATTTATTTTATGATTGGCTCTGCCTAATTTTAATACGAACAGAAGTTATGTACTAAATATTTTATTCGGTGATAAGTATGAAAGATAATAAATTAAACAATTCGTGAATCCATTTTATGATTTAAAAAAAAACCTTACTTTGAAATGGATTTGTTACAAAAATACGTGCAGTACATAAAAATCTAACACAATTTATCAAAATGTATTTTAAAAAATAACAAAAGCGCAATAAACGTGGCATTCGTTCATTTGATCTAAAAGTGACATGTTACTTATGTCGCGGCACTGGGCCGTTAACACTTTGCAGTCCAACCCGTAGCCTGATTCGGGATCATCTTTCTTTGTAAAATTTGCTTCTGGCACCAGTAATAAAGGAAAATAAAATTTGAGTTTTTGAATTAAAGCACTTATGATATTGCGGAATTGGAGGCAACTTCTTTTTAAAACCGAATAGAATTTGTCTAAGATTTACCGGACCGGAAAGGGTTAACAATTTGAACTCCGACGGTACATTAAAGTACCATTAAAATAACTTATTATAAAATTCATTTAATACATCGATTAGTAGTAATACAGTTTAGAATGAGTTATAGACACTCTACTTTATATTTTTCCAAAAGCATTGTTGGTTGCATAAAACAAAAATATTTTTAAAAGGAAAGTTTCTTTTTTCATCTGCATGCAAATGTACGCATGCGCATGTAGAGGGTGCTGTGTGTACCCAACCTTCCATTGAGTCCCAATCATTGTTTTGACCTTCCTAAAACTATTATTATTTCTTCTCCTATTTTCACTTCTCATTTGGACTTCCAGGAAGACTTTTACATCTTTAATAAATCAAAAAATCTCGTTAATGTCCTTTTTTCAAAACCCTCATTATCTGACGCCAGGAAACTTCTCGTTTAATTTTGTTCTTACCGGTTCTTTTAACCTTTATGTAGATGACGTTTGCGGATATACTTTCCTGTGTGGAATCGGTTTCTTAACCCCTTCGGCACAAGCGTCTTTTACAGAAATTTTAATCTTTATCACCGTTTTTTTAAAACAGAAATTTTTGCCGGATTGAATCGGGAAAATGCGCGGAATAAATAAAGCAAAATTTACAATGAAAATTTACTGGTGAGAATAATCCCCGATTCTGAGCACCTTACGCGGCACGAATACCGGTCGCTCTTCCCCAACTGGTTAACGTATTCCCTACCTCCCCACGAAATTTGAACGATAAGTTTTGAATCACCCTGTATAGGTTTTTCGAAACGAAATAAAAAAATCATGCATTTAAGGGTTAATAAAGCAAATGGTACTATTATAATTTAGTGGTGAAAATCAACCGTTTGGGTTGGAGCGCTCTCATCCCCATATATGCAGTGTTATCGACTGGGCCTTAGAATATATATATATATATATATATATATATATATTCAATTTATTCAATTTCATTACGGCTTTGAAAGTTGGCGTATATCTTTATTTTTGTTGTTTGTTGTTTATTGGCATATTAAGCCTAAGTGCTTGCAAAAAATTTTTTGAATAAATATGTTGTGATAATTATCTAGATAAAAATATGAGATATTATAAATGAAAAGACAAAAGATGTAAAACTTGTATAGTTGGTCATGGTGACAGTCCTCCTCAAGTAAATGATTATATTCCTTTTTGCAAATATAATAACGTAATTTATAAAATTGATTGTTTAACCTGACAGCAGGGTTATGTAGGGCAGACGGAAGGTGAATTACATGTTAGAATTAATCAGCATAGATCGGATGTATATAATGATAATAAGAAATGCCCCACATTTGAAATTTTGCATTTTAGAATTCACAGTTTTAGTAATATTAATATTCAAATTTTGGGTCATGTTGAAGCTAAAAATAATAGATTAGATAAAGAGAATGATTATATGATGCAGTTTAAAACTATATATCCATTTGGATTGAATACATTGGTTAATAAAGTTAATTTATTGAAGGTTAGAAATGTATATGATTTATTTTATAATTTTAATGATAAAGTTGTTATAAAAAGAGGAAAGAGGGGGTCTCGTAAATATAATAAAGTTACTAATCATGTAATTCCTAATATATGGATTAAGGATTTGGAATTTGTTTTTGATAAAAATTATAGTGTTAAAAATGTTAAAATGGAGGTTTTTAAATTAAAGATTAATGTGCTTAAGAAAATTAAAAAATGTTTGGATGTTTTCAAATTTAAAAATATACAGTTTAAAGATTTATTATATGATTTAATTAATTTTAAGTTATTAAATAGAGATGAAGTTAAAAAGAATCAATTTATTTTAATATAAAATTTCAACAAAATCTTTTGATAATTTGAATTTAAATGCAATATGAAAACATATTTACGACCTTTTTCCTCTTAAAGAATGTATTATTTCAGTTGCATATAATTATCCTAAACCATTAAGTAATAAGATTTTCAATTACAGACAAATAGCTTTTTCAAATGTTAATACAGTTTTAACTTGTTGTTTTAATAATATGGAATTTAAAGATTTTATAGATAATTATCATGGTCATATAATTACAGGTAATCTTGATATAACCAAGAATAAAAATGTAAAATATTTAATGAATTTTGGTACAAAATTTAGAATTAATAGTAAAATTAGCAGCAATAAGGTACTAAAGATTTTTAAGGATAATGTCAATAATTTTATAAAGAAATATAGTTATAAATTTAGTATGCCTTTAGAGGCATTTTTTGAATGGAAGTCTCAAATTTTAGGGCATTTCAATAATTTTTTAAATGATTATTTAAATTCTGATAAGTATGAAGATTTAAAGATGAAGATGTAAAATTTATTGAAAGTTTACAGAATAATTTTGTTATAGTCCCTGTGGACAAAGCAGCTAATAATTATGCAATAATATGAAAGAAGTTTTATATTGATAAAATAGAGGGTGAATTAGGTAATGAAATTTTTTATTCAAAAGTTAATATTGACAGAAATCCTGTTGTTAAAATTTTTTTTGCATATAAAAAGAAAGTTAAAAGTATGTTTTCTTATAATTTTGATGTTTCTAATCATCACTGTTTGCCATTTATTTTCTTAACGCCTAAATTTCATAAAGATCCGATTAGTTTAGATTTATTTGTAGTACTTCTAAAAGCGTTAATAAAAATTTTAATATTGGTTTACAGAATTTACTAAAAAAGATTTATGATTTTTTAAAGTATAAATTTAAGAAGTATAGTTATTTCTGGTCAATTGATAATAGTGTTGAAATTCTGGACAAATTGCCTTTGACTCCTCTGAAAATGCAGGTATTCGACTTTGAAAATCTGTTCACCAATATACCTATTGATTCACTTTATGATGTTTTAATCAGTATTTTTGATGTTTTTAATATAAATGATGAATTAAATATAAATAGAGATTTATTTTTAAGCTTATGTCATTTCTGTTTTTATAATAATTATGTAACTTTTAACAATAATACCTTTAATCAGATATGTGGTACAGGGATGGGGACAAACTATTCTAGTACAGCAGCAAATTTATTTTTGTTTTATTATGAATTTAAGTATACTATAAAATATAACAGGTCTTTAAAGGTCTTTAGGTATATTGATGATATTTTGATTTTTAATTTTGATTTTTCTAATGAATATGATATTATATATCCAAATTGTTTAAAATTGAATAGAGCAAACAGTGATGATTATAATGCAGAATTTTTGGATATTTCATTTAAAATTATTGATAATAAATTGATATTCGATTTGTACGATAAGAGAAATAGTTTTCAATTTTGTACTAAAAGCATGTCACATTGGTTTTCAAATTTACATATAAAAAAAATTACATAAATATTATCATTAATCAATTAATCAATTAATACGTTTCAATAAAATTTGTGGCAGAGACAATAATTTTTATAAACAGATCTTTAAGTTGTTGGCTAATTTATTTTACAATAATTTATACCCTATAAAGTTTTTGAAATATTACTTAAAGACAGTTCTAAATAGTGAATGCCAACGATGTGGACTAGCGGCATGAACATGTGATGGCAGCTTTCTGGAACTTTCTGTATGACATAGGCATCCTAAAGTCTTGTTAAAAGAACGGGTGTTTATTGTTGAATTGAAACGAAAGAAAGTTGCAGACCTGGAACTCTGGTATTTGACAATGGCTTTGGAAGAAAAATTATTTGTTTATTGTTGACGGGTGAGAAACATTATACAGGTATTACTGTTTTTCATGTTTTGATAAATTTTATTTTGCGGATTTGGGGGGGCGCACGTTTATTCTGCATTCATGCATGTTAAGTTAATTTCTTTTGTTTTCATTTTAATGGCAATTTTTTAAGTATTTCTCTAAAAGACTTTTTATTAAAGCTTTTTTCTTTTTGTATGATAATTTTTGTATTGTTAACATTATGTTTGTTAGTTTTAATTTGAGTCATTTTAGTTTTTTATGGAATTTGGTTAATAAAATGACAATAGTTTTTCAATATTGAATGCGGGGTGAGCGTGTGTTCAGAAACCTGCAAATTTTAAAAGTGGGGGTGGAGTTAGTTTTTTGTCTGTCCTCCCACTGATGAAGAACAGACTGTTTTTGTTTTTTACCTGTCTTTCTTGTTCTTTTATGAATTTTATAGTTAAAAAATTTCTGCAGATATACACCTTCCTTTTGGAGTTATGGTGTTTAGGCATTTTGAAATATATATATTATATTGAGTTATATATATATATATATATATAACTTTCTGTTTTTTATACAGTTTAAATTAAATTTGCAATACATTCACGAGTCTAATTATTTGCATTTCCCAATTGGACTAGCTGTTTGCTGTTGAATGACATAAACTGAAATTCTAATGGAGTTTACGAAGAGCATTCATTTGAGATTTACTGTTCATCGATTTGTTTAATTTAAATAGTATGTTCTAAGGAAATTCTTTATTTTCTTCTTAGTTTGAGTAAAATAATAACTTTAAATAAAGTTTTTTAAGATTATTTGAATGCTATCCAAAATAATTATTTGTATATATTCTAAGTATGCGCATAAACGCACGTATATACAGGGTTGTTATAATTAAAGTTCGCCTATTCAGAAGGCTCTAGAGCCGGTTCTATGGTTCGAAACGAAACAAAATTTCACTAGTATGTAGTTGAAAAGATGCGCTCTGCGAAAATCGAAAAAAAAAATAGTTAAAATTTTTCTCAAGAGGTGGCGTTGTGCCAGTATTTAAGCCGATATTTGCAGATTCCTTTATTTTGTAAAAAAAACAAAATACAGGAAATATTATTTCACAGTTGGTAAAAGTAAACTTTTTCAGATTCGTTACATCAATTTCGGTCACAGATGAAACACACAAAATCACAAAATTTCAACCAACGCATGAAAAAGATCACATTTTATTCAAATTTTCGACGAAAGTGCCGTCGCAACTTCGAAAACTTTAAATACCCTTCTAACCATCTGACGATTTAAAACTTACTGATAAAGTGTGTCTGTGATTTCTTTGACACTGGAACAGTTGATTGTTTCTGAAAAGCATTTGAATCTACGCTTTATGGAGAATGGTAACTTTAAAAGAAAAGGCACTTCTTGTAAAGTTATTTTATCAAAATTACAGCAACGCAGCTGCAGCTCTTCGAGAATTCCGGAAACTAAAAGATGTTAGACGTGGACCAATGTCGGATCGTGGAGTTCACAAAATGATTAAAAAGTTCGAGGAAACAGGAAAACTCGACATTCTTCCTGGCAGAGGGCGAAAAAAGGTAGACATTTCTAGCATTGAAGATATTGCTACTGCTGCCGTGGATTTACCAAGCCAGTCATCATTTGGTAATGGAATTGTGCCAGCTATTGCGAATGAAATCTATATGCCGATTTCCACTGTGAGAAAAGTGATGCGTCAAATTTTCCGCTACTATCCATACAAGATTCAGAGGGTGCAACAAATAACGCAGGGTGAAACCGAAAGTCGGCTATCATTTTCACTACAGTTTCATGCACGAATGAATGTGGACAATTCTTGGACATGGAATATTCTATGGACTGATGAAGCGCATTTTTATTTAAACGGACAAGTGAACGCACACAACTGTCGAATTTGGGCGAAAGAGAATCCTAATGTTGTCCAAGAAGTTCCATTGCATGCAGCTAAAGTGACGAGTAGGTGCGGTTTCATTGCTACGTTTATGATAGGGCCATATTTTCTTGAGGAACTAACATTCACAGGACCCATTACATGTTCTGTAAATTGGAGAAGGTATCTCAATATGTTGTCAATTTTTCTGATTCCCGAGCTGCAACAGCGAGGCTGCCTTCAAAATATCGTGTTTATGTAAGACGGTGCACCACCGCACATTACTAGAGCAGTTCGGACTTTCTTAACAAGCCAATTTACAGAAGACCGCATAATAAGTCGTTATTTTCAAACAGTCTGGCCACCACGATCGCCTGATCTAACACAATGCGATTTTTGGTTGTGGGGATTTTTGAAAGATTCTGTATCTAAAGACAGATGTCAGACAATCTCTGATCTGAAAAGCAGTATTAGACTTCATATTCGCTCAATCTCACAAGATAGTTTACGCAATGCTGAAAGCACAATTCTGAGAATGGAATGCGTTATTGGAAATGGTGGAGGATTCATTGAGCATGCGTAATGTTATTCTTCCTTATTTCCTCATTGCCGAGCGACATGTTTTATTTTTGTTGATTCAGATTACATCACATGAAATTATATTCATTTTTCTGTATTGTTTGGAGTCATAGGTCCGGCTCTAGATCTGTCTGATTAGGTGAACATTAATTATAACAATTCGCAGTTCCTCGAAGTTTGTTGAAACTTTTAAATTTGTGTGCTTCGTCTGGATTGACTGAAATTGATATAAGGAATCTGAAATCATCGCCTTAAATATTCGCGCAACGCCACCTATTAAAAAAAATTTAACTATTTTTTTTTCGATTTTCGCAGATCGCATCTCTTCAACTACGTACTAGTGAAACTTTGTTTCGTTTGGAGAGATAGAACCGGCTCTAGAGCCTTCTGAATAGGCGAACTTTAATTATAACAAACCTGTATATGAAGTAGATTTAAAAATAGCCAAAACAAATTCAAAGAACCTCAAAATCTTAAAATATGCCAATATTGCCATAAAAGGGTTTTTATCATGTTTAAATAAGTTTTTTCAAACTCTTATGATGTTATATATTCACCTGCTGAAGTCCGTTATATATCCCGGGGCTACGTCTTTTTCGTCAGCCCCGATACCCGATATGACGTAATATTTAGTTGTTGTTGCTGTTTTTTTTTTTTTTTTTAATTCGTCAAACTATTTATTTCATCTTCATTTTTCACGTGGAAATCTTGTAATAGAAAAGTTATTACATAATATTAACTTTTTTTTTTATATTGGTCAAACTGTTTATTCCATTTTCATTTTTCACGTGGTAATCTTGCAATAGGAAAGTTATGACGTAAAATTAACTTTTTTTTATATTCGTCAAACTGTTTATGGCATTTTCATTTTTCACGTGGTAACCTTGCCATAAAAGTAATTGTTGTAGTAAGAATTTTATTGTGGATTTTTAATTGTTGGCAACTGCTATAACGAACAAATGTTTAAATTTTATAAGAAATTGCTATTAAATTGGTGGCTTTTTTTTAATTAAAAATTAACTATAAATTATTTCCCTTCAGGATTACTTTAGTTGCATCGGCCGTATTTTAATACACATATACGTAACATTTCGCAATTCTGGATTCCAAATTAGGGATTTGTACAAAATTACAGACAGACAGAAAAATTTTCATTTTTGTATATTAGATATAGGGGAGACTAGGGAGGTTTGACACACTTTTTACAAAATGATTTTTTATTTTTTAAATATTGAACGTAGAATAAAGATTTACATATCATTTTATTCGTTAAACAATCAGTTATCAAAATAAAATCGCTACATAAGTGTAATATATAAGAAATTTGAAATATGATTGGTTTTAATCATGAGAAAATAATGGCCCCACATACGGGAGGCTTGACCCACTATGTTTTATATTGAAATATTTGTGAAGAGAAATAAAATCAGTTTTTAAAAAAGCAAAATAACTTTATGCTACATGCTTCAATTTTTTAAAATATATATTTTTTTGAAAATATGATGCTTCAACAAACCTGTTTAGGCGCAATCGCATGAAATTGGAGAAAAATTATGTTTTAAACAGGATTTTGTCTGAGCAGGTATAATTGTACAACAGGGAAATGAAATTTTAACATTTAAGACAGTATTCCGCTACAGACAGGTTCCGTTTCCATAGAGTTTCATGCATTATGTCCGGATTTAGTAGCCACTGTCCCGCTTTTTTTTTTTTTTTTTTTTTTTTTTCTCCCAGTCCTACTTTTTGTGACATTCGACCTGACAACTCGAGTTGCCACATAGTTTTGCTTCATCTCACACTATTCATTATGTTGAAATTTGTTTACAAACCTTCCTAAAGTTTTTCGATCAATGCTATTTTCTTTTGCAGCCGCATGAGTACTTAACTTATCATAGACATCTTTTAACTCTTTCAGAGGCAAAGTACTTTCAGTACTATAATGTTGAAATAAATGATTGGCACCGGAATATACGAAGAGATTTATTTTGAAATATGAATAAGGCTATATTTCACATACGTATTAAATTAAAAAGATTTCAGCAAAATTCTGGTGCCATTGTGTAGTTTTGGATTTAAAATAGAGTGGTTTCATAAACATACCAATGCCCCTGAAGCGGTTAAAACTGCTGATTTCCTTCTTTCTAGTCTTTTCCACTGTTTCCATTTACCTATTGTAAGTAATATTTAAATAGAAAAAAGTTCTTATCAACTTTCGCTTTTGTATTTCATTATTTTTTTTCGTGCAGTGCAAATTTCAAATTTTTTACATCCTTGCTTAATAAGTTTTAAACGTTTTCTTTTCCATCATCCCATTTTAGTGTGCAGCGTGTATAATAAAAAATTTCCAAAACCCCTTAATTAACACATTGCCGACGGGCAATTTTTATCTAATTTGAATTTTAAAACAGTAGAAGCTCCTCCCTGTTCTGAAAGTCTTTAGTAAATTGGTGTTCTAGATAGGTTTCTCAAGTTTATGCATCAGTAAGTATCTTTCAATGAACGAATTTAATATAAAATGGGTTATAGTCTAAAAAAATATCGACAACATGATATAAATCCATTTTCTGTAAGGCAGAAGCCACGCACTTAGTCAATGATGTATTTCGAATGAAAACGATAATTCTCGTTTCACGTCGTGAAATGTATTAAGGGAGCCTTGAACATCTGGTCAACCGTCCCTCACATTGACTGGGTCAAGCCTTCCCACATAGCCTTTTCTAAAGAATAGCACATTGTTATGTTAAGCATAACTTACGGTATAATCTTTATGCCTGGAATAAAAGCTTCATATCTCTGCGTTACTTAAAAGCTACATACTTAAATTTCTGTGATATATTTTATCTGAAAAAAGCTTACAAAATATTTATAAAAAACACAACTTTTAGGTTGAAACACAAATGATTTTTCCAACACTTATTTCGATTATCTATATGATACAGAGATTGTTGTTTGAACATTCCGGTAACTTCTGTTGACACCTATTGATAAAACTCTGAAATTATTTTAAATATGAAAACTGATGGGTGGCTTAAACCTCCCGTATGGTCAACCCTCCTTAGTCCCCCTACTTTAATTAGTATACGTAATAAATATTGATATTTTCTTAAAATTTAAAAACGTTATAAAGAATACTTCTGAAATACTTAATATTTCTACAATGAAATTATATTTGCAATTTATTAATTTCCTGGAAATTTAAAATGTTATTAAACAGTAATCAAGAAATAACTTGCCGGCAAGTTCAAAACATTGCTTCATAGATGAGTGTAATCACCAAAACACGGAGGAAATGTTTTTGACGTAGGATAACACAGAAAATACTAAAAACATGTTTAAATTCAATAAAATGATGGAGGTATACATAAGCTGCATGGCGAGAATATTCTCTTCATATAGATATTTATAGCTTTAGAGTTATAGTTTGATAGAGCAATATTTTTTTTATGATTAAATTTTACAACAAAGCATTTTTTAAATTTATTTTTATTTTTATTATTAATTTTATCTGCTACAAAATGTGTAGTTATGCTACACGTGAACATGTTTAACCAGTTTTTTCATTTTTATTTTTATTTTTATTTTTATTTATTTTTATTTATTTATTTATTTATTTATTTATTTGCTTCTTGTGGATAATTTTAATACAATTTATAATGATTGTTGCAGTAGTTATATCAGGAATAAGTGCACATAATACATAATCAATACAACGGTCTTCTACTCGGTATTAGAAATACAATTATGATTTTAAGATCCCTGTATTCTGTGCAAACGAACATGTCGAATTTAAAAGGGTATTGATATTTCTTTCATTTTTTCTTAACCAAATGTGTATCCGCTTTTAAATAATTAGAAATATGCAATGAATTTAAAAGTAAAAATGCCCCCCCCCCACCCCCACCCCAGTACTACTCACATAATTTTTGCTTTCTTTTTAAATTACACAATATTCACCAGAATGTCATTTTTGTTTCTTTCTCATACTTTTACGTAGTTTCGGGCCTATAACACATCATATGTATTTTATTTTAAAGTACATTTTTGTTTAATAACATCTCATGCGTTAACCAAATAAATGCATAAATGCGAGAAATAAAAAAAAAATGTGTTTTTACAAATTCTTGCTTGTTTTAACCATTATTATCGTACGCATATTTATCTATATATACACAAATACACCTACAAATAGCATACACACATATACTAATACTAAAATTGGCCAGATTCTTGAATAAAAACAATACAATGCCACCAAAAGGTTCATAAGGTAAAAATTAGCAGACGAAGAGCGAAAGAATTATAAATCTGTGATTTGACAAATGTTTTACCTTATAAACATGTTTTATTCAAATATTTAATGAAAATATTATTTTTGTAAACATGCATGTATGAAAAAGAGATACACAAATACACCTACAAATAACATACATATACAAATATTGAAATTGGCCAGATTCTTTAATAAAAGTAATAAGGTTCAGAGGTAAAAATTAGCAGCGAAAGAATTATAAATCTGTGATTTGACAATATTTTACTTTATAAACCTCTTTTATTCATATATTAAACGAAAATATTATTTTTGTAAACATGCATGTATGAAAAAGAGATAAGGATATTTTAATAAAAATAAGAATAATCCGATATATCTTTTTTCATGTAAACACCAAAAAAACTTATATGGTCCATAAAGGATGACATGAAGCAAGTGAATTTAAACATATTTATTTTTAACACGTTGCGGTCCAACCCCAAGACTGACTCGGGATCATTTTTCTATGCAAAATTTGACTTTGGCACCAGTAATAAAGGAAAATAAAATTTGGGTTATTTAATTAGAGCATTTTCCAAATTGTGAAACAGAAGGTAACTTCTTTTTAAAAACTTCGAGCAAATGAAATAAAAATTGCGTAAGAGTCACCTGTCCAGAATGGGTTAAAAATTCTTAGCACACTACTGATAGCACTAGCAGGTATAGATGAGCACGTAACGCAATTAAATATCTAATAGAGGGCTTTTCATTTTTCGTTCATGAATTCATTTTTTGAAGTGCAGTGTTTCCACAATGGAGTTATGAATAAAGGGGATGAGACATACAGTGTATTGTCTTCCAGTTGCAAGTGAAGTAACTGAGGAGGTTATCACAAGATGGCGGCTGGCTTTTACATCCGATCAACAGTTTCTGATAACCGCCGAAGCAAACTTGCTCCAGTAAATTTTGAATAGAAATCTTCACTTTATTTTAGCGGCCTACTCCTGTGGAACAATGTGAGCAGCTGAATGGATTGCCTAGTTGCGTTGCAACTTTACATCCAGTGGATAGGTGATTGTGTTGCAAGGGCATTAGGGAGCCTTAAAAAAATAATAATGTTTAGACGTGGCTGGTAGCCACAAAATTAAATTTACTTTTAAGAAAAGGAAAAGACAAACAAAAAATGACAAAGTACATAAGTACTAGTATAACATATGTTGAAAAGTAAAAAAACAAAGAAAAGAAAAAAAAATAACTAAAAGAGAAAGAAAAATTCCATTAATTCCAAAAAATAAGCAGGAAAAGACGAAAAAGCTACCGGGGAGTGCCCCATAAAAAAAGACACTTTTCAGAGACCATACATTAGTTTAAATATAAAATGCTAAAAAAACTAGCAGAAAAACAATTTTTTTTAATACTATATACAGGACAGAACAAACAGAAAGGTTGAGTATAGCAGAAGATGAGGGAAACTCAGTCTTCATCGTTAAGCAAAAGCGAGTATTTAGGGCGTTGTCTGTTAGTGGGGTCGGATACCTCGTAGTCGGGAAGTTCCGCTATAATTTGGTTAGGGAGGTTGTATACAGATTTATAAAAAATTTTAGCAAGTTTATTAATGCGCTGTTTTAAGGAAGTGGTTTTCAAATCCCTGCGGATAGTGGTGTTACGAAGAAAATGGTGACCATTACGGATGTAGCGTAAGTTTTTGTTATGAGCACCGTAAAGATACTCCATACTGCTTTTGCAAGCGAATCCCCAGATCGGACAAGCATAGGTTAAGATTGATCTAATACATGCATTATACAGGATTAGTTTATTATGAATAGAAAGAGTATTGCTTTTGAGAAGAGGAGAGAGGGTCTGGGAGATACCAGCAACTTTGCCACGGATATTAAGAAAATGTTTTTTCCAGGTAAGTCTTCTACAAGGGTAACCCCCAGATACTTGGTGTCATTAGTCCAAGGAATAGTAGTGTTATTGATAGTAATGCGATTGGGAAATGTTAGTTTTCTAGAGAAATAGACAACAGCTGTTTTCTGCTCGTTGAGCTTAACACGCCACAGGGTACACCAGTTAAGGAATTTATCTATGTGTTTCTGGAGAATTTTGTATAATGTGAAAAGTTTTCTCCCAAATATGATAAAAAATTCTATTTGTTTTTATTGGTAGCAGTTCTGGGCAGGTATTATAATATTTCTCACCGACACTGACAGGAGATTGTCTATGTTGTCGCAATATGTCGGAAACAGAGGTTTTGATTACCACAGAAATAAAAATCCCCCAGTAAAAATGAACATCTGTTTTTGTCATTATTTATGACTCAAATGTTTCATTAATAAAGCGTTTAAATAAAGAGAAAAATTCTACTTAAATTTACTGTTGACAGTTTTCCCTGGCGGTAATCAAACCCTGTGAAAGCGGTTGCACTTGAAGCTTCATTATTTATTTAATATTTCAGTTCCTATTTATTAATAGTTCCATGATTTCCACATCCTACGAGACATTCCAAAGGGAAATACAGAAATTCAGGCATGATTTAACCCTTTAACGGGCGGTGTCCTTAAAAAAGGACATCTAATTTTAAGTTTACTGGCACCAATAAAATGTACTTAAAATTTTCATTTTATAAAGTACGTGAAAGTAATCAAGTTTTTAATTTCTAATAAAGTCGTTTGTAAATTATGGTGTCAGTCTGTCATTTCATCATTTTACAAACAGCGCTGGAATGGGTTAACCTAATTATTAGTAAGTGACAGAAATCAGGTCGCTAAGTGAAATATTCCAGTCTTTCATTGTGCCATTGAAATGAGAAAAATTAAGGTATAGATTATTACTTTTTTTTTTAAGCACCCACATTTTTAATAAACTGAGTACCACCTAAAAACAGAAATAGTAAAATTGAAAAACACAACTTCATTACTGTTAACATCACGTGAAAGAATTACATCTCTAAATGAACTATGATGAAAATAAGCAGATAGCGCGTGCAACCTTTCGACGTGAGCAAACTTTAAATAAAGATTAATTAATTTTCGAAACACACAAAACATGCCCAAAATCTGTATCCCTTCCATTCGGAAAGCGTCTAAAGAACGAACTTGAAAAGAGTGGATATCATGAGGTCCCTAGCATAAACGTGGGTGAACTCAAAAGTAAGATACCGAATAGCGGTGCATAATCTAAGGTTGCTAATCGTATAATGCAATTTAATTAATAAATAATGTTCTACTTTGTTTTTTTAATTTGAAGCCTTTTCTTCACCTGCTCTTCGGACTTTAACAAAGACGCTGCCATGGACCTGGAAGAAAAATGTTTCTGTATCTAATAATATCCATATAGCATGGAAAAAAATCACTATTATTTTCTAGAACTACCAAAATACAGTTAAACCTGATCAAGACGCTCACGGTTAATACGCGATCCTGCTTAATACGCAGTTTTTTTTCGGCCCCTTGAATATCGTCCATAAGGCTAATCCAAAAATATCACGTTTAATATGCGAATAATTATTACTCGATCCCGCTTAATAGGCGATAGATTTTCAGTCATTTTAGTCTTAAAATCACGCTTAAAACGCGAATCCATAGATCAAGATGCAAATTCCTTTTCTTATCTCCATAGTTGATTTCGCAGATATTTTTATTCAGATGAAAAACACTGTTTCCGAATAGTAATATCTGGCTTTTTTAATAACAGGTTAATTAATGCGAACATAATGCGATAGCAGAAGATATATGAATAAAAATCCCTCTCTAAATTAACAGTACCACAATTATAACGTTCTTTGTCTCTCTCATTGTGTATTTCGTTTTATTCGTTTTATATCGTTATAGAGAGAAATAAGCGAATTTAGGATGCTCAGGTACATCATAAAAATTATTCTGATTAAATGTGTAGATTAAAGGTGCCTGTTTTTATTCAGATTTTAAATGTACGTTGTATCATTACTATGTTTTATAATGCCTGTTATTAACAAAACAAAAATATATATAAACTCGTAAAGATTAAACAAACACGATTGCGGTTGTATATATTTTTATATTTCTCTATGTTTGTCTAGATTTTGCTATGCGAACAATATTTTTACACAAAAATTAAAAGGGACAGTTATCTTATGTTACATTAAAAATGAAGGACAGCTTATAATGTTACTCATTATTACAAGTAGGGGAGACCGGGGCCAGTAGTGGCATTTTCTACATTTTTTTATATTAGCCGTAAGATTTGAAATGAAGCTAAACATTTAGTGTATCATATCATCAGAGTAAATCTTGCGCAACATATTTATAAAACTACTATTAACATTATTAACGTTTTTGATGACACAAAATGAATTCTGCGTAACCTCGAAATTTGTCACTACTATGGGACAAGTTGTGACATGCTTGGGGCACACTGTGACACATAAATGACACATACAAGTACATTGTAACATACACAAATTATGTAAGAAAGGCGATTAAATGGGATTTGCTAAATCAAGAATGAGAAATTTATTCATTTATAACGTTCTTAACACAATAAAACACTTTCGTATTTTAATAATATTCTAAATCAAATGAAAATAAATTAGTTAAATTGTTAACACTTGTAAACTCTTCGTCCCTTATAAAGATACTTTTAGAGGCACTTAGCAATAAAAGGATAAAAAAAAAGTCTTAATCAGGAAAGTAATAAAAAGTAAGCCAACACTAATCTTTGGCCATATTGATCTTTGACTCGGTAGCCTTGGTAACTTGTAACTCGGTAACTTGTAGGTCTATATCCTACATTTTTAATCACTCATTGCCATCGCTTGTTTTAGCGTCTGATTTGTAGTTAATACAAATATAATAATGTTCATTTTTGGTACATTTGACATGCGCCCATCTTTTACATATCATGCATTGCACCTAGCCTTCTCCGGGTCTAGAAATTTTGTATTGCTCCAAGAAAACTAGACATAAGCAATTTTCATCATCTTCAGAGCTATTCAATACTTGCTTCTCCCTTTTTTTCAATAACCTAGGTGTAATTCTTTTATGCACTACTTGGCCTTTCCATACAGTTTCTTTTTTTTGCTTTGCTTCTTCAATTTGTTTTCTGCGTTCTTTTGCTTTTTGTTCTGCTCGAATTTTCTCTTTTACAGATGTGCTTCTTAGAATGGCAGATTTTAAACATTTACGACTAGATCGCTTGCCTTTCGAGGTCCTGCTTTAGGGAGTGGTCTTATTTCTGTAAGTGTGGTCTTATTTCCCTCATATTATGCACGGTCACAGTGACGTCGTTGTGACGTCATTGTAAGTCACTGCGGTCACGTCACACCTGTGACCAAAATGTCACCACTCAGTGATGTGTTATTGTAACTGAGATATGAACTTCTCAGAAAACTTAAAAAAATTACAAAACATATTCAAAAGATGTTATTTATGTAAACTTATATTTTCTGGCAATTAAAAAATTTAGTGTCGTCACTGTTATGTCACTGCATGTAACGTACATCACGTCACATATGTGGCGAAAAAACCACCATATTGTAAATCACAGTGTGACAAAAATATGAACTACAAAAATTTTTGAAAATATTTTAAACAGGCCCGAGTTACAGCGGCATAAGGAATGGAAATATATTAGTGGGTAGCAAATAGTAAATTCGGACACGAAAAGAGGGGGGGGGGGCATAAAAAGGAAAATGCACGGTACAAGTATCAACAAACTAGATTTTCATGCTATATTTTATCAATTTGTTATCTAAGACAGTGAAAGTATACTTTTTTATTAATTTCAATTTTATCTACCCTTGCAATTTAATATAATAATCCTTCACTGATTGTTACTATTACAAAAGTGTTTCTCGGAAAAATGGTACGTGCTGAGCAATTTGGATAACATATTTAGAATTAGGAATATTAAATCGGTACACTTTACATATTGAGTTTGCAGGGAGGAAGTTGTTTTATTTTTTTGTCGACCAGTGGTATTCGAAACACTTCTGTGGTTTCAAACTAAAAATTTTCTATTACAGTTAAGTCTCCAGCTTTTAATGAACATGTAGAAAGAGTCTTCAGAGTTTAGTCACATATGCATTTCTTGCTTTAGAAATTGCATCCAAATCATACTTTTTCCTCTTAGTGTTTAACTATGTTAAATAACTATTTAAAAAAAAATTCTACTTCTTTTAGACTTCTTAAATAAAATTAGCATTTTAAGAAAAAAATATATATACAAAATTTATACAAAACTCATGATATAATTATTCGTTTTTCAAATTTGTGTTTTAGAGATATGACTTTAAAAAAAGTTATTTTACAAATTTTTTTATTCTACAGAAAATAAATATGAAAAGAATGACAGATTGACAAAGAAAATGTTTTTCTCCTCTATACTCCGTTTTCATTTATTAAGAAGATACGTATTTTGTATTTATTACGTGTAAAACAAACTTTACTTTAAAAAAAAAGAAAAAAAGGAGGTGTTTCACTCATATAGAAAAGTTTGATTATAGACACTCTCAAAAAGATAAAATTATTGCGCATTTAAACTTTAAATCTGTTGTATACGAAAAAAAAATAATTATAATAATACATTAGAAACACCTGCTTTCTCAAAATCGTCTGCCCGAATTTGACCGCAGATAAAGATCATAGAACTTTTGACGCGGAAAGTTAGTTCAACTCTTTTTTTAAAATGACAAAGATGTCTGAAAGTTTAGGATAAAACAGGGATATTATTACAGTATTTAGGAGCATAAAAGGTATATCTTATTTAATTTAAATCTTTTATTCCTGTTTTATACATTATTATCACGAGTTAAATAGTTTTACGTTATATGCAATGAGACTGATCTGGGATTCTTTTCAGAAGCAATATTTTCCGATTCGATACTGTAAAATATCTTAATCTGCCACCGCTAGAAAAAAAAAAGCTGACGCAGAGACTGATTCTAACATAGTATTTATCGTCATTATTATTTTGGAGTTAAATATGATATTCGATTATAATGATATTACGAAACTGTTTCAATTTAGAAATTAACATTTTCCTGGGGAAATGTCTTTTTACATATTATAGTAGTGATACTTTTGAAAGATTTTTTTTTCTTTGCTAATAATATTTTAAATTAGTATTTAAAGTCCTAAATCTTCATAAAAATGTTTTCAGATTTAACATTTGCCAAAATTATAAAATACTAGGAATTCCTTATAACATATGGAAAGATTTTTGAGAAATTGTTAAATCTAATAATGCATTTAATTCATCTATTGTAGTTTGTTGTTGTTTAATAATACAATTATGAATACTAATTATTTAGTGTTTTTCAAATTGGTATATTTATTTTTTTTTAATTTTATGTAAGAATTTTTTTGTGTGTGTGTTTGGGATTTTAATCAAACATTTAATTGTAGACATTCAGAATCAGTTATTAAATTTTCTTCGATTGTAAACTTTTTTCTACGTTTTCGATACACATAATTATTATCATTAAAAAATAAAAAATAATATTTAAGCAGTGAATAAAGTGTTTTTCATGCTGATAAAGTAGAAAATTGTGTATGACTTCGGTTTGTCTGGCCATCTGTCCGCGCTCTAACTCGCCTAAATACACTCGGATTGCCCTGTAATTTTTGGATGTTACTTACGTTTACCATAGCACGGTCCGTATTTGTAATTAAGTTTGTAGCATGGTTAGTTCATTTACAGGGACAGTCAAAATTATTCCGTTACCTTACGGCCTGTGGGGGGGGGGGGGATAGTTTCAAATGATTTTTAACGATTTTACACGCATTCAAACAGAATAAAATTGATATGCATTTACAAAGCGCACTAAAATGTGCGTTCTGTAGAATATGCGATGCAAAGATTAGTTATTGTTCATTTACAGGGCTAAAAAAGGAATTTCAATGCATAATGGTATAGGGGTAGAAGGAATTGTTTGTGGCGTACTTTAATAATATTAATCTATTTAATATATAATGAAATTCATATACGTCATTGAGGTTTACATACTATGAATTATTTAATGTATAATACGAAGTGTATATAGCATTTAAAGAGACACACAAAATATTTCAGATACTATATTTTATCCGATGTACTGTTCATTGGCGATGATTGCTGGAAATGCATTTTTAATTATGATATGCGCTTTTATGATTCACAATATTTATGCATAGTATATGGTGTGTATATATATATGCTATAATTCATATACAGGACTACACAAAAGTATTCGTAAGGGTTAAAGGGTATGGGTGCAAATTGCTTAAAGGTGGTTTTTAAATGAGTTATGCATTTTTATGCTGAACTGCATTTAATTTACTAAGAACCGTTTGTAGAATATAGATAAAAGGATATACAGGGTCACGCAAAGAATTGGATACGTTGCCGTCTATAAAATATAATTTCTGGAAATGAGATTTCAGCAGTTTTAAGAGTGTTTTAGTTTTAATTAAATTTTAACTAAATAGTGGCGTGTAATAAAGGTTCTAGGTAAACTACAGGGTTGTACAAAAGTATTTAAGTATGTTTCCATATATTAGTATAAATTGCTGAAAGAGAATTTCAACCTGTTATGCGCTTTCTTGATAAACTAAGACTTTCCATTATATACTTGAGATGTCAATCTACAGATCAAATGCAGGACTGTTCAAAAGAATTGGAAAGCATATTTGGCTATGGATGGTAACTGCTGAAATCAGTTTTTCAAATATTTTATGCGTTTTTATGTTTACTTAGTTATCTTATTTACGTTATTTCCCTAAATTACGATGTCTTGTTAAAGCATTCAGGAAGTGTTAGATAGCGTTTTATAATCTATGCTTAACGCATGATTTTTCTTACTTGTTTTTTCTATTTCCCAGATCAGTCATTTCCTATAAAACATACCAAATCTATTTAGCTCATATTCACAAAAAACAATATACACAGGAATAAAAAAAAATAAATAAATAGGGCTTATCATGTTGTTCTATAAACAAGAATTTATTAATATCCGTTGGACTCCATGTTCATATTTAATAAAGCAATGACAAATCACAACACATTAAAAAAACTTACACATTCCTAATATCAAGCTTGAATTCAAAATCAAGCTTAGACTTTAATAAAAAAAAAAAAGATGTCAGTTGATAAGCATTGTTTTTTAAATGGAAAAATTAAAAATATTTTAGCAGAATAGGACTCTAAAATAGCGATATTTTGCTAAAAAGTACGGTAAAAAGATAAGATTTTACATTTCAAACAAAACTTTACTGTAAAATTCATCACAGTGTTTGTGACAAGAATCATCACAGTATTAATACTTGGAAATTTTTCCAGAGAGAAACATTCGCCATGCATACAATGTTTCAAATGAAAATCAAATTTCAAATTAATTGCTTAAAAGGCGCAAAGGACAACATAGTGAAAAATATTCCATGCCAGGACTCGAACCCGGGCCACCAGTATAGCGCACTGACATTCTACCGACTAAACCAAATGGAACGATACCCAGCCTGGAAAATTTCTCCCTATTACATGTTGGCAAGGCCACAAACGCAGCACAAAAGGGAATATTTATATTGAGCCAACGACATGGGGCAAACACGAAACTTAATTAAATCCAGCATCGATTGAAACTATACTAATACTTGGATATTTTTCCAGAGAGAAACATTTGCCTTGCATACATTTTTTCAAATAAAAATCAAATTTCAAATTACAATTGCCTTTTAAGCAATTAATTTGAAATTTGATTTTCATTTGAAATATTATATGCAAGGCGAATGGTTCTCTCTGGAAAATTTTCCAAGTATTAATATAGTTTCAATCGTTGCTGGATTTAAATAAGTTTCGTGTTTGCCCCATGTCGGTGGCTCACGATAAATATTTCATCTTTTGCTGCGTTTGTCGCCTTGCCAACATGTAATAGTGGGAAATTTTCCAGGCTGGGTATCGTTCCATGTGGTTTAGTCGGTAGAATGTCAGTCCGCTATACTGATGGCCCGGGATCGAGTCCCGGCATGGAATCTTTTTCACTATGTTGCCCTTAGCGTCTTTTAAGCAATTAATTTGAATTTTGAGTTTCATTTGAAATACACATATTTCACAAATTGGTCACAATGTGACTTCAAAGCATTGTCGCTTTCGTCACATGTTCGTCGCAAAAATAATGCTAAAGTAGTCACAAATGACACACTTTTCATAAATTTCTCACACCGTGACTTCACAGAGTGGTCACGATGTAACGTCACAAACGACCTCTAAAACGGCCATAACGACTTCGCATCCTAGTCACTATGACGTCACGACGGTCACAAAGTCACAGTGTGACTTCACAACGACGTCGCCGTATCGTCACCATGCCTCACGGGTTACTACTGACACATTGCTATTATCAATGGTCATAGAATCATATATTACAATGATATTTCTTACTTCTGAAGGCGGTCCTGCAATTTCACCATCATTGATTAAAGTTATTGCTGAAGTGATTGGTTTATTATCAGTTTCATATTTAGTAATTTTTCTTTCTGGTTTTTAACGCTCTCTTCTCTGATGGATAACGGTCGATCAGTTACTGAGGAACATAGGAAGTTAAAATTATGAGGTAGAATTATGCTGGGTTAAGTAGTGACATTGTCAGAACGTGCCTCTTAGACTTCGTCACAACTAGACCCGCATTACGCCATTTTGAAGTTTATTCATTAGTATCCGAAATGTTGGCATGATTAACAAATAAAATACATAGAATAACAGTTCAAAATATAAGCATTTAAATAATGTTAGAGAAGTTTACATACCTCAGTACCGCCAGCGGTAATGACGATTCGAACGTAGGTCGCAAAATTTACTTTTATGATAGAAAACAAGATAAATATTTTTATCTCGAAAATAACGCAACGCTATACTTCAAAACATACGCAGCACACTAAGACAGTCAACCTCTTCACTAACATGACGCGACAGGTGCTGCAACCTATTGGCTCAGTCAGGAAGCTCGATGGCACAACTTTCCCCTGACACAACTAACCCGGGTCTCCCCTACTGAACGTGATTTCATTAACTGAATTGTGCTTCAAAGATTTAATAGTTGTTCTTTGTGGTAAAAAATAACTCTACCATGAAAATTATTTTGTTTGTTTTAACTTTGGTTGTAACGTATTAATTGACATTCAAGCCATGTTTGAATCCATATTTATTTTCAGTTATTAATCCAATCGGTCCTATAAAAAGAAACAATGAGTTGAAGTTCAATACAGTTACATTTTAATCTAAATATACATAAAAGACGCAATTTTCGACTGTAAACATACAAATAAAAGCTATAAATTGTTATTTAGAGCTTTTATTTGTATGCTTACAATCGTAAATTGTGCCTTTGTTAGACGATTGGATGTGGCAAATAAGCCCAGTTCCTGTAACATAATGCAAATCACGTTTAATACGCGACTTTTGTCCACTCCCTTGAAACGCGTCTTAACCGGGTTCTACTGTAATCCTTTACACGGTTTCCTAAAAAATGGACGTCACAAAATCAAAATATTTCCATTTATGTAAAAAATAAACATTGAAATCCAATACCGGAAAAATGTAATCAGTAAATTTCTATATAAACTTATTTTTTTTTTAAAATGTTAAGCTGAACTAAGAGAATTATTAATCAAGATACCTACTTCTGCTCTTTGAGGCCGGTAGAGTCGGTGAAATGCTAAAATCGATGTTCATTATCTGGCAGTAGGCTGAGACCAGTACATTGTTAACTTCAGATTCCTTCATTGGCACCATTTTTTAGAAATGGTAAAATTCGTCTTATTTAAAGACATATTAATTAAGGCGAAAAGATGGACAATTTTATCATTTCAAAAAAATAGGTACCAATAAAGAAATCTAAATTTTTAAAAAAGTAACCCACTGGCAATGCTGGTCCAATATTTAACAATCGCATAGCCTTATAAATTATTTTTTTTCATGTTAGAATATTTTGCGATTTTTTAAGTATGTTATTGGATACTGTCCTCAACTGTAAATTATTTGTTGAAAAAACAATGGATTTAATATTGCGCCAATAAACGCTCGCCAAAAAATTCCTAAAGGCTGTGAAACTGAAATGAAATAAACATTTTAAAGGCTTTTAGAAAATAAATTATAAATAAAAAAGGATGAATGTTCTATTAAAAAATACGCTTTTATCAATTAAAAGGTTTATATTAATTTATGATTATACATTGAGAAATCAATTTAGAAATACTTAAAAGGTCTTTAAAATAATGCATATACAGTGGAACCTCTCTATAAGGGCCAACTGCCGTTCCCTTGAAAATTGGCCCTTGAAAAGGGGTGACCAAATTGTTCATTTCTTTATCTTTTTATCCCAATGTTTTTGAAATCTGCATATTCTTTCAGTAAGTTTTCTTAGTTTTTAATAAGATTGTTTATTTGATTCTTGCTGCAATTAAACTGGGAGGTCAATTTTCTTGTAGATGGTCCTTGATCATGGCAATTGAGAACTTTGATTTTTTCATTCAAATCCAAATGTACTCCTTGGCTTGATTTAGGTCCAATAATTTTAAACTTTACATAAGCCTGAGCATAAAATTTGTAGTGTAAAAATTGTGCTTCAATATCCATTCACAATTTTAGTAAATGTGGAATCCGTTTTTCTAGATAACCTGTTATCATTTGTGTAGCCACAACAAAGGATCAAGTTTTCCCTCCAGTCCAACCCCTATAGGTTGAAATGCCAAACAAAGTGTGAGAAACACATGTTTGTCTCACTTGTGGAAAAGTTTGAGGTCCGTCATTGTGTTACTAAATCCTCCCCATCTCCCCCTGAATTTTTGTTGCAAGTGCAGTTGTTTGCTAAACTCTTATATTTTGGTTCAGGAATTCATTACACCTGTTTAGGATTTAAGGCCCATGTGAAAAAAAAATGGCCTTAATGAGGGGTAGGTGTGGCCCCTAATAGAAGACAATTCAACATTATGTATATGGGAAAATTTTCCGTTTCTAAAAATATTGGCCCTTAATAGCGGAGGCTATTCAATTGGGGTGGCCCTTAAAATAGTTATTTTTTTTATTATTAACTTCACAATACAGTGTTATTAGATAAATTTTAAGCCCTTTTGTAAAAGGTTATCAACATTGTTTTCCTTTTATCCAACATACGCATGAGTTAAACACGAAATGTATAATTTATATCAAACATAGCTGTCAACTCTTCCACTTTCTTGTACCACAAAAATTTAATAGAAATTTTTGTCTTATTGAATCGGCAGATTACGGGTGATTTAAAAATGTAAAATGTATTATAAAATTTATTATAAAATTTTTGTGGTAAAAAAAAAAGCGTAAGATGTTTGCAGCTATGAGCTATGACTTTGTCTGAAATTTTGCATATGTTATTTATCACAAGTAATGCAGCTCTGAGAGAAGATAAACCCTTTACAGAGCAGCTTTGTATATATGCAAACGACAGTATTTTTAATTTAATAGATTTTTTTTATTCGTATATATCTATTTCTCACCACAATATTAAAATTGCAATATTTGCTTTAAATAATAACAGACTTTCTGTATTTAAACAAAGCGAAATTAACATTGAAACTTTCTGGTGTAAAGTCAGATTCTCTGGACTTCGTAATTTCTAGAACGTATTCTGTCATGGGAATTAAAGGGTTAAAGGTTAAGCTTTATAAAATAAATAATTATATAAAATAAGGTATTTGGAGACATACTTATTAAAATATTTACTAATTTGCAATATTTTAGCGTAAAACAGCCGCGCGACAACTGTTTTTACTTGTATTGCAGATGTGGCAACAAAAAAATCTTGGGCAACAGAAAAAAAGGTTGACGTATTATATGGAAAATACATCTCTGATTTTTTTCATTATATTTCTTGTGTAATGAACCTTTCAGAGAATCATATATAATTTTTTCGAAACAAAATAAAAACTCGCGCATTTAAGGGTTTAGATGCTTTTTTTTATGTATAAAAAATATATTGAATATCACTTCCGGAAAAATATAAGTAGTAAATACTTATATAAAATTATTTTTAAAAACCACCTGCATGGCTTGGTCAAACGATTATCCGTCAAGATACCTACTTCTGCCTTTGGGCCGGTAGAGGTGCTGAAGTACTAAGACAGATGTTCATGATTTGGCAATGGCAGTGTTGCCCAATTGGGGATTTTGTCCCCAATTTAGGGAATTTTAAACCTCCAGGGGAATTTTTTGGGGACAAGTAGTTCGTGGGGAAATGTTTGGGGACATTAAAATTTTTGGGGAAAAACTTGGGGCTTTTGTAAAAACTTTTCACTATTTCACGTAAAATTTATGAAAGTCATCTGACATCACTGGATTTGCCTCGAACTCAGTTTAGATTTGGAAAACAAAAATAAAATACAGAAATCTGAGATATCAATCATTATTATCTTGGGCGTGCTCATCGCTTACAATGTTATAGCTTACACATATCACAGGTGCATTACGTACGACCTACCTTGGACTATCCCCACCTGAATTTCCAGATCACAGTGCGTCAGATTTTCCTAGTCATCGCAGATACACATGTACACATTTATTTTATTAGTATAGATTTATACAAAGGTAATAAGGAAAATTATTTAACTTTTTATTTTGTTTAAGGCTGGTTAATTTATGCTTCGTAAAGTAATAGTAGAGCTTTTTGCAAGATATGTAATTGCATACTAGAATCACATTGCTACGTTTATAACAGAACATTGCTCAATGAATGCAGCAGACCCATTGTTTCTCGCTATAAGAAACTTGAATGAAAACTATGTGGTATTAAATGGCATAAACCTTCCCATTACTAAATCTTTAAGTCTTATCCGAATCGTTCTTTTGCCTTGTTTTTTAAAAGATTTAATTAAAGATTTGGAAAGCAGCTATTTTTCTTTCATTATTGAAGAAAGCACAGTGATTGATACAATGAAGGTGCGTACATTACGATTAGGTACTTCAGTAGGTATGACAAAAATTGAAAACAAAGTTTTATAGGTTAAGTCAGATAGAAGCAGATGATGCCAACACCATCTTAGAAACATTCAAATCTCAACTTACTAGAGATGGTCTATCTAAATCTTGAAAAAGTTATAGGTATAAACGTAGATAGAGCTATCGTAATGGTAGGCCAGCATCATCGATATGCAACAATTTGAAAAGAAGTGTAACCGAACTTGTCGTTGTAAAATGTATCTCTCATTGTCTTCGTTTTGCTGCGAATATGCATGAAAAATTCTGCCGAGTTCTTTTTTTTTTTTTTTTTTTTTTGAAAATGGGGAATTTTTTCAAAAAAAGGCTTGATTTGGAGAAAATTGGAGAACATATTTTTTTTTTTTTTTATGCTGGAAAATAAAAAATAGAAAATCTACTGTTTTGAGTAGAAACTGCGTTGGGGAATTTTTCGGAAAATAACACTGATTTGGGGAAAATTTCAGAAATTTTGGGGAAATTGACTTTCGACTATCTGGCAACACTGGCAATTGGCTTATAGTCCAGGCAATAGAGACCGTATAGGGACTCTACCTAGTAAAATTAATGGTAGTACTAGAAATCGGCTTTCTAGATGTTTTTTGGGTCGCTGAATCCGAATTTGTAACTTCCCACCAAAATTTCCCCCGGCAACGCCCCCAAATTTTGGTAAAAAGCCCCCCCAAAAAAGGTTTTTATTAAAAAAATCAATTTTTTTCTTATTTTAGAGAAAAAGTATCTAGAAATTCAGAAAGTAGACAAAATTTCCAACAAATCAGATATATGACATTATGACTTAGGATAAAGGGGAAGGGGGGATCTGCCTCGGAACATGCGCCGCAGTGCTGCGTGGACTAAATTGCGCAATTCCACTTAACCACTCACACGTTTACATTAGCCCTCCCATCTTCTTCAACTTTCTCTATAAGGTTTACTTTAAGTTTTTTGGGTCGCTGAATCCGAAAATTTAACTTACCCCCCAAAATTCCCCCCACCGAAACCCCTCCCCGAATAGTTGTTTTTAATTTGAATTTCTTATTGTTTTAGGTGTAAAACATTACGAAATTCAGAAACTAGACAAAATTTGCAACAAATAGGATATATGACATTATGACGTAGGATAAACGGGGAGAGAGGGGGCTGCCTCGGAACATTCCCCGCGCGTTTTTCTCAAAAACCAATTTTTTTCAAAAAATCAATTTTTTGGGGGGTTGCTGGGTGAAATTTTGGTGGGAAGTTACAAATTCGGATTCAGCGACCCAAAAAACATAACGTGAGTCGAAATTCAGAACTAGTATTAATTTTGTCAGATAAAATCCCCTATTGCCTGGACTTCATAATTTAGTGCACGTAGCGCCGCAGTGCATGTTCAGAGGCAGGCCTCACCCTCCCCGTTCATCCTAATTCATAATGTCACATATCCTATTTGTTGCAAATTTTGTCTAGTTTCTGAATTTCGTAATGCTTTTCCCCTAAAACAATAAAAAATTTAAGTAAAAAACAACTATTTGGGGGGGGGGGTCGGGGGGAAATTTTTGGGGGAAAGTTAAAAATTTGGATTCAGCGACCCAAAAATCTTAAAGTAAACCTTATAGAGAAAGTTCGGAGGGGAGATGGGAAGGCGAATGTAAACGTGTGAGTGGTTAAGTGGAATTGCGCAACTTAGTTTACGCAGCACCGCGCGCATGTTCCGAGGCAGATCCCCCCCTTCCCCTTCATCGTAAGTCATAATGTCATAAATCTAATTTGTTGCAAATTTTGTCTACTTTCTGAATTTCTAGATACTTTTTCTCTAAAACAATAAAAAAATTGATTTTTTTTTAATAAAAACCTTTTTTGGGGGCCTTTTTACCAAAATTTGTGGAGGTTGCCGGGGGAAATTTTTGTGGGAAGTTACAAATTCGGATTCAGCGACCCGAAAAACATCTAGAAAGCCGATTTCCAGTACTACCATTAATTTAGCTAGGTAAAATTCCCTATTGCCTGGGCTAGTAGTCCAGCACAGTGTTGTCCGTAGGCTACTTTTATTTTTTTTTTTTTTAATTCAGGTTCCTTATTTGGCACCACTTTTTAGAAATTGTAAAATTCATCTTATTTAAAGACATATTAATTAAGGAGAAAAGAAGGGGAATTTTATCATTTCAAAAAGTGGTACCAATAAAGAAATTTAAATTTTAAAAAAGCAGCTCACTGGTAACACTGGTCAAGTATTTAACAATCGCATAGCGTCCTAGTTTATTTTTTTTTTATGTAAGAAAGTTTTGCGATTTTTTAAGGATGTTATCGGATATTGTCAGCAACTGTATAATTATTTGCTTACAGTGAAACCTCTCTGTAAGGGCCATCTGTCGTTCCATTGAAAATTTGCCGTAATGAGGGGTGGCCCTTGGATAGGTGTGACTAAATTTTTCATTTCTCTTTCTATCCCGCGATTTTCGAAATGTTAATATTCTTTCAGTAAATTCTCTTTGTTTTTAACAATATTGTTTATTTGATTCTTGCTGCAATTAAACTGTGAAGCCATTTTTCTTGCAGATGTTCCTTGATCATGACAATTAACCCCTTGGGGACGAGAGACCGATATTCGTGCCTCGTAAGGTGCTCAGAATCGGGTATTATTCTCACCAGTAAATTTTTATAGTAAATTTTCCCTATTTAATCCGAGCATTTTCCCGATTTTTTTAGGCAAAAATTTTTGTTTTAAAAAAACGGTGATTAAAGATAAAAAATACCTCAAAAGACCCTCGTACCGAAGGGGTTAACCCTCTCCCTGCGTAAATGTTTTATTAAAATAGCTTCAAAATAATTAAAAGACTTCTTCTGCTACCGGTTTTTCAAAACATAGTTTTTTGTCTAATTTAATCGGGAAAATGCTCCGATTAAATAAGGCAAAATTTACAAAAAAAAATAAAAATAAAATAATAATAATAACAACAATAACTAGTGGGAATAATCAAAGAGGATTAATTAGAAGGAAAAATGCATCCCCGAGAAAAACTCGAATTGCGCAGCGAGAGGGTTAAGAACTTCGATTTTGTCATTCAAATCCAAATGCGCTCTTTGGCTTGATTTACGTGCCATAATATTAAGTTTTGCATAAGCCTGAGCTTAACATTTTTAGCGTAAAATATGTGCTTCAATATCCATTCACAATTTTAGTAAATGTGGAATCAGTTTTTCTAGATAACCTGTTATCTTTTCTTTGCCCCAAAGGGTCAAGTTTGCCCTCCAACCCAACCCTTATAGGTTGAAAGGTCAAACGAAGTGTGAGTAACACCTGTTTGTCTTCCTTGTGGAAAAGTTTGTGGTCCTTCGTTGTGTTACTAAATCCTCTCCATATCCCCCTGCCTTCTTTGTTGCAAGTGCAGTTGTTTGCTAAACTCTTATCTTTTGGTTCAGGAATTCAATACACATGTTTAGAATGTAAGGCACATGTGAAAAAAAAATGGCTTTTTTGAGAGGTAGGTGCGGTCCCTAATACGAGTAAATTTAACATTATGTCTATGGGGAAATTTTTCACTCCTAAAAATATTTGTCCTTAATAGAGGTGCCCTTTAAAATAGTCATTTTTTTATAAGTTCACAATTATACAATGTTATTAGATAAATTTGAAGCCCTTTTGTAAAAGTCATTGTTTTCCTTTTATCCAACATACGGATGAGTTAAACACGAAATACAAAATTTATATCAAACATAACATTGCATGTCTACCAACTCTTCCGCTTGTACCGCAAAAATTTTACAGAAATGTGTGCCTTATTTAATCGGCAGATTACGGGTGATTTAATCCTCTCTCTGCGCAACCCGCGAGTTTCTCGAGCTACGTAAAAGTAGCAAAATTTGCGCAGCCGGAGATTTTTTTCCATCCCGGATGCATTTTTTTCGTTTAATTAACCCTCCTTGATCATTCCCACCAGTAGAGTTTTATTGTAAATTTTGCCTTATTACTCGGAGCATTTTCCCGATTAAATCAGGCGAAAATCTTTGTTTTGAAAAACCGGTGACAAAAGAATAAAAATTCTTAAAAGACGCTCGTCCGGAAGGAATTAAATACGCAATTTTTGAAGCTATTTTGATAAAACAATTAAGCAGCAAGACGGTTGAAAACGTAAATTTTATTATAAATTTTTTGTTGTACAAACAAGCGTAAGATGTTTGTAGCTGTGACTTTGTATGAAATTTTGCGTATATTCTTTATCACAAGTAACAATGGAGTTAAACAGGAGCAGGCATCTTTTGTTTACCAGTTACGAGTGAAGTAACAGGAGGTTGTCACAAGATGGATGCTGTTTTTTTTTGTTTTTTTTTAATCGTATCAATAGTTTCTCTGATTACAGCAGAGGCAAACTACACCCAGAAAATTTGAATAAAAAATTCAGTCTTATTTAAGCGACTTTTTATGAAAAAATTCACTCCCAAATATGTTGAATGTTTCTATTCGTTTTAACTGGTGCCAGTTTGCCCGGGTAATATAATTATTTTCGCTGAATCTGATAGGTGGTTGTCTAGGTTGTCACAATATGGCGGAAACTCAGGGCTCACTGTCACCGAAAAAACTTTCACTAGTAAAAATGAATGTATGTTTTTGTCATTGCTTATTACTAAAATTTTGCATTAATAACACGTCCAAACAAAGAGAAAATATCTATCTAAATTTGCTGGTGGAAGTTTTCCTCAGCGACATAGAACCCCTGTGAAAGCGGTTATAGTCAAAACATCACTATTTAAAGGGTATGTCAGTTTGTCTTTATTAATAGTTCCATGCAAGTAACACAGCTCTGAGAGAAGCTTAAATTATTCCTCCATACTATTTGAATGTTAAAAGACAAAGTTTTATCGACGCTATAGGCGCATTTTAAAGTGTGGTAACACACTGACTCTTAATTGATGGTAATGATTAAACAAGATGGATGCTTTTCATAAAAATGGATGTTTTCGGAATAAAAAAAATGTTCTATTGCCATCTGTGAAAATATATTATAATTAGTAAAATTCGTGTTTCAGGTAAGCCCTGAACATCTGATTGTGTGAGATATTTCTTGAATTTATAAAATAATCATTTATAAAATAGTATTTCGACTCCCGACTGAGCAAGGTTCACTCAGCCTTTCATCCCTTCGAGGTCGATATAATGAGTACCATTATTGATTGGGATTAAACACCAAGCGTCCTGCGTTTGGCTGAGCAAATGTCCGGGACATAGTATGTTGCATAGCACTACCCGAGATAGCATGAACAGCAAGTTTGATTTTTTCTGACATTATCTTGCCGTGACAAATTTAAATGGAAAAATTCGCAGAAAATGTCCCGCAAGATATACCATCCACACTTGCATGAGTAGTTTGTTGTGAAACTGATGGCAAGACTGTCTTTAATTCACGAAAGTGACGAAAGCGAAAATTCCCTCTGTTGAGAAAATAGACAATCAGCAGATACGCAGAAATTGCAGAAATTTCGCTTGGCAGCGCTTTTTCTAAACCCTATACTTATCAAATACCAAAAAAAAAAAAGGCTCGTATTGGGAAATACAAATTTTACCTCAACTTGCTTATGGTGATGAAAACGATGCATGTGCTTTCTGACTGTGTCTTCGCGTCAATAGGCCTGAACATGTCTATGGTCCCCTCCGAAGTGGTTTAACTTATAGTGTAAAAGTTGTAAACAGATAGTGGAGCGTGGAATGATTACTACTTTGCAGTAAGTTTGCAGTATTTTTGATTGCTTGTTTGCTGCTAATTTGCAATAAATTTGATACAGCATGAATTTAACTTGCAAGACAAGTTAGCTGCAAGTTCAAAGTGTGGTGATTTCGGCGTTTGTGTTATCTTGCTGCAGCCTTGTTATTAACTTTCAATCTCGTCATGCTGAGCTTGCTGCAACTTTGCAGGTTTTCAAAGCAAGAGTGCTCAAATTTTCTGAAAATTAAAAATGCTATCTGGGACGGGGCCTAGGGTGAAGAAAACAGGGATGGGCACTGTCGGTCCAGATCCTTCATGGATTGTATAGCCACAGAGTTTTAGCTTTTAATTCTATCAGTGTATAATTCTAAAATAAGTCAAATAAAACGAAATTATGTGAAAAACGTTTCGCTTCCAAAAGATAACTTTAAGTTTCATTAAACAACATTAACCATTTTTAAATTAATTACATTTCCAACCAAGAATCTGGCAAAATTGGATGACAGGTTATTTAAGCAGAAACTTCAGCTTTTTTTCCTTATTTATAGTTATTTACAAAAAAAGAATCTTGATTTTGGCCGAAGTTTTAGTTATACTTTTCATTACGACGCAATTATTTTTTAAACAGATTTTTAAAAAGTTAGTTTGTTTAAAAAATTAATTCCCATTTTTGCTTTGATTTATTTCTACATAATTAACACTACCTCTGATTTAAATGTTTTAAATTTTGTCTTTTTCTTTCTTTTCTAGAAGCCCATTATTCTGGATCATAGCGCCAAAAATGTGAAAAAAAATAATCACCATAAAATTAATTTCCACGCGTGTAAAAAAAAAAGGGGGGGGGGGAGCATCTGTGATCAAATGTTTCCTTATCCTAAATTTCTTATGGTTTATGTTGTAACATAGCACCGGGCTGCCACATGCAACTATTTTTATTTTCAATTGGCCCCGCTATTTTTAAAGTAAATATTTTGTAGAATATTTCTCTTGAAGATGTTGACAAACTGTTTGTGAATGATTTTTGTTTTCAAAAAGGGGTGCGAGATAGAATTAAAAAATATTCACCTGTGGCACCCCTGATAGCAAATGTGGTGCCATCTATGAAGATTTTTAATTTGAATAAACAAAACTTTCTATCATGAGGTTAATTCATTTAAAACGAACTCTCGTATGGCAGTTACTTGATTTTGTATTGAATTTCAAAACGTGTGAAGAATTTGGAGCACGTCCTACTAGAAGCTTAAGAACAAGCCCTAGCAAGGATATTATAAATGCACAGTCGTGCGAAAAAAAAGTAAACACCCTCTGCTAACTTTGCGACAATTTATATTAGAATTATATTAAAATTTACATTAAAAGTGGGTGTAGAAATCGAGGTTTTTACAAAATGCTTAAATTTCAATTTTGATTATTAGCCTTAGAAATGGAAAGACTATATTAAAAATTATTTATGATCAGGAATGAATAATAAGTAACTTATTGGCGTAAGTTACTAATTGTATTTTTATTCCGCAATGAAAAAAAAATATTTTTCAAAAATTTTGAGGGAAAAATTCAATATTTCTATTGCTCATCTAAGCATGAAGGACAGCTCTGACAAGTTTAATTTTTTTGACGTTATAGCTAAAAGTATATATTTTAAATATCGAAAATTTCATTCTTGCCTTTTTATTCCTTAATGAGAAAAAAATAAATAGTAAAAAATGTTGAAGGTAAAATGCAATATTTCTAACACTTCTTTGAAAGTGAAGGGAAGCTTTTTAAATCTTTTTAATTATTTGATATTATAGATAAAACTGCATATTTTAAATATAGAAACTTTTAATCTGCCTTTCAGTTTATTTTTCCTCAAGAATATATTTAATTAAAGTTAAAAAAAATGATCCAGTTTGAAAAAAAATTACATATTAATTCTAAATCCAGATACAAAAAATAGATGACAGCACTCGTTTTTAACACCTTGAAATCGTGCAATATTTTAAGAAACGAGCGCGGATTCAAAGTGGAATAGCTCATGGAATATAACAGATATTACCTTTTTGAACACATTTTCGCTATGTTAGGAATCGAAAGGCAATTTTGAATTCTTTTTTAGCATATCATGGAATTATTGATCTTTATGTCTGTGCAATATTGTTAATGTCGGACCTTTCCTTTATTTATATTTTTTATCATACTTAAGAAGAATAATTATGATTTTGTAATTTTTTTTTAAGTTTCTAAGCTTTTTTGAAGATGAAGGAAATAAATGGCAACTTTCAAACTTGGGGGATTTCATCTTCATATGTAATACTACATCAGGCATCAATTTCACAGATGTTTTTTTAATTCCTTTGATTTTTATTACGTTTCTAATTTTCTCAAAATTCACAAATTTTCAATTTTTACAACCAATTAAAGATTAATCATGGTGTTACCAGATTATTATTACTCAATAAATATGAAGATAATTTTTCAGAGGTTACAATATTGCAAAAAAAGATTCATTTCTGCTAAATAGTTTGCAAGATACAAAACTTCAAACTTGCAACTTTGGACGATTGCACATATGTCATTCTTTATCACAAGTTTTTTAAATGTCAAAAACTGCTAAAATAATTTATTTTTTGAGAAGATATTTTGCATAGCTCTATTTTAATATGAATTGAACCTGTGTATCAAACTTTATTAAAATCGGTTACTATGTTTCCACGACTTTTTTTAAATTTTTGCTCATTTTACGTGGCATGACTCATATAAAGTTTGTTTAGGAGGCCATCTACATATGAAAGCAAACCCAAAATTTGTTTTTTTTTTCAATAGCAATACCCAAGTTTGGCGCCGTAAATATGTTCTAAACCCTTCAATTAGTCTAAATCCAAATTTTCATGAAATTTTTATGACTAATTACGAGAATTATTTTAAAATGAGCATATTTTAGGGACTATATCCAAATTGAAGCTCGGTAATTGATTGTTGAAATGGCACAGAATAATTATATCACTTCTATTAATGTATTATTTATTGCCAATATGACCATTTCACTCGCTTAATATGTTTCGATTATTGGCAGCCCAAATATTTCACTAAAATGAGTAAAATATATTATTTCAAATTATGCTTTTCTGCACATTATAGACGACCACTTAAACCACTATTTTGACGTTTTTTAATGACATTTCGAAAACTACTTGAACGAAAATTTTGAAATTGAGAATTCACATAAAGCAGGAGATAATAAATATAAATCTTAAAAAATATATATATCGCTGATATCACTGGTAATCACAATCTCTTTACCAAATAAAAGCAATTGTAGTTTATAATTCATTTTTTTTCGAATATTAATGTCATAACTCAAAATTCATATTATAAAGTTGTTTTTTTTTAATTACAAATTCAATGTATTTATTTTTGGTTGTTTTAGTATTATAACCACACAAAAATATCACATTATGATTATAATTTTAGAAGATAATAATAAAAATATAAAAATGTAATTCAACATTAGGAGCTCTACATTTTGAATGTTTATAATTCAAAAACTTATCGTCCAAATGATTGTCAATTTCGTTTCTAGGCATAGTTTGAATCAAAGATTTAAAATATATAGTGAAAATTGGGTATTGCTATTTAAAGAAAAATGTTTGGTCAGGTTTTGATTTGTAGGTGACCTCTTAAGCACATTTTACATGCATCATTTAAAAGTAGACTTTATTTCCAATCGATTGAACAAGTAATTTTCTTCTATTATAATTGCAAATTTAGTAGGGGTTATTTACTTTTTTTTCCACGACTGTACCTAGGACCTAAATATAAAACATACCGAGAATGGAGAACAACAGTGTTGCCAGTTGACTACTTTTTTTAAGTCAGATTTCTTGATTGACACCACTTTTTTGAAAGGGTAAAATTCTCATTGTTTTCGACTTATGCTATTAAATAAGGCTAAATTTACCATTTCAAAAAAGTGGAGCCAATCAAGAAATCTTACTTAAACCTTTAACTGATGTCACGTGGTCTCACAGAGCCTGTGACTCCCCGCTAAATTTACCATTTCAAAAAAGTGGTGCCAATCAAGAAATCTTATTTAAACCTTTAACTGATGTCACGCGGTCTCAGAGACCCTGTGACCCCACGCTATACACAGTTCCCTTTAAAAGTGCAAATATTAATTGCCCGTACCAGTATCTTCTTCTACTAACTTGCCAAGGTCACACATAAAGCGATAAAACTGTGAGTTGATTTTAATCGTGTTATTCGTTACGTTGGGGTCTGTCAGACAGCATCACATCACTTATGTGATTATTTGAAACTGTAGTACAATACTCGTGATTAGTTGTACTTTATTATTTTTTCATTGCTTTAGTGTCTTTTTTTGTGATATGATGTTGTCGCGACCTCCAAAGCGTTCTACTTTCCTCAGGCAGAAGGAAACAGAAGATATTGCGAACAACTGGTCAGTTCAAGAATTTTCCTATATTGAAAGTTCTGACTATGCAGATTTTACTGACGAAAGAGATCACGATACGAATTCTGAACTTACCGATAGTGAAAATGTAAATATTTCTGGATGAGTTAAAAATAATTATTATTACCGAAAGAATAGTTTATAGAAAAACATCTTATAAGTAGATTTTATGCAAAAAGTTAGTAATACATTGAATGTACACGAAAATTGTGTATTGACTGCAAAAATGGTGTACTTTGGCACTTGCATATTCGTAGGGTAAATATTATTTTTTTTTAATAAACACTGCATTTCAATGTCCGTACTTTGTTGCAACGATAATTTGTAAAAAAAAAAATTCGAACACGATTAATTTTTATATTCAATTAGCAAAATTAATAAACTACCGTTCATTTTGAAAAAAAAAAGTACTTTTTTTTGTACTGAAGTTAAATAATATTAACAAAATAATTTTTTCATGCAATTTAATTCACATGCTCCATAAGAATACAAGGATCTTATTGGAACAAAAATTAAGTAAATTCAACCGTTTAAATTATTTTTTTATTCATTTTATTCGAGCGGTCTGAGAGACCACATCACATCAGTTGTGTGACAAATTTTAGTCACATGAGTTAAAGATTAAAAAAAAAAAATAGCCCACTGGCAACACTGGAGGACAAGGGAGTTGCAAGCACCAAATTTGGCATGTATTCAAAAAAATTTTGAAACGAATAAATTAAATATACTTTGTAAGTGATTCTAGTTCATTTTTAAACCAATTTCTCGAAAAACGGTTACTTCTAAAAACAACAAAAATATTCATAGAATATTTCTGCAAATATGGATTGAAAATTAATGTCATATAAATTATTTAGAATAAAATAAAACATTTTTAAATATTGAAAAGAACGATTATAAGTATGTGTTATGTAATAATCCACAATCTAATGAAAATATGAAATTTTATCAAGTCTTAGTAAGCATATATTAAATTAAGTCATAATTAGCATATTATAACTAAAGTCTTGTAATACCTGAAGTATTATAATAAATAAATTTTATTTTGTTTCTCTTTATTTCGTCCTAGATGGAAGTCATTGTTATTTTTGGAACGTATTACATGTAAAGTGTTTCAGCAAATAGATAAACGGTAGCATATTTTAGAAATGAATGTTTAAATCACTGTTTCTCAACCTTTTATACGTCAGGGCGCACTTAAATATAGAATTAAATTTCTGCGGCACACTAAAATTGTGATGACTTAAAAAAAAAACAAAAGATTATCTATCTTTAATAAGAAATTATTATATATAATTTTGAATTTATTTACTATCATAAACAAAATAGGCCACCGGCCACCAGAGCTGAAAAAAAAAATAATGTATAACCTTGTATAACCTGTTTTTATATACACTGGTTTTCAAAAATTAAGGAAAAACAATAAAAGTAGTGATTACTCAAAATACTACAAGTAGATTTTAATAAAACTGAGCAACAATATACAATACATAGTAAGGTATAGAATAGCGCTAAAAGAAATTACTAGACGATTGTGGTGTTTCAGAAATTAACACAATTATAAAATAAACAAGATAGATGTGTCAGTTTGGTATAGGAAAAGTACCTTTAAAATGGGGTATGATCACACCTAGAAGCAATACAGCACATACAGCGATGTGTGATACTGTCAATTACGCGATATATAAGTTCTCTGGGAACTGCAAGCCATTGCTCTTGTAAAGCAGTTGTAAACGTGGCAAGGGTCTGAGGAGGAGGATTGAGAGTAGTGACATATCTTACTAAAGTCTGCAAAACATGCTAGATGGGATTCAAGTCCAATGATCGAGCTGGCCATTCCATCCGCTGAATTGTTTGGCGCTGAAGAAAATCTTCTACCATGTGAACACAGTGCGTTCTAGCATTATTGTCCTGTAACAGGAAATCATTACCTATTGCACCGGCATAAATGCGCACATAAAGATCAAGAATGTCATCTCTATAGATGTGAATATTCAAAGTTCCTCGGGGAAAGACAAAGTGGTCTGTTCGTCCAGCCAAAGAGATACCATCCAAATACAGACACTGCCTTCTCCATACGAATCACTTTTACGAATGTTTCATGGATGATAGCGTGCTACCTGTTATCTCCAAATCAAACAACACCTACTATCGCTTTGGAGGCTAAACCGGAACTCATTTCTGAATAAAAAAAGCCTCCATTGATCAGCAGTCTAGTGAACATGTTGATGCACCTACCTTAAATGTTCTCACCGGTGACGTGAAGTGAGCGGCACACAAAGGTCTGGTTGCATCGTGTAAAGACTAACTTCATGAAGTCTTCTACGCACAGTAGACGTTAATACGAACTTTCCAGTGGCTGCAGCAAGGGAGGCTCTAAGATGAGAGGGGTTGCTGTTCTGTTCCTTCGTACACATAACCTCAAATACTGGTCATCGGTGCTTGTCGTAGCTCTTGCCCGTCCTTGGCAGAACCATCTGGAGGCCAAATCTGGTTTGAGATTATTTCCAAGGATTATGAACAACGGAAGGATTCCGATTTAGCCATCTGACCACCTCTGTCTGACTTTGACCTACCTACAATCACCCAATAGAACATTATAGGAGTTATGCGGACCAATGATACCTCGATGTCATACTAATAAATTGGCTATCTCAGTTTTCTCATCTCATAATCACAGCGACACCAGCAGTCGTCCTCTCTAGCATGCATTTTTATGCTCCTTACAGTTGACACAATCCGATTGCAGTGCCACTAATTAGCATTTTGTTATTTTATTCAACATCTTTTATTTAATAATATATGCAAATTTCTGACGGATAGGTTCATTTTTGAACGCGTTATTGCTCATTTATGATTTTTCCTTAATTTTTGAAAAAGAGTATATTTCTCTTTAATGTGCATTAACATTTATAAGCATATTAAACACCGTTTTAAGAACCTTTTAAACACTAAAATATTATGGAATTTTCCCATATATATATGGAGGAGAAGCGGATTCGAGGTATACGTTTATTGATCAATAGTAGTGCAGAAAATTACAGGCAACAACCAATAGGAAATTGTATAGGAAAAGGAACTGGTAATGTCGAAAATTATCTTAATTTGTCAGTAATTTGTAACATTAGCATTTAAAGAGATATCTGAGTTTTACTTTTTTTTTATTGAATACTTCTGTGTAAGATCAAATCTTAGGATAAGCATGTTCTTAAATCATTTTCAACAATCTTTTCTACAACATTTTAAATTGTAATCTTTCTCCTTCAAGAGACAGGATTTTATTTTCTGAAAAAAATATCTCAAGAGACGTAAGACTATTTTTATAGTTTTCACGTATACTTTTATAATGTAGTATAACAGAATAAAAATCTCCCAAATAAAGCAAATTTGTGATACTAAACCTTATTTCAAAGAAAATGGTGTAATATGAAATTACTGACATTACAGATTCGAATGAAAAATATTTTATGCAACTTGGCTTGCGGCACACTTGAGATCTTTTGAAGGCAGATAGGTTGAAAACCACTGGTTTAAATTATAATAAAAATAAAATTACTGACATTTGTTTTCTATATCATTAAGACTAAAGAAAGGGCTAAAAAGCAAAATGTATAAGTAAGTCATTCGCATAAATCGCATTAATAAGTCCTGTTTTAAACGTTTACGAAAGTATGAAAGTGAAATTCAATCACAAGCGCACAATAGCCACAATGAAAACTCCACCCATTCAAGACAACGAATAGTGATATCTGCTGTCATTCAATTTTACAAGTGATACAGATTTCCTTCTATCCCTCATTCAGTAGAGATTCGCGATGCATTGCGAAAGGATCACGGACAAAATTTTACTGCTTATTTACCTTTCTCTACCTGGTTACTTCTACAAATCTGTATAATGTTTCAGGCTGTATTTTCGATGCGAATAGCCGCTATTGTCGATTTTAATATTGCAACTTATCTATTTCTGAGCGAGAAAAAAATGCATTTTTAATACTTACAGCAATATTACTTTAAAAAAAAATTCCCTGCCGCCCTGACCTACAGGCGGATGTAGATTTCGAAGTTAAGCATATTAATTTCACCAACAAAAACTAAATCATGATTAGAGATAGACCCACTTTAACAATTTTATCTGGCTGATTTTGACGAGTTTTTATTTCATTTTTATATAATAGCTGGTTTTATCAGAATCATGTTAAGGCGGTATTGAAAAAAAAAAATACTTTTCCATGCTCAACAACTCGAAATTTTCTGGCACATGTTCAGATTCATTTTTAATAGAAAAAATATGAAACTTGCTGACGTGATTTTTGAAGAGATTTATAAGCGACCTGTGTTTTTATTTTTCGTTCAATTAATTAAAACTTGATTTATCAACAATTATTTTCTCAGTAGGACAATATTTTTCGTTTCCAACACAATCGCTTCGGGAAATTCTGTTCAAAATGCCCACTTTGACATCATTTTGTGAAATATATTCTGCCTCCATAAAAAAAGGATCATTACGGTACATTATATAGTTTCTGAAGAAGAGAATCTACCAATTGGATGCGTTTGAGAGAAAAAATGAATTTAAAACTGAGTAAGAAAATAAGCAGTTTGGATTTGAATACATGCTTAATAAGATGATTGTTTTCTTCAACCGCTATGTATTTTTAATTTGTTTTTGCTGTAAGAATTGGTCCTATCAAAAACTTGTCTATATTAATGTAGTAGATAATGTTAAGAAGATATATGATAAATTCATGGGGATTTTATATCTTTTGAACTGACGGAGTTATGGATTTTTTATCTTCTTCAACCCCCCTTTTTTATTTCCGTTTTTAATTTTTTTTAATACAAATTTTTAATACAAACTATTAAAAACTTGTGAATATAAAAGTTGTAGATAATATTAAGGAGATTTATAATAAAATTAATTGGATTTGATATCTTGAGAATTGACGAAATTATGAATTTTATTTCTCCCAAGAAACCTATTTTTTGCGCACCTTGAGCTCATTTTAAATTTTATCAAAAATCTGTGATACATAAATTTTTGGTCCTAATTTTACAAGTAATAAAAACTTTAAACTGATTTGACATGTACAAAAAATAAGAAGTAATGGAGTTTTTTCGGTTTTCACAAAACACCTCCCTATTTCCATCCCCTAGGTCCAACGAAGTTGACCGAAATTTTATGCCCCTTGATTTTATGTATCAGTTTGGAAAAGATTTGTGCAGAATTGTGACAGTTATCGTGTCCAGAAGAAAGTGATATGTATATATATATATATATATAGATAGATAGATAGATAGATAGAGATAGAGATAGATGTATAAAGTTTTTTACCGAGGGTGGTTTTGGGTTCTAGGGGTCATGATCTGTGTAGATCTGCTAAAAAATTTCAGAGATTCCAACATAGGGGAGAATGTAATAGGTAGTATTTCATACGAAATCTACCTAAAAACTGTTGTAAGCTAATGAAATCTGTATGATTGCTAGAAATCATTTTGATTATTTTGAATGAAAAGGGAAAAGAAGTTCTCTAGTAAAGGTTTGTTAAAGTCAGGGTGGGAGAGTAAATTTGAATTTCGATAGAGTTGCAGGTGTTTAAATTAGTAAAATAGATTTCGCTATAGATATTCGCGTTCGAGGTATGGGTCTCTTCTACGTCTCTTGCCGTTGTAATTTCTTTGATGTTGTGACGGGGGGGGGGGGGGGGAGGGAGTTTTCTTTAAATTTGAATGTTTAATCACTTAACCGATTTCCACGTAAGCCGTATGGGCAAGAATATTTTGCTTGATCCATCACATAAAGCTTTTTGATACCACTAATTTTTTTAATTACAATTTCATGCTATTTAATGACAGAAATTTGTGGGCTAAATATTACGGATATTTTAGTTTAAAAAAAAGTGGTGTTTATCCCATGTTTTCAATTTAAGGTCATTCCACGTAAAATGAGCAAAAATTTAAAAAACGTCGTAGCCACACAGTAACCGATTTTAATAAAATTGTATATACGGGTTCAATTTATATTCATATAAAGCTCTACAAAATATCTTCACAAAAAATAAATTATTTTAGCAGTTTTGGACATTTAAAAACTTGTGATAAAGAATGACATGTGTACAATCGTCCAAAGTTGCAGGTTTGAAGTTCTGTATCTTGAAAACTATATAACTGAAATTATTTTTTTTATAATAATGTAGCCTCTGAAAAATTATCTTCTTATTTATTGAGTAATAATAACCTGGTAACACCATGATTAATCTTTAATTGGTTGTAAAAATTGAAAATTTGCAAATTTTGAGAAAATTAGAAACGTTATAAAAATAAAAGGAATGAAAAAATATCTGTGGAATTGATGCCTGATGTACTATTACATATGAAGATCAAATTCCCCAAGTTTGAAAGTTGCCATTTCTTTCCTTTATCTTAAAAAAAAATAAAAAAAATAAAAAAAAAAAAAAAAAACCTTAGAAACTCTAAGAAATTTACAAAATTATAATTTTTTCTCTTATGTATGAGCAAATATATAAATAAAGGAAACGTCCATCATTAACAATATTGCACAGAAATAAAGATGAGTAAGCCCATGATATGCTAAAAAAAAATCAACATTGCCTTTTGATTCCTAACATAGCAAAAATGGGTTCAAAAAGGCAATATTAACTACATTCCATGAGCTATTTTTTTTAATTCGCGCGCGGTTCGTAAAATATTGCACGATTTCAAGGTGAAAAAAATTAGTGCTGCCATCTATTTTCTGTATCTGGGTTTAGGTGTTAATATAAATTTTTTTGTTCAATTGAGCTTTTTATTCTACTTTATTAAAAAATCTTCTTGAGGCAAAAATAAACTGAAAGCAAGTATAAAAGTTTTTATATTTAAAATATACACTGTTATCTATAATATCAAAAGAATTAAAAGTTTTAAAAAGCTTTCCTTCACGTCGAAACAAGTGATAGAAATATTTTATCCTCAACATTTTCTACTATTTATTTTTTTTCTCATTAAGGAATAAAAAGGCAACAATGAAAGTTTGAATATTTAATATACATACTTTTAGCTATAACGTCAAGCAATTTTGATATTGTCAGGGGTGTCCTTCATTTCAATAGAAACTTTGTATTTTTTCCCTCAAAAATTTTCAAAAATAGTTTTTTTCCCATTAAGGAATAAAAATATAATTGCTAACTTACGTCAATCTGTTACTTATTATTCATTCGTAATTATAATTATTTTTTAATATAGCCTTTGCATTCTTAAGGCTAATAACCAAAATTGAAACTTCAAGAATGTAGACAAAACCACGATTTTGCATCCACTTTTAATGCAAATTTTAATATTTAAATAGACAATCCTGAAATCTATTATTTTACATTTACTCATAAATTGATATGATCTACTTACAAAATGATTTTCGCTAAAATCTGTGGCATGTCTGCCACAGGTGATTTGCTCATTTTGTATGGAATGACCCTTTATTGTATATAAAAAAAAAAGAAAAAGAATCACTTTAGTGGTTAAAAGAATAATTTTCATATTCATGATTTCTCTAATTCAAGATTTTTTTCTCGAACCATGCATGCTGATTATATTTCATTTCATTACAATTTATTAGCTATGTTTTTAGCGTGAACATTTTTTGTTTTGTTTTTCTGAATAAGAAAAAAAATGCATCGTATTACTTGTGCGAACGGTTAATTTTAATGGAATTAAATTTGAAAACTCACTGAAGTATATCCTGGAATAGTCATTTTTGCAGTAAATCCAAATTTAAAAAATGAAAACAATGATTTTCTTTAATTGTTCATGCTTCCGCTTTTCAAAAGAGAATATTTAAGTTATTGCCTTCAAACTAAACGTGTCAAAATGTTTTTTTTTTATTATTAGATTGTTAAATCATTTTTAATAAATTACATTTTATTATTCATAACGAATACTGAAAAAATCATTTTAATGAACTGTTTAATTAAAATTTATTTTTCATAACATAATGAGCCAACAAAAGATTGAAAAAAAATTTAGCCTTATCCTGTTGGAAATAGACAGGCTATATATATTGTAAAAAATGCTCAAAATGCTCAAGGTGAGATTTTAGATTATTTTTATAAAATAATCATGTCATTAAATTTCTAAATGTTAAATTTTAAAAATTTTTATACGGCCGCCACTTGTTCCTATAAGCTGAGCTTAGAAATAATTTTCTATGCTCTGGTAAAAACATCGATAAAATTTGCATTTTTCTTGGACCAAAACACAGTTAGGATACGTTTAATTTCAAGCACTTGGCTTTCCGAGAATAATATATCGTCCTTGCTACCGAAAACAAAGGTCATTGGATGTGTTTTTCCAGATCTATAGGTTATGTTTGGTACGCCTGCAATGTTATAAATGGTCATTTGGATCATAGGCTCGTTTGACAGGAGATTAGCTTAATTCGAGGGTTGTTTCGAATACCATTTCGTTTGGAGGTTTAAATGGTTCGTTTAAGTGTTCAGAAATTTCGTTCCGTAAAAGATTCGTTTGATTCTCGTTTGTTTAAATAAACGGTCAAGTGCGAGTATTACTCGCTCTGAGGATTCTGTACAATAAATATGTGAATTATTAACGGTATTATTAAAAAAAAACCGTTGTTAAAAGAATAATAAGGCTTTATAATACAATATACAACGTAGGGTTGGATACAGGTGTATATACTAGAAAAGTATGAATGGGTATAGCGTAAAATTGCAAAGAGATATGAAGGCTAAATAATATAAAATATTGCTATTCTGCATAACACTTTTTTTTTATCCTAATCTATTTATGATGAACTTAATTCGGTAGATACAATAAAATTAGTGCATATTTAAACTTCATTTGACATTTCATAAAACTAATTTCAGCGTTGTAATAATCTTTTCTTTTTACAGTGTATCTAAAACAAAACCCTTCTTTAAAGTTTAAAATTGGAATTAGGCTAAACGCGCATCGAAAGGAGGTCGCAAATGTGCAACGCCGCCTTGGTTCGTGCCGCGTTTTTCTATATAGGTTTTGAATTAACTTTTAAAGACACGGGAGGCGTATTTAGAGATCCATACAATGCAAACTAGTCGCGAATTCTATAGTATTTATGTATTAATTCTATTTAAATTAGTCTGTTGTAAACAATTTGACGTTTATTGTTTTTATACTGCTATTGGCCATTGCAGTACAGAAATGTATCATTAAAAGTTGTTACCTACACTTTAATAGCCGATGGTACATAGATACGCCGCCCTTTTCATTATGTATGTTCAAACAGTACGTGTCTTAAGGGTTTATATCTCGGCTAATTACAGACGATTTTTTTTTCGAAAATCGTCATCAACAATGCTTTTATACATCTGCTACGAAAGGTACTATAAAGGCACGTTAACAAGTTTGATGACTGTCCGAAAACCGAAATTTGTGTGTAACGGAAAATGCACTTTTCTCAAACAGTATGAGACCTAGAGTAATCGCTATAATTTTTCCGTAACGTTTAGGTTAATATCTACTACCTCTATTTTTTTTTATAATTTAGTTTGAGTAGATTCAGAAATAGAAATGGGGAAGATATTTTTGGGCTACATTTTCGACTATATCTCTGCAAGTATAATCCCTAAAATTAAAAGAAAATGTATTTTTGAGTTCAACGTTACGAAATCTTTCACGCAATTACCCCATATGATATACAAAGAAATTTTTTTCAAGTAGCTTAATTAGCCCTTCTACATTTTCCCTAAATATATTTATGAATGTTGAATAATTTGTAAATATGTGGGTCAATAGTCTTTAATACTTTCCTCAATTTAAACCTTCCACGTTCCATAGTTTACGAGTAAAATGACTGTGACAGACGAATAGGCAGACACACAAGTAATCTTATAGTGGTTCCGTTTTTACTTTTTAAGCACGGAACTTTAATAAACGGTCAAGTGCGAGTATTGCTCGCGCTTAGAGGCTTTCGGACAATAAATATATGAATTATTAACTGTATTATTAATAAAAATCGTTGCTAAAAGAATAATAATGCTTTGTAAGAAACTATACAACGTAGTGTTAAGTATAGCTGTATATACTAGAAAAGTATGAGTGGGTATACCAAAAAAGTTCAAAGAAGTATGAAGCCTAAATAATATCAAATATTGCTCTTCTTTATAACTCATTTTTTAATCTTATCCTAATCTCCTTATGGTGAACTTAATTCGGTACTGACAATGAAAGTAGTTCATATTCAAACTTGATTTGGCATTTCATAAAAGTAAATTACGCGTAGTAATAATCTTTCCTTTTTATAGTATAACTAAAACAAAACCCTTGTTCAAAATTTAAACTTGGCATTGTACTAAGCGCGCTTCGAAAGGAGGTCGCAAAGGTGCAACGCCACCTTGGTCCGTGCCGCGTTTTTTCCAGATAAGTTTTTAATTTACTATTAAAAACACGGGAAGCATATTAAAATATCCACGAAATGCAAAGTAGTCGCGAGTTCTATAGTGTTTATGTAATTAATTCTAATTAAATTAGTCTGTTTTTAACAATTTGACGTTTATTGCTTTTATGCTAACACTGGACGTTGCATTGCACAAATGTATCATTAAAAGTTGTTATCTAGGCTTTATAAGCCGATGGTACATAGAGTACGCCGCACCTATCTTTATGTATGTCCAAATCGCCTGTATCTTAATATTTCGGCTAATTACCGAAGATTTATTACGTTGAGTAAAAAGTTTTCCGCCACGGGAAGATACCTTCGCGCCAATAGCTGTCATTTGTGCGGCTGTTAGTTTTTCATCCAACCAATTTTTGCATTCGAAAGCAGAGCATAGGAACTACATGGACGTGCACTTTATTGTTAAAAAAATATTATCTTGTGCTTCAAAAAACTGCTTAAATTGGAGCTATCACGACAGCAGCTCAGAATGATTATATACTATGAGTTCCGTAACAAACTCAGTGCGACTCAATGCCACAGAAAAATATATGAAAGTATGCACATCAATACTGTTTCTTATGATACAGGCAAATTTTGGTTTCGGAAGTTTAAAGCTGGAAATTTTGACATTGAAGATGAGCCACGTACTTGCCGCCCTATTGAAGTTGATTGTGAGCAGTTAAAGCAAATCATTAATCAAGACAGAAATGTCTCAACACGAACTATTGCGTTAGAGCTTAAAGTTTGCCAAAAAACGATACTTAACGCTCTGAAACGCATGAATTTAACATTTAAGTTCAACCGCTGGGTACCTCACGTGTTGACAGCTGAAGAAAAGCGCGAGAGGAAAAACTGTTGTTTGGCTCTGCTCAGAAATTAAAGGAAAGATAACATTATGGACAGAATTGTAATCTGTGATGAAAAATGGTTGTACTACAACAATACAAGCCGTAAAGGAGGGTGGTCTGCACCTGGTGAGTCAGCAGGCTCGGTTGCGAGGCGTACCCTAACTTGCAAGAAGGTGCTTCTCTGCATCTGGTGGGATTGTCGCGGAATTCTGTACAAAGAGTAACTGAAAAGCGGACGGGCTATCAACAGTGAAATATACAGCAATATGCTAATCAAAGTTCGCGATGTCATTTGCGAAAAAGGAAGAAACGAGTTCAGAAGGAAGGTGGTTCTCTTTCATCAAGATAACGCCCGGGCACACATTACTACGATGACCAGCTGGACGCTCTACATGCCGGAGTGAGATTTGATGCAATATCCACCACACATCCCCTACATGGCCTCTTCATATTTTTACCTCTTTTCCCATCTTCAGCTGCATCTTGATAGCGCAATCTTCGATTCATTTGAGGATGTCATAAATGAGGCCGATCTCTTTCTATGCTCGGGCACGCCACATTTTTTCGCAGAAGGGATTGAAAAGTTGTCAAAACGTTGGCAGATGATTGTAGATTTAAACGAAGATTTCTATCCTCATTAGTATTCATGATTTTGTATATGATTATCAATTAACAATTTAAAAAAAATTTGCCGGGAACTTTTGACTCAACGTAATATTTCGAAAATCATTATCAACAATGCTTTTATACTTCTGCTACGATAGGTATCTCCAGCACTCCTCAACACCTTTGCTGAATGCCCGCAAATCGATATTTGTGTGTAACGGAAAAATGCGTTTTATTCAAAAACTATCTCGCCTCGGGTAATCGCTATAGTTCCCCAGCAATGTGTAAATTAACGTCTACTACCTCTAATTTTTCATAATTTTAGTTCCAATAGATTCGGGAATAGAGGGGAGGGGGAGATATTTTTGCGCTACATTTTCGACGGTATCTCAGATAATGCCATAATTAAAATTAAAAGAAATATATTTTTGAGTTTAGCTTTATAAAAGCTTTCATACGATACCCCACACGATATATAAATGAAAGATTCCCCCCCCCCCCACCAAGTAACATAATTAGTCCTTCTAATCTTTCTTTTCTAAATATATTTGTGAATGTATAATAATCTGTAAATATGTGGGTCAATAGTCTTTCTTACTTCCCCCAATTTGAATTTTCCACGTCCCATAGTTTACGAGTAAAATGGCTGTGACCGACCGACAGGCAGACACAGGAGTGTTCTTTTAAAGTTTCCGTGTTTACTTTTAAGTACGAAACACTAAAAGCCGACCAGAGTAACGATATATGCTTACTAGTAGTCTAATTAGAATTCTTCATCGAATTCCTTATTCGGTATCAGTATCATAATTTCTATACGCTGCTGATGCATCAAAATTTTACACTAATGATGGGTAAACATTTAGAATTAATACGATAATTAAATATAATGCATCAGAATAGTCGTTAAAGAATCGAATTGAAAGGACATGTTTTAAGCAGATAATAATGAAATTCACTGTTGTCGGTATATGCACAATATTTAAACAATTGGTATTATTAATTTATCTAATTCTGACCTAGAATATGAATACTTTAACTGACGCGGAGAACCTAAGTGATTGAAACTTAAATTTATTCTGACCGAATGATTGTGTTAACGGATAAACTATTTTGACATATATTACCTCTAGAATATAATTTGTATATATTTTGGTTATTTATTTGAACATATAATTTTCGGCAACTTTTTTTGTGGTGTTTAATTAACACATTAAAAAAACGACAGAAACACAGACGAGTGATTTTATATAATCCATGCAACCAAATCATTTAAATATTAAATTGGTTTAGTAAATTAGATTTACAATTCTGTGTCTATTGCATTTACTGAAACACTTTATCGAAATCTTTAATCTAATATACGCTGTTAAGGATCGAAATTTTACACTACTGTGTGATGAACATTTCGAGTTAAAGAACCAATTCAGTATCACTATAATTAAGCGTAACTACTACATATTACATTTTAAATAATGGAACTCTAAGAAAATGCTTTACGTAAATAACAATGAAATGCAAGCTTTCACATGATTTAACTATTAAATAGTTTATCAATTTAGATTTATAATTCAAAGTTGTGTTATACTTTAATTAAAATATTTTATCCAAATTCCTTAATGAAACATTTTGAGTTCATCAGTCTTTTAGACTAATGACCAGCGCACATTAAGAACTAAATAAATAATTGATTTATTATCATTAGCGATAACTACTACTTATTTGACGTCAAAGAATGAATTCAAAGAACAGGTTTTACTCAGATAACACTGAAATCCATTCATGGTTGGTTTATGTTATGCATAACATTAGAACGTTCGGGTATCAGCTATTTATATCTGTGTAGCTTTGACCCCAAAATAGAATGTTTCAACAGATACAGAAATTCTGTATAATTAAGAATTTAATTTATTCAGATTTAATTATTGTGTAAACGAATAAATGAATTAGACATGCTATTTGAAGAAGGATATTTCTGTAGAAATGTATAGTTAATTTGAAAATTTGATTTTAAACTGCATAAAATATTTTCCGTTTCAACATAATGTTAATACTCTTTCTGTTTAAAGTGTTAAAAAGCTCCGAATTCAGTCTAGCGTATAAATTGTTTTAACCCTTAAATGTATGATTTTTTATTTTGTTTCGAAAAAATATATATTATTCTCTGAAAAGTTTATAATACAGGAAAAACAATTAAAAAAATCAGAAATAAATTTTTCGTATAATACGTCAACCTTTTATTACGTTGCACATCTGAAATAGAAGTAAAAACTAAAATATTACAAATTAGTAAATATTTTAATAAGTATGCCTCTAAATACCTTATTTTATATCACTTTTTATTTTGTAAAACTTGTGTTCTGGGAAATGCTAAGAACATGTCGTGAAATGCTGTCCTTAAGATCTGGTAAAGTTCTTGGATTTTCATGACTTAATTTTTTTTCAAAAGCTACTAAGGCCAACAGTCACTTGAGTTGAGATGAGGAGATCTGGGAGTCAATAGATTACGAAAGTGGCAGCTGATGATACGTTCTTCTGTGAATGATTCTTAAGGACGTCCTTAACACAGTGGCTAATGTGTGTAGGAGCTCCATCTTGCATAAAAATTGTACGTGAAAGGCACTGACGTGCTTATAGATCCGGAAAATTTTTATTTTCTAAGAAGGATGCATATCACTGCACGGTGATCGAACATGGACCTCTAGATCTTCATTCGTCGAAGAAATATGGGCCCCGAATAAATGATGCACAAAACCCACACAACACCGTCACTTTTGGTGAATGCAACGGAACCTGTAAGATTGAACGAGGTTTTTCTAGTTCTCAAATTTGTCAGTCGTGAGTAATCACTGAACCATCCAAATGAAAATGCGCTTTGTTTGTCCATGGGATATTACAAGGCCATTCTGTATCAACCTCAACGCGAGCAAGAAACAGGTGTCGAGTCTCGAAACCATTTGAAAGCAATACCTGCACAAGTTGAAGCTTGTACGGATAGTACCAGAGGATAATCAGCATGATCTTTTGGACAGGCATATCCAATGCTTCTGCCACATGATGGACACTGGTGCTAACCTGTACGTTGTAGGCTTTGTCCTCTTCCACCTGAAGCGCAACCCTCTCTATTACTTTTGAGTTAACAGGTTTTCTTACTCTTCCAGAACAAACATTCAATGATCTTGTTTCTTCAAATCTGGCTATCATTAATCGATAAACAGTCAATGGACTTTACCGCATCCCCTTCGAAGTCTAAAATTTCCGTAGAGCAACTAATGCGGAATTGCCGTTTTCTTCAAGCAATTTTATTAACAAAGCTCGATCTGGTAAACGCAACGACATTGTGCTTACCACACTGAAGAACAAAATCGCCTTAAAAGTTTTTAGGTTTCATAACGGCTGCTGCGAGACGTCGAGAGAAATTTAACTGCATTTTTATTTAAATTGTAGGATTTCACGCTCTCTGGCGGTGAAATTTTACCTGACGATTCCAGATCACAGCCGTCAGTTTGCCCTTTTCTTAATTCAGAAATTTTGAATTCTAACCGGAAATACTGAAAGAATATTTTTTACTTTATATAATCACTAAATATCCTAAATTAAGTAAAGCAAAAAGAACTACTAAGATTTCCTGATGTGAACTCGAAATTTCTGATTTAGTAAAAAAAATTTCTGTTGATAATGTTTTGTTGTAATAAAATCTGTAAACTATAGAAAATGTATGCCAATTCATCTCCCTCTGAATATTTTTCAGGGAGCGGCCTGTATCATTGTCATATTTAATCTGAGAAAAATAAAGCTTAAAAACTTTTAAAAATTATTGGTGTTCGAATGGAACGGTCCGTAAAAACTCTGAAAGCAATCTGCCTACGACAGCCTCCATTTTTTGTCAGAGCTCAGGCCTAATATTCAGTGGGCAGTCGCTAAATGTGTAATTCAATAAAAAACACCCTCTAGTGGAAAAATATTGAACTAACATTGCTTTTTGGTCAAACAAATTCCCATCCCTTCGTTATGTCCTTCACAAAATTTCAGACCTTTCTGACCAATAGTTTCGTCTGTAGACAAGTTTAAAGTAGGGTCGTTAAATTATGGACACACTGTATTTTTATAGATTTTTCGGTATTATGTTTTCTATTTTCAAACAATTGGGAGGAAAATTAGCTAGTGATGTTGTGTCGTCCTTATTGGAATGAGTTCTAAATGTTCGACTTTGATAGGTATGCATAATTTTTGGAAGATGATTTCTTTGTCACTCGCCGAGAGGGCTTTCAGAAACTCCCATACCTGTGAAAGCTTTCAGATCCATCGCATTCATAAGCGGAAAACTTATAACTATGTTTCCAAAGCAGTTGTGTTGAGTCAGAATCAGATCAGTTCTTTGCAGCGAAAGTAAAATAAGCGTGTTCTTGTTATTGGCTTCACTACGTAGTTTTCGTAACAGCGTGAAATAATGAACTTTTTTTAGTTGAAACTTATTCCTGTTGTAAGAACAAACATCTGTTGTAGAGAGTTATTTTAGACCACATAATTTTCATGTGTTTGTGAACGTGTCGGTGTTTATTTGAGACTTTGGATGTTTGTTTTAGATTATTATCATTATGATATTTTCTAGCGTTTTAATTGTCTGATTGTAACTGCTATGCTGAAAGTTTAACACTAGAACGGCAGGAAATTTTACTCCAATTTAAAAAAAATATATATATATTTTACGCCAATTTAAAATTAAAAAAAACATACTTTATACAATAATGTTTATTTAGGTCTATATATGTTCTTTATTTAACTTATTTTTGCACGTCTATTTAACTTACTTTATGAAAAAAAAAATCTACTAGTTTAAATCTACATTCATTTATTTTAATGTAGTCAAAACGACACTGATGGGCTTTCTAATGATAATGAATCCGCTTGTGTTTATTTGTCTCTGTGAATTCCTAATTCTCATGGAACAATCGTAAAATAAATATAGCGTGACATCCAAAGAACTGTTTTTTGCTACCTATCTACAAGAACTCGAGTTTGGTATTAATATGATCTTACGCACAGCACTTGATAACCGGCGGGTCAAACTTCCACAACAAACTTTCCCTTAAATGCGAGATTCTTTATTTTGTTTCGGAAAAATTTTACATGATTCTCTGAAAGGTTTATTACACAGGAAAAATAATGAAACAAATAATTAAAGATACATTTTTCATGTAATACGTCAAACTTATCTTCCGTTGTACATCTGCAATATAAGTAAAAACTACTGTCGTGTGGCTGTTTTATGCTAAAATAATGCAAATTAGTAAATATTTTAATAAGTATGTCTGAAAATACCTTATTTTATATTAATATTTATTTTATAAAACTTAACACTTAACCCTTTAATTCCCATGATAGAATACGTTCTAGAAATTACGTAGTTGGGAGAATCTGACTTTATACCAGAAAGTTTCAACGGTTAATTTCACTTTATTTTAAAACGGTGTGTCTGTTATTAATTAAAGGACATATTGCTATTTTAATTTGATGGTGTGAATTAGGTATATACGAATAAAAAAAATCTTTTAAATTCAAAAAACTGTTGTTTGCATACAGTAGAGCGCCGATTATCCGAACTTCCATTTATCCGAACAACATCCATTTATTATATTATCTCAAATATTCTTTTTATTGATGATGAGATTGTGGATGAGATTTAAGATGAAAAAGAAATTGAAGAAATGAAAACGAATGCTCTGAAAATGATCCAGGTCCATCGCATAACGAAGCCTTTGAATGTTTGGAAACAGCTATGAAATTGCTCGAACGAAGGAAGAACTCTTATCCTATTCAGCTAATGTTTTAAGAAGAATTCGAGATAAGGCAGCATTAGAAAAAACGTCTTTTTTGAAGCAAGCAACAATTGAAAGCTTTTTTGCTTAAATTGTAACCTCTGGAGTTCAGAAAAAAATGATAAAAAGAGGAAAAGAAAATTTTAAATTATAAAAAAACAGTTAAACAGTTATTAAATATGCTAGCACTAACTGGTGCTGCCAGTCCAAAGTCTGGATAAAGTATGAAGGTTTTAATATAGTCAGGAACATCTCTTAAATTGTCTGTCCATTTATCCGAACTTTTGCTTATCCGAACTAGGATCGGTCCCGACTTGTTCGGATAATCGGAGGTCTACTATATATGCAAAGCTGCGCACTAAAGGGTTAAACTTAATAGCATTTTTTGCCTTATTTTTGCCAAAAATTTAACTTGATTAGGGCGTTTAGTTAGTCGAAATTTTCTATTTAAATTTTCTGGCGGAAGTTAGCTCCTGCTTACACATCAGTATTTTATCCTAATGACTGCTAAACGTTAAGAACTAAAGAAACAATTCATTATTACTATCATTAGGGAAAATTATGCCACATTAGACGTTAAAGATTGGAATTCGAAGAGCTGGTTTAACGCAGATAATTATTAAATTCATTATTTTAAGTTTAAGAATTACATTAGAACGATCCGGAATCAATTATTTATCTCTGTTTAATTTTGACCTTTTAACAGAATGTTAGAACTGATTGGGAAATTCTATGTGATTAATAATTCAATTTATTCAGATTTAAATATGAAGCAGGTAGATAAGCTAATTTGTCATATTCTACCGAGAAATTAATTTGCATAGGAAATGGGTGTTTATTTGGAAATCAAGTTTTATCATGTACAAAACATTTTCCTTTAGAAAATAATTTTGACATGCCCACAATTTAAATCTAAATAAAGCTCATAAATCTTTTTACAATGTTAAATATTTTTATTCAATTTTTAACACTTTCATGGTTTAAAGTAATTACTAAAGAAAATATTTTTTAAATCTTAATTTTGAAAACATTTCTTCATTGTTTAACTTCATAATTGCTTTAATTTGCACCAAAGAACATATATTTTAAACAAGCAATCATAGCAATAAAATTTATATACCCTCAATGTTCAGATTGCCAGTCGTGAGTAATCACTGAACCGTCCAAATGAAAATGCTCTTTGTCTGTCCAGAGGATATTACAAGGGTATTCTGAATCAACCTCAAAGCGAGTAAGAGACAGATGTCGAGCCTCGAAGCCATGTGAAAGCAATTCCTGCACAAGTTGAAGCTTGTACGGATAGTACCAGAGGATAATTAGCATGATCTTTTGGACAGGCTAATCCAATGCTTCTGCCACGTGACGGACACTGGTGCTAATCTATATGTTGGAAGATTTGTCCTCTTCCACCTGAAGCGCAACCTTCTCTATTGCTTTTGATTTAACAGGTTTTCTTATTCTTCCAGAACAAACATTCAATGATCTTGGTTCTTCAAATCTGGCTATCATTAATCGAAGATTTTAAACAGTCAGTGGACTTTTCCGCATCCCCTTCGAAGTCTAAAATTTCCGTAGAGCAACTAATGCGGAATTACCGTTTTCTTCAAGTAATTTTTATTAACAACGCTCGGTCTGGTAAACGCAACGACATTGTGATTACCACATTGAAAAAAAAAATCTCCTCAAAAGCTTCTAGGTTTTATAACGACTGCTGCGAGACGTCGAGAACTTTAATTGCATTTTTATTTTAATTGTAGGATTTCACGCTCTCTGGCGGTGAAATTTTACCAGACGATTCCAGATCACAGCCGTCAGTTTGCCCTTTTTTTAAATTCAGAAATTTTGAATTCTAACCGGAAATACTGAAAGAATATTTTTTACTTTATATAATCACTAAATATCCTAAATTAAGTAAAGCAAAAAGAACTACATACTAATATTTCTTGATGCGAAATAGAAAATTCTGATTTAATAAAAAGAATGTACTGTTGAAAATATTTTGTTGTAATAAAATTTGTAACCTATAGTAAATGTATGCTAATTCACCTTCCCCTGAATATTTTTCACGGAGCGGTCTGTATCTTTGTCTTATTTAATCTGAGAAAAATAAAGCGTAAAAACTTAAAAAAATTATTGGTGTTCGAATGGAACGGTCTGTACAAACTCTGAAAAAATTCCGCTTACGACAGCCTCCATTTTTTGTCAGAGCTCAGGCCTAATATTCAGTGGGCGATCGCTAAATGTGTAATTCAATAATAAACGCCCTCTGGTGGAAAAATATTGAACTAAAATTGTTTTTGGTCAAACAAATTTCCATCCCTTCATTATGTCCTTCACAAAATTTCAGAACTTTTCGACCAATAGTTTCGTCTCTAGACAACTTTAAAGTAGGCTCGTTTAATTATGAACACCCTGTATTTTTATATTTTTCTCGGTTTTATGTTTTCTATTTTCACACAATTGGGAGGAAAATTATCTAGTGATGTTATGTCGTCATTATTGGAATGAGTTCTAGATGTTCGACCTTGATAGGCATGCATAATTTTTTGAAGACGATTTCTTTGCCATTCGCCGAGAGGGCTTTCAGAAACTCCCATTTCTGTGAAAGCTTTCAGATTCATCGCATTCCTGAGCGGAGTTTTCAAGGCAGTTGTGTTGAGTCAGAATATGATCAGTTCTTGGAAGAAAAAATAAAATACCCGCGTTGTTTTTATTCGGTTGACTGCGTAGTTTTCGTAACAGTGAGAAATAATGAACTCTTTTTAGTGGAAATTTATTCCTATAATAAGTACAAATTTCTGTTGTAGATAGTTATTTTTGGTCACATAAATTTACGTGTTTGTGAGCGTTTAGATGTTTATTTCAGACTTTGGAAGTCTCCTTTAGATTATTACCATTATGGTATTTTCTAGCGTTTTAACTGTCTGGTTGTAACTGCTATGCTGAAAGTTTAACACTGGAACAGAAGGAAATTTTACTTAAATTAAAATATATATATATATATATATATATATATATATATATTGCGCCAACTTAAAAAAAAAAATTCCATTTAAATTGTTTGTTTTTTTGTTGTCTTTTTTTTTTTTCTTTACCTGGAATGTCCAACATTTTACTCAAGCGATTTAAACATACTTTATACTAAAATGTTTATTTAGGTCAATATATGTTCTTTATTTAACTCATTTTTGTATGTCTATTTAATTTATTTTAAGAAAAATATATCTACTAGTTTAAGGGGTCTCAGGACTCTTAAAATTGGGGAAAATGAAAAAAAAAATAATTTTCAGCATTTAATATCTTAAAATATATTTGATTTTAAGACACAATTTTAATTGGACTAAAATATATAAGTATGTTCTTTCATTTCATGTATTTAAAAAATTATAAGATGCAGAATTAGCATATGCAGGGCGCTTCAAACTGTTACACATTTTTCGAGCAAAAAATCGGCATAACAGCTTACGCGCACGATTACAAAATAAGTGTTGCAACTAGAATGAAAATTTTGATTCCTACTTATACTTCAGATTGTAATAATTACCGTGAACCTAAATAAATATGTATTTAATGCATTTTTATAATTTATTACAAAGTTGTATTTAGCTAATGCAAAATTCTGAAAATTTCAACAGTATAATCACCTAAAAAAATATTGTTTTGAACAATAAAGTGGAAATTTTAGGTTCAGTTTATACAGACTAATATGAAACATATGTTGAAAATTTCATGAAAAAATATTCATAAGTTTTTTAGATATCGTGCGCGTTATGCCCAAAAACGACATTTGAAGAAAAATGGCTTCAAAGTTTCTAAAACGACGCTTCAGTTATTGAACGTGTATAAATGTAAAAGCCATAACTTCAGTTCTAATAGGAATTTCAAGGAAACAATTATATCAAAATGTTCAGAAAAGATAGGGGTTTAACATCTAAAAAAATTAAAATTTCGAAAATTTTAAAGCTTTAAGAGTCCTGAGACCCCTTAAATCAACATTAATTTATTTTAAGGTAGTCAAAACGACACTTATAGATTCTACACTATATGATTCTAGAGATAATGAATTATTCCTTTTATATTTATTTATCCTTGTGAATTCCTAATTCTCATGGAACATTCGTAAAATATAATGTGACATCCAAAGAACTGCTTTTTTCAGCTATCAATCTACAAGAACTTGAATTTCATATTAATATGACCTTGCACACAGGGCCTGATAACCGGCGGGTCAAACTTCCACTAGTTAAACTTAATAGAATTTTTTGCCTTATTTTTGCTATAAATTTAACTTAATTAGGGCGTTTAGTTAAGTCGAAATTTTCTATTTAAATTTTCTTGCCGAAGTTAGCTCCTGCTTACACATCAGTATTTTATCCTAATGACTGCTAAACATTAAGAACTAAAGAAACAATTCATTATTACTGTCATTAGGAAAAATTATGCCACATTAGACGTTAAAGATTGGAATTCGAAGAACTGGTTTAACGCAGATAATTATTAAATTCATTATTTTAAGTTTAAGAATTACATTAGAACAATCCGGAATCAGTTATTTATCTCTGTTTAATTTTGACCTTTTAACAGAATATTAGAACTGATTGGGAAATTCTTTGTGATTAATAAGGACTTAAACATGAAGCAGCTAGATAAGCTAATTTGTTATATTCTATCGAGAAATTAATTTGCATAAGAAATGGGTGTTTATTTGGAAATCAGTTTTATCATGTACAAAACATTTTTCTTTAGAAAATAATTTTAACATGCCCACAATTTAAATCTAAATAAAGATCAAAAATTTTACAATGTTAAATATTTTTATTCAGGTTTCAACACTTTCATGGAGAAAAGTAATTACTAAAAATATATATTTTTTATCTTCTTTTTGAAAACTTTTCTTCATCGTTTAACTTCAGAATTACTTCAGTTTGCACCAAAGAACAGATATATTAAACAAGCAATCAGAGCAATAAACTTTAAATACTCTGTTCAGATTTAGTGCACAAAGGTGTCCGCCTGATTGTCTAGTGCTAAAATCGATGGGTAAAATTCAAAAAATGCTTTTTTCGATTCTTGCATCAGTATTCAATGAATCTTAGAGTTTTCAAAAAATAGGTCTGTGTCTAGCTAGCCATTTTTTGCCAGGGAATATTAAGGTTATTAAAGGATATTATGGTTCGGTATTTTACCTTATTATTAATACATAAGCTAAAATCTTTAAAATTTACTTTTAGCACACACACACACTTTTTTAAGCAAAAAATAAATAACCAAAATATGTGAATTCTTTTGGTTTTAGCATGATGGCTATAAAGAAACGCATATTTGGCTAATTTTTAGGTGCGCTCGTGATTATATAAATACGTAGCACCTATTGTCGTCGTTCAGTCCGTCCGTCTGTCTGTCAATCCGCATATAACAGAGCAAAAACTACCCAACCGAATGGTCTGAAATTTTAAATATATAATTGTTGCAAAATTTTGTCGTGCCATTTCAAATTTTATTAAAATCGGATGTAAAGTTTAATTACAGGAACAGTCAAAAGTTACGTTACATTACGTCCAATGGGAAAAAATTATCTCAAGTGCATTTTAATGATGTTACAGCCTTTCGAACAGAATGAAATTGATATGCACTTATGAAGTGCATTAAAATATACATTCAGTATTATATGCTGTGCAAAAAATATTTATAAAATTACTTATAATACGCATCTTATTTGCCACGTTTAACATGGAATTTCGAACTTGTTTCAAGCTGTAGCTTATAAAGTTTGAAACTAACAGTGTGCAGAAACTCCAAATTTACTAATCTGAGAAAACACGTTTTAAAATTTCAATATCTACGAACCTTCAATTGGACTCACCATATACAAATGATCATAACTCAAGAAATAATGCAGATTTTTTAATATGATTTATTTGCATATTGTTAAAAAGAAAAAAAATACGAGTAAAACAAAATTCGGAAATTGGTTTTTAAAGTATAAATGTCCGGTGTCGCCTTAAGATTGATAAGTGTAAGCTATTCTTTTTTTTAAAAAAATTAGATTATTTGACTGCCACCACTTCTTTTGAGGTAGGAATACTCTGCTTATTTAATAGTAGTTAAAATGATGCAAGAATAAAACCAGTTACAATATTATATAAAATCCCTGCCGGCTCGGCTTGCAGGTGTAGGTAGATTTTGAAGTTAAGTACTAATTTTACCAACAAAAACTAAATCACGATTAGAGATAAACCTATTAGGTAGCTTTCTTTACAAAAAGCTACCTATTGCAGCCGTTCGGAGGAAAGCGATTTCAAAAAATTTTGGTATATTTTCATCGATCATGACCCCCAGACCCCGAAACCACCCTCCGTTCAAAATTGATATATATATATATATATATATATATATATATATATATATATATATATATATCAATATATATATATACGTATATATATATATATATATATATCTGACCTATGTCACACTGTAACTCTCGTATTTATGAACCGATTTGGATGTAATTCGGTGTTTACATAGTGCATGCCAATGTCTCGACCGAGTTCGTTGGCCAGCTTCATCCGCCCTTTTGTTTCAAAATGGCGGCCATTTAAAAATTTAAAAAAAATTAAAATTTAAAATGTGGTATTAAAAAATTGAAAATGGAAAAATATTTTTTTCTTATGTATTTGACCTTTATACAAAGACTCCGTAGCAGTTTTTGTTTCGTCTATATCTTAAAAAATGGCTGAGTTATAGCATTTTGAATTTCTAGCGAAGCTGACATTTTGAAACGTCCTGAATTTTGTCACGCGATAAAAGGCGTATTTATGAACCGATTTGATGTAACTTCGTTTATACATAGTACAGACCAATGTCCCGACCGAGTTCGTTGGCCAGCTTTATCCGCCATTTTGTTTAAAAATGGCGGCCATTTAAAATTTTAAGAAAAAATTAAATTTGAAATGTGGTACCAAAAAATTGAAAATTGAAAAAATATTTTTTTTTTATGTGTTTGACCTCGATAAAAAGATTCGGGAGCAGTTTTTGTTTCGTCTATATCTTAAAAAATGGCTGAGTTATAGCATTTTGAATTTCTAGCGTGACTGACATTTTGAAACGCCCTGATTTTTGTCACGCGATAACAGGCGTATTTATGAACCGATTTGAATGTAACTTGGTCTGTACATAGTACATACCAATGTTTCGACCGAGTTTGTTGGCCAGCTTCATTCGCCATCTTGTTTCAAAAGGGTTCGCATTTAAAAAAAAAAAAAAAATGTAATTTAAAATTTAAAATGAGGTATTAAAAAATTGGAAAATGAAAAAGATTTTTTTATGTGTTTGGCCTTGATACAAAGATTCTGGAGCAGTTTTTGTTTCTGAAAATTTGTTCTTTTGTTTATATCTTAAAAAGTGGTTGAATTATAGCACTTTGAATTTCTATCATGTCTAACACTTTGAAACGATCTTGTATTTGTCACGCGATACCACACGTATTCGCCTATTTCGATGGAAGAAGGCATGTGGATAGTATACATCAATATCTCGACCAAGTTCGCTGGCCAGCTTCATCAGCCATCTTGTTTCAAAATGGCGGCCATTAAATTAAAAATATATATATTTAAAGTGAGGTGCAAAAAAAAATAGAAATTAAAAAAGGTTTCTTTCTTAAGTATTTGACCTTGATATAAGGATTCAGGAGCATTTTTTGTTTGTCTTTATCTTAAAAAATGGCTCAGATATAGCAGTTTCAATTTCTAACGTGGGTGACATTTTGAAAAATCTGATTTTTTGCCTGCGACAGCACTCGTATGTATCAACCGTTTCCGATGTGAGTGAGCATGTGCACAGCAATTACTAAGGTCTCGACCAAGTTCACTGGTTAGCCTCATCCACCATGTTGTCTTAAAACGGCAGGCACTTTAAGAAATCGCCGAATTTGGTAGCGAAATATAAGTTACTTTAAATAAAAGCAGCTTGGATAAAGCTGACTAATTTTGCGAAATTCTCATTCATAATGATTTAGTATTGATAAAAATTAGTATTGAATCTCCTACATTCGGTTTCCACTTAATTGATCTTCGTGTGTTTGAATAATATAAGTTGGCTTTTTTAAAATAATGAATATGAAAGCTACCTCTTCCTCCCGGCACTGGCCGGAAGGACTTTTTTAATAGTTTTATCTGGCCGCTTTTGACGAGTTTTAACTTCCGTTTTATGTAAGAGCTGGTTTTATGAGAACCATGTTAAGGCAGTATTCAAAAAATATTTTTTCATGCTCAACATAATTCTCAACAACTCGAAATTTTCAGACACATTTTCAGAATCATTTTTAAAATGAAAAACATGAAACTTGCTGACGTGATTTTTTAACAGATTTATAAGCGACCTATGTTTTTATGTTTCGTTCAGTTAATTAGAACTTGGTTTATAAACAATTATTTTTTCAGTAGGACAATATTTTTAGTTTTTAAAACAATCGCTACGAGAAATTCGGATCAAAATGCCCACTCTGACGTTTTTTTTTTTTTTTTTTTTTTTTAATGTTCTGCCTCTATAAAAAAAAACGACCTCTACGGCACATTATATGGTTTATGAATAAGAGAACCTACCAGTTAGAGGCGTTTGAAAACAAAAATGAATTTAAAAATGATTCAGAAAATAAGAAGTTTGGATTTGAGTAATACAATCCATGTATATACATCCATGTATTTTTAATTTATTTTTGCTGTAAGAATGAGTCCTATCAAAAACTTGTCAGTATAAAAGTTGTAGATAATATTCAGAATATGTATAATAAATTTAAACAGATTCGATATCTCGTGAATTGAAGAAGTTATGGGTTTTGTTCTTCTTCAACCATCCTTTTTTGTTTTCGTTTTTAATTTCTTTTTGCGGTACGAATTGGTTCTATCAAAAACTTGTCAATATAAAAGTTGTAGATAATATTAAGACAATTTATTATAATAAATTTTATTGGATTTGATATCTTCAGAATTGACGAAGTTATGAATTTTTTTCTACACAAAACCCATTTTTTTTTCATCTTGAGCCCATTTGTAGTTTTACCAAAAATCTGTCATACATAAAGTTTTGGCCCTTTCTTTAGAAGTAATAAAAACTTTAAACTAAGTTGATATGTATTATAATTAAGAAGTTATGGGTTTTTTTCGTTTTTCACAAAACCCATCCCTATTTCTAACCCTTTTGTCCGATTTTATCCATTAACGAAGCTGACCGATATTTTATGCCCCTTGCTTTTATGTATCACTTTGGAAAAGATTTGTGCAGAATTATGGAAGTTATCGTGTCCATAAAAAAGTGATATAGATAGGTAGACAGATAGATAAAGTTTTTACTGGAGGTGGTTTTGGGTTCTAGGGGTCATGATCGGTGTAGATCTGCAATTTTTTTTCCCGAAATTCCAACATAGGGGAGAACATAATAGTTAGTATTTCGTACAAAATATATCTAAAAACTAGTGGGAATCAAACAATCGGATTTTTTTTTAATTTTACAGTAGCGTACACCGTCCGTGAAAGTCACGAAATGGCTACCACTGGCGATTGTTTTTTAATTGTATCTCGCACCAATTTCTCAAAACAAAAATTTTTCATTCACATTTTCACAGCATCCGCAAGAGAAATATACTTCCAAATTTATTTATTTTTTTAAATGGAGGAGTAGAATGTAAAATAGCCGTCAGTGACAACCCTGTGCTTGAATTAATGGGTTAAACTCCATAGTTGTCTCAGTATCAAATCTTTTTTTTACATAGTTAACATGATAAGGATATTCTTTCTCAAATTCATATCTTATTAGCCTATTATTTAGGAGATACCAAATAATTCGACTAATTCTTATTTTATTCACAGTGTTTTATCATTTGCGTTAACCCTTTCGAGGGCTGTGTTCCTATAAAAGGATACCTAATTTTAATTAAAAAACTGAAAAACGGCACCAAGAATATTTAATGCAAATTTTCCTTTTATAATGTACGTGAAAATAAGCAAGTTTATATTGTCTGATAACCTCGTTTATAAATTCTGGTGTTAGTCCATTATTTCATCAGTTAATAAACAGAATTACTCCGCTCTGAAAAATGTTAAAAAATTAATTACTCCCTCTGTCCCAAATTAGTTGCTACATTTGATTACTTTTGTACTGATTATTAATACTGATGGTTTTATGATTTTGCTTGAACATTTTTCAGAGATTTTAGATTGCTGTGCTATCAATCAACAACATTTACTTACCAAGCATGTCCTCTGTCTCCCCTTAAATAAGTACCAAATTAGTTTTAAAAATCCATGGTTCACACGCTCTTAAGCCACGCCCCATTTTGTAAGAATTCTTCCACCAGTAATCGCATAAAACTACCTTCTTGCTAATGAATCGTTAATTCTTTAGGAAGAAAATAATCTTTATGGTATATTGGTGGTACAGTCCTTAAAAAATGGCGTCGATCTACTAAACTGCATCAGAAGTTACTTATGACTCCACCCACTTCGAATGTTGCAACTAATTTGGGACAAAATTTTCGACCTAAATGTCGCAACTAATTTGGGACGGAGGGAGTATTAAAATTCACATATTCTCTGGAAACACGTTCTGTAAAGTATCACATTTTCTTTAAATCGATAGGGAGGAAATACTAAAACGAATGTAGCAATTTTAACTGATAAATGTTACAATATTATCCTAATATCAAATTAATGTTTCGAGATAGTTACTTGACTTTTAAATTAAATTTTTGCATTACAATCTCTAGCATATTATGCGCAGAATCAAGATTTCGTGTCAATGATTGATGAATGCACACTCCTTATTAGCATTGAGAAAGACACCCACATTTTAGCAATTGAACAATTGATTTAATTCTCATGTTAATAGAATTCACTTGTGTTGTATTATGCATAAGATTACGATTAAAGGTCAGTTCCATTGCGATCCGTTACGCATTGCAATACCGTTTTCGTCTCTAAATATAATGTTTTGAAATTTCTAAGCAAGTAATTTAATTTATTTAGTTTAACTTCTTTAGAGTGGAGTAAAACCATAGAGATTGTAGGTTCTTATCTGAACTTGTATTTATATTTCATACGTATAATAAAATCTAATTTTATGAAATATAAAATAATATAAATCTTAAAAATAAGACCATTCTTTTTAAAGAAAAATAAAATAAGTCCTTAATAAGACTAGCATGTTCGTTCAACTCATAAAAGTTTTAATCGCAATGCTAATCATTCTTCCACCGTTTAAACTATATGCGATTCACACAAAATTTCTGAAGTTGCGGTTGTTAGGTGTGAAATCCCAAAACGCTAACTTCGAGAAACAGCAATTTCAAATACAGATGAATTACCATCATCGATTTGTCAGTTAAAATTCTAAAGCAAATTTCACAGTATAAGAAGATGATCACACAGTTCTAAATAGGTCTCCCACTCGATCTGTTGCTTGAACCTTAATTTATTTTTTCAGATATCTATGGGAAGTAGCAGATGTATAAACCATGGAAATATCAATAAACAGGAGCTGACATATCCTCAAAATTTTGAAGCTTCATTTGTAACTGGTCCTGCAGGTTCTAATTATCACGAAAGTAAACTTTCACCAGTAAATTTGAATAAAAAATCCCTCCTTATTAATTCATGAAATACTTTTGACATAATTAAGCCTTCCATTTTATTTGTAGAAGTTTGCTGCTGTGATAGTCAGATATTACGATTCCGCCATATTATGATAAACAAAATAATCCTTCTGTCAATACCAGCGAATTAGATTGCCGCCGACCAAACTTGCACCAGTTTATTGTATAGAAATTTTCGTACTTAGTTAAATGACTCATTCATACAGGTTTTCTGTAATAAGTATGGAAAATAATTCTATTCGTTTTTACTGGTGGGAATTCGCCCCGGCATTATTTGAGCACTGATCCAATAGAAACAAACAACAGTTGCCATCTTGCGACAGTACACCACTCGCAAACTGTAGATACTATATTATCGGTCTCATCCTCTTTATTCAAAGGTCTACTGTATAATCCTAGAGCGAAAACCTTTCTTCGAAAATACTGGTAATCTAAAACCGGACCAGTGGAAGCGCTGTTCTAAGAGATTCCATGAATTACAGCAATCTTCCATATTATGGCAAAAAAAATCAATCAACATTTTTTTATTGTTATTCTATTAACGGCCAAAAGTCATTTGTACACATCGAGGTTGCATGAGACATGTTTCGCAACAGGAATGTTAACACGTTTACTGCCGCAAAAAGTAAGAACTTTCAAATTTCTTCTTGAAAGTCATTTGCCACCACAAATTCTGAAAGGTAATTTTCGCTTTACTACTACAGCGAAATTTCTGCCAATAAATAAGGCAATTTTTTTTTATTTTAATATAATGGCAAGAAAGTAATAAATTAAAGCCACCAATATTAAAGCTACGAGTATACTCGTAGCGTGGCAGTAAACGTTTTAAATAAGTAAACAGTATAACATAGCTGCCAACTCTTCCGCTCTTTTATACCACAAAATTTAGTAGGATTTTTTGGCTTATTAAATCGTCAGATTACGGCGATTTAAAAGGGTAAAATTTACTATAAAATTTTTGTGGTACAGAAAAGCGTAAAATGGTGGCTACAGAGTTGTCAGCGGGCTACTTTTTTAAAATTCAGATTTCGTGATTGGCTTCACTTTTTGAAATAGTAAAATTCGCCTTATTTAATGACATATTAATTAAGGAGAAAACAAGTGGAATTTTACCATTTCAGAAAAGTGGTGCCATCAAGAAATCTGAATTTTAAAAAAGTAGCCCATTGGCAACACTGGGTGGTTACGGTATAAAAATATTACTTTAAAATAACACACACGTTACTAAGTACATTTCCCGGTTGAAATTGGTATTATATTTGAGATTTTCTTTCATGGGTATGTTTAGCAATAGAAATGTAATATGTTAAATGATATAAAATAGTTACTTCTTAACCCATTAAGGGCGAGAATCTTTTACATTTCTTTTAAATCATCTACACCAGTTTTTTCCATATTTTAATTTTCAATTATTTAATCGCTCAAAATTTGCGATTTGATATTGTGAAAATTTCCATACTAAAATACTGGTATTCAAATTTAAAGGTTTTGATCGCCTTGAATTGCAAGTTTTCATGCGAACTGGGGTTAATGAGTTAACCCATCGTTTACGGGCCAGGACTGGAGAATACATTATATTCAACTGTAACACAATCGAAATACACTCATTGCCATAAAAAGTCGCGCACCGAGAAAGAGTTTTCCGGGAGGAACGAAATTTTATATATGTGAGTACAACGTTGATATCAGTGAGTGTTTACAAAATTTAAGCAAAAGGATAAATACATTAGAGGTCGTCCATATATGATGTCACACTTTTTTTCAATATTTTTGAAACCGCTCCCCCCCTTTGTCACAAAGCGTCACACTTCATCATACCCCCTCCCTCTTTCTTGCCACATGTCACGCTATATTACATAAACATAATTTACAGTAAGCAAAGTACTACGTTCTAAGATCATATTTCAGATTTTATTTTGAAACTTTTAACTATGTGTTTTAATGACATTTGTGAGCATAACAATAAAAATTATTCGTGTACTTATTTTGTATGAAATAAGATTAAGGTTTACAACAAAAAACATAATTGATATACAATAGTAATAAAATATTAATATGAAAGAGCAATTAAAAACAGAGTATTTTGGAAGAAGAAATGGAATTTAATACATTTGGCTTTAAATGTTATCTTTACTGCATGAACACAAAATACGTTAATTTCAAAATAACTTTAAAATTTAATCTGCTGATTTTTAATGCTTTTATTTTAACCAAAATATGTGATGTCACACTTCTTCTTACTTCCTTCCCCTCCCTTGTCACAAACTGTCACAATTTCATGAACCCCCCTCCCCTTCCAGGCGTGACATCATTTGTGGACGGCCCCTTATAAGGAAATTACAAATGAATGGCGATTCAGAATCCTGTTTGGCCACCTCTAGCTTAAATACAGGATGCGATACAGGTGGGCATGCATTGATGCATACAGGTTCCGTATAGTGTCCTGCGTCATGGCATTTCACAGTTCCCGTATTCAGGAATTAAGTTCTTCAAACTCACATGTTGTCCAATTTGTCGCCCTAAGTGATTTCGAATTTTAATATTTTCATCTTATTTACAACATGAAAATTGTATGAAGTAATTGTCTATAAATTTCTTTATCTATAACCGAGAGATGACAGCATAGGATTGATATTTATTTGCTTAAATGAAGGCCTATTTTCAGTGTTTATAGATTTTTCATTTTTTAAGATAGAGAAATGTAAAAAGTAAGTTTATAATGTATTTTTTATATCAAGGATTCAAATAAATAAGTCATAATCTTAGCTTGTAGACTTCTTTGAAAAATGTATTTTTTTAACTTGGGAAATTATATGTTCAAACCTATTTTTTATGCATGCTTGTAACGTGCAAAATATATGGCAAATGGGTACATATTTCTATTCGCCATTTAGGGAACAATTATTTATGTAAAGTCTTTTTCAGGATGATTTGGAAATAAATTGATTTTTAGCTTCAAATACGATTCTTAATTTATTATAATTTTTTATTATAATGTTATTAGTCTCTGTAAAGGAATTAATATATTTTTAATAGTTCATAAAAATACTAATTGTAATATATAATATACAATTTAAAAGCTTAATTTATCTAAATTTAGACAAAACATATATTTATGCATTTTTCCATATATGGATATTGCCATATTTAGTACGTTTACATTTTATCAAATAAATACAAACATATTTTACCGCAATTATTTTTAGTATTTTTCCAGTTCATTTTGCAACTATTTAAAGTGATTCTACCAGCAAATTTGAGAAAACAAAAATTCAGGCACAAATGGGTTAAACGCGTGAAAGTTTGCCTTAATTAACCCTTTCCGGCGCGGAGTAATTCTGTTTGTAAAATGATGAAATGATGAATTGACACCAGAATTTACAAACGAATTTATTAGAAAATTATAACTTCCTTATTTTCCCATACTGTATAAAATGAAAATTTTAATTAAATATTCTGGGTGCCAATACTCTTGATATTAGGTGTCCTTTTTTGAGGCTACTGTCCGTTAAAGGGTTAAGGAGACATTTTCTATAAGAAAATACTGGAACCGAATAATTTCCTGATCGGGAAATTCCAAAACACGTATGTATCCTGTGAAGTTGTTATTTTCATGGCTTTTAGAAACAACAACGTATTTTCTTCAGTAAACGACGGATGATTTGTGGTTAGTTGACTTTAATGGCTAAATCTTGTTTTTAGTTCAGCATGGGAAATAAAATTCAACAATGTATCAAAAAAGTATTGATTTCATTAACCCCTTAACGCTCGAATTAAATTACGGTTGAATAATTGGAATTGCTTATTGGCACCACTTTTATGAAAAAGAAATATTCACCTTAGTTAATGACAGTAAAAACGATACTAAAATATGGCAAATTTCACTATTTTATAAAACTGGTGGAAATCAAACAATTTGAGTAAAAGACACAGCACGTGAATATGACAGAAGCGTGAATTAAGGGGTTAAACATGAGATCTCGTGATTTTTGTTTAGTGGACCAGGAAAGCGATATTCAACCAAATAATCGATTTTTACTTTTTTATATCATTAAATAGTTTAAAATTTATCTTTTCAATGATGTATTAAACATGTTTATATATTTAAAAAAAAGTGTTGGATTGTTTCATTCTTCCTAAGAGCACATCACAGCAGTGGGTTATTTTTTTTAAATTCAGATTTCATGATTGACACCACTTTTCTGAATTGGTAAAATTCCCCTTGTTTTTGTGTTAATTAATATGTCATTAAACAAGGCGTATTTTACGATTTCAAAAAAGTGGTACAAATCAAGAAATCAGAGTTTTAAAAAAGTAGCCCACTGGCAACCCTGCTTCACAGCTTTAATTGACTTTTTCTCAAAACTAGGATTTTTCATGTTTGAGTTTATTTTTTTTTTAAATATCTATTAAAGCTAAAAACTCAATTTCTTTTAAATACTTTTATAATGCTATATTGTATACTTACTTTAATGCTGGAATTTAAGGACTTGTTGAGAATTATTTATTTTATGCAGTGAAATCTTACCAAAAATGCTAATTTAAAAATGCCTTTCAAAAAATAATTAATAATTAATTTTCAGTTTCATTTAGAAAGAAAATGGTCTGTTAAAATACGTAAAGCATGCTATTCAAACTACTCTAAAAATCTAGACCTCTATATTTCACGATTTCTTAGAAATATACAGGGTGTTTCTAAACTCATGCTACAAACTTTAAGGGTAGGTAGAGCCCATAGTAACAATCATTTATTGTATAAGAATGTATGGGACCAAGTGACGCATTAAGGTAAAAACACCAGGGGAGCATTTAGGCCCCTTTTTTAATTTTCAAAATTTCTCATTCATACCAGAAATATTTTAGGCTATACTTTTCTTGACATTTCTTAATTACTTAACAATAAAATTTTTCTTTGAAAATTTTTGGTATGAAATCGAAATTTTTGAATTAAAAAAAGCACAAAACTGGCAAACTTATCAAACGAAATACATGAATAAAAAAGATAACATTTTTATTTACAATGTAGTTTACAAGTAAATAATAATGCTTACAATAATATTACAATAAGTGTTCAAAATTGCGCCCGCCAACTGTGATACATATTTGGCAGCGTCGGTGGAACGATTGGCGTACACTTCTAAAGATGTCAGGCATTTCCCGCACACATGCAGCAGCTTCAGATATGCGAGCTACTAGATTTTCGTCTGAGTCAACTGGAGTCTCATAAACAAGACTCTTCAGATGTCCTCATAAAAAGAAATCAAGGCTCTATAATTCGGGAGATCGTGGCGGACAAGGAACTGGTCCACCACGGCCAATCCATCGCGTCCCAAATGTGGCATTCAGGTAACTGTGCATATCAGTGGTGAAGTGCGCGGGTGCTCCATCATATTGAAACCACATCCTGTTACGAATGGCGATCGGAACATCTTGCAGCAGTTCTGGTAAAACCTGTTGCAAAAAAAACAAGGTAACAGCGACCATCCAGCCTCTTTGGTAGTAAGTATGGGCCAATCAAATAATTATTAACAATACCCGCCCGCAAATTCACAGAAAATCGTTGTTGATAGCATGTGGATTATTGGTTGCTCAAAGATAGAAATTGTGCGCATTAAATACACCATCGCGTGTAAATACTGCCTCATCTGTAAATAGAATATGAGCAGTAAAGTCTGGCTGCAATACATGTTGCTGCAAAACCCCTCTCAAAAATTCAACCGCAGAAGATAGTCTTCCTGATTCAAAGTTTGTACACGTTGAAAACGGAAACGGATGAAATTGATTTTCATTTAACACTCTCCAAACGGTCGGATGACTCATACCTAAATTCTATGCAACAGCTCTTGTACTTGATTCGGGCCTTTCACTCACACAATTCAAAATAATTCCTTCCAGGCTTGCACTGCGTACAGCTCTTTCTCGCCCAGTTTCTTGTCGTGGAAAGAACCTATTTCAAAAGCTGACGGTGTAAGCGCTGAAACATTCTATGATCTGGCATTCTTCTGCGAGGAAATTGCTCCTGATACATTCGTGGGGCAGCTCTGGAGTTGCCATTTGCACGATCATACATGAAATGCATGTCGGCTTTTTCGGCATATGTAAAGTCTTCCATGACGAACGATAGCACAATTAAAAATGACGATTTCTTCTACTTAAATGCATAGTATTGAACGGCGCCCAGTCACTTACAGCCCTCTACCGCCAGTGGAATCAACCAAAAACTCCATTTCTATTTCAAAAAATTTCTATTTTTATTTCTATTTTCGATTCAAAACATTTCGAATTCATACCGAAAATTTTCAAAGAAGAATTTTATTATTAAGTAATTATGAAATGTCAAGAAAAGAATAGCATAAAAATTTTCTGGTATGAATGAGAAATTTTGAAAATTAAAAAAGGGGCCTAATTGCCCCCCTGGTGTTTTAATCTTAATGCGTCACTCGGTCCCATACATTCCTATACAATAAATGATTGTTACTGTGTGATCTACCTATCCTTAAAGTTTGTACCATGAGTTTAGAAACACCCTGTATACATAAAGTTCGTGTATTTTAACATGGCCGAGATAGAGCTTACCCGGTCCCCTTAACAGTTTTCAGTTAAAAAAAAATTACAAAAATGTTTGATTCATTACAGATCTTGAGAATGTCGCCGTCTGACCGATGAAACATGCCGGTTGGAAAAGAAAGAATTAGTATCACAAGTTATAAGAATAATGCAAGCGAGAATAAACCTATTTATTTGTCTTGTAAGTGTATTTTCACTATTAGCGAGTATCAGCTTAGTTTTGTGAATTTAAGTGATTTTCAAAAATAATTTTGTAAATTATCAAGAAACAATACAGCAGCATCTAATTGGTGCCGTTCAGGCGCAAGCGAGTTCCAGTTGGAGAAAGGAGAATTTTTTACGGTATAATAGACTATAATTTATCGATTTTCTAAAAGTATTTGGTGGAAACTTTCGATGCTCATCAATTGACTTGATTTTTCTGCGTCCTGATGTTGTCGTGTACAGGAGTACACAATGCGCAAAAAATTTTTTTTATCAAATTTATCAATTGACATCAACAATCCTGCAAAATTCTGAACTATGCTTATTGCGGTGAATTTCTGCACCCTCTCTCGCCTGAAATAACCACAGCTACAACAAATAAATTTCGATCAAAATAATGACTCGAGATTCTCGGCAAAGCGTTCCCCAACACAATGTTCACCGAGGTTTTTCTATATCGTCATGCCGTCAGCTTCCGTCACAACTAGCCGATATTCGTCACCCGGTCTACCGGCAAAAAAAGAGTTACCCAAGATACGTCAGCGCCTTGGGGATGAGTCATGGATCTCCATCGCCTCTTGTGTTCTTTCTCTCTTCTGTGCGCTCCTAAGATGAATTCCGCAGCTGAATCAAAATTTCTAAGATCTTTTGGACTGTGTCTTGTGTCGGCCGCAATTAAAATAAAAAGAAGAAACAGAACAGCTTATAAAGCTTTTTTTTTAAATTAAAGGAATTTTTTTTCCTTCCCCAATGAAGAAAGTGAAATTAAAAAAAAATAGTTCATGGATTTACATGGATTACGTTTACATTTCAAGAAATGTTTAAAGAAAATACTGGTTGACTTTATTTGTTCAAAGAAAGGCAATTAACAAAAAAAAAAAAAAAAAAAAAAAAAAAAAAAACGGTTTATACCAGTGCAGTTTCTTTAGAACGGAAACTAATAAAATATAATATAAGTGTTGAATATTTAGAAGCTGTCCACATGAAGTTATACGCAGATATACCTAAACACTTAAAAAAAAAATAAAAGTATTCCTGCTGGCACAGTACTAAACACACATAAATGCTTAGAATCCATTTATTCTTTTATTACCCTAATATATGTATTATGCTTATATTTTTCCTTAGATCAAGGTAAGTTTTATTTAGCTTTTGTTAGCAATATTTGAAGAGGCATTCTTCAAATATATATCATATTTCGTGAAATTACTTTTCTACACATTTGATAAATGTAAAACAAAAAGAAAAATCAAATTCACTTTTTTAGATTATATTAAGGGGATGTGTTTATTTTAAATGTTTGGTTTGTTACAAACACATTTAGTGGTGTATAAAGAAAATTCTTTGTTGTGATGAAATTAACTTTTCTGCTGGCTATATATTTAACGATGATAATTTTTTTTTTTAATTAGATACACTTTTCTAAGTTTTAAAAGGTATTGTGTTTTAGCATATAAGTTACATACTTGTGTAGAGTTATTTACTCACTAAAAAAAGGTTGTTAAATTAGCCTTTTCATTCTAGTGTGCTTATGGTAAGTGTTGAATTATATTTTTATATTGTCTACTGAATAATACAGAGTAGACAGTGCTTGGTTTAAAAAAAAAAAAAAAAAAAAAAAAAAAAATGCTACCTTTTTTGTGCAGTAGATATTAAAATATTATAAAAGCTCATTTAATGATGATTTAGTTATGGGGATTAATTTGCTATAAATTAAAAAAAAATAAAAATAAAAATAAAAATCCTCATGAGCAGGGGTGTAAAAATCTAGGCGCCAGTGGCCAGTCTCTCACCACTAAATTTTATTAGTTTTCTTGGCTTAAATTTTATTAGCATTCTTGCAAAAAAAAAATTCAGACGAAACATTAGACGAAAAATAACGAATAAAATTTACTGGTGAGAAAGTGGCTGCTGGCGCCTAGATAGATAGCTTCTTACTAAAAATTAAACATTTATTTTTATTAGTAACATGATAAGATTTTGTAGGTTTAGGGATGCACTTCATATCCAGTTTAGTTTCAAAGTTTTTTTTTTATTTATATAAAATATTGTCCAAAAACAATTTTTTTTTCACATTTCCGATTCTTATTTAATTCATTATATATATTTTGCAGTATAACACAATGTCGCAATTCTGAGATTAGATGTTGTTTTTCTTATCTCTGTTGGCCTAGGATTGCCGAACATGGTTGCTCTCGCTTAATTTCTTACATCTTGGCACTGGTCGCAATTTTTCCCTATTAGACATTATGCGTCTGCAACAAATATGTGCCACATAGCATTTTATACAAAAATGTGATCTATTATGATCACAGACAATGTCTTTATTATTTTGGTTTGAGTAGCTTTTAAAACTCAGCAATCCTGTTTTAATCAGGCAGTCTTCCCAATGAAAGTGAAAATTAGATAAAAAAAAAAGAGGGGGGGGGGGCATAGTGTAAAAAAAGATAAATAAAATAACATAAGGTAATTTTTTTCACAGAGCTTAATGTAATTTTGATACAAAAAAAAAGAGGTAAAAAAATGAAAAAGCTTAAACTGATACTGGACTGATATTATTATTGATTTTTTTCTTACTTGTTGTGCTTAATATGTTTCTTTTTGTCACACTTGCATACAGGTAATTTCTTTTTATATATAACATTTTATATTTTTATATGTGTATATTATATGTTGCGTCAGTAATCCATATCAATAAGATATGAAACTTTTAATACTCTAGATTACTATAAATTTAGGTCTTGCAACTTTTATACTTAAAGATAGGCACTAATGACATATAAAAATGAAGGAGATAGGAAGTGATCAGTAATGACATTTAAATTTGCTCATTATTTAATTTTTTCCAGTTGGTTGCTACTGATTTGAGAAGATTCCTTTTGGCATCTATACAGTACACTGTTCTGTTTATATAGATCTCTCATATTCCAGTTTGCACGGATTTTATACATTTTTATTCACGTCTCATTAATTTATTTCTATAGCATAAATTAGGTTCCTTAGTTTTAAAATATAGCGCGAGTCATCATATCTTAAATTTTTTTATTATTTCATAAAAAAAGTCTCTTTTTCCTCTTGATTTCTATTTCTACTTTATAAAATTTTATAACATGAGTCATAAACATTTTATGCATGTGTTAGATATCAGTATGCTTGTTACTGCATACACACACAATTTACACACACACTACATTTTACATGTGATTATATTTCTTGAGGTTAATTTTTAGTTATTGTTTCCTGTGTTGTGTAAGTGCTTTTTTTCACTGCGCTATGATCCGGAAATAGCCCAATGATTAAAGGTGTATGTTTCACTTTTGGCTAAGTGGATCGGCCGTTCACTTTCTCAAAAATGGAATATGTTGCTTACATGATACAAATCTTAAATACCTCACATTAATTTACAAGGCGTGCGCGCTCTCCTTTTTAAATGCATAATGAAGTATCTCTCATGCTATTTGATACTCCGTGCATGTTTTTTTCCACACTCCAGCTTACTATGGGCAGATAGTGAAGTTAGATGTTTGTCTTCATCAATTTTCTTTAATCTCATGTGCACATTTATTATGATTTCAGGTCTAACCTGGTACTACATACACACACATATTTACATTTGCACTTCATATGGTCTTGTTTTGTAATAATTTTATAACACTCACCTTGGTTAAATATGGTAATGATTCTGTGTGCTTGTATATTTTTTTTACATACTTTCTCAACATTAGTGTACATTTTCACAAATACATAGTTTTACACTATTTTAAAGTTTGCGTATTTCTGTTGCCTTGTCATTTTTTTTATTTTCGGATAGTTACAGAATTTTTTTTTACATAGTGTAATTCAATACAATATTTGCACATGCGTCTTAAATTTACATGCATGAGTTAATTTCTAGCTGGTATTTTTTACACATTTGTTAATTTTGTTTGTTTACGCGCGGTTGGTGACTCGTTGCTATTTTATTTATAACAGAAGGTGTTTCGTTATAACTGATATGATATTTGATAACGTTGAAAATCTTGTTTTTATAAAATTTATTCAAAGGCATAATGTGAGCTGTTATATACACTTTATATATATATATATATATATATATATATATATATTTAAGGCTATTCACATATAGTCATTAAACTGATTCTTTGGCATTTTCTCACATTTTAATATTTTTAATTAGTGAGTTAAAATCTCACAGGTGTCTTGTGACGGATACATACACTCATATATCATAAAGTATAAAGCTTGGTATTTTGCTATTCATTTTTTTCTCTTCCATTCGTTTACTTGGAACATGTTTGGCTTGGCATAACTTCTACATTTTAGCGTAAAGTTATGCAATCTGTCGAGCACTCGTACATTTTATGCACACTTCTTTTAACTTCATACAGTAATAACTCTGTTAGATACAACTTTAATTTAATTTTAACCCTTAGTTAACCATTTATTCAACTTCTTTTTTTTTCTCACAAGTAGTTCATTGAGTAATACACTCTGGCTGGTTTAGAGTTTAACCAGAGTTTTCACACACTACACGTAGTTCATTGACTTTTTTAAACCTTATTCATTACATTTTGGATGTTAGTGTTTTGGGTTATTACACACATACTGTCCGTATATTTTGTTAGCAAATGCATAAAAAAAGTTAGTTCATTGAGACATTGTTACATGTAGTTCATGTGAAATTGTACAATTTGTTCATGTGTTTAGTTACACGTTGTGTATGCTTGGGCACACACTTGTTTATGTGTTTTATTTCATGTAGTGCATGAGTTTGGGGTTCCTTTTTCCCCTCCCTTCACACACATACAGTTTTTTTTTCTTGTTATTTTTCTATCTTTTAAACTTTACACCATGTTTCGATATTAAAATGTTCTATTAGTTTTTTTTTTTTTTTAACAGGGTATTTTTTTGTTTATTTTATGTGTTTTCATAATGTCATAACGTATCAATGACACTATCACTTTGTATATGTACAACGATTGTAAAGTTACATGGAGTTGTCCGTCACATGACATATTAAACATTTATGACTACACAGACAGTTTGAATTATTTGACTTTTAACATGTAACATTTTTTAACACTTTCGTTAGATACTTCTTACTTGAAGGTGGCAGATCGAGTAAGGTATCTTACTACACTATATTAAATCGTAGACAATTTCTTAGTATATGGTTTTTAATATTTTTCACAGGAGTTAAATTTTAACAAATACACAGAAGGTTTATACATAATTCAGCAAAATTAAAACCTTTGCATTATTCTCATTTTTTTTTCTTCCTCGTAAATTTATTTACTGAGTTTGAGTCTCACTGGTTGTCGGGTGAGAATTGTTTTTTTTCACACTCATGTGTCATGATTCCAAGGAATTTGTTTTGGTGAACAACATTTCTTTTTGTATATTTTTCAAGGGACAGTTTATCTTTTGCTATAACACTCCTATTTTTGTTTGTTTAACTTAAAGGTATGGTTCCTGTCAATTTTGCACTGAGGCATTTTGAGCACATACTTTTTCAACGAATGCAGCAATATCTTATGAAATTTGCAGTTAAAAATTATATTAAACCCTTTGATAACGATTTTTTTTTTGTATATACGGTAATTTTTTCTCTTCTGTTACATTTTGCTGTTTGGTGCTTGGTGCATGTAGAGAATTTTTGTTCATAGTTAACACACATGGTAGTTCATAGTTTATGTTAGTTCATAGAAAATAACCCTTACACTAGTCCATTGCTTTGTCAATTCTTTGCGTGCATCAGGGACTAATTGTCACTATTCCTTTTTACATCTGTTCAAAAAATACTTCGACATTTTACTTCATTAACACACTTCTTTTGTTCATTGTTATTATTTTACACTTGAGGTCACTGTGACACATTTCTTCGGTTCATTGTTATAATTTTACACTTGAGGTCACTGTGAAACACTTCTTTGGTTCCTTGGAATAATCGCACACGTTTGTTCTTTGTTTTTATGTTCTATAACAAAATGTTTTTCACATTGAAGCAAGATTATTTATTTTTTATCACGTTTATTTACACGCATTCTTGTTTACACTGTCAGCTTTTCATTTTATTAAGTCACACATATTTTTTTTTAAAGGCTTGTTACACCTGTAGAGAATTTTTGTTCATAGTTAACACACATAGTAGTTCATAGTTTATGTTAGTTCATAGAAAATAACCCTTACATTAGTTCATTGCTTTGTCAATTCTTTGCGTGCATCAGGGACTAATTGTCACTATTCCTTTTTACATCTGTTCACAAAAAATACTTAGACATTTTGCTTCATTAACACACTTCTTTTGTTCATTGTTATTATTTTACACTTGAGGTCACTGTGACACATTTCTTCGGTTCATTGTTATAATTTTACACTTGAGGTCACTGTGAAACACTTCTTTGGTTCCTTGGAATAATCGCACACGTTTGTTCTTTGTTTTTTTTTTGTTCTATAACAAAATGTTTTTCACATTGAAGCAAGATTATTTATTTTTTTTTCACGTTTATTTACACGCATTCTTGTTTACACTGTCAGCTTTTCATTTTATTAAGTCACACATATTTTTTTTTTTTTTTTAAAGGCTTGTTGCACCTGTTAGGTATTTTACTGATGTTTATAATTTACAATGGTATTAAACTTAAAAGTTTGTCTTGTTGAACATTAGTGAATATTCTTTCAGTTTTTTTTTTCTTTTGTGCAATTTTACAGGCAGGTGCTCTATACAAAGGTTTCTACAAAGGTTACATACAATTGAAATCTGTTTGCCTTTTACTTAAGGATTATTTTAATTTAATGGGTAATAAAAAAGGGGTGTTGTTGCTGGCAACTTTACAGGATTACACTTTACTTTTTATTTATTTTTTTTCATTCAGTACCTTCCTTGGCTTCTCAAGGTAATTCACGTGATAAGGTAGTTTCCTTATTCACGATTTTCTAATCACTCAGTACACAGGTGTGCATTATATATTTTTTTTGTTTTGTTTTTGTTATGTTCATTGATAAATGCGGTTTAATACTGGTATATACCAGTCGTATCACCAAATGGCGTTATTTATGACTGCATTCACACACACAAACATACTTTTTGTGTCACTTGTTGTACAATGATTATTAAATTCCATTAAATTTAATGTGCATTTTTCTTACCATTTTTAAGGGGTACTTCCTTGGAAAGTTCTTACTGCCTCTTGTTTATACCTTATAGGAGTGCTATAGGTTTTAAAATTCACTTTACTTAAATTAGGTTCTCAGTAAAACACATTCAGTCCTTGTTTACTAGATAACATTATGGCAACTTTCAATTTTCAACAAATAATTTAACCCCATCTCCCTCTCCTTTTACTAGTTACACTACTTAAAAAAAAAAAAAATTGATGTCACATATAGTGCCTGAAAATGTACAATATTTTTTATATTTACTAAATCATGTAATGTTTTGTCCTTATATACAGTTCATGTCTCAAAATAATTTTATAAATTGGAGTATGACCAACTTTTATAGCAATTGTGGAAATTGCTCATGCTTGGAGTGATAGTTCAAACAATTTTACATTAAAATCTTCTGGAACTTATATAAAAAAATAAATGTGTGCACACCTTAAAAAAATTTAAAGAAAACAGATATCCAGAAGTTTTAAACTGCAGTTCATAATTCTTTTTTCAATATATTTTTATTTTTACAAGTCTTTGGTACCAACTTGCTTTGTCATGCTTATAGGCATGCTTTTTATATGAGACATGATTTATTTGTTCTTTACATATTTAGTATTTCTGTATATGTTTATAAACTGTTGGTCACCTGGTTCCCACAACAAAATATTACATTTTTACATATTTCTTTATGTGTAATGTATTTGAGAGAAGACATGGGGTCAATTTTTTTTTCTCTCGCGGTTCACTTCGTTCTTTTTCGGCTGTTGGGGAGATATATGTGAAGGCGCCTCCCTTCACATATAAATATTAATACCTTTCTCCTTTCCCCCTTTAAAATTACATTTTTCGAATTCTTTAAATTTAATTATCTGTTTGCTTTCGGATTCAATCTGTTTTTAGCGCTCCTTTCCCTTCTTAAATTCAGCAATCATTTTTCTGTATCTGTAAGATTTTAACCGCAGCGCACTGCATTTAAAAGAAAAGAAATAATTTCCTCTTCTCGCCTAGCAACTGGATTCTAATTTTCATCCTTCTGCCTTAGTTTTGATGATATGCAGAAATTAGTCAGACATATTACTTCTACATTTTTAGCCGTTGGTCCAGATATAAGAGATATTAGTCATTTCAGTTATTAACCCTGTCTTTATTGTACTTTAGTTTATTAACATGCCCTTTCCGCCACTTCAATCCCATGAGAACTGTGGCAAACCACTATAGAATGTTCTTTTGCGATTTATGTGCTATAATTCCTAAGTAATCATTTGGCGTTAAATATTTCTTATTACTCTTTTACTTCCCCCATTCAATTTCAATTATCATACTTTGACCACATGCCTTCCTCTCTGTAATTTCGCCATATAGGATATGTATTTGACGAAATTGTGTATGTACTCCTGCCAATACTCGAGCATTTCGAGAAAATGTAATTGTGACACTTCCTTCTGAACTCGCATGCTCTGAGCATAAGAATGTAACGAGACTCTCTCTCCAACGCCCGGCTCCGGCCGAGGGCTCGCCTTGCAAAAAAAAATCCAGAACCTGGTGTCCGATTTGGTCAATAAAGAAATATTAAAAAGCAGAAAAACCAACGTTTAAAATGCACAAAAAATATATGAAAAGCAGCAAACAGCTGTTTCGAATCTACTAGCGAGATTCTTCTTCAGTGCAAAAGGAACAGCGTGCTAGAAAAAGCAAGGCTGAGCAAAATCATAGACAGAGACGCGCTGGCTTTTATACCCTATGCGGGTGGCGAAGGCGCCGAAACAACCAATGAGAGAGAAGCAGTGGAAACGACTGGGTGGACAAGTAGCGACATCTACCGGAGAAGTAGAGAAAAGAAACCAAAAAAGGGGAATTAAATTAACGCTTTCCAAATACTTGGAAAATCTGGAGTACTAGATAAGTCATTGACTAAAGAGTGAGAATTTTTAATGATATGGTAAGCTCCCCAAAAATCAAGATCAGGGTTAGAAGAGCATTTTTGGATAATGATGGCAACATTCAGCTTGTCCCTATCTGCAATTATGGATTAATTCGTTCTGTTAATATTGTTTCACATCGTTATCAACTCTTACAGCCATCGGAATAATTCAATACAAATGTACAGAAATCCCAAAGCTTCTGTATAGGTTCTCTCGGCTCCATAATGGCCTGCGGTCGGTGAATCATGGTAATTCTTCAAGACTTCTTTCCGTTCTTGAACAGGAACAACCAATTGTGCTTCATCTGAATTTGATTCTGGAGAGTAACGATATAACACTCCTTGGTTTAAGAGGTAACCACGTTCAGCACAATTAGCAAAATCTGTATTCTTTTCTTTAGATTCAAATGCTACGATAATTTTCTTTAAATCTTCATCCTTTAATTGCTCTTCTCGGATATCTTTGGGAGATCTAATAGGGATATCAATCGAATTTGTGCAAATTTCACAAGAAGGTTCTTCATGACAGCAAAAAGGCCGAGACAACATATCAGCAACAACGTTTGCTTTTCCAGGAATATATTCAATCTTGAGGTTGAAAGATTGTAACTGCAAAACCCATCGGGCTAGTCTGCCTGACGGCGACTTTAAACTCATCAGCCATTTTAGGGGCTGATGATCGGAGGCAACTGTTATTTCATGTCCTTCAATATAGCCACGGAATTTATTTAAAGCCCAAATGACAGGAAGTGCTTCGCGCTCGGTGGTAGAATAGTTTCTTTCTGGTGCAGTTAACAAACGACTTTTATATTTTATTGGATGCTCTTCTTCTCCCTGACCCTGTAGGAGGACAGCACCTAGAGCCTATTCACTGGCATCTGTACGAAAAAGATAGGGCTTGGTCGGATCATTTTGTTTTAGCACTGGAGGATTGATTAATGAACGTTTCAATGTTTCGAAAGCGCTTTGTTCTGCTTCTTCCCACTTCCAAGTAGCATTTTTCTTCGTAAGATTACTTAGAGGTTTAGTTATATCTGAAAATTTGGGAATAAAACGTCTGTACCAGGAGCAGGACTGAAAAACAAGATTGAACTTGTTTTACAGACTTAGGAGCAGGCATTTGTTGAATTGCAGCGGTTTTTCCAGGATCAACTTCGATTCCAGAGCTTGTTATCCAATGTCCTAAATATTTAACACGGGGGCAAGCAAAATTGCATTTTTCACGATTAACATACAATTTGAATTCTGATAGTTTATTAAAAACTGCTTCTAAGTCAGACAAATGTTTCTCAAAACTTTCCGACAAAATTATAATATCATCTAAATAAGACAATATAAAGATATCTTTGAGGGACTTTCTAAAGTTATCTATTAAGCTTTGAAAGGTTTCTGGGGCATTTTCCAATCCGAAAGGCATTCTAATGTACCGAAACGCTCCGAATGGACAAATAAATGCAGTTTTGTCTCTATCAGCAGCCTTTACTTCGATTTGGTGGTATCCAAATTTCAGATCAATAGTGTTCATATAAGGTGTATGTTTGGCTTCATGGAGCAAATCATCTATTCGCAGTAATAAGTAATTATCTGTCTTTGTGATGGCATTCAATTTTCGATAATCGATGCTAAGGCGAATTTTTCATTTGGTTTTGGGACCAATACTACTGGAGAGGCTTAAGGAGACTCGCAATCTTCTATTATACCTTTAGAGATTAATTCATCTAATTCTTTACGCAAAATTTCCTTTCTCGCAGGTGACATGCGGTAAGGGGGTACTGCTACAGGAGGATGTGATCCAGTATCAATATAATGTTTAACTTTAGGTGTAGCCTCTTCCCCTAGTTGGAAGCTACTAGTAAATTTTTCAAGCAGTTCATTCAACCTAACTTGTTGCTCTGAAGAGAGATGTCTACCTTCATCTTCTCTAAGAAAAACGGTGTCTAATTCAACGGATTTTATCGCTAATTCACTGGGAGGTCTATATGTATCTTCATCGAATCTATACTTCCACCTACATCTATCAGCGAAGAACCAGTCTTGATTTACTACATCCAAAACAATTTTTGCTTTGCGTAAAAAATCGATTCCTAAAATTGTACGATTATTTCTGGCATTCGGCAGAGCATAAAGTGTTGTTTTAATGTCGCGACCTTCAATTTTAACATGAACTTCTGTTTTATAAACTTCGGTAGTGTTTTGTAGCCCATCCGCTAAGACTACGATCATTTGAGTTTTTTCAAATTTCACACCTTGGTCTTTTAATAAAGAATACAAAACTTCACCCGCAACGCAATGTGTTGCGCCAGTGTCAGCACAAGCTGTGCCAGAGAGACCATTTATGCTTATTTTTACCAATAATGTTGGTGATGCATATTACATGTACGAAATTCTAGTGATTGAAAGCGCACCGATACATTTTTCGGAGAACAGGTTGGACACTTGGATTTAATAACTCCCTGGTTTCACAACCATAGCAACTTAACATTGGTTGATTTAAATTCAAAGGATAATTAATTTTATTTCTCTTGGTCTCCTTTTGATTGCCAATTTTACCAAACTCATTTCTTTTAAAATCTAAAGGCGTTTTTTCAAAGCGATTAGAATTCCAGACCTCACTGATTTTATTTGATCTCTTTATTTCTACTTTGTGCGACCTCAAATTATCATATAAATCTAACTTTTCAGCAAATTCAACAGGATCTGTTAAATTCTCCCATTGGTCCAAATAATGTTCTTTGCAATCAGGGGAAAGCTTTTTCTTTATTTGGTCAGCAATATTTAATTCCGCTAATTCTTCAAAGGAATTTATATTTAATTCGGATAGCCATCCCTCAAAATAGCTTCTAATTTCAAAATAATATTCTTTCCAGCTAATATCGGTTCGCTTTGGATGCCGACTAAACAAAACTCTAAACCTTTCAGCAGTTAATTTGAACCTCTGTAACAATATATCTTTAATATAAGAATAATCCTCAAATTTTTCTTCCGGTTCACGCGCTATTAATTTACCGATTTCATTTGGAAGGACTCCAATTAAATACATAATCCACAGTTCTTTAGAAACCTTTAAAAGTTTCATTTTCCTCTCAAAAGTTATTATAAATAAATTCATATCATCCTTTTCAGGATTGAAATCGGGTAAAATCTTTTTCAAGTCAACGCGGATTGAAGATGTTTCTAGAGGGTTGCTTGTAGATGCAACAACATCTCTTGTTCCTGCTTCTAACCTGAGCTTCTGTAGCTCAAAATCTCTTTCTTCGACTAAACGCTTCTCTTCCTTAAAAGTCTTTCTTTCTTCTACGATAATTTCAAAAATTCCTTGTACAAAATCTATGTTATCTTTAAATGCCTCACTATTTACAATTTTATCACGTAATTCGAGGACTTTATCATCGCTACTTACTTCTACTTTTAATTATGAAGCTAATGTGATTAAATCAATTTTCTTACCCTTAGAAAGAAACGCCATCATTTGAACTAACTATGTTTTAGCTAACTTCAAACTTAATTCGTGTTACGAATAACTCTTAGCAAAATAATTTACTTTTACGTAATTTATAACATATACAGAACATAAATAACATAAAATATCTTTCAAAACTCAATATAATGACACCAACTATTTGCCCTTTTTTTTACACAATAATATCAATCAATTCTTATTATAATAATTAAAATGATGCCAAGCACTCATTTATAATAACTTCAATAATAAAATAGCTCAGTGCAACTATATAAATGTATAAAATAAAGCAAACGATTTTTATTTTTCAATAATAATTATTAGAATTATTTCTCTTATGAATATCTTCATTTAATTCAGATACTAAAAAACTTGAAGCTGCAGACGACTTTTCGTATTTCAATTCCAAGGAAAATATCATTCCGGTGAATAGAATAATTCCAAAATATTTCGATTCTGGGCGAATCAAATACAATTTTCAAAAATCCTCAGATTCCGGATGAATCAAAAGTACTTTTGTATAAATTTTTGTACTTTAGTATCTAAATTTTCTTATTAAAACAGTTTAACACAATTTAAAAATAATACTTATCTTCATATCTTGCTTCTATTCGGGCCCGACGTTGGGCAGCCACTTCTGTAACATATTATTCACAATCCGGGGTGGAAACTATTTTAGTTACAAAATAAAACTTGATAACTTTTCATCAACTAATAAGTTTAATATTTACATCGTATTTACATGTTATTATTTTCAAAATAACTCAGTTAATTTAAAATATCTGTTTAGCTCAGGTGCCTTGTCGGCAACAACTTTTGTAAACATTCTTCTCATCTCGTAAAGTCTAATTTACTCAGCTTGTCAGTTCTTTTGAAAGAAAAGAAAAAAAAAGAAAAGGAGAGAAAATATGATGGAGTGCGTATTGTTCGAGCGTTACAGATTTATTAAAACGTCTCTATAAAAAAAACTTGTTTTTTCAGGAGATTCTAGAGGAGTTCTAAGAAGATATTCTGAAAACGGGAAAAATACCTTTTCAGTATGTGAATCTTTTTTTTTTTTTTCATTAAAAAAGAGAAGATTAATCAAGTTCATAATTTTATTTTAAATAGGAAAATCTACCTTTTACCAACTACATGTTTTATATAAATTAATTTTTAATGTAAAATGTACCTTTTTATTTTCTTTGTAAATTAACTTTTAATCTTTCAACCTACTGAAAGCAATTTTATTCATTGTTTCACAACTTGACTTCATCGTTAGACTATATTTGGGAATGTTATGTATGAATAATTGAATAATGTGATAGTTAAATAAATTATAAGAATTTTAGATATTGAGTAATTTTAAATGCTGTTCTTAACACTAGAAAGACCAACAATTTTACTCAAATTTTAGAAAAATATTTCACACCAGAATTTTTATTTTAAATTATTAACCTATCCATTCAACTTTTTTTTTCTTTGTATCTTTTAAACTAGTTTTATATTAAAAAAATATCTGGTTCGCAGAGATATACTCATTTGGTAGCAGTCAAAATAACTGCTCGTGGGCTTTCTAGTGTTAGACGACATCCAGATTTTTAACATTTTCAAACAGTAAAATGTATTGAAACCTGAAAAATTTATGCGTTTGTAGAAAAAGTCTGAAAAAGTAATATATACGATCGTCAAATGGTTGAAAATAAAAGCTGGCAGTAAATATAGAGAATGAATTAAAACTCTACGAATTGAAAAATAATCACAATACAGTTTGTATTGTTTAAGAAAGTTTGCTAATTTGCAGTGTTCCTTCCTCGTTGTAATGTCTAAGATAGAAAAATATGTTTGAGGATAAGTTAAAAAAAATATTTGATTTCAACAGAGATTTAAACATTTTCAGGCGTGTACTTTTTTATATGAATATGCAAATCAGATGTAGACTCAGATGACTGGGTGATCACTTTTTCTAATGGATGCGTGACTTCGACCAACAAATGCAGGAAAAATTATGGAGGATAATGTTATTAGTGCAGAACTGCCCTGTCCACTCAAAGAACATTGAGGGTTTTTGGAAGTACAGTCGTGGAAAAAAAAAGTAAACACCCCCTACAACGTCTCGACAAATTATTGTAGACGAAAGTTACTGGTACCGAACGATTGGAAATAAAGTCTACTTTTAAATGACGTATATAAAATTTGCTTAGGGGGCCATCTACATATTAAAACGAATCCAAACTTAATTTTTTTCAATAGCAATACCCAATTTTAATGAGATATTTCAAATCTTTCGTTCAAACTATGCCCAGATAACAAATTTTAAGTCATTTGAATGATAAGTTTTTGAATTATAAACATTCATAATTTAGTGCTTCTAATATTAAATTACATTTTCATATTTTTATTTATAACTTCTGAAATTATGATCCTAATGTTCTAATTTTTTGTGTAGCAATAATACTAATGTACCCAAACATAAATACGTTGAATTTGCAATTTTTATAATTTTCTGATATGAATTATGAATTATGAAATTAATATTAAAAAAATTATGAATTGCAACCTACAATTTTTTTGATGGATTCAGATTTATTAAGTCCTGCTTTATGAAAATCCGAAATTTCACATTTTTCTACCAAGTAGTTTTCAAATTATGCTTAAAAAACGGCAAAATGATGTTTTAAGGGGCCGTCTATGATAGAAGTGACTAAATATTTTGAAATTCCTTACGCTATTCTGTAATCTAACAGGCTTAATAGACTGCTTAAGGTACCTTGATCAAGAAGGGAGCTCTCTCGGTCAACAATGGAATACCGAACTTCAATTTGGATACAGCCCTTAAAATACGCTCGTTTTAAAATAATTAATTTCTCGGAAACTTATGGTACGAATTGCGTACAAATTTGTTTTTAGACTAATTGAAGGGTGTAGAGTTCATTTATGTTGTCAGAATTGTGTACTGCCATTAAAAAAAAAACAAAGTTATGATTCGTTTTAATATGTAGATGGCTTCCTAAGCAAATTTTATATACATCACTTAAAAGTAGACTTTATTTGCAATCGTTCGGTACCAGTAACTTTCTTCTACGATAATTTGTTGAGGAGTTAGTAGGGGGTGTTTACTTTTTTTTCCACGACTGCACATGTGGATTTTATGGTACGCGACGTACGGATCAAGGCATAATTAAGGTTCAAAAACAAAACTACGGAAAGTTTCCAGGTAAGGGGTTCGTCGTGGAACAATATAAATATGATCAGCAGGCATACATCCTTTAGTTGAATAAAAAACAACTTCATTACATTGGGATAGAGTCAAAGCAAAAACAAATGCAAACTGATTCCGGAAGGCCAATTTTACACAAACAAAACTAATGCTCAGCGTGAGGAATTGGATGACCACTTCCTGTCTGAATATTGAATTGCTCTGAGTCAACACATTGAAAAAAGGAACAGATGTTCACTGAAGAATAACTGACATCGACAAAGGCATCAGTACAAGCAACTTGGAGCTTACAAGACATTTTCAAATACGCAAAAAGTTATCCTTGTGCTCATCGCTCCAAGAATGATCAAGTAAAGCCAAGAACCGACATGCGGAAGAATACGACGGAATTGGACAGCGGAACGGCAAATTGACCCCATATTTGCCGCGTACAAATGCGAAAACGCAGCGGAATTGTAGTTAAACATGTTTCAACTTTTTCCGTTTTCCGCGACGGCATCTGTAGAAATCAGACATGCGCAGTAGTTAACGCGGAAGCGCCAGCGAAAAACGCAAGTGCGATTAGCCGGAAATTTGGCGTAGCGGAAAATTTGCCGCTGCAGATTTCCGTCGTATTTTTCCGCATTAATTTCCAACGTATATTTCCGCCGGATTCCCGGCTTAAGTGCATAGACGACAGAGAACGCAATGCCCTTCATATTTTGACATCATATGGGGTTGCAAATGCCATCAGTGTCTTGCTCAAATACGTCATAATAATTATTATTGTTAGAGATGATAACACTAGTTGATAGTGAAGTTTATAAATTATATTGTATGTTTATGTTTTACATTGCATGCTTTTGACAAAAAAATGAAACTTGTAAAAATTAAACTAATACAAATGTGGCTGTGTAATTCGTTTATGTTTTCTATGTTTTGTTTAAATCTTGCCAAAATTTTTTTAACAGAATTATTAATTGTAATTATAACGGCTTTACCGTTATATATTCAGTATTCCTCCTTTCCCCTCAAAAAATCAACTTTTAACCTTACTGGTTTATTATAAATTGTCATTATTCTTCCCCCCCCTCAAATAAAATATTTAGTTTAAATTTGACAGTTTATACTTAATTTCTTATGGCTATAGTCATTCTCTCCCCCCCCCCCTCTCACTACTGTAAGTTTCACTTTTAATTTTTAAAGTTCTTTTTAAATGCAGACATCATTTTATCTCGGTTCCTTTTTCTGTCTTTCAAATTCACACGGACAGAAAAAGATCTTAACCGCAGCTATTTTCCCTTGACATGAAATAGAAAAATAAAATACAAATGAATGTCTTTTCGCTTTGCAGCCGACGATATCTAATGCATATTTTCCCAGCCTCTGGGCTTGCATTAGTATTCAATTCTCACCCTTGTACTTTGTCGGATACAAACCATATGCCCATTGCCGACTAATTTGCAGCTGTAGTTAGATCTGTAACGTGCATATAAAAATCACGTGTTCCTATTCCTTTAAGCCTCCCTGCTTACCGCTGGAATGTTATTTAGTGTAACCCTAAAGGGGCCCGCCATGGCATAGTTTTTAACTCAATGTAAAACTCCATGATTGTTTTGTCTATCCAATTGGTTTTACGCCAAACATCATACATATGGTTGACTAATGTTCGCCAATCTGTAAGTGTTGGTAACAAAATCTCAGGCACTCTTGCTCCTGACGTTGAGCCATGTAAACCAAAATCAAGCCCCACTGTGGGGCGTCTGCCCATTCGGCAGTTATTGAAACTCTCCCCGTACTTCTGTATTTTCACGGCCCCTTCCTTAAAAGTTCTTTACAATAAATGTAAGTCTCCTAAAGTATTGTGTTGGAGTTTCTTTTATTCATTCATGAATCTGGGAATTCAATTCTCCATTACATAAATTGATGCCGTTTGCCCAGGTCTCCAACAATTAAAAAAAAACAAAAACAAAAAACAAAAAAAAAAAAAACGGGGAGAAGTTTTATTTCGTTTCACCCTTTTTATGAGCGACGTGAGCGACCTATGACAGATTTTCTTTCCCACTGGAGTTCCGGCTTCCTCATCCGACTTCGAGCACTCATTCTCCGGCGTCATCTTTTCGGGACTTTCCCTTCCCTGCACTCGATGCCCTGATGGACTATTGTGCCTTCGTTGCCGGCGATCCCTCAACATCTCTCTGTGATTCTACTGTCTCAGATACGATCTACTTCGAAGGTGACTACCCCCCATCCTTTGCTGACTTTCCCTGATTCAATATTCTGTTGTTTCTCCAAAGCCTGACTCAAGGATGTTTAAACTTCTATCGTGTATTCGTCAATAAAGTCGAGAAACCTTCTCCGATAGCGGTGCGCTTCGTTCAAAAAAAGGAGACATCTGAACTGTCAACTGCTATGTCGGTCCTGTGATGTGTGTTCACCTGAAAATAACCACCCCCGCTCCTAAAAAAAGGTGATTTTCACCTGTTTGTGTGCTTTCTGCTCTTCAGTGATGTGACCGCTTTGTGAAATATTTTTGTTTTATGTGCTCTGAAGGAATCATCTGCTCCACCAGCACTTGTAAAAAGTGTGTTGTGACTGTGTGTGCACACTCTGATTTTAAGTCGTTTTAAAAAGTGTCATCGGAACGTTCACCTGCTCCAGATATTTTCTAAAAAAAATTTCTTTTTAAATAAGCCACAAATCTTCCTTATAGATAAGTTTGTGAAATTTTCTACGTGAATTTATTGTGTGCCGTTCCCAAGTTGAGTGATAAGGTGCTTCAATTTTACGAAACATACAGAAATCTTCAAAACCTCAAAAAAAAATTCTTCAAATGCTTTTTAACAGCACTTATGGAGTACGAAAACAGAACCTTATTTATATTTTCCCTTGCTTTCAATTTTTTTTTCTTTCCGTTTCAATTTGTCACTGAAACCATATTAATTCTATTTTTCAAAAAAAAGTGTTGATTTTTCGGTTCGCTCTGTTTTCGTGCTCAAAGATAAGGCTGTATGCTATCTACAAAATGTGACATAATGGATTTTATTACGTTTACAGTGAAAGAGAAAATTTTGTCACGTTATTTCAAAAACAAAAAGAGTTCATAAAGCCACAAACACTTTGCATGTAAGTATGAACAGGGAATGCTTTTATATTAAATTATTTACTCTAAATTGTTATAGCCTTTTTTTCTTTCTTTTCAATCTCAGTAGATTATCAGTTTCTATTCATGTTATGGTTCCCTATTCATACTTGTACTTTTACCATTTGTATTTTCATAAGTTTGTTGATTTGTCAGCTTGAACGGAGAAATCACTTCTGAACTAATTTTTTTTATAATATTTTTAACAGTGATAGCATATTTGTTCCTTATTATCTCCTTCCAAGCTGCGTTTGTTTGTTTGTTTTTTTAAGTACTTTTTGCAGTTAAAATGATAAAATTATTATACTTTTATTAATATTTCACTTATGATGTTTTTATGGTTAAATCATGACATACTTCTCATATTTTGTTTCTTCCGTGAATTTCCATAAACATGCTATGTTTCCTTTTTTCGTAAAAATGACTTTTATGCATTTAAAAATCTATAATTTAACCCTTTAACCCCACTGGCATATTTTGAATGTACACTTATTCTGCCGATAGGCAACAAAAAATTTCTCTGCACCAAGTTTTGCAGTATTTCATATTTTTATATAAATATGTGCATATTTCGCTCAAAACGTTTGCACATTTTCACTTGTGTGTGACATTTGCACAATTATTCTTAGAATATGTTGCTCCACTCTAACCTTGTTTCCTTTTTTCTGTATTCTAAACCAGAATTACAATTTAATTATCTGTTTTTTTTTTTTTTTTTAATTTCGGAAACTTTAATCCAACTGGATGTTGACAGAAATTTAACTTACAGAAATCTTGTGATTGATACACTCATTTTTTTCACTTCCCCCCCCCCTTCCTTTTTTCTTTTGTGTATAATTTATTTATGCAACTTATTGTGTTTTATTTTATGTGCATGCATTTCTTTCTGATAACTAGAGTTTTTGCATACTTACACCTTTTTGAAATACTCGTATTATTTATTTTGCTTTATTTGTTGCTCTCTCAAAAAAAAAAAAAAAAAAAAAAAAAAAAAAAAAAAAAAATCCTCCTTTTGTTTTTCCATTTTGGCTGTCAAAAAAAAAAAAAAAGTAAACAACAGAAATTAAATAAATCGAGATAAAAAAAGGTTTTGGAGATAACAGACACTTCACCAGTTTATTTTTATAATGGCAGCATATGATGAAAATTCTGTTAGTGATTTTAATCACCCCATTTCTGTATCTCCATGGGTAGATTATTTCGAGGAGATATTATTAAGATATTCGGATTCCATTAATATAGAAGCCACATCTATTCAAAATTCACTTAAGACCTAAAATGCTGCATCCATGTCTGAAAATATTATAGATTTCCTTCAGATCATTAAATTCAATTTTCATGTGCTTAAACTAAACTTTAATGTTCTAAAGGATGATTATTCCAAATTAAAACAGGACAAAGATAATTTATTTCTTGTAAATCAGAAACTTGTAGAGAGATTACATGAAATCACAGGCCAACAGAAAGGTAAGACGAAGCGTACTAAATGTAGTAAGACTATGGGTGATCATGTGGTAGATGTCAACAACAAACTCCCTCCATCTGCCCTACATAAATCAACTCAAACTGTCCCCTCTTATATGTGTAAACAAGAAAAGTTACCACAACTCTAAAATGATAAAAAAAGACACATATCTTAGTTCCGACCTGCACACTCAAGGTAAGCACAATGAAAAATTTACAGATATCAGCGATTCCTCTCTAAAGTCCTTAGCCCCTGCTAAACTTAATGTAACTAAACCTATTCGTGTCATTATTTTTAAACTCCCTGAGAATTTAAGTATTCCTGATATCTTGTTTGGTATTTCAGATTTAATCCATATACCTGAACCTGATTTACACTTTGTTAAAAAGTACAAACTCCTACATATCAAGTCCTTTAATTGGATCTTTGAGCTTGCACCACAGGATGCTAGGCAATTATTAATGCATAGGGAAATTATCATACCATCAAAACCGTACCCTGTTAAACCATATATAAATGTTAGACGTTGTTTTAAGTGTCAAGTATACAATGATCATCTTGCAATTTCGTGTTATAATGACATTAGATGCTCTGTGTGTGCCTTGCCACACATTGACCCTCAGTGTAGAAATCCTCCAAAATGCATTAATTGCATTAGAAATAAGGATAGCAACAACACCAACTTTGACATTTTCCACAGTGCTTTTGCACCTTATTGTCCATCATTAAAAAATTCACCAAGCAAATGCGAGAAAAAGTATACAACTGCAATACATTCCCATAAACATCTCATACAGCTTCCTTTTTAGGAAACAAACAAAAAAAACAAACAATGTAACATACATTTTACATTTTTCGTTTTTATTTAACACACATTACTGTGAAGGAGTTACTATCAACAGCATTCCTTTTAAAGTTTTTATTTATTTTCTTATACATTTACATACATATGTCAGTTTTCGACAGCATTATTCATACTGATTTGAAGTTTGAAGTTAGCTTATTTTTTTTCCAAGATTTTTTTTATAAACACAAGTGTACTGGGAGTTGCTTTTTCATTTGATTATTTAGCCGGCAAATAGTTAAATGAATGTCGAATTGGAACAAAAGTGAAATCATTCCTGATACGCGTTGCCAGACTATATGTTTTTCACTTTTTGGAAGATTTTGCTGAAAGAGTACACATTAATTCAACTTTAAACATCCATCATTACACTAGTTACATTTTTAGATTTATTTTTAGAAATTTGGATATAATTTCACTTGTTAATCTTAGTTTGGTTTATTCGGTTACATTTTATCACACAAGTAGCATTTCCTGGTTACATTTTATCCTTTTCCACTTTCCTTTACTTAAAAGCACAATTTGTTTTAATTTGTTTGTTTTAACTGTAGACGAAGCATTTTTGTACTTGTGATACAATGCTCTTGGTTCCATATGTACACACTGAGTTTGTGTTCATAGTTCATACAACTGAGTTCATAGGTTACACAACTGAGTTCATAGTTCACTGAGTTCATAGTTCATTGAGTTCATAGAAAATAACAGTTTACACGAGTTCATAGCATTGTCAATTCTTTGTGTACTTCAGGGACCAATTGCACTATCATTTTTCTTTCATGACAATACTTAGTTCATAGAATTTTTTTCCTTACACATATTAGTTCATGGTTTGTTTTATTTCTTGTGATTTGTTTTGCAGATTAGTTCATACCAATTTTTGTTTTGGTAGACACGTTAGTTCATTGGAATATATCTTTTTTTTGTTAGACACATGAGTTCATAGTATGTTTCATTTTTTTTTTACACACATTTGAGTTCATCGTATTACTTTTACACTTTAAGTCAGTGAAATACTTGCTCACACTTTGTTCACTGAGATACTTAGATTGCTGTATTCACAAACATACATCTAAGTCGTTGAAATTTTCCCTTTTTTCACTGACATACACTGTTTCAGTTCATTGTGAAATACTTTTTCTTTGCTTCGTTCATTGAAATACACATTTTTCTTTGGTTCATAGAGATACACTTACAATTTAGTTCATTGATATTACAACTTAGTTCATTGTTATTACAATTGAGTTCATTGCTATTTTGTTTGGTTAAAAAAAAAAAAAAAAAAAAAAAAAAAAACATTATACACAATTGAAAATATTTTGTTTCTAGGTTTCAACGTTACACATTAGGATATTTCTTTTTTTTTGTTCGCATTATACCAGGAACTACTTTTGACCTCACATGATATGCACAAATTAAACATTTATTAAAAAGTTAAGTTTTAACAGATTCTTAATTTTTCCTTTATTATTATATTTCTTTTAGGCCATGACATTTCATGTCACCATCACTTTGTTTCACAACAAAGAATGCCCAGTTTACAGGATGCTACCCCTTCACATGCATTTTCTTTAAATTTCAAACTTATGATGTTTTTATTGTTTTCATCACACTTGTTTTGGTTTTCTACATGGACATAATTACACGTTTTCTTTTAAATTTGGAGATTAAATAAAATCTCTGGTTAAGCTTCACTTAGACAATAAACACGTCTAAGATATTATGTCATTCTTCTAATAACATAACTTCACAATAACAAAAAAAAATGTTGTTTATAGCATTAGTAACCTAGTGCAGTTACACTAAATGTTTCAAACATTATCTAAGGTTATACAATTCACATATAGTTCATATCCTGCTCGAAACATTGCAAGGAATACAAAGTTAGAAGTTACTTTAAAAAAATTGTGGTTGTTATACTTACCCGATCATGTCACCAGTCTCTCCACACACTCGGATTGTCCTTTACCTTTGATATGTGAGATAGTTATCTCAGTTTTTTTTATTATTTTTAATTTATCCCCTCGGAAGTTTTGTTCCCGTTCAAAATTTTTGCCCTAAGGGTCGAAACTTCATTGTGTAGAGAGACAAAACCGTCGAATTGTTGTTTCAATTCAATAAACATAACTTTTTATATGATACATTGACGCATGCTCCTTTGAAGATCAATGTGATCTTTGGGGAGCAGGGACCTATGTGTCACTTGATGTATGGGTCTCATAACTCCCTCCCCCCCTAGGGCTGATGTTCTAAACTGACGCCATCACACTTGTTTCTAAACAAGAATAAGAGCTACACCCATTCATAGGCATGCTATATGCATCCCGTTCTTTAGTAGTCCTGTGCGATGTGCACGAAAACCAATTTTCTACATTTTATATTTTTTTATATTACTTCATTTAGCTTTTATTCACAGACATGCATATGTCATTTATTTTCTATTTCATTTTAAAGTCGTTTCTGTGTCTTTTGTTGCTTGCACTTATATTATATTATTTTTATTTTGAGAAGATATTATAACAAGTTACTAAAAAAAATATTTACTTCTCTTATTTTGGTCATGAAAAATGCTGGTACCAGCCTCTTAATCAAATACTAAAAAGCTATTTAAAAAGGATCCTGTTAAATAAAAAAAAAATATTATTTGCACTTTCTTGGTGACTGTAAAGACTAATGAATACCAAGAAAAGAATAAAAAAAAAAGGCGCCATTTATCATCACCTGAAAAGTTTTGCTTTATGCAAACATTTAAAGAATTGCAAGCACACAGTTAATTTTATATATATATATATATATATGGAGACTTAGCATTGTATTATGTTATATCTGTTTTACATACTTATATGTATGGGGTAGACAAAATAATCGTCAATTTAAAAAAAAACTGTTCTACAAGTTTCACGGTTTTTTTTTTTTCTGGTGGTAATGGGTGATATATATAACGGCTTTACCGTTATATATTCAGTATTCATCCTTTCCCCTCAAAAAATCAACTTTTAACCTTACTGGTTTATTATAAATTGTCATTATTCTCCCCCCCCCTCAAATAAAATATTTAGTTTAAATTTGACAGTTTATACTTAATTTCTTATGGCTATAGTCATTCTATCCCCCCCCCCCTCTCACTACGGTAAGTTTCACTTTTAATTTTTAAAGTTCTTTTTAAATGCAGACATCATTTTATCTCGGTTCCTTTTTCTGTCTTTCAAATTCACACGGACAGAAAAAAGATCTTAACCGCAGCTATTTTCCCTTGACATGAAATAGAAAAATAAAATACAAATGAATGTCTTTTCGCTTTGCAGCCGACGATATCTAATGCATATTTTCCCAGCCTCTGGGCTTGCATTAGTATTCAATTCTCACCCTTGTACTTTGTAGGATACAAACCATATGCCCATTGCTGACTAATTTGCAGCTGTAGTTAGATCTGTAACGTGCATATAAAAATCACGTGTTCCTATTCCTTTAAGCCTCCCTGCTTACCGCTGGAATGTTATTTAGTGTAACCCTAAAGGGGCCCGCCATGGCATAGTTTTTAACTCAATGTAAAACTCCATGATTGTTTTGTCTATCCAATTTGTTTTACGCCAAACATCATACATATGGTTGACTAATGTTCGCCAATCTGTAAGTGTTGGTAACAAAATCTCAGGCACTCTTGCTCCTGACGTTGAGCCATGTAAACCGAAATCAAGCCCCGCTGTGGGGCGTCTGCCCATTCGGCAGTTATTGAAACTCTCCCCGTACTTCTGTATTTTCACGGCCCCTTCCTTAAAAGTTCTTTACAATAAATGTAAGTCTCCTAAAGTATTGTGTTGGAGTTTCTTTTATTCATTCATGAATCTGGGAATTCAATTCTCCATTACAGTAATAATTTTCTTATTATATTTATATTAAGGAATGATTACAATGACTCATTATCACAAGTAATAACTAAGCATGATTTAAAAAAACGGTATTGTATTGAAAATATTTAATATGTTTGGTCTGTGTTTAACCCCTTAACGGTCGCATTAAATTACGGTTTAACAATTCAAATTGCTTATTGGCACCACTCTTTTGAAAAATAAATATTCATCTTATTTAATGGCAGGTAAAATGATACCATAATAAAAGCGAATTACAGTATTTTATAAAACTGGTGGAACCAAACAATCTGAATAAAAGACACAGCCCGTGAATATCACGGGATCGAAAATTAAGGTGTTAAATCATTAGGCAAGCAGGGAAGATATTGTTGTTCTTTTATTTTTAGTTGTAACGTATTAATGTATAATAAAGTCACATCTGAATCTATATTCATTTGCAGTTATTATTCCAGTACATCGTTTAAACACAAACAATGAGTTAAACTTGAATACAGTTAAATTTTATATTAAATATGCATTAAAGACATAATCTTCGACTGTAAACTTATAAATTAAAGCTCTAAAGTTCATTTAGACTATTAGATGTGTAAATAACTTCATTTCCCATAACATTACATGGATTGCATTTAATTCGTGATACCACAATACACGGTTTTTGGTCAGTCCCTTGAAACGCCCTTTAATCGGGTTCGACAGTGTTATTGTATGTTTAAACGTGACACCGAAATTCTCAAGAGTAAGAATTCAGTTTTTTTTTAAATTCAAATATTCGCAGTTTTCTAGAATTCTTTGGGGTATACATTGTTATTAGGAGTTGTATTGGATGCATGCGTCGAAAATTATTTTTATCAGAAATAAAACAATATAATAATAAGAAAGAAAAATCATGCGTCTATCATAGTTTATGTAGCACGTTCCAACACATTTCAGAATTTTATTATAAAAAGTTTATGGTTCATTAAGGTGAAAGATGATGTCCAAATAAACAGTTTAAAAAAAAAAACAAAAAAAAACGCATTTGAAAACTTAATTTTTGCTATTAAGATCAATAGCCAAAAAAATATTCCTTTTATTTGTCTGCAGCCCTGTATATGATCTATAGATCTTTACGTATACTAAATAAGGTGATAAAAGTTAGTTCTGTTAAACGAAAATCACAGTTGAGAATTTCAATTCAACAGTTTCCGTGAATAAACGAAAATGTTGTTGAGAAATTTTGTGAAGACCTGTATATGAACTAAAGAATTTATGTGTACCAAGTAATATTTTAAAAATGTAGTTCAACTTAAAACGCATAACGCGTTTGAAAAAAAGAAATTTTGCTATTACCATCAAAAATCGGAGAAATACTAATTTTTTGCGCAGCCCTGTATATAAGTTATAGATTACTATGTTGAGACTACATAGTAGGCTAAAACTTAGTTCAGTTATAGCACAGTCAAAAATTTCCATTGAGCAATTTACGTGAATACACAGAAATATTCTTTAGACTTTTTGATCAGCTAGGTATACGATCCATGTAATTTATACACACCAAGTTACGGTTAAAATAAAATTCTCCAATTTCAAAACCGTAGAAAACAGAAAACGTAATTCCAGCAATTATTTTTTGTAGGTTTCAATAGTTCAATTAATTTTTTGTTACCAAATATTTTATGCATCCCTGTAACTGAACAATAAATTTAATGTACACCGTATTCCACAGAAAGCGCCGTGCAGTACACGTCACTGACATGGTTAAAATACGGTATGTATATAACAGTATAATACCCTTCAAATACACTGGAAACTATTTTTCCCTGTAGACCGTAATGTAACGGAATTCTTTTCAAAGTAAATGAACCGTAAATGCATTACACTTTATTTTCAATAAGGAACATACCACACTGATACCCGGTATCATCTTTGAATTTCGTGGCGATGGAGCCATACCTAAGGAAGACCTAAGTTGTCAATGGTGATTATACTAGACAGGAGTGTAAGTCCGCGACAATAAATAGTTCTGTACTGAATATGAAAGAAATGGCATATTAAATCTCTTTTTTTTTTCTTAATTTTCACAGGAAAAATGATTGACTCATTAATCGAAATCGATTGAGCTTCGCATATATTCATTTTTATGATAAATATCTAATAATAATCAAGGAAATGTATTTATTCGCGAGAAAGGTTTTTGGCGAGTACTTGGCGCGGTGCTCGCAAATAACTAGCAACCTTAGACCCCCAACAGAGCTGTGCGGGGTGATGGTCAATAGATATTGCCTCTTCTTATCATCAGAGATTGTAGATTTTTGATGTCCAATCAAAAGTTTCTTTTTTTAAGCTATTACTTTTAGAGAAAAATTTTCGGTGGATTCGAATTTTTCGGAAAATTTCACCCCAAGTACATACCCAACATATGGATGAAACATTTAAAATAACAAAGAAAATTTTCTTTTGCAAATTAAAACGAATAAAAGAAGCTCTTTATTGTAAGGCTGTTCTCAAAAAAATTATCTTTCCCCGCTCAAGAACCGGAAACTTTATATTTTAAGGCTCTTTTTTAAATGTAAAAACAGGATACTTGCAGGCATGATATTTGAAGGGATTTGAAATCTAACAGTTTTTCTTAGTTTCCGGTAAATTAAATACAAGCAATTGTTGTCTAAGAATGGATTTTTATTTATTTATCTAATTTACAGGACAATCGCATTGGATAGAAAATTTTGGTGGATTAGACAATTTCACCTCAAATAAATATGAAGCATATGGAAAGAATATGTAAAATAACAAGAATTTTCCTTTTGTCTGAATTAAAACAAATCTTTTTTTTTTTTTTTTTTTTTTTATGCGGACAGAAGTTTAAACTATTCTTATTTTACTTAGAATTGATCAGAAGTTAAATTAATTTGTCTTTTAAACAATGATATAAATTCAATATTTTAACAGTATTTTAGACACAAAAACAAGAAAAAATTCACCAGTTATTCATAATGCATACTATATTTTTATACATAAATGTAAGTTAATTTGATTGTAAGTTAAATTATAATTTAATTTGACATAAATCAATTAATTGGAAACGAAATTGCAAAATATCTAAATATATTGGATTAGTTTAAAACAATTTCTTCAATGCTACTAAAAATGTGCATTTGTTTGTAAACATTGTGAGAAAAAAAATTGTGAGTAAAGTGTTGTACGAACATTGTGAGATGGTCCGTATGTGTGTTTTCTTCTATTTTAATAGATTAGTTTGAAAAAAGTGATATTATAATAATTTTTAGGATGAAATTTATATTGAATATGAAACTCGAATAAAATTTGTAAGGATATAATTAGATTATTTTCAATTTTTTCTTTTGTTTTAAACATAAAAATTTAATGCTAAATAATAAGAATTTTATCTTTATTTAAAATGTTTACATATATATCAATAACATTTTTATTCGGCTTCATAATAAAACACTGCACAGCTTTTGAATTTTAGCATTCATTACTATGAGTTTATTACACCGGTAGATTTATTTATTGTTATTATTGTAATGAAAGCTTTCAAATCTGGGACTAAATAATAATTGAGTTAGAAAAGGAAAGCTAAAAATATTAATTCCTGTTTTCTTTTATGATTTCTCGAAGAAGATTTCTATTACAAACAAATCAGCGAAGACCATTTATTTTTATTATAAAAATAAAGGGGAAAACAATTTTTATTTTATACATGTTTCATGTGATTTACAATAAATTCTATATTGAATGTATTAAAAAAAAATGTTTAATTTAATATGATATAGCTTCTTGCTAGCTAATTTTATATGATATGATTTTTGTTCGCGCACTTTTAAAATAAAATTTCCTGTCCTTTTTTTTTTCTGGTTGGGTGGGAGGGTGTCTGAACTAAAACACAATTTTTCTCTTATAAATTAGTTTTTTCTGAATATATTTTTACATTAAATCATCGTTAATTTTATATCTTCGCAAAAAAACGCTGAAAATAGCATTATAAATGACTAAAACTTCAAAAATTGCAGGATAAAAAAATTTCTATATTGGAAAAAAATAGGATTCCAGGGGTCGATGCAGGTTTTTATTCTTGGGGCCCATTTTGTGAAAAGTAAAAGTTATTTTTGTGAATTTTATAATATTTTTGTGAAAAATACAATTTTGTAATGAAAGTTGAAATCCAGTTACTCAAATTCGAACCAAGAATTTATTAACAAAAACTTCTTTAAATCCCCTTGCTAAAGTTTTTGCTTTTCGTGACCTGGTTTTATTTACAAATTACACATTTTAAAACAGTTTTTATGAAAAAGATTGTTACGAAAGGGGCATGGCCTATTTTATTAAAAGGAATTTTATACATCAAAATAGTTAATCGTTAATTCCAAAAAGACAGCTCTAGCTACAACAAGGAAAATGTAGTAAAATTTGGTCCATTCCGAAAACTTTCGAAAAAGCTTACAATGAACCATATCGGTTTAATTGTGTGAGAGAAATTAATCAGTTTCTTAGTTACAACTCCGCTTTCTTTGACACTAGCAAAGGTTAAACTCCGCCCATCACGATTGGAAACACCGCCTTTTTAATTACTCTCAGCTATACATTTTCGATCATGCTTCTTCTGAGATGCAACATTTTTAATTATTCAAGAGTTGAATGAACCAAAATAACTTTACAAGAATAGTCTACATTTTAAAGTGGTCTTTTATTGATATAAAGCTTAAGTTAAATTCTTTAAAATTAAACTGGTGGTGAAAATTCGGAAATAATTAAAAATATTGCGATTTGTAACTATGCAAGAAGTTTCAGTACATGTTTTACATGGACAATTATTGTATGTATATGTGCATCATAATTTATGATAGGAAATAATAATAACAAATAGCATAATAATTTTATTAATTATAAATTTAAAAAAGACACTAAATTTTAAATTAATTCATACAAACTTTGTAATTTACAATTTGAGTACACCACAGTCTGTGACTTACAAAATACTGTGCCAAAAAGTGTTGAAAATAAAAGAAAAATGACAAATAAAGAATTACATTCCACGTACTTTATGACATATGTGAAGCATAGTCTTCTGGCCTGCGCTGCACAGTTCAATGTCGGAAGGCAGACGAACGGACATTATTATAATAGGTGTTCGAGGTTGCGGCCTTTAACAGAATCGCACAGCCGACAGCGACATCGTAAAGATTGGCGAACACGCCGAAAAACTCCGACGGAGTTGGGAATGTCTCCTGCAGCGACAACGATTCGCGATAGTAAATCCTCCGGTGTATCCACAGGTGTTTCATACACCAGCGATTTAAGGTGTCCCCAAACAAAAAAGTCTAACGGATTGAGGTCTGGAGAGCGTACAGGCCAAGCAACAGGTCCACTGCGTCCAATCCATTTCCCAGGATATGTTGAATTGAGGTGATTGCGAACACCTATGAAAAAATGTGCCGGTGCGCCATCGTGCATAAACCACATATTGTGGCGCAATGTTGCTGGCACATTTTGCAGTAACTGCGGTAAGATATCCCGTAGGAAAACCAAGTACGTACTGCCATTGAGTACATCTGGGAGTAAATATGGTCCTATGAGATAATCGCCGAGGACACCTGCCCATATGTTCACACTGAACTTTTGTTGTGCGTTCGACGGGAAAACAGTGTGCGGATTTGTATATGACCATGTGTGCATATTGTGCGCGTTTACCACGCCCTCTCTCGTAAATGTTGCTTCATCAGTAAATAAAATATTTTCCAGAAATTGTGGATTATTTTCTGTTACATTAAGCAACCAGCGTACGAATTCTGTCCGCTGAGCACAATCTGTTACTGATAACAGTTGTACCCGCTGCACATGAAAGGGGTGCATGTTTTCTACACGCAGAACACGCCACACACTTTGGTGAGAAACACCGACTTCAGACGCAGCAGCTCGTGTACTCGTGGAGGGGTTATCTTTAAAAATATTCAGTACATCTTCTTCCATTGCAGGTGTTCGTACATGTCGAGGTTTCCCTGCATCAATGCTTGCTGTATTAAACGATCCAGTCTCCCGTAATCGTCTATCGATTTTTATGAAGAGTTTCGAACTTGGGCAACGTCTCCTTGGAAATTGCTCACGGTACATGCGCTGTGCTAGACATGCATTTCCATGAGCTTGCCCGTACATCAGATGCATGTCCGCATATTCTTCGTTAGAGTATTCCGGCATAATTATTATACATCAACTTACTGCAATCCCACTTACAACAGCCTCCCTTTAACATAACGCCCACTCATGACTGCTGTTTTATTACACTTTTCTTCCTATACACGTAGAAAATTTGCATAAAATGTACTTCTTCTTCATCATCATGAAAGTTCATGGAGGAAACGCAGCAGTCACGGAGTTTGCATTAAGACAAGGCGAGAGCTGCACAATATGTCATTCACTTGACCAGACTGAATAATGAAAGGGTATTGATAGAGGTTGATCAGAAATGTATAATTGAAAGATATTAAAACGGGGTGTTTACAATCGTCATATGCGGAGTTTCGCCCTTTCCGAGCGTGCAACAGTACAGAGTTGTAACTAGGGAACTGCTTGATTTCTCCCATACAATTAAACTGATATGGTTTATTGTCAGCTTCTTCGAAAGCTTTCGGAATGGACCAAATTTTATAACATTTTCCTTGATGTAGGTAGAGTTGCATTTTTGGAATTAACGATTAACTATTTTGCTAAATATTTGATTTTGTATTTTTTCACTGTTTCAGAACTTGTAACTCGCCATTAATTCTCAATATTCTAAAACAACTTATGTCATTTCGTAGGATTTTTACTGCTCTTTCTAAATATGTGCTTCGTTTTTATGTAGCATTATCGATAGTTTAGCAATGAGGGTTTTTTTACAAATTTCCGATTTTTCATTCTATTTACTGTAACTTGAAAATTATTGAGATCCGGCCAGGCATTATATACTGATTTATGCTCCGTGTGATCTCCTCTATTACCCCTATTAATATTGGACCCCTTTAACGGAACACCCTGTATATAAAGGGACATATTGAATCTTTAATTAAATAAACTTGCTTTAGAAAAGACCTTTTTACTACGGATTTAATTTCAGTACTAGAAAAAAAAGAAACATTGCATTCGAAAGGAATTTGTTGTTGATGCGTTAAAAATTATTTAATTGATGTAGTATGAGGTTAAATGAATAATTGTTCCGCTTAAGCACAGTCGAATGTAATTAAGCATAAGAAAAAAAATAATCCACGTGTTAAATTATTTTTTCTATGTGATACCTCCCATACAGCAGACATAAATATTATACATATTGAAAATTAAACTGCATGTTCAATATTCGTAAATTGCTAATTATCTATACATCTATTAACAATACATAAACAGAAATACATACAAACTCTTTCTATTTTAGTTTTTGAAAGAGTGGTAAACAAGTTTCAGTTCAAAATATTATGTATTAAAATATTTCAAAAGACAATATACTGACTATTATTAAATCATTTTTCATTATCGTATTAGAAACAATTCAGGAGCTTAAAAAGAGTTTGGTACGTCGTTACAAAAAGCTTTTGAACGCCTTTAATTTTTTACTATACATTTGCTTTATTAAACGGCAAATATTTTTTTTATACAAGCCAAAGATTTTAGTATAGAGAAAGGGGTATCTTTTCATGCTTTTAATTTATCGTATAAAAAATGAAACTGCTAAGGGGATAATAAACATTTTAAATAGATATTTAAGAAAAATAATAAAACCAGAAAAAATACAAAAATGGTTTCTTGTATTTTTAAGGAACACTTTAGGAATGTGTATTTCTACTATATGCGGCTTATACATGGAAAGTTTGCTCCAAAAGCGGGCAATCAAGGCGATATAAGTAAGCGTCCTATCTTAAATGGGAGAGATCACGTCAATCAAGGTCATACGCCACCCAGCGGACGGAGTGAACTGCAAGAGGATTATTAACTTCTTTCCCCTTTGTGGATGATCTATAAGTTCGATATTTATGAAATAACTATGCGCAAGCGCAGCCGTCATTTTATTCGTTTGTCGTCTGCAGCACTTAATTGTTGGAAGTATAGATATAATTCGATTTATTTATTCGCCATTATTTAATTTATTAATTGAAGTTAGTTATTTAAACAAAATCAGTTCTTTTAAGAACTTATATTATTTGGGAAAATGCCACGTTGACGTTCTAATTATTGCAGTTTTCAAAACTGCAAAAATAACTCTCTATCTGAGATAACTCATTTTTTTTCGCTTCCCAAAAGAGAAAAACAGGTTAGTTTTGTGTTTTATTATAATTTATAAAAAAGTTAAAATATTATTTAATATATATTGTTAAATGTCAGTGATTTTAATACGTTCTATTTGAGTTATGTTTTTGTAATGCAATGAATATATATATATATAACGGACATATAAAAATTAGTTAATGTATGTTAAGATAGAATTTTACAGAAGCGTTTTTAATTCAATTCCTGATAAGATAAAGCTATAAAAATTACATAAACATATGTATTTCCAATGAGAAATAAACGTTTTATTACGCTTAGAGTTTAAGTATAAATTATTTAATTAATTTTAAGGCATATTTTTTATTTACCGGGCGCAGGCGATAAATTGCCAAATATTCTCTTGATCGAATTGTATTTATAATATTTAAAATAGAAGCATTTCATTCATTCCATTTAAAACTCATTTAATTTTACATTAGGATCCACTTTAATTTAAAATGCAAGCAGTAATTTTTGTACTATTAAACTAGCAATAATTGATTATTTATAGTTTTAAATATTTTGAGAATTTTAGACATACGCTTTAAATAAATTCCTAAAATCGACAAATTACTTTTTTTTAAATCTAGAAATATGTCGGTCATTGTGTCATATCCGGGAAAAATAGTTTTCATGGGATACCTGCACTTCGCACAGGTGAATAGCATTGCAGAAAGCATGCAAAGTATAGAAGAAACTTCAAAAATTGGAAAAAAATATAAAATATTTACAAATAGTACGTGGTATGCTCAATTAAACATTTATTATCTTACACCGGTTCTTCGCAGGGGTAAAATGCATAACTTTCCGTAATCGGGCCGATAGCCATGATTGGCGTCAAATGAGAAAACAGTATACAATTGTAACTGTATAAAAGTTAAATAATGGTTAGAAAATGAAAGTAACTTTTATCAAAATAACCCAATTGCGGAACATTCTCCAAATTTGAAAAAGGTTTATGAAACACACAACAATTGCCAATAACGGAAAACTATAGACTAATAATAAGCTCGACGTAGCAGTTGTTGGTCGGTATCCAATAATTTCAAATTTCTCTTTTAATTTTGTCCGGTTTCATTTTTTTTTAAATCTGGCTTCCTCAAAAGAGTCGGAATAAGTAGTAGAAAAAAGGGCTGCGGACGGAGATGGGTCAATTGAACGTATTAAAATCACTGACATTTAATAATATATATTAAATAATATTTTAACTTTTTTATAAAAAAATACAGGGCTGAAAATCACGTTTAAGATGTCTAAAGGTTTTAAATATTTCTCTTTTGCAATTTCCCAAACAGCTGGTATATTTTAGAAATCGTAGTTAGTTACATAACTTACTCAATTGTTGTACTTTTATATACAGTTGTAACAACCATAAAGAATGTTTAAGGATTTATCAGCTACGTTTAGATAACGTAAAATTAATTTGCTAATTTATAATCAAGTTGTAAAAATACTAAAATGTTGTATTGTTACTAGAAACACGTCCATGTACATAATTTTTATTTTTCTAGCATATCTGGGAGGGAAAAATCGATTATTATTTTTTTTTTATCTTTTCATATATATGACCAGGGTTAGATTAAATAAACAGTGTAAAAAGGTACCTTTATGTTAGCCGGCCGCAGTTCATAAACCGTCAAATATTTTCGCCATCACCAGCGTTTATGTTGCATTCATTTCATTCAAAATATAAAATCATCATTTTAAAAATATACTCGTCATTTGAAAAACATAACTTTATTTAAAATACACACATACTGGTATATTACATGAATTTAAACACATGCTTTGCGCTCATTATATTTAAAATACATTTTTTTTCTAATAAATAATAGCATAAACCCAAGGTGGGCAAGTTTCTTCCAATGTGGAAAAAGACCTGGAAAAAACCATGGAATTAAAAGTTACACCTATACCTTTTATTAACAAAAATGGTTTTCTTTTAGCCTGAATAGCTTGCATAAAATTCAGGTCTATTTGAAGATATTTACAATTTAAGAGATGTAGGCGGAAAAGCAGACAAAGCCATTTTAGAGAATACCTGTTAACATTTTAATCGTGAATTTCAAATATTTACTCACTCATGGAAGATTAACCTTCTTTACCAGATTTATTGCAAAATATTTTTTTACAGCTTGTTTTGATAGAAATATATGTATTTAAAAAATAGTTGCAATGCCAGTTTAGTTTCGGGGCAAAAGGCAATACTGTTTACGTAGCATTAGTGCTTTTTCTTCCGAAATTAAAATGACATTGCGATTTTTTTTTTAAATACACATATTTTCATCAAAACAAACTGTAACAAAATATTTTGCAATAAATCTGGTAAACAAGGTTCATCTTCCATGAGTGAGTAAATATTTGAAATTCGTGATTAAAATTTTAACAGGTATTCTCTAAAATAGCTTTGTCTGCTTTTCCGCCTATATATCTTAAATTGTAAATATCTTCAAATAGACTTGCGCACGAGATGCGCAGATGGTAGATATTCTGTCATATATGACGTCATACAAAAAACCCGCGTATTTGCGTTATTCACTCAATCCACAAGATGGCGCAGCTGTGTCAATTTACGGCAGATTCCAGCATTAACTTTGTACGCTTATTTATAGCGCTTTGGCGGGCAAATGCCGAATTGCAAAAATAGCTGTTTGTATATGGTGTTAGCGTTCATGATAATTGCGGACAGTGTTGCCAGTGGGCTACTTTTTTAGACCAATGCCAGACGGGCGTCTTTTTTGCTGCTTTTTTTGCTTAAGTATTATCCATTCACAATGCCATAGCATTGGAAAATGGATAATACTTAAGCAAAAAAGACGCCCGTCTGACATTGGTCTTAAAATTCAGATTTCCTGACCGGCACAACTTTTTTGAAACTGTAAAATTCGCCTTACTTAAGGGCATATTAAGTAGGCCGAAAACTAGGAGAATTTTACCATTTCAAAAAAGTGGTACCAATCAAGAAATCTCAATTTAAAAAAAAAGTAGCCGTCTAGCAACACTGATTGCGGACGTTAAAAGTTAAAATGTCTTTCTTAGGTGGGCGATTCTCAAAAGGTGGGCACTGGACACTCGTCATACCTTTAAGCCTTTCAAACATAACTTTAATTATCATTGACTTTTTTTTTTTTTACACTGAGTTTTTAATTCTATTCAGAGACAGAAAATGACATAATTTATTGTAAAAGCTTTGTATAAATATCTTAAAATTTTATTTTTTTATGCTAAAGAGGCCAATTTCGGACATTCATAACGTTAACTGCTCCTGTGTACCACCAAGAAAAAGAGTTTTAACTTTTTTCCAGGTGGTTCTAATGGTAAACAAAGACTGCATAAAGCAAAAGGATTTTTTGATAATTTCGTTAAGAGATGGCAGGCTAATTTATTGCTTTTTTGAAGATAGAAGGACTTTTCTATAAAGAATTTTTCTATATTTTGTTATGTCCGAAAGTAACGTACGTAACAAAGCATTTGATTTTATTATTATTATTACTGGATAACAAAAAGTTAATTATACATATATATATGTATATACATACAATTTTAGGACACATTTACTATATTATTAGTCTTAAGAATTTTTTAACACGCTCACGCAGGCGCGGTAGGTCACACTCGACTGTCTCGGAGCTGCCAAGTCTCCGACTTTTTGAATACCAATATTTTAATACAGAAAATGTTGTTTCATTTAATTAGAACAATAGGGCGAGTTAAAGGAACAACATTTTCTCTAAAATAATAGTGGTGTGCAAATAGCCGGAGACTTGACAATTCTGAGACAGTCGAGTGTGACCCACCGCGCCGGCGAGAACGTGTTAAATACTAAGAGCAACTTCCAAAATCTGTAACGTACGTGCGAAAAAATGTCCAAAATTTGTAACGTACACAACTGCAAATTAAATGCTTTACTAATTAATTTTCCAGAATAGTTGCTGTCTTTTAATATTTGTGTATAATTTTGTAGACATACTATTAAAAATATTTATATATTATATTTATAGACAAAATACTATACTATTAAAAAAAATTGGCCTTAAATTTGAAAATTTTTAAAATTACATATAGTTAACGTGTAATGATCCCACCTATTGAGAATCTCCCAGGTAAAGGTAAGCAGTCAGATCTTAAATATCTGGCATTTGAGATCTGAGAATAAGCGACTAACGAGTTGAGTATAATAGATTTAAAAGTTTTAGTAACTTTAAGTGTAAATCGACCGAAATATTCGTTACCAGGCCCAAAATCTGAGTTTATCTAAACATTCGTTTTCGGGGGAAATGCTGCTGAAAATTCGGCCGAAACTATCTGTATTTCAAAAATTCCGTTTGTTTCTTCGGAAATTTTCTACAGTACTCATTGATTTGAGCTGTATCGGCTTAAATGAGACTCTCTTCATTTATTGCTAAGAACTTCACTGTTTATAATTATCAGTCATCAGGGACTCCAGATGTGAGTGCAAAGTATAATGCAAGAAATGCATGTATGACTAAACTTTGAACATGCTTTCCACGTGCTCATTAAAAGCTACAAACTTAGCAGTAATTATTTATTTATTGTTTTTGTTGAACAACAAATGTTACAGATTATTTTCTTTAAATAAAGAATAAAAAAAAAAAAAAAACTATTGGGTTTTATTTCTGTCCTGTTATCGATTTGCATATATTTCATTTAATTTGGCTACTATGACTCAAACAAAACATTTACATAAATTTTACTTATGATTTTTGGAAAGCTTGACACAAAAGATAACTCAATTGTTTGAAATAAAACTTTTCAATGTATGATATAGACTCAGTGAAAATTTTATATATTTAACAATGTACTGCAAAATTTTTAAATATCGTTTGGATGTGAAAATATATTTAAAAAGACAAATCAAAAATAATTTTTATCGAATTTTAAAACAAACCTTTTAAAGTTCTATAAATTCGCTACTCAAATTTTCATATCATCTCATTTAAAACCCATATTTTGAATTTATCAGAGACCTAAATGAAAAAGCATTAGTGAATAAATTGTATATATATCAATTGATGTTGGAAATACTGTTTGCACTTTTGAATATAAATAGACAAAAGAAAATTATTATATGTTTTTCTTTTAATTAATAGCATAGCACTACCAACATTTTTATATCATTATTTTTAATACCTATATTTAAAATTTTTAGAGCCATGAGGTAAAGTGCTGTGTCACAAACATTTAACCCGTTGAGGTTTTTTGTACTGATTTTAATTTCTAATAAAAATTGTAAATTAAAAATCCAAGTTTCTCATTTTTGGGTTCTTCTATCTTTACAAGAAGAAATTAGTTGGATTCGGGAAAATTTTCGACTTCCGGTTTTCGATAGATTTATACGTTATAGAAAATCCTAAACACGATTTAATGGTTTTTAGAAAATGTCTGTCTGTCATTGTGTCTGTGAGTCTCTCTGTACATGACAAAAATTTTCGGGCGCTCTATCTCAATAAGTAATACACGAAATTTCACAAACCTATAGATTCAGTTAGACCTTGATATAAAGTAGCTTGATTAGTTTTTGGTGTATATCGCCCAACAGGTGGCGCTGCTGTGCTGCTTTCTGTATGATTTCTGAGTAATTAATAGCTATCATAAGAACTAATGCACGGATTTTCTCAGACCTATAGATTCAGTTAGACCTTGATATAAACGGGTGCTAATTAGTGTTTGGTGTATATCGCCCAACAGGTAGAGTTGCTATGCTGATTTTTTTCACAATTTCAGCAATAAGTCTATCAATAATTGATGTATGGAATTTAATAAAACATTAGATTCAGTTAGACCTTGATATAAACTAGCTTGATTAGTTTTTGGTGTATATTGCCCAACAGGCGACGCTGCTGTGCTGCTTTCTGTTAGATTTCTGAGTAACTAATAGCTATCTCAAGAACTAATGCACGGATTTTCATCAAATTTCATATTCAGTTAGACGTTGATGTAAGCTGTTACTGATTAGACTTAGGTGTAAATCGCACAACAGGTGGCGCTGATATGCTGAAATTTTCACAATTTTCGCAAAAGATATATCTCAAAAACTAAATCACGGAATTTTATCAAACTTGGTATTCTGTTACATTTTCACGTATATAGATTCTTATTAGATTTGGGTGTATATTGAACAACAGCAGTTGATTTTGATACTTTGGGTTAGGATTTTGGTTGCGGCCATCTAAGAGATCGGGTTCCGAAATTCAATGATTTGTTAGAAACAATGCGATAATTATATCTTGTTATTAAATACATCCAATTCAATGAACCTATATACCTTTACATTCCTCATGATGGACATAGATTGCCATTTAATTTTAGCACTGTGATAGCAAATTTTGAGTTATTAACATGTATAAGCTAGAATAAAGTTTTGGAACTGGCACATCAGTCTAGTTATATTCTTACAAAAAATAAAGTGATCATCTATCTAAGAAATGAAGCAGTTTTTTAAAAAAAGAATATTTATCCATACTTATATATTTGGGATTTTATATCTCGCATCAATACTTAAAAGGCAGATTCTTTTTTTAATGTATTCTAGTATTTATTTTCATAAAATAATAGCGAGTTTTTTTCTTCTCTAAAAGACAGAAATTTTCTAAAATGTTACCTCTTTCATTATGTTTAAGGAGTCTCAGGACTCTTAAAATTGGAAAAAATGAAAAAAGAAGACTATTTTCAACATTTAATATCTTAAAATGTATTTGATTTTAAGACACAATTTTAACTGGAATAAAATATATAAGTATATTCTTTCATTTCATGTATTTAAAAAATTATAAGATGCTGAATTAACATTTACAGGGGGCTCCAAACTGTTAGACATTTTTTGAGCAAAAATTCGGCATAACAGATTGCGCGCACGATTACAAAATAAGTGTTGAAACTAGAATGAAAATTTTGGTACCTACTTATACTTCAGATTGTAATAATTACCCTGAACCTAAAAAAATTGGTATTTAAAGCTTTTTTATATTTTTAATACAAAGTTGTATTTAGCTAATGCAAAATTAAGAAAATTTCAACAGTATAATCACCTAAAAAAATATTGTTTTGAACAATAAAAAGTAAATTTTAGGTTCAGTTTATACAGGATAACATGAAACATATGTTTTGAAAATTTCATGAAAAAATATTTATAAGTTTTTGAGATATCGTGCGCGTTATGCCCAAAAACGTCATTTGGAGAAAAATGGCTTCAAAGTTTCCGAAACGACGCTTCAGCTATTGAACGTGTATAAAAGTAAAAGCTATAACTTCAGTTCTAATAGGAATTTCTAGGAAACAATTATATCAAAATGTTCAGAAAATATAGGAGTTTAACATCTAAAAAAATTAAAATTTCGAAAATTTTAAAGCTTTAAGAGTCCTGAGACCCCTTAAGTTGTCTGTAATATTGTTTTAATTTCTCTTTATTGAACATTAATAAATATAAAATCCCGTCTCCAGTAAAAATCAATCCAAAAAATAAAATAAATAAATAAACTGATTTTATTCAGATTTAAAAAAAACAAACAATAATAATACAAATAAATGATGATATCAACCAATTTATATCCGGTTTTAAATAAAGCTCATTTAACTTGTACATGAATGATACTTGTTGTTAGCTGTTTTATTATTATTATTATTTTTTTTTTTTAACTATGAAGACAGGATATGCAACGCTCCGCTTTTAAGCTGAAAGTAAATAAAGCCTCCTATGAGTCAGCCTCCCGTGCTAGGGAATTTCGCGGGTGCATTTGTGATATGAGCCGTTGTGAGGGGCGCGATTTAGACGCTAGTTAATGCATGTTTCCCAGCTTTCCTTTTTTTTTAAAGATAATTGTACGCAGAACCAGAGTTTTTCATACAAGGTGATACATTACCAGTACAGGGCTACCACAGGCGAATATTTTTATATTATGTAAGCACCACTATTAAAAAAAAAAATACATTTTGTAGAATATCTCTCTTGCAAATGTTGTCAAACCCTAAGTAAAAGATTTCTGTTTTGAAAAAGTGGTTAGAAATAAAATAAAAAAAATAGTCGCCTGTGGCAGCGCTGCCAGTGCAACAAACTTTTAAAAACCATAAAACTCACTGCAACAAACTATTTTTTCGTCTATTAAAGCTGCATAACAGTCCACTTATTCAGTTACAAATACAGAGCATTTCATCATATGAAATCGAATACAGATTTTCGTTGATAACTTTAATGGTATCGACATGTTTCAGTAACTCACGTTACTATGCTTAAAATGTGATGATGTCACGGAAGTAGAGTGTAATTAGATCGACGAGCCCGTATGCACTTTAAGATACATTCCGAATTATGGAGCGGCTAGATCAGTGTTGTATGCACACAGATCGTGAATGTTTTTAGTACTTCTCGGGAACTGATCACCATTGGCATTTTGGCCATGCGGAGTTCAACTCTTACAGGGGCACAGGAAAGCTTTCAGGGGCAATTCTGAAATGATTGACCAATACCAGAATTTACAGATAATTTGATAATAAAAAGTGCTGAACAGGTGAATTCTTTTAAGGGGTACCTACTTGCAAAGAAGCTCCATTCACTGTAGATGGTTTATAAAGCATAATTTTATAAAAAGTTCTGCGTGGAAGTTTTGAAATTAAAATTGATTGCTATAAATAATCTACCACCACCCTTCCGACGATTACAGCATTTCCTTCCATCACTTTTTACAATAAAGTTATGACAATTTTAATCGGGTAATTCTCTTTGAAAGACCCTGTAATGGAATTTTAAACCCCTATTAATGCTCATTCATGATTTCTTCAATATTTGCATTCATTATCAGGTTTTAATCCTGTTTATATGATTGAGTATGAGATATGTTATTCAACTACAGGTGACTATTACGACTGATCAGTCGTAAATTTACACCCTCATTAAACAACGACTCCCTATAGACAGATAAGTAAATATATATTTTTGTATATCCTTGTAAATTTTCTACAGAAAATATCGCCTACACTGTTAAAAATATGCAGCATTCTGGCAGGTCATTTGACCGTTTTTTCCGAAAACAGTTACACAACCGTAATTTAACACTATTCTGACCATATTATTGGCCATTTTAAGGTCAGAATATAGTTAAATTATGGTTATGAAACCGTTTTTTCAAAAAACGGTCGAATGACCTGCCAGAATGCTGCAAAATTTTTAACAGTGTAATGGTTCCGATTAACCCATTAAAGACGAACTTCTTTTACACATCTTTTAATTTTTCGACACCAGTTTTTTCCACATTGTAATTTTGAATTATTTAATCGCTCAAAATTTGAGATTAGATAATGTGAAAATTTCCAAACTAAAATACTGATATTCAAATTAAAAGTTTTGTTTGGCTTACGTGGCAAATTTTCTTGCCAACCGGCGTTAATGAGTTAACTGATAACAATTTCATTATGTTTGAAGCAAAGTAACATAATTTAAATGTAGTTTAAACAATTTTGCATAGACACTAGAATATGTTTGATATTGTTTGGGAAACCATTCACACGAAAAATTAAATGCTACATGCTCCATTTTCCGTAGGCAACATAACTCAGTAAATCATAATACAAAATATCACTTTTTTGTCAATACCTGTATATTCATGCAAGGTTAACAGACAGATAAACCGTAGTCGAACAGTTGACAACAGTGTGGGAAAAAGTTTAAAAAAAATATGCTATTAAATGTAATATAACAAACAACTGTTTTCATGATTTTCCAAATAATAGATCAACGTGTCATGTCCCAAAGATCACTTAACCCCTTGAGGGGCAGTGGGATATATTATGTCCCACCTAATTTAAACATGATTCTCACCAGAAACTTTTAACTAAGTTTTATATGTTTAACTTTGAGGGAGAAGTGTTGAAAAATTGCTGTTCCTTATTTTAAAATAAATTTTTCGATTATTCCGGTGAGAATTTAATATTATAGAGGTATTGTTGCGTGCCCCTCAAAGAGTTAAAGTTCTAAGACATGTTTTTGAAAATCCTGATTTTATTACTAGGGATTATTCCATATTTTCAACCCAAATACAGTCATCCCCGATTTACATAAGCAATGCGTTACGTAAAGTTTTACGTAATTTGCATTTTACGTAAGCCGAATTGGTAAGTTACTTAGGTAAAATTTTGTAAGAAAGTGCAATATTTATTATATACATATATGTATATTATTTGCACCGTATTATTTTATAAATAAAGCATCATGCGACAGTATTTACTCGTATATAAACTATAAAAGTATGAAAAAGTATAAAAACAAACTTAAAGAACACTTTTCAAACATCTTGTGGAATACGGGAATTATAAATCTAACATTGATGAATTGATTTATAAGAATTTTGGAGCTACATCAAACGACTACAAAAACAAGAAATAACTAAAGTGGACTAATTTAATCGATTCTCCATGAATTTCTGATGGCAAGACAAATGGATAGCACTCACAAATAAAATTATCCTTGATAAGCACAAACTGTATTTATAATGAATTAGATGACTACTCTAAATAACTAACAATAAAGATTAAGTTGTTTAGTTATATATTTGATTGTATATACCAATAAAAATATAACTCTATCTACTATATAAACTATATTGCGTTTGTGCTTTATATGTATATATTTTATTTATAAAATAAATGTCAAAATTATGCAACTGCGTAACAAACGCACTAGTAGCACAAGTGTAATTTTCGAGATTTATTACGTAACTGCGAATTTAAGTAAGTCGCGTAATACGTCAGTCGGTGGATGATTGTATCAGGTGGACCGGAAAATTCTGTCGTTTAATTTTCTTTCAAGTGTACTTTTTTAAAATCTGATTTCTTTATTGGCACCACGTATTTGAAATACTAAAATTCCCATTGCTTTCATCTTAATGTGAAATGTGAAAACTGTCGGAATTTTACCATTTTAAAAAAGTGATCCCAATGAAGAAATCTGAATTTTAAAAAAGTAGGCGCGAAAGAAAATTAAACGACAGAATTTTACGGTCCACCTAATATTTAAAAAATATATACAATTCATCTTAGTTCACAATAAAGATTTTCACAGAAAGAAATGTAGAATTAAAGAAAAACATTTAACATTAGTTTCTTTTTATATAAATTTCATTTTTATCTCTTTTAATGCATTTAGAAAACAGATTAACTTAAAAATAATGTCATAGGTTTCACTTATAGTGTAATATTTTTAGTCATACAAAATTGTTAAAATTGCTGCTCTCGAAATATCGCTAAACAGACACCTACTTAATGTTACTCGTAGTCTGTCTTTAATATCGAATTTGTGGTCATTAAATGAGAGATAAAAACTGCCCGCTCTTATGATCCTACGAAAAATACCGCCCATAAAAAAATATTTTACGACACAAGTAACTTATGTAAAACAAAATAAATAAAAAAATTCTAATAAAAAAATTATATATTTGTCTTGTTACGGAATGTACTTAATTGCACCTAGGTACAGTGCAAAATTTTATCAGTGGTGCGGAATTTAAAGGGTAGACTCAACTTGGAAACTTTAAAAAAATAAAAAAAAATATTTTTTTTTAATTTTCGATTCGTCATACAGTCTAAAATATATCCCCAAAAATTATTACTATTATTATTATTCTAATTATTCCAAAAGTTACATCGACATGTATGATACTGTAACTAACAGCCGCTAAATCAAAATTTATAATTTATTTTAAATATATTTTTCTCAAACAAACATATTTTTTACCTGGCTGCTTGGATTGCTCAATGGTCGCTCAACCGATTTTCTCCAAATTTTAGTACAAACTTTCAGAATTAAAATCTATAGAACTATATTGGGTATTAAAATATACTTTTTGATTTTAAGACCATTTTTATGTAGCCAGATATCTTTTTTTAATGACGAAATTTTCACAAGTATTTAAACTAGAGTGTCCGACGCAATCTTCCCATGTTACACAGTGTTGATGAAAACTACTTTGTGTCTATAAACTAGTATAAATTTCAAATCTTTTGAGATACCCTGGAAACAAAAAAAAAAAAATAATTGCTATACGCTCCATTTTCAATATACAGCATAACATAGTAAATCATAATAAAAAATATCAATTTTGTGTCAATACCTAGTATATTTATGAAGGTTTACCAGACAGATGAAGCGCAGTTGAATATTTTTCAACAATGTAAAAGATAGTAAAAAACTATGCGATTAATTTTAACCCTCTAATTCCCATGGTAGAATATGTTCTAGAAATTCCATAACTCAGAGAATCTTAATTCATACCACAAAATTTCAATAATGAATTTCGCTTTATTTAATAAAGGAATGTTTTTCAACCAAACAAATATTACTATTTTAAATTTTTGGTATGAATTTGGGATAAGCAAATTAAGAATCTCCACTAAATTGGAAACACTGGTGGTAGCATATATGCTACAATGGGCATCAGAGGTTAACGTAACAAACAATCGTTTTCTTGGTTTTCCCAATATCAGATCAATGTGCCATGGCCGAAAGATTAATTTAGCTCTAAAACATGCCTTTAACACTTTCTGGGCCAAGTGATTGCGTTGCTGTAATGTCGAATTCAAACCGGAATCTTCACAAAATTTTATTAAAAAATAAGGAAAAGCAATTTTACGACTTTTTTTCCACCAAAATTGGAAAATTAAAATTTAATAACATTTTTCTGGTGCAAATCCTCATTAATCGTAGGTGGGCTATAATATATCAACCGCCCCTCAGGGGGTTAAAAAATCCTTATTTTATAAATAGGTGATTATTCTATATTTTCAAACCATACATTACGAAAATTAGATTACAGTTTAACTCACCATAAAGATTTTCCTTAGTAGAAATGTATAATAATAATAATAATAATAATAATAATAATAATAATAATAAAAAAAAAAAAAAACATTTTACATCGAGGTTTTATTAAACAAATTTCATTGTTATTTCATTTGATGCATTTAGAGAACAGATTAACGTAAAAATAATGTCACAGGTTTTACTTTTAGTGCAAAATTTTTAGTCATACAAAATTGTTAAAAATGCTACTCTTGAAATATTAACTAACTAGAAACGTACTTTATGTTACTAATAGTCTATCTTTAATATCGAGACTCCAGAATTTGTGGTCGTTAAATGAGAGATAAAAACTGGCCGCTCGCTCTTACAATGTCACGAAAAATACCGGGCATAAAAAACATTTTATGACACAAGTATCTTATGTAACACAAATGGAATAACAATCTTCTATATTTTCTTGTTACTGAATGCACGTAATTGCACCTCGGTACAGTGGAATATTTTATCAGCGTTGTGGAATTTAAAGGGGGGGGGGGAGCACAAGTTGGAAACTTAAAAAAATAAAAATAAAAAATGGATTTTTATTTCTTTATTCCTCATATCGTCTAAAATATGTTCCAAAGGTTTTTTTTTTTTTTTTTTTTTTTTTTTAATATTACAAAAGTTACGGCAACACATATACCACTGTAACTAACTGCCACTACATAAAAAATTATAATTTTAGATGCATTTTTCTCAGACATATTTTTACCTGGCTGCTTGAATTGTCGAGGGCCTCTCAATCGATTTTCTTCAAATTTTAATAGATATCAAATTTAAATATCGCACAAACTTTCAAAGTTAAAATGTATGGGACGATAAGATTTTTGAAATATACTTTTCGATTGTAAGGCTAGCTTTATATAGATATATTTTTTATTCTTTTTTAAATGCCACCATTTTTACAATTATTTATACTAGAGGATCCAACCCGGTCTTCCCAGGTTATACGATGCAGATGAAAACTACTTTTTTTTATTGAAAACTTTATTGGATTTTTACATTTACGATTTATATAAATTTTTGATATATATATTAAAAGAGGTGAATTCTTATTCTTCGCACGACTTGAGTTAATAGTCTTTGAATTCGCAAAGATATAGATACTAATAGCAGCCTTTCAGATTATGATAATATCCGCGGCTTACGGGGTCAAGTACCTTTGAAAGTTTCCAAAAATAATTTTTTAATAGCTCATATTGAAGTTTTATTCTTAAGGAATATTTTAAAAGAAACCCCATGCAAAAAGTATCTTTAGAAGAAACGTTTTGTCTAAAATAGCTTGATCTTTCTTTATATTATCAAGGCGTAATTCGATCTTTAAGGGGGTCCAGGACAGAAAAGTCTCCAAATTAAAAGAAAAAAAAATATTGCATTAAAAATTTCTCTGAGTTTTTCTGCTGAGTCATCCCACGTAAAATGAGCAAAAATTAAAAAAAAAAAAAGTCGGGGCCACATAGAAACCAATTTTAATAAAGTTTGATACACAGGTTCAATTGATATTAAAATAGAGTTATGCAAAATATCTTCACAAAAGATAAATTATTTTAGCAGTTTTCGACATTTAAAAAACTTGTGATAAAGAATGACATGTGTGCAATCGTCCAAAGTTGCAAGTTTGATGTTCTCTATCTTGAAAACTATTTTACGAAAATGAATTTTTTTTCAATATTGTAACCTCTGAAAAATTATCTTCCTATTTATTGAGTAATAATAATCTGGTAACACCATGATTAATCTTTAACTGGTTGTAAAATTTGAAAATTCGTGAATTTTGAGAAAATTAGAAACGTAATAAAAATCAAAGGAATTCAAAAATATCTGTGAAATTAATATCTGATGTAGTATTACATATAAAGATCAAATTCCCCAAGTTTGAAAGTTACCATTTATTTCCTTTATGTTGAAAAAAACTTAGAAACTTAAAAAAAATTACAAAATCATAATTTTTAGAGCAATGGTAAATTTTCAGAAATTTTCTATTTTCAGAAATGTTTTTTCTGAAATTAATTAAAAAAATTTAAAAATGTCACTCACATATGATCTTACATTTATGCTCTATCGCCATTTTTTTTTTCGAAATCGCTCAAGTACTTTTAGGAGTCAATAGGGTTTTTAGCTGAAAAGTAGAATTTTTCGGATTGCTAAAAAACTTATACACTTCTTACTTGTGTTAAGTTCTTGTACAGTTTTATCAAACATATAAATTAAAGTATATATAAAGACTTGAATAAAATTTAGTTACATATAATAAATTAGTATAAAATGTTAGATTAAAATGTATGTGAGTGGGCGTTGCGTTCTAGTCTTGTCTTCCCTTAATGTGTCCCAGTCTTTTTTTCCCTTGAATTTTTACAATTATTTCTAATGGTCAGAAAACAAAACTGGGCATACCGATGGATTCCGGAAGGTTAAATAAATATTTAATCCAATTAAAAAATCCTATTTGTAAAAAAAATATTTCACCCATGTATCTCCTTAATGTAGGGGAGACTAGGGATGGTTCCCTATAGGGGAGGCTTGACAAACCCATCACTTTCCATATTTAAAAGAATTTTAGAGTTTTATTTATATGTGTCAAACAAAGCTACTGGAATGCTCAAGCAACAGTCTTTGTTTTACAGAGATAATCGAAATACGTGTAGAAAAAATCAAATGGGAGGCACTTTCAACCTAAAAGTTGTGTTTTTTAGAAATATTTCGTAAGCTTTTTTCAGATAAAATATACCATATAAATTTAATTAAGTAGGTTTTAAGTAATGCAGAAATATCGAGCTTTCATTCCAGGCATAAAGATTGTACAGTAAGTTAGGCTGAACATAACAATGTGCTATTCTTTAGAAAAGGACTATGTGGGGAGGCTTGACCCAGTCAATGTGATGGAGGATTGGCCAGATGCTCAAGGCTCCCTTAATTAATTGGTTTTAGAAATTTTTTTATTATACACTATGAATAATGAATGGGTAATGGTTATATATAAAAAAGAATGTAAATTTATTCTGTAAAGCTACTGTATAATGGTGTGATAGAAAATAAAATGTTTAAAACTGATTTTAAAAAGTTGTGAAAATTTGCTGTAGTACCTACTGCAAGAACCTACTGCAAGTACCTACTGCAAGTACCTACTGCAAGTACCTACTGCAAGTCTAATGAAATATAAATGTGAAGTTGATATGAACGTTTTTCCATTTCAATATTACTTACAATGCGTAGACAGAAACAGTGGGAAACACTAGAAAGGACTAGAAAGCATGAAAGCAGCAGTCTTAACCCTTTCAAGGGCAGTGGCATAGTTATCAAAACCACTTAATTGTAATTCCCAAACGCCAAAATCAGAATTTTGCTAAATCTTTTCCATTTAATAAGTACGTGAAATATAGCATTCTTCTTATTTCAAATAAATTTGTTCTTAAATTCCGGCGCGAGTCATTTATTTCAACCTTTCAGTACTGATAGTACTAATTAATCTCTGAAAGCGTTAAATGATGTTAATGATTTGCTGAGTGCTCATGCGGCTGCAAAAGATCGTAGCATTGTTCGAAAAACTTTAGAAGGTATGTAGACAAATATCACCAGGATGAATACAGTGAGATGAAGCCAAACTATGTGACAACTGGAGTTGTCACGACGAGAGCCATAAATCCGGACGTAATAATACAAGGAACCCTATGAAAACAGAACCTGTCTCTAACGGTCTTAAATGTTAAAATTTCATTTTCCCTGCTGTACAATTATACCTGCTCAGACAAAATACTGTTTAAAACACAATTTTTCTCTTCTGGCTTGCGATTGAATCAAAACAGGTTTGTTTAAGCATCATATTTTCAAAAATATTTTTTAATAAAAATTAAAGCATGTAGTTTAAAGTTATTTTGCTTTTTAAAACTGATTTTATTTCTCTTCACAAATATTTCAGCATAAGACAAGTGGGTCAAGCTTCCGTTATAATGGGTCAACCCTCCCATTTGTGGGAAGCCTTGACCCATTATTTTCTCATTATTAAAATCAATCATTTTTAAAATTTCGTATATATTATATTCATTTAGCAATTTTATTTTGATAAATGATTGTATAACGAATAAGATGATGTATAAAACTTTATTCAACGTTCAATACTTAAAAAATAAAAAATCATTTTGTAAAAAGTGGGTCAGCCCTCCCTAGTCTCCCCTATATTGAAATTATTATAGATTTTTTTTTTTTTTAAAAAAAGGACTGCTCCAAAATACAGGAAGGATCATAGTAAATGATCAAAATCAGAGTGCCGCCGTTTATATTGAAGAATGCTTAAAATATTCTCATTTTGATTATATAACTTAAGTGTATAAGCAGCCAACAGATATATACAACAGATATTTGAAATATGCTGTTTTATTTTTTTCTCTTGTTGCTTTAAAACAACAAGCAAGCACAAGAACAAAATTCTATTACGAATCGATAAACATTGAGTTACTTTTAAGTTAACATTAGAAGAATTAGATGTAATTAGTAATGATAAGAATAAAACATTAGCAACTTTACTTTTTAATCAAACTATAATTGCCAAATAATTCAAAACCCTCTTTAAAATTTTCTTGACTCTCTGTTTAAAAACGAGAATAAATTAAGAATTACATTACGAAATTTTTTTTTAAATACAGGGTGGTGATAAAAAAACTTTGCCGATATATGGAACTCTAGCGGCCGTTCCGTTTAACCGATCGACATGAGATTTCAGATATAGTTATACAGAGGTATGAGCTCGGGATTCTCGTAACGGCAACAAATTAGCGCTCACGGTTACGGTTAGGTACAGAAACTCGAAATTTTTGAATGGCAACGCCCATTTTTTTTCGTCGCAAAATGCTCAGCGCATGCGAAAACCCTAAATAGCGCTCAAACGGTATGTGTATCGCAATAAACGGACGCGTTATGCAGACACAAAAAACAGCTAAGCAAACGGCCAAAAACAACACGATCGGTGCGCACGGAGGAAATTTGCATATGACAGAGGCAAGACAACAATCATAGAATGCAGTTCGACAGATAATCAGCGTAGAAAACGGATTCTTGCTTCTCTCTCTGAAATTTCATCTCGATCGGTTTAACGGAACTGCCGCTAGAGTTCCATATATCGGCAAAGTTTTTCTATGACCACCCTGTATATTATTTGATCATTATAAGCAAAGCATTTTCTATTACTTTATCAAACACAACATACGAATGAATGAACCGTTAAAAATATAGCTATAAATCTTCTAACAGATTCTTGTAACAAAATTACAAGAATTCCTTTATATGAAAATTTTGTCAATAAACTCTATTTACAACCTTTTTGTTTATGACAAATCTCAAAACTCTTTTAGTAGGAGAGCTGTTGAACATTTTTGAGTAGGTATTTGAGGCACCCTGAAAATTTGTGCAACACTTCTTTTGTAATGCCTGAATAAAAAATCGAATGTCTGGCTGAAGGATCGTGGCCCAAAAACTGTGCCAGACAAAAAATGGCACTTGACACGTGTCTGGCACAGTTTTTGGGCCGACTAAAGTGTCTGTCGTTCTCAAAATACTTTTTTCTAAGTATAAATATTGTTCTGTCTCAATCTCAGTTTGCCTCAAATACCTTTTTTGGGTAGTAAAAAAAAATGGCACTTGACACGTGTCTGGCACAGTTTTTGGGCCACGATCCTTCAGCCAGACATTCGATTTTGTATTCAGCCATTACAAAAGAAATGTTGCACAAATTTTCAGGGTGCCTCAAATACCTTCCCTAAAATGTTTAACAGCTCTTGGACTATTTAGTTTGCAGTCATTAAATAAGAGATAAATGTTTACGGTTTATAAGAGGCACATGCTGATAAAGAGAAGGTTTTATTTATGATAAAAGTATCTATGCAACTAAGATAAAAATAATTAGGTAGAAATCAAGAGAATCAAAATCGGAAAATTGCTTCGAGCTGCTTTCTTCAGATTACATTCTATTGAAAATATTTCTCACTTTTTACGAAACTAGCCGATAAGAATAATTATGGTTCTGAATTGTTTAAATAGATATAACATTTATTACAGTTTTCATTAAATTATTTTTATAAAATCGTGTGCTGTGTACATATACAATAATGTTACAATAATCAGTTTGAAATAACTTAAACAGATTATGATATTTTAAAATGCTTACATATAAGGACTGTCATAGGCGACTATTTTTTAGTTCTATCTCGCACCACTTTCACAGAACAAATATCTTTCACATACACTTTGACAAGTTGTGCAAAAGAAATATACTTTAAAAAATATATTTTTTTAAATAATGGTGCAAATAGAATATAAAAATTGTCGCCATCGACTGTCCTGTTATAATGGATTACTGAAAGCTTTAGCAGTATATTGTGTTGTAAAATTCAAAGAAACGTCACAAGAATTAAAAGAATACTAATTTTAAAAAAGGTAATTTATATATGAGGAGCTCACAACCCATAGAAGACCAAGTCCATTTTGAAAAAAAAAAGTGAGACAGTTCATTTAGAATAAGGGTGCACAACCTGTGGCCCGCGGGCCACCAATAGTACCACTATTTTCATGCAGAGTAATTTTCCTAATTAATTGATAGATACTTTTGCTATTAAGTAATTCAAATGTTATTTTTAATTTTTTTGTGGTGGCAAATAATTTTCTGGCAAAAAGGTTGTGTAGTACTAATTTAGAAGGTGCTTAAAATCTGTTTTATCCCTTCCCACAATAAACCAATGTGTGTCTGTCTGTCTGCATGTGACACAAATTTTGTGGGCGTTCTATCTATCTCAAGAACTAATGCACGGAATTTCATAAAAATTTATATTCAAGTAGTCCCTAATACAAATTGGTGCTGATTAGTTTTTGGTGTAAATCGCCCAACAGGTGACTCTGCTATGCTGCATTTTCTCAATTTCTGCAACAGCTCTATCTCAAGAACTAATGCACGGATTTTCATCAAACTTCAAATTAAGTTATGCCTTGATATGAATTTTTGCTGGTAGTGTTTTGGTGTAAATCGCCCAACAGATGGCGCTGCTATGCTGCATTTTGCAGAATTTACAAAATTTTCGTATTAGCTCTATCGCAAGAAATAATGCATGTATTTTTATCAAACTTCATATTCTGTTAGTCCTTGACACTAATTGATGTTTTGTACCGTTTGGTGTAAATCGCTCAGGACGTGGCGTTGCTATGCTGTATTGTTTGTGACTTCCGCAATAGCTCTATCTCAAGAACTAATGCTTGGATTTTCAACAAACTTCAGATTCAGGTATACCTGGATATGAATTAATGCTGTTTATGTTTTGGTGTAAATCGCTCGACAGGTGGCGGTGCTATGCAGCATTTTTCACGATTTCCACAATAGCTCAATCTCCAGAACTAATGCACGGATTTTCACCAAACTTCAGATCCAGTTAGTCCTTGACATGAGTTGACGTATTATACATTTTGGTGTATATCGCTCAACAGGTGGCGCTGCTATGCTGCCTTTTTGTGATTTCTGCAATAGCTCTATCTGAAAGACTAATGCTTGGATTTTGAACAAACTTCTGATTCCGGTATACCTTGATATGAATTAGTGCTGTTTATGTTTTGGTGCAAATCGTTCAACAGGTGGCGCTGCTATGCTGCATTTTTCAGAATTTCCCCTATAGCTCTATCTCAAGAAATAATGCAAGAATTTTCATCAAACTTCAAATTCAGATATACTTTGATATGAATTGGTGCTAAATTGATGTGTCTTTTTGCACTATTTTAATGACTTAATTGACGTGATTTATATAGAAGAAAGATTTGTGATCGCCACAACATACTAGATTTTTTATTTTTATTTTTTTTGCTGTACTAAGGATAATAAACATGTTTTCTCCTCTTATTTGTGTCCTGTCTTCTTGTGTTTTGTGTCGTCACTATCGCGCCAGGAAAGCGTTTCCGACCATGCATTGATATGTGATTTCCTATCATCTATGTGTACTCTATCTTCCCGAAAGTTTGCAATTGCTGTACTGATATACCCTGTATATTTGAGTAGATTGAGTTTCCACATTTATGTAGTATTTAGTGACGTATTTAGGCCATAGACTGCCAGAGACAGTTGTTTGTTATAAAAAAATTAACGGCTTAGGCTTTCTAATAATTATTTTTATATCTAAGAGGGCATTTCAAACGAATTTTAAGATTCTTTACATTTTTACTTTCTTATATCTTTACAAGAAGAAAGTATTGGATTTGTAAAAAATTTCGAATTCCCATTTCCGACGGATTTACAGTTTTTAGGGGTCAGAGAATCCGAAAAACATGTTTTTACAAAATGTCTGTCTGCGAGTCTGTCTGAGAGTCTGTCTGTGTGCGACACAAATTTTGAGGGCACTCTATCTCAAAAACTAATGAACGGAATTTAATAAAACTTTAGATTCAATTTGTTCCTGATATAAATTGGTGCTGATTAGTTTTTGGTGTAAATCGCCCTGCAGGTGGCGCTGTTACGATTTCCGCAATAGCTCTATCTCTAGAACTAATGTACTGATTCTCATAAAATTCAGATTCAGTTAGTCCTTGATATAATTTGGTGCTGATAACTTTTTGGTGTAAATCGCCCAATAGGTGGCACTGATATGCTGTATTATTCTTGATTATCGCAATAGGTCTACCTTAAAAACTAATGCACGAATTTACATCAAATTTCAGATTCAGTTAGTACTTGATATAAATTAATGTTGTTTAGTTTTTGGTATAAATCGCTCAATAGGTGGCGCTACTATGCTGCATTTTTCACGATTTCTGCGGTAGCTCAACCTCAAAAATAGTTTTTGTACGGATTTTATCAAACTTCAAACTCAATTAGAAGTTGGCATAAGTTGTTGCTAATTAGTTTTTGGTGTAAATCGCCTAATAGGTGGCGCTACTATGCTGCATTTTTCCGGAAGTATTAACATGTCTGAGATAGAAAAAATTTTTAGGATTGCCACATCGACTAGTTTTATTTGCTTTTTTTTTTTCATTATCTCTCATAATTTCCGAGATACTGTCGGCCCCTTCCTAATTTCACCACTAAGATAACTGCAGTCACTCTCATAGCGTATGGTCGTTTTAGATACTTGTGTCACAATTATTCCTTTAAACGTATAAGAATTATTTCAGGATAAAGAACTTTTTTATACATTCTTTATATACAACAAATATGTGCAAATTACTACATTGTAATACATTTTACGCATACAATTCAAAATATCGGTCACATATAAAATAAAATTCATTAACCCTTTCAGGGGCAAAGCACTTTTATTGCTGAAATTTTGAAAAGAATGCTTGATATCGAAATTTACAAACAAATTTATTTGGAAATAAGAAGAAGCTATATTGCACATTTATAATAAACGGAAAATTTTATACCCAAAATTCTGGTCCCATTGTGGAATTTGGGAATTAAAATTAAGTGGTTTAATAAACGTACCACCGCCCTTGGAAGGGTTAAATTACATTAGAATTTACCATGTACATCATATATATATATATATAGATTAAGTTAAAATGAATAATTATGTTAACAAATTCTTTTTGACAATAATATATAAATATTTTATTTAAACTTTCTGGCCAGATAAAGATAACGAAATATGTTTTGTTTAAATTTTTTCAGGTATGAAGCACACAGTATCAATATTCTCTTCATGAAGTTCAGCTCTTTTTTTTAAAGCTGATAAATGCATGCAGAAATAGCATCGGAAGTGCAACATTTGACCACCGGCGTTATTTCAGAGATATGTAACAGTGAATTCAAACTTACAGCTGTATTGTTTAGATACTTTAGGATAGTTTAGATTTTTTATTTGCCCTTACTTCCTTATCCATCATAATTTTCGAAAACCGCTCAGCTCTTCCAATTTTCGACACTAAGAGAGCTGCAATCACTTTCATATAACAGCTCATCGGCTTGGTAGATACTTGTGTGGCACTTCTTGCTTTATTCGTGAAGAACATTTTAGAATAAAGGACTTTTCTACGTAACCTATATACGTATATAAAAAATACATTCAAATTACTACGTTGTAACACCTACACTTTAGATTTCCAATACAAAATATCGGAAAAAACATAAAACTGAATTACTAAAAGATTTACTCGTGTGCATTTTTAAAAGACTGCTTTTATTTCATTGTTACAAAATTAAAATTTAATTAATTCTTAATGACCGTATTATGTAAATAATTTAAATATGTCTCACACCAGAAAAAAATAAAGAAATATATTAATTGATAATTTGTGTTACCTTTAAAGGTTTTGTAAATTTAAGGTAAATTAGTGTTCGTGGAATACAGCTTTTTTCTTTCAAAGCTGTTAAATACATACAAAAACTATATCTTTCATGGAATTGTTTACCGCTCCCGAAAATTGAGCGCACGTTTTAAATGTTCTCCTATGTCCTTAGCGTGTGTGTCAGAATCTCCCAGATCGCTGATCTCTGCTGTATGATGGCGAAGATGTGGACGAGTGTGACTAATACCTCCAGTAATGGCATGAACCGTACTGCTTGGTTCGTCATCTGACAAGGTTCTAAATTACGAGATCTACCTGAGTAGCAATGTGCAGGTGTCAAACAACAGGACCTAACGTTAAGTAACAGGCAAAACAAAGTATACACAAAACGAGCAGTAGGCACTGCAGATAGGATGACGATCGAGGCAATGATGTCGTGTTTACTGCTGCTACGCGGCGATTAGGCGGTCACCCGCCGCGATGCCATGTATCAAACACGTTCAGCTGGAGCAGGTAGAGGCCTGGTCATCGGTTAGAAAGAAAGAAAGATCCGTACTTCTTATGTTACTTCTCTTTGATCTATCAATTCTCCGGTTAATTTTAAATTTGGTTATGACAATGAATACGTAGATAAATAAAATAACGTAATTCATGGCCCTAATGTAATTATCTTTGATAACGTTAAGCATGAACCCACTAAATGACAAAAGTTACTGTAGTCAGATTCATAAATAAAAAATGTAAAAGAAAAAAAAAGATTGAACTCTATAGGTTGATCTTAAATTTGAAATTAAAAAAAAAAAATGATAAAAGCTTAGAAAAAAGTGTTTCTTTACTGGACACTGTTGCGGACGACGTCAAACTAGCTATCAGCAAAAAGTCATATTCAGGCTACTGCTGCTGCCTTACAAAAAACTCCCATATGTAATGAAATTTTTAATAACCCCGAAGATACCAATATGGAATCAAAAAATGAAGAACGTTTTCCTTAAAATTATGAAAAAAAAATCAAAAATGGTCGCGGACATTAAAAATGTCGTTAACTTTACCAGCGAAATATTACAGGGAGAAAAGTCTGATTTAGATGCCAAAATCGATGACAAATATGCGAAAATCATTCCTACAAAATTTCCGAAAAAATGTCAATTCAAAATTAAATTAAGTACATACAATACTGTGAGTTGTGGTTTTAGATTCCCATAAAACCCTACTCATAGCAACAGATATGGTCAGCACTTTTCCATGAGAACTTGTAACCGCAGAATAGCAGATGTTTGAATTTGCTGATATGCAGTTTGCATTCTCTTCGCCTGGAAACAAGTAACAACCGAGGGCAGATTGCATTCTGACGCGGCCGATGGTAGGCATATCTCGCTCTAGACGAGAGCAGAGGCCGAGCTCCGACGATTCTGCGGGCGCGTATGCTGCAGAAAAACCCCCTACCCTCCCGTACTTGTAAATATAATTTCTATTTAATATGTAAGACTATAACCTAGAATCATTAAACTCCTTTTTTCATTAACTAAGGCCTTATCCTTATATCATCCTTATATTACATGTGGGCTCTAGGCCGATTTGAATCCAAAATGAATTTAAAAAGTAAAATCCCCTAGGCTTTATTACCGATCAGAATTGGAGAACTTCCTTCTCAGTCCCGTTATCAACATTCGTATTTTAGCAGACGTGATTCATCCCCTTAGCCATCTGGTTGAAGCTCGTTTATTTTTATTTGTGCAAGATAGTTATCGCTGTACAAGGAATGAATCTTCGACTGCATATTTTTTTTTCTACGGATCATTAATTGGATTACTTCAATGTATCGTGGCGAGGAATTTATTTTTCAATTGGATAACTCCTTTTGAAGTAAGTTTTTTTTTTTCTCTTTCCTTTCTTGCCTTTTAATATGGAATTACAAGAAATTGACTTTATTAAAAGCCAGTTGAAATCGGCTAAAAGAGATAAAATCAAATTATTGCATGAATTTATATTTGGTTGCGATAAAAATCGCCAGAATAGAGCGAATTTAAGGAAATTTAAAGGTTTTTCTTTTACTGACAAAAGCGATGAGTATGAAAATAAACTCAAAGTAATTTTGGACGATTACGATCAGATACAATTGATTACTATTGCTAATATCTTATCCATTGACATCCATGGATCAAAGGAAGATATAGGACAACGTATTTTAAGTGCACTAGTAGATATTTCGGCTTTTAAAGACACGTTTACGGCAGTTTCCGAATCGGATACCGAATTTGATGATAGCCACAATAGTAGTGGAAGCACTGGTTTATCTTCCCCTTTGGCAGTACAGCCAGACCAGGCGCGTGTACACTGTACACACTCCGCGCCCAAACAGACAATTTCTTTCCATGACATTGATCATTTAATTACACCGTTTAGTGGTGATAAAACGGAAAACGTTCAAACATGGTTTCAGAGATTTGAATCTCTGGCACATTCATTTCAACTGTCCGACATACAGAAATTTGTGTTTGCTGAGCGGGCATTAAAAAGTTTAGCATTATTGTATGTACGTAGTGAAAATAACATTTCTTCATATACATCGCTCAAAGAAGCATTGTTTCGCGAATTTGGACAATCAGCCTCGTCCGCCCAGATACATCAATTACTAGCCGCTAGAGGCTGCCGCCCAAACGAAAAACTATTGGAATATTTTCTGAAAATGAAAGAAATAGCACAGAGAGGAAACATCGATGATATATCGTTAATTCACTATATAATTAATGGGATTAACGATACACCACATAATAAAGCTATATTATTCGGGTGCGCCACGCTTGCCGAATTTAAAAACAAGCTCCAAATTTTCGAACGAATTTGTGAACAGAGTTCTAAAGTTTTCCAATCAAAGTCACCGACAACACCCAACACTCCTAAGATTAACCAGACGGAAAAAACTGCAAAATTAACTTGCTGGAATTGTTTAGCCCCAGGACACCTGTCTACCCATTGTGTGCATTTAAATAAAGGAAAAAAGTGTATGAAATGTGCACGTTTTGGTCACGTTTCCAACCAGTGTACAGAGCAAACGCCGGAACGTAAGCGTTCGACTCAAGGCACCTCCCCTTCACGCAAGACGTCGCCGCGCAGAGACGAACAAATTAACGTAGTCGAAATGTGTCATTCTCATCCGCGTATGCAGAAACCTGTAAAAATTTTCAATTTACAAATCAATTCAATCTTGGACACTGGAAGCTCACTGACGATACTGAGAGAAGACATTTATGAACAAATTGGGTCTCCCCCCCTCACCGGAGCAACTGTGCAATTGTCGGGCATCGGTAACCGTGTTATTCAACCTATAGGATCGTTTTTTACCAATATACAAATAGACGATAATACTTTTTCTACTTCTGTTTACGTAGTTAATTCTTCTCAGATGCCCACGCCACTTATCATAGGGACAGATGTCATATTTCAGGGTACTCTCACATGCGACAAAAACGGCGCTACTTTAACTAAATCTCTACCCACAAGCGTTTTTATAAGCTGCATTACTGTGTCTGATAACGTATCTGCAACGAAATCTCAAGATAAATCCTATGTACCTGCATATCCCGACGCAAGATGCACTACGGAAACATTTGTTTCAAATTCTTTCCCCCAAGATCTAAAACCGCGGAGAGTAAATAAAGACTTTTCGAAGGAAAATATTCCTACTGACATAGAAATTGACCCAGTGATTGACTCAGCATATCAGAAACATCTCGCAACATTATCCCCAGACTGCTTTTCCTACGATTTAAATTTCTTATCCTACAAGCTGTTCATGACTGTGCTCGTCTTATTGACCATCTATTTATTACTGTTTACTTCTGCCAACGGACTCATTTATCAACATTCGGCGTTCCATACATCCCAACCATCTCGAGATTCGAGTGACGTTACTAATTGGACCGAAATTCTGCGTGTCCTTATCATTCCTTTTTTATTTTTTATACGCCGACATTTTGTGAAGTCATCAACGAGAAAGAGAAAAAGTAGACTTAAATTTCCAAAAAGAAATATGCTTCACGTATATAGGTAAATAGTGCAAGCAACGAATTTATCATAAATGTGTTTTCTATTATTACTACTATTTTTTTTAATTGTGTTTTTATATATTCTGTGTTTTACACCTATATCTGCTTATTCCTGAGAACATTTATATCGTACAGACTATTAGACTGCTACTATCTGTGACTTTCTTAGTAACTTTATTTCAATATTTTCGTTTTTTTTTTTTACGATTGCAGCAAGCATCCACGATTTTTTTTTTCCGGACGAAACATTAGAATGAGGTGTTTACCAGTGTAACTCACCATTTCAAGAGTCCAATCATTGATGGAAATCTTCAACACAGAACTCTTTTTCTTCTTCGTATTTTTGTGTGTCATGCCATTCTACAGTGCGATAAACTTCAAGTGCTTTTTTTTTTAAAGAAGTTATCGCGTACCAAGCATTTTTATCAACAGTGTTTTTTTTTTAATTATTCTTAGTTTGTGGAATATGTAACAGATTCTTTATTTTTTCAGCTTATATTAACAGAATTAATGTGCCTTTTTTTTTCGAAGTTCTGTTCAACATTTTTTTTAAATCTCTGAGCGATATATACCTGCTCAAAACTTTTTTATTGAACCATGCGGTGATTTTTTTTTGCGCATGGCAAGTTATCTTTCTCTCGGACTGCAAATGGTGCATTATTTTTTTCATTTGCCTGTTTCGCAACACGTGCTTTTTTTTTATGTTGCGTAAACAACAACTTTATTTAAAATGACTATCTACACAGGACTTTATTTTTTTTTTGAACACTCACTTTTGACAAGAATAAAAAGAATATTGTTGTATTTATATTTTAAAAAACTGTATTTTATGTGTAAACTTTTTATTGAATTGCTATATATATGTATGTGTCCCCCCCCCCCGCATATTTTTTTACAGAAGTAAGAGCTGGCTGTCGAAAAAAAAAAAAAACCTTTTGGTGGGAAATCCTTTTTTTTTTTTTTTTTTTTTTTTGCTTAGACGAGGCAAACCTCTTTTTTTTTATTCTCGAATGACGTTGGGATAAAGATGTTTTTTTTTACGAAATTCTACCTAAGATGAGGCAGATTTTAGTATGTTTTCTTGATGATAATATAATGGGCAGACGGCCTTTCAGATTATATTTTTCATCCCTGATGACGGCTCATGAGAAAGACGGTCTCATGACGCAAATTGATGTTATCCTGAGTTTTTTTTTATTCTTTTTTTTTTTTTTTTTTTTTTTTTTTTTGAGATATCCCACGGCAGCTCAGCATTAATTTACATAAAATTTAGACTTAATTTTTTTTTATTATTATTATTTAGCTCAATTTTCTTAATTATTTAATGACAATTTTTTTCCTTTGGATTTTAATTATTTTTAGATAGTTTGTTTTTGTTTTTTGACATATCTTGTTGCTTATTTAACGCGCTGTCGAGGTCGACAAGCGGACAAGATGGCCGAGTGTGAGTTGTGGTTTTAGATTCCCATAAAACCCTACTCATAGCAACAGATATGGTCAGCACTTTTCCATGAGAACTTGTAACCGCAGAATAGCAGATGTTTGAATTTGCTGATATGCAGTTTGCATTCTCTTCGCCTGGAAACAAGTAACAACCGAGGGCAGATTGCATTCTGACGCGGCCGATGGTAGGCATATCTCGCTCTAGACGAGAGCAGAGGCCGAGCTCCGACGATTCTGCGGGCGCGTATGCTGCAGAAAAACCCCCCACCCTCCCGTACTTGTAAATATAATTTCTATTTAATATGTAAGACTATAACCTAGAATCATTAAACTCCTTTTTTCATTAACTAAGGCCTTATCCTTATATCATCCTTATATTACAATACTATGTTGTACCTAGCAGAGAAACTTTTATTAAAGTTGTCGGATCGATGAATCCTCAGATCCACTGATGCCGAATATATAAAAAAAAATCCTTAGCTACTGATAATTTGATATTATCAAAATCTCGCAAAAGGAAATTCGAAGAGATAAGAAATTACTTCTATTTTTCCTTTTAAAACAACACAAAAAACATTTTCCGAAATCTTTGATGTCAAACGTGTATTTGAAATCGGTATCGAAATTGGAAATTTCAGAACAGCCGAAAAAGCACCACAAAGCTACCGATGCCAAATGTTTTTTCATGTAGCCGTTAACAGTAATATTAATTTGCTGTGTGGCATGCAGTTGAGAACATTTTTCAAGAAATCGCCCCATAGAAATTAACACAATTCTACACAAACCTCCACCAATTTGTGTAAACAGCAATCTCCAGCATCAATCCAATTTAAAGGTTGTGCAAAATTCCCAACTAAACAACAATTTAAAAAAAACTCATGCCGAAACAACTGTTAAACAAAAATAAAAGCTATTAAAAAAAATGAGCTTTCCTCCCCAAATCTCTTTTGAAAAATAAATACCATCCCCTCTATTGCGCATCTGTACGAGATTCATGAATTTTTCATATCAATTCCTCCGACTGCCGAAATCGAGAAAAAAAAAATAAAAAAATTGCAAATCAGCTCATTCCCAAAAATTAATGAAAAACTCATCAGAAGTCTCGGACAAACATTTGCGAAAGGATATTTTCTCAAAAATTCTCACATTCAGCGAGATGCTCACAAATCCTACCAGAATTGATAATAACTCTTAATTCTTATATATGAAAAAAATATATCTTCTCAAAACACATTATTTTTTTAAATAAAATAATTCAAATAAAAAAATATACACAATCTAGAAACCTTATTTTTTGTTTTAATTCAATGCAAATATGTGTACCTGAATTGGGTCTTTTTTTCTGCTGCACCGACCTTTTGCGCCACCTTTTTTTAAAGCTCTTTATTACCATCAGCAGTTAAACAAGTGCGATACATGACTTTAAACTTTTTTACATTTTTAGTTTAAATTTAACTTTCTGGACTCTTTTTTTTAATTAAATTTAATCGACTATGTTATTTATTCTCTTCTTATTCTGTAATAATTCCAGGAGCAAGGGGCTATATGATCTCGACAATTTTGAAATCAGCTGTCCCTCTTACTTAGACTTTCCCTCTGAAACTTAGAAAGTTTTCTGAAGTTACACTTTTTTGCTTCTTAAGAATTCATACATGAAAATACTTTCATCCGACAACTGCCCATTATGTTGACGTCAACTGGGAAGCCCATCAAGCTATTCACGTTGTTTAGAACGTTTTCGTTATGTCGTAATGCTGGGTACAAATATTTATTTTCTGATTTTATTCCAGGCTAACATTTCAGCTTGTCAAACATTGTTTTATGATGAATAAATGATTTCCTCAAAGTTTCCATCTACCGGTAAAATACAATAAACAATGTATTAATGCACTGTTGTACTAAACGACACATGTTAAGAAGATCTTTCCGAAATTCCCTTGCATATTTTGAAGACTGTACGACTAAGTATATATATGACCATAGTCTGAAGACTATGAAGATTATATGACTATAGTCTATATGACTAAGTTGTTCGAAAGCGTATTCTCAATTAATTTCATGAGATTAACTCTGTATCGCAGTCTTCTGCGAAACTGATTTGCGTCAACTTTGTCAATAAACGTGATATTGGAATTAGAGTTTTTCACTAAAAACATGCTAGGTGTCAGCGGAACTAACTCCTCTGTATTTTTTATTGATGTGTGACAGGGTGAGAATTTATAATAGCTTCACAATCACACCAAATTGTTTGCAATTCCTCCGAAGACACAATAGCTTTATCCAGTGCCCGCTCTTTAATCACACAGATCAGACATTTTCAAGAGCCACCCCACAAAGCGGCCGACGGATGACTGAATTGGCAAATGATTCGTTTCACGTCAGAGAAACGAGTCAAGTTTTCCCAATCAATCTCTGACAGATCATTATTCATTGGCACCTCTGAAATTGATGCCATTGTCAGAATAGATTATTCTATGTCTTCCTCTTCTTGCTATGAAACATCGCAAAGATAACAAAAATGCATTAGTTGACAAAGAAGAGACAAGCTGTAAATGCACGGCTCTATAGACTGTACAAGGATAGAGCACTATCTGAAGTTTATCTGCATTTTTAACAAATAAAGTTCCTGCTAAATCAACACCTACAATTTCAAAAACGCTTGAATCTTTAATTCGATCATAGGGACGTTGCACAGGATCGGTTTCAATTCATTTATCTTTATAGCGCTGCTAAGGAATAAATTTATTTAAAACTTTTCGGACAGATTTTCTGGCACTTTGAATCCAATATTTCCCTTTCAAGTTACCTAAAAGAATGTGAGTTCCAGCATGACAAATAACTGCACAGAAATGTTCTATCAATCAAATCGTAAAAATACAGTCACCATGTAAAACAATGGGCGATATGAAGTATGGTGTGTCAATACGCTCTGCAATTCTTGACTTTATTCTATTTATGCCTCTTTCATCAATAAAATGCTTATGTGAGGTATCAAATCTTCATCTGGAAAAAATCACTTTGTACAATTGCAATTAACACTATTTCTACCACGATTTTGTGTGTACAGTCGTGGAAAATAAAAAGTAAACACCCCCTACTAACTCCTCAACAAATTATCGTAGACAAAATTTACTGATACCGAATGATTGGAAATAAAGTCTACTTTTAAGTAAACGTATATAAAATTTGCTTAGGGGGCTATCTACATATTAAAATGAATCCAAACTTCATTTTTTTCAATAGCAATACCCAATTTTAACAAGATATTTCTAATCTTTGGTTCAAATTATGCCTAGACTCCAAATTTCAAGTTATTTGAATGATAAGTTTTTGAATTATAAACATTCAAAATTTAAAGCTTCTAATGTTAAATTACATTTCCATATTTTTATTTATAACTTCTGAAATTATTATCCTAATGTTCTAATTTTTTGTGTCGCAATAATACTAATATACCCAAACATAAATACGTTCAATTTGCAGTTTTTATAATTTTCTGATATGAATTATGAAATAATTATAAAAAAATATGAATTGCAACCTACAATTTTTTTTTGATGGATTCAGATTTATTAAGTCCTGCTTTATGGAAATCCTAAATTTCACATTTTTCTTCCAAGTTGTTTTCAAATTATACTTAAAAAACGGCAAAATGATGGTTTAAGGGGCCGTCTATGATAGAAGTGACTAAATATTTTCAAATTTCTTATGCTATCCTGTAATCTAACAGGCTTAATTGACTGCTTAAGGTGCCTTGATCAAGAAGGGAGCTCTCTCGGTTAACAATCGAGTACCGAACTTCAATTTGGATACAGCCCTTAAAATACGCTCGTTTTAAAATAATTAATTTATCGGAAACTTATGGGACGAATTGCATAAAAAATTTTTTTTAGACTAACTGAAGGGTGTAGAGTTCATTTATGCTGTCAGAATTATGTACTTCTATTGAATAAAACAAAGTTTTGGTTCGTTTTAACATGTAGATGACACCCTAAGGAAATTTCATATACATCATTTAAAAGTAGACTTTATTTCCAATCGTTCGGTACCAGTAACTTTCTTCTACGATAATTTGTTGAGGAGTTAGTAGGGGGTGTTTACTTTCTTTCCCCCACGACTGTACCTTTTTCTACCTAAAGGTGTCTTTTGACACCCTTGCGTTTGAATGCAAATAATTGTCAAAACTGTTGGGATTTCAAATAATCAGTTATAATTCAGTTCAATATAGATAATTTGAACGATATATTTATTAATACAGTGAGGAGTATTCATTAGAGATTATTTAATCAAGTTGTAAATTCTACGTTAATTCATCAATCTACAAAATATCAATACACATAAATGTAATCAAACATGCTTTACGTCAACAGGAACAATAACTAAAAAATATTATCTTCTTCATTTTTTTTATTTTTATCAGAAAGATAATCAAATATTTTCATATTATTAACATAAAAATTTTTTAGTGTCGTGTATGAAAATTCAATCTTTGTAACAAAAACAAACAAAACAGTAATCATAAAAACATCAATGCAATAAAATTATTTTGCTATTCAATACCACAAGTTTTACACGAATGAAAACAAAATTCATGTGTATTGAACTCATAACGATAGTTGGATAAGAAAACGAGTTAAAGCACATAAATTAACGTCTGAATTCCATTTTTAATTATTAAAGATACACATATATTAAGACAGACTATAAATACAATTAAATACAATAAACCCAACTGGAGTGAAAAATCAGCCGAGGCCAGGACTCGAACCTGGGTCGGCAGCGTAACGTGCTGTTGCTCTACCGTTAAGCTACCTGGCCGATGTCCTAGCCTGGAAATTTCCTACTAATAAACCAAATTGGGGAACGTCACCGTCCATCTATCAGATAGCATTGGATGGCATGACAACTATGAATAAATATATATAAATTAATATATGTGTATCTTTAATAATTAAAAATGGAATTCAGACGTTAATTTATGTGCTTTAATATATATTGCGGATCGATGGATAAAGGAGTTTATACATCGTTGTCCTGTCACCCAGTGCTATCTGATAGATGGACGGTGACGTTTCCCAACTTGATTTATTAGTCAGAAATTTCTAGGATAGGACATCGGTCAGGGATAGCTTAACGGTAGAGCAACAGCACGTTACGCTGTCGACCCAGGTTCGAGTCCTGGCCCCGGCTGATATTTTACTCCAGTTGGGTTTATTGTATTTAATTGTATTTATAGTCTGTCTTAATATATGTGTATCTTTAAGAAAACGAGTTGTTCATTTATTTAGAACCAGTCACTGCAATGATCTATACTAAAATACAACATTGCGGAATACAAGCGGATATTAAAGTGATGCATCAACTCCTGTATTTTCCGGTACAACTGGGTTCGCTAATCTGATTGTAATTGATATGATGCGGTAAAATGGTGTTGATATTTATATGTAAAATGGTTTAAAATTATAAATTATGATAGCCTCTGAAATTAAGAATTATAAAATCCTTAATGTGTCAAAAGACACTTAATGGTAGAAATAGGTATACCCTATGCACATGTTTAAAACCAGGATGAGCTGGAGGAAAATGATATCGCTGCATTAATTTAAGAACTATTGTAAGAAAAGTAAAAAAAAAATAATTGTGGAGAAATGATTAAACTTAGACACTAACTTTAAGTTAAAATCTAAAAGGTGTCTTTTGAAACTTCTTAGTAGAAATAGTGTTAAAGATTTCTTAGCATATTCTAATTCCTTAACTGATAATTTTCCATTTTCCCTAGCACTGTATAGCGATTTCACATTATTTATCAATATTAACACCCGTGAAACTAATCTAACAATCGACTCAAATTTTAAAATTTCCTGGCGTATCAAGGAATATTTTCTCCCTGCCCTATATTTCTTAGCCTGCTTGTTAAATTCGTCTTGTTCAGGAGTATTCAAAACGCCGGTAACACAATTGTCAACATAAAATGAACATATCGACTTTTCAACCATTTCACTATAAATAATATATACATCTAACAAATGAGATATCGAAGTTGCAAAAAAAAAAAAAAAAAAAAAAAAAAAATGGGGGTCGAACTATCTCCGAAAATCAACCTGAAATACCTATAAGTAATGATTTCGCTCACAGAAGGATAATAAAATCGTAAAAAATCTCTATGCTCCGGATTTATGCTAATCTGCAAAAAGGCGTTTTTGATATCCGCAGAAAGATCAATTAAAAAAATTCGAAATCTATGTATAAAATCCGGTATTTGCTCGATTAAATTTGGATCTTTATACAAAATATCATTTAAGAAACACTTCCCGTATTCTCTAACGGACGCATAAAAAACGTGTCTATTTTAGTAGTAGCAATGTCCATTTTCGCAACAGTCCCATGCGGCAGAAATAGCCTATCTCGATGTCCCCTGTTATTCTCTCATTTTTTTTTTTTTACTCTACCCACACTCTAAAAACATTTCCATAATCAACAACAAGACTCCTGATTTCTACGCGTTGGCACATTTCTTTATTACCGGCCAATTCAATCGTATCCGATTTAAAAGGAAAACAAACTTCATATCTACCATTTGGATGTATTTTAATATTGGTTTTAAATTCCTCTATTATTTTAGAATGTTCATATAGATTCTTTAAACTTTCTATATGCTTTTTAATACAGTATGTTTCAATATCCAATAACTCATTAACCCTTTGAGTGGCAAGCAATTGCGTTTGTGCAATTCTGAATTCTTATCGGAAATTTAGAAAAAAATTATTTCAAAATAAGGAAAAGCAATCTTTTTCAACTCATTTCTCCCAAAGTTATAAAAGTAAAATGAATGAAAATTTTCTGCTGCAGATCTTAATTAAACTTAGATGGGATTCAATATATCCCCTCAAGGTGTTAGTAGAAGAATTTTTTACATACGGAGATACAATAGACAAATCAGTATTACTATCATAATTACTATTCAAGTTTTGATCCGGTTTTCCAGTTAATACACAACCCAAGCGTGTTTCTAACAAATATAAACCCGGCTTTAATTTCATACATTTATTAGTGAATAATTTATCAATTTAATCGGCATCCTAGTGCAAATTAATTTCCGAATCTTCAGATTCAAGTTATTGTAAAAATATATGTTTATCTCTAAGCTCAATAAGCTCCTCCACACTAGAAAGTTTAGGCACAAACCCTCAATTTTATTTTCAGCCTAATTTTATTTTTCTCATACCTCAGCTTTAGAACAACAACAAAAAAAAATCATTCAAATCATAAACAATTAAATCATAAACATCATGTGTTTGAACTGAAGTTTGTCTTCCCCAATAAGGCAATGGATCATTTTAGATATCCTTCTTGGAACCAGATGTAGATTTTCAGCGAAATTTTTACTGAAATAGCTATTTTTTGAACCAGGATAAATTAATTAATACATTAGTGCTCAATGTGTTGGAAATGGCGGTAATCTCGTATTTCAGGAATGCAATCTAAAAACTTCACAGCAGAGGCAACCAAGCCTCCTCCGATAGCCACAACCGTCCAATTACAAAGCATGCCCAGAACTTCACTTAAAACTTCAATTTCGGAAAGGCTATGTCAAAGCCGCTGATGTACCTAAAGAAACCCAACGAAAAGAAATTTAAAATAAAAAAGGAAGAAAATTCTGTAAACGATTTTGGACCATTACACCATAGATAATTAAAATTTAAATAAGTGAGATGTGGACAAACCACAAATCCTTTGCTATATTGGTGTATAAACATTTAATATAGATTAAAACATTAAGAACACTTTAATAATCTTAAACTATTCATTCTACAGTTTCAGCACTCCTCCGTTGCCTTCCTCAGGAATGTAAATGAACTAAGCTGGATCAGCAATGACAAATCTCCTCCCGAACGAAAATCATACACATGGGGAAAACATAACCCCCCGATAATGATTTCAATGTCTTCGGGCTCATTTGTCATTTTTTTCCATGTGTATGATTTTCTGTCAGGCGGATCCAGCTTAGTTCATTTACATTTCTGAGGAAGGACACGATGCTGTCCTGTAACTGTAGAATGAATATTTTAATGTTTTTAATGTTTTAATGTATATTAAATGTTTATGGACCAACATAGCAAAGGATTTTTGGTTTGTTCATATCTCACTTATTTAAATCTTAAGAAAATTCTACTAATAATTTTCTTAATACCTCCTCCCATGACTGAGCACCTTTATTAATTGCATAAATTTTTGAGATCTTTCTCTAGGATAGCTGGGATACTTATGAAGATAAAATATAATATACAAATTAGTTATTTTGGCAAAATCCCCTTTTAACTGAACAGTGTCCTAACCAAAGCGTTATAAGTAAGCGAACAAACTTAATGCTGGAATCAGGCGTAAATTAACACAGTTGCGCCACCTTGTGGACGGAGTGATAATTCACATACGCGGGCTTTTAGTGTGGCGCGTATTTCTAAATCTTTAGTCACTCATGTAAATTAATTTTGCTTGCCACATTTATTGCAAAATAATGAGTAGCGAAAGAGGCATCTAGATGCACTTGACACCGCGAAGTTTTCTTCGCCTCATCAGAAGCACTTCAGTTATTAATCAAGGTGGAAAAAACTTTACAATTTTAGTGGTGTGAGTAAGAAAACAGTTAGGTAACTACCTGTAGTTCACACTCCATCCGCTACGTGGCGCATGACCTTGATTGATGTGACCTTGCTCTTAATCTTGCGGTTACTTCTACCATTTAAGATAGGACGCACAGTGGGGTATTTTACAAATCTGGGAGGCCAAAAGTCGATTTCATAAAGTACAACGCAGGATCGAATGGATGGATATAAGTTGAAACTGAATCATTGGGGAATCACGTGATGCGATTTTTATCTCCTTTAAGTGAACGATGACCTCCTGTTATCAGTTGAAACTGGAGTGTTGCGTTAAGTGCATGAGTGTCAAATCGTTCTTCATTGTGACTTTCTATTTTTGAATTTGAATAACTTTAGTTTTGGAAGTATTTAAAATCTAATCGTTATGGATAGTGACGAGGCAGGTATGTATCATTATTCTTTTTAACTTTGAATTGAGAAAGAAATAGTTTTAGTATTTACAAAATTAATTTAAAATAACGCATATTTTTCTATTATTTTTTCCCTTGTTTCCCAATTCACGAAGAGTTTAGTTATATTTCCAAACATTTCCAAGCAAAGTTACTTATTGTACCAATAAATATACACCCTTCTATTTGTGTTTTCGTTTAAAGCAGTTCCACCTTTGTCTCCTTTTTAAAATGAAGGCGATATAAATATGCTCTTCTAAAATTCTGAGTAAGCATACAAAATTACTATATATTGATTTTTAACTGATATTTATCATATAAATTTTAATATGAAAAAAATTGTTATGATTCAATAGAAAGTGATCAGATTTGTTTATTTTTCAGTTATTCTGATTGAAATTAAATTTATATAATTTTAAAAAAAATTGCTTTAATGTAATGTATCCATTCCCTTTTATCATTTTTAAGCTCTTTTCAGATAATTGAAATAATTTATTGCTCGTTATTAACATTTGTTTATCTAAAAAATAAGTCGAGGCAATTTTCATATGTTTTTGTTAAAAGTTAGCGAGTGATATTTTTTTAAAAATAAGGGATAAAATGATGTTATCTATCTAAATTGCATATAATTATTATGCATTCTTTTTTGTTCATATTTTGTATTTATTTTTATTTAGGGCCTTCGAATGTCCGAGTAATGACTCGAAAAGAATTTTTAAACATTATGCAACAGCAGAATTTGCCAAACATTAATCATAGATTAAATTTCCTTGAAAATTACCTTCTTAATGGCGATAATTTTGATGATGATGAAATTAAAAACCTCAAGCACAATTTCTCCCAATTTAAATCTCAGTTCAAGAGCAAATGGATCGAAGCCCATTATATGTTAGATAAATTTGTGAAAAATAATAAAGAATGGCTTGAAGGTACAGTAGAAAATAAATCGACCAGGAAGGCCAGCAAAAGCTTTCACTGAATCAAGTGACAGGTCAAAGCGGAGAAAGTCTGAAAGTTTGAGGAGCTCGACTGATGTGGAAGTACTTACACATACTTTACACAGAAGATTCTTTACTGACCCATCTCTAGCAGCGGAAATTACCGGCATTGATTAAAATTTAATATATCGATTTAAAGTTATTCTTGAAACCATATCCAGTGGCCACAAAATTCACCTTGATAAATTTAAGAATATACAGAAAAAACAGCAGAGCTCTACGCCCAGTTATATAAATGGTATCCAATGTCACCCACAATGCATAAAATATTAATCCGTGGACGTATTGTGATAGAGAAAGCTTTACCAGTAGGCCAATTGTCTGAAGAAGTAGCCGAAGCACGGAACAAACATTTTCGATTATTTCGCCAAAATCTATCGCGTAAATTTTCAAGAATTTCTTGTAACCGTGATGTTCTCAACAGATTGCTTTTGAGTTCAGATCCAGTTTTAACTGGAATAAGACCCACGATAAGAAAAAAATCAAAATTGTTCCGTAAAGAAACTCTAGAAATGTTACTGCCTATGGAATCTTCTGAAGCTCGTGATCCAGAGGGTTCTGATTATGAAGAAACAGATTACGATTCTGAATTATCATCTGATTAAAAGATCCCACCTTGGTGATTTACAAACTAATTGTTCTTATCATTAATGATCTGTTTTTATAATTTATTCAATATATTATTCCATTTTTTTTTATCATGATTATCATTTATTTTATAATACTATTTATCATGATTATCATTTATTTTATAATACTATTTATCATAATTATCATTTATTTTATAATACTATTTATCATAATTATAATTTATTTTATGATACTATTTATCATATTATCATTTATTTTATAATACTGTTTATCATAAATATCATTTATTTTATAATACTAATTTTGATCAATAAATATCAATACGAAGTTGCAAAACATCCATGATTTTCAAGTTATTAAACAATATTTATTTAAAAAAGTGCATTTATTTACTGCTTTAAACGTTTAAATTAGTTTAAAAGAAAAAAATAATTTTGGCCGCCCAGATTTGTAAAATACCCCACTGTGGGACGATTACTTATATCGCTTTGGTCCTAACACTTAAAAAATAAAAAATACCCAATATGAAAATTAATTGTCTTCGGCTAGTTGATGGCAACTTATTAGTTCAAAATTTAACATTAACCCCTTAATGGTCTCATTAAATTACGGTTTAAAAATTCAAATTTCTTATTGGCACAACTTTTTTGAAAAAGAAATATTCAAATTATTTAATGATAGGTAAAATGATTCCATAATAAAACCAATTACAGTATTTTATGAAGCTGGTGGGAGTCAAACAATCTGAATAAAAGACACAGCCCGCGAATATCACGGGAGCCAGAATTAAGAGGTTAATGAGCCTTACGATTCCTATTTTTCCTATGTTGTTTTAAAATTATATATTCTTTAATTTACGATTTAAAACATGTGATCACGAATAGTGTTCTTTTTCTCTTGAGGAACTTTTGGCTTTGCCAAGTTCTCTGACTATTTGTGAACAGTTTAAACCAAATTTCAAATTAGATTTTACACTTTTTCAATCTTTCCTCTGCCGACTTTGCATTATTGGCGAAGCCCCGCCTTCCATATTTTCGGATTAGTTGGTTGCGCGACCATCCGCAAAAAAAGACACTCTTCCTAACCACTTAACTGTCAATTTTTTTTGGCACCATAAACTAAAACCAGGGGTTCAACCCCACTTTTTAAGGACAAAAATATTTGCCTTAAATAATCGAAAAAAGTCTGCCATTTAAAGAACCGAAGATTTCAGGTAAAAATTAGAGGTGGGGAAAAGCTTTTAGTAAAGAAGCGAGCTAATTTTTCTTGCTCGAACTCCGTTCGCGCAAAACAGTTAAGTGGTTAAATAGTCCATGCAATAGAGACCGTATAGGGCATACCTAGTAAAATTAATGGAAGTTCTGGAACTAGGCTTACTTCATGTTTTTTGGATCACTGAATCCGAATTTGTAATTTCCCACCAAAGTTTCCACCGGCACCCCCCCCCCCCCCAAATTTTGGTAAAATGCCACCCAAAAAAGGTTTTTATTAAAAATTTTTAGGGAAAGGGTATCTAGAAATTCAGAAAGTAGACAAAATTTGCAACAAATTAGATAAATGGCATTATGACTTAGGGTGAAGGGGAAGGGGGGGGGGATCTGCCTCGGAACATGCGCCGCGGTGCTGCGTGGACTAAGTTGCGCAATTCCACTTAACCACTCACACGTTTACATTCCCCCTCCCATCTCCCCTCCGAACTTTCTCTATAAGGTTTACTTTAAGATTTTTGGGTCGCTGAATCCGAATTTTTAACTTACCCTCAAAATTCCCCCCCCCCCCCCAAAAAAAATAGCTGTTTTTAACTTAAATTTCTTATAGTTTTAGGGGAAAAGCATTACGAAATTCAGAATCTAGACAAAATTTGCAACAAATAGGATATATGACATTATGATGCAGGATAAACGGGGGGGAGAGGGGGCTGCCTCGGAACATTCCCCGCGCGCTTTTTCTATAAAAACCAAATTTTTTCAAAAAATCAATTTTCTGGGGGTTCCGGGTGAAATTTTGGTGGTAAGTTACAAATTCGGATTCAGCGACCCAAAAAACATAAAGTGAGTAGAAATCCAGAACTAGTATTAATTTTTCCAGGTAAAATCCCCTATTGCCTGGACTTCATAACTTAGTGCACGTAGCGTCGCAGTGCATGTTCAGAGGCAGCCCTCTCCCTCCCCGTTCATCCTACGTCAGAATGTCATGTATCCTATTTGTTGCAAATTTTGTCTAGTTTCTGAATTTCGTAATGCTTTTCCTCTAAAACAATAAGAAATTTAATTTAAAACAACTATTTTGGGGGGTTCGGGGGGCTAAATTTTGGGGGTAAGTTAAAAAATCGGATTCAGCGACCCAAAAAACTTAAAGTAAACATTATAGAGAAAGTTCGGAGGGGAGATGGGAGGGTGAATGTAAACGTGTGAGAGGTTAAGTGGAATTGCGCAACTTAGTCCAAGCAGCACTATGGCGCATGTTCCGAGGCAGATCCCCCCTTCCCCTTCATCCTAAGTCATAATGTCATATATATAATTTGTTGCAAATTTTGTCTACTTTTTGAATTTCTAGATACTCTTTCTCTAAAACAATGAAAATATGGAATTTAATTTTTTAATAAAAACCTTTTTTTGGGAGCTTTTTACCAAAATTGGGGGGTTGACGGGGGGAATTTTTGTGGGAAGTTAGAAATTCGGATTTCGCGACCCAAAAAAACATAAAGTAAGCCTATTTCCAGAACTTCCATTAATTTTGCCAGGTAAAATTCCCTTTTGCCTCGACTAAAAGTCTACTCATTTCATATTCACTTTTCTTGCTGTTCGTACGAGATCAAATATTTTGCAGTGGGATCGGTCTTTTTCAAGACCATTTTTTACTACACCTTCATTCACATGGTTGTGCGCACGTGGCAGGATTATAGACATCTAGTTTAAGTGCAGGGTTATTCAAAATGAAGGGCACAAAATGCATGGACATTCATTATATATTATATTATTTTGGGCATATTAATTTGGGGAGATTCATTTTGAATCACCCTGGTATTGTGTATCCATTATTTTTATATTCGTATATTTTTTATTACTGGTATACTTATTTTACCTTATTCCTTAAGCTGTGCATTGCCATAACTCATCGACAGGGAGTCGAGGTACTTACCAACTGCTAAACCCATTGGTAATTTTCATTTGTTTATTTGTTTATGATAGCAGTTAGTGACGCATTTAAGACAGTAATTTGTTAACATAATCTACAGTGTAGAGTCTCTAATTATTGTTCTATGCAAGGAATCTTTTTATACCAATTCAAAGTAACCAACATCTTACGCTTTTTTGCACCACAAAACTTTTATAATAAATTTTACCTTTTTAATCGCCGTAATCCGCCGATTAAATAAAGCAAAAATTTCTATTAAATTTTTGTGAGAAAAAAAACGGAAGAGTTGCCAGCTATGCCAACTTGATCATACATTACATTTATGCATTTCTCTTTTATTTCACTATCACTCATGTTTTTCAAGATACTGTCCACAACTTTCAAATTTCGTCTCTAAGAGAGCTGCAATCAGTCTCATACAATAGCGCATAGGCGTGGTAGATTCATTTGTCGCAATTATCTCTTTATTCGTATATGAATTGTTTCAGAATAAGGGATTTTTCTATGCATTCTGTATATATATAAAATGAATGTAAAGTACTATATTATAAATCCTACACTTTAGTTTGTCAATACAAAATATTGGTCACAAATAAAATATGACTCTTTATTATTTTTTAAGATTTAATATATTACATCATAAAAGGATACGGGCATCCCCGGGTGATTCCGAATTAACCTGGCCTCGGAACAGGATGACCAAAGCCTGGCCGAGGTCGAAGTTGCGGTCCCTTTTATTTTGAGAGAAGGCCAAAGCGGGGTCCCTGAGGATGCAGGCTGACGATGGAGTCCCACGTCCAGCTCGGGTAATGCGCATCCTGTCAACGAGGACCTGGATAGCCTGTGGCAGGGGCATTATCGTGTGGAAGTTCCACCGCCCTAAGCTGATTGATTCCGAATCAAACATGTCTGAAGGGTCGTATGCTCCAACACCGTATGCGGACCTAGTATTAGGGTAGTACGTGGGTGGATTGTGGAGACTCGTAATCGTTACCGCTGCCCTGTTCGGGGTGATGCATTGCGGTCACTGAGAGCGCGCTACTGGGTGAATTCTGTGTCTCCCGCGTGGTGTACCAGACATGCGTTCCTACATGACGGGGGATGACCGGGAGATCAGACCTGGGTTCGAGGGTCTATGAGAAGCAGTCCTCTCAGATGGTGTGAAGCATGTGTATTCCCAGGCAACAGGTGAACTAATGGGACATAGAGGGCTGAAAAAGTTTCCGGCCCGGGCAAGTCTTTTTGCTGTCTTTTAACTTTTCCCATAGTTTATTATGGAAGTGCATCCGTTTCGGCTGCAGGATTACTAACATTCCTATTTTTTTCCATCTTTTAGTAACACGCTCACCAACCTCCCTGCATAATCATTTCGTGATTCCGTTTGGTATCGCGAAGCAATCGCTATTTTCTAGCCAGCCCCAGACGTAATTATTTCGCGTTTCCATTCTGGATCGCTTCGCGATCCCTTATTTTGTATGCATTCAATTTTTAGATTCCAAACGCAGAGCCCCCCTCCCCCCCCCCTCCTTTCTCATTAGTTAATGGAAATTATCGTCTTTCTGTAAAAATCACTTTTGCCATCGACCCCTAAAAAAACTCTAAAAACATAAGTCTCTCGAAATGTAGAAGATTCTTCCCTTTCCCCACCCATCCTATCTAAATTCTCTACTTTCATGGGTTTCACCATGCATAATTCCCCCTAAGAAAAGACAGAAAGCTCTGACCTATCAGATGCGTTTCGCGGTATCTACACAGATTTTCATTGATCCATTTCCAAATCGTTATCTTTTTTTATATATAGAAGGATTGGTTATTTTTAAATTTTGAATAATACTGTAATATTTGTGTTGCCATTATATTTAATAATAAATACAAATACAATTTAAAAAGTGGAACAGCGTAATTAACAAAAGTTTATTATTATTTTTTTTTTAATTCATTTTTTTTTAAAATCCCTACTATTTTTTTAATACGGATATTCCTTCTTCAATTTTTTTCCCACATTCCCTGGAATATACTACTTAAAACAGTCATAGATTTTTAGAAGTATGGGAGTGTACACTTAATATGAATTTTTTTTCTCCCGTGCAGTGTTGCCAGATGGGCTACTTTTTAAAAATTTAGATTCTTGATTGGCACCACTTTTTTGAAATGGTGAAATGCGCCTTATTTAATGACATAATAATTAAGGCGAAAACAAAGGTAATTTTGCCGTTTCAAAAAAGTGGTAGCAGACAAGAAATCTGAATTTAAAAAAAGTAGCCCACTGGCAACACTGCTCCCGTGTACAGTAAAAAATCAAGGGAATTCAACAAACCATAATTTAAATAAATATAAAAAATAACTATGAATTTGAATATTAAATTCATGCACAAAAATATTAAATACACCATGAAAAAAAAAAATAAATAAAAGCATTTCAAACATCTATCTCAATTAGGAAAAAACCTTATGATTTATTGAACAAGTAAATTGTGAAAATATGAGCATAGAGAAAAATCAGTTTCATGTTTTCATTTGCAAAAATAACATGTTTTAACTCATAACTTGTGTGAAGTTCATGCACAGATTTATCAACCAGATAAATTAAAATATATCCAAACACTTCCATGTAGTTACGTATGATAAGTGAGGTAATGTTTAAAAATTAATGTTAATTAATTTATTAATTATTTATTATTAATTTATCATTACTTAATTAATATTAATTTATAATTAATTAATTATTATTAATTCTTAATTAATTTTTAAAATGTTTTTTATTCAGCGAAAAATAAAAAAAATTAGAAAATCGTCTTATTTGTCTTTATTCACAAAAAATATGACTTAACAATAATATATATATCATGCGACAACATGAATAAGTTTCATATACATTTAGTATAATTTTTTTTTAAAAAGCCAGCCTTATTTTTAAGCAAGGCATTTTTCATATTTGAGGAATCTCTGCGTCTGCGAGCAAGCTTAATTTTTTTTTCAAGTGCTAATTCATAAACAGTATTTCTTTTGCTGCTTCCATACGATTTGCGCCTGTAATCTTTTCACATGGCCAAATTAACTCAAACTGCTATGATTAAATCATACCCTGACTCTTCACCATGAAGTAAAAAAAGTAATTCGCTATGTCCGTGGGTTTGTTCACTAGTGATATAAATTAACTATGATTGCTGAGTGGGCGCGGCGTCTCTTTAAATTCTGTCATCGCGGATAAAATCTTTAATACTTTCTTTTTTATAGTGTTGCCAGTGGGCTGCTTTTTTTAAATTCAGAATTTTTGATTGGCACCACTTGTCTGAAATGGCACAATTCCCCTTCTTTTCGCCCTAATTAATATCACATTAAATAAGGCGAATTTTACTAATTAAAACAATGGTGCTAATCAAAAAATCTGATTTTAAACAAAAGAGCCCACCGGCAACACTGATTTATTATTAAAGATACATATTTAAAATGTTACCAATGCATTTTAAAAAGATGTAGTTATACTTCAAGCCAATTTTTTTTTAATGATAATTTGATAATTTTCAATAAAGACCATATTATGTGAATACTTAAAATAAGACTATTACACCAGAACAAAATAAAGAAACATTTTTAATGAAGAATTTGTTTAAAATATTTTGTGCCTACTAGTTTTTACTTTACATTCAAGAAAATCAGCTTTTTTCGTTAAATCTGATAAATATATACAGAAGTACGATCTTAACATTGACAGCCGACATCAAGTAAGAGAAATGTGCAGCGCACTTTTTAAATGCTGCTTTTATGCCGAAAAGTTGGGTAAAATAGAAATATAAAAGAAATTCCCTGATGTGATAATTCTGCAGTGTTCAAATCATTAAATTTGGTACAAGAGAAATATTTATTTATTCAATTTCCAAACGCAGTTTTTTGTACAGATGCTCAGTTTTTATATATTTACATTATTTGTACTTCTATAACAATCGATATATAGCAAGATTGCTGTTTACAGATATGGGAAGGTAGCCATGACTCTGGCCAAAATCGTCTAGCCGTGCAATTATGGGAACGTTCGGGCAAATGTGGTGCTAAAGAAACAGTTTGATTTTTTACCTCCTCGTGTTGACTATATTAGAGTTGCTTGGTGCCCCGGTCGGTTTTTAAGACTTTTATCACCTGTCGAGCATAACTATTGTGTGCGACGCCAAAAGTTCCGATTTTTTAAGATACTCACATTCTTTAAAATTTATTTGTTAATCTGGATCGAGTGGAACTTTATTTCAGTACAGCCTGTGAAAACAGAGCCTGTCTATAACGGATTTTTTTTTATGATTCCACCGAAAGGTTACTGCAGAAACTTGTCTTACTGAGCTCCACAATAGTACGGAGAAATAACTCACCGATACACATTCCACCGCGGCTGCATCACGCTTTCGGTGTATGCAAGTAAGAGTCCTGCACTTTTCTTAATATTAGAAGTATTTCTTTCAAACTTTTCTGCATATTTCTTCCCAGTTTTTGGTTTTTCTATACATTTTTGATATTTTTTATGAGCATTAAAGGAATATTTCATTTTTGTTTAATTGAGTTCACCAAAAATTTCATTTTTAACTAATATCAAATTAAAATATATATATATTAATTTAAATAAAATTGATAGTTTTTTCAATAAAAAATGCGTATCAGTTAAAAGTGTAGCAACTTCGTCCTATTTTTAAAAGAAAATCTAATTTTAAAATATCTACCCCTTACAACTCTAAGGGAGGAAATCTATATTTTGCCAAAAATTTTCCTCGGAAAATCTTTGCTAATTGTATTCATGTGCAGACCACTCGATTCAATGTATCAGAATAGGAAGTTTGCCCTTCGTACTATTGGGAGCTCAGTGACTTGTTTAAAGCTAATGCGGTGTATTCTCCGGTCGCTATCGATTCCCTTTATAAAGTTTTTATTGTATTTATTCAGCTTTCTAATTTGAAAATATCTACCCCTTACAACTGTATGTGGGGGAAATCTATGTCTTGCCAAAATTTTTCCTCGGAAAATCTTTGCTAATTGTATTCATGTGCGGACCACTGGATTCAATGTATCAGAATAGGAAGTTTGCCCTGCGTCCTATTGGGAGCTCAGTGACTTGTTTAATGCTAATGCGGTGTATTCTCCGGTCGCTATCGATTATCTTTATAAAGTTTTTATTGTACTTTATTTAGCAATCTAATTTGAAAATATCTACCCCTTACAACTGTATGTGGGGGAAATCTATGTCTTGCCAAAAAATTTTCCTCGGAAAATCTTTTCTCATTGTATTCATGTGCGGACCATTCGATTCAATGTATGAGAATAGGTAGTTTGCCCTCCGTACTATTGGGAACTCAGTGCTTGTCTAATGCGGTATATTCTCCGGTCGCTATCGATTCTCTTTATAAAGTTTTATTGTAGTTTATTTAGCTAAACATATGAAAACCTAACTTGTTTATAAAATAATGTTGTCTTAAATGTCAAAACTTCATAATACCTACGAAAGGAATACCATATTTCTATAACTGTAAAATGAGAAAACTATTGAAAACGAATTTGTTTCGGTTTTTAGCAATTTCTTTTTCATAAATTCTGCTGTAAAAGATTAATTATTCTGGTTATTTGGAAGACATACTAAGTCGGAATTTTAACCCCTTCGAGACGGGAGCCTTTTACGAAATGTTTATTACTTTGCTACCGGTTTTAAAAAACAGAAATTTGCATCTATTCAAATCGGGAAAATGCTGGGATTAAACAAGACAAATTTTACAGTAAAATTTTACTGGTGAGGATAAACGAGGATCTTTAGGCCTATTTCCGGCACGTATACGTGTCGCTCGTCCCCAAGGGGTTAATTGTCTGTAGACAGATCCCGTTTTAGACAGGTTTTCGCTTTTCAGATGTAATTGTATGGTCTTTCTTCAGTAGGATACATGAACTATTTACGTTCAAGATGAAATATTTATGTTTAAGGCAGTAGTCCGTTATAGAAAAGCTCCTTCCATGCAGGATTTACTGTATTTTTATTTCCCAATTTAGAACGCCGTGTCCTGTTTTTTGTTTCTTTGCCCCGCTATTTTATGACAGTAGACATGAAAAAGAACTACAGAACTCCCTTAGATAGTTTACTTTCAATCCATCATTCAACAATGACGCTAAATTCTGACACCCGCATTTGACATATCACTGTGCCGATGTCACAAGGCTCCACAACAGAAGGGATCGCTAACTCCTTATTATGCGCAGTGGTCAGCTCAGGAATATAAATTGCTTTATATTTTGTAGGAAAAATTATGGCAAAAGACTCATTTCTTTCTAAACGATAGTTTTGGGGCAGATACTTAAAAATTCGATTTTTTTTTTTTAAATAAAAACATTGCTACAATTTTCACTCATTTATATTGCACACTAAAAAATGTACAGATATTGTTTCAATTCATCACATATATTAAATTTCATGCTATTTAAAAGTAAAATTTTATGTAAGCTCAACAAGAAACAAAGAAATATTTTTTAAATATTTCTCATAAAAATATAAAAATGGTACATAAATAGATAAAAGTGTTACAAAGTATGCGAAAACGTTTCAAAACATGACTTTAAATTTTGAAGGACGGTGGTCACACGGCGTAGCCACCTACTTTAATTTTAAACGGACAAAACGCACCAAGAATATTTTAATAAATTTTTCCTTCTACTAAGAATTCGCAGAAACACAGATTTTTATTTTCGAAGAAATTGGTTTCTGAATTCTGGTGTAAGTAAATTATTTCATCACTTTACGAACAGAATTTTTCTGCCCCTGTAAGGGTTAATATTAAAACAAGTGCGGGTTCGTTTCTTCCGCAAAAGGGTAAATTAAAAATGTTATTAACGGATTATTACATTAAAATTATAATCCGGTCGCGGCTAAAAATGGACCGCTTCGTTAGCGTTCTGTTCTACTATGCAGTTCAGCAGGCCGTCTCGATCTTCGATAGCGGAATCCGCTGAAAACTGACAATGCGTACAAATTAAAAAATTCTGTACAATGTTTTATTTATCATACATGCTTTCAATTGATTTTTAGTATTACAATTGAAAAATCTTTTGAAGAGAATAATATCTTAGAGTCTGAAATGTCAGTACTCTCTATTGCAATACATGTCATTACTACTGTGTTCTCCTTAGATTCTTTTCACCGTTCTAAACATTATTTTTATGATAAATGTATGCTTTAAAAAATATTTCATCAACTAGGTAAAAGACAATAAGCGATATATTAACACACTGCAGTGCTTCACACAATAGTACTTGTAAAGAAATATTTCCTAAATTCCCTGGTATACTGAACCTATGAAAATACTTCTAGAGTGTGTAAAGCATTAAATCTCATGCAGGTAAACACGCCTTTGTGCATAAATCTAACATTGAAATCAAAAATCCAGCTGAAGATAATAATATCTTACTGCGTGAAGCATCAAAACTCTATCCATGATAAATATCATTAGTTTTGGATTGTTCTTAAATTCTTAACTTGGCCTTTAGAACATCTTCATTAGTACACGTTTTTGCATTTGATTTTCTATTATTTTGAATGGATCGAAGTTGATTAAAATTAGAAAGCATAAAGTCTCTAGACAGTACGTTTGATGTGTTGACGACATTGTAGCGTACCTCATGACATATTTTGATCGTGTTAACAAAGGACGTGAAACTTTATATTGAACGGCTGGAACAACCTTACTCTGATCTACTAGTGTTTTCTTTGAAATCTGCTGCACATTTTAGTTATTTATCTAAACACGGGTGCACCACCTTTTTTTCTCAAACCTTGACTACCAGAAATTCTGGTATCCATTTATCGCTTTATCAACTGACAGTCGCGATTACAAAAAAGCACAGTCGTTTAACTACAGGCAGATACATGGGTTGCAATTCTTGTTTTCTTCGTACAAGAATTATTTCTGGATAAAGGACTTTTTAATGGAACCTGTATATAAAAAATATAAAATATTCAGTCCCTAATATCGATCAGAAGTAAAATATGACTCGTTAAATTACATTCAGAATTATCCAATTACATCATAAAAATAGTAAAAAATAAAACAATGTTTTAACCATTTACATCATAAAAAATATTAAAACAGCGTTAATTTCAAAAATTTTCCTTGATTTCTAATGACCATATTATGCGCATCTTAAAAAAAACTTTCACACCAGAGAAAAAATTAAGATTTATTTTTATTTATAATTACTTGTATACTTCACCCTCAAATTTCAGTCCGATTGTGCATCATTTTTTTTTTCATGGAATTCAGCTTCTTCGAAAGCTGATATTTAAAAATAAAAATTGCATCTGACATGAAACCCCCGTCACCCTGATCGCCGTCGTTAAATGAAAGAGTTGAGGGCACTTTTTTAACCTTTAACCGGAAACGTACCGTCTGTGAGACGGTTGCGTCTACATGTCTGCCCTTAATATTTTCTCTCTCCGACATTCAAATCTTATTTTTATGCTGTTATATTAAAAAATTGGTGTTGTTAATGCATTACTATTAAAGATTAAATGTTTAAGTTCAGTATTTGATAAATTATTAAGTGTTCTGTTTGTGCACGGGATTTTTCACGTTTCCGGTTAAGGGTTAACCCGGGAGAACGCGAGCATACCCGCGGTATGAATAGTTTTTACTTTGTCACCAAAAAATACAAATAAAGATCGTCAACTTAATTAATTGGGGATAATTTTGCGGTAAAAGAAGTTCAAGATTACTTTTATAAAGATAGTGGTGACAACTGTAAAAACCGTACGCACTCCGGGTCTATCAGGCCCTACGCGGGTCCTCGCGAGTTAATAGATCTCCTATGCCAAAACGATGGTTAAAAACATATATTTTGTAATTTCACTCCATCTTTTCACTTTCTTTTATCTTTACACAAAGTTCGCGCTCTATTAACCCTTTCCGGCACGGGTAGTTTTTGTTGTAAAATGAAGAAATTATTGACTGACACCGGAATTTTAAAACGATTATTTTAGAAATTAAAAACATGTTTTTTTAACTATTTATTGCAAAAGCAAAATTTTACTAAAATATTCTTGGTGTCGTTCGTCAGTTTGGAATTAAAATTAGGTATCCCGACCCAGGCACAGTGTGCCGGAAAGGGTTAAGCCACTCCCTATTTTCTAAGGACTCTACCACCAGTAATCGCATAAAACCATCTTCCAGCTAATGAATCGAAAAGAAAATGAGCTTTATAATAATACTGATGGTAGAGTCCTTACAAAATGGGCCACGTCTTAGTAGCGTGCGGATCCTGTTACAAGAAGGGAGTAACGCATTCGTGAAAATTTTCGGTTTTCGATGGATTTATATGTTTTAGAAGGTCCTGAACACGATTTGATGGCTTTTAGAAAATGTGTGTCTGTCACTATGTCTGTGAGTGTGTCTGTCTGTATGTGACAAAAAAAATTTAGACGGATTTTCATCAAACTTCAGATTCTGTTAGACGTTGACGTAAACTGTTTCTGATTAGGTTTTGGTGTAAATTGCACAACAGATGGCGCTGCTGTGCTGAATTTTTCACAATATCTGAAAAAGCTATATCTCAAAAACTAATGCAGGTAATTTAATCAAACTTAATGTTCTGTTACATTTTCAGTCAAATAGATCCTTATATTGGGAGTATATTGAACAACAGGTGATGATTTTATACTCTTTGGGTTAAACATTTTCGTTGCGGACGGTTAAGAGGGTGGTTTCCGAAATTCAGTGATTTGTTTGAAACAATGTGATACTTATATCTCCTTGTTAAATGCATCCAATTAAACGAACCTATGTACCTTTACAATCCTCATGATGGGTATAGATTGTTATTTAATTTAGGCACTGTGATAGCTAATTTTGAATTATTAACCTGTATAATATAGAAGAAAGTTCTGGGATTGGCATATCCGACTAGTTTTCAGCTTGTAATCATTGTTTTTATGATAAATATATGATTTCCGCAAATATTTCATATATCTGGTAAAAGACAAAATACGATATATTAATGAACAACAGCGTGACTATAAACGCCACATGCGAAGAGGTGCATTCCGAAATCCCCTGGTATACTTCGAGACTATGAAACTATTTCTGCAGTGTTCAAAGCAATAAATCTGTAATGTAAGTGAAACATTTATTTATGAAATATTCAAACTTGCAGTTATTTTGTATAGATAATTCTGTTTAAATATCTATAATAGTTATACGTCTATGATATTTGTTTTTTTTAGCAAGATTAGTATAAAGTATTATGTGAAAGTAGTCACAAATCTTGCGAAAAGCTTCCTGCAGTGTAATTATTCAAATGTCTGATCAAATGTGATACACAGGAAAGAGTTTTATCCTACACATCATTGCGTTGTCCACAACACTTAATTACATCATTTACTTTCATTCGACAATAACATTGTATTCCGACAGCAGCATTTGACATATCATTAACTCTCTAAATTCCCATGGTATAATGCATTCCAGAAATTGCGTAGTTAAAAAAAGTTGCAATTTATACCAGAAAATGAGGATAGTAAATTTCGATTTATTTAACAATGAAATGTATGCTATTAAATTAAGCAAAAATATCTATTTTAAATTTCTCGTGTGAATACGGAATACGCGAATAAAGACATACACTAAATTAGCAACACTGATGGTAGCACAATTACTACCATGGGCATTATAGCGTTAAGGCAGTCTCGCAGAGCTAGCACAATAAAAGGGAGCACTAACCCCTTATTCTGTAACAGTGAATGCAACGATTCGCCCATAAATAGAAAATGCAACAGATTTCTAGGGAAAAAATTCCAAAACACTGATTTCTATTTTTTACTGAAAAACGTACTGAATTTTTTTTTAATTTTATCACTAATATTTAATTTCATCTTATTTAATAATTACATTTTATGCGAGTTCAAGAAGAAGCAAGATAAAATAGTTTAATATTGCACATAAAAATTTGAAAGGGTATAGAAATAACCAAAAATAACAAGACGTAGGCGGGAAAGTTTGAAAAAAATACCGATAATATGAAGAAAAGTGTGTGTACATTGATTGCGTACATGAAAATGGTCATCCGGGCTCATCCAAATTTTACACCATAGAATAAAAAAACTACTTTCGGATCGTAATATTACTTTCAGTAAATATAACAAAACTGTATTATTTAAATGCATAATTATTGATAGTTTTCATTAAAAAAGTCCTTTTTTCGGTTCAATTGTTGGTCAATATAAAAATACAGTATTAAATGTAAAAAATCTGTTTTTGTCGTATTTTTTTAAGAATAATTGGTTCTGTGACCCGAGAAGACATTAGTTTTCTTTAATTTGCAAAACGGACACAGTTGCATTTGAACAATGAAAAAGGAATGCATAGAAGGTTCTTAAAATTACATTTATTTAAAATTATAATGAAATAAAATTTTAGTATATTTGTAAAATAACCATTAAAGCTGTATTTTATGAACGAAGTTTGACTTTCAAGAAATATTATGACAGTTAATGATTTTGCTGGCAGGAAAACCAGACCAGACCTTCCCTTGCTTGACCGATAGCGACAATTAAGGCTTAGTGAACAAATAATAAACATATGTAAAGTTGTATATACTCATATTCGATATTAAAATGAAGGTTATGTAAATTTTGTACGATTAAATTAATATTGAGTATATGTTTACTATTTTTTATTCGCCTACTGTTCTAATATAACGGAAATAAAAATTAAGATATTTTTTCAACTATGGATGCAGACTGCAGATAGACTTTTAAGAACTATACACTGGTCGTGTTTACGGCCAGCAAATTTATTGCCTTTATAGGTTATTGCACCGTTCCTGAAATTTCCGCACTTTGCTACCACTAAATTAACACAATAATCTTTGTTGTATTATAGATTTTAAAGGAATCTAGCACGAAGAATTCTTATTTAAAACTCTGGTAGAGAAGTACGAACATTTTAGGAACTGTGCGAGTCCTGGTTATTGAGACCCGCAGTGAAAGAGCAGTAGATGGAGGTGACGCCCCTGCAAAAAGGAGGCTCTTAAGCTTCACATTGGGCTACATAATGTTATTTCCGAACCAACGTGGGTCTCGCATTACGTGGTAAGGTAATTTTGGGGCAGGCAATTGGTTAACCCTAAGAATATAGTGTTAAGCAGGATAAAATGTGAATCATAATGATATACATTCACTTTCTGCTTATTATGAGTTGACATATTTTGTGAAGCTCACAACCATAGTAGACCAACTCCATTTAGAAAAAAAAATGAAATAGCCCAGTTAGAAGGTGCTTAAAATCTATTTTATCTACTCCCACAGTGAACAAAGCCGGTTTTCCCATATTTTCTCACATACTCAACTGTTTACAGACTTTGTTCACTGTGGGAGTGATTAAAGCTGATTTTATGCACCTTCTAAATAGACTATATATATATATACATATTTAATGGATTTGGTCTATTATATTTGTGAGCCTCCACCCCCCCCCCCCCATTTGTAGTTCGCTCTTGACTGAACATATATTTTAGCGACGATATCTTAGAATGAATTTCCTGAATCTTATGCTGTTCTAGGTTTAATTAGAATTTTAGAGTACTATCCGTCAGATTAGATTGCTTTTCTCTAAACAGTAATGCTGGACTTTGTAGTCCTTATATAAATATTATACATGGATGAAGCCTCTTCGTCCCAGGGAATTTCCATCATGTGCAAAACTGCCCATATCCATAGATGATGTTCCAGTTACCCCTTAACGTGCAATTCAGTTTGTGGTATTTTGTATGTATATTTATAGTTAGGGAGTACTAACTGTGAGATTTGCACAAATGAAGTATTTCTGTAATACCGATTAATAATGTATGCATTTGAATCTACCAGTGATGTAATTGTTTAACTCTTTAGCGGGCGGTGTCCACAAAAAAGGACATCTAATTTTAAAAGTACTGGCACCAGGAAAATTTAACACGTTCAAGCCGGCGCCGTGGGTCACACTCCATTGTCTCAGAGTTGTCAAGTATCCGGCTTTTTGAGCACCACTTTTATTTTAGTGAAAATGTTGTTCCTTTAAATCGCCCAAATGTTCTAATTAAATAAAACAACATATTCTGTATTAAAATACTGGTATCCAAAAAGCCGGAGACTTGTCCGCTCTGAGGCAGTCGCGTGTGACCCACCGCGCCGGCGTGAACGTGTTAATTACATTTCCTTTTTATAAAATACGGTAGAAATATCAAGTTCTTACCTTCTAATAAAATCGTTTGTAAATTTATGTGTCAGTCCACAATTTCAATTGTTTTACAAACATAACTACTCCGCGCCAGATAGGGTTAAGGAATTATTTTAAGTAATTCACAACACATTTTCCTGACTATGTTAGAAATTAATATTTTAATTAATTTCAATTTTTTGCGTGCAATCCTGAAGGGGAATGTCATAAGTTTGAAATTCTTTGAATCGAATTATTCTGAAGTTTTCAATGGGGCAGATTTATTAATTTAATATTTTACCTTTTCTTTGTTTCTTGTGTAATTTTTACATATTTTAAAATAAATTTTACTTTTGTTAGTATTAATTATTTATCGCCTTTGTAATGAACGCGTCAATTGTCTGAGTTAATTTATGTTAAATTTTGAGCAGATTGATTCATTAGGTTTTAGATAGATACTTAATGATGCCGGGATCCATACGCAGGAATTACTATGTAAATAACAACAAAGTTTTTTTGTACTAATTAAGTATTTAGTATATTTAAAGTAATTTTTTGTATTTTAACTTACTGTTCCAAATTCCGGCTAGAGTCCTCGATCACGCCTAACTATATTAACAACACTCTAGTACTTACCATTAAGATGACATTTAGTAGTAGTTACTTGGATTGATTCATTTATAAAATGTAATCAAATTAAAGCGTGTCTACATCTTCCCAGCAGATTTAACTATACAAAGTTTTAGGTTTTATTTTTTATGTAATCAGATTCTTCGTTTCTATTTATTTGAAACAGTTTCATATATATTACCAAAATTTTAAGAGAAGTTTCTCTTTGTTACATATACTTGCATTTAAAAATAGAAAAGGTGGATAACAATTCTTGTATTATTTCAGAATGGTCCCATAGAGTGTAAATATTTTCAAATTTTACTTTATTTTTAAAATATGAGAAAGATACTACATTTTTCACTGAATTAAATTTTTTATCAAAAAAGGTCAGATTTTTATTAATTTTATCGCAAATTGTTAAATTTATTAAATATAAAATTATACATCATTTAAGCTTAAGAAAGAATATCGAAAATTTCATAAATATTGCTCATAAAAATATCAAAAACTTGTTGAAACAAGCAAAAGTTATTACACGTATGGCGAAAAGTTTGAAAAAAAATGTTAATATTAACGCGTTGAGTGCAACCTCACATATAAAATAAAGTTTCCTAACCAAACAGTTTATATTATGTAATTACAAATTGACAAACAATACCAAACACTCTTTAATATATATATATTTTTTTTCTTTGAAAACTAGCATTTATCTATTTTCTAACAAAATCTCTGTAAATATATTAATACATGGAAATTATTCCAGAGGGAAACATTCGACTTGCATACAACATTTCAAATTGAAATCAAATTTCAAAGTACAAAGTAAATTGCTTAAAAGGCGCAAAGGCCAACATAGTGAAAAAGATTCCAAGCCGGACTCGAACCCGGACCATTAGTATAGCGCACTGACGTTCTACCGACTAAACCACTTGAAACGATACCCAGCACGGAAATTTTCTCACTATTATATGTTGGCAAGGCTACAAACGCAACACAAGATGGAATATTCAACGTGAACCACCGAACTGGGGCAAACACGGAACATATTTAAACCCAGCATCGATAGAAACTATATTAATACATGGAAATTTCCATGTAAATTCCATGTTCATTTGAAATCTCTGTAAATTCTATCAATTATTTTAACATTATAGAAATGGAATGAATGTGCACAGCCGGCAGTACACATCGCACTCAACGTATTGAGAAGGCTTGATGTGCGCATTGAGCGTGTGATGTGTTTGAAGCAAAAAGTGGATTAGTGAGTAAGCACTTCTTTATAATGTGGGGCACAGTGAAATACAATTGCAATTTCAAAACGCAAACCTTTTCTCTTGTTGTTGTTTTAATAGCTAAACAGAATGAAGATGTCTTAATCTCGATTAACTTTGATTCATTTTTACAGTTTAGTGTAAACTGTGTAATAGCTTGAGAAAGCATGGTGACATCTATTGTTTTTATATACAATTAATCAGGTAAGTGTACTGAAAATATTATCGATTTCACATAGCAATCTGTTTCAACAATATCTTAAATGGTTGTCAATGTTTATTTGTAATTCAATTACAAAAAGCATCCAGTTCAGTTTAGTTCACACTAGAAATAGAAGAGCTTGAGACAACACTTTTCTTAATGATTAAACACATGATACAAATGCTCAGAATAAAATAGTATCATAATATGTATATATGTATCATAAATAATGCGTATCATAAATGTATAATATGACATAATATGTATCATAATATGTATCTACTTAATCTTATTTAGCACAAAGCATACCGAGAATTATACTCGAGTTTTATAAAAATATTTCACAAAGCTATTTAACACTTTTATTTAACTGGTAAAAATGTAAGAAATTGATGTTTTGATAGGATTTCTGACAGTGCAGCTTAACTGCATGTTGATGAGTTATTGTGTATCTACTTAATGTTGTGTGATTTATAATTCATTTATTTTATGGCGAAATGTCTGGTTCGAAGAGATATTTTTTTTAAAGCAATATCAAGTGACCCGTTGTTGATATATTTAGTGTTAATTTCCAATATCACTATTTTATTCGATAATTGATTTCTGCTAAAAATTTAATTTATGTACAAATAATTATAATTGTCTTTCGGATAGTATTCAAAAATATATTTATTTTTATATCACAACGAATTCTAAAATGAGTATTGTAAATGTTATTAAAATAAAAGAATTAAAATAAAATTTCCTTTGCTAAGTTTACTAAAACTTTACGAATTATTTAAAAGAAATATTTTGTTCTTGCAAACCTCTTAGTTAAAAAAATATACTTGAACAACACACTAACAAAAAATAACGAATTTCCAATAAACTGAAGTATTCAAAGTATATCAGATTTTAATTTACAAAAACGTATTATTGCATTTTAAAATAAAATTAATTTTTAATCAATCTGTTCACCAGAGCTGTTTTGGTCCACTTGTATATTCTTCCTGATAGCTATTGTAATACGCGCTAATATCTTTTCTAACGCTTTCGGGACGAGCGTCACGTATACGTGACGCATAAGGTGATAAGAATCCTTGACTATTCCCACCAGTTATATTTAATTGTAAACTTCTTATTTAATCAGAGTATTTCTACTATTGAATTATATGCTTTTTTTTTTATAATTACAGCTATACCATTTATTAAGAGTTCTGTAAACTAACTTACTTGACTGAAGTTTAAACTTAATATTTATTTTAATATTATCCAAATATTTTTTACTTTTAATTTTTCTTTAACTTTCTTAATTTATCTTTTAATAGTCCAGGCCGTAGGTAGAGATCGTATAGGGGCTCTACCTAGCAAAATTCATGGTAGTTCTGAAAAAAGGCTTACTATATGCTTTTGGGTTCGCTGAATCCGAATTTTTGACTTCCCATCAAAATTTCCCCCAGCAACCCCCCTAAATTTTGGTAAAATGCCCCCAAAAAGGTTTTTATTAAAAAATTAAATTTTTATTAAATAACTATTTTAAAAAATATTTATAAAAAATAATTGTTTTAAATAATTTTTTTTTATTGTTTTAGGGAAAAAATATCTAGATATTAAGAAAGTAGACAAATTTTACAACAAATTAGATATATGACATTATGACTTAGGATGAAGGGGAAGGGGGATCTGCCTCGGAACATGCGCGCGGTGCTGCGTGAACTAAGTTGCGCAATTCCACTTAACCACTCGCACGTTTAAATTCGCCCTTCCACCTCCCCTCAGAACTTTCTCTATAAGGTTTACTTGAAGTTTTTTGGGTCGCTGAATCCGAATTTTTAACTTCCCCCCAAAATCCCCCCCCCCGAACACCGCCGCCCCCAAATAGTTGTTTTAAACTTAAATTTCTTATTGTTTTAGGGGAAAAGCATTGCGAAATTCAGAAACAAAATTTGCAACAAATAGAATATATGACATTATGACGTAGGATGAACGGGGAGGGATAGGGCTGCCTCTGAATATGCACTGCGGCGCTACGTGCACTCCCCGAGAAATTCATTTTTTTAAAAAATTTGGTTTTTGAGAAAAGGGCGCGGGGAATGTTCCAAGGCAGCTCCCTCTCTCTCCGTTTATCCTACGCCATAATGTCATATATCCTATTTCTTGCAAATTTTGTCTAGTTTCTGAATTTCGTAATGCTTTCCCCTAAAACAATAAGAAATTTAAATTAATAACAACTATTTTTTTTTGGGGGGGGGGGTCGGGGGGGATTTTGGGGGTAAATTAAAAATTCGGATTCAGCGACCCAAAAAACTTAAAGTAAACCTTATAAGGAAAGTTCGGAGGGGAGATGGGAGGGCGAATGTAAACATGTGAGTGGTTAAGTGGAATTGCTCAACTTAGTCCACGCAGCACCGCGCGCATGTTCCGAGGGAGATCCCCCCTTCCCCTTCATCCTAATTCATGTCATATATCTAATTTGTTGCAAATTTTGTCTACTTTCTGAATTTTTAGATACTTTTCCCCTAAAACAATAAAAAATTTGATTTTTTTAATAAAAATCTTTTTTTTGGGGGGGGGGGGAAGGCTTTTTACCAAAATTTAGGGGGGTTGCCGGGGGGAAATTATGGTGGGAAGTTACAAATTCGGATTCAGCGACCCAAAAAACATAAAGTAAGCCAATTTCCAGAACTACCATTAATTTTGCTAGGTAAAATTCCCTATTGCCTGGACTATAAGTAGTTTTATACTACACTTTTCTTATCCCAATGATCACATAAACATAAGACATTTGAGCCTATATCCCTCGTGTTGATAATTGGCCGTCAAAAATCAACCAACCATAAGACATTTCATCGATAGTCTAGGTGTTAAGCTGACCTCAGCTAGGAAACTCCTCAATGCTACTCAGCCATTCAACACCCTGCTATTCAATTACATAAAAATTTCTGTTTCGAAAAATTGGTTGTGGAAAATTAAAAATTCTATTAACGACACTCTACGCGAAAGGGCTAATGAACAACTTCGAAAAAGGACATCTATATTTCACGAATATTTGTTTAATTCCTTCCGTATGTGTGTTTTAATGTATTTAATCTCTGAATAAAAGCATTTCATGGAAATGAAGATTTAATTTGTTCCTTTTTTTTCCTCTATTCAGGAAATACAAAATAGTTTGCTGAAAGAATTTTATAACATCGTTGTTTAATCATAGCACAGACCCATTTTGTTATAACGTGTGAAAAGTTTATCTTAAAATACAGGAAGCGGCACAGAATTTTCCATTTTTTAAGACAAATTAAAGAATATCATTGATGATAGACAATAACACAATTTTTGCTGATGAAAGAACGTAATTTATAATCTTAAATAGTGTAATATATTTTCCCTCGTTCTGAGCGCTTTTTTTAATGCATAATATTAAATAAATACACATTTTCAGCTCAATTGTAATACAGAATGGTGAAAAAACATAAAATCCTAGAAATATCTTTATAAACTTTTTTTGGGGGAGGGGGGGAGGGGGCATTTTTTAACAAAATTTCATGGTTACGCCAGACAGCGTACACTAATTTCAAACAAATATATTTCAATTTCCTTTCTACTACATACTACTGTTACGCTTTGACTGGCACTGAAATAGGAGTTATAAAATATCTTCAAAATTAACTGAAATATTTCAAAACATATAAAATAAATACAGATTTTTTAATGAAATTACCATATTTTTATATTCGACTACCTATAAAAAAATTACATTATCACATAGAGCTTAGATTCTAGTTCAGAACATAGTGAGTATATGGAAAGCATTCTGGCAAAACTCTGTTGAAATATAATTAAAACACTTTATGAAATGAAGTTTAATGAACATGGAGAAGAGATAAAGGAAAAACTGATTTTCCAGAAATTGAATTTAAAGATTTATTTTATATTTTTCAGATGCATATAAAATTAATATAGGACACACACACACACACACAAATAAGGTTTATTAGTGTTTTCATGTAAACAATGTTAGAGAAGGATGCATAGAAACATTGTTTACATTTCTCCTGGCGTTCCATAGACCACATCTGGTATTTGACTCATTACTTCATATTTATTAAATTGGCCTTAACTCTTCTAGCAATTATAGAAATAAAATTATAACAGATTTGGAATAGTAAACGATAGCTCTATAAAACAAGTTGGAAATTACATGTAAAACGTGGCAAGTAATGTGCGTTCGAACTAAAAGATGTCACTAAAAAGTTCGGTGAATGGAAGCATAAAACGAATAAAACAAAACATGGAAACTAAATAATTTTAATCCCCCTTAAAGTAATATCCGTTGGCCACAATACACATTCGACATCGTTGATAAAGCTGCTGGCCTCTTTTGGGATCGACCGAAGGACAGATGTCACACGTCTAGGTGAATGATGGTGCTAACACTGTCTTTGCTGAATCACAATTCCTCCTATATCCATCCTAAAGACAGGCGGCGATTGTTTAAAAGCATTTCTCGCACCCGCTCGATGTTGTCTGTCGTCACACTTATTGAGGGTCAACAAGAAAGTGGTTCGTCCTCCACGGTTTCTTTTTCCTCCCGAGAATATTTAAACCAGTCGTATATGCATTTTTTTCTCACTGCGTCTGTTCCGTACGCCTGGACCATCATTGCATGCGTTTTTATGGCGGGTTTTCCCAATTTGTAGCAAAACTTGATGTTTATCCGTTGCTCCATTTCAATATGATGCGAGTTTTCAAACATACACCGTTCAAAAGCCTATAGCAAATTATTCTGCCTTGGTTTCTTGCGCATCTTGCTACGTGCTGTCTCCCTATTGATCTCTATCTGCGCATGTGCAGGGACGTATTTTTAACTCTAGTTGTTTATGAGATATCCATCCATTCACCGAACTTTTTAGACGAACCTTGTATAACTAGTTTTACAAATATTGTTTGCACAGCATATTTTACTGAATGTATATTTTAGTGCACTTCATAATGCATGTCAATTGCATTCTGTTCGAAATGATGTAACATCATTAAAATGCACTTGAAATAATTTTTCACATTGGCCGCAATGTAACGGAAAAACTTTGACGGTCCCTATAATACACCCAATTTCCGTAAGATTTAAAATGAATCGACAAAATTTTACAACAGTTATATATGTAAAATTTCAGACCATTCGGTTGGGTAGTTTTTTCTCTGTTAAATGCAGACGGACGGGGGAAAAGCCAGACGGACGGATCGAACGACGACGATAGGTGCTACGTATTTATATAATTACGAACGCATCTAATAAACTAATAAAAAAATTGGAACATTTTCACGAAAACGGCCAATTTATCACTATTTTTACAAGTAGCAAATTACACCTATTAATATTTCGGATTATGTTTGTATTTTTGTAATTTTTAGATGAAAACAGTCACAAATATTATTTGAAACATTGAATTCTTTTCTCCGTATTTATAAGCTTTAAAAATTACAAATAAACTAAGCACAAATGAAACTTGTAAAAGTTGTCATTTGACGCCGGTAGAAATCGTGTTAATATAGACAGATAACTTAATAATGAAGTTTTAAACAAAATTTCTTGAAAGTGATGGTTAACATTCTACATTCAGTCATGAAAGCGATTTCTGAGGTTCCAAATGTCCACTGGAATTCGGGCTATTTTCCTTACGAATAATAAGGTTTTAGGGGCGACGTTTAAAAGCCTTTTCCTTGAGGTATCTGCATTAATTTAAATCCATTGGCTTAAGATAACGCGCCGTCGTATGCACCGCTTGCAGGCTTTCATTACCATTCGAGGTGAACGATTGTTCGAATAATGGGTTATTTAGTGCAAACCTCGCATTGCTCTTGTTTTCAGCTGAGTGGTACAATATAATAAACAATGAAGTTCTAGGATTGTTGCGTTCGCCGAAGTCATCCTCAATTTTCTACTGCTTCTTCTTCCTTTGCAACATCCTTTTAATATAATACTATATATAAGGACGTGAATTTCAAAACTCGCCTTATAAAAAAAAAAATCAAATTTTGGAAAATCGCAAAATTCCTCTGACTACGTCCACTGGTTTATTGTAAACCAAGATTTTACAAAGTTAGAAAAACATGATAAAATTAGTTTTGTAGCAGAGTTATCTTCGATGCAGGTATACCAATAAAATAGGTTTGTGGAGAAAATACGATTTTTTTTATATTTTGGATAAGGCGATTTGAAACTCACGTCCTCATATATATGTATATACTAGCAGCCTAACGCCCGCTACGCTGGTCAGTTTTTCTAAAGAAACCTTGAATCAAACGAAATATATCTGTGAATTTGATCATGCGTTTTGAAGCAATATGGACATTTACCTGGAATGCCCAATCTAATTGGTGAAAACAATATGAACGTTATTACGCTATTATATCTTTTGAGCCATACAGAATTTAGGCTGTTAAGTGTCAACTTCTTTCGTTGATCATTTAGTGTAGTATTCGGTGAAGAACGATAGACCAATATGTAATGTACTAAAAGGGTTAATGAAAAATTATCAATGCAAGTCTCATCAGAATCTGTTAATTGGACATACTGAAAAGGCTAATCGTTCATAATTTGGTTCGACTGATTCTAAAACATTCAGCCTTAATTCTACAATCAAGCAACCTGACGACCAAGCAACACCAAGCGAATGATATGTGCTTTATACTAAAACTAAAACATTCACTGAAAAATTAACTAACCGAGCAAGTTCCATCGAAATCTACTTAGCAGGATCTTTTAAACCGGAAAATGTACCGAAACATTTCATAAATATAATCTAATCAACCGTTTAAATCCCGTGAAAATTCATTCAGCGGAACCTTAAAAAAAAGCCAATCTTTCGAAATTGGGTTAATCTAATTTAGAACTTAACCCATAATTGTTTAATTAAGCAACGTAGAACATTATGTTTTGTACTAACATCTTTTCTGTAAATTATCTAACTAACATTGTATAAGCCCCATAAAAATCAATTCAGTGGAAGTAAATTTAAAAGCGGCCGGAATGAAATTTCTCTTTGCATTTTATATACATTGAGATAGTTAAATATAGCTATCATAATCGCGTTAACCTGATTATAGAACTCTCGGGGATGTAGGGGTAGGTATACGTAGCATCATTTCTGGATTTTTAAAGAAACTCTGCACAACTTCCATAACTATAGCATTCTAGTATATATCCTTTGTCTGTAGCGTATTATCCTCCAACTTTCTTTACTATACCTTTGATAACTTTTTCCGCATAGCTTCGTAACTAAACAATTTTGAAAGATATGATAAATATTGAAAAAATCCCTGAAATATTATCTAACTAACTGTACAACTGTCATTAAAATACATTCAGTAAAACTTGAAATCTTTCCTAATCGAGTTCACCTAATTTTAGAACTCCCGTAACTACTACTAAGGAACTTAGAACGATGTTTTTTACATTTAACTATTTATAAACCAAATTCACTATCTAATAGTGTAAGTTCTGCAAAATTATGTTCAGTAGAATCTGAGTTATAATCAATCGGAATGAAATAGGAATTTACGTTTTACATGTAGTAATAGAAGCCTTCGCCTGCTGCGCTGATCGGTTTCGCCAAACGAAACTTTAATCAAACGAAATATATCGGTGTATTTGATTTTGTGTTTTATAGCAATAAATACATTTATCTCCAAGGATCATCCGCGTTGCTGAAAACAACATGAACGCCATTACGGTTTTATATCTTCTAATGTTTCAGACAAAATTTAGACTGTTATGAAGAAAATCTCTTAGTTGATTATTTATAATTCAATGTGAAAAAGAACGGAAGAACAATATGCAGCATATTAAAATCATCCCTGAAAATTAAAAAATGCAAATCTCATCAAAATCCGTTCAGTAAAACCTTCTAATAAGACTAATTTTTCAAAATCGGGTTCACCAAATAATAGAAAATTCAGCTATAATTCTATAGCAAAGCAGTGTAGAACAATATGTGTTATATACTAAAATCTTTCCTGAAAAAATATCTAACAACAGTGCTAATTAACTCAGTAGAACCTTTTAAAAAGGCTAATCTTTCAAAATAGGATTCACTGATTAAAGATCTTTCGCACATAATTGTATAACTGAGAAACGTAGAATAATATGGGTTATACATGAAACACTTTCTTGAAAATTTATCTAATAATGCAAATCTTCTCAAAATCCATTGAAAAGAACTCAAGTTATAAGCGGTCGGACCGAAATTGCCCTTTTTATTTTATATTTGAAGTTGATAGTTAAATATAGCTTTCATAATCAAGTTAACATGATTGTAGAATTTTCAGGAATGTAGCATAGACTATACGTCGTAGACCTTCTGGAATTTTTTAGAAACTCTGCACTCCATAGCTATAACATATATACTCTCTAATATATACCCTCTGCCTGTACATTATATGCTACTTTTTTTTCAACTACACCACTGAGAACTTTCCTCATAGCTCCATAACTAAAAATGTAAAATGACGTGTCAAATATTGCAGCAATCCCTAATATTACCTAACTGTGCAACTCCAATCAAAATACGTTCAGTAGAACTTTAAATAAAAGGTAATCTTTCACATTCGGGTTCACCTAGTTTTGAATCTTTTGTAATCTAATTTTCTGCAATCTGATTTATTGGCAAGTTTGTGCTTCAGAAAAACAATAACCCAAAAGAAAACTTCGCTACAGAGAAGTACCATCCATGCGAGAAGTAACAACCATCCACAAAAAATAATTGCCGAAACGTCAGTGAAGGCTTACTGTGGAGACACGAAAAGTTTTGATTTCCGTTTGTCTGTCTGTCCGTCTGTCTGTCTGTCTGTCTGTTCCGCGATAACTGCCGCAAAAAACATCCGATCAGCTTGAAATTAATTGGGCATATTCGTGAGATACCCGGACGTAGCTGTATAGTTTTTGGTTAAATTTCGTTCATTCGTTCGGAAAATATGGAAGATTTTATTTTTCTTTATAATGCTTTTCTACGGCAAGTCAGACGATTTTCAAATTTCGATTAGTTGAAAGAAAATGGCACGTTTGATTAATGGATTTAAATGTCAAATTATGGATACTAAAATTCCAAATAAGGGTTTTAAATTATTCCTATTATATTGAAGTTTTATCAATATATCTATCAGATTTTTTTATTTACGTGTATAATGTTTTGAGGACATTTATACATGTATTCCAATAATATAAAGAATTTTTAAATTAATTTTCTTGTTTTACATGATACATATTTCTTTTTTTTTTCCTTTTCTTCGTTGCCTAGCGACTGTTATTCGTAGCCTATCATTGCGTCAAATATGAATGAAGTTAGTAAATTACGTTAATTTTGTTGCAGGTACTATTAAAAGGCTATCACAAAAAATATTTTATCGCGCCAAATCGATGCAATTTATGCAATTAACAGTGGACACGATAATGAATTATTTTCCAGTAGATTTATAGATCTCCAGATATGCATATTTTGGGGGCTTTTAATATGTTATTGCTATCGCATGGATTAGGATGTTTAAACTAATGTTTAACCATGCTGAAAAAAAGTACAGTTAAAGGCATGTAAATCCTTTTTAACACTTTCCAACATGGATGAAAAGTATTTATGACTTCAGTTTTTCTATCTGTCGCCTGCCGTGTTTCTCTACGTGCTCTAACAGGGATGTAGTGGAGGGTATACGGGGGTATACGCCGTATACCTTCTGGATTTTTTTAATGAACACCGTATACCCTCTGTTTCTCAAGAAAGCTATAGTATATATACCCTAGGGTATACCCTCTGCCTTGAGCGTATACCCTCTGCTTAGAACGTATACCCTCTGTTTTTTTTACGACTACACCACTGGCTCTAACTCGCGTAAATATAGTCGGGATTACATGTAATTGATATACGTTATCGAGGTTTGCCAAAGTATGTTTGGTATTAAAAATGAAGAGTGTAGCATTCATAGCTTAATTACAGGGGCACTCAAAACTATTCCGTTACATTATAGTGTTTGGGAAAAATCGTCTGCGGTGTATTTTAATAATGTTACACAATTTTAAACGTAATGAAATTTATATACTTTATTAAGGTGCACTAGAACCTGGTTACTATAAAATATGTTATGTGTAGCACTTACAGCATGCGTACAGGGAACTCAAAAGTATTCATAATATTACAATCTTTGAAGAAAATCCTTTTGTGGCGTTTTTTAATGATGTTACTCTGTTACAAAATAATAAAATTGATATGTATTTTTTGAAACATTTTTGTAGTATATGGGGTGCAAAGCATATGTTTTTTTCAGGGTCACACAAAAGTGGTCAATTAAAATGTGGTCTACGGGGAAAAAACTCTTCACAGCTTATTTTAACACATTAGCGACGGGAAACGAGAATTCTCTTTTTTATTCAGAATACATCATTGACTAAGGGAGTGACTTCTACCTTACAGAAAAGACATTTATATTGTGTTGTCCATATTTTTTATAGATTGTAAGACATTATATATTACATCCGTACATTGAAAGATATTTACTGCTGCATAAACATGAAAAGCATATCTCAGAAACCAATTTCTGAGACACTTTCAGAAGAGGGGGGAGCTTCTACTGTTTTTAAACCCAGATTTAATTAAATTGCCTGTCGTCAGTGCGTTAATTGTGTTGCACTAATTCAAACATTATGAAATTAAATTACATTACTGTGGTTGACTACAAGAAGCTTGAATATGATTTGTAATCGTATTCGAACGCACCTCATTTGCCACGTTTCACGAGCAATTTCCTACTTGTTATTCTTATAAATAATTACGTAATTTGAAAACTTTAAATTGCGGTTTGCAGGGAGTTGAATGTTACACAAAAGTGCGTTTAAAAATAATGACTTGCAGTGCTGACGTTGAGGCTCCTGATCTGCAGATTTACTAGTCTAACTAACAGTGTAAGTCCCATCGAAATACATCCAGCAAAACTCAAATTATAAACGGGTGGAAGGAAAAGTAAATTTGCATTTTACATAATTACAGTAGATGTATCTTTCGTAATTGCGTTCACCTTTCTGTATAGCTTTTCAAATAGCTCTATAACTAAAACTAAGCAACGTAGAACACTGTGTGTATGCATAAAAACCGTTCTAAAAACATTACCAAACTAATAGTGGCATACCATATCAAAATATTAAAAAGAATAGGAATAAAATGAAAATTTCCGTTTTAAACATGTAGTAGATGATGATGAACGATTTTCTGTAATGTAATTCATCATGAAGTTTTCGCTTCATACATAAACGATGCTTTCAACATTGTAATTAATACACCGATTGAAGAAGTATCCGATTACGGAAAATTAACCAGAAATTCCATGAACAACTACATATAGAAAGGTGAATATATGGCTTTTGTGATACTTTTATGTTAGCCGGGCGCAAGTAATAAATAAATGAAGATTGTTTCCATATCTTATTCTTATTTTATTATTTTCATTCAAAATAAAAACATTTCATTTACATACTTTACACTAATGTCATTGAAAAAGATGAAAAGTAAAACAATTGGAAATTTTGCCATAACTTAAAACAAAGAATTGTTTTTAATTTACATACGCGAAATGTTACTACTGCTATTGGCAATTTTTAAAATGCTAATGGCGATATTTACATACGGATACGGCTGACATAAAACTACTCATTTTTTCTTCTTATCCAAGAGCAAGTGATAAATCGTGATGTATTATTTCAATTCCAATTTCTTCCATTGAAAAAAGTAATACTTACGCATTATTCGGACCATGAGATAGATGGCCAAAAATGGTTGATAATTGCCAATCTTGTTTATCGTTTGCCAATTACGTTCAAAAAAGTAATTTAACATTCTTAAATACATAACCTTGATAAAAATGGCAACTTGTTTTAAGTAAATAAATAAATAAAATATATAACATAAAACTACATACTATAAACTATAATTTAAAAAATTCTAATAATAAAATTAATTTAAAACTATACTAAATAAACTATCAAATGGACAAAAAATAAGGGTTGCTGTAATTAATGTAATTGCCATGCTTGGCGCAGTTGTATCTGACATGGCCCGGATGTAAGTACCACAAAATTTTTGAAGTCGTACAAACATTGCTTTCATTTTTAAATATTTTCGTTTTATAATGTTAATTTCTAAGTGGATCGCTTCCTTGTATTTTAAATAAAATCAATGTATTTTCTCTTTTTTTTTCAACATATTTGTAATTTATTTTTTTCAAACTCATATAGCCGTTTTAATTTCTTAACTAAAAGAATTAACAAAAATATTTAATTTTAATTTCTTGCGTTGCTATAGTGACGGATTTACAATATGAATGAATATGGATGAATTATCCCTTGCAATGCTCGATATTTCGAGGTTTTGGCGCCAGAGACATTGCCAAATTAGAAAAATATGAAATATCACACGAACTTATTGGACTTAAAAGAGTTTGGTTAGTGCCATTCGATTCAGCTTACAAAAATACACCAAAATATGTCATCAGTTGAAAACTAACTATAAAATCAGATTTTTAAGGAATTTTTTAAAAGTTCGTTCCTTTTTTTACCCCCCTTAGGGGTGGAGTTTTGAAAAATCCTTTCTTAGCGGCACTCTATGTCATAAGAAGTATTTTCAGTCGAAATTTCAAGATTTTAGGTTCAGTAGTTTAGGCTGCGCGTTGATTAATACAAAATCCAGACTTTCTTTTATATATATAGATATATATTGCTAGTTACATATTGCGTTAATTAAATTCGTTGATACTAGGTTATTTCTTTTGATTCATAATTATAATATTTATCTATCTCTCTCTCTCCATATATAAGCCTTTTCCTTGAGGTATCCGCATTAATTTAAATCCATTGGCTTAAGATAACGCGCCGTCGTATGCACCGATTTCAGGCTTTCATTGCCATTCGAGATGAACGATTGTTCGAATAATGGGTTTTTTAGTGCAAACCTCGCATTGCTCTTGTTTTCAGCTGAGTGGTACAATGTAATAAACAATGAAGTTCTAGTATTGTTTATTATATATATATATATATATATTCAATATATAAGCATTTCCATTATTTGTCGGTGTCCACTTTCTTATTTTTCTTCCATAATAATTCTTATAATTAATTTAATCTTTATATACTTACAGCTTTAATTCATAATATTACGGTTTTTGATGGTGGTAGGTTATGTTTAATTATTGGTTATATATATATATATATATATATATATATAGCGTAACTCTAGGATAGATGGCCATAGTTTTTAAAGATATATGGCCATAGTTTCTTGGAATGAAAATACAAGAAATATTTGTGCATATTTGAAATTCTTATACATATACTCGTCATATTTTGAACAAAAAATGATTAAATATCGAGAACAAAAATCAGGAAACAAAATTGAAATTAAAATGGGAGATGGCCATCTCTCCTAGAAGCCCAGGAGAGATGGCCATCCAATACAAGAAAGAAAAAATGAAGTTAAAATAGGAAAAAATAACATATTTCATGTAGTTAATTATGAAAAACACATAGAAATTTCTAAAGATGCAATTATATCACGGAAAACCAGTGAATAAAATTTGAATACACAAATTTTGAAGTATAATTTCAATCTTTCAATTTTCGTAAAATTTTACCACATTTTCGGCAAAGATCTTGATAATTTGTACACGTTTTATGGAATCACTTTGGGACCTTACGCATTGTATCCAGTAATCCTTTTTGGTTTTGGTATATTCTTCTCCACAACCAACACTGTGATCCTCATCCAATTCCATTCCCTCGGAATCTGTAGAATCTAATAATTTTAAATGTATTTCAACTTCTTCGATACCGGAAGTGTTATGCTTTTGTTTTTTTCTCGCGTTTATTTTAGGTCCGCCACACACCAGAGAGACATGCAGCAATAATTGTGAGACAGGAGACAAATTCTGCTGTCCAAACCGGTTTTTTCTTTGTTAACAGGGTGAAATTGTCGCATGCCTCACGCTTTTTTGTTGCATGTCTCCCTGGTGTGCGGCGCGCCTTAGATTTTTCACGGTTTTCAGTTTATGTATCGACTTTATATGTTTCTGGGATGAATGTTTCCGAACTTTTTCAATTTTTCTGAAACAAAAATACATCGATAGCCCTATTACATTATTGCTATTGAAATATTTATATTAGTTAAAATTTAATTAATTATATCAATTAATATAATTATAAAGATAAAACTTATATAATTATTTTAAAAATAATTATATTTAGTTAAATTCCTCACTCCGTATAATTTTAAAATATTGATTATAGGTGGCCATCTCTCCTCGAATTGATGTGGCGTTCTATCCTAAAATTGATGGTCAGATTTATAACGGCTTTCCCGTTATATATTCATTTTACCTACTCTCCCCTCGAAAAATCAACATTTAACTTTACTGCTTCATTATATGTTGTCATTATTCTCCCCCCCCCCCTTCAAATAAAATATTTAGTTTAAATTTGACATTTTTTATTTAATTTCATATGTCGGTATTCATTGACTTCCCCCCTCCCCCTCACACTATTGTTAAGTTTCATTTATACTTTAAAAGTATGTTTTAAATGCATGCATGATGGAAATTTCCATCATATTGTTTTTTGCTAAATTTATACTATAAATATATACTAAGATTTTTTAAACCATTTTTCCTTTAATTTTGAATATGAATTATATCACCTTGATTTATTTCACCAATAAAGAAAAAATCATGCAAAGAAGGGTTAAAACTCCATTATCCTTTCTTTTTTCCTAGTGTTTTATGTTTTATATAGATTTTATGGAAAAAAATTGGAAGAAACCGTTATGGGTATGACATACCCAGCGCGAGTAATACCGTTCGTTTTTCTCGCGCGTGTAATGCCGGGTTAAAACTTCACTCCACCATTGTACGTTTTTGTTTTTGACTTAAAAGCAAAGATTGGATTATATACGAGCCTTAAAAGTCTTTATAACTGAAAAAAGAACGTAATGTAGGTACTGCAAAACATTCAGATACCTAACCCAACAAAAATATTCAACCACTAATTAAATAAACATTAAAATTATACTTTCTTTTTATGACTGAAAAACACAGCTGAACGTCGCAAAGAATGAACACGTTGAACCATTTCTTACGAACAAAGTTTATGCTGGAATTTATTGCATAGTTTTTGAAATATTTAGACTGGCCATCTCTCCTCTATGGCCATCTATCCTAGAATTACCCTATATTTACAGGGGGTCCGAAAAGTCTGGAAACGGTCGAACAACTCGAAAAATACATATGACATTGAAAAACGAAAAAATACGTGTTCAATATTTTTAAAAAAGCTACTCAGTGATACCAAATTTGACCCACGCAACCGACCCCCTGGGGTCAGGGTGGGTCCAACTTTAAAATCTTGAATGATAACCCCCCCCTATTTTTTATTGCAGATTCGGATTCTATGGCCTAAAATACGTAACTTTTGTATTTGACGTTTTTTTCGAATTCTTGTTGATCACGGTGTAATCGAGTAAATTCGACAGATACATATTTTTGTTTTTGCAGCCAGGTTTTGCCATCTCGAAATCTGATTGGCTAGAACTTTTGTCGTCAAAGTAGCCGTCTTTTGCGGGAATAGTGTTTCTCGAAAACCATCCGTGGAGATTGTTTTAATGGCACTTTATATGTTTGTTTCCATAAACATTAATAGAAATATATTAAACTAGTTTTCTATTGGCATTTTTTGTTATCCAGTCAATCATTTCTAAATAATAACATGCGTATTTTGGTTATTTAACGAGTAAATATACACTTCCCCTCCCGAACAGAAAAATGATGATCTTCATTATTTAGGTGTTCATATTCTGCGTTTCGATGGCTTCTGCTGTTTAAAAGAAAATCATTTAATTAGGGGTCGGATGGGGGTGTATGTTTTTTTTTTTTTTTTTTTTTTTTTTTTTTTTTTTTTTTTTTATATTACTATAGAATAAATATAAGACAAAAAACATACAAAATTTTTTTGTGCTGGCAGAGCAAATAGGAAATAGGGGAAGTAGGGTAAATTTCAGGTGGGGTTGGGATTATAGATTTTGATGTTGATTAGTTAGTCAACTACAGAATAGCAAGTACGGCAGAAAACTTTTCAATAATTCTAATAAATGCAATATTTTTTCGTAAATTAATGTTTTTCCATGTTAACATTTTTTTCATAGTTTTAAATTTTATAATTTTAAACAATTGAAAATATTTGATCTTTTAAATTTTAAATTTAATAATTTTAAACAACTGAAAAATATTTGATCTTTTAAAACATTTAAATTTTAAAGATGATTTAACTCTTTAAGCTCTGTTGATTATTTCCTGGGGGCGAAGAGTTTTAATTTTCATAGGGGAAGGATAATGTTGAAAAATGTTTAATTATTAATTTATTATTGTAATAAAATAAAAAATGTGAAAAATATATAAAAAAAACGTAATTTCCAGAACAAGTTTAAAACAAATCCGTTTATATCCTGCAATTTTTAAACTTCAGAAGGGACATTTATTCATATATTTCATTCAGTTAGTTCTACGTTTAATGCTAAATTTTTGTAACAATAAATAAGTTAAATCAATTGAATAATAAAAAATAAAAACAAAATTCAAACAATATGGTAATTTAGATACCCTAAAAACTTAGATTCCCTTCAACTTAAACCGAAATAAATCTTAGACTTTTTAAAATGTTTTTTACATTTTACATGTGACATCATTTTGTACACGCTATCATAAGCGTTATACAAAATCTGCAATACAAATATTCACAACTTAAAAATGAAAAAAGTCTAATGGTGCTAAAATCAAATTGCACATGCACCTTTTTGATGATGAACATATGCATTACAAATCCCGAAAGGGTTAAAGAGTTAAATTATTTTTTTAATTAAAAACTTTAAAATATAAAAAAAAAATTTCTATTGTTTAAAATTATGAAAAAAAATGTTGAAAAAATGTTTTAATTTACAACAAATTATTGCATTTATTAAAATTATTGAAAAAAAAACTCTGCCCTACTTGTTATTTTGAAGTTGCATAACTAATCAATCATCAAAACCCCACCCGAAATTTACGCAACTTCCCAATCCTTTGCTCAGCCAGCACAAAAAGATTTTAAGGTTGTCCGGGACACAAAAATCTTCAAATTTTCTAAAAATATTTTATTGCAGTAAAACATTCTCCGCTTTTTTCTGCTTAAAATGACACTTGAATCATGTTTCTATCCTTATTAGAACTGAACATAGTAATTTTTTCGTTTTAGTTTGTTTTCAAAATCCAGCTTTCAAGCAATGGTTGTCATGCAAACGGCTTCTTGTGAAAATGCGTTTTTCTTCATGATGGCTTTTTTCACCATTTCGCGTATTTAAATTGTTATAAATCAAGAACCGTTAAAGATATATGGTTCAAACTTGGAACATGTCTTTTTCAATTAGTTTACTTTAATTTTGATTCAGCAAATTTGAAATGAATATTTACTTTTGAAGATATGACTTTTTTTAAGTTGTTTAATTTTTTCCTTAATATTTAATTTAAATATTTTTAATTTTTTTTCAATTAATTTTTTAAAAATGCTGAATCTAAATTAAAACTTATATATTTTTGTTTATTTAAATGATAAAATATTGAAATTCTACAAATAATATTCCGAGTTCTAACGATTTTAAATTACCCCACTTTTTTAAAAAAATTTAAATTTTAATTTTTTTAAAAAAACTTATGAGAAGTTTTATCACGTGATTTTGTTTACAAATGATATGGTTAAGCATCCCAAAAAAATTCAGAATTTTAACTCAATAAATAAAAATTATTTTAAAATGTTTTCCGGACTCCCTTAATTTTTTTTTAAACATTTGGAAGAATGGTTATTTTCCTCCTCAGGGTAGGAAATCAAAAGCATATCTGAAGCTTTTTATTGGTTTAATCTGCAATTTATTCGTTTTCTGATTGGTCTATACAGTAATCTTTATTTCCCTTTACTTTCAACATAGATGGACAATAGAGTGTTGAAACTATGACAAAAAAGTAATAAAAACTACAAAAAAAAAAATTAATAACTCAGAAACAAATTGAGATACAGCTTTCAAACAAATTGCATTTTGAAGTACATTTTTTTCTCTATACGACGATATAAAAAGTAATATTGTGGGATGTTTAGAAGTTTCAGAAATAAATTTCATTTAAATTTGGCCGTCAGATTTCTTGGAAATCTGACGATGGAAAAGCCTTTTCCCGAACAGCCAATGAAATGCTAGGATAATACTTAAGTTTCAGGTGGATAATATGTACGAGTCGCAGGCGATTTCTGTCGCTTGCAACTTTTACGTGTAATAACACTATTAATGTTTAATTCATGGCGTACGTAATGTATGATCAACTCCCTGCTATTTTTTATGTCTTAAATTTTAGTCCTTGAAAATATCATTTTCCAAATGGTCGTTGTAATTTTTTAAATTGCATTTTTTTAAAATATTTTGTTCTATAGTAATAATTAAAAAAAAACATACACCCGCATGAGCCCCCGAATTAGATATCTAAAAAAACAAACAAACAACAACAAAAAAAAAATAGTAGAAATCAGCGAAACGCAGAATATCAACACACCCCGCCCCCAAATCATGATCATTATCCTATTTCTATTCGAGAGGAGAAGTGCAAGTTTACTCGTTAAAGGACCAAAATACGGATGTTATTATTTAGAAATGATTGACTGAATAAATAAAATACAAATAGAAAACTAATTTAATATATTTCTATTAATTTTTATGGAAAAAACCATATAAAGCGCCATTGAAACAATCTGTACTCATGTTTTTTTAGAAACACTATTCCCGCAAAAGATGGCTAATTTGCCGACAAAATTTCTGGCCAATCAGATTTCGAGATTGCAAAGCCTGGTTGGGAAAACAAAAATATGTATCTGTCGAATTTGCTCGATTACACCGTGATCAACAAGGATTGTAAAAAAATGTCAAATACAAAAGTTACGTATTTTAGTCCATAGAATCCAAATCTGCAATAAAAAATGGGGGGTTATCATTGAAGATTTCAAAGTTCTCTCTAACCCCCAAGGGGTCGGTTGCGAGGGTCAAATTTGGTATCACTTTTTTTAAAAATATTTAACACGGATATTTTTGTTTTTTAATCTGATATGTATTTCTGGAGTTATTCGACCGTTTCCAGTCTTTTCAGGCACCCTGTGTGTGTATATATATATATATGTGTGTGTGTGTGCACTCTCCTACCCTCCCTTTTGAGTATCTAAAGTGGTTTAAACACCAACGTAAGGAGTAACCAATTTCAATTCGAGTAACTTTTGCCGGTTACTCGATTTGTTTAAGCATACCATGACGTTCCTGAGGCATTTTTCTATGCATTGCACCACTTTTTCCGAAGTTACTCAGAAAAGCGTTATTCCACAGTCATTCATACACACCGTGTGTTATGTAAAATCTAAAATCTGTATAACGCCATCTGCCGGTGTGTAAAAATGCAGCCTCAAACCCAGGGAGTTTTCTAACGATTACTCTGTAAAACGGTAATAGTCCAATAATGGCAACCCTTGTGTGTTTGGTTTCATTGGTAATACAGGTTTGCTATATAAGATTTTCCTCTCTATTTCGCGGTTACTCACGAAAGCGGCAATAATCCAAGAATGGCAGCTCTTGTGTGTTTATTTTCTTCGGTAATTCAGATTGGCTATGTAAGTTTTTCCTCTCCATTTAACTACATTTTTGATAGAAGAATATCTGTCTATATAGTTTTTTAAATATAACGAAAAAATCAGATAAAAATTCACGATTTTATTAAACGTAGCTTTAGAGCGTGAATTTCTCACGAAATAAAGATCTGAAATAACTTAAAATATTCAGTGAATGGAAAAAATAGACCTAATATTAATAACGTAATTTGTCAATATTTCAGTTAAATTCATTTTAAACATCCCCTCCCGGCACCAGTCGGAACAATAGGTTATTTCTTCTTCTGTTTCCTTTTTATTCTTTTAAAGATATAATGTATCAGATTTAATAAAAATTAAACAAATTGGTGTTATTCCTCCTAAATTCATTATTTTGTTGAAGTTAATTAGAAGCAAAATTTTAAATTTCCTTACCGAATGCAATTAGATGCATATGAGATAGCTATAGCAAATTTGTTAAGCAATTATTGAAATTGACGAATAAAAATACAGACTGGCTATAATATATTTCCTATTTCATACAAGGTCCGAACACAAATCATTCAATAAAAGCCATCAAAATTTTTAAATTTCTCGTCTAGCAAAATAAGCAACTTTTATTGAAATCAAATGATTTTAACATAATCTAATATTGAGTTGATGGATTGAAAATATAGTTCCTACAACTGTAAAGTTGTTCGAATTTTCAAATGACCATTATTTTCAAATTGAAATCCCCAAATTTCGCTCTAGTCTTTTTTTTTTTTTTTTTTTTTTTTGGACGTTCATGTGACAACGCAAGGTTATATGATGATACTAAGCAACATATAATGATACTAAAATATAATACAATTATGATACAAATGAGGTTCGAACACAAACCATACAATGAATAACAATAAAATTATTTTAGTATGTCTGTCACCAAAGTAAACAACTCCCAATTATTTTAATGAAATCGTTAGAAATTTAGCATGTATTTCTAAAAATAGAACAAAATTATTCTTTTACCATAGTGTTTGTCATTTAGATTTTCAAAGGGTCGTTATTTTCAAACAAATTTTCGAATTTTTTTAATTAATGAACGCACCCAATATAATTTACTTTAAAAAAAGAGAAAAAATATATTTTCCTTTTCAGCCTGAGCAAATACAAACTGTATGTTGTAATAATTCCTTGTAGAGCAGCGGGTCAAATATCATTTTGAGGACCGATCTTCTGTCTGTCCATAGAAATTGTTCATAAATATTATGCTTAAGCAACTACTACTAATCTTCATGCCTTTTGTACATATAGATAAATTTTACACCATGTAGTATTCACTGTAGTATATGGGATATCTGAGTGGCGTCGTACACAGGATTTTATTTCGGGGGGGGGGGGGGGCTGACTTAAATTTCCCTAATGTTCTAAATCTTACAAAACACGTTGAATTGTGTTGTAAACAAAAATCATTTTTGGCAATAGGGCCGTAGCCAGAGGGGGAAAGGATGGTTCTATTCCGAATTTTCCAAAATTTAACGACATGGCTTGAGGTTTCGTGAATTCGGACTTAAATATATCCCGATTTTTGACAAATGGTCCCGAAAAAAATATCAATTTTGTCAATGCCTGATGACATTGAATTTTCGGAGAGAATGAGAAAATATAAAACAGGTGTGTCTTGCGGTTTAAAAACGGACTCAGAATTTTTATAAAAGACCAATTTTTTTTTTCTTTTAGCGACGATTTTTATGTCATCCGACGTAAAATTTCATTCTCTTTCAGAATCTGTCTTTATTTCTTAATTTCGAGAGTTGGAAGCGAAAATGAATTTTTTGGTAATTAATTCCAGAAGTGCATTTTTTGCACGGCAGGCTACGTAACACGGAAAGAAAAAGAGATACATTTTTACACTAGGGTTTGATAATCGAAGAACAAATTTTTTTAACTTTTGATTTTACAAATTTGGTTCTTTCGCATCCGAATGTTATTTCGTGCGCTGATTCATAAAATCTCAATTTAAAAAAAATCGGACCACAATTTTCCGATTTATGAAAAAATCGATTTTTAAACTTATAAAAGAGATGCTTTTTCGCGCAGACAATTGATGGGAATTTTTTTAAATTAGGAAAACTGAATAACCGATCGCTTTTAAACTTTGACATAGTTTATAACACATAATAAGAACTTTATAAATTTAAGGTAAGTTGAATTTTTGTTGAGGGGGGGAGGGTGAACGAGGGCTCCGTCGACAACCGCCCCCTCCCTCGAGTAGTATACCTACTGATAGCTTGTTTAAACAGAGTTTCGTTCAGATACAGTTTTTTTAAGAATAGAGTGCGCTCCCTAGTGTTGGAATGTGGAACTAACAGAACGCGATTCTGTGAAAATTAGGAAACCTAACACCGCGATCTGTTTTAAATTTTAAGATAGTTTATAGCACATGGTAAAAAAAAATATCAAAAAGAATGCCGCATCACATTTCGGGGTGGGTAAGAGGGTCGCAAACACAATTAGGAAATAGAACAAGGCGATATGTTTGAAATTTTAAGATAGTTTAGGGAGGGTTTACCATAATTTAAAAGGGGTTCCATGGCGATAAATGTATTAGGCGTTTTGAAAGGAATATTAAACGAAACCCTTTGTGTCGATCTGCGATCACACATACCCACTTGTTTTCTATTTGAAGACACGTGGGGCATTTTCCCAGAACCCGCAGATTTAAACAGCCCGAAAATTTCTCATGTTTCATATGAATAAGGGACTAATTCGGGAGGGAGCTGTAACCCCATTAGCCCCATTCCAGCTATATGGTTATACTGTGGTACCACTGTGCACTAATATGGGGCTAAAGAGTATGTTGTAGTTGAATGATAGGAGGAGGGAAAATTGCAAATTTCTCTCAAGCAGAAAGGTTAACAAATCAGCACTTTTTTTTTCATTTTCAACATTTTTTGAAGGGCGGGTCCTGTAACCCCAACAGTCTCCTTCCCCATTTTTGAATATGCTGTAGTGTCAAAGTGGACTAATAAGGACTAACGAGAATTGTTAATCATCTGTATAACAGAAAATTAAATTACAAATTTATCTCAAACAAACAAACAAAAAGAAAATCAGCACCTTTTTCATTTTATTTTCGGCTGTTTCGTGAAGAGAGCTGTAACCCATTAGCCCCTTTCAACCTCTTTGGGCAACTGTGCACTGATAAGACTAAAGAGAAGAGAGTGGCTGTTCCGTTGAATTATAGGAAGAAAAAAATTACAAATTTCTCTCATCTTAAACAGAAAGAAAACAAATCAGCACATTTTCCTTCATTTCCCACTATTTCGAAAGAGGGCTTGTAATCAGGCCCCTTCCCCTCGTTGGGTATACTGTGGTGTAACCGTGCTCTGATATAGGACTAATCAGAATGGGTAGTTTGTTGTATTGCAGAAAACAAAGTTACAAACTTATCTCAAACAAACAAAAACAAAAGACAGCGGTTTTTTTTGTTTTTTTTTTATCATTTTCGGCTGTTTTCGGAGGAGGCTGCTACTCCATTAGCCCATTTCACTTCTTTGGTATAATGCTATGTGATTTTGCACTAATATGGAACTAAAGAGAAGAGAGTGCTAGTTTGTTGAATGAAAGGAGGAAAATGCACATTTATCTCAAACAGAAAGAAAAAAAGCACTATTTTTTTCATTTCATTTTGACTATTTAGGGAAGAAGGGGCTGTAATCCCATCAGCCCCCTCCCCTCATTTCGGTATGCTGCGATGTCAATGTGGACTAATGGCTATTTCGCTGTATGACAGTAGAAAAAAATTTAGATTTATCTAAAAAAGTAAGAATTTCAGAAAACAAAATTACAAATCTATCTCAAAAGAAAAAGATAAAAATCAGCATTTCTTTCATTTCATTGTCGGCTATTTTGTGAGGGGGCTGTAACTTCATTAGCCCCACTTCCACCTTTTTGAGTATAATGTGGTGTCACTGTGCACTAATTAGGAACTAAAGGGAAGAGAGCGACTAGTCTGTTAAATGAAAGGGGAAAAAATACAAATTTATCTCAAATAGAAAGAAAAAAATATCACCACTTTTTTCATTTTATTTTCAACTATTTCGAGAGGAGGGGGCTGTAATTCGTACATCCCCCTCCCCATCTTTGGGAATGCTGTGATATCAATGTGGAGTAATATAGGGGTTAACGAGAGAATGACTATTTCGTTGTATGACAGAAAAAAAATCATATTTATTTTAAAAAGTAAGGAAGAAACACTTTTTTATTTAATTTAAGACTTTTTCGGGAGGAGAGGGCCTATAACCCCATCAGCCCGCTTTCTCTTTTTTGGTGACCATGTGGACTAATATGGGTCTAATGAGAATGACTAATCCGCTGCATGACAGAAAAAAGTTAATTTGTTTTCCAAAAAAGAAGCAGCAAAAAATCAGCTTTTTTTTCATATCACTTTCAAAAATTTCGTCGGGGTGGGGGGGGGGGGGCTGTAGTCCATCAGCCTTTTCCCTTGGGTAGGCCTATGGGATATCACAACAAAGATAGTCACAATTTTAAGAAAATATCTAGTAGAAAAACTAATAGGAAACTAATAGAATAATTGATGGATTGGTTTATGAGATAAAGGTTTGCAAACTTCATTTTTTTTATTTATGAATGTAATAAAATGTCTAAAAGAACCCCCCCCCCCCCTCCACGCATTGATCATCATAAATTGTTTTAACTTGCCTCGTTAAGAGGAAAACACCAATAATTTCACTTGAAAACTATGTACTATGTTTATAGAATAAAATTTTACTCATTAGTTTTCTGAGAATGTAGCTCATTCTTTTTTTTTCGGGGGGGGGGGGGGGGGAGCATGAGCTAAGGAGAGGTAACGCTCTTTCTTAATATTTGAAAGTCTTTTTGGTGAAAGATAATATTTGTAATTTTTGGCCAATTTTACTCATAATGGCATCCGAATTCCTGCCATGGTGAACTCGTTCAAATGAGGTGGCTATGCATGACCGTGCATTAGTCAGGCTCATAACGATAATTCTTAAGAACACTTTTCTAAAGCTACGTATATTGTCAGCAGAATTTATAAACACTATGCAATTAAAATGAGTGTAGCTAATATTGAAAACACATACAATACATAAAAATGCACTTTTAGTTATGTAAGTATCGCTCATAAGCAATGATGAAACCTAATTACTGTCTAAGGCTCTAAACGAGTTAATGTTGACATCTTTTAGTGTATCCTTGTAAAATATTTATAAATACTACCACTACATACTCTACATTTTACAGAAAACATGTTGTAAAATACCGCAGTAAATGGATGTGATTAAAGCACTGCCCGACTGGACCGTTACCCTATGGTCTCCGACTTTTGGAGCTCTGAAATTTAGTATGCAACATTAATGAAGCTGATATTTTAAATCTATTTTATTCTAATGTTAATCTAACTAATCAGGGAAGCGCCTTATCAGAATGAACCTATTTACAGAATTTGCAGCAAATCGGATAAATCTGCATGAAAAATACATTCATCTAAATTAAGGGGATTATCCCCCGTCCCACACCCCTATGCTTAACGAATGAATTCCCAAAACTAATCTGGGGAGCGCCTTATCAGAATGAACCTATTTACAAAATTTGAAGAAAATCGGATATTTCTATCAAGAGTTATCACTTTACGTACGTACAGTCGTGGAAAAAAAAAGTAAACACCCTCTACTAACTCCTCAACAAATTATCGTAGAAGAAAGTTACTGGCACCACATGATTGGCAATAAAGTTTACTTTTAAATGATATATATAGTATTTGCTTTGGGGGCCATCTACATATTAAAATGAACCATAACTTTGATTTTTCAATAGCAGTGCACAATTTTGCAGCATAAATGAATCCTACACCCTTCAATTAGCCTAAAAACAAATTTTTATGCAATTCGTACGATAAATTTCAGAGAAATTAATTATTTTAAAGCTAGCGTATTTTATGGTCTGTATCTAAACTGAGGTTCGGTACTCGATTGTTGACTGATAGAGCCCCCTTCTTGATCAAGGCACCTTAAGCGCCACCCAAGCAGTAGTTCAAGACTGCTAGATTACAGGATAGCATAAGAAATTTCAAAATATCTAGTCACTTCTATCACAGAGGGCCCCCTTAAACTATCATTTTGTCGTTTTTTAAGCATAATTCGAAAAGTACTTGGAAGAAAAATGTGAAATTTTGGATTTTCATAAAGCAGGACTCAATAAATCTAAATCCATCAAAAAAATTGTAGGTTGCAATTCATACTTTTTTCGAATATTAATTTAATAATTCATAATTCATATCATAAACTTATAAAAATTGAGAATTCAACGTATTTATGTTTGGGTATTTTAGTATTATTGCTACACAAAAAATTAGCACATTAAGATTATAATTTCAGGAGATATTAATAAAAATATGAGAACGTAATTTAACATTAGTAGCACTCAGTTTTGAATGTTTATAATAGAAAAACTTATCGTTCAAATAACTTGAAATTTGGTGTCTAGGCATAGTTTGAACCGAAGATTTGAAATATCTTGTTAAAATTGGGTATTGCCATTGAAAAAAATGAAGTTTGGGTTCGTTTTAATATGTAGATGGCCCCCTAAGCAAATTTTATGTACATAATTTAAAAGTAGACTTTATTTCCAATCGTTCGTACCAGTAAATTTCTTCTACGATAATTTGTTGAGTAGTTAGTAGTGAGTGTTTACTTTTTTTTCCACGACTGTACATACATACAGAACCTGCGAGCACATTAGCTCTCAGGCATTGATAGCCTGTGAGCTAAAAATGAAAGGAAATTCATCAACAAACTTCCACAGTCAGCATTCCCACCTCAATATATATATATATATATATATATGGGGCATTCTCACAATCTTTTGACTTTTATGTCCCTGAATAATTTTTATTTTAGTACATATTCTTGTGTTTTTTTTATTTCATATACTGGGGAACAACCCATTGCATGATTGCATAATAATATTAACCAGATAAATAAGTTTTGGACGACGTTGGGGGTCTAAATATCAGGAAACTCCTATACCGTCCGGTGTCTCTGATGCTGATTTTTATGTTTTAAGCTGTCTTTGGAGGTTTACTCCTGCACTTTCCGAGATAAATAATAAAAAAAAAATTATTTAATCCAATGTTAACGACTGTTTCTAAAAATCAATGAACATTGTGGCTATCACTTAGTCTTAACATGATTTGCCTAAAAATAGGTGGTAATTTTCCTTACCGTCCCTTTTTGTCCCATTTCGTCCCTTTTTTTCTATACCGCCCCCTTTTTTTACCTTACCGTCCCTTCTTTAACACCCCTTTAAGACAATGTTATACAAAAATTCTGTATTAAAAGTACTACATCTTTTTTTTTTTTTTTTTTTTTTTTTTTTTTCTTATTTGAATATCCTGTGGGTGCTATGCAAATTCATTATAAGTAAAAATTTAGAAGAAAATAAAAAGTTATATTTAAGGTGGTTCTTTAAAAAAAATTCCAATAACAGTCTGAAACTTTCTGACACATTTTTAGACTAACTTTTAAATATAAAAGCATGCTACTTACAGACATAGTTATGGCAGTAATTTGTAATAGACATTTTTTTTTTTTCAATAAATGAATCATTTCTTTAGTTATAAACGATTGCAGTATTTGGACTACACTTTTCCTTTTCTGTATTGTGGTCTACGAAAATCGGCCAAAGACGAGATCGAATAAAATCCTACATTTAATGCAGCGCAATGCATAAGAACGCATTTTACCAAAAAAAGATTATTCTTCATTTATATATTACTAGCGGGCTCTGCCCGTTACGCTGATCGGTTTCGCTAAACTAACTTTGAAACAAATGAAAAATTTCAGTGAATTTGACCATGTGTTTTAAAGTAATATGGAACGTTATCTGTCTTTCTCTATTGCTGTAAACGATATGAATGTCATTGCGTTATTATATTATATAATGTGTTAAGTGAAATTTGTTCTGTTAAGGATCGTTGATCATTTATTGTAGATTTGATATAGAATGATATGCAAAATGCTAAAATCTCCCCTAAAGTTAACTAATTAACAGTACAAGTCCCATCAAAATCCATTTAGCAGAATTCACGTTATCAACAGCCGGAACGAAATTTCCAGTTTCATTTTATATATATAGTAGGTATTATAAATTCCCAATCTTTCACCAGATGCAATGATTTTCTGTCAAGTAAGCTGAGGTTACTCGATGATGCAATATTTTACCAATTCCTACACACAGCTCTTTAAGTTACTCGATGATGGAATCTTCTGCCATGTGTTACGCAGCAATATAAGTTACTCGGTGACACGGTATATTACCAATCACTATACACAACTATCTCAGTTACTCGATAATGCGATCTTATAATGCGATTTATACACACAGTGATCTAGTAAGTTACTCAATGGTACGTTTTTTTTCTATTACTACACACACTATCTAAGTTACTCGATAATGCAATCTACTGCCGTCCTTATCTACCTGACGCCGTTCTACCGCCACAGCAATTTAAGTTACTCAACTATACGTTATTTTGCAAATTATTACACACAACTATCTCATTTACTCGATAATGCGAACTTCTGCCCATTTCTACACAGAATCTAAAAGGTATTCGATGGTACCGTATTTTTATAATTCCTATAAACAACTATCTCAGTTACTCGATAACGCGACCTTCTGCCTATCTATAACATAAACCCATCTAAGTTACTCCATGATAAGGTATTTTACCAATTCCTACACTCAACTATTCATTTACTCGACAATGCTAGCTTCTGCCCTTCTTTTCACACATTAAGCAAAGTTACTCGAATATATTGTCGTTTATCTCATCATAATAGCACTGTGATAATACCATAATAAAAAAGAAAAGTGCCCAGCTAAACTGATGGCATTGAACTCACAGGCTATTCACACTAATTGTATATTATACTCTTATTTTAAAGAATAATCCCCCCAAAAAATAAGTGAAGGGATTAGCCCCCGTTTCCCCCCCCCCTTTATACTTAACCAATGAACATCCAAATCTAATTAGGGAAGCTCCTTAACATAATAAACCGGTATACCAAATTTGGAGCAAATCGAATAATCCTGCAAAAAAACCCATTTATCTAAATTAAGGAGGTGGACTAGTCCCCTTTCATCCTTAACCAATGAATCCCCAAAACGAATCAGGGAAGCTCCTTAACATAATAAACCGGTATACCAAATTTGGAGCAAATCGAATAATTCTGCACGAAAAACCCGTTTATCTAAATTAAGGGGGGTGGACTAGCCCCCTTTCCCCGTTAATCCTTAAACAATGAACCCCCAAAACTAATCAAGAATTTCCTTAACATAATAAACCGGTATACCAAATTCGGAGCAAATCGAATAATTCTGCATGAAAAACCCATTTATCTGAATTAAGGGCGGTGGACTAGCCCCCCTTTCCCCCCCTTTATTCTTAACCAATGAACCCCTAAAACTAATCAGGGAAGTTCCTTAACATAATAAACCGGTATACCAAATTCGGAGCAAATCGAATAATTCTGCATGAAAAACCCATTTATCTAAATTAAGAGGGGGTGGGCTACCCCCCCTTTTCCCCCTTTATCCTTAACCGATGAACCCCCAAAACTAATCAGGGAAGTTCCTTAACATAATAAACCGGTATACCAAATTCGGAGCAAATCGAATTATTCTGCATGAAAAACCCATTTATCTGAATTAAGGGGGGGGGGGGTTAACTAACCCCCTTTTTCCCCCTTTATACTTAACCAATGAACCCCAGAATTAATCAGTGAAGCTCCTTAACATAATAAAATGGTACACCAAATTCGGAGAAATCGAAAATTCTGCATGAAAAACCCATTTATCCGAATTACGACAGGTGGGTTAACCCCCCTTTTCCCCCTTTATCCTTAACCAATGAAACCCCAAAACTAATCAGGGAAGTCCCTTGACATAATAAACCGGTATACCAAATTCGGAGCAAATCGAATAATTCTGCATGAGAAACCCATTTATCTGAATTAAGGGGGGTGGACTAACCCCCCTTTTCCCCCTTTATCCTTAACCAATGAACTTCCAAAACTAATCAGGGAAGCGGCTTATGACAATGAACCTAGAAAAAAAAATTTGAAGCAAATCGGATGTTTTTATCAAGAGTTATCGCGTTACGTACGTACATACGTACATATATACATACATACAGAACGGGCGGGCACATTAGCTCTCAGGCTTTGATAGCTTGTGAGCTAATAAAAAAGAAAAGTGCCCAGCTAAACTGATGGCATTGAGCTCACAGGCTATTCACACTAATTGTTTATCATACTCTTATTTTAAAGAATAATGCCCCTCAAAAAAATAAGTGAAGGGAAATTAGCCCTCGTTTTCCCCTTTATTCTTAACCAGTGAAACTCCAAATCTAATCAGGGAAGCTCCTTATCATAGTAAACCGGTATACCAAATTTGGAGCAAATCGAATAATCCTGCAAAAAAAACCATTTATCTAAATTAAGGGGGTGGACTAGCCCCCCTTTATCCTTAACCAGTGAATCCCCAAAACGAATCAGGGAAGCTCCTTAACATAATAAACCGGTATACCAAATTTGGAGCAAAGCTTATAATTCTGCATGAAAAACCCGTTTATATAAATAAAAGGGGGTGGACTAGCCCCCTTCCACCTTTATCCTTAACCAATGAACCCCCAAAACTAATCAGGGAAGTCCCTTAACATAATAAACGGGTATACCAACTTCGGAGCAAATCGAATCATTCTGCATGAAAAACCCATTTATCTAATTTAAGAGGGGCGGGCTAACCTCCCTTTTCCCCCTTTATCCTTAACCAATGAACCCCCAAAACTAATCAGGGAAGTTCCTTAACATAATAAACCGGTATACCAAATTTGGAGCAAAGCTTATAATTCTGCATGAAAAACCCGTTTATATAAATAAAAGGGGGTGGACTAGCCCCCTTCCTCCTTTATCCTTAACCAATGAACCCCCAAAACTAATCAGGGAAGTCCCTTAACATAATAAACGGGTATACCAACTTCGGAGCAAATCGAATCATTCTGCATGAAAAACCCATTTATCTAATTTAAGAGGGGCGGGCTAACCTCCCTTTCCCCCCTTTATCCTTAACCAATGAACCCCCAAAACTAATCAGGGAAGTTCCTTAACATAATAAACCGGTATACCAACTTCGGCGCAAATCGAATCATTTTGCATGAAAAACCCATTTATCTAATTTAAGAGGGGCGGGCTAACCTCCCTTTTCCCCCTTTATCCTTAACCAATGAGCCCCCAAAACTAATCAGGGAAGTTCCTTAACATAATAAACCGGTATACCAAATTCGGAGCAAATCGAATCATTTTGCATGAAAAACCCATTTATCTGAATTAAGGGGGTGGACTAACCCCCCCCCCTTTTCCCCCTTTATCCTTAACCAATGAACCCCCAAAACTAATCAGGCAAGTTCCTTAACATAATATACCGGTATACAAAATACGGAGCAAATCGAATGATTCTGCAGGAAAAACCCATTTATCTGAATTAAGGGGGGTGGAATAACCCCGTTTTCCCCCCCCTTTATCCTTAACCAATGAACTCCCAAAACTAATCAGGGAAGTTCCTTAGCATAATAAACCGGTATACCAAATTCGGGGCAAATCGAATGATTCTGCATGAAAAACCCATTATCTGAATAAAGGGGGTGGACTAACCCCCTTTTCCCCCTTTATCCTTAACCAATGAACCCCCAAAACTAATCAGGGAAGTTCCTTAACATAATAAACCGGATACCAAATTCGGAGCAAATCGAATGATTCTGCATGAAAAACCCATTTATCTGAATTAAGGAGGTGGACTAACCCCCCTTTATCCTTAACCAATGAACCCCCAAAACTAATCAGGGAAGTTCCTTAACATAATAAACCGATATATCAAATTCGGAGCAAATCGAATGATTCTGCATGAAAAACCCATTTATCTGAATTAAGGGGTTGGACTAACCCCGTTTTCCCCCTTTTTCATTAACCAATGAACTCCCAAAACTAATCAGGGAAGCGCCTTATCACAATGAACCTAGAAAAATTTTTTGAAGCAAATCGGATGTTTCTATCAAGAGTTATCGCGTTACGTACATACATACTTACATACATACATACATACGTACATACATACAGAACGGGCGGGCACATTAGCTCTCAGGCTTTGATAGCCTGTGAGCTAAAAAGGGAAAAGATAAAGTGAGAGGAAGTGGGACTGGCAAGAATTCAGTCAATTGTTTTGTGAAATTTCTGCATGGTCTGCAGACCTACGTCGATTAATGTTTTAAATCGAAATTAAAGAATAAAGCAAATATGAACTACATACATAACCGATATAATATTTTAAATATTTTAATTGTAGTTGGTCATAGCTTAAGCAGCCGGCTTTGCCTCTAGATACTGAAAAAAGGCTGTTTTTAGATTTTTTTTTTTTTTTTTTTTTTTTTTTTTAAGAATAGGAATGAAAATTTGTGTTCCGAAATTTTTGCATGTTATTTATTATCATTCGAAGGATATTGCATTTTTTTTTTAAATCAAAAATTGATTATGTGAATTGTGTTGCGTAGGTGATGCGCGTCGTGCACTTCCAACTGTGTGGGATCCGATAGATTACCGTAGGCGTCTGCAGTCGAGTTTTGTTAAAGATTATGAAAATAGATAAGATTGTCTGGGACTTCAAGTATTTTGAGGTCAAGAAATCGAAAATAACAAAATGGTGGTCATTTCAAAAAAAGTCTCTTTTTGGCTCTCTTTTTCGCACTTTGCGTAATTTTAAATTAAATGATTTTTTTTTTTTTTTTTTTTTTTTGTATAAAAATGGCTGAAAGTGGTTCAAAACTTAATAAATTATGTCCCCTTTAATTAAAAAGAAATTACAAGATCGGTTTAATAATTTTTTTGCGTTCTGATCCCGCCCAGTTTGAAAAAACATATTTTACATAAAATGCATTTTTAGTGCTCCAAAGCAGTAAAGACCTACGAGCGCGTTCTGCTAAAGCACTCAATAACTACGAAAGGTCTTCGAATTCGGAAAAATAATTTTACAAGGGTAATCTACAGACTATAGGGAATAGAAAAAAAAAAGAAAAAAAAAAGAAAAATTGATTTTTTGAACCGAAAAAAGGAAATACCCTCTTAAGGAAAAATGTATAATAACAATAAAATTAAGCTCTTTTAAAAAGTTAAATGAAACCATAAATACTAGTACATAAAATAGGTGCATTCAAAACAGTGTTCTTTTGCTCTTTTCCCTATCATATCGCAATCGCATAAAAAGGTTTTACTTCTTTGACTGCCTGGTTTAGTGCATATATATTATCAGATTTAACATACTTTCCGTTTTATCTCTGGGGATACGCATAATTAAGTAACAAACTTTAAGTTTTTTCATAACAGTCAATGCGTTATATATATTTTGAATCTAACGGCTACTTACTAAAATTTAAAATATTCAATTATTATTATTTTTTTTTCATATGTAATAAATATAAATGCTGTGTTCAAATTTCTGGACATTGTTACAAAATATTATTCGTGAAGCAGCATTGTTCTGAAGACTTATATATGTTTCGGAAGTATGTCCCCTCCCTCCCCTCCCCAATATACTTGATGTTTTCAATTTTGTGTTTGGTTGAAAGGTATTATCAGTAACATTCAGCGAATAATTTGGAATTATATAAAAATATTAAATCGTCCTGCCATGTGATATACTCAACTTTCATATAAAGGCAAATATCTTTAATAATAATAATAATAATAATAATAATAATGGGCATAGCTGAAGTTAATAGCCAAAGCAATGGACAAAGGTTTCGCTACTTACAGCAGCCTTTTCGATTCTGAACATTTCAGTGGTTTTAACGATTATGTAGACTACTTACCTGTTAAATTTGTGTTATATTAATGTTATTAATGCAATTTTTATTATATATTAATAAAGTTTCTTCATTATAGAAAACCAGCCGGAAATAAATGCTAGACTATTTATACTGTTTCGTGTGTAAATGGGCAAATCTTTTGTAATCGGAAAGAACATCGCAATTTTTTTATATAATTGTTCTATCAATATAACAGAGTATACTTATGCATACAATTCTCTCGATTATTTTTCATAAAAAAGGGAAAAACTAGACAATTTCGAAAACAAAAAAGCTTCCGAAAATTTCAAAATACTATATATATAATCTATAAATTGATTGATAAATTTTGCCAAAAAATTACTACATAGTTCTACCCACAGTCAAGCTTAAAAAGTATTTAAGAAAGAAAAGATTATTTTCTTAATTAAACAAATTTAAGGAATATTGATATGAAAGGAACATTTATTATTTTTATTTTCCGATAAATTAATTACATTTTGATTTAAACTACTTTTGTTTCATAACGACATTTATAGGGCTGTCCTATCAAAAACTTTTGTTCAAACTGGCAATTTTAACAGCATTTCCTTAATAATCCCATTTTTTTACCGGAAAATGGAAGATAACAATATTTATTCAGCTTCGAAATAAGAGCACGTGCCAATTTCACGCGTTTACGTAAAAAATTGAATTGATGAATGCGTCATAAAACTGCCAGATTTATTTGAGAATATTAATATTATCAAATGGAGAGATTCAAAAAGAGTTTAACCCTTTATCTACTGATGGTACTTATAAGTACCATTAAAGTCACTCGTTTTAAAATTCCTTTAATAGTACATCAATTAGTTGTAATGCAGTTTAGAATGAGTTATAGATACATTACTTTATCTTGTTACAAAAGTGTTATTTGTTACACAAAACAAAAGTATTTTTAAAAGGAGGATTTCTTTTGCCTTAGCATCTTTTGAGCTTTCTTGGCGTTGGGGGAAGGGGAAGGGGTTGGTTAATTCGGAAATATTTGTATGTTGCAAGAATATTATATTTTTACATTTCCTAATTCTACAAAATACTAACAAAATATTTAAAATGAAATATTTTAGTGGGGTTATAAATATTGCACAAAACCCCTTTAAATTCAAATTTAATTAATCCTTCTAAATCTTTCAATACTTCTAAAATCCTTCTAAAATTTATTAAATGATTATGTAAAACTTCTAATGTAGTTTAAACAATTCACGAAAAATGCTTTAGAAGATAAAATTTTCATGGATTCATAATTCAGTACATAAAGGGTTAAAGCGGAATATCACATTCATTTTGATAAAACAATAATTTACTAAACATGTGCATAAAATTTACATAAAATAATTTCCTCATATATAATTACGTTTTAAAAAACTTCACCTATTCAATTATGATGGTTAAAACATACATAAAAAGATATTAATGTTATCCTTAAATAGAGGGTAATTTTAATCCTCATGAAAATCCGTCGAGAAATGCATGAATAAATGTCGTTTCAGAAGTTTTGTATTGAGTTAAAAAATGTTTCTTATCGGTCCGGAATCTCTATATGCATTAAATTTATCATATGAAAAAGAAAAAAACAATGGATATGTTCTCTAATCCCCCCGCGCCAGTATTAGATTAAAGATTTCAAAAATCTTAAGGTAACATTCTTTACTAAAATCTGGATGACTTATTTCGCTAAACTCTGACAATTAATTTATAACAGAGTCGTTCTGATTCGTGCTCACATACATAAATTCTTTTTTATTCTAGAAAATAATATGAACCTTTAATTTTGTAACTAAAAATAGATATAAAATGTCTCTTTATCATGATGTTTCGTTTTATCTATATTGCCCTTTATAATTGAAATTGATACATCTTTTAAATAAAGTTTGCGATTACAAGTTTAAAAAAAGAAAAGGAAAGAAACTAGAAATGAAATAATGAAAACTGAAATTTAAATCAAAGGAAAAAAAAAAAAAAAAAACACCAGTGGCCGAGAGGTTACACATTTCAAGAGACAAGTACGCACTGAGTAAACTTATACATAACATTAGTATATACTCCACTACATTCTCTGGCAATTAATTGTCAAAGTTCAAATCGTCAAAAAAAATTCATCCTAATTACCCCTGCCTCCCCTAATTGTTTTGTCATCTAAATTGTTTTCTCAACGTTTAACCGTAATTTAATATATTTAAACCGCAAAATTTAATAGGGTATTTAACACTCTTTATTTTTTACTTTTATTTATATTTCTGCATTTTAGCTTTTGAAATATTTGACTGTTGTAGTTCCCCTATAATAACTGTGAAGATCAAAATAAAAGGAACCTTTGCTCTTTGCTCTTATAATAAAATAACGGAAGCTTTCTTATATTATGAGGTGTTTTATTCAGTACGCCTTTTCAGTTGAATCAACTGGATATACAACTTTGATACAAGTTTGCTTATCTTGGAATTCGTGCAGAGATCTGTTGTCTATTATGTTTCGGGGCGGGTTGGTAAGACATGTGCAAAGTGTAAATCATTATAAATGGAATGGGTTCTACTAAAGAAAGTGCATGCGCGTATTGGAAACTTGGGGGAAGTTCTATAGAGAGAATCCTAGATTTTAAAGGATTCTTCTTTTAAAAATTAAGACTATCAAGATTTTTTAATATTGGTTCCTTCAACGAAATACTTACAATGATATTTAAAAAGAGATATAACTCATAGAGTCAATGATGTATGTAATAATCCCAATGTTGCATCTCTTCCTTATATGATCTTTTAAATTTATTCCAATGACATTTTCATTTCATTATAATTATCTCGCAAGACTTGCAATAAAAAAAATAAGAAAGTACTTTAAATTTGGAAAATAAAGCGATAAATGAGTTTTATTATTATTATTATTATTAATATCCTGATCTCACTTCCAAATTTAAATTAATTGCGTTGCAAGTAATTTTGCATTATTATGATTCAAAAAATGTGCGTAGATTTTGTGTTGAATTACTCAATTTATGTATGTACGCTCTCATTATCAAATTAAATTTTTTGAATTCCTGAATTTGACTTGTTTACGATAAAACTTTAATTTACACTCTCTCAGTAATAAAGAGAATAATTTTCGAGAAATGAATAGTTTTATTTAAAATTTGAATGCTTAAAAAATATGTCATTACAATAAATAAACTAAATTAAATACTCAAAGAAGAAAAGAAAAAGCCTTAACATATTGCTTAAATCAGAAACTTTTTTAAAAGAAATATTTACGCACACTTTTAGGGTTCTGTACTCAAAAAGTAAAAACGGAACCATTATAAGATCACTCCTGTGTCTGTCTGTCACAGCCATTTTACTCGTAAACTATGGAACATGGAAAGTTCAAATTGGAAGAAATAATAAAGACTGCTGACCCACATATTTTCAGATTATTACACATTTATAAATATATTTAATAAAAATGTGGGGGGTGGGGGGCAAATTATGTTATTTTGAAAAAAAAATATTTTCTTTGTATGCCATGCGGGATATCGCCTGAAAGCTTTCGTAACGCTGAATTCAAAAATACATTTATTTTAATTTTAGGTATTATATTCTTAAAGATATCGTCGAAAATGTAGCGCAGAAATATGCCCCCCCCCCCCCCCATCTAATTCCGAATCTACTGAAACTAAAATTATGAAAAAATTAGAGGTAGTAGATGTTAATTTAAACCTCACAGGAAAATTATAGCGATTACTCTAGGTCACATAGTTTCTGAGAAAATCTCATTCATCCGTTATACACAAATTTCGATTTACAGGCATTCAGCAAAAGTGATGAGCAGCGCTGGAGGTACCTATCGTAGCAGAAGTATAAAAGCATTGTTGATCATGATTTTCGAAAAAAATTGGCAGTAATTAGCCGAGATATGCAGTCTCTCTTAGGCTGCCTAACCGATGATGGGCGGTTTGGACATACATAATGACAGAGGCGGCGTACCCTATGTACCATCGGCTTTTAAAGCCTAGTTAAGAACTTTTAATGTTATATATGTGTAATGCAATGGCCAGTAACAGTATAAAAGCAATAAACGTCAAATTGTTAAAAAAACAGACTAATGCAAGGGGTCTCGGGACTCTTAAAGCTTAAAAAAAATTTTAATTTTAAATTTTTTAGATGTTAACCTTCTATTTTTTCTGAACATTTTAATATAATTGTTTCCTTCAAATTCTCATTAGAAGATAAGTTATGGCTTTTAGAATTATACCCGCTCAATAGCTGAAGTGGCATTTTCGAAACTTTTAAGTCATTTTTCTCCAAATCTTTTTTTTGGGCAAAACGCACACTTATATCTCAAACTTATGAATATTTTTTTTCATGCAATTTTCAAAACATGCGTTCCATGTTAATCTGTATAAACTGAACCTAAAAGGTCCTTTTTATTGTTCAAAAAAATTTATTTGAGTGATTATGTTGTTGAAATTTTCAAAATTTTGTATTAGCTAAATACACCTAACTTATTAGGAAAAATTTATATCAGGGACTAACTGAATTTAAAATTTGATGAAAATTCATATATTAGTTCTAGAGATACAGCTATTGCGGAAATCGTGAAAATTGCAGCATTGTAGCGCCACCTGTTGGACGATTTAAACCAAAAACTAAACTGCACTAATATATATAAGTCGGGCTAATTGAATCTGAAGGTTGGTGAAAATTCGTGCATTGTTCCTGAGATAGAGCTATTGCGATAATCCTGAATAATGCAGCTTAACAGCAGCACCTATTGAGCGATTTACACCAAAAGGTTATCAGCACTGAATTATATTAAGACTAACTGAATCTGAAGTTTTCTGAAAATCCGTGCTTTAGATCTTCAGATATAGCTATTGTGGAAATCATGATTAATGCAGCATCGCAGCGCCAGCTGTTGGGCGATTTACACCAAAACGTAATCAGCACCAATTTATATCAGGGACTAACTGAATCTAAAATTTTATTAAATTTTGTTCAATAGTTCTTACGATAGATCGCCCACAAAATTTTTGTCACACACAGACAGAATCATAGACAGACATTTTGTAAAAACATGTTTTTCATTATCTATGTCCCCTAAAACGTATAAATCCATCGAAAACCGGAATTCAAAAATTTTCACGAATCCAATACTTTCTTCTTGTAAAGATAGAAGAAAGTAAAAATGAGTTATACAGAATAGGTATAATTGTTATTACTTTGGTTCACATCTTTCTGAACTTTCATGGTATATCCATTTACATTTTTCTAGTATATTCTGTTATACACATACTTTGCATAGTTTTTTACAAATTCTTAGTATTCTTTTAGCAAAGGTTATTTCTTTTAATACAATTACCAGTTTATTGTACGGAAACCCTCTGTGCGCGAGTAATACTCGCACTTGACCGCTTTTTTTAAAATCTATTTTGAACTCTAAATATTTTTCTTTTCCTATAAAAAATAGCACTGAGATTGATTAAATTATATGTTGTTTTATGCAGAGAAATTTGCATAAGACGCATTCAGAAATTCTACTTTTTAAAGTATGAAGTGCTTATTTAAATCAGTCAATTTACTATTTGTTAAAATCTAACTAAATTAGGATACTTGGATTTACGGAACCGGTTTCGAAAGTGAAAGTATCCTAATAATATTTTTTAAAAACCTCTACACATAATACAAAAGTGAAAAAAGTTCTTTGTAAAGATCTACCTCAGCTATACAACACAAGAAACATTTTAAAATATTGAAATGCAAATGAGATACTTTAAAAAAATTGTTACACAGAATTAACATTAGCGATCGGGTGTTTTCGCACGAGGGAAGTAGCCTCCTAAGAGCAGGGCTTAATTTCTAACAAAAAAAAAGTATCGGAGCCCTCAGGTCCGAAACTAGCCTTTTTTGCCCCCGTGGCAAGCATGGATTTTGGCGCCGCCCCCCCTCCCTCTTCCGCAAAGTACATTTACAAAGAGAATTTTACTAATTTTCTAATAGCCGACTTATTTTAAAATTTAAAATATGTAATACTGAACTACGTAATCTACAATGGCGGATCCAAGGGGGATGTCACGGTGGTCATGACTCCCCTCTGAACACCAACAAAAATATTCTAAAGATCATTTTTAAAATGAAATATACAGTTAGAGTCCCGATTATCCGAGTCCTGTTTAACCGAGTTTCCGCTTTCACAGAGTTATTTCTTCTGATGGACTGATGGCTTCTATTATTATGAAACAGACATTATAAATGAAGTGTTAGGTGAAGTCGAAAGAGCAGTCGTAAAAAGTTAGAACTCTGATTTTCTGGTCAGAATGGGAAGAAAAAAAACGGCCGCCATTTTTTTTCTTCCCATTCTGACCAGAAAATCAGAGTTCTAACTTTTTACGACTGCTCTTTCGTCTTCACTTAACACTTCATTTATAATGGTTGTTTCATAATAATAGAAGCCATCAGTCCATCAGAAGAAAATGATCCATTCCAAAAATATAATCCTTCATTTGGCACCCCTTCGATCTGGCGCCCGGGGCACATGCCCACTCTGCCCCCCCCCCCCCTTAGTTTCGGCCCTGGGAGCCCTTATATTTTGTGGTGCCGGTAATAACAACTGTACCGTTCCCTCTCCCTCCCCTCCTCCTGTCACTCCAATCTGCATATTTATATTTGGTACATTATTTACAAAATTTAAAGCATTTTTTTTCTTTAGCAAAATAAAAATTTTACTCCAATCTGCATATTTATATTTTGTACATTATTTGCAAAATTTAAAGCATTTTTTTTTCTTTAACAAAATAAAAATTTTAAATATACCTGTCACCATATACTTTAGCTGTCCACTATTCCACTTTTTAGTTATCAGTCCTTCCGAATAGCAATCTTTGCCGAATTATAATGTTAATTGGGACTTTTTGTTAATTCTACGATTAAATATGGTAAGGATTATGATTCGGAAATGGTGTTAACACATAAAAAAGGGATAGTTCGTAGCTGTGCATTTTTATGAAAAAATTAATGAACTTTACAGAAATTAATATTTATATGCTGAAGAATGGAACAAGGTTTTTCAATTTCCTATAAAAGGTGCATTCCTTAAACTATAATCGATTACTTCCGCATAACAATCTTTTGTGGTGAGTTCCTGAAAATCAGAATAAACTAACAAATTGACACCATTATCGGAAAGATTAGAATCTTTTATAGAAAAAGGGGAAACACTGCTCAACTGCTTTCTGATAGAATAACAATGCATGGCATTTATATCTACTTACAAATGAAAGTGATTTCGTAAAATATTCAGAGCAGAGCCCTAGCATGGGCAGCGTCTATGATACAAAGTAAATAGAAAAATCACTAACGTAATTTTTATACTCGTACGTAATAGGAGACAAAAAACCTCAAACAAACAAAAATCTGATGCTCGTTGGGTAAAAACAGAAAATATACTTTTCAGGTTAGATATCTAAATAATAATAATAATAATAATAAATGATAATTAAGAAAAAACCCAACCAATTAAAAATTATCCTACTGTCATAAAAAAAATCGAACTGAAAGCAAATTCATTTTTCTTTCTCTTGAGTGGAGCCGTATCAATGCGTTGACGACATAAACTTGCAAATATTACCAGAATAGAAAAACACGATTTCTGTTTTCCTTTCATTCAGATCAAAATGATTCGAAATAGAATATAATACGTAATTTTGAAGGATGATTTTTTTTTTTTCTATACATGAATAAATAAAATTTCGAATATAAGACAGATTGAGCTCTAAGCCCAAAAACTGATATAAAAATTGAGTACGTTTTATCTGCATCTCTTAACGTCACACAAAAGTGTTTTGATAAAAAATAATGCAAAAAACTTCGAGATTGGAAGGTAAGGAAAGGGTTTCGGTTTTTCGGAATTACGAGATGGCAAATCATGGTTGGGGGAAAAATGTGCTCAGGAACCCCGTATTTATGATCTCTGGTGAATTTCGAACAATGTTTAAATAATTACTGAAAACAGAGAAGTGCCGGAGCTGGGGCTCCGGTTGGCTCCGACGGAAATTAAACCCTGCAATAGGCTACTTCAGTCAAGCAAAACAACCATTAGCTATGTTAATCCAATCGGAGATATTTTTTAATATATCTCGTTCTCTACATCGGCGTTTTTTACTTTTTCGTTTTTATTTTCATGTATTTTTAATTAGGACCCTTTCACTTTCGAAACTGGCTTCGAAAATGAAAGCATCCCCATAAAAAAAAAAAAAAAAAAAAAAAAAAAAAAAAAAAAAAAAAAAAAAATGCGAAGAAAATTGAAAAAGTAAAAAATGGTCTTTGTACAGATCGACGTACAGATCGACCACCTCGACATTATCTATTGAAAAAACACTTAAAAATATTAAAATGTAAACGAAATGATCTTAACTTAAAAAAAATTCTCCCATTGCATTAACATTAGCGAACGGGTGTTTTCGCCTGACTGAAGTAGCCTCTTAAAGGATCTCTTCAATGCAGTCATTGAAGAAAAGGGGCTATGTTAAATTTGAAGATTGAGAGGTTTTAAGATATTTGATAAATCGGTAGGCGGAGAGACACCTTTCTTGCTCGTCGCAGCTTTTCTCTTTTTAACTTGTAATAGAAACCTTTAAAAAAAAAAATTCCTTTTTTAAAGAAGAAAATCACCAATTTAATACACTTAAATCAATTGTATTTGAGCATGCCTTGCTGTTTTAAAAAATCGAATTATAATTCCAATTCTGTTTTGTTAACGATGCATTTTGTTATTTTGTAATGAATGTTATCAATGGACTTTAGAGATAACGACTATAAAACAATTGAAAATTCTGGTTAGTAATGTCAAAACTATAGAAAGATTAAAAAAAAAACTTTACGCAATGAAACAAACTGCTGTTTTATAGAATTCTAATTTAAGTTTCATAATTTTCAAATTTGTTAGATTTTAATTTTATTTATTTATATATTTTTATTCCTGTGTAAACAATTACAGATTCTCTAAAGTTACATTAATTTTTGAAAAGTCCGAAAGCCTGCACCACAAACAGAAAATACCTCACGATTTTCACTTTTCTACGATTTTATTTATTTGTTTCTGCGCATGTGTGTGTCTGACTCTTTCAGTTTTTTCGGTGCAAGAGTGTTCTAAAAATCCCCCCACCCCCACCTCATTTGACAAATTTACAGATTTATTTTTAAACATTAAAGCTTGACCCGGGTAGGTATATTTATTGAAGTGATATGGAATCGAACAGCTTTTTTTTTTCGATAAGTGAATTATACCTTGAGTTATAAACGATTGTTTGATCATGGCGACTTTCATCCGCGACTGTCACTTCTGGAAATATAGCTCAAAATGCATGGTAAAACTCTGAAAGATTCTCTGCCATTTTATAAAAAATGGTAAAAAAATCTATTTAATAGTGTCTGTATAAGAATGCTTGCCTATATCCTCTTTTACAAATAAAATGGAATTCAAGAATTTGTCCTAAATTAAACAGTTTTGATTTGAGATCAACATAAAATAGGTAGTAATTTCAATCCCCCTCCTCCCAAAAAGGGGGGGAAAGACTACGTAGAAATTTCAGATTAAACATCGGAGCAGAATATTTATAGGATGTTGAAAAATTTAGTTTGTTCGACTTTTCTTCCTATGGGGGAGGGGGTGGGAGAGTTTAGATATTTTATTAAAGCTTAACTATACCCCGCCGATATTAGCTTACGCATTTCAAAAATCTTAAGTAATATTCCGTATAGAAAACTAAATGAACTGTTTAAATAAACTTTGATAATTAATTCTTAATGTAACTGATCTGGTTGATACTCACATAAACAAGTAGAGTGGCAGTAATTCGTATGTTTTATTCTGATAATCTTTTACTTTCTAAAATTTTTACTGAGAGTACTATAAAGCTAGAAATATTATTAAATATTTTTTTTTTCAAAGAAAATAACAAGAACTCATTAATTTTGTTACCAATAATAGTTTTTTAAAAGAGTTTTGTTCCTTTGTCATAATGTTTCACTTTACCTGTAACACATATTTAAACATTCATTTGATAACTGATGCATCTTTTTTCACAAATTTTAAGATGCAGAAAAAAAGAAGCAAGAAAAAACTGTCGATTTTCTAATACTGTATAATATATATACATTTTATTAAGTTGAAATTTATTTGAATATACACTAAAATCGTGTATTATTTTGAAAAATGTTTCTTTAAAATATGAATTCTTATTTTTATTTTGCCGTTCTATTCTAGTTGGATTCGAAAATCCATTTATGATCATTTCAGCTTCTTGAACGCAAAACGATTCAAAAGTTTATACTTTAGCGCTTTTTACTCACTTGCATTCCGCGTTGTACATGTTTGTTCCTGTCAGAGGCTTAATTAATGGCTTTCAGTGGGACATTCTCCCTATGTCTGCTTATATTAGATAAAAGGGCAGGCGAAAGCAGGTTTCCAATTGCCAAAATACTATATACATTCTTTCTTTTTTCCGTTCTTGGATCAGTTAAGTATTAAAACTAGTGTCTGGTATGCCAATCTCGAGAACAAATCCGTAATTTCAATAAGATTCCATTCAGATCAGACTTATTGACGAAGAAATTTTTTTTCATGCTATGAAAAAGAATTTTAGTAAATCAGATTTTGATAAATTGATAGGTGTTTTTGTTTTAAAAAAAGTTCCTTATTATATATCGTAATAATATTTCGTTTCCTGTGTTATACACTTCTAAGTGAATTTCTTTAATGTCTTTTGGCAATATCAAGAAGAAAACTTGATTTTATGAAGTTAATATAGTACATAATAACTTTACGAAGATATAAATGTATTTTTATGAAACCATACAAAAATATAGTTAAGTTTTTTTAACAAACGTCTTAGAACATCCATTTTTAAAAATCATTTAATTTTTAATTATAATAAAAATTATTGCAGTTAAAAAACAGTAATATTTTAATTGCAATAAAATTACATATTTTAGAATACACGTAGAAAAATATGATTTTTCTTGATGAAAATAATAACAATATGAAAACATATAAATACGTATTTAATTACCCCTCCCCTCCCATTAAAAAAAAGAAAAAAAAAGGAACATAATGTGATTATTTATTTGAACGAAAAATTTCATACGAGCTTGTATTGTACCATAATATACGATTTTGCTAACATAGCTTCAAAAATAACCAATAAAATTAAGTTCCCTAATAATGAAAATTAATAGGAAAAAAGAATTGAATTTTTGATTCAGACAAAGGCCAAATCAACTTACTGTCATTGTAAAAATTCTGAGACACACAACTGTTCGCATCTAATCTCTTGGTATTGGGGCGAAGAATGTTTCATTCTCCCGAAAAAAGGCCGCCTTTTGTATTTAAAAAACTGTAGTTTGTTATAAATAAATGTTCAAAAACTCTTATCTAATTTATAATAATTTTAATGTTTTGTTTTTTCAATATATTGATATATTGAGTATTTTAATATTAATTATTTATACCTGAGATAGACTTTCTTAAATATACTGAAACGATAAAAAGTCCAGCGATAAATTTTTAAAAGCATCCCAGCATTAAATCGAGGTTTACTAGTACACAATAAAAATAAAACCAATAATTAATTGTATAATAAATTTTTTGTTCTAATAATACATGAATGAGTGGTTAAAAAAATGAAATTCTGAAATTCATATAACTTCAAATTTTATTTTAGGACAGAAAGTTTTGATACACATATTTCTCATAGAATAACGACATAAAGGCCTTTATAAATTCAAACAATACAGAGTGAGATTGAAAAAAAAAATTGAGAGCTTTAAGAAATTATATAGCATACTATAACAAACAATTTTTTTTAAAATATGAAATAAGGATCGAAAAACACATTCTTCTGAGAAAAATACAGGGTGTCTCATTCCAGACAGAACATAAGTTTTCCAAAACGTTTATCACTGAAAGAGCCATATTACAGTCAATTTTCACCAGATTTTACTTGCATTGTGTGGAATGTAAATGTAAAATGCGAATTTGTGGAAGTTGCCCTTATCTACCCTTAAACAGTATTGAACTAGATGCTCCGTAATTGGAAGTATAGTTCGCATTGCATACGGTGTCACTGACTGAATTACCGCTCACTTCCAGAACTTTTTGCACCGCCATTACATTTCACATAAAAAATATAAATGAGAAAATAAGTTCTATTTATTATTCAGTTTTCCGTTTCTTCAGACGAAGACACTCACGAGCTAATGCTAAAGCTCTGGAGGGGGGGGGGGGGGGGGGGGGGGGTTCTTTTCAAGTATATCGTGTGTATATCGACTTTATTATTATTTTTTTTTATTGAATAGCTTAGGCATTTACATTCGCCCGTTTTATTTTATTTTGGGTGCATTTTTTTTTTTTTTTTTTATAAAGTTACCTCTATTTTCGGAACGGGTTCCGAAAGTGAAAGTGTCGTTATTTCCTCCAGTTACTGTTCATTAAAAAATTTTGAATTTCAGAAACAGGGTTTTTTTCAAATTAAGGGAGGACGTACTTGTCATAGCCAAAAACTTTAAAAAAATTTTTTGGTTCAATTCTATGCATAACTTCATACACTATTTGATGGTAAAATGACAACAGACACACGAACATACGGGCACACGGACAGACAGACATTTTCTATAAACATGTTTTTGGGATCTCTGATCCCTTAAATGTCCGTCGAAAAAATTTCGATTACATAATATGTATTCATTATGTTTATTCATAAGTGTATATTAATGTATTCTTATTCATATCGATTTTTCCTCTTGTTTATGTATTCGATGCATTTCTGATTATGTATAGTGACAACTTATTTAAGAAATATTTAGTGCCTTTTTTATGATAGATAATTAATGATACAGATAAATAATTATAATAAATTATTTTGTGATTTTAAGTTAAAATTTAAATTTTCAATGCATATGCATGCAATATTGTTGATGTTGACTATTAAATAAAGAAACGTTACGTGGGTTTATCGGTATTATTTTAAAATTTGAATAATTATAGAAAAAGTTATATGCATTTTATAAAAAAAAATATGCAAGAGTATGAATTCTATTTTATTTTACTTTCTTTAAAAGAATATCTTCTCTAAAGGTAAAACACAGACGAAAAGGGGCACAATATCATTTTCTTCATTCCAGAAACTTTTTTAACAAGCATCTGTGCCAGTCCCTAATCGCTCTTAGCGAATTTCCCCCTCCTTTGTACATGTACATCTGGTCAGCAGTTATGTGCTAAAAGGTGTGACTTGAAATTTCGTGGAAATGATAACTAGCTATAATGACTGCACTGTTGTAGTATCCTTACTCTGAGTTTAAAATGCAGTTTTTAAAACAGATTAAATAAAAAAAAAACTTTTTAATAACATTAATGTATTTTATTATGAGTTAAAAGCATTAAAATTTCTGTTAGGCATATTTTTTTTTCCTTTAATAACAAATACACATGTTTCATTGCAGTACGTATAAATGATTTCAGAATATGTTTTCTTTATTATTTTAAATATGCATCAATAGCAGTTTTAAATGTTGATTTAATAACATTCTGCATTAAAATTTAAACAGATGAATAAATTAGTCTTAAACTTTTCTAATTAACGTCTTATAGCATTTATTTTTGTAAAAGATTTACTTTTTAACGCTTTCCACCACTTTCCACATGGTTGAAAAGTGTTTATGAATTGGGTTTGTCTCTCTGTCAGTGCTGTAACGCGTGTAAATATACTCGGATTGCCATTTAATTGATATACGTTATTGATGCTCATTATGGCATGTTCGGTATTGAAAATGAAGTATGTACCATTCATAGTTCATTTACAGGGGCACTCAAAAATATTCCGCTACATTAAGGTCTATGGAGAAAAATCATTTGCGGTGTATTTTAATAGTGCTACAATGTGCTAAACATAATGAAATTTATATACATTATTAAGGCGCACTTGAAGATGGTTACTATATAATTACAGTACGTGTACTGAGAGCTGTAAAGTATTTCGTTATATTATGATCTATGAAGAAAAATCGTTTGCGACGCATTTTATTGATATGAATTTATGAAATGCACAAATGCATGCTTTCTGTAGAATATGGAGTGCAAAGCATTTATCATTCATTTACAGGGTCACGCATTTATCATTCATTTACAGGGTCCGATTATATAACGGTCTCCGGGGAAATACTGTTCGCAGCGTATGTAAATTATCTTGCACTATTACAAACGGGATGAATTTGTTATGCATTACTGAGGTTTACTACAAAATATTTTTCAGTAGAATATGATGCGTGTAAAATGATGTGCGAAAAAATATGTTCTCATAGTTGGCAAAATTTTTGAGACAGCGTAGTGGCAAAAATGTTGTTTTTGGTTGGACATTAACTCAGGATTACAAATTAGGGGGGAAACACTGTTTGATACCTAAAACATTGTACAAATGTCTTATCTGTTAGAAAGATGAGAGTTGCCAATTGCAGAAAAAAAGAAGAAAAATCACGATAACACCTTTATATGCACATATGCACACCTTTATATGCACATATTTTTAATGCACATATGATAGGGTATTCTTTTAGATATAATTTTCATGATCCAGCATTAAACCGTAAGTCGAGCTGTCTTTTTTTTTTTTTTTTTTTTTTTTTTTTATGAAATACATATAGGCATATGCGTCCTTGAGACCTAACAACGCTAATTACTGATTAATTGTCTTTGTATTGTACGATATAATAAAGCTAAGTAAATACTGAAACTAAACAACCAATTTAAAAAAAAATTTGTACATTGATTCCTCTCCTTCTAACTTATTGGATTATAGAACATGCCTTAATCTCTACCCCTGATAATTCAGATCCAGTTCAATAGCCTATTTTGATAGTGTTAAAGCATACACTGTAAAAAAAAAAAAAAAAAAAAAAAAAAAAAAAAATCCGACCAGTTTTCCTGTAGGAATCGGAAAAATAGCTGCCCTTATCGTACCGGAAACTTTTCCGACCCAACTCGGAATAAAATCCGTAAAAAAAGGAAATAGTCAATAAGACGGTATTTTACGGATTTTACTCCGATTTTACGGATTTTATTCCGAGCTGGGTCGGAAATTTTTCCGGTTCGATAAGGAAGGGCAACTTTTTTTTCGATTCCTACTGAAAAACTGGTCGCATTTTTTTTTTTTTTTTTTTTTTTTTTTTTTTTTTACAGTGTATAGTTTTGAGAGACCTCAAGTTTATGAATACTTTGACCAGTGCCCCGATTACCTGGGTCTCAATCTAGCCCTCCCGGTGAATACTTATAATCAGTTTAATTTTCCTAAACTATATTGATAGCGTTAAGAGGCTATTCACTCAAGCGAAAACACAAGCTTGCTAACGTTATTCTTATGAGAGAATTTTTTTTAATATCTCGTTTGCATTTCAATATTTTAAAAAGATTTCTTTTTTAAAATTGAATAACTGAAGTCAATCTCTAGAAAGCCCGTTTTTTACTTTTTCGATTTTGTTTGCATACTTTCACTTTCGGAACTAGTTTGAAAAGTAAATGTATTCTAAATAACTTCTCCAGTGCTGTACAAAGTTATGCAGCTATCCAATGCAAAATAATAATAATAATAATAATAATAATAATAATAATAATAATAATGTACAAATACTGAAATGCAAGCGAGATATTTAAAAAGAATTCTCTTATAGGGATAACATTAGCGAGCGTGTGGTTCCGCGTGAGTGAAGTACACTGTAAAAAAAAAAAATCAGACAAGTTTTCCTGTAGCAATCGGAAAAAGTAGCTGCCTTTATCGTACCGGAAACTTTTCCGACCCAGCTCGGAATAAAATCCGAATAAAAAAGGAAATAGTCAATAAAACAGCATTTTACGGACTTTATTCCGATTTTACGGATTTTCTTTCCAGCTGGGTCGGAAATTTTTCTGGTACGATAAGGGCAACTATTTTTCCGATTCCTGCAGGAAAACTGGTCGTATTTTTTTTTTACAGTGTAGTCCCTTAAAAGTGCGACGCAACAAATTAATACTTTTCTGTTTTTACATCATATGTTTTTGAAAATGTCATTAGATATTTATATTTCGATTACCAGTGGACTCTGTATTTCTATAACAAATGTAATACTTTTGCAAACTTTACTTTGTACCTGTAAAAAAGATTTTGCTGAACTAAATTTTCCACACCATGAGAGTTTTAAGAATCTGATTTTAAAAGATTTTTATCAGTTGTTAAAAATACTATATCGTTCTGGATTTTTTTTTAATTATTCATTTTGTATTATCTTAAAAAAACGTATTTGACGACTCTTTTGAAAACTGCAGTATTTTAATACATGTATTTTTATTCAGTTTTTTTTCCCTGTTTATAAATTAGATATATTTTTGATTATACAGCTAACTGATGGTTAGCATATTCTTTTTTATGGCTCGTTTGACGACTGATTTAAGTGATGTATAGTGAATTCTATAAAACAGATAATTCTTGTATATATAAATAATAATAATAAAAAAAATTCCCCAGTTCTCAAAGAATCTGAATTAAATATCTGAAATTTTTATATCAGTGTTTGAAAATTTTGTTATTGTGACTGAAAATTTAAGAATTATTTATAAATAATTAATGCATACATATGCAATGTTGTTGTTATTAGCGATTAAACAGAAAACGTTATAAGGTATTATTTATTATTATTATTATTTATCTGAGTAATTGTAGTAAAATTTACATGAATTTTGAAAAATAAATAAAAGATTATGATTCCTATTTTTTTCAAAATTCCTAACATTAAAACAAGGTAACTATTTAAAATCTTACTCTAATATGCAGTTCCTTTTTAATTATAGACTCAGGGGGGGGGGGGGGGGGAGAGTTATTAGAAAAAATATTTTAATTCTTATTGATAATAAACTTTTACGAAAGATCAATTCTTGCTCCAATCCGAATTCCATGAATCTAGGTATAGGGGTAAGAGAAAATGGATTTTATGTGGAATGAACAAGCGACTTAAATGAAAGATTCTTTTCTAATTCTTGTACACTTGTTGGGTAGCCGCCATGCATCTCAGACAAAACATTATGGTTCTTCGATGAATACAGTACATTTGCTACTGATTTTCGAATATTTAAGAATCGCATAAAAAATCAAGACCCCCCCCCCCCCCCCCACACACACACACACACACACAATCTAGAAAAATGCCTCACAGCTACGATCAATATTGTCAGAATTTGAAGGTAAATCCAGTTTTGTAGAATAATGTGCATGTATATATATCTAACCTTCTATTTCATTACATTAAAAAAAATCACTTAAAAGAAAATCTAACATTTTTTAAATTTTTTATCGGGGGATTTAACTGGAGAATGCGGTTACAGAACGTTGGCAGAATCTTACTTTTTAACTGTAATAGATTTCTTATAATTAATATGTTTTTAGATTGCACACTAGCAACTCCAAAAATCATTTTAATTTTAAAATATAAAAATGTATTCAAATAAAGTTTTGAAATTTATTAAAAGCAATACTTATGTATTAGTGCCAAATCAGATGTTAATATCCAAAACAATCGATAAGGATTTCGTTAATTACAGAAGTATTTTTTTCTGATTATTTCAGCGGTTTTAGAGAGTAATTAGATTACTTGGCTATTAAATTTGTGTTATATTTATATTATTTATAATATTTTTTAGTTATTCATAAAGTTTCAATTTTGTTATGGAATACTATTCGAAAATAAATGCTAGACTATTTATATTGTTTCGTGTGTAAATGGGTTAATAATTCGTAATCGGAAAGAATAGTGCAATTCTTTTATGTAATTTTTTTAATTAATATTACAGTATACTATATACACGCATAGCTGTCAACACGTACGGATTTTTGTTACCACTAAAATTCAATAGTAAATTTTGCCTAATACAATCTATGAAGTTTAACGATTTCTTACAAATTAATGAGGTAATAATCTCTATTAAATTTTAGGGGAACAAAAATCCGTACAAGTTGGCAGCTATGTATACGTTTCCCTTGGTCATATTTTATTTAAAAAATCAGTTTGAACAATTTCAAAGAATAAAAAAAAAAAGCTTTTGACGTGTACAAAATCTATGAATGGATTAACAAATTTTGCTAAAAAGCTGCCTACAGTCAAGCTTAAAACATACTTAAAAAAAATCCTAATTCAACAAACTTAAGAAATTTAATAATTTAAAAAAATATTAAGAATGTTTATTGTGTTTCCGTTTATTTTTATTTCTTCTTTTTACAAAAATATTTGAAAAAGAAATTATTAATTTAATATACTAAAAAAAAGACAAAGTGATTTTATTATTGGAATTATGAATTGTTTTAGGTATATTTAACGCCATGCAGTGTCATGCCATTTTTCGAGCACACAGTATTATTTTTCGTTTGCACGTTCTCTTTTCCGAGGGCGCTTTTCTATTTGTGATAGCTCCATCATATTTTTATTTTCTAAGATAAACAAGTACTGCATCTATTCTTAATTTTATTAAAACTTTTATTTCTATTTTCTTCTTTTTTTTAAATTCATACTAATAAATTATTGCACCTGTTTATTTTTCTGTTTTGAAAACTGTAAAAAAAAAATTATAGATACATGATTAAAATATGTTTATAAGTCCAATTACGTAAAAGGAATGCATATATGAAACAATTATCAGGGTTCTTAAAATTGAACCTTCTCTTCAAAAGAAAAAAAATGCTTTCAAACATGTAAGTTTAATATTTTGTTGCTTTCAATATAGTTTTAGTTTATTTTGGTACCTTTTCTGTTTCTCAATAAGAAATATTTATTTACAAATAAGTTGAAATAAAAAAAATCATTTTAAAAATATAGAAACGATACTGAAATGTTACAAACTATTTTTAACAAGAAATACATTTATTATCATTTTGCATTTAGAAGAAAGTATCTTTTTACGATGTTATAAAAAATTTGCTAATATTATAACATTGTTTATGTATGTTTTATAATTCTTTTAAAATGCATATTTCTGTTTAAATTATATATATATATATATATATATATATATATATATATATATATATATATATATATATATATATATATATATATATATATTTAATTGTATGGGACGGAATCGACAAAAAACTCTTCTTTGACTTGTGAAAGAGTCCTTTCACACCTAATCCACTCTCCCTCTATCTGAAAATATGATTAATACTTGTGAAATATTCTATAACACGACCCACTCTTCTCTTGGCCTATGTCGCCGTATATAGTAGGGTAAGAATGCCTAATCTACGAACGCATAGTATCATTGTATGACCATGTGCATTTAAAAATGTTTGCAAATATTTCCTGAGAAATGGCGGAAAAGAATAAGGAATTCCCATGCATAGAACGTTATATTCAGTGCCTAATTTAGTAATGTAGGATTCCAAGCACGAAAACTTCAGTGAGCTCATATACACAGATACTATATGACTTCTTTCTATTGATTGATATATCCTTATATAGTATATAAATATAATCAGAGAATTACTACTTTGAGGTTCTCGCAATAAACAAGTAAATGAAGAAACTGCGAACAAGAGTGCCCAATTTATACAGATGTGAATTGTAGATATCCACTAAATCTTCAATCCCTTCTTTTAACATTTCCCGTATTTCATGAATTTCATAGAAATTTTCACACACAGGCACAAACGTATGCATATATGAACATTTCCCAGTCGTATTATCTCAGTATCTAATGTCAAGAGAAACCACAAGATTTTGGGAGGCTGCAATTTTTATACTTCTTTTAAATCTTCTTTTTTTAGATGCGTTCGTAATTATATAAATATGTAGCACCTATAATCGTCATCTGGCTCGTCCGTCTGACCGTATATAACAGAGCAGAAACTACACAACCGAATGGTTAAAAATTTAGTATGTATAATCGTTGCAGAATTGTGTCGAGTTATTTCACATTTTTTGAAAACCGAATCAAAAATTAAAAAGATATTAATAAAAGTTTTCTTCATTCTATTAAATCCTGTCATACGTAATTAATTCCCTCATATCCTCTGATAGGTCATGATTCAATTTTGCCATGGTGATTACGTCAGATTTAAGATGGAATCATATCATTTCCGTATTATTGGATTTAATGTATATAATAAATTTTATATTCATGTATTTTTGCATGAGAGTGCAACAGCTATTGCATCAAATCTGAATGTCTATAAAACTTGCTATAGTACGTCATTTGCCACATTTGACGTACAATTTCCGATTTTCATTTCTGCTAATTTTTTAATTCGTTACCGCAATAACACGTGAATCCTGGGTACAAACACTGTTTGGGTCTCCATTCTTGGGTCTCCATTCTCTCCATGTTGTGTAGTACGTGCAACATTTATAATTCTACTCGAATGGTACAATTTAAACTTTGTATCGGCCTATTCACGAAGTTAATTTTATTCATAAATGCACAAAATTTGCATTTATATTTAAACTCAAATTTCAGAAAATGGAATTTTATTTCAAATTTTTCTATTAAAAATATTCTTAAAATTGGTAAAGATTTTCGCTATAGAGCAGTGAAGAAAAAATATGTTTTCGCTTAAGAATTAATTTTAATTAAGGATGTATACAAACCGCCGCGGTGAGCGGCCTCTCTTCGTCGGCAGCCCTTTATTCTTCTACTCTAGTCCGACTCTTTTGCGGAAGACTTTTTATTAACGGAGACACTTTTTATTAACGCTACTGGAAAGTGAATATTCACTCTAAACAGGGGTGGATAATCACTCTTTCGGATGAGTGACTATTCACTCTTACTAAAGGAGTGCGGTTTTTCACCCCTGGTAAGAGTGAATAGTCACTCTTTCATACGAGTGAATGTTCATTTTTTATGTAGTCGGTTCTTTTTTTTATTTTGCTTTTATGGTCATTTTAAAAGAATCGCATCTTTTACGGCATGTAATGGAAATAGATACAAGCGTGGTAAAGATTGGAATAAAACACTTTATTAGCAATATGTATTTAATTCATAGTTTGTAACACTAATTGAACTTTTAAGGAAAAACTCAGTTAAAGTTACATACGAATTTAAATTAGATTACTGACAGAAATAAACTAAAATATTTTATTCCAATCATATCCTTTGTGTTTGTTTTTATTGCATGCCCTATAAAGATATTACTTTTAAAGTTTTATTAATAACTTTTTAAAAGGTGGATGTTATATGTTTAACAATGTTTGATTTGATTTTAATTTTTGTTTTAAACATAAAACCGTAACTTTTTCCTGAAATTATTGCTATTTTTGCAAAGTCCTATTGTTCTAAAATATTTTTAATTTTTCCATTTAAAAGCAATACTTATAAACTCACTTCTTTTTTAAATAAGTTCTAAGCGTGATTTAAATGTTAAGAATGTGTAACATTTTTTTATCCGCTGTGATTTGCTTTTGTTTTATTTGATATGAACATGGAGTCTAAATTTTGAGTTCTCTGGAATATGTATATATATTTTTTCTTTTAAACATATTCCTTAACTTAATCATGATTTCTAATTTTTGTCCGTTATTGCTGAAAAATGGAATTAATACAATACTTATTAATGAAACGACACGATAAGCCATATTTAATTTAAATTTTTTATTCGCGTAGATATTGTATTTTGTGACTATGAGCAAAATAGATTTTATATGTTTTATAGGAAAAGATTGGCCTCGGAAATAGAAAAAAAGGAAACTTAAAAATAAAGTAAATGACTGCATTAGAAATATTCTTATTGTTTGAAAAATATTTTAATGTAAAAAAAGTAGCTATTAATCTCTTTAAAAAAATATTCAGTCCTGTATTATGCAAGTAAATATGCACATTTTAAAAAATATACTAAAGCAGTCTTGATTAATATTAACACAATTATTCATATTGGCAAATATGCACATTTAAAAAAATATACTAAAGCAGTCTTGATTAATATTAACACATATAAGTTATAAAAAAACACTGATAAGTTCCATGGCACCCGAAATAGTACTATTTAAAAATTACACATGTTTAGATGTAAAAATGTCTTAGTGAAGGTGCAAAAAGGCGCGAGTTGCCAATTGCAGTCCAAAAAGGATAAAAAATAAATAAAACATTAAAACACGCTTATATAACTTTTAATTGCATGTATGATTGGACATTTTTTAGACGTGATTTTCATGATATAGAATTAACCCATAAGTCGCGTTATACCTTTCTTGAGCATTGCGAGGTACTTTCAAGAAAGGTATTAGTTTCTGGAACACAGTAGCGGTGATTAAGAGTTAGCTATCTTGTTATTGTACGATATAAAAGTATGAAAACAATGGAACTCAACAGCTAATTTCTTTCAATTCTGCCAACTGACCCCCCCCCCCCCCCCTCAAGCTTATGGGATCATGGACCAATGTCCCGTTTGCCGATTCATAATACTGGCCCTGTGTACGCTTAAATCACAGTTTGATTGGTCTACCTTATGTTGATAGGATTAAAAGTGCGACATAATAAATTAATACTAATTTGCTTTTACATTACGGTTACTTGAAAATAGTAATGAGTTTATATTTCGCTTAAGATCGATTCGAAATTCCTTGATAAAATGTAATAATTTCGCAAATTTTACTTTGTTCTGTACGTGTAAAAAAGTTTTTACCACGATAACTTTCAACAGAATAAAAATAAAACGATTGCTAAAAATTGTGTGTTTCACGAAAACCTAATTGTTTTTTTTCATTTTCTTTCATCTGAAAAAGCTTTTTGGGCCCACGCTCTTGAAAATCTCAGTATTAATAGGTATATAGTAAAACATTAATGTATTTTAATTTATATCGGGCCCCACTAGTGGCCGAGATGTTCTGCTCTCGAAGCTGGTAGACGGGAAGTGCTGGATTCGAACCCAATCGCGCCCGTCGGCTTAATCGTTTGGAGTTTTCGTGGTTTTCTTCGAGCCTTGGATTTCCAAGCGTTAATACGGGTTAGGTTCCCTTAGAAAGACCCCCCCCCCACGAAGGGCACCCCTCCCCTTAAGGCATATATCCCTCGTGTTGATAATTGGCCGTCATAAACACAACCAACCAACCTTTAATTCATATCGATTTTTCCTCCTTGTTTATATATTAGCTATATATCTGATTATATATGTGTGAACAGCTGATTTAAGGGATATGTAACGCGTTTTTTATGATAGATAATTACTGTTATAGATATTATTAATAACAAATCATCAGTTGTATGGAATCTTAATTAAAATTCATGGAATTTTTATGATTGTGTTGAAAATATTTCGAGATTTTAAATGAAAAATAAAATGATAAATGCATATATATGCAAAATTGCTAATGTAGGCTACTAAATAAAAAAAAAAAAAGTTATGTAAAATTATCAATATTATTTTAAAATCTGAGTAATTATAGCAAAAATTTATATGCATTTTATAAAAAATAAAGTGTTATGATTCCTATTTTATTTTTCTTCCTTTAAAAGAATTTCGAAGAATATCTTCTGTAAAGGTAGAAAAAGGCAAAATACTATTTTCTCCTGACCAAAACCCTTTTCAAAAAATATGTCTTCGGGCTAAAACTAACCGCTCTTTCGCCTAAAGGGATTTCACCCCATACCTTGACGACATCTGGCCGTGGTCACTCAGACTGGAACTGGAATGCCAGACTTAAAATTTCCTAGAAATGGGCAGGAAACATAAATAGCCATGATAAGAGTTGTATCGTACTCCGTTCCGTGTTTCAGATAGGGGAAAAATAACATTCAATGTAATGTATTGTATTATGAGTTAATACATTAATGTTTTTGTTATGTATTAACGTATTTTTCCCTCGCAAAGAATGCACATCTTCTATTGCAATACGTATAATTGATTTCAGAATACGCTTCCTTTTTTAAAAATATGCCCCAATAACAATTGTAAGTGTTGATTTTATAACATTCTGTTATATTGTAACATTATGTATTAACGTATTTTTCTCTCGCTAAGAATGCACATATTCTATTGCAGTACGTATAATTGGTTTCAGAATACGGTTCCTTTTTTAAAAATATGCCCCAATAACAATTGTAAATGTTGATTTTATAGCATTCTGTATTAAAATTTAAGCAAATAATTAAAATTAGACAAAGTTTCATAATAAAGGTCTGATATACATATACATTATAAAATATTTAACTTTAAAAAACGCGATTTTTCTAATGGAAAAAAAAAAAAAAAAAAAAAAAAAAAAAACGAAACCTTTTAAATATATTTTTAATAGCAAATTAAAAAATACTTCTAATATAATTTCTTATCTTAAAAATGCCATATGAGTTCGTATTGTGTTGGTAAAAAATTCAATGTTAAACTTTTGAAAGCATCAGTATTAAACCGACGATGTTTATTTAGTCAATAACAGAAAAATAAAACTAAACAATAAAAAGTTTAATTAGCATTTTGTTTTAATAACACATATATGGGGTAATATTAAAATATGAAATTCCGAAATACAAATAACTCCAAATTTGATTTTAGGAAAGAAGATTTTGATCGTAATTTTATAATATTAATGAATAATGACACAAACGCCTTTAAAATTAAACAATATAGAGTAATAAAAAAAAAAAAAAAAAAAAAAAAAAAAAAAAAAAAAGATCTGGCAAATTTTAAGAAATGGTAGACCACACCACAACAAACTATTTTTTATATAGGAAGCCAAGGTCGAATAACATTTTCTTTTGTCAAAAATACAGGGTGTCTCTCTCCCAGCACCACAGGAACTCCATTTGGCGCCCGGGGCGGAAGAGCTTGTTACATACCATTGGCGCATAATGATAATAACTGACAAAAAAAAAAAAAAAAAAAAAAAGTAAATATTTCGGATTGAACATCAGTCAGGAATGTTTATATGGGGTAGAAAAATTTATCTTCTTGGTTCTACATTTTTTCATTTGGAGGGGGGTCGTGTCGTTATTTTATTAAGGCTCTCAACTGCTCTGCTCAACAAGCGCAAACCGTTTTGACACATTTACAAATTCATTTTTTAACGGAAAGATATAAAATTGGAAGGCCTGACTATGGAAGCGATTTGGAAACGAACTGTGTTTTCCATTTTTTGATAAATATTGAACCTATTGAGTTAATTATTGAGTAACCTATTGAAAAACCTATTGAGTTATAAGCGATTTTGATCACGTAACAAAGACGTATTTCTCCCTTCGCTGACTGGTTTTTCTGCTTTCTTCGGGAACTTCGGTTCAAAACGTCCACTTTCACACTATTTTCTGAAAGATCTATTGCGTTTGCAAAAAAACGGAAAAAACAGTTCGATTATATAGTTTCTGATCAACAAAAATTGCTAGTTTCATGCATTTCCGGACAAAAATAAATTAAAACTTATGTCATAAACTTGCCCTTTTGGATTTGAGAACAGCCTTAAGACTTAACTATGATGGTATTGCACTGAGCATTTCAAAAACCTTAAAAAGGTAATATCTTCTATTCTTTCTTTATAGAAAGATATCTATTCTTTATAGAAATCTAAATAAACATTTTAAATAAGCTTTGATAATTAATGCTTAATGAAACCGATCTCATTCATACTCACATAAACATGTGGGAGGGCTACTTCATTCACACGAAATGACCCTCTTGCTACGGCTAATCCAATGGAAGAAATTTATAAAGGTATCTTGTTTGCATTTCAATATTTGTTAAATGATTTTTTTTTCTTGCATTAGATAGCTGAAATCGATCTGTACAAAGGCCGTTTTTTATTTTTTATTGTCTTTTTATTTATTTTTAGCTCGCAGGCTATCAAAGCCTGAGAGTTTATGTGCCCGCCTGTTCTGTATGTACGTATGTACGTACGTAACGCGATAACTCTTGATAGAAATATCCGATTTGCTTCACTTTTAATTTCTAGGTTCATTTTCATAAGGCGCTTCCCTCATTAGATTTGGGGGTTCATTGTTTAAGGATAAAGGGGAAAAGGGGGGTTAGTCCCCCCTTAATTTAGATAAATGGGTTTTTCGTGCAGAAATATCCGATTTGTTTCAAATTTGGTATACCGGTTTATTCTGATAAGGAGCTTCCCTGATTAGATATGGAAATCCATTACTTAAGTATAAAGGGGGGTAGGGGGGCTAACCCCTCTTAATTTGTATAAATGGGTTTTTCATGTAGAATTGTTCGATTTGCTCCAAATTTGGTATACCAGTTCATTTTGATAAGGCGCTTCCCTGATTAGTTTTGGGGGTTCATTGTTTAAGGACAAAGTGGGAAAAGGGGGGTTAGTCACCCCCTTAATTTAGATAAATGGGTTTTTCATGCAGAAATATTCGATTTGCTCCAAATTTAATATATCGGTTTATTATGTTGAGGAGCTTCGCTTATTAGATTTGGACTTAAGTATAAAGGGGGAAAGGAGGGCCTAGCCCCCTTAATTTAGGTAAATGGGTTTTTCATATAGAATTGTTCAATTTGCACCAAATTTGCTGTACCAGTTTATTATGTTAAGGTGCTGCCTTGATTAGATTTGGGGGTTCATTGCTTAAGGATAAAGGGGGAAAAGGGGGGCTGATCCCCCACCTAATTTAAATAAATGGCTTTTTCATGGAGAAATATTCGATTTGCTACAAATTTGGTATACCGATTTAGTATGTTAAGGAACTTCCCTGATTAGATTTGGGAGTTCATTACTGAAGTATAAAGGGGGAAAAGTGGGCTAACCCCCCTTAATTTAGATAAATGGGTTTATGTAGAATTGTTCGATTTACTCCAAATTTGGTATGCCGGTTTATTATATTAAGGAGCTTCCCTGATTAGATTTGGAGGTTCATTAGTTAAGTATAAAGGGAGAAAAGGGGGTCAAGATCCCCCCCCCTTTATTTAGATAAATGGGTTTTTTATGCAGTTATTCGATTTGCTCCAAAGTTAGTATACCGGTATATTATGTTAAGGAGGTGCCTTGATTAGATTTGGAGGATTATTGATTAAGTATAAAAGGGGACGGAGGCTTAGTCACCCCTTAATTTAGATAAATGGGTTTTTCATGCAGAATTATTTAATTTACTTCAAATTTGATATACCAGTTTATTCCGATATGGCGCTTCCTTTATTTGATTTGGTGGCTCATTGGTTAAGTATAAAGGGGGGAAACTGGTCTAATCCCTCTTCATTTATTTTTTGAGGGGCATTATTCTTTGAAATAAGAGTATAATAACAATTAGTGTGAATAGCCTGTGAGCTCAATGCCATCAGTTTAACTGGGCACTTTTCTTTTTCTTTTTTTTATGAGGATGCTTTCATTTTCAAAACTGGTTCCGAAAGTGAAAGTGTCCTTATTAAAAATACCTGTAAACAAAATCGAAAAAGTGAAAAACTGTCTTTATACAGATCGATTTGTGCTATCCAATGAAAAAAAAAATCATTTAAAAATATTGAAATGCGAACGAGATACCTTTATAAATTTCGCTCATAGGATTAGCATTAGCGAGCGGGTCTTTTCGCTTGACTGAAGTAGTCTCCTAATGCATCGGTTCCATTTCTGATAATCCTTTTATTTCTGAACTTTTTACTGCGAATATGATAAAGCTGAAAATATTCTTACTTTTTTTTTTTTTCTTTGAAAGAAACTAAATAAACACTTTAATTGTATTAATAAAAATAACAATAATTTAAAATGTCGTATTCCTTTATCATAATATTTCGCTTTATCTGTTACACATATTTAAACATTCGTTATATAATCGATGCATGTCGACAAGAACAAGAAAAAACTGTCGATTTTCTAATATTTATTTTTAAAGTTGAAATTTATCTGAATATATAATACAATCATGTATTATTTTAATAAAATTTTACCAGAAAAAAAAACAATTAAATAATAAAGAGTTTAACAATAATTTTCTTATGAGCTTATACGAGTCACACAGAGAAACTCGAAAGAAAATATTAAACCTATGGGTGAAACTTAAGCAGAAATCTTTACAGAAGTCGTTATATATATACAGGGTGTCCACGTATAACCTAACCGACCTTTATTTTTGCAACCGTTGGTCCTAGATGCACACTTCCTATTACAAAAGTGCTCAAAATTAGGTTCAGAGTTAAGATAAAAAAAAGTTTGAAGCGAAAAAACAATTTAGTGAAGAATTACAGAATCTAAAATTTTATGCGGTCCCCCGGTCCTATAAGTTATATTTAGTAAAATTTTCCTGTTACATTGACTAGCAAATCAAAAAGAGTCCCGTTATTGTACGATTAAAATTGACCGAGTAATACCTATTTAAAGTTGGAGAATATTTTTTGCTGCAAATTAGGGGTAATTCATAAATTTACTAGAAATATAATTTCGTCAGATATATTAAAGAAATGGTTGAAAGTAAAATTAGCATTGCAATATAAATTTGAAATCTTTAATCATTCTGACATATTACTGCAAAATATACAATTTGTACTGAACATATAAGAGGATAAAAATAACAGAATTTTTGTTAAATAAACGGACGAAAAACAACAGCCTCAATTCTTTAAAAAATATACTTATTTTTAAATGCCGCTAGATTACACTGTCGTTCAAATTTTGGGTTGTGCCATGTTTTTTAACTTTTAAAAATTGATTCTTGTGTATTTGTTAGCGCTGAATACGAAAATGACCTTCATTTTAAACCATCACGTCAGGATTTTTCTTAAATTGCAAATTTCAAAGTTAAAAAGCTCAAAGTTAAAATTGGTCCCCCCTCCCCTCCCATCCTCATCGGACCTCTGAGCTGTTTAGCTGTAAAAAACACAGTATAAGCCAAAAAATTGAATAAATTATTCAATTAAATAAAATTAAACTCAATAAAAAAGTCATACATCTATTTTATAGTATCAGATTTTTCGCATTGAAATTTACGATTTCCGAAAAATCCTTGCATGATGAAATTAAGGAAATTAAGCAAGCAACTGTAAACAAAAGATCTGGCTAAAATTCTGTTCGAGTTAATGACATATATTTTACTAATTTAAAAACGAAAGAATATTTTTTTCATAAGTTACTTTATTTTTTTTTTTATTTATAGGTAACATAATTTAAATAATATTAATCAGTGGTTAACTACTACAGATTAACATTTGTCAATTATTTACTATTTGTCAATTAAAAATATTCGCCAATTACTTACATTTATCTACGTACCAATAGCGTCAATTAAGTACCATTTTAATCAAATGTAAGTAAATTATTAAGCATGAATATCTTTATATCATAACACTTTCGTCTCCATTGCAAATATTATATTTTCGATATATTTTCGTCAACCAGCAAAGCCCCCCCCCCCCCCCGTATGAAACATCCTTTCATGTCGCATAAAAAAAGACACCATTCTACAATTATTGCACCGAATTAAACAAACAACCGTGTTCAAAAGACTTACCTAAATAATTTGTTACAGCCAATGACATATATTTGAATATTTTAAACAAAATTTAATATTTGTTCACAAAAAAAAAAAAAAAAGAGCCCATTTTCTTTTAAAGACGACATTAATTAAATCGTATTAATCAATCATTAACTAACCGCAGTCAATAAGTCAATTATTTACTACTTGTCAATAATAATCATTAATTACTACCCATAACTAATAATAGCGTCAATTAAGTACTATTTTAATTAACAATAGCAGGTGATTAAGCATGAATATCTCGAAATCATAACGATTTCATCCCTATTGCTTAAAACATCCTTTCGAAAAATTGTCATTGTCCTTCAAACGCTTCAATAACATTATACACTTTGTCAGGTAATTCATTGAATAATAGAGTAACCACCCAGGATATCTTAGTTCGAGATTAAGTTACTCGAGTTGAGTGTGTAAAATTTCAAAACGAGTAACACCCGAGTTACTCTAAATAATTGTACTTTACTCCCACAAACTTTTCGTTCTAAAAAATAAAAATTTTCTTCGAATGAAATTTTTTTGGTGTTCATATGTATATTTTGCATACCTTAACATTCTATAACAATATTTAAATGCTATTAATAAAATTTCGGTGGGTATTCCAAACGTCGGTAAAAAGTTTAGTTATTGACGAGGGCGGGTAGGACGGTATTGGTGTGCGTGTGTGTGTGTATAGATATATACGGAAATGATTCCATTCATTATTTTCCTACCGCATGTTACGGAAGAAGGTTAATATAAAGAAAAAAAATATGACACTCATACTAAATCCAGGAGTAAAAATATTTTATTGCTTGTTAAACATCCATATTCTCGAAGTAAAGTGCACTTTCTCTCCTTGAAATTCACACTCGTACTTTTTTACTTTCTTAAAAACAGTAAATCCTGTAGAAGAAGAGTTTAGGTGACAAAATTTACTTTCAAAGTAAGTTTTGTAACATGAAAAAGGAAAAGTGCACTTGAGACTTGGAGATTTTTTTTAAAGCATGCTTGAAAATATCTAAAATATTATTCCTTTCATTTTGGAAAACATAAAAACTTTAGATTATTAGTTTAGAATAAAGATATATGATGACAGGTGGGTAGTAAATGTAAGATGGACTTTAAAAAAATATTTAGCATTGAATTAATTGTGTTTTATGTTATAAAAAAAGATACTTTACTTTAATGTAGTAATAGTTTAACCTTTTCACTAATAGTAATATAATATTATTAATTATTACTGAATAATTGCTTCTCCAATTTGACACCAGAGTAAGAGTTTTAATATATTTTCGATTTTCTGAATCTTAAACATCGAAGCATATAATTCTGAGATCGAAATCGTAATAATGTTTCAGTAACATAAATAAACCGAGGAATAACGGAGGTTCACAAATGTGCACATATGGAGTTGAGAGGTTAACCCTTTCAGGGGCAAAGTAATTCCATTCTTAAGGTGTTGAAATTAATGAATAACACAGGAATTTTAAAACAAATTTATTTGTTAATAAGAAAAGGCTATATTTCAATCATATAATAAACAGAAATTTTTTTATCAAAATTCTGGTGGAAATGTGGCATTTAGCAATTAAAATTAAGTGGTTTCATAAACATACCACCGCCCCTCAAGGGGTTAAATAGCTATAGATATTTTCATTCAAGTGATTTTTTTAAGTTTTTTTTTCGAGTAAACATGTATTATGTTTATGTGCGATATTATGACAAGTTTGTGGAAATCAGCTTGAGTAAACTTTAAATTGTTAGTTTAGAATAAAGATAAATGATCCCATGTGGTTAGTAAATAGGGTTACCAGATTTATCTCTGAAAAAAAAAAAAACGGAAGATTTTCATTGACACTAGTTAGTTTTAGTTTTATCGCTCTATCGTCATTTTGTTTTACTAAACTATATGTTGAATGTGCCAGTAATATTTTCGGTAACGAATTTCTTTAACAAGAGGCTTTTAATTAATCGATTTAATTATTAATTTCCAACTGTATTTGTATTACATTATTCCATTAACACTGTTTAACTAATTTTGCAGTCATATATCCCATTGTGAATTAAAATTAGTTGAACTATAAGAAATATGTAAAAATAAATTAAAACCTCCTGCAATTCAATAATGATTACGAAAACTTTAGTAATGGATACCCAACAATAGTAAATGTTTGTATTTAAGCGTAAAGGGAGGTAATAAATCAAACAAAATATTAAAAATATTAAAATGCAGAAGTACTAAATTAAAAAATTTATAATGTAGATACTTATAGTCTATAATAACGTCAAGTTCAGATGATTTAATACTACCCAAGAGTTCGCGAATTCGCAGTTAATATTACACAACTCTCCCAAGATTTTTGTCATTTTGGTGGGAAACGATCCGCTTTTACATTTGATAAGCATGTGTATATTTTTTTTCGGTAAAAGGTATGAAATTTTTAAGCAAACTGAAAAAGAAAAAAAATTCTTGAGACTATCAAAAGTATGAAGTGGTAGAAAAACGGAAGAAACCGTCGTACTGAACAAATTTAAACGCACACCGTACGATAAGCCCAGGGATGTGATTTCCACGTTTTTGCCCACCAGTATATTCTTTGAGAAGATATTGTTCTGTTAAATCACAAAAATGTTCCGATAATATGAAATATCATTTTCTCTAACAAAAGACTGATGTGCAAAAACACGGAAAATCCATCCTTGATTAAGACCCCAAATCACTAAAAAATATACAGCCTACGGAAAAAACATACATACTGGCAACCCTAGTATTAAATGTTAGATGGGCAATTAAGGAAATATTTAGTGTTAATGATGTTTTACGTTATAAAAAAGCAATACTTTACTTTATTATAGTAATCGTTTAACCTCGTCGTAGCTAAGTAATATAATGATATTGATTATTACTGAATTATTTCTCCTCCAATTTGACATCAGAGAAAGAGTTTTAATAATATATTTTCGATTTTCTGAATCTTAGACATCGAAGCATATAATTCTGAGATCATCATTGCAATAATGTTTCAGTACCATAAATAAAACGACGAATAACAAGTCAACAAATGTGCATATAGGGAGTTAAGAGGTTAAATAACTTTAGATATTTTCATTCATGTATTTCGTTTAGTTTTTATTTCGAATAAACATGTATTACGCTTATGTGCGACATGATAGGACATGCTTGTGTGAAACAGTAGTTAACAAGTAATGCAGTGTCAGTTTTCCAGTTGAATGTCAAATAAAAGACCATTATATGAAAATTAAAACAAAGAGTTAAGCTATATGGAATTAATTCATAAGGAATAATTAATTCGAATGAAAAAAAACAAAACAAATAGCAATTTGAAACTAGTCGGATGTGCCTATTCCAAATCTTTCTTTTTTCTCATAGACGTTATTATTTCAAAGAGTTGTTACACACGTCAATCCTTCTCTGTTATTGCTTCAACCTTACACCACCTTTGATTTCCGTCTAAAGTTTATGCTTCATTGCTCTAATCGGAGAATAAACTAGCTAATCTTAATCATACTATTAAAATAATATTTTTTACTAATCTGTTGTACATCAAGGCTTGAGAGTCGTCAGGTTAGCTGTATAAAAATTGCCTGTTTCTGTATGAACAGCCTATGTACAACAGAATTATGAAAAATCTAGTGAAATCGCTATTATAGCGAACCCTTCAGGCGGATTCTTCCTAAATTCACATGGGGCGTGCTAGCCATAGCTAAAAACATACACATGACATTTGATTTAATTCTATGCATAACTTCATACATTTATGAGATGATACAATATTGAAAATAGCACAAATTTGTTATTACCGCGCCCCTTTTTGGCGGAGTATTTCGAAATTCTAGAAGGACCTGCTGTCCATAGCCAAAAACATACACAAAAAATTCAGTTCAACTGTATAGATAACTTCATACACTTTTCGATGATGCAATAATAAAAATAGCCCAAAAATTGGTATAACAGCGACCCCTTTCGTTGGAATATTTCCACATTCAAAGATGTCCTGCTGGCCATAGCCAAAAACATACAGAAACTAGTCGGATGTACCAATCCCAAAACTTTCTTCTATCTCATACATGTTAATACTTCAAAATTCGCAATCACACTGCCAAAATTAAATGGCAATCTATGCATCTCATGAGGATTCTAACGATATGAAATTCCGTGCATTAGTTCTTGAGATATGACTATCGCTGAAATCGTCTAAATTCAGCAAAATGCTGCCTAGCAGCGTCACCTATTGGGTGATTTATACCAAATCCTAATCAGCAACAATTTATGTCAACGTCTGACTGAATCTGAAGTTTGGAGAAAATCCGTACATTAGTTTTTGAGATAGAGTAATAGCGAAAATCGTGAAAATTTCTGCATAGCAGCGCCACCTATTGGGTGATTAACACCAAAACCTAATTAACAACAACTTGTGTCAACATACAACTAAATCTAAAGTTAGATGAAAATTGGTCCATTAGTTCTATTGATAGAGCTATTGAGGCAATCGTGGAAAAGGCAGCAGAGAAACGCCACCTGTTGGGCGATTTACACCAACACCTAATCAGTAGCAAGTCATATCAAGGACTAACTTAATCTGAAGTTTGATGAAAATCCGTGCGTTAGTTCTTAAGATAGAGCTATTGGGGAAATCGTGTAAATCCTGCAAAATTCATCATAACAGCGCCACCTGTTGGGCGATTTACACCAAAACGTAATCATCATCAATTCATATCAAGGACTAACTAAATCTGAAGTTTGATCAAAATCCGTTCATTAGTTCTTGAGATAGAGCTATTGCGAAAATCGTGAAAAATGCAGCATTGCAGCGCCACCTGTTGAGCGATTTACACCAAAAACTAATCAGCATCAATTCGTATTAGGCACTAACTGAATATCAATTTTTATTAAATTCCGTGCATTAGTTCTTGAGATAGAGCGCCCACAAAATTTGTGTCACATACACACAGACAGACAGACAGACAGACAGACAGACAGACGCACAGAGTCACAGACAGACATTTTGTAAAAACATGTTTTTTGGAATCTCTGACCCCTAAAACGTGTAAATCCGTCGAAAACCGGAATTCGAAAATTTTCATGAATCCAATACTTTCTTCTTGTAAAGATAGAAGAAAGTAAAAATTGGCTCAGTTCTATGCACAACTTCATACACATTTGCAATATTGAAAATGGCACAAAAAATTGATATTACAGCACTCCCTTAAGGCGGAATATTTCCAAATTCAAGGAAAAACTGCTGGCTATAGCCAAACACGTATACAAAAAATTGGTTCAATACTATGCATAATATATAACAATTTAACACCTTGTAATAATGTAATTGCTAGAAAGGTGTAAGATTAAAACTTTCAAATCATTAAAATAGTTTTATTTGACTGTTGACATGTTTTAACTTCTCCAGAGTCATTTTCAAAACAAATAAATAATGATATTCTGAATTTGCACAGTCTATGATACAATGAACTGAAACGCAATGATTCAGTTTTTCATGTATTTACGTTACTTTTTATTTTACTTGAATGTTTGTTTCTATTTTCTAAACCCTAGCTAAAATTGATCCAATTAATTTTGAGAATTATTCAGGAGTATACGAAATACCATTAATTAGAGCAGACGGACAGATCAAAGAATTACTATATCGGTATGACTAGCAGGAAATTTAAATGCAGAAAAAAGGAGCATGTAGCTGATATTAATTATAATAGAAAAACTAGTCTTGGCAAGATTATATCAAGAAGAATTTATTCATATAAATATCAACGAAAGTAATATAATTTTTCCCTCCAACCAATATTATCCATCTTTTATAAGAGAAGCAACAGATTATAACACGTAAAAATAACATATACGATACAGCATCATTCAACTTACTACAACTGTGGCCCCAGGTACTCAGGGGTTTAGAAAATAGAAATAAACATCCAAATAAAATAAAAAAAATTAACGTACGTTACATGAAAAACTGAATGATAGCGTTTCAGTTCATTGCATCATAGACCGTGCAATTTCAGAATATCATTATTTATTTGTTTTGAAAATGACTCTGGATAAGCTGAAACATGTCAACAGTTAATTAAACTATTTCACTGTTTTTAAAGTTTTAATCTTACATCTTTTTAGAAATTAGAAATAATAGAAACATAATTTCATACACTTTTCTATGATACACAACGGACATACGAAAGGACAGTTTACAACATGACGAAAATACTCTTTTCGTCCGCAGCCCTTTATTCTTCCACTTAGTCCGACTCTTTTGCGGAAGCAAGGTTCGTAGGTTCCCAGCCACGTACCGAGTATAAGAGATTCTAGCGGAAGCCAGAATGAAAAAAAAAATCAAAAATTGAAACCGGACAAATTTAACAGAGAAATTTTACAAATTAAAGACACAGAGAACCTGTAAGGATGGGCTCGCGCGATAAAGCTACCAAACGACCCCTGCTGCTTCCAGCTCATTAGCCTAGTATAGCCCAATACATTTTGAATAAACATTTTGTTTTTTTGGCATCTCTGACCCGTAAATCGCAGATCTTTCGAAAACTTGAAGTTAAAAATATTTTCGGTTACAACACTTTCTTCTTTAGAAAGAAAAAACTAAAAATATATAGTGAAATAAAATATGTTTTATATTACAGATCTACCAAACTGATGACTCAGAACTTAAATAGTCGCATATTTTCTTTATACATTTTAACGAATAGGGGTCGTTTAATTAATTCTGCAATGTTTACCCCCACGTTCAAGAATCAATTCTAATTTATAATGTATCTTATCTGGGAGCACGGCAGTGCGTCCGCCAAGTTCGCACAAGCCGTAAGCTACCTTTTTCTGAACCATTTCGGCATACTTTTCACCCCCTCATAACTCCGCTTTAGAGAGAGATATAGAAATTTTTCTTTTATACACATGTTCGTATGGTCAAACTGAACTAAGGTTCCACGATTTCATGTTTCTATATTTAGTAGTTTTCGAAATATTAAATTCCGAAAAAGCGCTTTTTTGTCACTGACTCACTTCGCATCATCAAATAACTAAGGTACTTCTAAAAGTCGTAGAATCATGAAATTTCACAAGTAAGTCGGGTTTGTAGCACAATTAACCAGAAAAATCTGAAGACACAGAATTTCCGCCTCTAAACCCTTAAAACAGGGGGTGTTCGTTTGGCCGTAAACAGTTCCTTCACATTCAATTGCGCCAATGTTGGTCGCCAATACTCGATTACAGAGTTTTGAAGGGGTCACGTAATTTCAAGCAGAATAAAACTTTATATGTATGCTTTTCCAAAGATGTTTGTTAAATAGAAAAAAATGAATATACCTAAAAATTTTAATCAGTATAGGTTATGATATATTTATGATATTAAAACAATAAAACATTTAACAAAATATAACCGCAATTTGGTATGTTTCCGATATAGTAGCCTTGGCGAAATACAGAAAATAGCCTTGACGAGAAAAGAAATTTGATAACGTATTTTCTGGCAACCTATTTACTGTGTCATATACACAAGCAATTTTTTCCACATGTATACAATTTATTTAATGTAAGGAGCCCGTTTATTTATTTTTATATACCAACATAAATAATTTGTATATAAAAAATAATATTTTATACATGTATAAATAAAATGCTTATATGTATATAAAGACATAATATAAATAACATAAAAGTTCATCAGGTTTGTTTTCATAGTTGTTTTTATCATTTGGCAACATATCTCAGTTTCTGAAGTCCGAATTGCGCCAAGATTTAAAAAAAAATGCCAAGGTCCCTATAGTGGAAAAATATCCTAATTCCATATGAAAGTTTTTAAAAATCTCCTTTTAATTAAATGAAATGTGTAACTAATAAACTGTCTTTAACGATATGCGACAGAAGCGGCGTCCGAAGTCCTCTGCTAATGTTATTATATTGTATTATTAGCCTACTTACTGTTAATTTATTGTTAATTTTAAATATGTAAAAGAAAGATTATAGTTATAGATAAGATATGTTGGTCGCCAAAACCCGATTACAGAAAATTAGCCTGAGTTATAAAGGTGTTACATGATTTCAAGCTGAATGAATTTTTATATGCTTTTACAAAAATCTTAATAAGGCAAATTTTTCAGTTTATCTGTCCATCTTTCTATCTTTTACTTCCTTAAAACAAATTTTATTAAAGACCGGGAGGCGTCTGCACAGATCTTCACCTCATCGAGTTGACGGCTGAAATTTTAGGATTAGTTAAATATCGATTAGCGTACTGAAATGTAACTGGGCTGCCAAGTCATATCTTTATGAAAACCACCTACAGACCCGATTTTACGGGTTAGTTGGTGGATTTTCCAATGTGTTTTCCTGCACCCATTCCTCCATATTTCCAAACTTTTGGATGCAGGAAAATACAATAGAAAACCTATCAGTTAACCACTAAAATTAGGTCTTCAGATGGTTTCTACCAAGATATGACTTAACAGACCAGTTGCATTTAAATATGCTAATCTAGTTTTAACTATTCCTAAAATTTTAGCTGTAAACTCGATGAGGTGATGGTGTGTACAAACGCCTCCCGGTCTATTATAAATGTCGGAATTCTAATCTCAATAGAACTCTGGTCAATCTGGCAATTATCCCTACTATTTATGGAATACTGTTCGTTTAAGTGCGTTTTAGTGATGTTAATGAACTTATGCATATGCATCATACATATTATACATATGCATATAATACGTAATACATTTGCATCATATATATTATAGGTATGTGTATAATACATAATACATATGCATCATTATGACGTCAGAATAAACAAAAAAATTTTTGCCGCCAAATTTGAGAATTGACATGATATATTACCAAATGCGGCGAAACTTTGCTAAATGTCGCCAAGCTTGGCGAATATTTGACGCTAGTGTCTATTTTTCAATGAGTTAATTATTTATTCGAGCCATCTATTTTTATTTTTCCGCATATCATCTGAATAGTTAAATGATATAACGTACTAATATTTCCAAAGTGCTAATAGTTTCGTCACTGCCCAAAACCTCTGCTACTGTTATTATATTGTACTGTTATTATACTTACTGTGACTATGTTGTTAATCATTACACCGCTAAAACTTCTGTATTATATAAAGAGAATTTACGGAAACTATTAAAGCATTGAAATTGCCAGTTCTCCTTATGATTGTTATAATTCTATAATATGTAACCTGTTAATCGATATGTACGTTAGAATGAATCTTCTATAATCAGGTTCCTCGCATTTTAATTTTCAGGTTTCGAATAAAATTAACTAAAATCTTAAAATTATGGTACATTGACTAATTCTTCAACACGATCAGATGAAAAGAATGATAGATTTTCAAATGGATCATGGCAGTGATCCGGTAGACCTTCTATTCTTCCGTAATCGAGTATATTGAAAAGGTTAAGGTGAAACAAAAAGATATTAGCATCAATATGGTTTAATGCAAATGCAGATATTGTCAAATGATTTCATAAGAACCATTTCCCTTGTACCCAGTCTTATCAGTTAAAATACAACAATTGGCAGTGAGCCCAGTTAGAAAAGATTACTTAATAAGATTAAAAATTTCCGCATTAGAGAACGAATCGTAACTGCTAAGGAAACATGCATAAGTGAGTTAAGAGATATTTGTCACGAAAGATGGAATACATAACAACACAAAATATATGATGTGCTTCCATGATCGTAAAGAGTTTTTGATTTCTCTATCAAAAGCTTCCGACTTGGCGAAAGAATGGGCAAGTAAATTAAATTATGAATAACAGTAACATGATGCAACGTTTAACATGGAATTAATACGGTAAATACTGCTTGCTAGAGGCGGCTTGTACTTTAATATAAAAAGAAATAAAGTATACATTTGTAAAGCTCAATAAAATAAATTTAGGTATTTTTATATTAGCCGGGCGAAAGTGGCAAATCGCCAAATACTGTTCCCAACTCCATTGTTCATATTGCATTCATTTAATTTAAAGATATATACTTTTCAGTCATCTCATTTAAAATAGATGCATTTCCCTCATTTTATTTAATAGAATATTTAACATAGAAATAAATAAATAAATAAATAAGAAATAATAACATAAACCAAAATATTTTATTTGAAAATCAAGGCATTGTTTCTAATTTACACATGTAAAAAATGAAAACTGCTATTGGCGAAAAAACAAAAGTCTAATGAGGAGATTTGCTCCCGGGTAACATAAAAGTACCGAAATTTAAGATTTTTCATATTAATATAGTTTAGAATAACAAACTTGAAAAAACTTACAAAAAGTAGTGATATCCCAACAAAAAGTTTTCGGTAAAAAAAAAAAAAAAAAGCGCCAAGTTCTCCTTAATGTTTCGGCCAGAAAAAGTAGTGATATCTGAAGTTCGCACAAGTTAAAAGCCAAACATCCCAAATCTTTCATTGAAAATGGCTTCCTGCGACTTGGCCGTTAATGCCTTCGAGAGAGTTTTTCAAATTTTAAAATATGTACAAATGAGCTACATGCCAACTACATTTTTTGATTATTTTAGGCATTTTGTGACACAGAGTACAGAAAAAAATACACATTTGAAAAAAGCATTTAAACAACTTCAGTCTATTTAAATGCTTAGAAGTTAAAAATAACAAAATACTTGTATTCAGGAGATAATATCCTTAATTGCTAAAACATAATTAGTATCAGCTCTTAACAGTTTATAAATCGAATACCTCATAATGTATGCAAACAAACTATAATAAATGTTCAATCGAAAAAATTCTCTTTCGTCAATACACAAGATTTCAATATTATACAATAAAGTATAATGTAACATATTGTGAGATTTGAAGTAAGTAAATTTTGTTTTATTTCTTGGGTTTTACGTTAATGACTTTAGCTTTAGACCGTACAAAATGGCAGTTAAACCACAAGTGGACTAAATGATCTGTAATCAAAACTAATGTTTGTTGAAACTGAATGGTAGTTATCAGAAATCTTTTGCTTATAATGTCTTTATGTGAATTTGCCTCTTTGCATTCTAATATTACTTTTAATATTTAAATAATTCATAAAAGCGTAATTTCCAATCATTAATTTTGAAATGTTGTAGAAGGCATTAACGCCCAAGTCGCAGGAAGCCATTTTCAATGAAAGATTTGGGATGTTTGGCTTTTAACTTGTGCGAACTTCAGATATCACTACTTTTTCTGGCCGAAACATTAAGGAGAACTTGGCGCTTTTTTTTTGTTTTACCGAAAACTTTTTGTTGGGATTTAAGCATTATTTCGAAAACAGTCATCTTTTTTTCCGAAGTTTTATTTTGTTGATTTTCCATGAAACATACAAAACAACTTCTTTGTAAAAAAATGTAATTTCAGTTAATGGAAATGTGGTGCGGCATAAGCACACAAAAAAGTATATAGATTAATAATAGATACTTTTATTTTCCATAAAATAAATAAAGTCCACTGAGCATCACAAATCATGTTTGTGGACACTCAGAGACCTAGTATGTAGTATTTACAAGCTCTATAAAATTCATTAAAACAATTTTCACATCATATGTTATTTATTCTTACTGCATTTTAAAACTTTTTAACTAAATGCATTTTAAAACTAATCATAGATAAAATTCCAAAGTGTAATTTATTTTATTTCTTTTTTTAAATATAAATAACACCTGTGACAAAAATTGAGTCCTGTTTTCTGGCTAAAAATTAAAAGCGTAGTTCAATACATCACACCCAAAAAGAAAAGAAAAAAAATCTTTGCTGTGAAAGAAAAGCTTGTTTGCGATTCTCAACGTAGCAATATATTGCGATCTGATGGTAATTATGTTTTTCTATTAATAATCATGAATATTAAGATCATATCATCCTTTCCGTAAACAAAATAAAATGTAGTAATGATTATGCAATAAGAAAATTAAATAGAATGACACTTCATATATATACACATATGGAGCATTCTCACAATCTTTTGACTTTCGGGAATAAAAATTTGGTGAAATTAAGCTTGACAAAATAACATTTTATTCTGATAGACGAATGCCTTAATGGTTCAAAATAAAGAGAAAATGGTCAGCAGCGAAAATTTTTTTATTTAACTGACGTTTAAGTTATACTTGCGAGTTTAATTTTCCTTACAATTTTAGCGCTAACTTTCTATTTTCAACTAAATTTGTTCTTATAATGAATTTGCATAGAACCCACAGGACATTCAAATAAGAAATAATAACAATGTAGTGCAAAATTTTGGTATAAAATTGTCTTAAAGGGGTATTAATGAAGGGACGGAAGGAAAAAATGGGATGGTATAGGGAAACAGGGACTGTAATGGAAAAAAAAAGTATGGTAAGGATGGGACGGTAAGGAAAATTACCATTATTTTTGGGTAAATCATGTTAAGACTAACTGTTAGTCACAATGTTCATTGATTTTTAAAAACAATTATTTGCATTGGATTAAATTAAATAAAATTAATTTACCTCGAAAAGTTCAGGAATAAACCTTGCGGACGGCAAGACTACCAATAAAGCCATGATGCTTGAAATTGATATTTAAATGCTGATTTAAATTCTGCAGTAAATTTCCTGTCTAAGAATTTTAGACATTCTTTTTCTAGCATACTTCTTTCTGCATGAGAAAAAACTTGAAAAAAATTCTGTCGTTGCATCTGAAGTGATTTTCTGTATAATTTTAGAAGAGGGATGGTAAGGAATCTAAAACCCAGGGACAGAGTTCAAAAAATAATATCAACTGTAAAAATGTGTGCAGGTTAATTTTTTGCTACATATTTATATAAAACAATTGCACCAGTTTCGGAAAAAAAATTACATCGAATTACTTTTATTGAAACAATTTTATACAGATAGCTCCAAACTTAAAAATCAGCATTAGGGACACGGGACGGTGTAGGAGTTTTCCTGGTATTTGGACACCCAACCTCGTCAAAAACTTATTTATCTCATTAATATTGTCATGCAATCATGCAATGGGATGTTCCCTAGTATATGAAACAAAACAAAACAAAAACAAAAATAAAAATAAAAGCAATTTATCAAATTACAACGACCATTTGGAAAACGATTTTTTCGAAGACTAAAATTTAAGACACAAAAAATCGCACGGAGTTGATCATACATTACGTACGCCATGATTTAAACATTAATAGTGTTGTTACACGTAAAAATTGGAAGCCAAACAAATCGCCTGCGACCCGTCAGATTTCATGAAACTTAAGTATTATCCACTTGAAACTTACGTAAATATCCAAGCATTTCATTGGCTGTTCTGGAAAAAGCTTTTCCATCGTCCGATTTCGAAGAAATCTGACGGCCAATTTTAAATGAAATTTCATTCTTAAACTTCTAAACATCCGACAATATTACTTTTTACACCGTCGGATAGAGAAAAAAATGAACTTTTAAATGCAATTTGTTTGAAAGCTGTATCTCAATTTGTTTCTGAGTTACTAATTTTTTTTTTGTATTTTTTATTACTTTTATGTCATAGTGGCAACAGAACGTATCCATCGTTGTTGAAATTAAAAGGAAATACAGATTACTGTATAGACCAATTATAAAACGAATAAAATGCGGATTAAACCAATGAAAACCTTCACATATGCTTTTGATTTCCCATCCTGACGAGAACAATAACCATTTTTCCAAATGGTTAAAAAACACAAGATTATGTACTAAAATAAAAATTAATATTTTGGGACATAAAAGTCAAAACATTGTGAGAATGCCCCATATAAAGCTGCATTATTCAATTCATTCAAATATGTCCTGTGTCATTATGAAAAGCACATCAGGTATTTTGACATTATTTATGCAGACTTCGTGATTGGGAATATCTACGAAGGGGAAAATGTATAATTTAAATAAATTACGTTGGGTCTTTGACAAAATATCAATTAAAAATCAGTAATGCAACTCATTAATTGTTCTTTTAGATGTCTAAATAACCGACATTTTCCTTTAAGGGATCTCAGAACTCTTGAAGCTTCAACATTTTCGATTCTTTTATTTATTTTTTATATATATATGTTAAACTGCTATCTTTTCTGAACAGTTTGATAAAATTATTTCCTTGAAACTCCCATTACAACAGAAGTTATCGTTTTTAGAATTATACTCGCGCAAAAGCTGCATTTCCGAAATTTTGGAGTAATTTTTCTTCAAATGACGTTTTTGAGCATAACGCGCAGGATACCTCAAAAACGTCTGAATATATTTTTATGAGATTTTCAAAACATATGTTTCATATTAATCTTTATAAAATGAACTTAAAATTTCACATTTATTGTTCAAGAAAATATTTTTTAGTTGATTATACTGTTGAAATTTTCAAAATTTTGTATTAGCTAAATACGACTTTGTATTAAAAATATGAAAATGCGTGAAATGCAAATTTATTTAGGCTCACGGTGATTATTACAATCTAAAGTATAATTAGGTACAAAAAATTTCATTCTAGTTGAAAAATTTACTTTATAATACTGCGCGTAAGCTGTCATATTAATTTTCTACTCCAAAAAAAGGCTGATAGTTTGGAGACCCCTATAAATACTAATTCTGCATCTTGCAATTTTTTTAATACATGAAATGAAAGAGCATACTTATATCTTGCATCCCAATTAAAATTGTGTTTTTAAATTATATACATTTTAAGATATTAAATGCTGAAAATGTTCCTTTTTTTCATATTTTCCAAATTTAAGAATCCCGAGACTTTGGTTCGATTTCCAATAATTTTTATATCATGAACTTCTCATTCAAATTTGATGAGAGTTTCTAATTCACCATTTTTTGAAGGGAAACACACACACACACACACAAAAAAAAAAAAAAAATAATAATAATAATAAAAATACGGTATTGGCGTTTAATTTTGAAAATTTAGATTACATTAAAATATTTAGATAATTCTTTGTTACAAAATAAATCCAATAGGATTATAAAAACTTTTGTACGAATTTAAACCGTATACCCCCAATACCCCACCCCCTTCCTTGCATTTAGCAACGGAAATGTCGTAGTCGAAAAACGTCGTCGTAGTCGAAAAACGATAGATGAAAACGTTAGGATTTATTTTTTAGTCTTTTTGTGAGCTATTGTATATGTTTAGAAAAAGTGACTTTGTATACAACTAATATATGAAATACCTGAAAAAAAACTAAAATAAAATTTTATAAAACGGAAAATTTTCAATTTTCAAAAAACTAGCTTTAAAACTCGAACGATACGAAGAGGTACCAATAAGTTTTTGCTCTCATAGACATAATTGAGTATTTTTTTTTTTTTTTTTGAAATTGCTACATTATACTAGTTCTTTTCTATATAGTCATCGTGCACATTAATATATTTCTGCAAACGGTATTCCAAAAAGAAGGGGGAATATGTATTCCAAGGGGCGAGATAGTAGACCCAAAGGGGGCCATTTTTCAAACTTTTACCGACCCCCACATGTGAGATATTGTTGGAAGGGCCTGAGAACAATTATTCATGTTATGCACATCCTGAGCCCCACCCCCCAACTTGCCCTCGTGAGGGCACTTTTCTAAATTTTTCGTACACCATTCATGGCCCACGGGGGCAGATTTGGGGTTAGGGGCTTCGGGATTCATAGCATTAATTAGAGGTCAAATATCTTTTTTTGAAGTGTCTTTTTCTGTACAATATTGTTCACAAATTGTCCGGCATCATCCATTATTTTATTCATGTCTCCATTCGAACTCACATCTAAAGAACTGCGCATATTCTTAACCACTTGTCACATTTTTTTTCGTTTACACCATAAACTAAAAACGGGGGACCAGCACCACTTTTTAAGTACAAAAATATTTGCCTTAAATAATCGAGAAATGTCTGTCATATATGAAGAGCCGAAGATTTCAGGTCAAAATTACTGGTGTGGAAAAGCTTTTAGTAACGAAGCAAGGTAACGTTTCTTGCCCGAACAGAGTTCGGGCAAAACAGTTAAGTGGTTAATAATTTTCTGTATTTCTGAAATAGAGGGGACAGGAACTGCATCGTTGATTCCGTTGTCAGATTCGTCGTCGGAATCTATATAAATGGAATCATTTGGATTATGAACGATCTCCAAAATCTCTTTGTCTTTCAGAATCATCGACTGCAACATATTCATTTAATGATATTAAAGGACAGTCTAGTAATGTTGAGACTTTCTTAAACATTTCATTAAATGTCGGCTCAGTCTCAATGTTTGCTGATTCTTGAGATTCCAAAGTATTTGCTACTTTGGAGAATTCCACATTGCGAAAACAATTTTCAATTGTTGTCTGCTTCACTAAATTCCATGCTGAACGCAACATATGTAATGCATCTAATAAATTAAGGGAGAAATCTTCTTTTGCTTCGAATTTTTTCGTGTTAAATGATTTTTTGTTTCGTGTTAAAAGAAAACAAGTAATAAAAAAAAATTAAGTCAATTCCTACTTAGGTCAATAAGAGAATTTTTTTTCCTATATAAAACTAAAATTAATTAATTAAATTTAATTAATGAATTAATATTAAAAAAACGTATTAACATCAAGTGTCATCCACCGCAAGTTTTTAAAAATGTATTTGAACTTGAGTGGATGAAGAATACGTATTTCATTAACGATTGAAAATTTGAATAAGGGAAATTTTTTCTCCCATATAAAACTAAAATTAATCAATTAAATTTAATTAATGATTTAATATTTGAAAAAACTGTTTTAACATCAAGTGTCATCCACTACAAGTTTAAAAAAAATTATTTGAACTTGAGTGGGTGAATAATAAATATTTTATTAACGATTAAAAATTTGAACATATAAATATAGGGAGAGTGTGAACTAATAGTAGGAACTAAACTAAAAATGAATTAAATCGCATAGTATAGAGTCCGGATCGCTATATTATTTCGTGTTAACCGATTTGTCATGTTAAGCATTTTCCTGTTAAACATATTTCACTATATATATTTCAAAGATTGAATATATAGAATGTTTAAAAATCCTATTACCCCTTCGAATAATTAAAAAATGTAGTTTCTGATCTAAAATGTGTTGGAATTCCTTTACCTGTTGTTAGTTCTGCTTTGCTATTTCAAATAATATTCCAGGTGCCGCGATCATATGGTTACCTGAGCGAATATTGTATTGGTTGGAACTAACCAGACAGCTGAAATGGAAGTGTATTGATAACACTGGTCGGCAAAAAAAAAAAAAAAATTCCCTCCACGCAAACTAAATATGTAAAATGTACAGATCTGATATACCGAATTCTAAATATGTTATCCAAATTGCTTCAGCACGTACCTTTTTTCTGAGAAACAGTTTTATAATGATAACAAATACTGAAGGATTATTATATTAATTTGCAATGCTAGATAAAACTGAAATCATGAAAAAAGTGCTTTCACTGTCTTAGATATAAAATTAACAAAATATAGCATGACAATCTAGTTTGTTGATACTTGTATCGTGCATCTTTCTTTTTAGCTCCCCCCCCCCCCCCAGCCTTTCGTGTCCGAATTTACTATTTGTTGTCCACTAATATATTTTCATTCCTTATGCCACTGCAACTCAGGTAATCATATTTAAACATATATTTACAGATAATTTACACATTTTTATCTACTTCTTATCGTTTACGAAATTTCCACTTATTTTTTAGCAAGAAATAAAATACCTTTATTTTAAAAGCAAACCCTTTTACCAAAGGTAAGGTTTTTTTAATTAATGTATTTAGATATTTTTATCAAAATAAGTTAAATATGCTCTACAGGCTTTTCATTATTCAGTTTTGAATGTAATGTTTAATATTTTGTTAGCCACAACGTTCTTCCCTAAAACCCTCTAAAATTATTTTGACAACCTTCATTGTTAGTCATTTAATGACCTTTAGACTACTGTTAAACATCAAATTATTGTCATAAATTTACTTTCAGGGAAGGTTTTATGTCATAAAAGCTGCAAGAATTGTTATTTTCGAAAAAGTACATATTTTTTTCTTATTTAACTACGCAATCTTTAATCTCGAAACGCCAGAATTTGTGGTCATTAAATAAAAGATACAAACTGTCCGCTTATATGAGCAGAAAAAAAAAATAAAAAAAAAAAAAAAACCTGGGTAATAAAAGGCTACGATAAAATGAAGGTATCTTACAAAAATTTGATAAAAGAAAAATCGTGTAATACCAATTTTATATATTTGCTATTTTATGTTATATATTAGTTTTTATCTTACATTGTACAGAATATTTGTTTATTTTCGTATTTTTATAATTATATAGATGAGAATTCATATTCATATATTTATGGGGTCTCAGGATTCTTAAAGCTTCAAAATTTTCGAAATTTTGGATTTTTTTAGATGTTAACCCTCTCAGGGGCGGTCGTATGTCTATGAAACCACTTAATTTTAATTCCAAGGTGACACATTAGCTCCAGAATTTTAGTTAAAAAAAAAATTGTTTTATTATATATGTGAAAATAGCTTTTTTCCTATTTAAAAATAAATTTGTTTGTAATTTCCGGTGTCAATTATTCCTTTCAACATCTTTGCAATGGAAGTACTTTGCCCCGGAAAGGTTAAACTTCTATTTTTTCTGAACATTTTGATATGATTGTTTCCTTGCAATTACCATTAGAACGAAGTTATGGCTATTAGAATTATACCCGCTCAATAGCTGTAGCGGCTTTTCCGAAACTTTGAAGTCATTTTTCTCCAAATGACGTTTTTGGGCATAACGCGCAGGGTATCTCACAAACTTCAGAATAATTTTTCACGAATTTTTCAAAATGTATGTTTCATATTAGTCTATATAAACTAAACCTAAAATTTCATTTTTATTGCTCAAAAGAATATTTTTTCAGTTGATTGTACTGTTGAAATTTTCAAAATTTTGTATAAGCTAAATACAGTTTTGTATAAAAAAGTATAAAAATGCTTTAAATAGAAATTTATTTAGGTCCATGGTAACTATTATAAACTGAAGTATAATTAGGCACAAAAAAAAATAATTCTAGTTTCAAAATTTAATTTGTAATTTCGCGTGTAAGCTGCTATACCAATTTTCTGCTGTACAAATGTCTGCCAGTTCGGAGCCTCCTATAAATACTAATTTTAAATCTTGAAATTTTTTAAATACATGAAATGAAAGAACATACTTATATCTTTTAATCCCCATAAAAATTGTGTTTTTAAATCATATAGATTCTATGATATTAACTGTTGAAAATTGTCCTTTTTTTCATTATTTCCAATTTTAAGAGTCCTGAGACCCCTTAAAATCTACATTTAAAAATGACACCTATTACGGAGTTCTTAGCCATCAATAACATAAAAAAGGCTATCGCAATTTCCAGTACATTCACATATTCTAAGCACGTTTTAAGCGCAGCTTTCTGTCTGATTAAATAAAGCATTATAAAAATGTACGATTTTCTTTAAGCCTTCATACCAAAAAAGACAAGAGATAAAATAGCACAATGTGGCTTCACTGTTATATATACATAACATTACTGTTATACATACATAACAAGAGAGTCGTCAAAAATGCTCTGGTTTATGATGGATTTGTTAAAATACGGCTGTGTTTGAGAAATAATACAATTTCGAGAAACTTTATATCCTAAATTAATTTTCTGAAGCGTGGTAAATCAATAGTCAGCGCTTGTAGTCTTTCATTACAGATCGCATTTTCAGCTGTGGATTTCTGCAAAGTTTAATTAAAGCCTTAGAATCCTTCGGCGTTGTTAAAAATGGGTATGAAGCATTATTGGAATGCGCCAAATGCGATAACATCTCATCTAAAAAAATGGCATTATGTATAAGAAAAAATCAGCAGCAGGAAGACAAATTTCATGGAACTGTTGATTGTCAAAACTTTTTAGTATTTATTCGAACCTAAGAAATGTTCGTATGCGTCCTGGAATTTCCAGACCAAAAAAATCTTTGCTTCAGAATTTTGTTATATATAATCTCTCCTGGAATAAGGCGAAATTTCCTGTGCTTGAATTGATTTACTTTTTTATAAGAAAATACTGATATATGGCCTTGAAAAGAACGAACGGTACCCGCGTGAACCCTGATAAACCACTACTCTCTGGATACAAGGCCTACGTTCTAACACAAAAAACGTCGGCTGTCGTTGATGGGATTTTTTCAGCGTTTGTATGCTTACTTGAATCAGAAAACCAGTACTATTTTTCTGCCTTTATTAAATTTTTTAAATGTAAGGTGAGGGGAAAAAGCCACCTGCGACTACCACCATTTTTACCCGACTGAAAAGAAGGGTTATGTTTTTCACGCGTATCTGAGTATGTGGATTCCTTTATACCCTCGTAACATCCCAACGGCTGGATGGATTTTAATGAATTAGGTCTCTATCAATTTGTCTTAACGGCCCAATAGTTATAGGCTATGTTTTGTTCTTATAAATTCAAAATGGTGGCCGTAAAATAAAAAAATGGCGGTAGAGACGAGAAAAAAATTACGCACCCTATTGAGTGGCATTTCATTGAATAGGTCTTTCAAAATGAAGACGATGTTTCATTGACTATTTTACAGTCAGAAGCTCCGTTAAAATATTATACAATCTGGAAGTTGTGTATGTAGGATCTCTATCCAGCTTTACTGCAAATCTAAGACACCTATAGACCTCATAAAAACAGTGTTTATAGATAGGAACTAACAGTTAAACACAATTTAAAAGTCATCAATACAAGTAAATAAAAAAAATACGTAAGTAATATAAACAAGTAATATAATTTAAAAAAAAAAAGTCAATTCTTACTTAGGTCAATAAGATAATTTTTTTCTCCCATTCTTCAGTCCTCTTGAGTGACGCTTAAAATGCCTTGATCAAAAAGAGGGCTCTCTCGGTCTTAAAATACCTTGACCAAGAAGAGGGCTCTCTCGATTATTGAAAATTAATTAATTTAATTTAATTAATGAATTAATATTAAAAAAAACTGGATTAACACAAGTGCCATCCACTACAAGTTTAAAAAAATGTATTTGAGCTTGAATGAATGAATAATAAGTATTTTATTAACGATTGAAAATTTTAACAAGATATATATATAGCGAAAGTGTGAGCTAATAGTAGGAATTGAAAAAAATAGTTTCACATTGATGAGAAATAATTAATTTGTTCGCTTTTTACGCAGTCGGTTTTTTGATTTTTTTTAATTTAATTTTTTATTATGTGAGCGTTCAGAGGGCGGTGCATAAAGCATCGCTGTATTACCTATCCACCGTATGTGAGTTTTTAAAGTTTAAAACAAATTATTAATATTTTTATTTTTTATTTCAAATATCACTGAACAAATTCCATATAAATTTTCTTGTTTAATTTCAACAATGTGCGAACTTGTAGAAGAGATTCTTGAATATTGATTTAATAAAATTTATTTAATTATTACGTGTATATTTTTAGCAAAATTTATGTTGCTTTATGATTCTAGTAAATATTTTAATCAATTGAATCAAAACAGAATCCAAAATTTTAAAAAGTAAAATATGCCATGTACTTCTAATATAAATAAATGTTACTAATGACAAGTATTAGTACCTTCCCTTTCCACTTCTGGTTCAGCATAGAGAATATTTTAGTACCGGCATAGAAATAAAACAGTACTTTTAGTACATATTATTATACTCTACTTTTCTGGTAGACACTTTATTATTTCACTAGACTATAGTTGAATTATCTAGAGCAGCTTTTCATAAATAGCTTAACACTAAATTCTCCTGACGATGATTAATAATCTCAACTTCCACTTCACTTTTAATTTAATAAACTAAGTTTAAGTATAGAAATTAGACTGCACTATTAATACTTAATTGTATCATTTATATTTTGGTAAATTCACGAACAAAACAGTTGAGAAATTCACTAATTTCTTTCATTGAATTTTCTAAATAATCTTCCATTTGAAATCAATGCACTCAAAAGACAATTAATTTAGGATTTCCAAAGAATTTCGCTCGAACGTTTCTTTAAGTCGAATTACTTCAATTAATTTTATCTCAGAGGTTTGTTTAAGAGCTATTCGTAAACTTAAATTGAATTTCTATTATACAATGGCATTCAGCTTCTAAAAATAACAAACTTTACTAAATTTTCGGATTCTGCAGTCTTTCAAAGTTCACCCATCTGTCAATGAAGAGGTAAGTGGATTACCACTGAAATGTAATTAGCATAATGATTCGCGTAAGTTTTATTTTTTTAATAAATTAAAGCTTTTGATAAATAATATAACTTATTTATTAATGAGCGAACCATTGGAAGTTTCAAATATTCATTCCTATTTACAATTTTTTAAAAGAAAAGAAACATCCAGAAAATTATGAATTTCCGTGGATATATCTTTATTTTTCTTACAAAACTTGTAATAAGTTTCAAGGGCACAAGGGAACTTCAAACTCGTTTTTTAATTTATCTTTTATTTTTAAATTTCACTTTAAATATTATTCAAGGCACACTATATTCATTATAGCATATATTTCTCAGACAATAAATAATAAAATAAAAATTGGAAAAAAAATAAGGAATTTTCTTGAACATTTTGAACTTTTCAAAATGCCCTATGCGCATTACTTATCAATTGAAAAATACAATTATTTTCTGCAAGTTTGTTTAATATATACAAATAAAACTGTACATCGAATTTTATATATTTGAATATAATGGTAAAAATATATATATATATATATATTTTCTAAATTTTATGAAATTTTCAGCATTTTGTATCTTGTTTCTGCAATTAACTACCTTTAACTTTTCTAATTAGGTAAATTTAATTTTTAAAAAAGACTCACAGATTTATGACATATATAATGACAAACAGCTGTAAAAAATAGTGAGGATTTTAAATGATATAGAATGAGCATGGGGCATTTTGTAAAGTTCTTCATAACGCTTAAAATATTCAAGAAAATTCCTAATTTTTCTCCAATTTTTGTATTCATTTCTTGTGTGTTAAATATATGCCATAACGCATATAGTGTACTCTTGAATAGTATTTAAAGTTAAATTTAAATAAATAAATAAATGAGTTTGGAGGTCCCTTGTCCTATCTATATCGATCTGAACTACATAAAATGCATGTAATAAAACAGTATATTTTATGCTTTAACCCCTTAATTCTCGCTCCCGTCATATTCATGGTCTGTGTCTTTTACTCAAATTGTTTGATTCCCACCAGTTTTATAAAATAGTGAAATTAGCTATATTTTAGTATCGTATTTACTGTCATTAAATAAGGTAAATATTACCTTTTCATAAGAGTGGTGCCAATAAGCAATTTGAATTATTCAACCGTAATTTAATTCGAGCATTAAGGGGTTAAAACATGTTAAGTAGAATTTGTAGAGACCTTAGGAAAATTCCGCTTTAGACACGCCCCAGTTATAAAAAGTGCTTTAAGTATTGCTCTCTTTTGCTTCATGATTTTTTTCGGTTGAAGGCAGTATTCCTTCATATGCAAGTTCAGCTTTGACAAGATTGAATTTTACAGATAAAAGTCATATAGAATAGAGCATTATTTAAAACTTAAGATGTTTCTAAAAATATACTTCCCCCCCCCCCCTCTCGAAAAGTAAAGCTTTCTGACACATTAGCGGAAAAAAATTTAACCGCGAAAGCATGCAATCTACAGACATGACTCTGGAATTGATTTAAAATTGAATAGTGTTGATCATTTTTCGGCAAACGTGCTATATGTTGAATAATAAACGATTGCTGTCTCATGACAATATTTTTCAGGTTGTGGCATACATAATTTGATTCAAAAGTAAATGAGGGGTCCGGGACTCTTAAAATTGGGAAAAACGAAAAAAAAAACAAAAAAAAAACACCACAGTTTTCAACATTTAATATCTTAAAATGTATTAGATTTTAAGACACAGTTTTTATTCGAGTGAAAGATGTAAGTATGTTGCTTGACGAGCCAAAAATTGGCATAACAGCTTACGCGCAGGATTACAAAATACATTTTGCAACTAGAATGAAAATTTTGGTGCCTACTTATACTTCAGAATGTGATAATTACTCCGAACCTAATTAAATTTGTATATCAAGCATTTTTATATTTTTAATACAAAGTTCTATTTAGCTAATGCAAAATTCAGAAAAATTCAGCAGTATAATCACCTAAAAAATATTTTTTTAACAAAAAAAAAAAAAAAAAAAAAAAAAAAAATAGGTTTAGTTTATACCGACTAACAGGAAACATGTATTTTGGAAATTTCATAAAAAAATATTCAGAAGATTATAGATATCGTGCGCGTTTTGCCCAAAAATATCATTTGGAGAAAAATGACTTCAAAGTTTCGGAAACGCTGCTTCAGCTATTGAGTGAATATAATTCTAACAGCCATAACTTCTGCTCTAATGTTAATTTCAAGGAAACAATTACATCAATGTGTTCAGAAGAGATGGGAGTTTAAAAAAATTAAAATTTCGAAAATTTTGAAGCCTTAAAACTAGATTGCCCAAAGAAGTCATTTTGACTGCTTTTTAATTTCAATTAGAAAAACATTTATGTTTATAATGATACAATTTCTTAGAACTTTGTGACTTTTTGTACAACATATAAATGCATTTATTAATAATTGTAGTTACCTTCCACTCCTCCATTTCCGGTATATATATGTGTGTTATACCTATATTGCCCAAAAGCAGTCATTTTGACTGCTTGGAAAATTTTTAATAATCAAATGACTCTTATTATTGAATTGAGTAAATTTCTTATATGCCCAGTTCGGCTCTGTATTGAAATAAAACTTTTCAATTTTTTTCCGATTACCATCACATGATAAATTATCGATGCGGGCGTATACTTGATAAGTTGCAGTTGCTCAATAAGATATAGTACTTGTTATTCGGGTCTTTATGGAGTGATGCTTGTTCTAACAAGTTGTTTGTTTTTTCTTTTGCTCCCTAAATTCATGAAAGAAATGTCGAATAGAAGTGAGTTATTGGGAAAACTAACGAACATAAGTGAAGAGTGCTCCGATATAGAATCAGATGCAACAAATTCTAAATTATCATCTGAAGATGAAGCGGATTATATTCAAAGTAAAACATCTGACACTGAAGATAGAGATGAAGAGTCGATCACCAATGATGAAAATTAAAGTGTCATCAATATGCCCAGGAAAAGGTGTAGGGTGGTAAGTACTTCAGACTCTAATGGAGAAACTGAAAACACCTTTCAAGAGACCTAAACAGCTACCGCTGGTACTGTGTGGTCAAAATTTGACAAAGGATCTCTAATGGAGGTACTGTGTGGTCAAAATTTGACAAAGGACTCTAATGGAGAAACTGAAAACACCTTTCAGGAGACCGAAACAGCTACCGATGGTACTGTGTGGTCAAAATTTGACAAAGTTTGTATTGCTGGAAGGTTACCATCTACTTCTATTTTCAAGAGTGTAAAAGGCCAACAGGCTACGCAAAAAGGAACATTATGGCAGATAATCCTAGCAGTGCATTTTCGTTGATAATAGATAACTATATTATCAAACATATAAAAAAGTGCACAGAAGAAAAGGTCGCCGAATTTTGAGGAACGGTTGTATAACAGCATTACCGGAAATACGTGCATTTCTTGGGATTTTATATGCTCGTGGAGCCTACTGAGTTATTTATGGTCAGCAAAGTAGGATCCCGAATTTTTTAGAAAAACTATGGCCAGAGAAAAGTTCAAGCAAATCCTACGGTTTAATCGTTTTGACAAAAGAACTGAAAGAAATACCTACAAACAAATAGATTTGCCTTTGTTTCGGAAATATGTGACAAGTTCATTGAAAATAATCCAGCTTGCTATCAACCAGGGCAAAATAGTTGAGGAGCAATGATTTTCGTCAAAAGCCAGATGCAGGTTTACACAGTATATGCTTAATAAACCCAACAAATTGGGCATCAAATTCTGGTTTGTATAAGATGTTAGTAGCAAATATGTTTTGAATGGTTTTCCTTATTCGGGAAAAGATGAACAACGACCATCTTAAATGCTTCTCAGTGAACACGTTGTTCTGAAACTTGTCGAGCTATATACAAGCTGTGGAAGAAATATCACGACCGATAACTTTTTCACTAGCATGTCACTCGCGGCAAAATTAATGGCCAAACAAACAAATCTAGTTGGAACTATTAGGGGAAACAAAAGAGAACTACCCAAAGCAGCCAAACAAACGAAGGGTAACATGCCTCGTTTTCCAACTCTGCTATATAAATCAGATAATTGTGTTCTTACAATATAAAAGACAAACCAAATAAAAGAGTAGCTGTTCTAAATTATAAGCATAAATTTGTGAAAATTCATAAAATTAATAAAAAAAAAGTGTTACCGGAATCTATTTAATTTTATAACAGTAAAAAGTGTGTAGTTGATATGGCAGATCAAATGCCCCCAAAATATCAAGATAAAACCTAGTTCTCGTATATGGCCTCTCCAAATATTTTTCAATATTTTAGATTTGGCTGCTATAAATGCTTGGATCCATTACAAAGAAACGACAGGAATACAAATACAACGAAAAAAGTTCTTGTTTAAATTAGCACAAGAGCTTTCCACCGAATACAGAGCTGCAAGACAGAAAAATTCATCAGAACATGAAGACCCACAAAGATCAACTGCAACATCATCAAATGCAACCCATTCTAACAAATAGAAAATTTGTCAAGTACGACTTTGCCACAACGACAAAATATATAATATATGTCAAAAATGTCAAAAGTATGTTTGCGGAAGATGTACACATAAAAAGATTTCCACTTTCATTTGCATAAAATGTACAAATAATAATGCATAGATTATTTTAATGTTAATACTTACTAATAACTTCTTATATCTATCTATCTATAATAATAAAGAAAGAAGTTTGTGTGTGAGTGAGTGAATGAGTGAGTGAGTGTGTCGACGGCGTTCTGAAGAGACCACTGCACGTAGAGCTACAAAATTTGGGGAAAAGGTACGTCTATATATGAAGTTTTGCACCTCGATGCCTGATTTTCGATTTTTCGATTCGATTTTTTAATTTAATTTTTTATGCGATTTTTAGCGCTTTTTTATGTTTCGAGTCGACTTTTCCATATAAGTGAGAAGAATATGGTTTCTTTCTCTTAACCCAATATAGTAAATTTTGTTCTCTTTTCAAAAATGTTTATTTGGAATTCGTGCAGCGATTTTTGAATTTTTAGCGAATGTTTTATGCAATTATTGAACAGCATTTAATACATTTCCATACCTATAAGGAGATTGCCGTAGAGGGACATAGTTCTGTCGCCAAATGCAGCTAAGTTTGTCGCCAACTTGGCGGTATATCGCCAAATTTGGCGACCAAAATGAGTCGCCAAAGTGACGCCAACTTGGCGATATCTCTAATATTTCGACAAATTCCCATAGACTTCCATTGTAAACCAATATGGATTACTTGCTTACAGAAAATCAACAAATTGAAATATTTTAATGCAACAAATACTAATATTAACTTAAGGGATTACGTTAATTATATTTAAGAGAATCCAAGTAAATTAAATTGTGAATAAAAGTAACATGATACAATGCTTAGATTATTGTATTTTATTGATATTTTCAACGAAAGGGTTGCCAGTGGTCATTTTGCCGAAAATTATAGTTGATATATGAATTGAATTGGCTATATCCGTTATAAAATAATGTAAACAACTCGCAAATTAAAAGAAAATAACTGTTATTTGTTTAATAATAAAAAAAAAAATCAGAAACCTTTTTAATGCGAGATAAAATTTATAAAATGAAAATATTTAATTTAAATATGAAAGGAATGTTTATAAAACTTAAAAAATAAATTAGTATGAAAGAAGCAATTGATACATTATTTGGCGATTTTTCGCTTCGCCAGGTTAATAAAAATGTGCCTGAAAAAAACTTGAAGAAATAAAATTTAAGTAACAGTCTTTTAGTCCTTCTTTTTTAAAAATTCCATTTAATTATCATTTTTATGTAATTTTCCCATCGTATGTCTTACAGGAGAAAGGCTTTATTTGTGAGTTACATGCTATTTAATTATTACCTTGGTCGCCAAATAATGCAATTTTAAGCCACAAAGGCAGAAGCGTGAAATAAGCCAGGCGAAGGTCGTAATAATTTTTTTTAAGTGCAGGAGAACACTTTGGAGTAAATCTTTATATTCAAATGTAAATTATATAAAAAGGAATTAAAATTATAACTATGTAGTCAAGTATTTAAATTTTAGTGTAAAAATGTGCCATATTTTATAATCTTCGATAATCAAGCCACCATCAAATGACATATCTACCCTATATATATAAAATCCTAATGAAACGCATTTTATGAAACGGAAGTATGTAACGGAAGTATGAAACGCAAGTATGAATCGACTGATTAAACAACTGATTATGTTTCACGGCGATTTCTCCTAAAATATGGAATACTTTGCGATGAAATTAACACCAAAAATCAATATTGATCCTCAGATTTCAAAACTGGTATTAGAATTTTTAAATTTGAATTAGTTTTCGAAATATTAATTTTTTTCTAATTTTATATACATTTTTCTAATGATGGCAACTCAAATTTTAATCATAACTGATATTTCATTTCGTATTTCAGAAAGGCGTATTATTTTTAATTAATTTGTGACCAGTTTGGCCTCACTTGAATCTATGCTAAGAACAATATATATATATTTTTTTTCATTATCATTTTATTTAATACAAAGCTTTCATTTCAAACTGAAAAATTTAAAATCAATGGCTTTAACTTCTTTCTTTTTTTAAAACGAAACGAAAAGAAAAATATGTCATATACGCACCGGGTTACCTAAATAGCACCAAAGGGCGTTATTTTGCCTGACATGGTAACCCGGCTATTGTTGCTTATTTATTAATAAAGGTTTATTTACCTTTATTTTCTTTTTATTTAAAACAAAAAAAAAGTTATAAATTGCTTTGCTCTATAGTTATTAATTAATTATTTTTATTTATTATTAGTTCATTTTAAAAATAATAGAAAATAATTAAAAAATACATATACATATGTAACTGGTATTCGAAAACGAGGTTTTCGCCAAATTGTCGTAAAAAAAAACCCACGCTAAACCCGATTAAATATTGCAAGAAATCCTGACATTTAATTTCAAATTCAAAGCAATGTTTAAATGTACTCTTAGTTATCCAGTCGACCAATTTCGCCAAATTATATAAATCGCCAAAGCACTCACCAAATTATACAAATTGACGTAATTTTTATTTTAAATAACGAAAGAACAAATAAAGGCACAGATGTGATCACAGATGTCGCGGTTTTTTCTGACGCCAATGTCGTACACGCAAAGGTACTTAACCCTTAACCGGAATCGTGGGTCCATTTTGACCGGACAACGACCAAAAAAAAAAAAAAAAACGTTTAATTTTGAAACGCGCGCATCAACACTTAAAGAACTAAATTAAAAAATGTATATATAATTTCAAGATATATATGAATAAAAGTTGATTTATATAGTACATGAAACTTTTTTCAATGCGCTTATAACCCATCTAAGTGGTAATTTCATATATATTAGAAAATAACTTGGATTTTAATTAAAGGGTCCTTTTGGACATAAGATTCCACTAATGTGGAACAATTTAGCGATTCCGGTTAAAGGTTAACTGACGCAAAAGTATAGTTATTTTGCTTTATGTGGTAATCCGGATGTTGTTGTTTATGGTGATGATGTTTTCGCTAAAATGGCGTCGGAAAAAAAAAACAGCGCCAATATGGGGAGTATATGACATCTGTGCCGAAATAAATTAGTATAGCATTGGGCACAGATGCGTCCCATACGCCCCATACGCCCCATACCGGCGCGATTTTTTTCTAACGCCAATGTCATATATGCAACGGGTACTTAACTGGCGCCAAAGTGTCGTTAATTTGCTTGATATGGTAACCCGGACGTTGTTGTTTATGCTGTTGATGTTTTCGCCAAATTGCCGTCGGAAAAAAGTCGTGCCAATATGGGGTGTATATGACATCTGTGCCTAGTATTGATAAAAATAAAAATAAAACGTCGAAATAAAAATCCTTTGGTGGCGTAAACACGTGTAACTTCCTTACAGCCAAGTGAATGTGATATTTACGATCAACCGTTATCGGCATTTAATCTTATAGTCTGGAGATAGATTTTTGGTCGATGGGATAACCAAGTAGTACCGTTTTAATTTACCACTCGAAAAATAAAAAAAATGCTAACTGGCGAGTTAAAAAAAGCTATTGGCGAGATTTTCACTCAGCTAACATAAAAGTATCAAGAATTCTTTGTGATCATGGCATCTTTTATGTAGTTTTATTCGAAAAAATAACTTTGATTCTTTAATCTAAACGGAAAACCTTTCTTAGGAAAAGCGAAGTGTTGTAATTGTTTATGGCAGTTACATGACTTGGACTATTGTAATATAAGTGAAATCATGGCGATAGAATAATATTTGGCGACTTATCGCCTGTGTCTGGCTAACATTAAAGTACCAAAATGACCACCTGGAATATAAAAAGCGAAGGAATTCGCCCAGAATTGTTGATAATAATCACATGACTTAGGATATTATTATGGAGATTATTTTCAATTCTAAAAACAGCGCAAAGAATAATATTTCCCAACGATTAAAAATTTATTTACACGTGACTATTAAAAACAGAACAAAACCCTTTAAAATTACTATTAAATGAGTACGTGTTACAAGCAGGAAAATATTGAAATTTGTATTTACACGTGAATATTAAAAGAGAAAGGAAACGTTAAAATGATAAATACATTAATATGCGTTTAACCCTTTCAGGGGCAAGGTACTTCTATTCGTAAAATGTTGAAATCAGTAAATGGCACCAGAATTTACAAACAAATTTCAAAATACGAAAATGCTTTTGTTCACTTAATAATAAAAGGAAAATTTTCATTCCAATATTCTGGTGCATTTAAGAATTAAAATTAAGTGGTCAAAAACGACCTACCGCCCTTGAAGGGTTTAAAGCGGTAAATTGTAGTAATTGTAGTAAATTGTATTATGTCAATCGTTTTATAACGCAGTTAAAAAATACCGGGAGGCAAAGACTCTGTTTACTTAATTCATTTTATTTTAGCTTCCTTTCAAATGTTTAACTGGTCTTCTTTAATCAAACACGAAAACAACCGTTGGATGTCTTAATAGCAAATGATTCGGCCTTAAATTTTTGCAATCAAAGGGAATTTAATGGAAACCCGTTTACAGGGAGATCGCTATAGGTTTTTTCAATTATAATTCAATCTTCTCTAATCTTTTTAAAACCGATCAGATTAGCGTGCTTTTAGACTCTGCGGTGTCTGAATGGGGGTTGGCGAGCGTAGCTTGCAGGGGGCAGAGCCCCCTAGTTTACTATATTATTGAAAGTTTTGTTGGCACAGATGTCATATATGCTCCATGGTACATAATGTGCTCCAAAATGGCGTTATTTTGCCTGACATGGTAAATCGGCTATTGTTGTTTATTTATTAATAGTTTATTTACTTTTATTTTCTTTTTTACAGTTCTATAAACTGTTTTGTTCTATAGATATTAATTAAACTTTTTATTATTTATTGCTATTTCCTTTTAAAACAATAGAAAATAATTTAAATATATATATGTAACTGGTATTCGAAAACGATGTTTTCACCAAATTGGCGTGAAAAAAAAATCGCGCCAAACCCGGTACGTATCTATGCCTAATAGTTATTTACATTATTGTGATTACTTAGTATCAGGCAACAGATTGAAGAGTATTTGGTATATTTTTAATATATGGGCTTTGGTGAGTTAGAGATAATGGCCTTGGCGAGTGAAGTGAATTTTACGTATATTTACTGGCAAACTATTTACTTTTCATATACATATAAGCATTTTTTTTTCAATATTTGTTTTATTTATTTATATAAAGAAGAGCTATTTATCTACTTTTAAATACGAACATAAATAATTTGTGGTTCTACCTGATTATCCCATAGACCAAAAAAAATATCGCCAAACTATAAGATTAAATGTCAATAATGGGTGATCGTAAATGCCAAATTTACTTGACATTAAACACTTTACACGTGTTTGTTACGTCATCAGGTGATTTTTAATTCGATATTTATGTTTCTTCGCGATCTGCTGCAATTTTTTGACATTCCATTTTTGACCTATAATACTAAAGTAACTTCTACCTTGATTTCAATAAAGTTTATTCGGATTTCGTATAATAATTTTCGAATTTTTCGGGTATTTTGTATGTGATTTTTAGTGTAGTTTAGCGATTTTGTACCATTTTTCCACATTATGAAAAAGACGTTGATAGAAGTTGAATCAACTTTCAATCTTCGAACACAATATATATATATTTTTTTCTCTTTTCGAAATTTGCGCAGCGATTTAAAATTTTTTCGCGATATCTTATTGTGATTTTCAGAGGTTTTTCGCAATTCGTGCTGTTTTTTTACGTACCCGGGCAACGCCGGGCAAGTTAGCTAGTAACTGTAAATAATATAAAAAAATATTAAAAATTAATTTTAAACAAATTTCCTTACACATTAGTTATTCTTTCACAATGCAGTCATTTTGACTGCTTTTGGCAATATAGGTATATACTAAGTTTAAGTCTTTCTAGTGTTAAGAGTCGAGACCCCATGAAACTGCAAATTCCAACACAAAATGATTCATTTAAAGAATTAAAAAGCTGTTAAATATATGTAGCAAACACTCTAGACATTCAATCGATTTTATAGAAAACGGTTACATAAACCTAATTTAACTCTACTCTAAGGAAAAAGAACACTACAAATTGGTTAAGTAACTGTGATCTAGAAAAAGTACTGAATGGCTGGTCAGTTTTCTGACAAATTTTAACAGTTTAAATTTAATATTTCTGGTCAAGATAAATCGCTATTTCCATGCGACTAAGATTAAAATGAATGTGAAAAAGTCAGAAAATAGTCAATTTTTTTTTATTTCAGTACAGCCTTAAAAACATACCTAACTTAAGAAATGGAAACTCTTTATATAACTATTAAACATTTAAAATAAGCATACTGTAATTTGGTTCAAAAAGCGTTTTATTTTTGCAGTAAAAAATACGCATATTTCGCACATAAAAATAAGCCTTGAAAAAATACAGTGCAAAAATTTTGTAAATCAGTAATGTTATAAATGTCTAGTTCAATAATCGCATTTCTTGAATGGTTAAATATATTCCACCCACCATGATTATATTTAAATATGATGAAGTGTGATTTTGGATTGCTTACGGGAAATCCGTTTAATGACAACGCAATCTATCAAATGTGGCTAATCAAATGTGTCAAATGTACAGTCTTGAAAAAAAAAAAAAAAAAAAAAAAAAAAAAAAAAACACTCCCTACTAACTTCTCAATAAATTATCGTAGAAGAAAGTTACTGGTACCGAAAGATTAGAAATAAAGTCTACTTTTAAATGATGTGTATAAAATTTGCTTAGGGGGGCATCTACATATTAAAATGCACCTAAAATTAATTTTTTTTTCAATAGCAATACCCGATTTTAACAAAATTTTTCAAATCTTCGGTTCAAACTATGCCTAGACACCAAACTTCAAATCATTTGAATGATACGTTTTTGAATTTTAAACATTCAAAATTTAGTGCTTTTAATTTTAAATGACATTTTCATATTTTTATTAATATCTCCTGAAATTATACTCCTAATGTGCTAATTTTTTGTGTAGCAATAATACTAAAATACCCAAACATAAATACGTTGAATTTTCAATTTTTATAATTTTATGATATAAATTATGAAATTAATATTCGAAAAAATTATGAACTGCAACCTAGATTTTTTCTTGATGGATTTATATTTATCAAGTCCTGCTTTATGGAAATCCAAAATTTCACATTTTTCTTCCAAGTAGTTTTCAAATTATGCTTAAAAAACGGCAAAATAATAGTTTAAGGGGCCGTCTGTGATAGAAGTGACTAGATATTTGGAAATTTCTTATGCTATCCTTTAATCTAGCAGTCTTCAGTGACTGCTTGAGTGGCCTTAAGATGGCTTGATCAAGAAGGGGACTCTCTCGGTCAACAATCGAGTACCGAATTTCAATTTAGATACAGGCCTAAAATACGGCCGCTTAAAAATAATTAATTTCTCGGAATCTTATCGTATGAATTGCATAAAAATTTGTTTATAGGCTAATTAAATGGTGTAGAGTACATTTATGCTGTCTGAATTGTGTACTGCTATTGAAAAAAAAAAAGTTATGGTTCGTTTTAATAGGTAGATGGCCCCCTAAGCAAATTTTAAAGATATCATTTAAAAGTAGACTTTATTAGCAATCGTTTCGTACCAGTAACTTTCTTCTACGATATTTTTTTGGAGAATTAGAAGGGGTGTTTACTTTTTTCTCACGACTGTACCACCCTATGCAATGGCCATTAATGATGACACTTTAAATTTGAGACATTTTGTGGAATCATTCGAGATATATTTGTCGGATTTTTCTGGATCTTTAAGATTTTGAAGAGTATTTTCGACTTCATATTTATCAACGGATATTTGATCAGAATGACAATTAGGGGTCCAAAAAAAATCAAAGAAAAGTAATAATGTTTGGGATCACACTGAAAAATAAAGTGCACGAAATGATCTATTTCTATAGCTTACGATTGTATGAATATTGTACAATATATTTATTCATTTGTCGAAGAATAGAACGTGTATTCATGGAGATTTTTTTAAAAATCCATAAATGTCTTGCATGTTTTTTGTTTATATCATGCGGGATTTTTTTCACCAATTTTAACGCCTGTTTCAGAAAATTTGACAAAATGTAGTATAAATAATATGATATAATTGGAATGTAAATATATTAAATATTTGATGAAATATGAGCAGTTGTATGAAACATTTTTTTATCTGCCGATGCGCGTACGATAAAAAATATTTTTGTTTTCTTGATTGGATAATGAACTTTATGGCGAAACTCATAAAAAAAGCCAGTGAAATATCGTGAAAATTTATAAAGATAACGGTGATAGACTGACTGGTTTTTAGTTGTCCTCTAAAAAATTCCAAATGATAAGGAGTTTTCCAAAAATTGTCGTTTTTTAGTTTTAAGTTTAGATTTTTAATTTTATTATTTTTAATTTTTTATTGATGCTTTAGTTCTTCTTGGAAAACCACCAGAACAAGCCTATGCCAAGAAAAAAGAAATATCAAAATCTAAGCATTTCTTCTAAATATGCTCGTTGGCATTCATTAAGTACAAACACCTTTGCTGAAAGCCAGAATATAAAAAATGACAATTTGAGGAAAATCCCTTATCATTCAGCAGCTTTTAGAGTGTAACCAAAAATTCGCTCTCTGTATTGTCGATATCTCCCTGAATTTCCATGATGTTTGGATGGCTTTTTTTTTATCAGTTGCTCCATAGAGTTGACTGTCAAATCATAAAAAAAAAAAATTATTGTTCGCGTATGCGCAGATAAAATGTATTTCATACAACTTCATATACTTCATCGAATATTTAACATATTTACATTCCAATATTATTATATTTACATTCCACTATATTATCTCTACTACATTTTGTCAAATTTTCTGAAACTGTCATTAAATTTGGTAAAAAGCCCTGCATGATATAAACAAAAAATATGCAAAATTTTTTTGAATAAAAAAAAAATCGTTATATCGTCACGAATATACGTTCTATTGTTCCACAAATAAATACATATATTCAGAAATATCATATATCCGTAAGCTATAGCAATAGATCATTTCGGGCATTTTATTCTATCCCAAACATTATTATTTTTCTTTGATATTTTGTTGCCTCCCCCCCCCCCCCTCCAATTGTCCTTCTGATCAACTCGCCGTTGCTAAATATCAAGTCGAACATATTCTTCATAATCCTGAAGTTCCAGAAAAATCCGACAAATATATCTTGAAACATTCGACAAAATGTCGAAAATTGAAAGTGTCCAGTCGTTAATGGCCATATAGTTTATATCTTAAATGAATTCAATATTGGATCTCAAGATAAACGATAAAAACAATATTGGTTTGTTAAAATGTGATAAATGATCTTTTAAAGAAAGAAAAATGTTCAAAATATGTGGTTATAATTATTGAAATAAATGAACGTCGTTTACTTTTTGTAAATATTCTTACTGTGATTTACATTAGAATGATTATTCAAGAAATATTTACATTATTATTATAAAACATAAAATATTTTTTTTAGTAAATAATTAACTTCTATTTCACAATTATTTTTTAAAATTCATCAAAATTATTACCAAAAATTTATAACTATGGAAAAATTTGAAAGAAATTAGCCTCAAGTTAAATTTCACAAAAAGCTAAAAGTACTTAATTTATTAAGCTATTTAATTATTAGCTACAGAAAAAGAATTATTTAAATTTTCTCAGCTTAAATCAATGTTTTTAAATCTTTCATTCTTAATAAAAATGTTACATATCACTGTTAAAATATGTGCAAAAACTTGCCGTAGGGATTTTTTTTAATACTAAATAAACTAAGCATGTAATTTATCGATAAATATATATATATTTTTAAAGTAATGTAAGTTGTCAAACACTTTATACTTGCTTTAAAAAAATAACCAACATTTTAAAGAATTATTAATCTTGCACCGTTGTTTTTCATTTATCTATTTTTTTATTTAATGCGTAAGTGATTAATAAATAAGTAAATAAATTCCTGGAAGCATATTTAATGCTTCTTTAATTAAGAGCATGTAAATAAAAATATGCTTCATAGAATGATTTATCTGAAAATTGAAAAATGAAAATACAAAATAAAGAAACCAACAGGCAAATTATGAACATTTAATTTAGAAAGATGGGAAAGTCAACGGAAATAAAATACGATAAAATTTAAAATATTAAACACAAATAAAAAATGACTTTTTATGATGAAAGTATTTATTGTAAAAATTATTAATGAACTATATAATTAAAAGAAACCACTTAGTAAAATAAAAATCATTCATTACGTGCAGATAAGGCAGGAGTAAAATCAACTGTAAAAAATATTAAATTAATGATCCAAAACTTAGATGCAATTCTGATAAGTTCATTTGACTTCAAACGGCATTAATGTCCTGTTTGTATAACCCTTTTAAATATTATTTAAATGTATTTCTTTTAACTATGATTTACATTGAAAACATTTTGTTAATTTTTAATTTTTTTTTGTTTTTGTTTTCAATTCTTTTGTGGTTATAACAGTTAAAGGATTGGTAAAAAAATAAAAAACAATTATTTTGTATTTATGTTTCAAAACAATTGAAACATTGAGTAAAGCCTGAGTAATTATTCAAGGAAAATCATTTATAGAAACTAATCATTTACAGAACTAATTTTCATTAAAATATTATAAAAATTCGTTCAAAAAAATTATATATATTATGTATATCGAGGTAATGTAATAAAATATCAGATAATAAAGTCAAATGTAATTTTGATAAGTTCATCTGTCTTCAGGCAGCATTCATTTATGTTTATATAACTTTTGTAAAGATTATTTAATTATATATATATATATATATATATGATTATAAACGTATATATGTACCTATATATATATTTTAGTATGGTTTAACATTGAAAACATTTTGTTACGTTTTTTATTTTATTTTTAGCCCCCGGAATGCTATTTCTTTCTCCCAACCTATTAATGTGTCTTCTCAAAAAAAAAAAAAAAAAAAAAAAATAATAATAATAATAATGTTAAATAAATAAATAAATAATAATATGTTGTATAAGCCGGCCGTAAAACAAAGCAGATGTATCATTGCACGGAATAATCTCTACTGCAATTTTTTAAACTTCTAAGCATCGCACATTTTCAATTTTTATACCATCGTATTGGAAAAAAGTACTTTTAAATGCAATTTTTTTGAAAACTGCATCTCCATATTTTTTTTTAGATATTAATGTTTTTGTAGTTTTTAGCACCATTTGTTTAATTTTGGCAACTCAAGTATTCCATTTCTGTATAAAGTGAAAAGAAATTCTTGAAAATTGTAATTACTATATCTTTTTTTTGCCATTTTCTCATAAAAACTGAAAAAAAATGTAATTAAAATACGTGCTATTTTGAAAAAATATAAATGAATGATTTCTGATAAAACATGGAGCGATTATAAATTAAATTTAATTCTAAGTATCTATATTGATATTACACACAAATGAAGGCATATGAATCATGAGACAGCCGTTTTTTTTCCACTTTCTTGAAAGAAGTAAACCCTTTTTTTGTGTGTGTGTATTATTCGGCGATAGTCACGTCCTATGCATATTTTACTGTAGGTGTTGTTTAAGACTGAATCGCAAGTGAGGAATTCTTTAGCGGATGCGAATGACATTATTTTATATAAAAAAAGCCCGTGTTTGGAATCTTAAAACTGAATTGCTATATTTATATACATATATATTTTTTTCATCGTTGGTGACACTAAATTCTGAAAAATCAGAATTCCTGTTTTCTAGTTTTCATCTCTTTTGAGGTTATACCAGTAAAAGGTAGCTAAAAATGTTTTCATCCTGTGTTTCTGTTTCAAAGCAATTGAAAGTGAAACATTAAGTAAAGACGGAAAAATTATGCAAGGAAAATCATTTATACTAATACGACATTAATTTTCAATAAAATTTTGTAAAAATTAGTTCAGAATAAAAACCATGATATTATGTATATTTATCTTATTTTAATAAAATATGTTTAAAAGACAAACTGGAATAAAAGAGAGGGCTATGAAAAATATTAGTATTCTGTCATAAAGTTTCCATCGAGGTGTCCATTTTTGAAAATATTACTGATTGATTTACTGACTGATTGATTCATTCTTTCATTCAATGATTCATTTACAGATTTCATTTCTCAAAGAATGTTTCTATTTTTTGGGAGATCTTAAACAGGTGCAATAATTATTTTTGATCTATGTAGCGATACAATCAATTTCTGATGTGTTTATAACATATAAACTGAAATTTACGAAATAAATGAACTTTATGGGCTTAATGAACTGATTTTATTATTTCATGTATATTCAAAAATTAGAATGAAATAATTTACAAATTTATATTTTTGAAATGATGCCATTCGAAATCCTGTACGTAAACCTGCAAATTTTAATATCATTGAAAAATAAATATTTTTTTTCTTAAAACTTCAGTAAATCCAGATTTCCGTGGGTTTTAGGATGGGTTTCCCAGCTTTAAGCCAATGGATCAGTCGTACAGGATGCTGTCTCCTGTGTCATGTATATAAAAAATATAAATGCATAAAAAAAAAAAAAAATACATTGTTGAAATTAGGTGTTCAGAAGACAATCCAACTAACCCCATTTTAAGTGGCGTTTTTTTAAACAAAGAAACATTGAATATTTTCTATATATTTATACAGTTATGAAAAGTTTCTTTGATTAAAGGAAAATTAATGAGTTCAATCAAAATACCCCGAAAGAAAATATTATATAGGTACAATACTTTTATAGCTACAATAACTTTAACTGTTTGTAGTGAACAGTTTTATTTAATGGAGTTAATCGACGGACGATTGTGCACTCAATGGCTCAAATCATGACATTCTAAATACTATATGCAAACCTCCAAATTGTAATGTCATTGGATGCAATGCAACTGTTTTTCTTAAAAGCTCCAATAAATCAAGATTCTGTCATGGCTGGTGCATCATTGCGTTAGCTAGGATTAGATACACCGAGAGAAAAGTTTAGTTGAATCAACAAAAATTGGTTGGCCCAACAAAACTTTTCAATGTGTCAATGGAAATTTTGTTTGAATAAACAAAAAAAAATATATATATATATTGTTGATTTTTTTTTCTTTTTTTTTTTCTCAATTCCAACAAAATTTCTTTATATCGTCAGCAAAAAAAAAAATGTTTTGTTAATTCAAGTAAAATGATTCAAATTTACTTGAATTAACAAAATTCTGTTATTGAAAGTTTTTCCAGAATAAATATAATTTTCTGTTAGTTTAACAATCTGTTTTCTTTTTTCAAGAAAATGTAGTTTGTTCGTTTAAATAATAAAATGTGTTATATTACGAACTTATTTTGTTTATTCTACAAAAACTTTTGTTAAATGAACCAACACATAAATATCGGTAGAGAATCGGCCGACAGCCGCTTGCGACTACCGGAAGTATTGTCACGATACCGGCTGCCGCAACTCTTTTGATATACCGCGCTTATGCAGACTGATTCATGAGGCCCATAGTCATCTGATATTGGCAGAATACTATGCTGAAAGCATACGAATGCCGGTCGCACCAGCACAAATTGAGAAACAATATTTCAGTTTTGATGGCGCCATGTACGATCAGTCTTGGCATGTATATTTGTGAATATATATGTACATTTGTTAATATACTTGCCTCCGACTATAATACTTGCCTACGACGTGGCTCGACCTCGTCACCTGCTGCTTTGCAGCCCAGCGATTTACCTTGGAGCCACAAATTCACACAGCTCGGTCCTCCAGGGCTCAATTTCTGCGCCCACGTTATTTGCAATTTATGTAAATGACATTCCAAGAGAGCCTGACATCGATTTAGCAATTTTTGCCGATGACACTGTCGTTCTACACAAACACAAACATGCACTCCAAGTGTTCAATAAACTCCAAGGGTACCTTGATAAACTTTCGACCTGGTTAAAAAAATGGAGAATTAAAGTAAATAATGCTAAAAGTGCTGCCATTTTTTTCACGAATAAAAAATTCACCCCAGACACTAACTTAAATTTTAAATTAAATAATGAACCAATTCCCTGGAAATTAGACTATAAATACCTGGGCATTCACCTGGATTCAAAATTATTATGGAGCAAGCACGTTGCAGAAACCCTGAATCGTGCGAATGCTGCTGTATCATCCCTTCACCCTCTCTTGGCTTATTACAGCCCCCTGTCAATCAAAAATAAATTGTTGTTGTATAAATCTATGATTAGACCGATCGTAACCTATGGTTCGGTCGTGTACGGTAGTGCTAGTAAAATTCATCTTGAAAAACTTCAAACTTTTCAAAATAAATTGTTACGTAAATTTGTTCGTGCAACCCGTTATGTCCGCAATGACGTCATCCGTAATGGTCTTAAAATTAGGCCTATTTTTGGTGAGATTAAAAAACTTTCCATTAAATTTCACAGCTCAATTCCCTCAGTAAGGAATCCTGCGTTAAACTCAATTCGAACTTACGATGCTAGGGTGGGCAGGGGCCGGAAACGTCCCCTCGCCATCTTAGCTAGGGATAATGATTTTATTCCTTGCTCGGAAACATCGAGACCCCTCTGGGGTTACTTAAACGCAGAATTCCCCTGCAAATTCACTTTTTCCCTAGACAGAAAGAAATTTTCGTCTAGCTTTGGCTTTCCCCCGACGTCATGCAATCTGCTATTATTTTAATAAACAGCCGCGAGTGCAACCTTCCTTACAACTTTATCTTTTATTCTTTAAAGTAGTTTTTAGGGTTTTTAACCTGCCTTCATTTGTTCTTAAAATTTTGTAAATAATTCTCATCCCGTTATTAATTTCATTTATTTTCTCTTCTCTGCCCTTCTGGGCCAGAGAATGTCTAGACGTCATAGTCCTAGCTCCAATCAGCATTTACGGTCGAGTTAGCCCTTCCAGTAATTTCATTGGCCGAGGGGAACCTGCTCACGAGATCTTCGGCTACTCTATTTAAACCCTGGTTTTTGACCCCCAGCTTCAGTTCACCTAAGACCGCCGGCGTGTGTGCACCTCCCTGGAAACCCGTTAGCAAAGTGCTCTTTTCAGAGCTAAACGGTCCGAGCTGTATCGGGGATTACGGGAGTAGTTGCTATCCGGCTTGGTCACAGATACACTCAGTGTTAGTGTATTTTCAAATTTTAATAGATTAGATTTTATTAAATTTAAAATAACCCATATTTTAGATCTTGGTCAACGCCAATGTGAAACTTGCAGTCGTGGAAATTTCGATGTCTAGTACCACAAAGCCTTTTTCAAGGCTTCCCCGTTTGTGCGAAAGCCGGGAGATTTGCGACTTGTGAGGGACACAAGGCTTGACTTTCAAAATTTAGTGAGCTATGTGCCCCCCCCTTTTTTTTATAAGGTTTCAGAGATAGTTTCAGTTTGGGCCTCTGATTTTCCTGGATGTCAGGCTTAGCTGTGTCGCCTGGCGCCACCTGCGTTCTCATTTTCCGACTATTGCCAGGTCAAACATTAGTCTGTCAACGAAGTGTAGGGCAACCAAATTTATTTGGATGCTCTGCGGGCCTTATTTTTTTGAGGCGGATTTGTGCCTCAGATGCTTCCAAACCCCGGAATGAGCCTCAGGGCCCTCCACCAGGGTTTCTAAATTCGTGGCGGTAAAACGACCCACGTCGGTACTCCGTAAGCACCGCGTTGACTTGACTGGCAGAGAATTACAGCTTTGCTATATTTACTGCGGTCAGCCTTGATCCATTCCCGTAAGGCATGGTGACGTCACGGCGACGTCGTTGTGAAGTCACACTGTGATTTTGTGACCGTCGATGTGACGTCACAGTGACTAGAATGCGAGGTCGTTATGGACGTTTTAGAGGTCGTTTGTGACGTCACATTGTGACCACTCTGTGAAGTCACGGTGTAACAAATTTGTGAAAAGTGTGTCATTTGTGACTATTTTGGCATTAACTTTGTGACGAACCTGTGACGAAAGCGACAATGCTTTGAAGTCACATTGTGACCAATTTGTGAAATATGTGTCATTTGTGACGAACTTGTCATAAACACTGTGATTTCGAATGAAAATCAAATTTCAAATTAATTGCTTAAAAGACGCAAATAGTGAAAAAGATTCCATGCTGGGACTCGAACCCGGGCCATCAGTACAGCACACTGACATTCTACCGACTAAATCACATGGAACGATACCCAGCCTGGAAAATTTCTCACTATTACATGTTGGCAAGGCTACAAACGCATCAAAAGATGGAATATTTAGCGTGAACCACCCACATGATGCAAACACGAAACTTAATTAAATTCAGCATTGATTGAAATTATATTAATACTTGGAAATTTTTCCAGAGAGAACCATTCGCCTTGCATACAACATTTCAAATGAAAGTCAAATTTCAAATTAATTGCTTAAAAGGCAATTTTAATTTGAAATGTTGTATGCAGGGCGAATGTTTCTCCCTGGAAAACTTTCCAATTATTAATATAGTTTCAATCGATGCTGGATTTAATTAAGTTTCGTGTTTACCCCATGTCGGTGGCTCACGATAAATATTCCATCTTATGCTGCGTTTGTAGCCTTGCGAACATGTAATAGTGAAAAATTTTACGGGCTGGGCGTCGTTCCATGTGGTTTAGTCGGTAGAATGTCAGTGTGCTACACTGATGGCCCGGGTTCGAGTCCCGGCATGGAATCTTTTTCACAATGTTGGCCTTTGCGCCTTTTAAGCAATTAATTTGACATTTGATTTTCATTTGAAATATTGTATATAAGGCGAATGATTCTCTCTGGAAAAATTTCTAAGTATTAATACAGCGATGGATTTTAAAATAAAATTTTGCTGTAAATATAAAATCTTATCTTTTTACCGTACTTTTTAGCAAAATATCGCTACTTTGGAGTCCTATTCTTCTAAAACATTTTACATTTTTCCACTTAAAAAACAATGCTTATCAACTGACATATTTTTTTATTAAGTTCTATGCTTGATATTTAGAATGTGTAAGTTTTTTAATTTGTTTTGATTTGTCATTGCTTTATTAAATACGAACATGGAAACTAACGGATATTAATACAACTATTATTTATAGAGCGGCATGATAAGCGATATTTATTTAAATTTTTTATTCCCGTGTATATTGTACTTTGTGAATATGAGCTAAACAGATTTGGTATGTTTTATAGGAAAAGACTGATCTGGGAAATAGAAAAAAAAAAAAAAAAAAAAACGAGTAAGAAAAATCATGCGTTAAGCATAGATTAAAATATACTTTCCAACACTTTCTGAATGCTTTAACAAGACATCGTAATTTAGGGAAATGACGTAAATAAGATAACTAAGTAAACATTTTAGAAAACGCATAAAACATTTGAAAAACTGATTTCAGCAGTTACCGTCCATAGCCAAATATGTTTTCCAATTCTTTTAAACAGCCCTTATTTGATCTGTAGGTTGACACACTGAAAAAAATGAAGTACTCAAAAATGAGCAAACCGACGTACTCATATTGAATTGAATATTTTTGGATCAAAAATGAACTTATGCTTTCTCTATTTTGAAGCATCACATGTTATCAAACCCAAACAAATAGTTTTGTACCCTGTAATGGTTCATTTCATTTATGGCGACATAAATGATGTTCATTAATGTAAATATTAAATTATGCACAGCATTTTAAAAATAATTGCTTGGAAATAATGTTCTTGTCATAAAAATATTCGATTTGAGTATCTTGTTAAGAATTTTGGTATTTTTCTTGATAAATAATCAATTAAACATTTCTTGTTAAGAACTTTGGACGGGAAATAAATGTCAGTACATTTTTACTTTACATTTTAGGGGGTTTTTGTTTTTGTTTTTTTTTTTTTTTGGGGGGGGGGGGGGCAGTACATAACGATTCATATTTGATCACAGCCATGGAACAAAAAATGAGTACATGTGTTTCTCAACTTTGAGTACATTTGGATCGGAGCTATTTTGTGCATGTGACGCATTTAAAATTGAGTACTTTTTACTCAATTTTGAGTACCCATTTTTTTAAGTGTATATATACTATATAATGGGAAAATTTAGTTTAGCAAGAAAACGCCTAACAGGTTGAAATTTATTTTCAGCAATTTATACTAATGTATGGAAACATACTTGAATACCCTTGTACAACCCTGTAGTTTACCTAAAATCTTTATTACACGCCACTATTTAGTTAAAATTTAATTCAAACTAAGACACTCTTAAAACTGCTGAAATCACATTTCCAGAAATTATAATATATAGACGGCCATGTATCCAATTCTTTACGTGACCCTGTATATCATTTTATCTATATTCTATAAATATTTCTTGGTAAATTAAATGCAGTTCAGCGAAAAAAAGCATAACTCATTTAAAAACCACCTTTAAGCAATTTGCGCCCATACCCAGTAATCCTTACGAATACTTTTGTGTAGCCTTGTATAGGAATTATGGCATTTATATACACCATACACTATGCATAAATATAGTGAATCATAAAAGTGCATATCATAATTAAAAATATATTTCCAGCAATCATCGCTAACGGATACAATATGGTATCTGAAAGATTTTGTGTGTCCCTGTAAATGCTATATACGTATTATTCGTATTATACATGAAATAATTTATAGTATGTAAATCTCAGCGACATACATCAATTTCATTATATATGAAATAGATTAACATAATTAAAGTATGCCGCAAACAATTCCCGCCACCTCTATATCATTATGTATTGGAATTCCTTTTTTAGTCCTGTAAATGAACAATAACTATTCTTTGCATCGCATAGTCAACAGAATGCATATTTTAGTGCACTTCATAAATGCATATAAATTTTATTTTGTTTGAAGGCGTGCGTAAAATCATAAAAAATCATTTGAAACGACTTTTTCCCATAGGCCGTAATGTAACGGAAAACTTTTGGCTGTCCCTGTAAATGAACAAAGCATGCTACAAACTTCATTACAAATAGGTACCGTGCGATGGTAAACGTCAATACCATCCAAAAATTTCAGGCAATCCGAGTATATTTTCGAGCGTTAGAGTGCGCACAGACTGCTAGACGGACAGACGGAGAGACAAACCGAAGTCATAAGCACTTTTCAACTTGTGTCCTACATTATGTATCCTGTATTATATGAACTTTAAAAAAATATATACTAAAGCAGTTTAATCTATAACTTCCAATCAGGCATGAAAAATACTTTATTTCAATGCTTAAATATCATATTTTACTTTTTAGTGCCAATAATTACCCGAATCATACACGTAGAAAATTAATTTACAATAGAAGAAAATTTAATAACCCATTCAGAATGTCTATAATTAAATGTTTGATTAAAATCACAAACAGAAAAAATGCTTACATACAATTAAAAAAAAATAAATATACCAATTTGAAAAACACTAAAAATAATAATTAGTATTTATAATTGTACTGTTAAACAACAGCAAACTACAATAGATAAATTAAATGCATTATTAGATTTAACAATATCTCAAAAATATTTCCATATGGTATAAGTAATTCCTATTATTTTATAATTTTGGCAAATGTTAAATCTGAAAACATTGGTTTGAAGATTTAGGATTTTAAAAGATAATTTAAAATATTATTAGCACTAAAAGAAAATTCTTTCAAATGTTTCACTACTATAATATGTTAAAAATACATTTTCCCAGTATAATGTTAATTTCTAAAATGAAACAGTTTCGTAATCTCATGATAATCGAACATGATATTTAACACCAAAATAATAATAACTATAGATGTTAGTAATCAAAAAGTAGTAAGAAGCCGATAAAATAATTCCAAATCATTGTCGTTCCATACATTTTCAATCTCAAGTAAGAGTAAATTAATGTTTATATTAATTCCAGTATGAATGTAGGCATGAATGTCTCTGCGCAGTTTTATTTTTTTCAAGCGATGGCAGATTAAAATATTTTTCTTCACAGTTATCAAATTGGAAAATATCGCTTCTGACAGTTAAAGATCAGTCTCTTACAAATATAACTATTTAACTCATAATATACAACCAGCAATAAAATATTTAAATTAAATAAAACTTACATGCACATTCCATTAACATCCGTGTATCCTAAAATGGTCATTTCCTTATCTTAAAGTGTTGTAGACGTGTTGTTCTAAAACAAGTGAACTATTTCCCGCGTATTCTCATATTTATTTTTCTGTGGGCAGACGATTTTCGAGCAGATGGTTTGTTACAGATTGTTTGTTTTTATATACAAGAAATATGGAATTTGAACGCGCAGAAACTTTCTGAAAGTATCATTCATTAAAATTTTGTATTTGAAGAAATGTCCAATGTATTTAATCTTTTCTTTTTATCCGTACCAAATAATTCAAGTTAAAATGTATTGTAAAGTTCCTTTTTTCTAAATAATTATAATAATAATATTCATAATTAGAGTTTATTAGATAAAACATTGTTTAAATTTTTAAAAGGTGTAAAAATAAATTTAATGTATTAACGACACCACCCCCCCTTTTTTTTCTATTTTTTTTTAAAGTAAAGTTTGTTTTCCTTTATTTTCGGAAAATGCTAATTTTATTTTAAAAGTCTGAAAGAAGTAGAATTTATGACTTGAATACAAATTATAAAAATATTCTAAAGCAAGAAATGCATAGATGACTAAACTCTGAAGACTCTTTCTACATGCTCATTAAAAGGTGCAGATTTAACTGTAATAGAAAATTTTGTTTGAAACCACAGAAGTGTTTCGAATAATTCTGGTCGGTAAAAAAAGAAAGAAAGAGTGAAATTTCCTCCCAGCAAACTAAATATGTAAAGTGTATAAATTTAATATTCGTAATTGTAAATATATTATCCAAATGCTAGATAAAATTGAAATCATGAAAAAGAATACATTCACTGTCTTAGATATCAAATTGATAAAATATAGCCTAAAAATTTAGTTTATTAATGCTTGTATCGTGCACTTTATTTATTATCCCCCCCCCCCTCCCCTTTAGTGACGGAATTTACCATTTGCTATCCACTAATATATTTTCATTCCTTATGCCGCTGTAACTCGTGGCTGTTTAAAATATTTCTCTTCATTTTCAAAGATTTTTGAAGTTCATATTTTTTGTCACACTGTGACTTACAATATGCTGTTTTTTTTTGTCACATATGTGACGTGGCGTACGTTACATAGCAGTGACATAACAGAGACGTCACAATTTTTTTTAATTGCCAGAAAAATATAATTTTACAAAAAGTAACATGTTTTGAAGAATTTTCGTAAGTTTTTAAAGTTTTCTAAGAAGTTCACATTTCAGTCACAATGTGACATCACTGAGTGGTGGCATTTCGGTCACAGATGTGACGTGACCACAGTGACTTGCAGTGACGTCACAGTGACGTCACCGTGACCATGCATGCTATGAGGGTTAGGAGGCTCCCCGAGCACATAATGTTAGTTTTGTTACAATATTTCAAATGAACATATTTCGGAGCTGAAAAAGGGCTAAAAGAGGCTGGTTTCAATCTAATGCCTCCAAGTACAGAAGATAAACGTTTTTTAACAATTGGCCACTGAGCCTTGTTGGGGAGAGGATTCTAAGGGTTGCAAGGAAAAGGCATTTCGATAAGTGATGGTTTGTTGTTGTAGGTAAATGGTAGACGGGAAAATTGGAATTTTGAAGTGTTTTTAAACATTTTTATGTAATTGTCTCATGCGCGTGTATTTAAAAGATAATTTAATATTTAAATGAATGAAATACATTTCTTAGCGAAATGTTTTAATACTAAAAGTATGGGTAGATTTTCTGATATTTTTATAGCGTGTAAAATGATTTAAAAAACTTTTCAATAATTTGATTTTTAAATAAAATAAGAAATTTCGCTATTGCTTTTAAAATGAATATAAAATTAGAAAATTAGTTGAATTAACTTTTGAAGTATTTTTTTTTTTTTTTTTTTTTTTTTTCTACACGATTAAGTTTATAGTGAATAATAATTTTCAGGAGCGATTTAAAAAGTTCCTTTGATGATTCAAATAATTAAAGTTCCTTTTTAAAATGAATTCTTTTTTTTTTTTTTTTTTTATAAATAAGTATAGCTCATTTTTGACATTTTTTCTGTTTATCACTGTTAGAATTTTACATGAAATATATGAAATGTAAATATATATATTTTTAAATAATTTAATTTCTCTAATAACATCATTTATTTAACACACACGCATATATAATACATAAGAAAAAAAACAGTTTTATATCATATTGTTATATGTTATAATGATTCCTTGAAGAAAAGTAAGAACATAATACAAAACTCATTAATATTAAAAATATATTTAATTTTCCCGAATAAATTGAAATTTAATGAAAATATAATAAGAATAAATGCTCCCAATTCGGACAGATATGGATTTTTTTTTCGGTTTTCTTTAAATTTTTTATACTGCCCATAATTTTCAACCGAAATGCACGGAGTTGACGTCATAATAGAAATATTTTTTTTTTCTCTTTTAGACGATCTCAATCTTTTCTAAAAATTAGGATTTACAGTCGAACTTGGATAATTCGAACGTCTTTAATTCGAATTCGTGGATAATTCGAAGTTTTTTGTCAGTTCCTTGAAACTTGCATTGAGTTAATGCTAAAAAATCTTGGTTAATTTGAAGTCCAACTTCTTTAATTCGAAGTTTTTACCATTTCAAAAATGACAAAATCTAGTTTCAATGCAGTTTATTTGAAAAGTGGCCTGGTTATTTTCAGCTATTGTGGAAATTTCGAAGTCCAACTTCTTTAATTCGAAATTTTTACCCTTTCAAAAATAACAAAATCTAGTTTTAATGCAGTTATTTGAAAAGTGGCCCGGTTATTTGCAGTTATTGTGTAAATTTTTTTAGGGAAGAGAAGGGGGTGGGAGAGTATTTTTATCTGTTCTAGGAAACAGAGCAGGAATAAACGGAGGAGGAACGTAGACCACCCGTACTTGCCCTTGGATACGGGTGGTCTCTGCCCTTTCCCTTGTAAGTGATACACGGTACTCTCGCCAATTAAGCCAATGCGATAAATCATAGATGACACGCGTTGCAATTCCTTCGAAACCAGGACTGTAGTCGCTTGAATTTTCTTCATTGTGCTTTTAGTTTTTGTGGTGAGAGTTCAGTGTAAGCATGTCGTTGAATAAGACCCGTGTCCCGTATGGTATAAAACCTTATCTTTCGAAGAAAAAATTGCTGTGATTCGTGAGGTAGAAAAGGGTGTAAAGAAGAAATGCATAATCGCAAAAGAGTATGGAATAGAGAAAAAAATTTGAAATCTAATCCAAATCGCAAACGACCAAGAGAACCTGATAATCGTGATGTGGACGAGTGTGTCTTGAAGTGGTTTGAGCAAGCGCGGGACAAAAACATCCCTCTCAGTGGAACTCTTGTTCGTGAAAAAGCGGAAGAATTTACTGTCAGCTTAGGAAACAGGAAACAACATCTTCAAAGCAAGCTCCGGATGGTTAGACGGATTTAAGGAAAGAAATTAAATTCCCTTTATGTCTGTGTGTGTTGAAAGTTCAAGTGTGGACCAACAGGCAGTAAATGAGTGGAAAGAAAAAGTTGTTCAAATCATTGAGCATGCACAGGACAGAGATATTTTTAATGTTGACGAAACTGGGCTTTTTTTAAAAATGTACCCCTGCAAAGACTTTGGATTTTAATGGTGAAAAATATAGTGGAGGAAAACGCAGTAAAGACCGAATAACCCTACTTGTGGGAGCAAACATGGACGGCACAGAGAAGTTACCTTTACTGATGATTGGAAAATCAAGAAATCCAGGGTGTTTTAATAATGTCAAAACAAAGCCTATAAAAAACCATTCTAACATGAAAGCATGGATGACGGCCAATCTTTTAGAAGAATGGCTGCTAGATCTCAAGCGCACGTACCAAAGAGAAAACAGAAAAATAATTCTGTTTATTGATAACTGCAAGGCTCATAAATCGATACCCGCTATGGAAAATGTCACGGGTGAATTTTTTCCGCCAAACATGACCTCAGTGGTGCAACCAATGGATCAAGGCATCATTAAAAATCTGAAGCATTTCTACAGATGCTTAGTCGTTCAACACCCCTTTACTGAATCTTCCCAAAAGCTTCCCATTACCCATGATTGAATAAAGAATGTGTTTAAATGCATGGTCCAAAGTGAGCCAAAAAACAATAGCAAATTATTTCCGGAAAGCAGGATTCATCAGAAACACTGTCCCTAGCGAGCTTTTAGATGAAGAAAATTTACCTCCCCCAGTTGCATGGGAAGACAGTATACCATTTGATGATTACGTCGACATTGATAAGAACATAGACATTTGTGGAGAGCTATCTGAAATAGATATTCTATCCGAAGTTCTAAACATTGCAACATAAGACGATAAAGATTTTGAAGATGAGGTAGCAGAACAGAGGCCGATTCCAACATCAAGTGAGTCAGTCTTTCATCTAGCGGAATATCGTCGTTATGTAGAACGCCAATCTAACGTGAGTGAAGCTGTGTTTCGAGCTGTAGATATCCTAGAAAATTTTGTTTAAAAAAATCAAGTAAGCTCTCTAAAGAAAATATCTCAATATTTTAAAAAAGCTGTAATTGTTTTTATTTAAAATTAATAAACATGTTTTTTTCGCAATTTTTGTTGCGAAGGAATATTTTACAACATAAAAATAAATTATTTTGGTTAATTCGAAGTTTGGATAATTCGAAGTTTTGCAGTGGTCCCTTGCACTTCGAATTATCCAAGTTCGACTGTATTACCAGTTTTTCGAAAGCAAAAATCCATCTCTCCGATAAAATATTTTATTCCTCCAGAAATTTTCGTTGGAAAATCGCGCTTAATTTTTTGGATAAAAAAGCCAGTCGGTACAATTTTTTACCAAAAATTATTAAAATCGTGCGATTTGCGATTTTTTCTGTTTTTCACATATAGAATGTCTCCATTTTCAACTTAAATGACAAAATTTTACATCAAAATAAAAGGTAATGTTTAATTCTTTCAGACGGTAGAGAAATTTTAAAAACTAATACAGATTTTAACGCGATTTTCGAAAAAAAAAAAAAACCCTCACGCGAAATCTGGTAACATATTTTTTTTAATTCCGGAAATTTTCGTTACAAATTCGCGATTTTTTTTTTCCAGAAAAGATTGCGAGTCGGAAAATAATTTCACAAAAATTCACAAAATAGCTCGCAAAAACCGGTGATTTAATATTTTTTGCTGTTTTCCATGAAGATTTCGTGATTATTTGCGATCAATCTGTTTCTTGAGAACTACTTTACCGAATGGGAAGGGAAATTTTGGAGGACTTTATAAATATGAAGCGATTTCTTCGAGGGTGCTAGAGAAACACGCAGCCGAAGGCAGTGGGGACTCCCGTCTAGACAAGCGAGGACCCGCTAGAATATAAATAAAATCCGAACAGTAATAAAATATTTCACACTAACTTACTTTTTTTTATACATATACGGCAACTTTCCAAAAAAAAGTCTTTGTCTTGTATTATTTTTTCTTATTCTTAAAATTATGACCTCAACAAAGAATTGACAATGCAATGTACTCATTATTATGGTAGATTTCTATTGCAGATCTTAAATTAATCTATTGAAAAGATTTTTGATTTGAAATAGTAATAAAAAATGTAGAAAATTTTTGGAACGCTGTGGACCCAAAGTAAACACTGTCTTGTAAATAAGTCACGAGTATGGTTCGTGGTAATTAAAATATACTTTGTGAATCAATCACGAGGGATGGAGTTAAATAATTATTCTAAGTATATATCCAATTTAAATTAATGAAACCAATTGCGTTATATATCTATCGATTAATATAAAAACATATGCAAAGAATCCTTGTGAAGTTTATTACAATTTTTTTTCTCCGGAAAATAAAAATTATTGCAATTGAAACAATATACAGTCTAACCTCGTTATCGCGACACTCTAATGACAACAAAAGAAAGTGTCGTCATAAGCGGAGTGTCGTGGTAACCGGAATTGGAGAAAAATATGTTTATAAAAAGCTGTATTTTTAATTAATTTAAGACAATTTTAAATTCATAACTGTTCTTGCACTTTTAAGAAATCAAACTTTCTTATTAAAATAAACACAAAAACAAAATTGAAAAGAATAAAAATCAGATTTATGATGACTTGTTTTTTTTATTGTTACATGAAATATTGATGAATTAAAGTTTGCTTTTCCTTGAATGTGCTTCCTACAATTCTTTTTTCAACATTATATAGTGAACTGGGATCAATATGCAATGTTTCAGAAATGGATGTTAGATAATTTCTGATCGTTTCAATGCAATGCAATGCGTCGGATTTATTCGGATGAAAAACGCCGTGTAACCACAAGAAGGCGCTGTCTGACCAGAACAAAAAGACCGCGAGTAGACTGATACGTCTACCTGGAGTTTGAGTGGTCATTCATAGTTCGTGGGTTTTCGTTATTCAGATAAAGGATTGAAGTAAAATTTCTCATTTATCACAATGGGTATTTTAGACACTTTTGTGCAACGTTTGGCTACACCATTTCTTACCGCTTAATTTCTGTGCTTATAAGATGGATTATGAAAAATGGACATTTTTCCTAAACCGTCGGGATAACCGGAGTTGAAAGTTATTCTACGACTTAAAATCCGGAGTTCATTTACATTAAAATCATATATAGAAAATCGGGACTTTCCAAAACTGACGTGATAAGCTGAGTGACGTGAAAACCGGGTGTCGAGATAACGAGGACCGACTGTATATGAATAAATAAAGGGCGAATACAGGGAACTAAAATCTAACAACAAGAAAAATAAAATTACGTTTAAGTACTAAACATGTCTATTAGTATATGTCAGTTAGGAATGAAAGCTAACACATTGCTTTTAATTGAGAAGATGTAAGTTTAAAATACTGGAAAAGCTTGAACGTAGAATGAATGCCATTGTTCATAGAAACTTGACTTTTATGTGAACTGCATAGTGTCAAAAGTGTTTGGCATATTTATTAAGTTAAATTCTTTGCGAATTAGAGCATTAAACATTGAGCGTAAATACATTAAACAAAGTGGGGATGTTAGTTCAAACTAAGAAATAAAATTATGCTTAGTGATATTAAATTTAAAAACGAATTACGGTGAATACTAAATAAACTCCAAAAATTTTGTAATCGGATAAAATGGTTCAAATTAATATAATTGGAAGACGTTTTAAATAAATTTCAGAGGCAGTACTTAAATGTTTAGATTATATTCTAAACATACTAACTCCTCAATTAACACAATACCCAATTTCATAAAGATTATTTACAAAGTACATTAAAAAGGAAATTGATGAAGTAGATAACGAGATAATTCTAAATTACAATAGAATAAAATTAGATTATTAAAATGAAATACATTGTAATAAAATTTGGGTTAAAAACCACAAGTCATTATTGCATTATTCGTTTGAAACATTTATATAGACACAATGTGCAGATTGTAAATTATACTTACACGTGTTGATTAAAAAGTTATTGCCGATTAAGAATTAAGGGTACTTGATAGTTTTCGCCAAATTATATAAATCTCCAAACCACTCGCCAAATTATACAAATTGACATAATTTTAATTTTGAATAACGAAAAAAACAAATAAATGAAAATAACATTAATAAAAATACAAATAAAACGTCGAAATAAAAATCATTTGATGACGTAAACACGTGTTGTCAAGTGAATATGACATTTACGATCAACTATTATTGGCATTTAATCTTACAATTTGGCGACAGTAATTTGGTCGACGGGATAACTAACAAGTACCGAATTAAGTTGCTGTAGATTAAGACAAGTGGCAAAAGCGTTTGTTTACTTAATATATGTTAAAGTTAAATAGTAACTATTCGTATGATCTGCATTACAGCTGTATGCATGTAGAATGTGCTGACTATAAGCTGTGAATATTTATAATACATGTCCCATTGAATTTTTTTATTCAAGAATTAATCATTGTTATGAGTTTTATTATCTTCTGAAAGAAGGAAATGAAATTTCTTACAAAAGGTAAATAATCACACAAAGTAAAAATGCTTAATTCAGTAAGTTTAAAAAATAACAAGAACGAAAAACTTGTGTCAAGTATATATTATAAAAATCCCTGCCGGCCTGGCCTACAGGCGGAGGTAGATTTCGAAGTTAAGTATACTAATTTCACCAACAAAAACTAAATCATGATTGCAGATAAACTCACTTTAAAAATTTTATCTGGCCGCTTTTGACGAGTTTTTATTTCATTTTTATATAATAGCTGGTTTCATCAAAATCATGTCAAGGCGGTATTTAAAAAAAAAAAATACTTTTCCATGCTCAACAACTCGAAATTTTATGGCACATTTTCAGATTCATTTTAAAAAGAAAAAATATTAAACTTGCTGGTGTGATTTTTTAAGAGATTTATAAGCGACCTGTGTTTTTAATTTTCGTTCAATTAATTAAAACTTGATTTATAAACAATTATTTTCTCAGTAGGACACTGTTTTTCATTTCTAACAAAATCGCTTCGCGAAATTCTGTTTTAAATGCCCACTTTGACATCATTTTTTGAAATATATTCTGCTTCTATCAAAAAATCGATCATTACGGTACATTATATAGTACCTGAATAAGAGAATCAGCCAATTGTATGCGTTTGAGAGCAAAAATGAATTAAAAAAAGAGTAAGAAAATAAGCAGTTTGGATTTGAATACATTCTTAATAAGATATTTTTTTTCTTCAACCGCTATGTATTTTTAATTTGTTTATGCTGTAAGAATTGGTCCTAGCAAAAACTTGTTTATATACATGTTTTAGACAATATTAAGAAGATATATGGTAAATTCATTGGGATTTTATATCTTGTGAATTGACGGAGTTATGGATTTATTTCTTTTTCAACCCCCCCCCCCCCTTCTGTTTTCGTTTTTAATTTTTTTGTGGTACGAATTGGTCCTATCAAAAACTTGTGAATATAAAAGTTATAGAAAATATTAAGGAGATTTATAATAAATTAATTGGATTTGATATCTTGAGAATTGACAAAATTATGATTTTTTTTCTCCCAAAAACACTATTTTTTGCGCCCCTTGAGCACATTTTTAATTTTATCAAAAATCTGTGATACATAAATTTGTTGCCCTATTTTTAGAAGTAATAAAAACTTTAAACTGGTTTGATATGTACAAAATTTAAGAAGTTATGGTTTTTTTTTACTTTTTTCACAAAACCCCTCCCTATTTCCATCCCCTTGGTCCGATTTTGCCCATTAACGAACTTGACCAAGATTTTATGCCCCTTGATTTTACGTATCAGTTTGGAAGAGATTTGTGCAGAATTGTGCAAGTTATCGTGTTCAGAAGAAAGTGATATATAGATAGATAGATAGATAGATAGATAGATATAGATACATAGACGCATACATAAATAAAGTTTTTCACTGAGGGTGGTTTTTGGTTCTAGGGGTCATGATTTTTGTAGATCTGTAAATAAATTTCTGAAATTCCAACATAGAGGAGAATGTAATAGGTAGTATTTTATACGAAATCTACCTAAAACGAGATTATGAATTAGAATGTTCTAATGAGAATACAATGACGTACATTGAAACTGTTTTTAGGTTTTAAAACTTATATAATTTCTAACTTAATAGTACGAGATTCCAAATAAAATATATTTTGAAGTAAAAGTCTATTATATAATATTAATAGACATTAATAGGTGAAGAGGGTTAAAAATCAAATTTGGTGATCATTTGACTAATATCATTATCGTTTTTATACCAAAAAGAAATAATGAGCCGTGTTTTCAAACGATCGGCGACTTGATGTATGATTAACGTTCCTACAAGAAAATAATATTTACAAATACTACTTAAATTCAGTTATATCCAGTTCGAAGTGGATTATTACAAGCTACACAACAAGTATTGCATTACAAGTTTTTTCTTTATCGTTATACTTGTAAAGTCAAAGCATTTTTTTTTTTTTTTTTTTTTTTTTTTTTGAGATTGCCGGAAATATTTTTACAGTTGTAAACTTTTACTTTATAAAGTGAGTATTATTTACGTAAATAACGTTATTACTTGTTATAAGGTGAGAAAGTTGATATTACATAGGGAGAATATAAAATAAAGTATCTAATCAATCTGACGATGTGCTTATCGAACAAAAAATAATAATAAGAAAAAACTAATACAAATTACCATATCGTTATTATATTTTTAACGAGTCGCCTTTTTAAATATTTTTGATTTTGTCAAAAGAGAACCGGTTAATATACATACAAATTATTAAATAATTGATATTTTTAAAGTTTAAAATTGTGTTATATTTAAGAATTTTTTATCACAAGATTATATTTAATCTTCATTGTAAAATCCCTATCACCCAGTTTTAATAAATTTTACTTTTGAAAAATGTAGAATTTATTTAAATATATTTTCAGAAGAAGAAGATGTAAAATATTTTTAAATAATAATTTTTAAAATGTACACTTGAATAATGTCAAATAATTAACAAATAGTTTCCTAGAAAAAGATGAAATTTACATTTTTAAACTTTTTCACCAGTAAAATAACTTTTTTGTATGATTTTCTTAATTACCACTCTACATATTTCTTTTTTTTATTTTATAGTTTACTTTAAATAATATATTCTACACATTATTCTTATATAAAAGAGACCACCGTTATTAGCAAGCTTTATTTTACTGCTCCCTAAAATTGTACGACCACGAATAAATAAACAATGAGTATTATAATTAAAAATTCTCTGCCAGACATATTATTTACGTTTACTTTACACGTAGGCAAGAAAAACAATCAAACAACAAGCAAGATTATTCGTATTTTAAATATTTGGACTGCATACAGTGCTAAAATGAATATTAGTTGAAATTATACAGAAAGTGGAAAATTCAATTTTATCGCAAAAGGTAAAATGGAAATTTAAATTTCCAAACTAGTACAGATTTTGAATATTTTAAAGATTTTAATCCTTAATAAATTACTGCATACTGTCCTTAAAATATATTTCGACATAATTTCATTCTTTTTTCTAAATACAGAAAAATATAGTAATATAAATAAATATACTAATTTTCAAAGCAAACTATAAAAAAAAAAGCTTTTTGAAATAATTTAGATTTGGTGATTTTTAAAATAATTAAATTAAATCTAAATTAAATAACTCTCAATATACGTATTCATTCGATTTTTACGGAGGAATATCGTGTTTCTTCGAATACAAGCAAAAGTATTTTGTATATATAGTATTATTCCATAAATGACATTACCGAATGAAAGCTCGATAAATCTAATTGCAATAACCTTTTTAAATTAATGAAATAACTAAATGCAAATGAATTTTTTTTTCATTTCAAGTATATTAAATAAACAACTCTGAAAATAGAATAACGAAAGAGTAAAATATAGTAAATGAAATAAATATGAATCTGTTTTGTTCAATTTATTTAGTATAGCCAATGTGATCCATATTATTTGTCACGTATACACTTTTAAAATATAAAAATGTATCTTAATCTACGAAAATATAATACAGAGTGTCCATAAAATAATGCTCCAGTTATAAATTTCAATAGTATTAACTGTAAGCGTTAACAGTATTCGTTCTATGTTACAAATAATGAGTAACTCGAACAATTAAAATAATAAAACTTTGCAAAAAATCACCATAAAATTAAAACAAAACATAGGACGCGTTTCGAGCTAAAAATATAACAGCTCTTCATCAGCTACAGTAAGCACGTGTCCGTAAGCGGACAAGGTCAAAAATGAACTGAAAGGGAGAGAATGTTGCAAAGAATGCGACAGATGGCGCTAGCTGAAAAAGGGCATATACAGAAGAGAAAAGTGCTGCCAAAAAGATAGAAGGGATTGATAGGTAAAAAATGGAAATAAAAGAAATAAACAAAATTAAATTAAAATAAAAGAAGCAAATTAAAAAAAAAGTATAAATAATAATAATAAATAAATAAATATAAAAGAATAAAACAAGAGAAAACCAAAAGATCCTTTTTTTAGCAAAATAAAAAGAAAAGAAACAAGAGAAGAGGGAAAAGAATTACAAAAGTAATCAGTTCATCTTCGACCTTGTCCGCTTACGGACATATGTTTACTGTAGCTGATGACGAGCTGTTATATTTTTAGCTCGAAACGAGTCCTATGTTTTGTTTTTATTTTATGGTGATTTTTTACAAAGTTTTATTATTTTAATTGCTTCATATCGCCAGTTTTCGGTGCTGTTTCGCAGTAAGTCAAACAGTTTTAAGCTGCGAATGGACCATTCTTCTATCAGTGTCGGCGTCGTTTCTTGTAGCCACGCTATGTTTTTAAATTTTACTGATTTTAAAAGGAAAGGGACTGATGTCCTGCAAAAGAGGAACCTTTCTTTCAAGTGGGGTTGAGCACCTTATCCATTGTTGGTTCCCCTCATTCTTTTGTGAACATACCGCAGATGGGTCCAGAACAAAAGATTTCCATGAAAACTGGAGAAGGATGGCAAAGCAAGCGTCTGTATGCAGCCTTAGATAAGTGCAAGGTCGAGTAATGCTTTCTTATCGATTCGCTTGCAGTGCCACATACGGAAAATGGCGACTCCTGAGCGTAAAGCGTTACTGCTGGGCTGAAGATTTAAAAGCCGTTAGAGCCATCCTATTTTTACCCGACTGAAAAGAAGGGTTATGTGTTTCACGCGTATCTGTGTATGTGGATTTCTTTATACCCTCGAAACATCCCAACGGCTGGATGGATTTTAATGATTGAGGTCTCTATCAATTCGTCTTAATCATCCGATGGTTATAAGATAGGTTTTGTTTTTATAAATTCCAAATGGCGGCCGGAAAATACAAAATGGCGGTAGAGACGAAAAAATTTTTACGCACCCTATTCAGTGGCATATCATTGGATAGGTCTTTCACAATGAAGACGATGTCTCATTGATTATTTTACAGTCAGAAGCTCCGTTTAAATATTACACAACCTGGAAGTTGTGTAGGTAGGATCCAGGCCCGTAGCTAGACCATATTTCCAGGTAGGGCAAACATTTTTCCAGGGGTGGCAGATTATTCCTTCATTTTTTTCTATCTCTTATTCGCAGTTCTTCAAAAATATGCATTGCAATTTTGGGGAATTTTTTTTTTTCATTTAAAATATAAGATATTTCTAAAATCAGGACGAAATTTTTAAAGTTTCTTCAGAGACATAATAAAAATGTATTAAAGTTAAATAAGATATTTGGCATAACCAGGTCCGTAGGAATAGTCTCCCATACCCCCCCCCCCTTTTGGGAGGGGTGAGCAAAGTCAGGGGCCCAGTAGTAAGTTATTGTACCTTTGAGTCGAATAATGTTTTTTCACTTTTATAATTATTTTAAATGTATTTTTAATAACATTTTAATTTGTTTTATCCAAATTCATTTTTTGTCAAAGATCTTGGTCAGATTTAGAAAACAGATATGTGCTTTCCTTCTATATCCACTATTCTTTATAAAGGTGCCCAGATGGAAGAGCTTTTGAAAGCTTAAATTCTATTTTAATAATATAATGGTATTTTGGTCTTTTTTTTTTTTGGTGGTGGTGGTGGTGGTGTGTGTGTGTGGGGGGGGGGGGGGGAGTCCTATGAATGGGAGAAAAAGGTGAAACCAAAAGTTCAAAACTTCATTAATACTATTACTTCTTTCAACCAAAACAGATATGCACTTTCTTTCTACAGCCACCGTTCTTTCTAAAGGTGCCCAGATGGAAGAAATTTTGTAGGCTATAAATTCTTTTTGAATTGTCTTTTTTAGGGCCTTCTATAAAAGTGAGGAAAAGTTGGAACCCAAGATTCAAAACATTTAGGCCAAATTTTTTATTCAAATGTTTAAAAAATATGCTTTTTAATCTTATTGGGAGAACTTTCTTAATGCCATTACTTCCTTCAAAAAATTTGTGCTTTCTTTCTATAGTCACCGTTCTTTTTAAAGGTGATGAAAAAAATGTTGCAGCCTCTAAATTTTTTTTGAATTGTGTTTTTAGGGGTCCCTATAAAAATAAAGAAATGTTGAAAGTCAAGATTCAAAACTTTTAGGCCCATATTTTTCATTCAAATGTTTAAAAAATATGCTTTTTAATCCCAATGAGCTTCAAAACTTCCTTAATACAATTACTTCCTTCAACCAAAACAGATGTTTTGTTTAACAATACAATTTTTGTGCTTCCTTTCTAGCCACCATTTTTTTTAAGGTGCCCAGATGAGAGAAATTTTGCATGCTCTAAATTTTTTTTAATCGTCTTTTTTTGGGGGGGGGGGGTGGAGGAGGGGCTATGAAAGGGAGGAAAAGTTGGAACCCAGGATTCAAAGCTTGTAGCTGTCACTTTTTTCTTCAAATGTTTAAAAATGTGCTTTTTAATCTCGTTGGGGGTCCCAATCAGTTTCAAAACCTCCTTAATACTATTACTTTCTTCAACCGAAACAGACATGGGCTTCTTTCTACAGCCACAATTCTTTTTAAAGGTGTCCGGATGAAAGAAATTTTGCAAGTTCTAAATACTTTTTAAAATGTCTTTTTTAGGGTCCCTATTAAATGGAGGAAAAGTTGGAACAGAAGATTCAAAACTTTAAAACCTCATTATTGTTAGTCAAATGTTTTAAAAAAATGTGCTTTTTAATCTCGTTGGGGTCCCAATAAGCAGGCATTTGTGTGTCATGCCTTTGCCATCTATCCCCTTACGTTCAACCTGTTTCTTTTTTAACGTTTCATCTCTCTTCTCTCGATAAATTACTAATGTTAATTATACATAAATTATATTCTGTAATTATTTAAATCTGCTAGCTGAGCTTCGCTTGCTTTGCCGGTTGGTTTTTCAAAAAAAGAACTTTTTTTTTGGGGGGGGGGGGGGGTTCCCCCTTGGGAGCCCCACTGCCTTCAACAGCGTAAACCCGTTCGGAATATACCAATCTGATTCTTGAATTATTGTAATTTTTCTTTCCATAAAAATGATAGTCTCCAGGTAAAAGTTAAATTTTCCAGCATCGTCGTTCATCTTGCTACAGGAGAGCCAATTTTCCCACCTTCATCTTAATCATGACAGCAGCAAAATCTACTGGATAATTCTTCGGTTTAGAAAAACTTGCCAAAAGGTCTTCACAAAACGCGAAAAAAAAGGGTATAAATCGCATAAAAAATTGGACAAAAATTCAAAAATCGTAGAGAGCAAAATTTGACTATATCGAGCCAAAAGATTAAATGTGGAATTTTAAAAAATACTCTAAAAATCACATAAAAGGTTTGTAAAAAAATCAGAAATTGCAAACGATAAACTTTCTATATTGAACTAAAGGACTTAACCCTTAAATGCCTGAGTTTTCAAAAATCATTTAAAAAATGTTTTTCGGCTTTCTTTTTTTAAATAAATCATGGGAAAGATACTTAAAAAAATCATATTTTGTTTTAAGTATGGTTTACAGCTAAAAAACTGTTTGTTACAAATCGGCAATGCTGGTGTTTAATTGAAAAAATAATTTTCCTTGATAAAATTCTATAATATTAAACACACAAGAATTTTGAGAACTATGATAAGAAATGAATTTTACTTGCTCACTGCAGAACAAAATAGGGTATTTCGCAAGCTTCCAAACAAAACAAAAAGAACATGTATCAACAATTGAAAAAATAAATCTATCTATTCTTAAACAGCACAAGTGTTGTCATCTAAAGGTTGAAAATCGATTTAATAATATTTTCAGAATGTATTTTATTGGCAACATTAGGCATTATAGCTTCACTATTATTCTAATAGTATTTATAAGCCTAAATTGGGTATGTTGCCGAAAGGCAACACCCGGCATTTAAGGGTTAAACTTGATTCCTTTTAGGAATGTACAAAAGAAAAAAACACCGCGGAAAGCGAATAAAACGTCGCACAGGGCAAAATTTACTATATTGGGATAAAAGAATGAAACCGGATTCCTTTTCCATTCTCAAAAAATAAATAAATAAATAAATAAATGAATAAATCAGTGGACTGGAGGTTTTTTCCGTTCAAACACACACAAAAAAAAACAACCCCCCCCCCCCCCAAAAAAAAAAGCTTTGATTTGCCCATTTTTCGCAAAAATACAGAAAGACACCAATCTAACGTAAAAATTACCCAACATCCTTCAATATAAAGATGCAGTTTCATCAAATCAAATCCCATTAGTGTTTCGTCAACTGTGTTGCATTGTACTTTTCATAATTAGAAACTGAACTTACGCATTAATATTTTTTTCCTTCATAACACGAAAAAGTCGCGAATCAAAGATCAACATTTCTAGAAATTTTCAAAAGACGAAAATTTCTTCAAATATGAGAAAAATCTCTTCTAATCACATGAGATTAAAAACGGGAAAAGCATTTAAAATCGCATAAAAAGTTTGCAAAAAATTCAAAAATTGCACAGGACAAAATTTTGTACTTGTGGCTAAAAGATCGAAACCTGACTCCTTTTACTAATGTCAAAAAATCCCGTCGGAACGCGAAAGAAAGTTAAAAATTACATAAAAGACTTCGTGAAATATTCAAAATCGCAGAAGACTACTTTACTATATTCGGCTAAAATGGAAAGTTAGATTGAAAATGGATTCCTTTTATGAATGTGGGGGAAAAAGTACGAAACTCGAAAAAACACTAAAAATAGCATAAAAAATTAAATTTAAAAATTTAATTAAAAAAAAAACCTATTTCGATGTGCATAATTTAAGGCATACAGGTATCCTTCCTGTCAAATCTTGTCGTGAACAGAAAAACATCTGGTCAGACCAAAAAAGAAAAAGAAAAAAAAAATGGACAGAGAGACTCTGTATCTGTATGTCTTTATTGCCGAAACGTCAGTGAAGGCTTACTGTGGAGACACGAAAAGTTTTGATTTCCGTTTGTCTGTCTGTTCCGCGATAACTGCCGCAAAAAGCACCCGATCAGCTTGAAATTAATTGGGCATATTCGTGAGATACCCGGACGTAGCTGTATAGTTTTTGGTTAAATTTGGTTCATTCGTTCGGAAAATATGAAAGATTTTATTTTTCTTTATAATGCTTTTCTACGGCAAGTCAGACGATTTTCAAATTTCGATTTGTTGAAAGAAAATGGCACGTTTGATTAATGGATTTAAATGTCAAATTATGGATACTAAAATTCCAAATAAGGGTTTTAAATTATTCCTATTATATTGAAGTTTTATCAATATATCTATCAGATTTTTTTATTTACGTGTATAATGTTTTGAGGACATTTATACATGTATTCCAATAATATAAAGAATTTTTAAATTAATTTTCTTGTTTTACATGATACATATTTCTGTTTTTTTCCCTTTTCTTCGTTGCCTAGCGACTGTTATTCGTAGCCTATCATTGCATCAAATATGAATGAAGTTAGTAAATTACGTTAATTTTGTTGCATGTACTATTAAAAGGCTATCACAAAAAAATATTTTATCGCGCCAAATCGATGCAATTTATGCAATTAACAGTGGGCACGATAATGAATTATTTTCCAGTAGATTTATAGATCTCCAGATATGCATATTTTGGGAGGCTTTTAATATGTTATTGCTATCGCATGGATTAGGATGTTTAAACTAATGTTTAACCATGCTATAAGTGAAAAAAAAGTACAGTTAAAGGCATGTAAATCCTTTTTAACACTTTCCAACATGGATGAAAAGTATTTATGACTTCAGTTTTTCTATCTGTCGATTGCCGTGTTTCTCTACGTGCTCTAACTCGCGTAAATATAGTCGGGATTACATGTAATTGATATACGTTATTGAGGTTTGCCAAAGTATGTTTGGTATTAAAAATGAAGAGTGTAGCATTTATAGCTTAATTACAAGGGCACTCAAAACTATTCCGTTACATTATAGTCTTTGGGAAAAATCGTCTGCGGTGTATTTTAATAATGTTACACAATTTTAAACGTAATGAAATTTATATACTTTATTAAGGTGCACTAGAACCTGGTTACTATAAAATATGTTATGTGTAACACTTACAGCATGCGTACAGGGAACTCAAAAGTATTCATAATATTACAATCTTTGAAGAAAATCCTTTTGTTGCGTTTTTTTAATGATGTTACTCTGTTACAAAATAATAAAATTGATATGTATTTTTGAAACATTTTTGTAGTATATGGGGTGCAAAGCATATTTTTTTTCAGGGTCACACAAAAGTGGTCTATTAAAATGTGGTCTACGGGGAAAAAAAAACTCTTCACAGCTTATTTTAACACATTAGCGACGGGAAACGAGAATTCTCGTTTTTATTCAGAATACATCATTGGCTAAGGGAGTGACTTCTACCTTACAGAAAAGACATTTATATTGTGTTGTCCATATTTTATTATAGATTGTAAGATATTATATATTACATCCGTACATTGAAAGATATTTACTGCTGCATAAACATGAAAAACATATCTCAGAAACCACTTTCCGAGACACTTTCAGAAGAGGGAGGAGCTTCTACTGTTTTTAAACCCAGATTTAATTAAATTGCCTGTCGTCAGTGTGTTAATTGTGTTGCACTAATTCAAACATTATGAAATTAAATTACATTACTGTGGTTGACTACAAGAAGCTTGAATATGATTTGTATCGTATTTATCGTTCATTTATAGGGTCACATAAAAAATTTCGGATACAGTTCTGGTCTATTAGGGATGATTGCTGAAGAGCATTTTCGATTATGGTGTGCGTTTTAACGTTAAGTAAATGTGTGCTTAATAAGTAGTGCTTAAATATTGTATAGACCATGTACAGGGATACACAAATGAATTCGTAAGTAAAAATGAAAATAAGCGCGAATTGCTTCAGTGTTTTTTTTTTTTTTTTTTTTTTTTTTTTTTTTTTTTGAGTTATGTATTTCCCAGCCCAATTACATATAGTATACTAACAAATGTTTGCAGAATTTAAATAGAACCATATACAGGACTCCGCAGAAACTGGATATATGGTGCACACTATGCATACTAATCCCCGGAAATGTGATATGAGCAATTTTAAGAGGGTTTTTTGCCTGCATTAAATTTAAATGTTTTAGACGACGCGTAAAAATCTTCACGTAATATACAGGGCTGTAGAAAAGAATTCATGTACGTTTCCGTCTATTGGTAGAATTTACTAAAGGACATTAACACAATTAATTGATAATTACAAATGTAAATTATTGAAGAAATCTACTTTATTATCTAAAAATTACCAGAATAAGTAACTCATGAGATTTTCAGAATACCATTACATAACAAGGGGTTTAATTTAACGCTTCTAATGTCAGAAACCTTCGAAATATTTTTTCGTTTTATAAATGTTTATGTAATTTCAAAACTTTAAATTTCGTTTTTTGTAGAAAGATTAATATTACTCAAAGGGTGCTAAACACAATGAATTGTAGAGCTGACGTTGAGGCTCCTGATCTGCAGATTTACTAGTTGCCGAAACGTCAGTGAAGGCTTACTGTGGAGACACGAAAAGTTTTGGTTTCGGTTAGTCTGTCTGTCTGTTAGTCTGTCTGTCTGTTCCGCGATAACTGCCGCAAAAAGCATCCGATCGACTTGAAATTCACTGGGCATGTTGATGAGGTACCCGGACTTAGCTGTATAGTTTTTGGTTAAATTTGGTTCATTCGTTCGGGAAATAGGGAACATTTTATTTTGCTCTATAATGCTTTTCAATGGCAAGTCAGACGATTTTCAGATTTTCATTTGTTGAAAGAAATGGCTCATATGAAAAATGGATTTAAATGGTAAATTTTTGATGCTGAAATTTTTAAATAACATTATTAAATTATTCCAATAAATTATGTCAATATATTTGCGAGATTTTTTTAATTAGGTTTATAATATTGGGGGGGAATTTTATGCATGTTTTGCAATAATACAAAGGATTTTGTTTTATCAATTTGACATAATGCATATTTCATTTTTTTCCTTTTCTTTCTCTGTTGCCTAGCAACATATTTGGTCCTAATAATATTAGTATAATTGCGTGTATAATGCTTGAGTAAAGCCAACGTCAAAACAGATGAATTAATGCATTTGTATCTTTGCATATAGAAGGATTTTAGCCCAGAAATAAAAATAGACAATATTTCTTTTCTTTTATTTATTTTATTGAAATATTTTGCTTAAAAATACAAAAGTTCATTATTTTCATAGAGAATAACGTAACATTTTCCCATAAAATTTACCAATATTTATTTAATTGTTGCCAAGAAAATCAAAAACCGGAATAATATTTTCTTTTAAACAATTTTCAATTGAAATGTTTTGTCGTGAAACAGGAAAATGAAAAATAAAATTAAGAATAGAAAAATTAATATGGCGGCATATTGGAAATAAAAAGAAAACTCTCGAGTATTTCTTAATATAACAAGATGAAAAGTTTTGAGTAAGTACGCATAGCAGGTGAATTAGACGTCATTTATCGAAAACAAAGATGCTGGAATAAAAAGATCTTGGGTAAAATAAAATTCACGGAGGAAAGAGATATTCACGGAGGAAAGAGATAGATGGAGTATGCCGTAAAAACAGTTTGCAATACGTTGTGCGTTATCGCTCAGATTTAAATGCCCTCATTCGGCCCAAACAAAACAAGCACGCAGGGGCGTAGCTACCGTGGAGCAGTTGGAGCAGACTGCTCCAGGCGCACGAATCCCAAGGGCGCAAAATTAGAAAAAGAGTAATGAAGATTTCTTAAAATATTTGCATATTTTTTTCATTATTAATCAGACATTATAGATGAATCTTTTTACAATCAGCGTATTCAGCTATGATATTTTACCTCGTGTTTAAGCTCAACTATTTCGATTTAAAACATGTTTTCATACACAGTTAAAAGAAATGACTTCTATTCAGGAAGTTTTAATTTTAATTCATACCATATTGCAGCCTCAAATAACTTCTCCAACACCGTTCCAGTGTGCCTGATTTTTTTCTGTAACTTTCTGGGGTCATCGGTCATCATCGGTCACTTTATTGGCTACCACTATTTCCAAAAAATAATCTTTCTGGTACATTTATATTAAATTTTTTTTAGAAATTTATCATGATGATTACTGTATAGAAATACTGGTAGCCAAAGAATTCACCGCTGAGAAACCTATATGTACGATGTAACAGTAGTAATTTATGGTAATTATTTTACGAAATTATTATTTATTATTTGGGGAAAAAAATAGCCTGACAAGTTGAAGAAAATTATAGACCATTTTACAGACGAAATCCAAGAAACGAAAAAAAATAGCCAGACAAGTTGAAGAAAATTATTGACTATTTTACAGACGAAATACAAAAAAAGAAAAATTTTAAGGTTTCTTTTTTAACCATTTGGAAAAATGGTTATTGTTCTCGTCACGGTAGGAAATCAAAAGCATATCTGAACGTTTTCATTGGTTTAATCCGCATTTTATTCGTTTTATGATTGGTCTATACAGTAATCTGTATTTCCCTTTAATTTCAACAACGATGGATACCTTCTGTTGCCACTATGACAAAAAAGTAATAAAAACTACAAAAAAAAAATAATAACTCAGAAACAAATTGAGATACAGCTTTCAAACAAATTGCATTTAAAAGTAAATTTTTTCTCTATCCGACGGTGTAAAAAGTAATATTGTCGGATGTTTAGAAGTTTAATGGTGTTATCACAAGAGGAGTCAAAGACGCTTCAGATTCCAGGCGTCTCCATGTTATACCTATGGTAGACACTGTACCTATGGCTCCAGGGGAGTCGCTTGGAGAGCGAGCGTCTTTTTTCTGTCGGAGCAACTTTGACGCCCGAAACGAGGCGAGTCGCCAGTAACAGCCAATCCAATGCTTGGAAATCTGATAATAGAAAAGCCTTTTCCGGAACAGTCAATGAAATGCTTGGAAAAGACGGACCGTGAGGCGGCTGTTGTCGCTAGACGCCTGGGATTCCAAGCGTCTTTGAGTCCTCGTGTAATAACACCATAAGAATGAAATTTCATTTAAAATTGGCCGTCAGATTTCTTGGATATCTGACGATGGAAAAGCCTTTTCCCGAACAGCCAATGAAACGCTTGGATATTTACGTAAGTTTCAGGTGGATAATACTTAAGTTTCATGAAATCTGACGGGTCGCAGGCGATATTTTTGGCTTGCAGTTTTTACGTGTAATAACCAATGCCGCCTAAAGACTACAAGCCAAACACAAGGTTTCGTGACGGTCACCTCGCGGGGCTTACGCCACCAGAGAAGAGCACAGACTTATTTAAAACATATCAATACTTTCCTCTACATTCCAACTTAATTATCACAGCATACGGTAAAAAATTATATACGTACTTGTAGTTTAAAGACGCTAATTAAGCGCTTTTCAGTCAATTTCGATTACTCGTCAACAGTAAAAATAAAAATACTATATTTATGAAATAATATCACTGTGTCAATAAAAATGTGCCTCAGTATTAAAGTTAAGAGTACATAAAAGAAAATTGGATCGTTAATAAGGAAAAAAAAAACACCAAGTATTACAGTTATTTTAGTGAACAGTTTTTATTATATTTATTCTACTTTGAAATTTAGAAACAATATCAATTATCTACTTTCTATGTATTCAAAAATAAGACATTAATATACATATACATATATAAATTTTCAGTTTAAACGCATATCAATTGAATTATTTTGCTTTCAATTATTTCACTTTCAGAAATAAATAAATACTAATAAGTGTGCAATCAAAACCCACATTTAAAATTAAGTTAAAGTGAAAGCAAAGTGAATGTCAAATAAAACAAATTCAACTTGTGTTCTATTTTTATTATTTATTGTGGCCTGAAATTATACAGGAAATATTCTATTAAATATTTAGTGATTTGAAACCTTCACATAACAAATTTAGTATAAATAAATAGTAAAATTAAAGCATATATGAAATTAAATATTCATACAGATAAATTTTTCGTACCTACTGCAAACTTTACTTATCAGAAATGGGTAATTTTCACATAAAGTCCATTAGAATTGAGAAACATAAAACTCTCATAATAAAACAAAACAAGGTCATGAAATGGAAAATTATTATTATTATTTTAATTTTGTGTTAGTTTAACATATTATGGAAGGTACAAGCAATAGATTTTTTTAAAGTGTACTGAAACATGACAGAAGGGGGGGGAAAAAAGAAGAAAGAAAACGCTTTCATCAATCCAAATTACAATTTTCCTAACTTATGTTCATTTTCCTCGGATATTTGAGATTTAACTGCTAAAAAACATAGAGAAACCCAAATCCTTCCTCGAAAATATTTCATTTCCAAAAATAATGTTGTGTGGGCTGTTTAAATGATTGTTCACATGTTTTAAGCTTAAAATAATCAATATATGAGATGAAAAGTATAAAGGGCCATGACTAGATCGAAAAGTAAATTTATAATTATAGAAACATTATTTTATTTATTGTTATTTTTAATTAAACATTAAAATGTATATAAAAACACACACAGTTTTTTCGAAGATGTTGGGGGGGGGGGGGGGGGCTCGCCAACATCTGTTTTGCATAAGGGCGCTGACAAGCCTTGCAAATCTTATGAATTAATTGTTTACAGTGGTTGCAAAAATAGAGATTCAAACACATTATCCCCATATCTCCAGTTTTCACGTACAAGCATGGTTTATGTAACAAATATTATAAAAGGAATTTTTATCAAGATATTAAGAGTTTAAGATTAAAACACAACAATAAATTGGTACGTATACAGGGCTGCCACCGGCGAGTATTTTCCCATTCTATTCGCACCGCTATTAAAAAAAAAAAAAAAAAAAAAAAAAAAAAAAAAAAAAAAAAAAAAAAAAAAATGTAGTATATTTCTCTTGCAAATGTTGTCAAACTGTATGTCAAAGAAAAATACATAAATTTTGTATTAAATTAAATCCCAATCAATTCTGCATACAAAATAATTAGTTATTATTCACACGACAAATGTTTTCTAATAAATAAATGTTTATTAAAAGTCACTTTAATGAGAGAAAACAGAACATATTAAAAAGGGAGGAAGGTGTGACAAGTTAGAAATTACTAAATAATTAGGCTTGTAACTAAGACTTTTGGCTGAACATTTTTGAGCATGATTAGTACCCAAAGAACCCAGTCTGACATAAGTTTCAGCTGTCTGGTGCCAATATTTCCGAGTAAATAAAATTCAGAAGTTTTAACCGAAATTTTTGACAAGAAAGGTAATGTTGCAAATAGATATTACCAAAATGTAAAATTTAAACAATAATATTTGTACTGTACTATAGACAAAATTTCATCAGTTTTCAGTGATAAATTCCCGAGTAATAATGATTTTAAAGTTTTTTTTAAAATTAATTTGTTTAAATTAAAAGACCTAACTAAATTTTCCACTTGAAAATATAATAGTTGAGGTAGAAAAATAAGTCGCATAGGACATTAAAATTTTAAACTGAATTGGCCATATAGCTTCCAAATTATAAGGAGAAATGTGTTGGCCCCAACAGAACTGTCCAGCTCTAGCACATATTAAAATAAAGCTATTTTTATATATTTATAAAGAATATAATTAAGCAATGAAAACTTTATTAATTAATAACTTTTGAGATAATTCCCCGATTCACACCATTCAAGCACCAATTTTTAGTAAATTACGAGAGACAGGTAATGATATAAGTCTCGATACGATTTAGTGACTTTTGCCACTTTAAATTACTGCTGTTTTTGAAATGAAACATAAGTACAATTATATCGTTTTGTTTTGGAGACACGCACACGGAATTATTGACAATACGATACTGGTATTTAATAGTTCATTTATTTTAAAGAAGTTAAAAATAAAAGATATTCTGAACACAAAAAATAGAACTAGTACAAATAAAATATAAGTAGTTAATTTGAAAATAAAACTTACCTTCAAAAGAATATGTTCTATTCTTTTAAGTAAACAGCACGTGCATACGTTACATTTTAATTCTAAACAACCAGACACAAGTTTCAAATGCTCGGCATTGGTGCCAGCCCCGGGTCGTGACGTCACATATATGGGGGAATGAAATCGTGTCTGGCTTGATAGTCTTGAGAAGGCTTTGGTAATAACACTATTAATGTTTAATTCATGGCGTACGTAATGTAGGATCAACTCCGTGCGATTTTTTATGTCTTAAATTTTAGTCTTCAAAAAAATCGTTTTCCAAATGGTCGTTGTAATTTGATAAATTGCTATTCTTTTTTTTTTTTTTTTGTTTGTTTTGTGGAAACTAAACATGCATCAATACCGATTACAAAACAATAATAAGAGCTGGATTTAAACATATTCCACATCAGCCCACGGCGACAAAATTTAGACGGGAGGGGAGGGGGGGGAAGAGGGGAAGCAGCAACTTAAATTTTATGAGTATTGTTTTTGAGATTTTGAAAATGTTGTCAAATGCAGAATCGATAAGCTTCAAAAAGAAAGAAAAAGTTAAGTACCAAATTCAGTGTTTATAGCCTATGCAGAATTACACCACTTTTTTGTAACAGGATTTTCCCGCATTAAACGTTATTTAATCGCAGAATTTTAGTATTAAATAAGGCAGACTGGCTCGCCGGGCAACGGACCTGCCGATCGGTGCGCCCTAAACCAGGTAAAGCTGCTGCCTCCTCAGGTCAAGCTAAAAGTTTTAAAATTTGCTATAAGCATTAGATAGGAAAAGTCTTAAATCATTTAATAATATTTAAAAAAGAAAAAAAAAACACTTTTTTGAAGCATTTTTTATTAATGATTTTTATTTCTCTTTGCAAGGCAGAAGAATTGAGTTTTTTTCTTGAAAGTTTCTTTGCTTCAGAGGACCATTTAAATCTTTTAAAACCTAACGTATATATTCTGTAATTTTGTCTGTGACCAATAGCGACATGGTGTGCCCCAAGAATTTTCAGCCTGTCTGGTACCAAAGAGTGCGGCCTCTCTTTATATATATATATATACGTATTTTATTTTAATTAGGTTTTTGTAAAATCATTTATCAAGTATTTGTTTTAAATGTGTAGGCTTCGGGTATTCCAAGACAAGTCCTGATACACCTGGAACTCAGATTTTTAATTTTTTATGACCGGCGCCCCGATAGCAGCTTTCAGTTTGTATGCCCTGAATTGCTCAGAACTTGACCCCTTTTTACCCGGTATTCTTCGTTTTGGGGGACCTTTTCCTATTTAATTATTCTCCATTTCTTCATTCCAGTTAAGACACTGGACCCCTTGAAATTTTCGTGCGCCATGCATTTTTCACACCCTAATATTGTCAACCTCTCAATGCATAACTTTAAAATTTAGACTTAGACTCCTCTCCCTGGGCCAGCACTCTCATATTTTTATTGGGAACCGAGTGCCCTTTTTTAAGAATTTCCCAAATTTCTTTTTCATTCTTCTTTAAGATTTTATTCGAATGATTAATATATACCCTATGCTTAATTTCGACTTATTGAGATCTAAAGCACTAAGTACTGGAACTTTTTTACATGTTTCCATCTTATGGCCCTGCTCTCAACTATCAGTTGGTCCCTTTTGGACCTCGTATTATATCTCCCTTAAAAATGGCCTGATTCACTAAACTTTTTTTTTGTAACAACATTTTTGGAAATCCAGCTACTACACGAACAACATAAAATTTTTTTAGACTTCAGCTACCACCAAATTTGAATATTAATCGCCTTCTTGGGGCCCTTGCCCAGCTGCATTCCAGTTGAGTAGCTTCATTCCAGTGAGTAGTCCAGTCCCCTGGAACCCTGGAGCTTGTTAGAAGGCCACTTGAAGTTTTTGTGCCCTAAATTGTTAATAAATTGCACCCTTTTAATCCGACCTTCGTTTTTGGAGCTCTTTTTCCATTTAGTTTTTTTTTTTTTTCATTTCTACATTTCAGTTCAGACACTGGCCCCTTAGGGTAACTTTTTGTGCGTCATGTATTTTTCACCTACTAATTGGGTCTCATTTTCATTGCATAACTTCAAAATTGAGTCTTGGAATTCTCTCCCCGAGCCAACGCCTTCATATTTTTATTGGGATTCTAGGGCTCTTTTTTTAAGCATTTCTTTGAAAATTTTTCTAATGATAAATACTTATGCCCTATACTTAATTTCGACTAATTGAAAATCTAAAGCACTAAGTACTAGGACCTTTTATCATGTTTTCATCTTAGGCCTTGCTCTCAATTATCAGTAGGCTCCTTTTTGTCCCCCTATAAAAATGATCCGATTCACTAGGATATTTTCCCTAACAATTTCTCAGGTTTTCTAGCTACTACATGAATAACAAAAAAATTACTCACATTTCTGCTACCACCAATTTTGAATATTAATCGCCTTCTTAGATGTCCTTGGTGCAGTTTCTTTAAAAATTATCCGATAGTCTTGCGATTTTCTTTAGAATAGTTCTAGGGTCCTCCGGCTACTTTATAAACCACTAAAAAATTTCTTTTACTCCAGCTACCACCTTTTTCGAATGTTAATCTTCTTTTACGGCATCAACTTTACGTTTACTCATTACAGCGTGAATTCAAATTCGCCCTACTGTTAAAGGTAAGTGGTTAACTTTAGAGGGGATGGGATTTCATCCGTAAATTAAATATCACGTTAATGCTAAAGATAATTCGTTAAATTTACAGGGGGTGGAGCCAAGAAGCACCTTCCACTGCTTCAGGCTGCATTCTTTCCTCGGCTTCTAGGGGGCCGATTTCAACGGGAATTGGTTCATTCAACCTAGATTACGATTTAGCTACTTTCTGTATTATGAGAGTTTGTCTTAGACTTCAGTTAGCACCATTTTCGAACATTAACGGCGCATTCTTTTCTCGGTTGTTACTGGCTCTATTTAAACATAAATTGGTCCATTCAACTTAGCTTACGATTGTTTTAAAGATTATAGTTCCACCGCCAGGATTCGCATTCTTATCTTGGGTTCTCTGGGCTCGATTACTACGGTGTTTACTCATTCAACTTGGCTTTTTATTGTCTCCAGCGCGTACGGAACACTCCTGGCATACACTGCCTTTGGTAGCGGGCACCCAGGCCACAGGTTCGTTCAGAAAGAGGTTTGTCGGGAACACGGTAGACGCTGCCGAAGGCAGCGGGCCACCCCTTAAACCAGGTTTATTTGAACTACTTTATGAATATATAAAATCATACAAACTTGAGTTTTGTTTATATTATTATAACGGGCCCGCGCAACGCCGGGTGGGTCAGCTAGTTACATATATATATATATGTAACTTCAAAACAAATTTACGCAGAACTTTTTTGAGAGACAAGAGGGCGCACAAACTTTACTTGCTCCAGGGCGCTGAATATGTAGCTACGCCACTGCAAGCACGTGGAACAGGGACCAAATTCTTAGACTTCATCCTTTTTTTTTTTTTTTTTTTTTTTTTTAAGCACGTCGTTGTGCTGTGCCGAATGTAGCTGATTTTAGGGTTACATTTTTGGCGTCACTTCAAGATTTATTGTCTGTGTACGGTTAACATGAATATTTTATTTAAAATTTAAATTTTATTAATTTATAAAAAAAAAACTTATGCTTATCCTTATAAATCACAGTGTAAAAAAAATCTAAGATATACTATAACCATCCGCACAATCAATAAAAAATTACGAATGTAAATTTAAATAGACTACGGGGGGTTCAGGGGGGCAGAGCCCCCCTGAAGAAATGCAATTTTTGATTTAAAAAGTTACCAGAATAAGTAGCTCATCAGAATTTCAGAACATCAATGTACAACCACTTGTTTAACACTTTTAATTTCTGAAACTTTACGAAGTATCTTGTATGCTCATAAATATTTATGTAATTTGAAAACTTTAAAAAGCGATTTGTAGGAAGTTGAATATTATGCAATGAGTGTTAAAAAACAATGACTTGCAAAGATGACGTTGAGGCTCCTGATCTGCAGATTTACTAGTTATTATGTAGTAGGAAGCCCATCTTCGTTGCCCACAGAAAGGTATTGTCTATCCGAAGCTTTTCTTTTTCAATTTCTATCCGGAACACTTGGGTGACAATTTTAAATTGGAGAAAACTGAAAAATATGAAAACGACATCCCAAAGGTAATTTTTTTCGAATCTGTAAATCTCTAAATATATATATATATTTAATAAAAGGCACCGTTCAAAGCAGAAAAAAATTATTATAAGTGAGTATTTTCGGCTTAAAAAAATCTGTCTGGGCTATGCGGATGGCATTGTCAAACTGGAAAAAAAAAAAAAAAAAAAAAAAAACAAAGAATACGAAAAGACTTCCATATTTTTTAAATTTATGTGCAATATTTGGGGGGTTTTCTTGGTGGTTCATTTGTAAAGGGAATTCAGTTTGAAACTTTTTTGAATTTTTCGAGAATTTTTAGCTGTGTTTCTGGTAATGTTTTTAACATTCGTAAATAAAAAATCTGGTTTCAATCTTTTAGCACAATATAGTAAATTTTGCTCGCTATGAACTTCGAAATATCTTTATCAATTTTTGGCATCCTTTCGCATTTTGAGGTGATTTTTTTACTTTTTTTTTTTTTTAATGGGGGGGAATTCTCAGTTAAATTTTGCTAGTGCTTTGATTAAATTCATGTTGTAAGAATATCAAATCTGTTCCTGTAACACCATGAACAAAATGTTGAAAATTTTAATTTAATCCGGGTCGAAATACAAATTTACAATAATTCAAGGTTTGTTTGATTCGAGATTTGAGCTGGCATAGCCCCAATGGTTGTACGCACATTGCCGAAAGCAGTTCAATCCAACTCTAAATTCGTTTAATTTGAGTTTCGTTTTGAAAAAATCAACTAGTGAAGCTCCACTGGTATTGTTATAAAATAGAACTCGGATTGCGAAATTAAATATAGATATTTCTCCAAAATCTTAGTGGCGGGGGGGGGGGGGGGGGGGGAGACTTGAAAAAAAAGTTTGTGGGTGGCCTCAAAAGACCTTCCTACGGCCCTGGGCATAACGTAAATAAAATGTATTTCTTTTAATTAGGAATTGGAATCGAATACCGTTTTTCACTTTTCAATAAATGCATTTCACTTTGAGTTGTAATTGATTTCTATCTTATGATGCTCTGTATCAGGCTGTCGCCTTGCAAAAATTGGCTTATATTGGCAACTTTGAGGACCACTTTGGAAACCGATTTGCTTTTAATAAAAAGTGCAGAACAGTTTCATTAAACAATGCATTCAGTTTCTTCGTTTCTTAATAAAAGTATCTGTAACATTTTTTAATTTAAGAATAAAAATGGCTTTATGAATGTGTCAGTAAGTAATAAATTTGGATTTGTAAAATCGTAAGTAACCTGACATATTGTATTGTTTAAATTTGAAATAATGATTGGTTTATTTTAGAAGTGACATTTAAAAAAAAAATTCAGTGGAATGGGAGACAGTCGAAGAGATGAAGGGACAGACCACAGACTTAGTCTGTGGGACAGACCTTCCATTATCTATTTTGTATTTTCACATGGGGAGAGGAGGGGGGAGAGTGTCCTTTGGAGTTTGTTGTAATCGGACCACGTTTCCACGAAAGAAGCATTTAACTGTCATGTACAGCAAATTAAAGTTAAAGAAACAGTATTGTGAGCTGCTTCAAGATTAGTTTCAGAAGCCTTTGGTTTCAACCTCGCCTCCTAACGATAAATTACATATGGTGACGATTGTATAAAGAAAGCAAGCTTTATTAGCGATTTAAGGTAAACCCGATTTGTTGTTGAAGCGGTATGGGATAATTTCTACAAAGCACGCACAATGGAGCAATTTTCGACAGGTCTGTTAAAGAGGGAGAGAATAAAAGCTTTATAGATGAAATTTTGCTATTTTTGTTTCCAGTCTAGAAAGGAAATTTAGGGGTAGAGGGCAAGGTCTGGCATGGAAAAATGAAAATTTGATGTTGTATTACATAAAAAATTTTAAAGGGAAATACTGAGTGAAAAAATGATCAGAATGTCGAGCTTCATTCTAGGTTGGACAAGAAGTGGAGGAAAACTGGAAATTTAATGCTTTTATCGGAATGCGCTAGGTCGGGCAAAACATTTTCCAGGTCGGGCTTTGCCCGATTTAAAGAATTTTTAGAAACATCCGACAGATTTACAAAACAATTTACGGAAAAAATATATATATATTTTACTGCCACAGATTTTCTAAACGGTTTTCTAGTAGATTGCATTTAGATGGTGCATTAACCGGTTTTCTCAACTTCAAATAACGGTTTTTCTGATGCTATAAATTTTCAAAACTAGAATCATGCTAAAATCATGCGTACAGATTCATAGATTATGTAACACTTTCAAACACATTCAGAATACTGTAACAAAACATCATACACTGTAAAAAAAAATCTGTAGTTCTACAGATGTAAAGTTACATGCTTACTAAACTTTCATCTGTAACTGTACAAAAAAAGCTGCAAATCTGCAAAACTAGTTTATGCAAAGCTACAGAAATCTGTAACTGTACAAATTAATCTGCTAAAATTACAGTAATCTTACTAAAATTTTATCTGTAACCTGGGTTGCAGTTACATGAAAAGTTCTAGGCATCCCAGTTTCCTAAAAAATTTCTAGTAACTTTACAGATTTTTTGATTTTCGGCGCAAAAGTGCGTCTCTTACAGGAACTTTTGTTGTTGCCGTTACATAAAAAGTTTTAGGAATCCCAGTTTCCTTGAAAAACTTTAGTAACTTTACAGATTTTTTTTTACAGTGTACTAGATTAATTTTAACACAATTAATCTAATTGGTAAATAAATCATATTAGATGTAAATTTCCAACTGGACGAAAAATGTCCACACGAAGATTCGAACCAGGGATCTCCTGGCTGAAGCCGCCAGTACTCTGCCATCTGAGCTGTCCCGGACGAATCTGGTTGAACTTTTTCACCCAGCCAATCTTAATGATTATAGCATCTGGTCTGAAACATGGTTCAGATCAACAGAATAAATCTCAGGTAATGGAACTCCAGAAATCGCTGGATACGAATCACACTAGATTAATTTTAATACCTGACCCCTGAGCCGCAAGAGCACTGGCGGCTTCAGCCAGGAGATCCCTTGTTCGAATCCTGGTCCGGACATTTTTTGCCCAGCTGGAAATTTACATCTAATGTGATTTATTTACCAATTAGATTAATTGTGTTAAAATTAATCTAGTGTAATTCGTATCCAGCGATTTCTATAGTTCCATTACCTGAGATTTATTCTGTTGAGCTGAACCAGGTTTCATACCAGATGCTATAATCATTAAGGTTAGCTGGCTGAAAAAGTTCCACCAAATTCGTCCAGGATAGCTCAGATGGCAGAGCACTGGCGGCTTCAGCCAGGAGATCCCTGCCTCGAATCCTGGTCCGGACATTTTTCGCCCAGTTGGAAATTTACATCTAATACAAAACATCATAGTTTATTAAGGTGAAAGATGGTGGCTAAATAAAAAATTTGGAAGACGCATAACGCATTTCAAAACCCAACTTCCGCAATTACCATCAATATTCGAAAATATATCCGATTTTACGCGCAGTCCTGTATACTATTATTTCTAGATATGTGTGTAAACTACACAGTATGCTAAAAGTTAGTTCAGCTTAACGCATGTCACAGTTGAAAACTACCATTCAACAATTTCCGATAATAAACAGATTTTGTAGAGAAATTTTTTGTGGCCTTGTAAAAGATCTATAGAATTTTTGCACACCAAGTAATATTTAAAAAGTAGTTAAATTTAAAACCGCATACTACAACTGAAAACGCACTTCCAACAATTAGTGTTCGTAGGCCTCAATAACTCAATTATTGTTTATTTTCTTCTGCAGCCAAATTCATTTTTGTGTTTCTGTAAATGGAGGACAAATTCTTTGTACACCATATTCTATAGTAAGAACTTTGTGATACACTTCAGTGATGTATATAATTTTCAATATGTTTAAAACAGTCAAAAACAATAAAATACGCAGCAAACGATATTTGCACATAGACCGTAATATAACGGAAATCTTTTGAGTGTCCCTGTAAATTAGGGATGCACAACCTGTGGCCCGCGATGGGTTAACATGTGGCCCGCGAAATTTCGTCAATTTATAAGTGGAAAAAATTGAAATATTTTTCCATACGTCGCAAGAAAAAAATCGTGTATTTCGTCAGTTTACCGCGGGAAAAATTGAAAATCTCGTCAGTCAGTTAAGAATCGCGAATTTCGTTGATCGGAAGCGAAAAACTATCAAATTTTGTCGATGAGGCTTTGAAAAGTCGCAAATTTGTCTGATCGAACAAAAAAAAAAAATGGTGAATTTTGTCGATCAGGCGCGGAAAAATCAAAAATTTCGTTGATCAAGGACGGAAAAATCGTGAGTTTCGTCAGTCGCGAGAAAAAATAGCGAATTTCGTCGATTTGCGCTGGAAAAAGTTGCAAATTCCGTCGATCGCGTGCGGATAAAATGGCGAATTATGTCGATTAGGAGCAGAAACATCTGACATTTCGGTGATCGGCTGCGGAAAAATCGCATGTTTCGTCTGTGTATCGTTAATTTCGTCAATTTGCTTCGGGAAAAGTTGCAAATTTCGTCTTAGTCAGTTAAGAATCGTGAATTTCGTTGATCAGGCGCAGAAAAATAGCAAATATGTCTGATGCGGAAAAATTGGAAATTTCACGGCACGGAAAAATCGCGAGTGTTGTTTTTCGGGCTCGGAAAAATTGCGAATTTTGTTAGTCGGACGCAAAAAACATCGAGAATTTTGTCGATCAGGCGCTGAAAAATTGAAAATTTCGTTGATCGGCTGCGAAAAATCGCGAGTTTCATCAGTTTATCGCAAGAAAATAGCGCGCATTTCGTAAATTTAACAGCACGGAAAAATTACAAATTTCGCCAGAGCCATTTAAGAATCGCGAATTTCGTTGATCGGACGCGAAAAAATCGCACATTTCGTCAATCAGGCTTCGAAAAATTGCGAATTTCGTCAGTCAGGTGCGGAAAAATCTCGAATTTTGTCAACCGGCTTCGGAAAAATTGCGAATTTTGTCTATTAGGTGCGGAAAAATCACAAATTTCGTTGATCACGCGCGGAAAAATTGTAAGTTTTGTTGATCGGCTCCTCCTTTCCTCTTCTTTCATTAAGTTCACAGTTTTTTTTCGCCACTAGACAGTTTCATGCCTGTTTGTTTTTTAGTACTTTTAATAAAAGAAAATTTACACCCCCGAATAAAGTCAAGGAATATTATCACTCGTTCTAAATAATCCTTGCTACATTTCTGTTGTATATACAAACGTTGAAATATCCTTGCCAACTAAATTGGATATGTTGACGGTTTGGGGGAACCTAGAGGGGTAAAACTCCTCCCCCCCCCCTCTGAAACCATAATTTTTATCTGATTACAGACCATAGATCAACTCCTCGAAATAGAATTCTCTCCGTATTACTGATGTGGCCCTCGACAACTCAGAAATTTTTGTAAGTGGCCCTTCTCTTAAAAAGGTTGTGCACCCCTAATGTAAATGAACCGTTAATGTTACACACTTCATTTTCACTACCGAACATGCCATAGTAAACCCCAATGATATATAAAATTCATTACAATCAGACAATATTTACCCCCAGTTAGAGCACATTCAGGCAGACAGACAAATATGCAAACTGAATTCATTAACAGTTTTCATCTTTGTTGGAAAGTGTTAAAAAGGTTTTCAGCTGCATAGCTGAATTTATACATACGAGGAACATAATATGAACTGTATGTAATATTGAATTTTAAGTAATGTATGAATGTATGGAATATTAATTATTTAAATTTTTCAAGATTACAATTCATTATAGAAGCCTATATTTTTTTTTCAATAAATATTTGTAATATATAAACTAAAATCTGCTCAGAAATTTTTTTTCTGAATAATTCTTTTTTCCACAATTAATACGCAAAGCTTGTAATTAATAATAAAAAAAAAAGTAAAAGAGGAAATATATCGCTCACTCGCAAGAAAAGTGAAACATCTCGCAAAAATTAATTTTGCGTTTTATTCCACGAATCGGTCTGTCATAGGTGCTTCTTGCTACATAAAAACTTTCATAAGTGTAGTTATACAGAAAATCACATTATTATGTTTTATGTACATTTGTGACGACATAAGAGTGGTGGATTCTGTGGGGAGGTAAAATTACTCATTCCTCCAAACCGCATCATATGTCTTCATTCTTAAGGGTTTTATGCTTTTATGCATGTTTTTATTTTTTGCATGCAGAGCTATGTGCTATAATGTCATGTTACAGTAAAACCCTGTAAATTTTCTTTTGCCTCTCCTGTGAAATTTACTTTTGCTGAGATGCGTATTTTTTCTTAGAGGTGAGCGATGTTTTCTGAAACATTTTATACTTCTTAAAAATAACCAGCATTTCAAGAATTATCATTAATCTTCCAGCGATCTTTTTCATTTATCTAATTTTAATTAAATACATAACTGATTCTTAAATGACTAAAAAAAAAACTTGATCGCATATTTAATGCTTCTTTAATTAAGAGTATGTAAATAAATATGTGCGACATAAAACTTTTTTTTTATCTGAATAATAAGTAATAAAAACATCAGGAAAACAAAATGGATATTTAATTTAGAAAGTTATGCATGTCAACAGAAATAAAATATAAGAGTGTAACATACTGAAGTAACACATAAAAAGCATTTTTTATGATTAAAATATTTATCGAAAGAAAAAATGCTTAATTAACTATACAATGACGCAAAAAATTAATAAAACAAAAATGATTTATAAAGTACACATAAGTCTTATAAGCAAGTGTAAAAAAAAAGTTGTTAAATTAACGATCTAATTTAAGAAGCAGTCATGATGGGTTCAGATAGTACTGATTTTCTGATTGTATAACCTTTAATTTTTTTTAGATAGACTTACTACTGAATTCATTTTATATTATGTTTTTAATTTACTTATTTTCTCTATGCTTTAAACAGTTAACAAGAAACAAAAAATAAAAAAGTTATATTTTTTACATAAAGCAAAATACTAAAAAATAATTAAACGTAAATAAAAATCAGGTGAAAGAAAATTTTTGAAAAAACAATTAAATAACTCTGTCAGAAAAAGCCTTAATTATGAAGCTGTATTGCAATTGAAAGAAATATTTAACTTCATTTTTAACAAAGAAAAATAGGGTAAAATTATTCGGTATTGCTGGTTTCTTTAGACGAATTACTTAAAAAATAGGAAAGCGGATATATATAATATATAAAGAAAGAAATTGGGAGGTTGGGGAGATTAATAATCTTTCATGTTAGAATAGCGGAATGTAAGAGGCTTGTCATCTTTTTTTTATACACGTCAGTTATTCAGATATTTTCAGACATAATGGGAATTATATTGGGACAAAAAATGCGCGCCTTCTCTCCTTTTCTTTACATAGAAAATTATAGTATATATTTAGTCATGTAGAGAGGATCTTAACCTATTTAAAACATTTTAAAGCAGGGGAACAGGCAAGAGGTTCAGCGGATAATCTTTGAAATTTTAATGGGGAAGAGGAGAAATTGCGGCATATCGCTGAAAAGAATTCGTGAAAAGTAGTTTAATAAACAAATGTCGGCCTACGATGTTAGGCCTAGAAGATGATATGGCTTATTGTGCTGTATATAATATTGCGCTTTTTCAGATTTGCCAATTGGCTGCAGTCTGTAGCTCAATTTAGCCAGAACAGTAATATTAACTCAATAACGATACAGTACACTTGGTGAAAACTTTACTTTTATCCCCACAAGCTACACTATTGACGCAAAATGTACTTTTGAGAATCCAGATAAAAGTCTGAAGTTCTTTGGAAAAAAAGGTTTAAGACATTGCCCGTGATCAATAGCTCTTTAACCACATTTGCTTCAAGGGTTATTGTATTTTTATAATTCAGATGAGCAAATCGAGCAAGTAAAAAAGGAAATTATTCAGTTCTGACACTGAAGTAATTAATGTAGAGATATATAAAGGTACCAATACTCAAAAGCATCGATGTAAGAATGTCTGATCAGGTAGTCTCTCAGATCATACTATATGTCCTATTTTTGTGCCTAAAAATTTAACCGGTGATTTTTTATCTTGCTGTGGTACAAAGCGTAATCGATTTAATAATGATACAAATTGTTGAAAAGACCCTAGAGTTTCTTGAAGATAGGATTATTTTGGAAAAAAATATAGTATTCCAACTGGACGACGGCCTTTACAAATATTACCATTACAGATAATGTAATCTGAATTACCCATATCGATTGACAGCAGATGGAGATAATTTTCGAAATGGCCTTATCTTTTGCGATGCCTGATACCTAACTAATGTTTTTTCGTGCGAAAAATTAAAATAAATCCTTACAAGATGCCACCCATTTTCATTTAAGAAACGAAGCAGCAGAATTACGGAAGGCGGTGATTACTACATTCTTCAGTCATATCTTCAGCCTTCTTCATTTAAGGGGAACAGGACCTTTAAATTAAAAAAAAATCAGTTTTCAGATTTTTTTAATTCTTAATTTTTTTTAGTTTATCAACAATATGCAAAAGACCCCATTCAAAAATCCGTCTTTTCTCTTGAGTTATAATCATTTCTAGACTATTATTACAGTTGAAGTTCCGTAGATATTGGAACTTTAAAACGCGTTTTCTCAGGTAAGCAAATTTGGAGATTCCGTGCACTGTTACTTTCAAACTATACAAGCTACAGCTTTAAAAAAACCCCAAATATATACGTTTCTTTAGAGTCTTGAAGCTAAAACCAAATAAATTCACATATTTTGGTTATTTATTTTTTTGCACTCGGAAAACATCGAAAACGAACTTTTTGTGTGTAGTATTTTGGTTTTAATTTAGAAGTAGGTAAGTTATCATTCTATTTCGTTCAAAAATTATTTTCTTTGTGCATAATTTAGAGTTTTATTATGCGCACAGCACTTAATGATTTTAATTCACGCATTAGTGAGATGAAATTTTAAATTTAAAATTTAAATATTAATTTTATATATACAACATTTATTATTTCTGCATAATATAGCTAAGAATAAATACTTTAGGCAAAAAGGGGAATAAAAGATCTTAATTGCATATTATTTGTGTTTTAGTACTTTAAAAAATGCGGTGTGTTTCATCGTTTCGGCTAACGCAAAGGTCCTGTGCCCCCTTAAAGCGTATGGAATTATTTTCTGTAGCGGCTACATTACTGTCCAGACGTGTGAGGCAATCAATTCGAGAATGTTTTAAGTCTGATTAGGGTAAAATTTTTGTTTTCGTGGAAATTAGACCGGATTTTATTTAGTCATATTTCCTTTCTTAAATTATTGGACAATATTTTTATTTTTTTTCTTCGTTTTTCTTTTGTCTTGAGGAGACATTTTTAACAATATAGCACTCCTCCTCCTCGCCACTCTATCTATTTGAAATTTTAAATATGATCACCTTGTGCCATCTACCTAAATGCACACTATATGGCCATTAATGACCGTAAACTTTCAATTTTAGACATTTTGTCGAATATTTAGAAATATACTTGACAGATTCTTCTGGAATTTCAGAATAAAAAAGAACAGGTATGACCTCATATTTAGCAATGTCGATTTGATAAGGGGGAGGGCAATTAGGCGGCCAACAAAAAATCAAAGAAAAAATAATACTTGGGATTACCCTGTAAAATAAAATGCACGAAATGATCTATCGCTACTAAATATAAATAAACAGACATTGTGCAATATGTGTATTCTTTTGTGTAAGAATAGCACGTATATTAATAGAAATATAGCGATTTATTTTAAAAAATAAAAAAATTCTTGCATGTTTTTTGCTTACATCTTGCAGGCTTTTCAACCAAATTTAACGCCGGTTTCAGAAAAATTGACAAAATATAGTAATGACAATATAAAGCAATTGGAATATAAATGTATTAAATATTTTACGAAATGTGAGCAGTTGTATGAAATAATTTTTATTTGAGCATGTGCGAACGATAACAAGAATTATTTTACACTAGCAGTCCCGACCGGCGTTGCCCGGGGTTTGTCAATAATAAACTTAAACAAAACTTAAGTATGACTGATTTTATATCTTTGGAAATTCTTTTAAATGAACCTAATTTGGGAGGCTCCATTGCCTTCCGCGGCGGCTATAATGTAATCTGAAGACGCTAGAACGATGGTAAACTAGTATGTTGTGGCCATCACAAAACTTTCTTCTATATCATACTTGTCAATACTTCAAAATTCATTATCACAGTGCATCTATGCTCATCATGAGGATTCTAAAAAGATGAAATTCCGTGCATTAGTTCTTGAGATATTACTGTCCATGAAATCGTGTAAATCCATCAAAATGCAGCATAGCAGCGCCACCTATTGGGTGATTTACACCAGACCCTAATTATCATCCACATGTGTCAATGTCTAACTAAATATGAAGTTCGGGGAAAATCCGTGCATTAGTTCCTAAGATAGAGCTATTGCGCAAATCATGACAAATGCAGCATAACAGTGCCACCTGTTGAGCGATTTACACAACCACATAATCAGTATCAACATTTATCAAGGTGTACTTGAATCTGAAGTTTGATGAAAATTCGTGCATTAGTTCTTGAGATAGAGCTATTGAGGAAATAGTGCAAAATGCAGCATATCAGCGCCACCTATTGGGCGATATTCACCAACACGTAGTCAGCATCATTTCATATCAAAGAGTAACTGAATCTGAAGTTTGATGAAAATATGTCCATTAGTTCTTGAGATACAACGATTGAAGGAATCGTGAAAATGCTGTATAGCAGCGCCACCTGTTGAGCGATTTACACAAAAATGTACAAAATGTCAATTCATATCAAGGATTAACTGATTCTGAAGTTTAGTGAAATTTGTTGCATTAGTTCTTCAGATACCGCTATAATGGAAATTCAGAAAAGTGCAGCATAGCAGCGCCACCTGTTGAGCGATTTGCACCAAAACACAAACAGCACTAATTCATATCAAAGTATACATGAATCTGAAGTTTGTTGAAAATCCAAGCATTAGTTGTTGAGATAGAGCTATTACGGAAATTGTAAAAAATGCAGTATAGCAGCACCACCTGTTGAGCGATTTACACCAAACAGTACAAAACTTCAATTCATGTCAAGGATTAACTGAATCTGAAGTTTGATGAAAATCCGTGCATTAATTCTTGAGATAGAGCCACTGCGGGAATTGTAAAAAAAGCAGCATAGCAGCGCCACCTGTTGAGCGATTTGCACCAACATGTAATCAGCATCAAGTCTTATCAAGGACTAACTGAATCTGATGTTTCATGAAAATCCGTGCTTTAGTTCTTGAGATAGAGCCATTGCGGAAATCATAAAAATGCAGCATAGCAGCGCCACCTGTTGAGCGATTTGCACCAACACGTAATCCGCATCAAGGCATATCAAGGACTAACAGAATCTGACGTTTTATGAAAATCCGTGCATTAGTTCTTGAGATAGAGCCATTTCGGAAATCATACAAAATGCAGCATAGCAGCGCCATCTGTTGAGCGATTTGCACCAAAAACTAATCAGCATCAATTTGTATTAGGGACTAAGTTAATATCAATTTTTATTAAATTCCGTGCATTAGTTCTTGAGATAGAGCGCCCACAAAATTTGTGTCACATACACACAGACAGACAGACAGACAGACAGACAGACTCACAGAGTCACAGACAGACATTTTGTAAAAACATGTTTTTTGGAATCTCTGACCCCTAAAACGTGTAAATCCGTCGAAAACCGAAAGTCGAAAATTTTCATGAATCCAATACTTTCTTCTTGTAAAGATAGAAGAAAGTAAAAAAATTGCAAGGAATTCGGATCATTTTAAAAGAAGATTCGCCAAGGGTCCTAAAAAGACGATTTATATTCAAAATTGGTGGTAGTTGAAGCCTGATTTTTTTTTTTTTTGTTTTTTTTTTTTGTTTTTCTTTTTGTTTATGTAATAGCTGGAGAACCTAAGATGTTGTTAGAAAAAAAAAGCTAGTGAATCGGACTATTTTTAGGGAGTTATAACAGGGGGCCCAAAAGGGGCCAACTGATAGTTGAGAAAAGGCCCTAACATGAAAACATGTTACAACGTTTTAGTACTTAGCGTTTTAGATCTTCGATTACTTGAGATTAAGCATAGGGTACGAATTAATCATTAGAATATAATTTAAAAGAAATGTGCAAAAAATTGGGGAAAGGCTTAAAAAAGGGCCCTAGGGCCTCAATAAAAATATGTGATTGTTGGTCTAAGGAGAAGAGTTTAAGACTCAACTTTAAAATTGCGCTATGCGAAGGTCAGAAAATTAGGGGGTGAAAAACGAATGGCACTCAAAAAATTTAAGGGGCCCAGGGCCGGGCCCTACAGAACCCTAGATGGGCCCATGTTCTTAACTGGAATGTAGACACGGGAGTATAACTAAATGGAGAAAGTATCCCAAAAATGAGGATCGGATAAAAAGGAAGCAATTTATTAACAATTCAGTGCACTAAAATTCAAGGGGCCCTGTACCGGGCCCCTTGCAAGGGTGCCAGGGTCTTAACTGAAATGTAGAAATGGGTCAGAAACTCAAAAGGAGAATTCACCCCAAAAACGAAGAAGATCGGATAGAAAAGAGGCATGTTATTAACAATTTAGTGCACTGAAACTTCAAGGGGCCCTGTACTGGGCCCCTTGCAAGAGTGCCAGGGTCTTAAGTGAAATGTAGAAATGGGGCAGAATCTAAAAGGATAATTTACCCCCAAAACGAAGAAGATCGGATAGAAAAGAGGCATGTTATTAACAATTTAGTGCACTAAAACTTCAAGGGGCCCTGTACTGGGCCCCTTGCAGAAGTTCCAGGGTCTTAACTGAAATGTAGAAATGGGGCAGAAAGTGAAAGAAGAATTCACACCAAAAACGAAGAAGATCGGATAGAAAAGAGGCATGTTATTTATAATTTAGTGCACTAAAACTTCAAGGGGCCCTGCACCGGGCCGCTTGCAAGGGTGCCAGGGTCTTAACTGAAATGTTGGATTTGTGGTAGTAACTGAAAGTATAATTCACACCAAAAACGAAGAAGACCGGATAGAAAAGATGCATGCTATTAACAATTTAGTGCAATAAAACTTCAAGGGGCCCTGTACCGGGCCCCTTGCAAGGGTGCCAGAGTCTTAACTGAAGTGTAGAAATGGGTCAGAAACTCAAAAGGAGAATTCACCCCAAAAACGAAGAAGATCGGATAGAAAAGAGGCATGTTATTAACAATTTAGTGCAGTGAAACTTCAAGGGGCCCTGTACTGGGCCCCTTGCAAGGGTGCCAGGGTGTTAAATGAAATGTAGAAATGGGGCAGAATCTAAAAGGATAATTTACCCCAAAAACGAAGAAGATAGGATAGAAAAGAGGCATGTTATTAACGTTTTAGTGCATAAAAATTGAAAGGGGCCCAGGGGCCCCGGCCCTTAAAAAATTAAAAATCTGAGCCTCAGGTGTATTAGGACCTGTCTTGGACTAATCACATCTGAATTTTCATACTTCTACGTGCGGTAGTTTTCGCTAGCCATCGCACACAGACAGACAGACAGACACACAGAGCGATTTGTTCTTTTATTAGTACTAGGGGATCGAACCCGAGCTCGTCGGGTTACAGAATATAGGTGAAAACCATTCTTTTTTTTAATTGTAATTATTTTTTTACATATAATACATATCTTAGATTGCCCACTAACATCAAAAAGAATTTTTATCTGAAAAATATCAATTATGCAATCAAATAAAGTTTTAAAATTTATTAAAAGCGATACTTTCACATGTCACCGCATGCCAGGAATTATTAGCCCAAGATTTTGCGACTTACGGCAGTCTTTCCGATCATTTCAGTGCTTTAAGAGCGTTGTTCAATCACATGTCTGTTAAATTTGTTTCATATTTACATTATTTTATTTATTTTTCTATAGAGGAAGTTTTAATTTTGTTAAGGAACATTAGACGGAAACAAATGCTGAACTTTTCACATCGTTTTAAGGGCAAGCGGATCAATCTTTAGTAATCGAGCTACACGTGATAGATAAATTTAAAAATAATTCATGCTTGAAAATCTTTATGTATTATGTTATCGTACGTGGCACAGAAATCGCGATTATTTGTTAATTGTTTAATCGCAATACCTGAATAAAACGCATCTCATTGGATATTGTGTAATATTTTTAAAAAGGGAATAACAATAAATTTAAAAAAAAGTTTAATTAATAACTATAGAACAAAACAATTTATATAATTTAAAAAAATAAAATAAAAGTAAATAAACAATTTATTAATAAATAAACAACAACATCCGAGTTACTACATCAAGCAAAATAACGACACTTTGACGCCAGTTAAGTACCCTGGTACATATATGACATCGGCGTTAGAAAAAAATCGCGCCAACGTGCCGCGTATATGACATCTGTACCGTCTATCTCATTTAAAATACAATAAATAAATAAATAAATAAAGGATTTTTTTCCAGTATAGGTACTTGGCGGAATAGAGAAAATTGACCATGGCGAGAAAAGGAATTTTGCAACGTATTTTCTGGCAACCTATTTCATCAAAATATTTTTTCGAATAAAACTACATAAAAGTTGCTATGATCGCAAAAAGTTCGTAATTTTATGTTAGCTGGGCGCAATTCTCGCCAATAGCATTTTTTTTAACTCGCCAGCAGCATTTTTTATTTTTCGAGGGATAAATTAAAACAATGCTTTTATCTTGAAATTAAATGGTTTATGGTATTTATTCTTTTCTTTTCTTTTTCTTTTTAAAAAAAATTCTTTTAAAGTGAAATTCATGAATTTGAAATGTTTCAGTTTAAAATTAAAGTTACCCATTTTATTTAAAATGAGTGAAAGGATTATATTTTAATCTAAATTAATGAAATATTAAAAAATGGGACGGGTACAATGTTTGGCGATTTATCACCTGTGCTTGACTAACATAAAAATACAGAGTTCTTGATTTCTCTATCAGAATCCTTTGATTTGGTGAAGGATTGAGCAAGTAAATTAAATTATGAATAAAAGTAACATGATACAATGCCTAGCATACATTTAAGGGAGACCAAACTGGTCTACACGGGCGGCTAGTTATTTTAAAAACCGTAATGACTCAGTCATTTAAAATACAATTTTAAAACAAATTGCATTTAAAAGTAGATTTTTTTCTCTATTTAACGGTGTGAAAATTGAGAATGTGCGATTTTTGGAAACTTAAAAAATCGCTGATATAGCACGCATTACAATTTAATTTTTTTTTCAGCTTTTATAAGAAAATGGCGACAAAAGGTACAGTAATATATTATTTTCTTTCTTCCGTGATTATTTTCTCTTTACTTTCAACCTTTCATGACTTTCAACAGAAATGGAGTACTTCAGTTGCCACAATTACAAAAAATGTATTAAAAACTACAAAAAAATTAGCATCTCAAAATTAAATTGAGATACAGCTTTCAAACAAATTGCATTTAAAAGAGCATTCTTTTCCTCATACAACGGTGTAAAAATTTAAAATATGCGATGTTTAGAAGTTTAAAAATTTGCAGTAGAGAAAATTGCAAAACCGAAATTTTATTTCAAATTTCAAAGTGTTGCCATTCGCAAAATGACATATGCGTTACGCACAGATATGTTTGTCCTTTATAATATAGATAGATAATTTAATAGTCAAGTCTATGGAGCAACTTATTAAAAAAAATTTAGTCAAATATCGTAAAAATTCAGAAATATATCGGCGTTAGAATGAGCAAATTTTTAGTTGTTCTCTAAAAACAGCTGAATGATAAGGGATTTTCCACAAATTGTCATTTTTAATTTTAATTTTTTTTTTTCATTTTTAACGCTTTCCAACAACAAAGTTGAAAAGCGTTTATAACTTCGGTTTGTCTGTCCGCCTGTCCGTCTGATCGTCTGTTCGTCAGGCCGTCTGGCCGTCTGTCTAACTCTCGTAAATATGATCGGGTCATTCTGAAATTTTTGGATGTTAGTGACCTCGACCATAGCACGTTCCCTATTTCAAATGAAGTTTGTAGCAAGTTTAGATCATTTACAGGGACAGTCAAAAGTTTCCCGTTACATTACGGCGAATGGAAAAAAATCGTTTCAAATGATTTTTAATGGTGTTACATTCTTTCAAACATAGGAAAATTGATATTTATTTATGAAGTCCACAAAAATATGCATTCTGTTGAATATGCGGTGCAAAGAATAGTTATTGTTCATTTACAGGGCCACACAAAAGAATTCCGTTCATAATGGTATAGGGGGAATGTTTGCGGTGTATTTGAAAAGATTTCAGATACAATATTGTATCTGAATTACTGTATATTAGTAATGATTGCTCGGAATGCATTTTTAATTATGATATGCGCTTTTTTCACTATATTTATGCATCCTATAAAGTGCGTATATAAATGCTGTAGATCATATGCAGGCCTGCAGAAATAAATTCGTAAAGGTTACTGAGTATAAGCATAAATTGCTTAAAGGTGGGTTTAAGAGGAAATATGCATTTTTTACGCTGAACTGAATTTAGTTTACTAAGAAATATTTGTAGAATATAGATAAAATGATATACAGGGCCACGCAAAGAGTTGGATACATGGCCGTCTATGGGTAAATTTGGTTGAAAACCCTGCATGTTATAAGCAAAAAACATGCAAGAATTTTTTATTTTATTTAAATAAATCGCTATATCTCTATTAATATACGTGCTATTCTTACACAAAACAATATACATATTGCACAATGTCTGTTTATTTATATTCAGTAGCGATGGATCATTTCGTGCATTCTATTGTACAGGGTAATCCCAAGTATTATTTTTTTTCTTTGATTTTTTATTGGCCCCCTAATTACCCCCCCCCCCCCACTCAACATATCGACATTGCTAAATATGAAATCATACCTGTTCTTTTTAATCCTGAAATTCTAGAAGAATCTGTCAAGTACATTTCTAAATATTCGACAAAATAAAAGAAAATAAGTTGAAACTGGTGTGAATGACTAAGAACAAACAATCTTCTTGAAACACCATCAAAAATTTGTAAATGCGCTAGGCCTTTTGAAAGATCTGAGTGCATGATCTTGCATGAAAGCAGAGTCTTGCCTCTGCTTCCATAGTAGAAGGACGTCTTTTTTGCGCCCCACGAAGAAAGAGTCAGATCCTTCGAAAGGCCTAGCGCATTTACAAATTTTTGATGCTGTTTCAAGAAGATTGTTTGTTCTTATTCGACAAAATGTCTAAAATTGAAAGTTGACGGTCATTAATGGAGATATAGTGTATTTCTACTTGAAAATTTTCATCTTTCGAAATGCTTGAACGAATATTTCATCTTTTTAAAAATATCCAAAGCCTTTTCGAGATAAGTCGGTAAAGGTGCGACTTTTGTAGATTCTGTCTGTTTTTGCTTACTTTTAATCTTTAACCGTTTATTAGTAAAATTTTCATTTGTATTTTTCAAAATTCGTAAACGTTGAAAAATGCTTTACTTAATTTTTGCTGTTGTTATTATTTGTTATTATTTGTCATTCTAATGTCTTACCACATATTTGTTTATTTCTTTATGTTAAGAAAATTTTTATATTAAAAAATTTGTGTTCTACATTGATGTTTTTAGAACGCAAGTCAATTTTTGCTTCCACAGAAGATTTATATTTTTTAACTACTTTATAATATACAGGGTGATTCATAAAAGATGGGCAGAACTTTAAGGGGTTATAGTACACTTAAAGACAAATAATATTAAATAGGAGACTAAGGGTCCCAGACGTATCCCCAAGGAGATAGGGGGCATTAAAGTTTAGGGTCCGAAATTTCAAATGATTATAAAACATGGAAAAATTAGTCGATTCGTTTGCGGTTTTTGCAAAAAATTTTCTTTATGCCAGTATTTTCTTGAAATAAAATTTTAAAGTTCAATTTCAAAAAATGCCGATAGGGGGCGCTTTAGACTTTGGAGTAACAAACAACTATTTTTTAACGTTATTTTTTGTATTTCTTTAAATGATTTCGAAAGCTTAGACTTAAACTTAAATTTTGATCTAAAAATCTGAGTCCTAACGAGTAGTTAAGTAGCGTAAACTGAAATTTGAAATTTGAAACCCTTCTCCCCCCAGAACAAAAATCAGTTATTCCCGATCTTTGTGTCGTAGATTAGGCTCTAACTACTGCCGCGTTTTGCTAAAATTATTCTTTATGTCAGTATTTTCTTGAAAATAAATTTTAAAGAAAAATTTCAAAAAAATCCGATAGAGGGCGCTTTAGACTTTGGAGTAACGAACAACTATTTTATACCGTTATTTTTTGTGTCTCATTAAATGCTTTCTAAAGCATAGACTTAAATTTTCAGCCCAAAATCTGAATCGTTAGACGTGGTTAAGTTTCTGGGGAGAGGGGTTTGAAATTTCTACTCCTGAGCACAGTTCAGTTTACCATGTCCACACATTGTGTGCTGTGATACGAGGTAAAAAGACACAAATTAGGATTATGTTACCAAAGCATATTTATTAACATGTAATTACAATAAATGTTCAAAATTGTGGCCACCAGAGGTTATGCACGCAGAACAACGGCAAAGAATGGAACGGCGAACATTCGCGAAAACATCAGGCTTTTCGAGCACTTCCCCTACAGCGGTGGAAAGTCTGGCGACCAGTTCCTCGGGGGATTCAATGGGTGTCTCATACATAAGAGCCTTCAATCGTCCCCCAAAAAAGAAATCGAGGGGTGAAAGATCTGGCGAGCGAGCAGGCCAAGCAACAGGACCACCTCGACCAATCCATCTGTTCGGAAATGTGATGTCCAGATAGTTGCGGACGTCTCGTACGTAATGGGCTGGCGCTCCATCGTGCTGGAACCACATGACCCGCCGGATGCGTGGAGGAACAACGTTTAACAGGTCTGGCAGCACATGTTGCAGAAATGTGAGGTATGTTTTACCGTTGAGGCGTTCAGGAAGAAGGTACGGTCCGATTAGGTGGTCTCCGAGGATTCCTGCCCAAACATTGATGGAAAAGCGTCTCTGATGAGCATGTGGATACGTAGCATGTGGATTGACATCCGCCCATACATGTGCATTGTGTGTGTTAAATGTACCTTCACGTGTGAAGGTACATTCATCGGTGAAAAGCACAGTTCGTCCAAAATGTGGATTTAGCGCGTTCTGCTGCAGAAACCAGCGGGCGAATTCAATACGATTTGGATAATCCCCTGGAGACAGTTTCTGGACTCGTTGCACATGAAACGGGAGCAAATGTTCATCCTTCAGTACCCTCCAAGTCATGGACTGTGAGGTATCCACCTGCCTAGCCACTGTTCGTGTACTTGTACTTGGCTGCGCCGCTACTACATCCAGAATGGCTTCTGCAACAACTACTGATTCGTCCTTTTTTGCACGACCTGCATTCGACCGGGAAGCGAGTACTGATCCCGTCTCACACAACTGTCTGTGCAAGCGCTCGAAAGTTTTGCGGTTAGGCAACCGCCTGTTGGGAAATCGCTCTCCGTACATTCGTTGTGCCTCTGCACCATTTCCATCTGCCGCTCCGTAAATTAAATGCATCTCAGCCTTTTCCTTATTCGTGAAGGGCACCATCTTCCGATTCATTACTACAGCGACTTACACTTGACTCACCGTTCAGTGGTTTTTATGCCTGAATCGTGTCGAAATTTTGCATACGTGTTCTTCTTCTTCCCCATTTGACATTTGCATACTTTCTGTTTCCTTCTTCACCCGGTGACTAGCGTCAGGAATGAAGCTTTAACGTTTGCATGAGCGACGTTTCCAACTGTGCCAGTGCCTTTATGAGTGAATTCCGACTATGCAGTCCTTGACGAAAGTTGTATTTTTGCCTCGTATCACAGCACAGAATCGTTGGGCATGGTTAAGTAGTGCAAACTGAACTATGTTCAGAAGTTGAAATTTGAACCCCCTCCCCTCGCTACTGAACCACGCTCAGCGATTCAGATTTTGAGCTGAAAATTTAAGTTTAAGTCTAAGCTTTAGAAAGCATTTAATGAGACACAAAAAATAATGGTATAAAATAGTTGTTCGTTACTCCAAAGTCTAAAGCGCCCTCTATCGGAATTTTTTGAAAATTTTCTTTAAAATTTATTTTCAAGAAAATACTGACATAAAGAATAATTTTAGCAAAACGCGGCAGTAGTTAGAGCCTAATCTACGACACAAAGATCGGGAATAACTGATTTTTGTTCTGGGGGGAGAAGGGTTTCAAATTTCAAATTTCAGTTTATGCTACTTAACTACTCGTTAGGACTCAGATTTTTAGATCAAAATTTAAGTTTAAGTCTAAGCTTTCGAAATCATTTAAAGAAATACAAAAAATAACGTTAAAAAATAGTTGTTTGTTACTCCAAAGTCTAAAGCGCCCCCTATCGGCATTTTTTGAAATTGAACTTTAAAATTTTATTTCAAGAAAATACTGGCATAAAGAAAATTTTTTGCAAAAACCGCAAACGAATCGACCAATTTTTCCATGTTTTATAATCATTTGAAATTTCGGACCCTAAACTTTAATGCCCCCTATCTCCTTGGGAATACGTCTGGGACCCTTAGTCTCCTATTTAATATTATTTGTCTTTAAGTGTACTATAACCCCTTAAAGTTCTGCCCATCTTTTATGAATCACCCTGTATATATTCAATTACTTGCTTTTTTAGGAAACTTTAAAACACATTTAGCTAAAATCTTGTTAATGTCTCTAAGTAAACTATTAAAATAATAAAAAAATAATTTTAAAAACTTTCTGATAGCTTGTTTTGTATTAAAGCTTCAAAATATATAGAATATAATCAAATAAAACAAAATAGTTTATAATTTTAATTTTTGCATCTGAAAGTCTTTTTTGTAAGTAGTCTCATGATTATTAAAGTAAAAGAAATGCAATAAACATTTTATGTTTATCATACATTTAATAATATATTTACTATAAGCTACTAAACTATACAGTTATATAAGTCAGGTTTTTACTTTTAAATAACTAGATGTTCGATATTGTTATTGTTTAGTAGATTTGAATTCCATAAATTTTATCATTTTAGAATAAAAATTTTTATTACTCGTAAAAATCAATTTAAAACAATGAACAATTCTTAAATACCAATATCATCAACGTGTAAATGAGACAGGAAATAGTTATGGGTGATTGTGGAAAAGTACATAAAGAGTTTATCAATAATTTATTCCACGCAAAGATCTTTTATTGTCTGTTATCGAAAAACTAATCATTTCAGAGCTGTGCAAATTATGCGATAATTTTTAAACAGGGTCAATATGCAAAAGACAATATCTGAAAGAGAAATTAAAATTTATCCCATAAAGTTCTTGATGATGATATTATGCTAATTACAAAAATATCCCGTTTATTTTGGGAATTCGTTTAAAGAGGAAAGCTAATATTGATGAAATTTTCAATGCTAGATGGATATCTATATATTTTCCAGTTTGCATACAGTATTTAATATCTTCAGGTGCATGTAAAATATTTTGAAAAGGATTAAAAAAAAAATAAAAGACAATAAATGAATTCCAGTGGGTTTAAATAAAAAACGAATTGGCCATTAAAATTTCTTTAGGTATTCTTTTTAAAAAATGCTTTCTAAAAATTATTAAAACTCTTAACATAGATGACTGGATGTTAGGGTTTCGTACTTAAAAAGTAAAAACGGGACCATTATAAGATCACTCTTGTGTCTGTCTGTCACAGACATTTTCCTCGTAAACTATGGAACGTGGAAAGTTCAAATTCGGGGAAGTAATAAAGACCATTGACCCACATATTTTCATATTAATAGTTCATGAATATATTTAGTAAAAAAGTAGAGGGGCTAATTATGCTACTTGAAAAAAGAAATATTTTAATTGTATATCATGTGGGGTATCCTGTGAAAGCTTTTGTAATGCTGAACTCAAAATTACATTCCTTTTAATTTTAGGTATTATATTTTCAAAGATATTGTTGAAAATGTAGCGCAAAAATATGTCCCCCCCCCCTCATCTAATTCCGAATCTACTGAAACTAAAATTTTGAAAAACTTAGAGGTAGTAGATATTAATATAAACCTTGCCGGAAAATTATAGCGATTAACCTAGGTCACATAGTTTTTGAGTAATTAGTATTTTTCTGTTATACACAAATTCCAATTTACTGGCATTCAGAAAAATTGTTGAGCATCGCTGAATATACCTATCGTTGCAGAAGAATAAAGGCATTGTTGATAATGATTTTCGAAAAAAATCATCGGTAATTAGCCGAGATATTAACCCTTAAAGGTACGGTCAGTTTGGACATACACAAGGACAGGGGCGCGTACTCTATGCCTAGTTAACCACTTTAATGATTATATATGTGTAATGTAATGTACAGTAACAGTATAAAAGCAATAAACGTCAAATTGTTAAAAACATACTAATTTAAGGGGTTTCGGGACTCTAAAAAGTTGAAAAAATGAAAAAAAAAGACATCATTTTCAACATTTAATGTCGTAAAATGTATATGATTTTAAAACACAATTTTAATTGGAATGAAAGATATAAGTATGATCTTTCGTTTCATGTATTTAAAAAATTGCAAGATACAGAATTAGTATTTATAGGGGGCTCGAAACTGTTAGACATTTGTCGAACAAAAAATTGGCATAACAGTTTACGCGCAGGATTACAAAATAAATATTGCAACTAGAATGGAAAATTTTGGTGCTTACTTATACTTCAGATTGTAATAATTTCCCTGCACTTAAATAAATTTATATTTAAAGCATTTTTATATTTTTAATGCAATGTTGTATTTAGCTAATACAAAATTTTGAAAATTTCAACAGTAAAATCACCTAAAAAAATTTTTTTTGAACAATAAAATGGAAATTTTAGGTTCAGTTTATATAGATTAACATGAATTATATGTTTTGAAAATTTCATGAAAAAATATTCAGAAGTTTTTGAGGTATCCTGCGCATTATGCCGAAAAAACGCCATTTGGAAAATAATGACTATAAAGTTTCGGAAACACCGCTTCAGCTATTGAGCTGGTATAATTCTAAAAGCCGAAACTTTTGTTCTAATGGGAATTTCAAGGAAACAATTATATCAAAATATTCAGAAAAGATAGGAGTTTAACATCTAAAAAAAATTAAAATTTCTTAAATTTTGAAGCTTTAAGAGTCCTGCGACCACTTAATCATTTCCGGCACGGAGTAATTCTATTTATGAAATTATGAAATAATGAACTGACACCAGAATTTATAAACGAATTTATTAGAAAATGCGAACTTGCTTATTTTCACGTACATGATAAAAGGAAATTTTTAATTAAATATTCTTGGTGCCTGTGGTCTGTTTTGGAATTAAAATCAGGTGCCCGTTTTTTAAGGGCATCGCCCTCGAAAGATTTAATTAGGATGAATCGCATAAATACTGTAAGGTTTGGCGATAGTTTGCATTGATTGTATCTCTCAATACGCCTCGAGTAACTTTAAAAGTTAATTAAACACCTATCTGGAAAAACGCGGCACTGACCAAGGCGGCGCTGCAATTTGAGACCTCAATTCGAAGGGCGCTAAGCACAATGCCAAATTTAAACTTTGAACAAAGGTTTTGTTTTAGCTACACTGTAGAAATAAAGGTTATTACTACGCTGAATTTCGTTTCCTGAATTGCCAAATGAAGTTTAACTATGCACTGCTTTTATTGTCAGTACCGAATTAAGTTCATCATAAACAGATTAGGATAATATTTAAAAAAAAAGAGTTATACGAATAGCTATATTTGATATTATTTAGGTTCCATATCTCTTTGAACTTTCATGGTATACCCATTTACACTTTTCAAATATATACAGTTATACCCAACCCTACGTTGTATAGTTTTTTACAAAGTCTTAGTATTCTTTTAGCGACGTTTTTTTTTTTTTTTATAATACAATTATAAATTCATATATTTATTCTACGGAACCCTCTGTACCCGAGTAATGCTCGCACTTGACCGCTTATTTCATTTATAAAAAGCCTCAGTTGGATTTTTTTTTTGACTGACTGACTGACTGAATGTTAATATATCTGGTTACAATAGCTAAGTTTAAGAATTTATAGAATTTCTTTACTGAAATTCACATTCTTACCAAGAAATAAAAAGTAATAAATGAAAGAAGTATATATTGCACCTTATGAACAATTTTTAAATTTTATAAAAATGCTGTTTTAATCCTTTATGGTTTAATGTCGCCACATAGCGGCTTTTTCACCCTCAACCAAATTTATTCGCTTTTTAAGAAACACGTTTATTTGTACTTTGGCAATAGTTGAAAGAGAAATTTACTAAACATTTTAGCAATATGGGAAAGAGAAATTTACTAAACAATTACTTTTAAAAGATAGTGGTCCGAATAGAATGATAAAAAAAAAATCATTTATTTAAAACCGTCCGCTTAGGGTTCATTTTATGAAAAAATAATGTGTACTTGTAATATGATTTTTGTACAATGGTCAAATGCTCCAAGAAATTAATATTTTACCAACAACAATATGAACAACAACATTTTCCAGCAACATTATAAAAAAACATTATTGTCATCACTATAAAATAAAATTTATCCAAGAATTATTGTTAGATTTTCTGGATGGAAGGCTAGAAAAATCATCCCACAGATTTAAAAAAAAAAAAAAAAAAAAAAAGGATACCCTAACCATAAACTCAAAGATATTTCAGATACTTTTTGCAGCTCAAAAACAAAATTTGAATTATGAAAATTATTCATAGATTCATGTTAAAAATATATATATGGATTATGATTTACATTAATTTTCACATAAAATAAACAAAAGTTAAAGAAAAGTAAATTAATAAATTTAAAAAGTCATGGGCATGTAAAAGTATAGCTCATTCCAATAATTAATTTTCAAGATACCTATAGATAACTAAAGGGACCTCCCGTTTTCAAACAATCCACAGAAAAAGAGCAATTAGATTTTTTAAAAATGTGAAATTCTCATACATATAAAGTGAATTTCTCATTTATAATAAGACAATCATCTATAGAAAAAGCGTAAAGTTGACGTCAATTCGGAAGCTCCTCAAAGAGATACTGACGCACAGTAACATCCTGTACTGTGTACTAGAAGCACTGTAAACCCTTTGAAGTCTGGGGACTCTTACACAATTTTTATTAGGTTGGCACCACTTTTTTTTAATAAGAAGTTACCTTCAATTACACAATTTCGGAAATGCTCTAATAAAATAAGGTATATTTTCCCCTTTTATTACTGGTGCCAAAAGCAAATTTTGCCAAAAAAAAAAAAAAAAAAAAAAAAAAAAAAAAAAAACTCCGAGTCAGACTTGGGCTTGTACCACAAAGTGTTAAGTTAACTTCAATTTAATTTTTACTTTTGATATTTTAACTATTGAACTTAAATTTCTTAATGGCTCTCTCTCTCTGCAAGTCGCTCACATGTCGCGTGAATGTGAAGCACGGAGGAAGAACTATAGCAGGGAAACTTAAATAAGCATGACTCGGAATTCAAAATAAGAAACGTACTAAAAAAATGGTTAAACATAGGTACTTCAGTGATTTTAGAGATATTTTGTCTATTATGTGGCCAACATCGACTTTGAACTGGATAATGTAAGATTATACAAATAAGACAACAATTGTAGATATTTGATTAGATATTAAGATTTTTTTTTTCATCTTAGCTAGATATATTTCGTTTTATTCAAGATTTTTATAGAGAAATCGACCAGCGTTACTGGCGAAGGCTGCTAGCAAAACAATACATTTCCCATGCTGCTTTGACCCAAGGAACTGAAAGAGGGTGTTAAAATTGGTGAAATATAGTGGCACAATTTTAAATATGTAAATTACCTTTACTGCAAAATTTATATTCATATTCGGAAAAATTCCGAGTACATTCTAAAACTAAATGTGTAAATTAGTCACTTTTGCGTACGTGTATGTGTAAATTTGTAAAATTACCATTTTGTCATAAAATTTGTACTTTTGTCATTAAAATTTACCTGCATTTATGTAAGTTTATTGCGTTAATGAAGCGTGTAATTTGTTATCTGTTAAAAAACTCATATAAATCTGTAAATGGTATACAGTGCTGTATAGGTTTACCCGAATTTGTAAGTTAAAGTAATTTACAAATGTTTCATATTACTTAAATATCTGTGAATTTTGCATATTATACCGAAATATATATAAGAATATTACACAGATATATGAGTCGGACCAGAATATTACACACAAATTAGTGTACAAATTATTTGCAGCTATATGAGTAAGAACAAACTCACACAGACTCATAGACTCACACAGACTCACAAAATCACACAAGATTATGTGTAACAATATTACGTAGAAATATGTGTGACAACAGAATATTATGCAGAAATTTATCTACTTATGTGAACACAATAAATAGCGATTGTTGAGAGCTTGGCTTGTGTAATAGTAACTGAATGGTCAAGTTAAGGGCTTATAAAGTCGCAGATCGTGAATTAGAATTCCGTTTCGGTAAGTATTGCTTGTTTACTGTAGATAGAATTAAATAAAGAATCCTTCCTTTTGATATAGATGTGTCTTTCAAAACTTGTGACAGAAATTGATAGGGAAAAAATCCAACAAAATCCAGAAATAATAACAACGTAACGATTTCCGTATTTTAAAAAATATATATATATTACAGCATATTTATTCAAATTATACATGTATTCTATTCATAATTTATGACTATGCTATTTTAGTCCTTCAAAACATCATTAGCAGAGAATGGCATGCAGTAGAATTTAATTTCAGACGATCCTGTTTTTTGTAAATTAAGGTTACACTATTCTGTGATGTAAAAACGAATCCGCTGGATAAAAAACAAACACACCAATAACGCATGCAAATTTGTTTTGCGACCATAAAAATATTTAGTTCAAAATTTACATCCCAAGCTACAAGCTTATGTAGTATGTACACAAAATCCATCGTTTTTGTATATTACACAGATATATGTATAGGAAGGCGCAATTCACATTTTAAACTGTGCATTTCTGAGTTATCTGACAACATTTTACACACTTAAGCCGCTTAATGTTCAATTAAAATACACAGAAAAAAGTATGATTTTAAATTGACAAATCAGCGCGAGTATTTGGCAATTTACACGTCACTTTACACATATAGACAAATCGTTTCTGTATCAACAGTATACTTGTTTTAATGTGTTAATTTACACATTTATGTTTTAGATAGTAGAAAGGAACATCTACATCTCTCTGCGTTAATTTGAAGATTAAAATTAGGGGATCTTCTTTCACCCTTCATTTCCTTTTTTGACTGTATACATATGTTAAACGAAGATTTAGAAATGTATTTTGTTTGAATAAATTAAAAGAAATGTTTTTAAAAATCTATTTTTTTATCTTTTACAGCTTTAAATTGATGACTTCTTTAATCGTTCTTTCTTTTCCTTCTCAATAATTTAATTTTAATGAGAGTTCATTTGAATACAATTGTCTTATGTGATCATTAATTTTGTAATTCCCCATACCCTGAATTAAGAAAATATATTCTGAATATTGCTATTTTTTGTATGTTTTTTAAAGTACCTTCTTAATATATTTTTAAAGAATTTAGATTGTATTATAATATTGTACTGGGTAAGACATTTGGACTTATCGGTAAAACACATGAAAATGTGTTTAGAAATTGAGTCAGCGAGGTTCTGATTTCAATTACTTTTGCTCGCCTCAGGCCGTGTCCGAAATTTTAGCTTTTACGCTGCGTCAGGATTGCTTTCTCTGGCCTGAGCTAGACCTGGATCTGAAAATTTCGGGTTTACATAACATTTGTGAGCATGCGATCAATGGTCAGCAGAGAGTCAATTAATATTGCGAAAATTAGGAAATGTTTTAAACAATTAGGTGGAGATTTTCTTTTCTGATAATTTAAACAGAAGCATAAATAATAGATAACGGTTAATGTATATATTTGACTACGACAAGACACATACTTAACACAGATCGATAGCAATGCTCTGCCACTATCTAATATTTTTATATTCTTCAGCATTATTTTTTTTTGCGATAGTATTTCTTTTTAAATTGTCACAAATATGTACAGCAAAGGTTTTGTTTAAGTTCTTCGAATAGAATTTGTTTTTAATAGCCTGTAGTTGCAGCAATTTGTAATATAAAATAATTTCATAATCAAAGTATTAATCGATTAAATTACTGGATTAGTTCGTACTGTGACAGTAATGAATGCCAAGAATGTAAAATTTTTGACCTAAAAACTATACTCTCTGTTATTGTAACATGTTTAAAGTTTGCTTATATAATGAGCAAATATTAAATGTGTTTATATTTAAATTTAATAACGACATTTTATTTTTCTTAAGAACCTTTAAAAACATATAATTTTCATAAATTTTGAAGACCTTATATCTGTAATTTAGTCTCGAAGTCTTGGGGACTGGGTTTTAGATCACACCCTCCTTTTTTAACGAAGTGACGTCACCATAAAATTCATTGCATTCATATTTTACAGTTTGTTTAAAAGTAAATGAGATATGGTCTACGAGTAGTGTTGCCAGGTGTTCAGCGTAAATTGGGGCTCCAAATAGTTTGGACATCACTAATTTCTTACAGTTGTTTTCACCATCTTTAATCTCAGATAATTCTGCCATTAGGTAAGGCAACGAAAATTACTTTATAATTCTGATGTCTAGAGCCTTTAGAGTCCCGATTTATGCTGGACACCTGGCAACGCTACCCACGAGATACTGCAGCGAAAATTGGACTATGCCCTGCATTAACTAATTTTTTTTTTTTTTTTTTTTTTTTTTTTTTTTTTACGAAATGACGTCACCATCAAACTGATTCCACTCGTGATTTACAGTTTCGTTTAAAGGAAATGGAAGATTTTTACAACATATTGAGAATTTTGGTGGGCACTGTACACGCACGCACATACCCACCCACCCACACATATATATTTACCCTTATGTTAAAACAAATAATTACTGACATTTAACTAACATGACACAATATTGCCATATTTTTTAGCCCCCAATATGCTATTTCTTTCGGGCAGAAAATTAAAGTGTCGCCTGTAAAAAACAACGTTCCGTTATTTAAGCCAGATGTAAAAGAAAGCAGATGTATCATTGTACTGTTAAATACGGATAAAATCTACTGCAATTTTTTTAACTTCTAAGAATCGCACATTTTCAATTTTTATACCACTGTATAAGGAAAAGAAGTACTTTTAAATGCAATTTGTGTGAAAACTGTATTTTACAATTTATTTTTGAGATATTAATTTTTTTTTAAAGTTTTTAACACTATTTTTTTAATGTTGGCAACTGAAGTACTCCATTTCTGTAGAAAGTAAAGGAAAAATAGTAGGAAAATAGTTGATTATTATATCTTTTTGTTGCAATTTTTCAATAACAATTGAAAAACTTTTAATTAAAATACGTGCTTTTTAAAAATATATATAAATAAATGATTTTTGCTAAAAGGTGGAGCTTTTATAAAGTATATTTAATTTTAAGTATCTATTATAATGTTATAAACAAATGAAAGCATATGAATCATTAGATGGCCTTTTTTGTCGATTTTCTTGAATGCAGACATCGCTTTTTGCTGGATTTGTGATTCATTCTGCGATAGTGACGTCATATGCATGCTTTTCTGTAGTTGTTTTTTAAAGACTGGATCGTAAATGTGGAATTTTTCAGTGGATGCGAATGACGTCATTTTATATAAATTAAAAGCATGCGTTTTAGTCTTAAAACTGAAGTATGTTTTACATTACCTATTATTATATACATTTTTTTTTTAATCGGGGACGACACTAAATTCAGAAAAATCAGAATTCCTGTTTCGTAGTTTCAGCTTTTGTTTGAGACATAAACTTCTTTTAAGGGGTCTCGGGGCTCTTAAAATTGGATAAATCGAAAAGAAAAGACCATTTTCAACATATAATATCTTAAAATGTAATTGATTTTAAGACAAAATTTTATATTGGGACAAAAGATAAAAGTAAGTTCTTTCTTTTCATGTATTTGAAGATGAAGAATTAGAATTTACAGTGGGCTCCAACATGTCAGACATTTGACGAGCGGAAAATTGGCATAGTAGATTATGCGCGCGATTACAAAATAAATTTTGCAACTAGAATGAAAATTTTGGGTCCTACTTATGCTTCACATTGTAATAATTACTCTGAACTTAAATAAATTTGTATTTAAAGCATTTTCCTATTTTTAATACAAAGTTGTATTTAGTTAATGCAAAATTTAGAAATTTTCAACAGTATAATCACCTATAAGGAATATATTTTTGAACAATAAGAAGGAAATTTTAGGTTCAGTTTATATAGACAAACATAAAACATATGTTTTGAAAATTTCATGAAAAAAAAATCAGAAGTTTTTGAGATATCGTGCGCGTTATGCCCAAAAACGTTATTTGGAAAAAATTGACTTCTAAGTTTCTGAAACGTCGCTTCCGCTATTGAGCGTGTATAATTCTAAAAGTCATAACTTCTGTTCTAATAGGAATTTCAAGGAAACATTTATACCAAAATGTTCAGAAAAGATAGTAGTAAAAAATATATCGAAAATTTTAAAGCTTTAAGAATCCCGAGACCCCTTAAATTTTTGGACATTTAATTGATATGTACAATTCTTTTTTTATTTTTTATTTATATGCAGCAAAACATAAAACGAATACAGTCTCCTGTTTTGTATACGCACAAAGAAAAGTGTTTTTTTTTTTTTTTTTTTTTTTTTTTTTTTAATCTTTAAAGTAAGTTTTACTGTTAATTGCCTGCAAAGCATACAATGATTTTCCGTTTTATAATTAGATGGTACACAAATGATTTATTTTACATGTAAAAACAAATAATCATATATATTAGGTAAATTTTTAACACAATTGTTCAATTTGTAAATAAATCATAACAGTTCTAAATTTGTTGTTATTTTACAACTGTTAAAATAATTATATAGATCTAACGAATTTTGTTATTGTAGAATTTATACAAAATTTTTGCCGTATATCGTACATTTAATAATCTAATATTTTTCTTAAAATTTCATCCTTCTTATACGTACTTCACCAAACAATCATAGTTTTCTCTAATTACTATTCTTAATTTAAAAAATCAGTTTACATTTAAAAAATTTATAGGAAGCAAAAGAAGTTTGCTTTCTTAGTATAATAACTCTTGTAATTGAAAAAAAAATAAATAAAATATGACTAAAACAAAATTTGTACGTGAATACTTAGTGAATAACGCTACATTTAAAACACTGACAGTAGGTTTAAGTGCTTGTCACTTAAAAATGAAAGCTAAAACACCGCCAGTGTGAATATGTAAATTTAATATACCAGAAACGCTTGAAAGTAATATGAGTGTTTTCTTCATAGAATCTTGACTTTTACGTGAACTACGTACTGTTAAAAGTGTATGGTATGCGTATCAAGTTAATTCGTTTGTGAATTAGAGCATTAAATACTGGACATAATTACATTAAAACAAATAAGAGATGATATTTACCATACTGAGTAAGGAAATTGTGTTTAGTGAGCATTAAACGGAAATATGAATTACGGCACACACATAACATTGACTCTGAAAATTTTACAATTGAAAGAAATGGTGTGAACTATTATGATTCTAAAAAGATGTTTTAACAAACAACGATGTGGAATATAAAAATATGATTATAAACCTTATTTTGTTACACTTTAAATTTTTAATAAACGTACTAGTTTTATAAACATTTTTACGTATGCCGTAGATGAAGGAAAGAAAATATTTCGGAATATTTATATAATAAATATTGAACATAAAAACATAGCTTTGGTTTTATCTACATTCAGTTACAGGCATGTAGAAAAATCTTTATATTAATATGAAAATTGTGTATATATATATATATATTTATTTACTGTATGCCCGATAAGACTAAATGAGTAGTCAATTTCAATTGTGGTCAAAACTACTCGGATGTGACAATCCCACAAACGTTTTTCTATCTGATGCATGTTAATAGTTCAAAAAGTAGTTACACGAGATTATAGTATTTCGAAATCTTGAATTCATTACAACACCAACTTTTATTTTCATCACTAGGGAGCTCGGCCCCCTACGAGCTACGCTCGCCAACCCCCGTCCAGACTCTAAATGCACGCAGACTCTAAATGCACGCTAATTTGATCGGCTTTAAAAAGATTTAGAAAGATTGAATTATAATTTAAAAAACAGTGGCGATCTCCCTATAAACGAATTTCTATTCATTTCTCTTTGATTGGGGAATTTTAACGCCAAATCCGCTGCGGTACTACTTGATTATCCTGTTGACCAATTTCGCTAAATTATATAAATCGCCAAACCACTCGCCAAATTATACAAATTGATATAATTTTTATTTTAAATAACGAAAGAACAAATAAATTCGTACACCTTTAATAAAAACACAAATAAAACGTCGAAATAAAAATCACTTGATGACGTATATACACGTGTAACAACATTTCAAAATAAGCTAATATAAAAGGAATTAAGTACAGAGAGTCTTAGTCTCCTGGTATTTTTTAACAAAGCGAAAAGAAAGTTCTTTTAAATGAGACATTTTAAATTAATTCTCAAAATATCAAATAAATGCCTAGCGCAATTTCTAAATTTAAACTTTTTTGCAATATTATTTTGTGTTCATTTTATGTAATAACTATAATGTGACGTAAATATGACGTAATTTCTCCTAAGACTTCTAACGCATGTTATTGAATTTATTATTTTACAATATCCTTTCTCTTTTAAAATTCACGTATATACTTTTTATGACGTAATTTTTAATAAGTTCCTGCTTTTTATACGTAATTATTTAATTCTAATTTGAAAGTTTTTTCCTGTTTATAATAGTCACGTGTAAATAAATTTTTTATTTGAAGCAAGCATTATTGCTTGCGCTTTTTATACAGTTGGCAACAGTTTAAATTAGTACAATTTTCTGAAATCTGTAAAAAATATCTCTAGAAATGCTGAAAATTTGAATTTAAAATAGAAATAAAACCTGAAAAAATGAATCAAAATAAAAAAATTAATGCAATCTGCACTCCGGCAAATTCTAACGCATAAAATGATTTAAAAATGATTACACTGCCATGTATAGTTTTTGCTGCTATAAAACTTTTTTAGTGGAACGATTTTGTCCAACTTTAGCATTAAATAACTCTTAAAATAATTCTTCGATTTGAAAACTGTTTGCATCAGCGTGTTTATCAAACATTTCTGTATAAAACCACCGATTTTCATATTTTTGTATGCATTATTTTTGTTAATATTAACGAAGAAAGGCCTCCGGTCACAAAAAAATCAAAACCGGCGGCGGCGGCGGCGGCGGCGGCGGTGACAGCGGTAGTTGCTTTTTTTTAAGAATAGAGAGATAAATTTCTGCCTAATTTCTGCAAAAACGAATTAATCTCCATCATGATATTTAATAAAATCAATGTTTTTCATTATTGTATTGTAAATCAGCTGCTTTCAAATCGTCAAATTGGCTGGATGCGAAGTGCCCGTCGCTTCAAGAGCAATCCATGTACACCAGGTCTGAGAAAAAACGAGGGGAAATTTGTACATAAATAGATATCACAGTTCCCCTTTCAGGGGAAATATCCCTGTTTTCAATTGTGATCTGACGTTCGTATTTAAAAACACGTACAGTGTGATAAAAAAATTAAAAAAAAAGGTTTACAAAATGACATGGTAATTCAGGCATACAGCAAAGATAAAAAAAAAAAAAAAAAAAAAAAAAAATGCAATTTAACAAATTACAATGACCATTTGGAAAATGATTTTTTCAAAGACTAAAATTTAAGACATAAAAAAAAGCACGGAGTTGATCATACATTACGTGCGCCATGAATTAAACATTAATAGTGTTATTATACGTAAAAATTGCAAGGGACGGAAATCGCCTGCGACTCGTACGCATTATCCACCTGAAACTTATGTATTATCCAAGCATTTCATTGGCTATTCGGGAAAAGGCTTTTCCATCGTCAGATTTCCAAGAAATCTGACGGCCAATTTTAAATGAAATTTCATTCTAAAACTTCTAAACATCCCACAATATTACTTTTACACCGTCGTATAGAGAAAAAAAACGTACTTTTAAATGCAATTTGTTTGAAAGCTGTATCTGAATTTGTTTCTGAGTTATTTATTTTTTTTTTTTTTTTGTAGTTTTTATTACTTTTTTGTCATAGTGGCAACAGAAGGTATCCATTTCTGTTGAAAGTAAAGGGAAATACATATTACTGTATAGACCGATCAGAATACGAATAAAATGCGGATTAAACCAATAAAAACCTTCAGATATGCTTTTGATTTCCCATCCTGACGAGAACAATAACCATTTTTCCAAATGGTTAAAAAAAAAAAAAAAAAAAAAAAAAAAAAAACATAGGAACATTGGGTTGCAAACAACTTATTTTGCCGCAAATACAAGGTGTTTCATCCTAACTGAACCCGGGTTGGCGGTAAAAAATTCGAGAAAAATAAATACATTGTAATGAAAATGCGACAATATGGACCTTGTTTTGTGTAAAATGTGATAGCATTACGAAAAGATCTGGAAAAACATGTTACTCAAGCAATCGATGTGTTGCCGTCTGAATTGAGAATCACAGTCTAAAATATGGGGTGTCAAGAGGATTCTGCTGGCGTGTATATATAAACTACCACTTTTGTTTGGTGTTATTACATTTAGAAAAAAAGGTAAGAATGTCTGTTAAAGGTTTTATTATAATATACTTCAGTTTTCTGAAAGTTATTATGATCAACCCAAAATTAGTTATGATTAAACACCCTATATTTGTGACTAAATAAGTGGTTTGCGAGCACATGTTTCTAAGTGATTTTTCATCCTTGTTGTATGCGTGATTTGACATGTCATTTTGTAAACTGCTCTGAATCACCCTGTATATGAAGTTTTATTCAAATGTATGCATAACTTCGTAAACTTATCGCTGATACAATGGGGAAAATGGCACAAAAACTGCGATTAAAGCACACTCATTTGGCTGAATATCACTTTTCGATGGTGCAATAAGGACACACGGAAACACGCACGGACAGGCAGACAGACATTTAGTATAAAAACGGTTTTCAGGAAGTGGAACATGGAACCATGGAAAACGGCCGCCCTTTCCCTCTTTGAAAAAATTACAATTTTGGTCATTTTTGGCTATTTTTTAACATTCGGCTCTCCTTTAATCCTGCGTATACACATGGGGGCCTGGAACAACTGCCCCACTAGCCCCTGCATTATTTAGGTTCTTTTAATGTGTGATAAATTTATTAGAAATTTGATTTAAAAGCACTTTATGCTTCATGCCTGTCAAAATTTTCTAACCTGTATTTTCTTTCTTTTTTTTTAAAGAAGCGTAGCATTTAATAAGAAGTCAGGAAACTGTTTAGTTAATTAAAATCTTAATTAAAATCTTAATATTAATTGATAATTTTGATCATATGTGACAGAAATATACTTTGTTTTTCCTTTTCTTTAATTTCTATAAATATTTATCCAAGTCAAAATGTAGAATAAAATATGAAAATTGATAAGAAAAAATTACAAAAATTAAGACGACTGGTTAATTAGTAGTTTTCTTTTTTACTTTCTTCTATCTTCAATAGAAGAAAGTATTGTAATCGAAATTTTTTTCGACTTCCGGTTTTCGACGGATTTACACGTTTTAGGGGTCAGAGATCCCAAAAAACATGTTTATAGAAAATGTCTGTCTGTCCGTGTGTCTGTCGCCATTGTACCATCCAAAAATGTATGAAGTTATGCATAGAATTGAACCAAATTTTTATTTTAAGTTTTTGGATATGGCAAGCAGGTCATCCCTGAATTTGGGAAAAATTCGCCGGTAGCGGGCGCTGTAATAGCGATTTTTGTGCGATTTTCAATATTGTACCATCCAAAAGTGTATGAAGTTATGCATGGAATTGAACCAAATTTTTATTTTAAGTTTTTGAATATGGCAAGTAGGTCCTGCCTGAATTTGGAAAAAATTCGCCGGTAGGGGACGCTGTAACAGCGATTTTTGTGCGATTTTCAATATTGTACCTTCCAAAAGTGTATGAAGTTATGGATAGAATTGAACCAAATTTTTATTTTAAGTTTTTGACTATAGCAAGCAGATCCTCACGCAATTTGGAAAAAAATCGCCGGTAGGGGGCACTGTAATAGCGATTTTGAATATTGTACCATCCAAAAGTGTATGAAGTTATGCATAGAATTGAACCAAATTTTTATTGTAAGTTTTTGGCTATGGCAAGCAGGTTCTCCCTGAATTTGGAAAAAAATCGCCGGTAGGGGGCGCTGTAATAGCGATTTTTGTGCGATTTTGAATATTGTATCATCCAAAAGTGTATGAAGTTATGCATAGAATTGAACCAAATTTTTATTTTAAGATTTTGACTATGGCAAGCAGGTCCTACCTGAATTTGGAAAAAATTCGCCGGTAGGGGCGCTGTTATAGCGATTTTCGTGCGATTTTGAATATTGTACAATCGAAAAGTGTATGAAGTTATACACTGAATTGAGCTAATTTTTTTTTTTTTTTTTTTTTTCTTTCTCATAGCACGAAGGTCTTCCCTGAATTTGGAAAAATTCCGCCGGAAGGGGGCGCTGTAATTGTGATCTCTGTACAATTTCCATTATTGTACCATTGGAAATTGTATGAAGTTATGCATAGAATTGGACCAATTTTTTTTGTGTACGTTTCTGGCTATGGCAAACAAGTTCTCCCTGAATTTGAAAAAAATCTGCCGAAGGGGGGACATTGTAATAGCGATGTTTGTGCCATTTCTTTTATTGTACCATCGAAAAATGTATAAAATTATGCATACAATTGAACCAAATTTTTTCGTGCATGTTTTTGGCTTTGGCCAACAGGTCCTCCTTGAATTTGGAAATATTGCGCGGTAAAGGGGCTTTGTGATAGCGATTTTTGAATGCTTTTTGTTGATTTTTCGTAGTTCTGTTGTTCATCGGCATCTCGTGCAGAGGCGGGAACTCGCTTTTTGCTAAGCCATCTATTCGCAAACATCTGATAAAAACAAAATAAGGAAAAACTATTAATTTTAACAAATATCATGATATTGATTAATTCGTTTTTAGTCCGTTTAATTGACTGAAGCAGAAATTTAAGATGAAAATCAAAGTTGGTATAGTATTGAACTAAAAATATTGAAGTATTAACATGTGTAACTAGTTTTTGAAATATTATGTATAAGATAGAAGAAAGTTTTGGTATTGGCACATCGAACTAGTTACTGTTGTTAGAATGAGGATAATTATGCAGATGATGAGAAAATTCCAAGCTGTCTGTCGCCTAAAGCAGGACAAAAAACCAAAAGAAATGATATAGGATTTTCGTCTACATCTGAACAACAAAAAAAGGAACGGGAACATTTGGTAGACAATTTTGCATAAATTCAGAGAAGAGTAAAGGTGGTAGTTAATAGCCTGGAGACACATTGCTGAAGCATGGAAAAGCGCTTATCTTTGACACTACTTTCGCTTAAGGCGGTTCTGAAGTTCCTCACTCAACAAAGGCTAAATTTTATTATACATTTGTTTACTTATTTTTAATCGTGAAGACACAAAATTTAGCATGATTATTGAAGCGATTGGAATCGAAATGAGTTTTCTTTTTTTTTTTCAAATAAATAAATTACTTATCGATTTATAAGCGATTTTGGTCACTTGATAGCAGTTCTTTCTCCTCTCTGTAGGTGTTCCCCATTCCCCCCTCTTTCGTTCGAAAATTTGGTTAAAAACGCCAACTTTGACAATATTTTCTGAAAAATCTGTTGTATTTAACAAAAAAAAACTGGAAAACGACTTTGGATCACAAAGTTTCTGAATAACAATATCTTCTAATTTCATGAATTTCTGAGCATAACTGAATTAGGAAATGTGTCAGAAAGTAGCCCCTTTGAATTTGAGAACAGCCTTAAAAGATAAATAATTTTATTTATAAGAAGGGCAACGGGAAATAATAAGAAAGGCGCCATGGCGCCCCGGGACGTTGCATTTTTCAGTCCTGCTACAAAATGTAGATGTTATTTGTACAATCTTAAAATTTGAATGGAAATATTTCAAATTTAAAGGAGAGATTTGCTTAATATATATATATATATATATATATATATATATATATATAATAAAGTTGAAATCATAAATATATGAGCAAATGGTAAAATTCTAAAGATGAACCACATATGAACAATAGGAAACCAGTATGTGAAATAAGAAATTATGAATAACCCACAGAATCGTCAGAGGAGCTTGTAGGTTGATCGATAGTGAAAATGCGTTATTTCATCCAATTTTGACCGCATTAAGCCTAAAATGACAAAATTTAGTTCCTGATAAAGCAGCTTACAAGAAAATAGATAATGAAAATCCAAGAGATTTAAAAAAAAGATATACCTCACACAGGATATTAAAAATTATTAGAGCACAATACCTCAGTTACATACTAAGAACCAAAACTTCAGCATGTGAAGATGCAAAACAGAGATAGGTCTATTATAACATATGGGCCGCAGTTGAGTAACTGACTAAAACCCATAACTTTGCTGTCATCTGGTGTAAGAATGGAAAACTAGATTTTTAGCAAAAATGTTTAGTGCTGCCATCTATACACAAAAAAGGAATGAAATTAATTGAAGAAATCAAGAAATAACTTAGATTATCATTTAGTTAAAGTAGAATGAAAAAAAATAGGAATAAACTTAATAAATACTGAGTAAATACAAAATAAAATAAAGAATTATATAAAAATACAAAAATAAAAGGGCATTGATTAAATTAACTATTTTAAAAACAAATATTATAAAATAAAAAATGAGAATATAACATTTATAAAACAGTAAGGAATATTTTGAGATAGTAAAATATACCCTTGTATTATGTAACAATATATGAAAATTTAAAAACAATGAGGAATATTTTGAGATAGTAAAATATAGCCTTGTATTATGTAACAATATGTAAAAAATTTATGAGAAATTTAGGATGTTAAATGCAAGAAACCCCGAATTTTTTTAAATTAATATATTTATACAATATATAAGCATATATACATACACATATACATGCTCACATACATATAAACATATAAGGTTTTTAACTTTTTTTAGCATTCCCGACCTCAACCCTCCGTAACGGTATTTTTATTTTTTATGTGTTTTTTAATGATAGTGTATATGTATGGAAACATACACACACACATAGTTATATATATATATATATATATGTTACAATATTAGATCTAATTCCGAGTCTTCCTTATCTTATTCTAAATTACTACTTTATAGTCACTAAATCCTTATTCTTAAATAATCTCTATCGTTAACTCTGTTAAATTCCCTTTAATTTAATGTCTCATTATCTAAATTGCTTAAATATTACGCTTTTAGTATTCTTAAATTAAATGTTCCATTTCCGCGCTTTTTTCTTTCTAGAATGTTCTTTTAACAACCATTTTTTTTCTCTTCCGAATTTTACTTTCCCGCGCATTTCCGAGGTTATCCTTTTTCCCTTCATATTCATCCACTCGCTCTGTCCGCACTCTTTCAATGGCGTGGTTTTTTTAATTATTCATTGGCTGAGAGCGCAATCTACGTCATATTTGTATTCCTACACTTGACGATCAAAAAGCCGATGCTCGCTGTGTTTCAGCAGATTTGAGTCGTATTTTCTATTCTTCATACCACCCCCTGGTCACCGTCCATTTATTCGATTATCTACAACTTTGATTAGTGCTAATTACTACTATGGAGAGATGGCTAATATGCTTGGTGGAAACTGCGTCACCGAAAGATGTTTTAATAAATTGCTGAGCTGATATTACGTTTTTTGTCAATTATTTCTGGGGAAACTTTCACGGAAAAATGTATTCCATAGCCTTCACTCGTCGAGTGCTACAGCTTCCAATCATCATCCAATCTTCGTTATACTAATACAACAGGATACGAATTACCTGTTCTGACATCTTATATTACGCTATTACTGCTGGATGTGATTCACTACTGCTATCGAGACAGCCAGTAATTTCATTTACAACTATAGAAATAATCCAGTATTGCTAATTTAATTAATGCAACATTTAGTCGACCGGATAAAGAATGAGTGCTGTAATATAACACACACACACACACACACACACACACACACATATATATATATATATATACGTATATATAAATTTTTGTGCATGTTTTTATAATTTTTTAGGCAGTCCACATCCCACCCTCCATAATAGTGTTTTCGATTTTTTGTTTTTTTTAAACATATTATATGCGTATATTGATAAAATGTTGAAAAAATGAATATTAAGATTTGATCCATGCAGACACACTGGCCTCCAAAAGTTAAGGTATAGGGACTGGATGCTTTCGATTGCACACGTTTTGTCGAATATCTACCAACATTATCGGCAAATTGTTCTTGAACGTCTAGGATGCAAATAAGATATTTGATTTTATATTTCTCGGTGAAGATTTATCGGGGGAGGGGGGGGGGGTACAATTAGGGGGCTAATAATAAATTTAATAATAAAATAATATTTGCGATCACCTATGTAACAGAAAATGCTGGAAATGGTTTGTCACTGTGGTAAATGACTATTTGGGTCCTGTTCAACATTTGTATGCATACGTGAAAGCATAGCACTCATATTCGAGAAGATGTTAACGTTTTTGTGAAAAATTCAAAAGTTTTTTGTTATAGCATACAGAGTTTTCAACCAAATTTAACACAACTTTCCAAAAGCCTGACAAGAACAGTAGCAACAGTATACTGCAATTAAAACATGAATATATTGAATATTTGATGAGATATTGGCATTTGTATGAAACAATTTTTAACTGCGCACGCGTGGAAGATTATAACATTTTTATTATATAATTTGGTAGTCAGCTATTTAGGGGCAATTCATATAAAAATTCCTGTCAAATATCGCGAAAATTCACAAGGATAGGGTAGATATAGTGAGTTGCTTCCTAAAAATAGCTTTAATATAAGGGATTTTCCACAACTTTTCAATCAGCTCACTATATCTTTCTAAGTTTTCACAACATTTGAATGAACTTTTTATAGAAGTGACCCCAAAATACTGACTACCAATTTATGAAATAAAAATTTTGAAATCTTCCGCGCATGCGCAGTTAAAATCTACCTCATAAAAATGCCCATATCTCATCAAATATTCAATATATTCATGTTTTAATTGCAGTAAACTGTTGCTACTATTCTTTGACAAGTTTTCGGAAACTTGTGTTAAATTTGATTGAAAACTCTCTATGCTATAAACAAAAAACTTTTGAATTTTTCACAAAAACGTTAACATCTTCACGAATATGAGTGCTATGCTTACACAAATGCATACAAACGTTGAACAGGACCCAAATAGTCATTTACCATAGTGACAAACCATTTCCAGCCTTTTCTGTTACATAGGTGATCGCAAATAGTATCTCATTATTAAATTTATTATTAGCCCCCTAATTGCACCCCCCCACCCCCTCCCCCGATAAATCTTCACCGAGAAATATAAAATGAAACATGTTCTTTACATCCTAGAAGTTCAAGAACAATTCGCCAATAATGTTGGTAGGTATTCAACAAAACGTGTGCTATCGAAAGCATCCAGTCCCTGCACCTTAACTTTTGGATTCCGGTGCATAAAAGAGATGGAATAATTATGAGACAATGCTAATTGCTTTAATTTAAAAATGTTAGGCTGTAAGAATTAGGAGGAACATAAACGTTTGATACGAAGACTATGATTAAGTAGAATATTTCTATATACTGAAATATGTAAGGAGGAATTAAAGATAGTAAAATTAATGAAATTAAATGAAAAGTCATTACATTTATCATAAATATTGAATGTTAGGATGTTATTAGAGAGATTATTAATTTTAACATCCATAAAATTGATACTAGAGTTATTTGAATAGGAAGTACTAAGTTCTAGGATAGAAGGGTAATTTGCAGGAAGAGATATAGGAGTATTATCACTAACAGAATGAATAATTATATCATCCATGTATCCGTAGAGCAATACACACATATATATATATATATATATATATATATATATATACGTATAGTCTATACGTGTAGTCTGTACAACGATTTGGTCAAATTCGAAGTCCTTTCTTAGTTATTGAGTGCATTAGTGAAACTAGACTTAAACCGTTTAGGAGCACTATAATTGCATTTTACTCAAAAATTTTTTTTTCAGATTGGGGGCCGTTCAAGTATTACGCAAGCATATTTTTAGTCATTTTGTACACCTCCTCCCCTTTGTAAGGAAAAAATAAGCAAATGCTAGACCCCTTCCCCTTCGTTTGCTTACGTAAGATTTTACGGCATTCTAACATCAACACTGTTTGTCGTAAAAAATTACAGTTAGCGATAAATTACATTATTAATCCAAATTTACATAAATAGATATGTAGGGTTTGTGGTGTCGAAGGAAAACAAAATCGGTTTAATATATTGTTACTTATTGCATTAAACAATCAAGAGAATACAAAATAGTTTTTAATATATTTTCTCTTGGGGCTCAGACCCCGGCGAGTTTTGCCCTCCAACCCCCGTTCAGGTTTCGCAGTCTCTGAAAACATATAGTTATTGGGAATGTTTAAAAAGTATCACTCACTCCTTAACTTAATTATCACCTTTAAATGCGTTTCGCGTGTGATAATTTTATTTTAATGTCTTCGTACTTTTTTAATATTTATGTGTAAAGATTTTGACGCAACTTTCCTTATTTTCTGCTTTTAACACATGATCATTTAATTCTTATTTTAAAATTTGATTTCTTTTTTTAAGATTATTGATGTAATTTTCTCTTTAAATTTGAAAAAGAAACCCTTTTTTTTTAGTCTATGAAATTTGAAAGTGACAAACAATTTTTGGCTTTTAAATTAAATTGATTCTGGATGATCGAAATGTGACAAAATGTTTTTATTTTTTACATTTTCCTGAAAAAAATAATATTATCTTCATTATCAATTGAAACAAAAGATAATTTCAATTTTAATGTGGAATTTAACGAAAAAGAAGATATCTAATAATCCCTATAGTTTTTCCCTGTTTTCCTGTTTTTTCAACAAGAATGGAGTAATTTTGTTTCCATCAGTGGTCAATTGTCATTAAAATTAGAAAAAAAATTATTATGTCGAAAACTAATTCAAATTTAAAATTCTACCTCCAGTTTTGACACCTGTAAATAAATGCGGATAATTGGTGTTAATTCCCCCCCGCCCCCGAAATTTTTTTTTCATATTTTAGGAAAAATAGCCCTGAAACACAATCAGTTATTTAATCAGTCTTTTCCCAAATTCATTTCATTAGGATTTTATATATAGAGAGCAGATTAATCGCATTGAATAATAAAAGAAAAACAGTCAAAAACAACAGAATAAATACAACAGGCCAGACACAAACTTATTTGGACCCATAACTAAAACTTTTAACAAGAATCATAGAAATATTATGTGTTTGGCACTCACATTTCTTGTCTGATGTCCAAGATATTTGAATCCATGTTTCTGCATTGTCTATTATTACACTTTCAATGTAGTGGTGAGCTGGAATGTTTCTCGTTTCCAGTCCTTGTTTACTCCATATCTTTTTTCTCAAGTCGTTCAACATCTGTAGAATGCTTATCATCTTTTGTTTTTTGTTGTTAACCCTTAACCGGAAACGTGAAAATCCCGTGCACAAACGGACACTTAATACTTTATCAAATAGTGAACTTAAATATTTAATTTTTTTATAGTAATGCATTAACAGGACCAATTTTTTAATATAACAGCATAAAATTAAGTTCGGAATGCCGGAGAGAGAAAATACTAGGTTGAGTAAAAAGCTCTGGAAAATTTGAGAAAGTTGCGTTGTTATGCGTAAATGAACAACAAAAGCAACAAGGACTATTCTTTAAAGTAGAAATCATCATAGTACACGACTTTCTGCCACCGTTCTGCCAGTTTCCGGTTTTGGTGGCAAAGTTTGTCGACGTTACCAGCACTTTCATCCTCATTAATCTCATCGACGGCTTTCAGAATTGTTAGGCCTTTTCTCTAATAATGCCGGGTCAACACACGCAAATCGTACTGTTCAATAGGCATTTTGGAGCCAAAGTTCCTGAACTCCTATATATATACCATAGTACTCCTATATACGATACAAATTCTGATAACTATTAGATTAAAAATTTCCCAGAACTGTTTGCTCAACCTAATATTAAGGGCAGATATACAGACGCATACATCTCACAGACGTACGTTTCCGGTTAAGGGCTAAACGTTAAACTATAGTTGCTTGGTTGTCTAAAGCTTACGTAAGAATTCTCGTGACCCCCCTCTCTCCCCTTGTCAGCAAAGATAATCAGACACTGGACCCTCCCTCTCCTCCTTACTGCTTACGTAATACTTAAACGACTCCTTGGGTGAGATCAGAACGCAAAAACTATCCAACCGATTTTGCTATTTTTCTAAAAATTAAATGCAATATAATTTATTAGAGCTTGGATCACTTTCGCCATTTTTATAAAAAGTAAACCTTTTTAGAAAGACGCCGAAGGGCAAGAAAAAGGTGTCAGAAATAGAACTTTTTACTTTCTTCTATCTTTACAAGAAAGTATTAGATTCGTGAAAAAATTTGACTTCTTGTTTCCGACGAATTTATACGTTTTGGAAGTCATTGAACACGATTTGATTATTTTTTGAAAATGTCTGTCTCTGACACAAATTTTGTGGATGCTCTATCTCAAGAACTAATGCATGTTATTTAATAAAACTTTTGATTCATTTAGTCCCTGATATAAATTGGTGTTGATTAGTTTTTAGTCTAAATCGTCCAACTGGTGAAGCTGCTAAACAGCATTTTTCTCTAAACTGCATCTCCAGAACTCATGCACGTATTTTCATCAAATTTCAGATTCAGCTAGTCCCTGATATGAATTGGTGTTGATTAGTTTTTGGTGTAAATTGCCCTGCAGGTGGTGCTGCTACGCGGCGTTTTTCACGATTTCCGCAATAGCTCTATCTGAAAGAACTAATGCACGAATTTTCTTCAAACTTCACATTCAGTTAGTATACGATATAAATTGGTGGTGATGAGGTTTTGGTGTAAATTACCCAACAGGCTGCATTTTTTAGGATTTACACAATTTTTTCGATAGTCATATATCAGGAACAAATGCACGAAATTTCAGCAAACTTCATTCTGTTATACCTTGACATAAGTTGATGCTGATTAGGTGTCAGGTGAATCATATAGCAGGTGGCGCTGCTATGTTGCATTTTTCACGATTTTCGAGATAGCTGTATCTCAAAAACTAATGTACGGAATTTAATCAACATTTATATTCTGTTACACTTTCAATAAAGAGATCCTTATTTAGCTTGGGTATATACTGCGCGGCAGGAAACTTTTTATGCTCTTTAGGGTGGAAATTTTGGTTTCAGACACCTAAGATGTTTGCCGAAATTCAATGATTTGTTTGAAAAATGCGATGTTTATATCTCTTTTTTGAATGCACACAACGCAACGAATCTAAACCTTTTAGAATCCTTATTAATGGTATATATTGTCATTTAATTTTCTCATTGTGACAGCAAATTTTGAATTATTAACATGTATGAGATTTGAGATAGATTAAAGTTTTGACACAACCGACTAGCTTACAAATGGCTTTTAATTCGTTGATTTTCAACTTCTTCACCTCAAAGTGCTTGAAGCTCCAGACAATGCTATCTACTTTCATAATCTTAAAGAAAATTGATTGCAGACAAAAAACTCTTGTGATCTATCGGATCCCGCCTGATTGGAAGTGCACGGCGCACGCACATGGACACCCAATCATTAACTCGAGCCACATCATAAATTTTTTCTTTAAAAAAATTTGAAATACGAGGGTGGATCAAATATTAACCGGAATTTCTGCTGGGAGGCCTGAAGGTCATCGCGAGGACGCTCAAATCTCTGCGCATGGCAGATGGGGATGTCACATGACTATCTAAGCGCCGGCATGGGCTACTCTCACCGTTCTTCAGTAGGAATCAGGATGAATGAGGGAGAGGTTCACCCCAACGTTGTGCAAAGCATTATCCTTAAATTTCTCACAATGAAGGTGTAAGACCAGTTTAAATCTTACGAAGACTTCAAGCACAGTTTGGGGTAACTTGCCTGAAGAAATCCCCAGTGAATGAATGGCACAGAAAGATCGTGGAAAGACTGGTAGAATTTGACCCCTCCCGCCCTACCCATCGAACAAGTTTGAATGAGGAAAGCATTAGCGCCGTTTGGGACATTCTCGAGAGTGCTGCCAAATACTGTCAGCTATTGGATGAAATAAATTTGCATATCGGCGGAAAAGACGTGAATATCCGATGAGAGAAGGGTCATTCCACGTAAAATGGTTAAAAATATAAAAAAAAGTCGTGGCCACATATTAACCAATTTAATAAAATTCAATGCACAGGTTCCATTTATATTCAAGTAATGCTCTGCAAAATATCTTGACAAAAAAAAAAAAAAAATAGCAGTTTTGGTTATTTAAAAACTTAGTGATATAGAATGGCATATGCGCAATCGTCCAAAGTTGCAAGTTTGAAGTTCTGTATCTTTAAAACTATTTAACAGAAAGGAATTTTTTTTATAATTTTGTAAACTCTGAAAAATTATCTTCTTAGTAAATAAGAGTATAATAATCTAGTAACACCATGATTATTTTTAAATTGGTTGTAAAAATTGAAAATTTGTGAATTTTGAGAAAATTTGAAACGTCATAAAAATGAAAGGAATTCAAAAACATCTGTGAAACTAATGCCTGATATAGTATGACATACGGATATCGAATTCCCCAAGTTTGAAAGTCGCCATTTATTTCCTTCATCTTAAAAATAAAATTAGAATCTTAAAAAAAAAATTACAAAATCATAATTTTTCCTCTTCTGTATGAGCAAAAAATAAATAAAGGAGAGGTCCGACATTAACAATATTACACAGACATAAAGATTAATAAGTCCATGAAATGCTAATAAAAAATCAAGATTGCCTTTTGATTCCTAACATAACAAAAATGGGTTCAAAATAGTAATATTTTCTACATTCCATTCACTATACCTCATTTAATTCGCGCGCGTTTCTTAAAATGCTGCACGATTTTATGGGAAAACAAATTTAGTGCTGCCATCTAGTTTTTTTTTTATTTCAATTTAGAATTAATATTTAGTTTTTTGTTCAACTCAGTAAATTCTTTCTACTCTAATTTAAAATTCTCTTGATAGTCCAGGCAATAGAGACCGTATAGGGACTCTACCTAGCAAAATTAATGGTAGTACTGGAAATGGCTTTCTAGATATTTTTTGAGTCGCTGAATCCGAATTTGTAACTTCCCACCAAAATTTTCCCCGGCAACCTCCCCCCCCCCCAAATTTTGCTAAAAAGCCCCCCAAGAAAGGTTTTTATTAAAAAAATTAATTATTGTTTTAGAGAAAAAAGTATCTAGAAATTCAGAAAGTAGACAAAATTTGCAACAAATTAGATATATGACATTAAGACTTAGGATGAAGGGGAAGGGGGGATCTGCCTCGGAACATACTCCGCAGTGCTGCGTGGACTAAGTTGTGCAATTCCACTTAACTACTCACACGTTTACATTAGCCCTCCCATCTTCCCTCCGAACTTTCTCTATAAGGTTTACTTTAAGTTTTTTGGGTCGCTGAATCCGAATTTTTAACTTACCACCAAAATATTTCCTCACGAACCCCCCCCCCCCCAATAGTTGTTTTTAACTTAAATTTCTTACTGTTTTAGGGGAAAAGCATTACGAAATTCAGAAACTAGACAAAATTTGCAACAAATAGGATACATGACATTATGACGTAGGATAAACGGGGATAGAGGGTGCTGCCTCGGAACATTCCCCGCGCGCTTTTCTCAAAAATCAAATTTTTTCAAAAAATCAATTTTTTGGGGGGTTGCCGGGTGACATTTTGGTGGGAAGTTACAAATTCGGATACAGCGACCCAAAAAACATCTAGAAAGCTGATTTTCAGTACTACTATTAATTTTGCCAGATAAAATCCCCTATTGCCTGGACTTCATCATTTAGTGCACGTAGCGCCACAGTGCATGTTCCGAGGCAGCCCTCACCCTCCCGTTCATCCTAATTCATAATGTCATATATCCTATTTGTTGCAAATTTTGTCTAGTTTCTGAATTTCGTAATGCTTTTCTCCTAAAACAATAAGAAATTTAAGTTAAAAACAACTATTTGAGGGGGTTTCGTGGGGCGGGGGGGGGGGTAAAAATTCAGATTCAGCGACCCAAACATCTTAAAGTAAACCTTATAGAGAAAGTTCGGAGGGGAGATGGGAGGGTGAATATAAACGTGTGAGTGCTTAAGTGGAATTGCGCAACTTAGTTTACGCATCACCGCACGCATGTTCCGGTGCAGACCCCCCTTCCCCTTCATCCTAACTCATAATCTCATATATCTAATTTGTTGAAAATTTTGTCTACTTTCTGAATTTCAAGATACTTTTTCTCTAAAACAATAAAAAATGGAATTTAATTTTTTAATAAAAACCTTTTTTGGGAGGCTTTTTACCAAAATTTGGGGGGGGGGGGGTTGCCGGGGAAAATTTTGGTGGGAAGTTACAAATTCGGATTTAGCTACCCAAAAAACATCTAGAAAGCCTATTTCCAGTACTACCATTAATTTTGCTAGGTGAAGTTCCCTATTGCCTGGACTATGAGGCAAAAATAAACTGAAAGCAAGAATAAAAGTTTCTATATTTAAAATATGCACTTTTATCTATAATATCGAATAATTTAAAAGTTTAATAAAGCTTTCCTTCACTTAAAAAGAAGTGATAGAAATATTGCATTTTACCCTCAACATTTTGTACTATATTTTTTTTTTCTTATTAAGGAATAAAAAGGCAAGAATGAAACTTTCGATATTTCAAATATATACTTTCAGCTATGATGTCAAGTAATTTTAAACTTGTCAGAGCTGTCCTTCGTGTATAAAGGAAGAATAGAAATATTGCTTTTTTCACTCAAAAATTTTCAAAAATAATTTTTTTCTCGATACGGAATAAAAATACATTTGCTAACTTACGCCAATCTGTTAATTATTATTCATTCCTAATTATAAATGATTTTTAATATATTCTTTAAATTCCTAAGGTTAATAATCAAATTTGAAATTTTAAGCATGTAGACAAAAGCTCGACTTTGCATTCACTTTTAATGTAAATTTTAATACTTAAATAAACATTCCTGAAATCTATTATTTTACATTTACTCATAAATAGATATCATCTGTTTTAGACTGATTTTCATTAAAATCTGTGACATGTCTGCCACAGCTGATTTGCTCATTTAGCATGGAATGACCCAGAAGTCATTTTGCTTTATGACAGTACCCTTCCGCATACAGCCAACCTGACTCGCAAAACGTTGAAGGAAATCCATTGACCATCACTGGAACACCCTCCCTACAGATTTCCTGTGTTATCATATGTTTGGGCTTTTCAAAGAAGCGTTCGGAGGTGAACGATTCGGCGATGACACTATGCTGTTGAAGTCTTCGTACGCAATTGACTGGAGACACACCTCTCTTCTTTCTATGATGACGGCATCAAAAAAAAAAACTCCAACGCGTTGGAAAAAGTGTGTTTTGAAATCAGGAGATTATATAGAAAAATAATATGTAACTTTCTGTTTTGTATATTGTACCAATAAATTAAAAAAACAAAAATTCCGGTGTATATTTGATTTTAGCTCTGCATCCATTTTATACCGTCATATCAAGATTTTTGGAAATAGTAAAGTTCAAAATTATTAAAAAGTCGAAATATTGAGATAATGTAGTACTATAAAATAAATGTAACACGTTTTCTTTCATAATAATTTATTCACATTTTTTGGCTTATTCTGGTGATTCTTAAGGTCCAGATAGACGTATCATTGGCGCTTTTTTCTGGTAATGCTGTGTTTTTCATCTTTAATGACTTTAAAAGGAAACTGCGGGACATCCTACAGGAGGGAAGAGCTCCTTTCAAGTCTAATTTAATCGTCTTATCTCATTTTCATTTTTAAATCCATTGTTGAATCTCCCGTCCCTTTGTTAAAAATCACAAATGGGGCTGGAAATGAAAGGTTTTATTGCTTTAGATTGAGAGGGATAATTTGTCTTTTCTAAACGTAACCCTGTACCTAAGCGATTGAAGAATCTTATGGGGGGAAGGGAAGTGTTCATCGATTCGCGCGAAATAGATAAACTAGAACCTGGCGCAAATTTAAAATTAACATGCGCCATGCACATTATAAGCAACAACGACAACAAAAAATAATAATTCAGTGTGTCCGAAAATTCCTGGACACATTTTAAAATTCAATATAAAATCAAGTGATTGTCATACAGGAGTGTGGTTTGGATTAAAATGCTTCTGAGGATGAAAAGTTTCTTCAACAAAATGGAAATAATTATTTTTCCCAATTTAGGCCACAGATGGCACTAGTTGTTTACTTTTAAACATATTTTCTTTCTGATTTTCAGATTAATTTTGACGTCGTGACTTAGAAATGACGGATCCGTCATATCAAAATTAATCGAAAAATCAGAACAAATGCATGTTTGAAAGCAAACATATCCACAGGTGATGCCATCTATGATCGAAATTTGAAAATAATTAGTTTCAATCGTTTGAAGAAAACTTGTCATCCTGAGAAGAATTTTAGCCCAAACCGTACTCTTTATCACAATTACTTGATTTTATATTGTATTTTAAAATGTACCCAAGATTTCCTTAATTTACTGTATCACATTTTCGAATTCGACCTTTTAAAAAAATTAAACGATTTACGAAAATTTCTGACGTAAATAATGAAGGTCATTTTCAGAATCATCTCTAAAAAGAACATAATAATAAATTATCAAAAGTTTAAAAACATGATACAACCCAAATTTTGCAGGCTTGTGTAATTGGTGTAATGTACATTATGTAATTGAATTCAAAATAAACTTCTTATCTTTTAATGTAACTGAAATACTATCTCAAAAATCCTTGATTTTAATTATTCTCATATTGTTATTCCATTGTTTATGTACTATTAGGTTTTATTTATATACAATATGCAAATCCCTTAAATACTTGAAATAAGAAATTCTTTAAAATTTTAAATGGAACCTAAGGTTGCATAAATATTACATTCCACTAAAGAAAAAAATTTAACTGTAAAGTAATTAAATAAGAAAGCTAAATCTTCATAGACACTTTATCTTTGTCAATGTTGAAAATTTAAGCCCGCATAGTACATATTTGTTTTCCATTATCAACGAAATATAAAATGTTGATAAGATTTAAGTTATAGCGAAATAATTTCATCCGAAAGCATTTTTTTACGCAAATGTTTACACATGATGTGTTTTATAATTTAAACGCTTTGAGGCATAAAGAAATCTGTATATTAAATTTTAAATACATTTATTTTTATATTTCTTATTTCAAATGTTTTGATATTGGGAAAAGTATTTCCCCCTAAGCTTCCATAAATTTAACATTCCTTTTAATGGAAATCTCAAACTGTAAAACGTTTAAATAAGAAAGAGAAATCTCAATAGATTCCTTAGCTTTGAAAATGTTTAAATGTTAAGACTACAGAGTTTGTATTTGTTTTCCATTATCAATGAAATGTAAAATTTTAAGAAGATTTAAGAGAGAAAATAAATAAAATTTTTAAAACTCTTGCTAAATAATTTCATTGGAAAACATTTTATTCGTTTATGTTTACACATGATGCGTTTTAAAATTTATATGCTGTGATGCATAAACATATCTTTGTATTAAAATGTAAGTTGATTTACTTTATTTTTTGGTATTTCATATGTTTTAAGTGTGGGAGAAAAGTTGTATGTATAAAGTAATAAATAAGGCTCATAAGATAAACTGTTTTAGAAAAATTTACTTTATAATTTGTAATTTATCTTATGAAATATATAAAAAATACACATGTACGATTTAGTATTTTTTATCAAAAAAATGCACTTTTTCTGCATAACCTTGATTATAAAATCAAATATAGATTTGAATTGTATACAATGCTAAAGTTGATTACTATTCATTTTTCTTTTGGGGGAAAAAACTCCACTTAATTCGTAACGTTCGATACAGGAGTAAAATAAAAATCTTCCCGCGTAATTATCTTTGCGTGTAACTAAAAAAAGCCTTACAAATATCCCTATAAATTAAAATTAAGATGTTTTTGTTGTGTGACACTGTAAAAAAAAATCTGTAGTTCTACAGATGTAAAAATACATGCTTACTAAACTTTCACCTGTAACTGTACGAAAAAAGCTGCAAATCTACAAAACTAGTTTTTGTAAAGCTACAAAAATCTGTAACTTTACAAATGAATCTGCTAAAATTTCAGTAATCTTACTAAACTTTTATTTTTAACCCTGGCTACAGTTACATGAAAAGTTCTCGGAATCCCAGTTTCCAAAAAAATTCTTAGTAACCTTACAGATTTTTTGATTTTCGGCGCAAAAGTGTGTCTGTTACATGAAATTTTGTTGTTGACGTTACATGAAAAGTTCTAGGAATCCCAGTTTCCTAGAAAAACTTTAGTAACTTCACAGATTTTTTTTTACAGTGTGAGTGACTGTCGGTGCTTATTTTTCTAATTGTTTGTTTATGATGCCCCGGGAAATTTATCGCACGTAGATGTCTGAAAATTTGATTCCAAATTTACGAAGATAGGTCCGAATGCACCTGCGACTCTAATTTAGACTTTTTTTGACTTTATGCTGAACACTGTAAAAATACTCCTTTAAAATGCGAACATTGTACTGGCAATTTAGACGCCTGTATTATTTTCGTATTTCCGTATTTTAACGGAATTGTTTCCGTAAATTCCAGAAAAAAATCCATTTTTAGACAAAATTTCGAAGAAAAAAAATCATTAAAATACGTAAATAGTACTAACGTCTCGATTGCCAGTACAATTTCCGTATTTTAACGGGTTTTTTTTTTCTTTTTTAACAGTGAACAGAGCGATTTACTTCCTACTCTGATCTTCCAATACTCACTCATAAAAGCAAGCGAATTTCAAATTCAAAGTTCATTCAGAAATCGCGGAACATTTTTTTAATTTTTTGAGTTTTTTATTTTAAAAGTCTGCATTTTTCCAAAAGTTAGATATTTTTATTGGTTGGTTGTGTTTATGACGGTCAATTATCAGCACGAGGGATATAGGCCCTAGGGGGGGGGTGCTTTCCGTGGGGGTCTTTCTAAGGGAACCTAACCCGTATTTACACTTAGAAAACCAAGGTCCGAAGAAAACCACGAAAACTCCGAACGCTTAGGCCGACCGGCGCGATCGGAATCGAACCCAGCACCTCCGGTCTACCAGCTTCGAGAGTAGAACCTCTCGACCACTAGTGGGGCCAGATATTTATATTCAATTAATCTATTTCTATTTGATTCCCTATCTCACCAATCTTTTATTTTCTACCTCTATATGTAGCAGATTTTTAAGTTCAAAAAACATCTAATCCTCTGTCTATACGATCAAGGCCTACAATGCTCAACCCTGTTTATGTCAACAATGGCATCGAGGGGATATACAGCATATGTAGCAGTCAGGTGATCAGAGTTCTCAGTGTTTAGTTCCCAAGCTAGATTGGTACTGATTTTACTGACACCAAAGGAATGAAATGTTGAGTGAATCTTGAACAGTCCGGAGTCGAACTCTGGATCTGTAGCGCGGCAGTCGGACGTGCTGACAATTGCGCCACTGGGCTTCTTTTAAAGAATCCATTAAGAAATATATGAAATAATTAAAATAATAAAACTTTATATAAATCACCACAAAAACAAAGCAATTTACAGGACGCGTTTCGAACTGGAAAATATAAAACCCCGTCATGTGCTACTGTAAACACATGTCCGTAATGGGGAAAGGTCATAAATTAATAGACAGGGGAAAGAGGAAAGCTTACAAAGTGTGCGACAGGTGGCGCTAGCTGTAAGGTAAACTCCAATCACAGTGGGGAACATGCAGAATTGGAAAGTGTTTCCACAATGAGAGAAAAAGAATTTCAATTTTACACACTGAAAAATACAATAATTTTCCTTTTGAATGTATTAAAAAAAAACTAAATTATGTAGCGGTTCAGAATTAAAAGTAAAAGAAAATTATTTTCTTTATACAACAACTACCACAAAAAGCTTAGATTTTACACTGCAAATAGAAGCGTCTTAAATTTAGACACACATGTGACTGAAAAAGAATTTTAGACACTTAAGTGTCTTAATCTGAAAATGCAGACATTATAGATGTCTTAATTTAAGATACATAAGAGTATTACTATGACCATGGTGTAAACGAACTGAGAATAATGTCTAAAATATCCGCAAACGTCTTATTTTAAGACACTTCATTGCTTTAAACGTGTCTTAATTTAAGACGTTTTGATTCTTCCGACGCAATAACCACCAGGGGGCACTAGCACTCCCAGTTGCGCATGCGTTTTATATGTCTTCGTTCGAAGTGGTATACGTTGTAATTCAAACAAAATTTGTTTTTATGTACGCGTGTATTTTAATTCGTTTTTTTGCGAAATGTGAAGTACTGTGATTTTAATTCGTATTAACTTGGATTATTTATTTATTGAATACATACATCTGACGTGTGTGCTTGACATCAAATGTCTCTTAGAAGCTGTCGTCGATACAAGGGCGGGATAGACACAGAACAGAAGTAGACGACGGTTGAAGATTACACCCGGAAATTCTACAAAGCGTGTGCAATGGGCTTAGTGTTAACTCGTATCAATTTATATCAATAATATTGTGTTATTCATCTTCGTCCTGTCGAAGCTGGCAAAAAAAAGAAACTTTTGTCTGGCGGGTCCTGTTTTTAGGATGAAACATCTCATTCTTTAAATATGGCTAGTCGGATGTATTATGGGATTACCTTTTAAACTGATGAAAGTCTTTCTCCCTCACTGTGGTTGTGGTAGTTTTTAAAATTTCAAATCGAGGAATATTTCTTACCTCTTGCAAACAGCGATTGAAGTAACTGTTATAATTTCTTTATGGTACTAAAATTATTGTCTTTTAGGATTTTATTTATTGTACTAAACAAAATCTTACATGAAATTTAATTAGTTTTGAATCTTTTTGCAAAAAAAAAAACACTAATTCTAGAAGTATATATTTTTAAATTTATGACGTTGTCTTTTATTACAAATTATGTATTATTTATTCTCATCTTTTTTCTCAAATTTAAAGTAATAACATCACTAAAAAACAGACATATTTAAAAGTTAAGTTCATTCTCTTGTTTTGTTTTGTTTTCAATATGGCAGTTCTTAGTTTCAATTTCAATGGCTAATGCTTATCTCATACTCGACCACAAGGAAATAGAAAAAAAAACTTTGAAAGATCTCCTAAAGTTTTCTTACTTCCTAGCTAGGGATTACAATACCGGATTGAGATCCCGCGATCCGGCTTTAATTTTAACCCCGAAAATCCCGGAATTTTTACTGGAAAATTCCGGGATTTTCGGGATTGCCTTTTTTTTTTCCATTGAACAATATTCAGCTGAAATTAAAAAAAATATATTTATAAACTTTCGCTTTTGGAAAAAAAAATCAATTGATTTTCATGAAATTTATATATAATTGAAAATGAATGTTTATCTCAAGTATTTCTTAGACATATTTCTAAAGCTATTAAATATTTTAATGTCTGAAAACTTTTGTTTTGGAAACATAGAAATAAGCCAGTCAGGAAAAAGGAAATCATTTGTTTATTTAGATTTCGCTGCATGCGTGGATTCGAAGGTCATTTTCCAATTAGACTTTACTGATAAGCATCGCAAGTTTGTATCATAGTGATGTCATGTGCTAACTTTTTTTTTTTTTGTCTTTATTTTGCTTTAAAGATGTCTTGTTTAGTACCTCATAGGAATGATAACAATAAGCCCATGTGGCAATATAAATTTTTAAAAAATCTAATTTTTAAATGATAAGGATTTTTATTTTTTTTCGGGGAGGTGGGGGGGGGATTTTGTATGAAATTTTCGTAAAGTTGATACCTTTAATCTTGCACTGATTATAATGAAAGTTTTGAACTTTTAGAGTAGGACAAGATTAAAAAACACAAAATATAAATAAACAAACTACCGAAGTAATTTTTTTCTCAATATTAACCCTTTGCACTTGAGGACTCCGGAGCGGAGCCATTTAAAATTTTTCTTCAAACTCGAGGTCTCCGCTACGGAGACAATGGAAATAATTTTGTGATACCATGTAATCTTGGCTTTTCTAGACAGGTATCACAAAATTATTTGCATTGTCTCCGTAGCGGAGCCCTCGAGTTTGAAGACAAATTTTAAATGGCTCCGCTCCGGAGCCCTAGAGTGCAAAGGGTAAAGTAGAATATTTATTTATTTATTCATAGTTAAATAGCTGTTGTGATTATCATCTGATATATATGTAAAATTGCCTATGTGGCAATATAAATTTTTAAAAAATCTATTTTTAAATTATATGAAGTAGAGTAGGACAAGATTATAAGAAATATATATATTTATCCATGTACTTTAAAAGCCCTCAATAGCCCTTGCCGCTGAATTTGTCCGATAATCGGAGATGTCTGCTTTTGTGAGGTAAAAATATACAAATATGTATGCCATGCGGATTAAAAAAGTATTCGCTAAATAGATGTTTCAGAATAGCTATTCGGGAATGTCCATTAACCTCCACAACGGATACTCCCGAATACCGGACATCTCAATTAAGATAACAATAATGCAGGGTTGCATTTTTTGTAAAAGAACTTCTTGATTAAAGAATGGGCATACTGGGCCGTGCCCCGCACCCCTACGATTTTAGTGCCCACAAATTTGATGTGCAATATTTGTAAAGTTTATATTTTAAATCTGTTTCGAAATTCCACTGATTATAATCAATATTTTGAACTTTTAAAGTAAAATAAGATTAAAAATAAAACAAATTAAAGAAATCTAATATTTAGATAAATATTTTTTGTTTTAATCTTGTTCTGCTCCTGGAGTTCAGAATATTGATTATAATCAGTAAAATATCGTAAAAGATTTAAATTATCAGCTTAACAAAAATTGCGTACCAAAATTGGGAACACCAGAAAAATCAGGTTGTAGGGGGGGGGGGGGGGCAGGACCCCAGCCAAATATTTTTCCAGGATTCAACGTGGTCAAATACGGCTACGTACGATGCTTACAAAAAAAAAAAAATGGATGCTATTAAGACGTTTGAAGTGTCTGAAAAAATTCAGACATTTTAAAATGTCTGAAAACTGAACACTCCGTTTCAGACACTTAAGTGTTTGAATTTTAGACATTTTAATTTACAGTGTAATAAAATAACTCCATAATGCACTCTTCATTATTTATGCGCATGTTGTTAATAGTTAGTTTCCTATTTATTTCAAAATTCGTACTCCAGAAGTAAAGAAAGGCTTTACGTTAACTAGCGGTTCAGATTTGAAATTAAATATTAACTATTTTCATTATACAACAACTACCTCAAAAAGTTTAGATTTTAATAAAAATAATTCCAAAACTGCCAACTCATTGTTTATGTGCCTGTTTTGCACAGTGAGTTTCCTTTTTATTTCAAAATACGTAATCTGGAAATAAGCAAATGATTTACATTATGTAGCGGTCCAGATTTGAAATTAAAAGACAATTATTTTCTTTATAGAACAAGTATCTCAAAAAAGCGTATATTTTAATAAAAATAATTCCATAATCGTTATAATTGTTTATGCCTGTGCTGTGTACTGTTAAATTCCTACTTATTTCAAAATATGTACTCCGAAAATAAGTAAATTCTTTAAAATTATGTAGCGGTTCAGTTTTGAAATTAAAATTATTTTCTTTATATAACAACTATCTAAAACATCTTAGATTTTAATAAAAATAATTCCAAAATCGCCAACTCATTGTTTACGTGCATGCCATGTACAGTTAGTTCTGTATTTATTTCAAAATACGTTCTCCGGAAAAAAAACAAATGCTTTAAAATATGCAGCGGTTCAAATTTGAAATGAAAAGTATTTATATATATATACAACAAATACCTCCAAAAGTTTAGATTTTTATCAAAATAATTTCAAAATTATCACTTCATTGTTTATCTGCACTGTAAATTAAAATGTCTGAAATTCAAACACTTAAGTGTCTGAAACGGAGTGTTCAGTTTTCATACATTTTAAAATGTCTGAATTTTTTCAGACACTTCAAACGTCTTAATAGCATCCATTTTTTTTGTAAGCATCATACGTAGCCATGTTTGACCACGTTGAATCCTGGAAAAATATTTGGCTGGGGTCCTGCCCCCCCCCCCCCCCCCCCCCTACAAACTGATTTTTCTGGTGCTCCCAATTTTGGTACGCTATTTTTGTTAAGCTGATAATTTAAATCTTTTACGACATTTTACTGATTATAATCAATATTTTGAACTTCAGGAGTAGAACAACATTAAAACAAAAAATATTTATCTAAATATTAGATTTCTTTAATTTGTTTTATTTTTAATCTTATTTTACTTTAAAAGTTCAAAATATTGATTATAATCAGTGGAATTTCGAAACAGATTTAAAATATAAACTTTACAAATATTGCACATCAAATTTGTGGGCACTAAAATCGTAGGGGGGCGGGGCACGGCCCAGTATGCCCATTCTTTAATCAAGAAGTTCTTTTGCAAAAAATGCAACCCTGCATTATTGTTATCTTAATTGAGATGTCCGGTATTCGGGAGTATCCGTTGTGGAGGTTAATGGACATTCCCGAATAGCTATTCTGAAACATCTATTTATCGAATACTTTTTTAATCCGCATGGCATACATATTTGTATATTTTTACCTCAAAAAAGCAGACATCTCCGATTATCGGACAAATTCAGCGGCAAGGGCTATTGAGGGCTTTTAAAGTACATGGATAAATATATATATTTCTTATAATCTTGTCCTACTCTACTTCATATAATTTAAAAATAGATTTTAAAAATTTATATTGCCACATAGTCAATTTTACATATATATCAGATGATAATCACAACAGCTATTTAACTATGAATAAATAAATAAATATTCTACTTTACCCTTTGCACTCGAGGGCTCCGGAGCGGAGCCATTTAAAATTTGTCTTCAAACTCGAAGGTTCCGCTACGGAGACAATGCAAATAATTTTGTGATACCTGTCTAGAAAAGCCAAGATTACATGGTATCACAAAATTATTTGCATTGTCTCCGTAGCGGAGACCTCGAGATTGAAGACAAATTTTAAATGCCTCCGCTCCGGAGTCCTCGAGTGCAAAGGGTTAATATTGAGAAAAAAATTACTTCGGTAGTTTGTTTATTTATATTTTGTGTTTTTTAATCTTGTCCTACTCTAAAAGTTCAAAACTTTCATTATAATCAGTGCAAGATTTAAGGTATCAACTTTACGAAAATTTCATACAAAATCCCACCCCCCCCCCCCCTTCCCCGAAAAAAAAAATAAAAATCCTTATCATTTAAAAATTAGATTTTTTAAAAATTTATATTGCGACATGGGCTTATTGTTATCATTCCTATGAGGTACTAAACAAGACAACTTTAAAGCAAAATAAAGCCAAAAAAAAAAGTTAGCACATGATATCACTATGATACAAACTTGCGATGCTTATCAGTAAAGTCTAATTGGAAAATGACCTTCGAATCCACGCATGCAGCGAAATCTAAATAAACAAATGATTTCCTTTTTCCTGACTGGCTTATTTCTATGTTTCCAAATCAAAAGTTTTCACACATTAAAAGATTTAATAGCTTTAGAAATATATCTAAGAAATACTTGAGCTAAACATTCATTTTCAATTATATATAAATTTCATGAAAATCAATTGATTTTTTTTTCCAAAAGCGAAAGTTTATAAATATATTTTTTTTTAATTTCAGCTGAATATTGTTCAATGGAAAAAAAAAAGGCAATCCCGAAAATCCCGGAATTTTCCAGTAAAAATTCCGGGATTTTCGGGGTTAAAATTAAAGCGGGATCCCGGGATCTCAATCCGGTATTGTAATCCCTAGCTAGGAAGTAATAAAACTTTAGGAGATCTTTCAAAGTTTTTTTTTTCTATTTCCTTGTGCTCGAGTATGAGATAAGCATTAGCCATTGAAATTGAAACTAAGAACTGCCATATTGAAAACAAAACAAAACAAGAGAATGAACTTAACTTTTAAATATGTCTGTTTTTTAGTGATGTTATTACTTTAAATTTGAGAAAAAAGATGAGAATAAATAATACATAATTTGTAATAAAAGACAACGTCATAAATTTAAAAATATATACTTCTAGAATTAGTGTTTTTTTTTTTTTTTTTTTTTTTTTTTTTTTTTTTGCAAAAAGATTCAAAACTAATTAAATTTCATGTAAGATTTTGTTTAGTACAATAAATAAAATCCTAAAAGACAATAATTTTAGTACTATAAAGAAATTATAACACTTACTTCAATCGCTGTTTGCAAGAGGTAAGAAATATTCCTCGATTTGAAATTTTAAAAACTACCACAACCACAGTGAGGGAGAAAGACTTTCATCAGTTTAAAAGGTAATCCCATAATACATCCGACTAGCCATATTTAAAGAATGAGATGTTTCATCCTAAAAACAGGACCCGCCAGACAAAAGTTTCTTTTTTTTTGCCAGCTTCGACAGGACGAAGATGAATAACACAATATTATTGATATAAATTGATACGAGTTAACACTAAGCCCATTGCACACGCTTTGTAGAATTTCCGGGTGTAATCTTCAACCGTCGTCTACTTCTGTTCTGTGTCTATCCCGCCCTTGTATCGACGACAGCTTCTACGAGACATTTGATGTCGAGCACACACGTCAGATGTATGTATTCAATAATTAAATAATCCAAGTTAATACGAATTAAAATCACAGTACTTCACATTTCGCAAAAAACGAATTAAAATACATGTGTACATAAAAACAAATTTTGTTTGAATTACAACGTATACCACTTCGAACGAAGACATCTAAAACGCATGCGCAACTGGGAGTGCTAGTGCCCCCTGGTGGTTATTGCGTCGGAAGAATCAAAACGTCTTAAATTAAGACACGTTTAAAGCAATGAAGTGTCTTAAAATAAGACGTTTGCGGATATTTTAGACATTATTCTCAGTTCGTTTACACCATGGTCATAGTAAGACACTTATGTATCTTAAATTAAGACATCTATAATGTCTGAATTTTCAGATTAAGACACTTAAGTGTCTAAAATTCTTTTTCAGTCACACATGTGTCTAAATTTAAGACGCTTCTATTTCAGTGTGTATGCTGCGTATATTTAGTATTCTATTTATTTAAAAATATTTACTCCAGAAATAAGCAAATAATAAAGCATTTGCTTTAGCATGGTTGAACTTTAATTCTACATAAATTTTACATTCCATTAAAAGGAAATCTAAAACGGCTATTGACTATTGAAAATGCATAACCATTTAAAAGAGAATGAGGAATTTCAATATATTCATAATATATAATAATCTTTAAATTCTAAAGACAGCTTAGTACATATTTGTTTTCCATTATAAAACATTTAAAACTTTAAGGTTTGGGATATAGAAAATAAACAAAAACTTAAAACACTTGAGAAATCGTTTTGTGGTAAACGTATTTCACATTCATGGGGGTTTACACATAACGTGTTTTAAAGTTCCAAAGTTGGGATGGATTTATTGTATTAAAATTGGATAAATTTCTTGATTTTTATAATACATTACTGGAGAATTTATCATTGGAGAATGGAGAAGAGTTTTAAATATAAAATAATAAATAAAGCTTCTAAAAAAAGGTTTTATAAAATGATCTCTTTATAGTTTTTAAATAATCTTCTAAAATACGCATAAAAATTTCTGCTACGGTTGAATATTTTTGAAATGTGCATGAAATAATAGATGCGATTTATCGTTTCGCAGTTATGTTTGGTTTTCAGCTCAATTACAAATTTCAATTTATTTATGTGAATATTAATACATCATTAGTTATGGTGAATTCCAAAGTTTAAATATGGGAGATCTGTGTATTTGGAATTTATAAATTGGTTGTTTATTTTTAATAGAGAATTGGAAAGTGTTTTATATATAATAAAGAAATTAAAGTTTTTGATATATTTGTCAAAAATGCTAACTTTACGGTTTTATGTGATCTGTTCAAATAAATACAAAAAGTCTGTGGTAAGTTTAAATAATTTTAGATAGTTTTCTGAGATTTTTTTTAAAGAAATGCCAGTTTTTTTCTGCTACGTGTGTTAAATTTTAAACATATATATCAATTTAAATTGTACACAATGAAAAATGTATTTATAATTCATGTTCATGATGAGATGAAATATTTTCGGATTTAAAAGATGTTAAGTAGATAACTGATAAGTGATGTAGCATACGATACATAATTAAATAAAAAAATATTATTTTTATAACTAACTGAAAATATGTTATCAAGATGATTTAGTTTAATTAAACTAATTCTCAAAACATCGATATATATATATTTTTCCTTTGTCTGCAGTGTACTTTTAATTTATTTCACATTATTTACAAAATACCTGTTCCTGAAATAACGAAATATTTTAAAAGAATCTTAAGCCACTATAAGATTTACATTCCATTAAAGGGAAATTTCGAATGGCATTCGGTGTTTGAAAATGTATAGCCATTAAAAAGAATAAGAAATCTCAAAAGATTCCTTACTCTTGATGACTTTTAAATGCCAAGGAAGCATACTATATATTTGCTCTCCATTATGAATAAAATGTAAATTGTTTAAAAGGTATGGGGTACACAGAATAAACAAAAATTTCGAAATACTCGTTAAATTATATCACCATAAACATTTTCTACGCATATATTTCCGTATGATGTGTTTCAAAATCTGTATCCTCAGATGAATAAATGAGTCTTTGTGTTAGGTTTCAGTAGATTCATTTTGTATTTCATTATTTAGAATATTTGGAGAATAGGCAAAAGTGCTTTACTTATAAAAATTAAAGCTCATACAAAAATATTTTAAAAGTGGTTTACTTTGTGCTTTTTAAATAATCTTATAAAATATCTATAAAATTTTAGTAGTCAGGTTCAGTTATTCTAAAGAAATATAACAGCTACATTAAGGAATACATTCCGCCCTTTTATTGTGAATGTTTGATTTTATGACTCAAATATAAATTGGATTCTATTTATTCGTTATAGAATCTATTTCAGTTTTATTTAAATATCTACGAAGTTTCAAATGTAATTTTTTTTAAATTTTTAATATTTCCAATAATTTTGCTTTTCTGAAATAATAAATAAATATATAAAGGCACAATAATAGTATTAACATGCAATACACGAATTTAAAACTGGGCTGCTTGTTTTGTTTGAATTACATAGTTTACAGGGTTTTTTTAATAATTAAGGTCACATTTTAAAATCGAATATTAAACAAAATGCAGGTTGCTATCGACCGTACACTTTATTCATAAATTTAAAGATGATGTAAAAATGAGAAATAAAAACACATGTATAAAATAAAACTCAATGTTTCGGTTTAATCTTCAAAGATTAAACGGAAGCGTTGAATTTTATTTTATTCTTGTGTTTTTATTTTTTATGTTTACATCATCCTTAAATTTATCAATAAAGTGTACGTTCCAAAACCGGCAAACAACAAACGTAAACAAAACAAACTCTATATTGTTTAATACTACAGTTTTTTTTTTTAAATTTTAATTGATGTTACTGTAGTTTCTGACACAGAAAATCTCCTTTCTTTAAATTATTATTTTGTTAGAAATTCCTTAATTAGCGCAAAAAACAGCATTTTTCGTTATTAGGTATATAAAATAAAATACTTTAAGTATTATAAATAAAATACTTTATGACAATTCTATATTCAGCGGCAGTGATAATTGTATTTCCAGAGAAAAATAGTTCTTCGAGATAACATTGATCGTAACTGTAAAGAAAATTAAAAGCTCATTTTTCATTTCTGGGAAGTCATCTTATGTGAAAATTATTCGACATCTTTCTCTTTGAAGAAAATTAATCATAAGATTTTCACGACACATAATTTGCAAATTTTATTTATTGCATAGGAAAAATATTGTAGAAAATAGTTTGAATTTTACTTAAGATCTTCCTAAGGAGAATCCTTGACAAAAGTTATTTTATCCAAGAAAAGTTTCCTACGATTTTTTTTTTCTGGTAAAAGAAGAAAAAAAGGAAAAAGACTTGGTGTAACATAGTGAGGATGAAGAATACTTTTACATATTTAATGTTTAAATCACAAACGAATTTTAAGGAATGTGTTTGTGAAGCTATTTGAAGAAAATAAATATATATTTGATCTAAAAATATCAACACAAAGCAGTAACAAATTCTATTTATGAATACAATTTCATTTATAAATATTTTATAGTAATTGATTTCAGCGCTATACATGCGTACAACATAGCTGTTGATTCAGTTTAAGTTATTGAAGATAATTATAACGTACACGACATAGTTATGACCTGAAAAATTAACATTTTTACCTCGTATGTACAATCTTGACGCTTTTACTATTACCTCCAGTAATTAAGGTTGATTAGGCACATTTGAAGAAAGTTGTTACATATTTGTTTACAAATATTTTGTATATTACAGGAAAAATTAAAAATGTAATAGCTCCAGTCAATAAGAAAAAAAAAATTAAAAAAAATACAGATTTTATAACATATTATAAAAAAACAAAATACAACTCAATATTGTATCTATTATGTAAAAAACATTCCATGACAAAAGCATTCACTATTTCATATTTACTTGCAGGCGCAATGGAAAATACACATGGTTGTCTTTGAACACATATGATATTTCAGACCCAACAGCTGAGAGTGCCGTAATTTATTTTTGATCTTGGTATATATTAAGCAATACTTCTTGTTGACGTAGTAGTAAATGTTATAAAAACTTGAGTTTCTTATGTATTATTGAATATCAATCTAAAAGTGATTTCATCTGGATCTGCATCTACTTCATAAGTGACATTTACTTCTTCGGGCTTTGCAACTCCATACACACGTTTCTTCCCCGGCATACCTATTGGAGAAATTTCATAAAATATAAAACATTTCATTATTTTATTACAAATTAGTACCACAGTATAATTTATGTTAAGACTTGTATTACTGTTGTAACAGTTTTTATTGCCCTATTTCATAAAAATAAAATATTAATGGAGTACAAAAAGAAAACCATCTTGTAGCTTATCTAAGAGGATAAGGGGAATTGCAGACTCCGATAATTGGGTACAAGTATTTAATTTTTTTTTACGCAATCCTTTTGGTTCAGTACAGATGCAATTACTTTTTTGTGCTACCACTTTCATTATTTATCCCTTCTTCTTCTTCTTCTTCCCCCCTTTTTTTTTTTTTTTTTTTTTTTTTTTTTTTTTTTTTTGATTTCTCTTAAATCAAGAGACTAGCGTTGTAAAATAATAAGTAAATAAACACTGATGTCCAATTTCCCCCAGTCTGCAAGGCTCACCGTTTACCCTATATTTTGCTTAGAGCAAGTTTTATTAGATGAAAACTCAAATTGTATTTGTAGATCTAGAATTAATTTGAAGTAATCATGATTATCAAACTATATAAAATAATGGATTTAGCAATTTGTTTATACAAATCGCTTAAAACAGGTTTTCATGTAAGGACTATTCTATTATTATTATAAATTAAAGCTTTTAATACAAACAGCATAATGTCTGAATAATACAAACTTTTGAAATATTTTTATATTTTATTCAAATGGATAAATATATCGTTAATTAGGTGTGTTTTCAAATTTATATCTAAAAAATATTTTTTCCAGAAATTATTATGAATTAATTACTGAACTACATTACTAAAAATATAATGCAATGTAGCCCATCATTTAATTATTTTTATAGATAACGGTTACGTGACCATATTATGAGTCGTTCTCAATCACTGTTAAAAGAATGCAGAAAACAGTCTAATGATTCGACAGTTTTTAAATATAACAGTTAATTGAACATATTATGAAACGTTCTCAATCACTGTTAAAAGAATGCAGTAAACTGTCTAATCATTCGACAGTTTTTAATGATAACGGTTACTTGAACATATTATGAAACGTTCCCAACCGTTTTTAAAAGAACGCGGCAAACTGTCTAATCATTCGACAGTTTTTAATGATAACGGTTACTTGAACATATCATGAAACGTTCTCAATCACTGTTAAAAAAATGCAGAAAACTGTCAAGTCATTCAACAGTTTTTAATGATAAAGATTACTTGGCCACATTGTAAAGCATATCTGGTCATATTAGACTTCACTCACGTAGTTCTTTTTGAGTGATATTAAGAATAGTCTTGCCGTATTTTTTTAAAAAAGGGAAACGTTCAAAATTTAATAAAAGTATAACTTTGGTTTATGAATTATAATTAAATGAAAGTATGTCTTTAATTTATTTGATTGTATATTTAGGAGTTCTAAGACTTTCACAACTTCAAATTTTAGCTTTAGATGTTTTTTTTTTTATTTAAATTTAAGTAAAAGTTGTTAACTTATAATATAACTAGCAGCCTTCGCCCAGCTACGCTGAACAGTTTCTCCAAACGAACCTTTAATCAAACGGAATATCTTGTGTTTTATAGCAATATGTATATTTACCTCCAATGTTCTTCCTTATTGCTGAAAACAATATAAACGCCACTACGATTTTACATATTCTAATGTGTCAGACAAAATTTGGGCTCTTAAGAAGCAAATCTTATAGTTGATCATTTACAAAAGAATATAAAAAAGAATTGTAGACCAATTAAGAAGTATATTAAAATCGTACCTCAAAATATAAAAATGCAAATCGCATCAAAATCCGCCCTATAGAATCTTTTAATAAAACTAATCTTTCATACTCGAGTTTACTTTATTCTAAAACGTTCGCCTATAATTCTATAGAAAATTAATGTTGAACGATACATGTTATATATATATATATATGTTATCTATACTAAAATCTTTTCTGAAAAAAAAATCTAACAAACAGTGCTAATTCAGACAAAAACAACTCAGTAGAACCTTTTAGAAAGGCTAATCTTTCATGATAGGAATCACTGATTAAAGAATTTTCGCACATAATTCTATAACTAAGCAACGTAGAAAGATATGTGTTATATACTAAAACCTTTTTTGAAAAATTGTGTAACTTTGCAAGTTTTCTCAAAATCTATTCAGAGGAACTGAAGTTATAAGTAGTCTTATCGAAATATCTCTCTGTGTTTTATATATGTAGTAGATAATTAAGTATATTTTTTCATAATCAAGTTAACGTGATTACAGAACTTTCCGGGATATAGTGTAGGCTATACGTCGTAAAAATCTGGATTTTTTTTTAGAAACTCTGCACACCCTCCATAGCTGTAACATGTATACTCTCCTGCATATACCCTCTGCCTATAGCATTTATCCTCCGATTTTTTTACGATTACACCACTGAGGACTTTCCCCATAGCTCTATAACTAAAAACGTAGAATGGTATGTTAAATATTGAAAGAATACCTGAAATATTATCTAATTGTGCAATCCTAATGAAAATACGTTCAGCATAACCTTAAATAAAAGGTAATCTTTCATAATCGGGTTCACCTATTTTTTTTTCACCTAAACTTCTATTGTAGCTCTATAACTACGCAGCATAAAAGCATATGTTCCACATTGAAACATTTCTCAAACAAATTAATAATTGACACAGTAAATTCTACAAAAATATTTTAATTAGAATCTGAGTTATAATCAAACGGAATGAAGTGCGAATTTGCGTTTTATATTTATAATAGATGATGATGCGATTTTCTGTAATCTGATTTGTTGTTAAGCTTTTGCTTCAGAAAAGACAATCCAGAAGAAAACTTCGCTACAGAGAAGTATCAATGATCTACAAAAAATTATCGAACTAACAGTGTAAATCCCATTAAAATACATTCAGATGAACTCAAGTTAGAAACGGCCGAAGGAAAAACAAATGAACATTTTACATAATTATAGTAGATGCATCTTTCATAACTGCATTCACCTGTCTCTATCACTTTTTAAATAGCTCTATAACTAAGAAACATATAATGAAATGTTATATACTTAAACAACTCCTGAAATGTTATGTAACAGTGATACTTGCCTCAATATCTGTTCAGTAGAAATTTTTTAAAAAAGGCTGAAATCTAATAATCAGGTTCACTTATTTTTTTTAACTTTCCTCTGTAGCTTTATAACTAAACAACGTAGAACAATGTGTAGACATTAAAAACATTTCAAAAACATTATCTAAGTAAAAGTGTTATACCCTATCGAAATATTGTAAACAATCGGAATGAAATGTAAATTTCCATTTTAAATGCGTAGAATATAATGATGTTACGATTTTCTGTAATAAAATTCGTCATGAAGTTTTTTCTTCAAACGTAAACGATTCTTTCAACATCATAGCTAATACACCAATTGGAGAGGTATCCGATTACTGAAGATTAACCCGAAATCCCATGTATAATTACCCAAAGAAAAGAGAATATTTGCCTTTTGTGATACTTTTATGTCAGCCGGGTGCATATAATAAATTAACAAAGGTTGTTCCCACACCATATTCTAATTTTATTATTTCATTTAAAATGCAAGCCTTTCACTAATTAAAAATACATGCCTTGCACTAATTTTATTTTAAAAAAGTGCTTCCGGCCAGTGCCGGGAGGAAGAGGTAGCTTTCAAATTCCTTATTTTAAAAAAAGCCAACTTATATTATTCAAACACACGAAGCTCAATTTAGTGGAAACCGAATATAGGAGATTCAATACTAATTTTTATAAATACTAAATCATTATGAATGAGAATTTCGCGAAATTAGTCAGCTTTATCCAAGCTGCTTTTATTTAAAGTAACTTATATTTGGCTGAGATGTTGATGTATACTATCCACATGCCTTCTTACATGGAAATAGGCGAATACGTGTGTTATCGCGTGACAAATACAAGATCGTTTCAAAATGTTAGCCATACTAGAAATTCAAAGTGCTATAATTCAACCATTTTTTAAGATATAAACAAAAGAACAAATTTTCAGAAACAAAATCTGCTCCGGAATCTTTGTATCAAGGCCAAACACATAAAAAAATCTTTTACATTTTCCAATTTTTTAATACCTCATTTTAAATTTTAAATTTAATTTTTTTAATGGCAACCCTTTTGAAACAAGATGACGAATGAAGCTGGCCAACGAACTCGGTCGAGACATTGGTATGTACTATGTACAGACCAAGTAACATCCAAATCGGTTCATAAATACGCTTGTTATCGCGTCACAAAAATCAGGTCGTTTTAAAATGTCAGCCGCAATAGAAATTCAAAATGTTATAACTCAGCCATTTTTTTAGATATAGACGAAACAAAAACTGTTCCGGAATCTTTGTATTAAGGTCAAACACATACGAAAAAAATCTTTTTCATTTTCCAATTTTTTGGTATCTCATTTTAAATTTTAATTTTTTTAAATTTTTTAAATGGCCGCAATTTTGAAACAAGATGGCGGATGAAGCTGGACAACGAACTCGGTCGAGATATTTGTATGTACTATGTACACACCAAGGTACATCCAAATCGGTTCATAAATACGCCTGTTATCACGTGACAAATATCAGGACGTTTCAAAATGCCAGCCACGCTAGAAATTCAAAATGCTATAACTCAACCATTTTTTAAGATATAGACGAAACAAAAGCTGCTCCCGAATCTTTGTATCAAGGTCAAATACATCAGAAAAAAATATTTTTTCAATTTTCAATTTTTTGGTACCACATTTCAAATTTAAATTTTTCTTAAAAATTTAAATGGCTGCCATTTTTAAACAAGATGGCGGATGAAGCTGGCCAACGAACTCGGTTGAGACATTGGTATGTACTATGTACAAACGAAGTTACATCCAAATCGGTTCATAAATACGCCTTTTATCGCGAGACAAAATTCAGGACGTTTCAAAATGTCAGCCACGCTAGAAATTCAAAATGCTATAACTCAGCCATTTTTCAAGATATAGACGAAACAAAAACTGTTCCGGAATCTTTATATAAAGGTCAAATACATAAAAAAAATATTTTTCCATTTTCAATTCTTTGGTACCACATTTCAAATTTAAATTTTTTAAAAAAATTTTAAATGGCCGCCATTTTGAAACAAAATGGCGGATGAAGCTGGTCAACGAACTCGGTCGAGACATTGGTATGTACTATGTACATACCGAATTACATCCAAATCGGTTCATAAATTCGAGAGTTACAGTATGACAAAGCTCAGATATATATATATATATATGGATATATATATATATATATATATATATATATCAACTTTTGAACGGAAGGTGGTTTCGGGGTCTGGGGGTCATGATCGATGAAAATATACCAAAATTTTTTGAAATCGCTTTCCTCCGAACGGCTGCAATATGTAGCTTTTTGTAATGAAAGCTACCTAAAACTGAAAAGATAATCAATAATAGGAAATAATGCCATAACTCAAAACAAAGAGTTTTTTTTAATGGGACTACTTGATTATCGACTAAAAAACTATCGCCAACGCGTCGACCAAAAAACTATCGCCAAACTATAAGATTAATGCCAATAATGCTTGATCGTAAATGTCACATTCACTTGACATTAAACATGTTACACGTGTTTGTTTCGTCATCAAGTAATATTTATTTCAACGTTTTATTTGTATTTTTATTAATTTTATACTAATTTATTTGTTCTTTCGTCATTAAAAAAAAAAAAAAAAAAAAAAAAAAAAAAAAAAAAAAAAAAACATTAATTTGTATAATGTGTCGAGATTGGTCGACGGGAATATCAAGAAGTAGCGTTTTAATTTACATACATAAAATGTAAGTACTACTGTTGGCAATTAAAAAAATGTTATTAGCTAGATTTGTGCACGGTTGGCTAATAAAAGAACCCATTTTAGGTAGCTTTCATTACAAAAAGCTACCTATTGCAGCCGTTCGGAGGAAAGCGATTTCAAAAAATGTTGGTATATTTTCATCGATCATGAGCCCCAGACCCCGAAACCACCCTCCGTTCAAAATTGATATATATATATATATATATATATCTGACATATGTAACACTCTAACTCCCGTAATTATGAACCGATTTCTATGTAATTCGGTGTGTACATAGTACATACCAATGACTCGACCGAGTTCGTTGGCCAGCTTCATCCGCCGTTTTGTTTCAAAATGGCGGCCATTTAAAATTAAAAAAAAATTTTTTTTTAATTGAAATGTGGTACCAAAAAATTAAAAATGGAAAAATATTTTTTTTATGTATTTGACCTTTATACAAAGATTCTGGAGCAGTTTTTGTTTCGTCTATATCTTAAAAAATAGCTGAGTTATAGCATTTTGAATTTCTAGCGTGGCTGGCATTTTGAAACGTATTGAATTTTGTCACGCGATAAAAGGCGTATTTATGAACCGATTTCGATGTAATTCGGTGCGTACATAGTACATACCAATGTCTCGACCGGGTTCGTTGGCCAGCTTCATCCGCCATTTTGTTTCAAAATGGCGGTCATTTAAATTTTTTAAAAAAATTTAAAATTTGAAATGTGGTACCAAAAAATTGAAAATTGAAAAAATATTTTCTTCTTATGTATTTGACCTTGATAAAAAGATTCGGCAGCAGTTTTTGTTTCGTCTATATCTTAAGAAATGGCTGAGATATAGCATTTTGAATTTCTAGCGTGGCTGACATTTTGAAACGTCCTGATTTTTGTCACGTAATAACAGGCGTATTTATAAACCGATTTGGATGTACCTTGGTGTGTTCATAGTACATACAAATATCTCGACCGAGTTCGTTGACCAGCTTCATCCGCCATCTTGTTTCAAAATGGCGGCCATTTAAAAAAATTTAAAAAATTAAAAAATTAAAATGAGATACCAAAAAATTGGAAAATGAAAAAAGATTTTTTTCGTATGTGTTTGACCTTAATACAAAGATTCCGGAACAATTTTTGTTTCGTTTATATCTAAAAAAATGGCTGAGTAATAGCATTTTGAATTTCTATTGTGGCTGACATTTTAAAACGACCTGATTTTTGTCACGCCATAACAGGCGTATTTATGAACCGATTTGGATGTAACTTGGTCTGTACATAGTACATACCAATATCTCGACCGAGTTCGTTGGCCAGCTTCATTCGCCATCTTGTTTCAAAAGTGTTGCCATTTAAAAATAAATTTAATTTAAAATGTAAAATGAGATATTAAAAAATTGGAAAATGAAAAAGATTTTTTTTATGTGTTTGGCATTGATACAAAGATTCCGGAGCAGTTTTTGTTTCTGAAAATTTGTTCTTTTGTTTACATCTTAAAAAATGTTTGAATTATAGCACTTTGAATTTCTAGCATGGCTAACATTTTGAAACGATCTTGTATTTGTCACGCGATAACACACGTTTTCGCCTATTTCGATGTAAGAAGGCATGTGGATAGTATACATCAATACCTCGACCAAGTTCGCTGGCCAGATTCATCAGCCATCTTGTTTCAATATGGCGGCCATCAAATAAAAAAATATATATATTTAAAGTGAGGTGCAAAAAAATTAGAAATTGAAAAAGGTTTCTTTCTTAAGTATTCGACGTTGATATAAGGATTCAGGAGCATTTTTTGTTTGTCTTTACCTTAAAAAATGGCTCAGATATAGCAGTTTCATTTTCTATTGTGGGTGACATTTTGAAAAATCTGATTTTTTGCATGCGACAGCACTCGTATATATCAACCGATTCCGATGTGAGTGAGCATGTGCACAGCAATTACTAAGATCTCGACCAAGTTCATTGGTTAGCCTCATTCACCATGTTGTCTTAAAATTGCAGGCACTTTAAGAAATCGCCGAATTTGGCAACCAACTATAAGTTACTTTAAAGAAAAGCAGCTTGGATAAAGCTGACTAATTTCGCGAAATTCTCATTCATTATATTACTAAAAGTTAGTACTGAATCTCCTGTATTCGGTTTCCACTAAATTGAGCTTCGTGTGTTTGAATGATATAAGTTGGCTTTTTTAAAATAAGGAATATGAAAGCTACCTCTTCCTCCCGGTACTGGCCGGAAAGACTTTTTTCTTCTCATCCAGGATAAATAGCCAAATATTATTTCTATTCCAATTTTTCCTTTGATTTTTTTTTTTTTTTTAAGTCGACAAATATTGCTTTCATATTTCATAAATATTTTCGTTTTATAATGTTAATTTCTCAGTGAATCTTTTTCTTCCATTTTAAATAAAATCAGTAGCTTTTCTTTCTTTTTTCTTTTTTTTTTTTTTTTTTTTTAAACCATTTGGAGTGGCTGTTGTTTGCGCTCAAGGATGGGGCCAAATGATTCTCGCATTTTATTTTTTTTAGCGAAATTCAACGATGTTCTTTAGTTTTAGAAGAATTTTTATTTGAATAGGTAATAGAAAGGCATAAAATCGCTAAAAATTGTTTGAATAGGTAATCGAAAGATATAAAATCGTTAAAAATTGAAAAAGTTACAAAATGGGTAGGCGCAAATTATCAGATATGGAAAAATCCAAAGCCAAAGAGCGACGCCGAAATGAAAATCATCTTGCAAAGCAAAAATCGAGGTCTTCAACTCATTATGTAGGCCATGAAAATCGAGGTCTTTAAATGATTATCTAGCCCATGAAAATCGAGGTCTTCAACTGATTATGTAGCCCATGAAAATCGATTACAGAATAAAAGGCGAACGCGAAAAAGGAAACAATCTAATGTTTAATCGATTGATAGTAAAAGGCCATGTCTTGAGGGGCTCTAATCCACAAGCCACGGCGTTTTACAATCGGTCGATTCCCGGGAAAATTGAGCTCAACGTAGGTAATTTGTCGCAATCTGTGGATGATTCGGTGGAACTGCTTTCGATTTGTAAACTGTTTTTCTTCTCCAAACGGGACTTGGAGAGTTTATCGATGAAGGTTTTAGTCGTCTGAAGTTTGATCTTTGCGATCTGTTGTTGAAGAGGATGCAACGGAATTTGGTGGACGAAATAAATTCCAAATGGTCGTTGTAATCTATTAAATTACAATTTATTTATTAAATTATTTATTTATTTTAAGGCGTTTGTATATATATATATATATTAACTCATATAGTCGTTTTAATTCTTTAACCAACAGAATTAACAAAAACATTTAATTTGAATTTCTTCCGTTGCTATAGTAACGGATGTAGATGTACTATATGAATGAATATTTGAATATGGATGAATTATCATCTGTAAAGCTAGATATTTTGACGTTTTGGCGCCAAAGTCACCGCCAAATAAGAAAAATATGAAATATCACACGAACTATTGGACTTAAAAGAATTTGGTTAGTACCATTCGATTCAGCATACAAAAATACACTAAAATATGCTATCGGTTGAAAAATAACTATAAAATCAGATTTTTAAGGAATTTTTTGAAAGTTCATTCCTTTTTTTACCCCCCCCCTCCCCGCCCCGCTTAGGGGTGGAATTTTAGGAAATCCTTTCTTAGCGGCAACCTGTGTCATAAGAAGTATTTTTACTCCAACATTGAAAATTTTAGGTTCAGCAGTTTGCGCTGCGCGTTGATTAATACAAAATCCAGACTTTCTTTTATACATATAGATTTCTGTGAGTCATTTACAAAAATGTGAAAAACATGCAATGTTGTGACTATAATGGAATATGACTACTGCTAACAGCAGGCTTGGTTGCAAATAGCTCTACATTTTTTTTTTTTTTTTTTTTTTTTTTTTTTTTTTTTTTTTTTTAACAGGCATCTAAAATTTGTACTTTTTTTTTTTTTTTTTTTTTTTTTTTTTTTTTTAACAGGCATCTAAAATTTGTACTTTCATTACAGCAAATACGCATATGGAACGGAATGCAGCTCGTGTGGGGATTGCTTTGTGCTAATATTTTGAAACTGAAAAGCAAAGTATAAATAACTGAAGAAAACTATAAATATCTGGATTATTCCATAAAAATTTTAGATTAATTTTTTTGAACATGCGGAATAAGATACAATTAGAAGTTCGATTTATGTCGTCGATTTTTTTTTAAACACAGAACATTCATCTTAAAAGTAAAAATAGAGAAAATACTAAATGAACTCGTTAATGTAATGACATGCAACGTTATTCTATGTAATTAAGTCATTTAAGCCTTCTAGGGCACATTAAATGCGATTTTCATGCTTAAATATTTAATGCAGTAGAAGCTAAAACAGTCTCCTTATGGTGACTAAGCATATGCCTCATATTTCTTCCTCTTCGCTTGATATGTATGTATTATTTAGCTTCTCATTTTATTAGAAATTTTGAGTATTATTTTTATTTTAGAGCTCTAAAGTAATGCCCCATAGCTTAAAAAACTTAATATAAATTTAAATAATGCACCGAATTGTACCAAACATAGTATTGTTCATACCTACACTGATTATCAAAAATTAAAGAAAAGTCACAAAATGCTAATTTTCAATTACGCGACTACTCAAAAGGAAATAATATAATTCGAGTAATTAATATCTCTATAACACAGCTAGCCCATATAACATCTGTTTCATGTCACAGATGGTCACAAGTGTCACAGTCACTACTGTGAAGCAACAAATAGGAAATTCCATACATCTCATTATCAGTCTCAAATGATCACTATATGTGGCTCCACTGAGAAGTCAGTGTGATTGCTGCTTTGTGACGAGCCACCAGGTGACTTTACAATGTAGTTAAACTGTGACTCTCAAGTGACTGTAATTTTTAGACTCAATTTCATAGTCATCATGAACGTTGCATTATGATAAGTCAGCAAATAATATCATATTATAGTCACATGGAGATTTTTCCCAAAAGAGCACAACGGTGACTTCACAGTAGTCTCTCTGCCACCTGAAAGTCATCCTGAACTACATCCTGAATGTCACCTGAACTACATAGTAAAGTCACATGGTGACTCGTCCCAAAGCAGCAGTTACAGTGACGTCTCAGTGGAGTCAAATATAGTGATCATTTGAGACTCATTATGAGATGTATGGAATTTCCTATTTTTTTGCTTCACCGTAGTAACTGTGACACCTGTGACCATGTGTGACATGAATGAGATGTCATATGGGCTAGCTGTGTTGTAGAGATAGTATTTACTCGAATTATATTATTTCCTTTTGAGTGTTCGCGTATTTGAAAATTAGCATTTTGTGACTTTTCCTTAATTTTTAATAACCAGTGCACATCCTCTGACACCTGTATAGGAGTTTACGAATTATTATCGTACATGGATGGACAGGGGGAGCACTTAATATAAAATAACATTACATCTATGGAGTGTGAAGCCGTGATAACTTTGTTTATTGGCGAATGCTTAGCATTACCCTTCGCCAATTCCCCATTCCCAAATGAAAATAGCCCCACCAGTGGCTGAGAGGTTCTGCTCTTGAAGCTGGTAGACGGGAAGAGTTGGGTTCAAACTAAATCGCGCTCGTCATCCTAACCGTTCGGAGTTTTCCTGGTTTACTTCTAACCTTGGGAAATTTTTCGTAAATACGGGTTAGGTTCCCTTCGAATGAATTCCACAGCGGGCACTGCCTCTTGGACCTATATTCCTCAAGTAGATTATCGGCCTTTAATAATGGCCAACCCAACCCTACCCAAATGAAAATAACTAAAAAAGTAATGTACCCAAGTATACCAAACTTGGTATTATCCATATAAACATCATCTTCCACCTATATAGGAGTTTACGAATTATTACCGTGGGAGTGCAGGGAGGGCCTATCTTATGAATATCTGAAATGGCCAAAGTAATGCTCCATAGCTTAAAAAAATTAATTTAAAATTTAATGTACCGAATTGTACCAAACTTGGTATTATTCATATCTACATCATCTGACCCCTATACTGGAGTTTACGAACTATTATATTACATGAGTGGACAGGAAGGAGGGCTTAATGTAAAATAATATTACATCTATGAGAATGTAACGTAATGGTTACACATGTAAACAATATGGCATAAAATACTTACTGAAAGTATTTAACTCCCAGGTGTCTTCTAAGGCGCTACCGAGCGTTTCAGGATTATGAGCTTTACAGATGAGAGATTTTTCATGTTCCTCGCTGGTTGGACTGAATACGAGTCGACTGGATGTAGAATTGACATCTCCCGAATCTCTTCCTCGTGCATTTGCGGTCAAGGATTCTTGCGCTACCCACCAAGATAATCTGGCGGACCGTCTGGCACCATAAGTCCGGCAAACCACCTCCAGTTCGTTGCCGGCAGATAAAGACCCTGAAGAGTTACTATTCGAACTTCTTGTAGTGAAACTATATGCAAAAAAAAAAAAAAAAAAAAAAAGAAAAAATATTATTTTCATTTCAGTTTCAAGATTTATTTGTTTTTATTGTATCACGTTTTATATGTTTCATTGTCATCGTTTGATATTTAAAAAAAAATTCTTTTTATTAACCATTTGAAAAAATTATTATTGTCATCTGTCAGGATAGGAAATCAAAAACATATCTGAAGCGTTTTATTGGTTGCATCCGCATTTTATTCGTTTTCTGATTGGTCTATTTAGTAATCTGTATTTTCCCCTTACTTTCAACAGAGATGGATACTTCTGTTGCCACTATGACAAAAAAGAAATAAAAACTACAAAAAAAAATTAATAATTCAGAAACAAATTGAGATACAGCTTTCAAACAAATTGCATTTAAAAGTACATTTTTCCTCTATACGAATAAAATGTAATATTGTGGGATGTTTAAAAGTTTAAAAATGAAATTTCATTTAAAATGGGTCCAGGAATATTAATATTTAATCCATGGCGTACGAAGTTTAAAAATTTACAGTACCGAAAAATGTAATCTATGTCGTACGTAATGTGTGATCAACTCTGTACGATTTTTTATGTCTTAAATTTTAGTCTTTGAAAAAATTATTTTCCAAATGGTCGTTGTAATTTGTCAAATTGCATTTTTTTCTTAATAATTCAAGAAAAATATTTTTTTTTCTTCCCAAATAACTTAAAATATTATTTATACACAAAAAGAAAAAATAGCTATAAATTACTTGTCATAGCGATGTGGCACGGGTGCCTCTCTGATTCTCTGGAAAGAGACAGCTTTTAGTTGTATTTTTTTTTTCTTTCAGGTATTTAAACTTGATCATAAACGAGGACTACAGGTGGAAACTCCAACCCCTAAGAAAAATAATTCGATAAATGTTAACCGCGAAATGCGGTATTTTGTCAATATTTTTTTTTTTTCAATTATTTGACTTATAGACAAAATGTTAAAGTGAATATAAAATAAAATAATTGGTGTAGGAGGGTGCTATCTGGCAGAAAATGCATCTCAGTATCTACAGTTTTTTTTTTTTTTTTTTTTTTTTTTTAAGCAAATACAAAAACTGTTTTCAATAACTGCCCATAGTGGTGATACTCTTACAAAGGTATTCCGAAATACACTTACACGGCTTAAGATACGGCTTAACCCCTTGAGGGGCACCGGTATATATTATATACCGCCTACGATTAATGAAGTTTTACACCAGAAAAATTTTATTAAATTTTACTTTTCTAACTTTGGTGGAAAAAAGCCGTAAAATTGCTTTTACTTATTTTGAAATAGAATTTTTCAAAGATTCCGGTGGGAATTCAGCATTTCACAAACGTAATTGCTTGCCCCTCAAGGGGTTAAGATACACGGCTTAAGAATATTACACGGCTTAAGATAAACAAGTATTCTCTCACAGATGAAGCCACTGGATGGTTTCTGAAGAAAAATTTAAACTGAGAAGCCACAACTTAAAAGAAAGTCGAGGTTGTCGAAATCACGTAGACATAATGTAGAATAAAAATGTAAATTATTTTTTTTTTTACTAAAACTAGTCAAAAGATTTTTAAAAATAATTTAAACCAATTCTATAATTACATTGAAGAAAAACTAACACACTCATTCTTAAATGGCACCCAAAATCGGTTAAGACTTGCAGATACATATTTTCGTTCATTTTGAAATTAATATTTTAATTAAATTTTTATCATGTTTTTACTAGTCTTAATGAAAACTAATAATCGTCATAAAAATATTATCGTTCATCATTATTCTGATTTTATTTATTATTCACAAAAATCCTGCTTTAAGTTTTCATTTCTTAAGGACTTTGACTCAAGATACTAATGCATTTCAGTCACAGCGTCAAGAGTTATATAAAAAAGTATACATAACCAAAAACATATTTTAAATTCAAGAAAAACTGACCCCATCTTTATTTTTCATTTGATTGTTTATGTTTTTACTACATTTTGGGTATCTTTGCGGCCAATTTGTCGTCATCAATGGACAGCTGTTATATTTACTTTTTTTTATTTTCTCAAACAAATCACTTATCAAGATATAACACAAATCAAGATAAGCCTTTTCGTTTAAACCGCACGTTTGTATGCCAAATACTCGATTTCGTATTGAATTTTAAACTGTACCAAAGACCTTGTCCCACCCTGTATTTTAAGGAATCGGCGTACATTCGGAGCACCTTTTTTTTATGTACAGTATTGAATAAATACACACATTTTTAGTTCACTTATGCACTTATATTCTAAAGGGAAAGCTGGGTTCCCGGGGTGGTCATCCCTATGAAACAGACTAATAAAAAAAGTAATATAAAATTTTTGTTTTTCAAGTCAATTCCTACTTAGGTCATCAAAGAAAAATTTAATATAATCCCTTAAGCTAATATTAGTTTCTGTTGCATTAAAATATCTCAATTTGTTGATTTTCTATAAGCAAGTAGGTTTACAATGGAAGTCTATGGGAATTTGGCGAAACATTAGAGATATCGCCAAGTTGGAGTCACTTTAGGTGACTCATTTTGGTCGCAAAATTTGGCGATATAGCGCCATGTTGGCGACAAATTTGGCGGTATTTGGCGACAGAACAGGGTCCCCCTATGGTATCCCCCTTATAGATATAAAGATGCATTATATGCTTCAATAATCAATGGCCGCCATTTTGTCTCCCATGCAAAACTAAAATTAATTAATTAATTAATATTTGAAAAAACTGTATTAACATCAATTGTTAACAACTTGATAGGATGAATAATGAGTATTTTATTAACGATTGAAAATTTGAACAAGATATATAAGTAAATCAATAAATAAATATAGGGAGAGTGTCAACTAATAGTAGGAATTGAAAAAAAAAAAAAAAACCCATAAAATCCTATAACATTATCATAACCTTGCAAAATTTCATGCTTACGCCAGACAGCGTTACACTAAATTTAACTACATATATTTTAATCTACTTTGTACTACATACTACTATTACACATTTACCTGTGCACTGAACTAGGAGCTTTACTATATCTTCAAAATTAAATGAAATATTTTAAAATATGTCAAATGTACATATATTTTATTAGAAATTACCATTTTTTTTTATATTGAAGTATCTATAAAATAATTACATTTTCAGATAGAGCTTAGATTCCAGTTCCGAACATAATGAGCAATATGTAAATCATTCTGACAAAATTTTCCTGAAGAATGTTTAAAACGTTTTAAGTAATGAAGTTTGCTGAAAATTGATTTTCGAGAAATCGCATTTAAAGATTTCGTTTATATTTTTCAGATGCATAAAAAATTAATTTAGAATTGTTAATTAAGGTTTATTAGTGTTTTTATGCACAAAAATATTAAACAATTATGCATAGTAACATTGCTTACATCACTCCTGGCCTTCCTAAGACCACTTCCTGCATTTGACTAATTACTTCCTGTTTGTGAAATTGTCCATAACTATTCTTCTATTAATCATAGAAGTAAAATTAAAACAGATTTGGAATCGTAAAAAAATGCTCTTTCAAGTAAAATAATAATAAAAAGTTCGATTTTTTTTTTACGAAAATGTTCATTTTTATGTAGGAAGATATCCTAAGATTCAATTTTCAGGTAAGGCGATAAGTAAGGAGTAGTCACAGAAAAGTACAATGATGTCAATAATTGTTTTATTGTACAAAAGAAAAAACTCCTTACGGTCAAAAATATAAACTGTACAAAATATAAACTGTACAAATATAAACTGTATAAATATAACAAATACATAAATGTATATATATTATATTTATACATATACAATATGTATAAATATAATATACATCTACAATATAATATAAATATAATATACATATAATATAAACATAATATAATACATATAATAATATAAACATATAAACATATAAACATATAATAATATAAACATAATATAATACATATAATATAAATAAAATATACATATACAATATATATATATATATATATATATATAATGTATATATATTATATTTATACATATACAAATGTATAAATATAACTGTATAAATATAACAAATACAAATATAAACTGTAAATATGTGTTGCACTATATACATATACTTATGCCTTCTCTATTACAATTTATAAATGTGAAAAAAATACTTACGACTTAAATCAATTGTAACTGTTACTGATACACGAACTGTAAGATTTGTATTTCATGCTTGACATGTGAGCTGTGTAAGATCTAAAAGAACTTCCCTTTAGAGATCTAAAAGAACTAATTCAATTCGAACAAATCAACGACCTAATGTAATATAAGAATCATCTAGCAACGTTGCACCTTTCCACCAAGACAGTACAGGAGTCGCACGGCCTGGAAATGTAAGATTTCTTTATACATAGGATCGCATGAAAAATTTTAAAAATAAAGTTTTTTGTTTAAAGTTAAAACATTTCTTTGATCACACAAATCTGTCATTTACAGCCTTTATAAAACTTATTTTTATACGTATTTGAATAAACGACTCTTTCAAGCATTTGTATGAAGCATAATAATTTAGATTTAATCTGAAAATAGAGCTAATAATTTAAAAATATTTGTAATTGCTGTGTAAAGCTTAGCAATTTTATAAAATTATTTCAAACATTTTTAGTTATTTTTATGTTGAAGAATTCATATGAAAAATAACAATTTCTTATTTTAAAACTAAAAATACTTATTTCACAACCTAAGTATGTCATTTGTATAAAATTATTTTCACGACGTGTAATTTTTGTAAAAAAAATAACTATTATTATATTTTTTCTTATAAATTAAACAGAAAAGGATTTATTTTTCCTTAAGTTATTAACCTATTTAATTTCTATAAAAAAACTGTATTCAATTAATTCAACAAAAAGGATCATTTTACAATATTGTTTACTTCGGAAAACAATTGTCTCATTTAGAGTAGGAATTAACGGTGTACATCTCATATTAGTTAAATTGAAGTTCTCGGGTTATTATTACAAAAAAAAAGTATTAGCTTTATTAAAAAATTTGCAATTGTGGTCCGCACGATTTAAATGTATGAATTTAATAGTCCACGACGTCCGAAAGATTGTCGATCGCTGCTGTAGAAACTATATTTGTATTTATACGCATTATATAAATATATAAAAGATGTAGCTATATCTATTTTTGAGCAGTCATCCAAAGTCTATCCAGTGTTTTGGATACCGCTTGAAAAGAACCTGTTTTAAAAGTTCAAATGCACAGTAATCGATAGGAGACACATTGTGGGACATGGGATGGATGCATTTAAATGGAATAGCCTCATTTTCGTTTTCATTTCACATTCTTTCTAAAAATATAACAGTAGATTTAAGGGTATAACTGACAATCTTATCATTACAGATCATAACACAATGAAGATTCTTTGGTTAAAAGTGTGGAATATCTTCTTTGAAAACATGCGTTAAAACATATACCACACGGTAATATGAGTTAATTTTAATAGCTTTTGTACTTTCCTGAAATGAATCTAACAATATTCATAAAACCTTTAGCAAAACTTCCGTTGTTTCCCCTGAATACACATTTTAGGTTCCTTTTCTCCTCTAATCGTTCCTTTGTTGGGTATGCAGTTCTAAAAAATTCTTACAAGGAGAGGGCCAACCCTGGTAATCACAGATTTTGATTATTTTTATAAATGTTGTAGGGTAGATGCCCCTTAGTCTCAGATTCAACGGATTTTACACAACGTTCCTTCATTCTCGAGAAACAGGGGGAAATAATATTATAACAGAACTGGAATACATACTTTATAACAAGTTACTGCGTTGCTCATAGCTCGATGGGTACGGCGTCTGTTCGCTATTCCGAGAGCTCGATACCGGAACGTGCTGCATTTGATTTTCACATTTTTACTTTCTTCTATCTTAAATAGAAGAAAGTATTGTAATCGAAAATTTTTTCGACTTCCGGTTTTCGACGGATTTACATGTTTTAGGGGTCAGAGATTCCAAAAAACATGTTTATAGAAAATGTCTGTCTGTCTGTGTGTCCGTCTGTCCGTCTGTCCGTCTGTCTGTCGCCATTGTACCATCAAAAAGTGTATGAAGTTATGCATAGAATTAAACCAAAATTTTATTTTAAGTTTTTGGATATGGCAAGCAGGTCCTCCTGGAATTTGGGAAAAATTCGCCGGTAGAGGGCGCTGATATAGCAAGTTTTGTGCGATTTTGAATATTGTACCACCCAAAAGTGTATGGAGTTATGCATGGAATTGAACCAAATTTTTATTTTAAGTTTTTGGATATGGCAAGCAGGTCCTCCCTGAATTTGGAAAAAAATTGCAGGTAGGGGGTGCTGTAATAGCGATTTTTGTGCGATCTTGAATATTGTACCATCCAAAAGTCTATGAAGTTATGCATAGAATTGAACCAAATTTTTATTTTAAGTTTTTGGATATGGCAAGCAGGTCCTCCCTGAATTTGTAAAAAAATCGCCGTTAGGGGGTGCTGTAATAGCGATTTTTGTGCGATTTTGAATATTATACCGTCGAAAAGTATATGAAGTTATGCATGGAATTGAACCAAAAATTTTTTTTAAGTTCTTGGCTATGGAAAGGAGGTCCTCCCTTAATTTGTAAAAAAATCGCCCGTAGAGGGAGCTGTAATAGCGATTTTTGTGCCATTTTTGCGCCATTTTGATTATTGTACCGTCGAAAAGTGTATGAAGTTATGCATAGAATTGAACTAAATTTTATGTGTTTGTTTTTGGTTAGGTCACGAAGGTCCTCCCTGAATTTGGAAAAATTCTGCCGGTAGGGGGCACTATAATTGCGATGTCTGTACCATTTTCATTATTGTACCATCGAAAAGTGTATGAATTTATCCATATAATTGAACCAAATTTTTTGTGCATGTTTCTGGCTATGGCAAACAAGTCCTCTGAACTTGAAAAAATTCCGCCAGAAGGGGGCGCTATAATTCCGATCTCTGTGCCATTTTCATTATTGTACCATCGAACAACGTATAAAATTATGCATACAATTGAACCAAAATTTTTGTGCTTGTTTTTGGCTTTGGCCAACAGGTCCTCCTTGAATTTGGAAATATTGCGCGGTAAAGGGTCTCTGTGCTAGCGATTTTTGTATACTTTTCTTGATTTTTCGTAGTTCTATTGTGCATCGGCGGCTCATGCAGCGGCGGGAACTCGCTACCTGCTAAGCCGGTTATTCGCAAACAGCTGTAATAACAAAATAAGGAAAAATTAATAATTTTAACAAATATCATGATATAGATTAACTCGTTTTTAGTCCGTTTAATTGACTTGAGCAGAAATTCAAGATGAAAATCAAAGTTGGTATAGTATTGAACTAATAATATTGAAGTATTAACATGTGTAACTAGGTTTTGAAATATTAAGATGTATAAGATAGAAGAAAGTTTTGGGATTGGCACATCCAACTAGTTCTTTTTTATAATTATAATTTAATAATCTCAATTAAAAATTTTAATATCGAGCATTAATCATAATGTTAACATATTTAAATTTTTATTCAGCATTTTTAATTTTTAAACCATTCTTAAACCATTTCTTATCATTTAACGAAACTTTTTTTTAAATGCATCTATTATTGATTAGTAAAAATTCCAAAATTATACCATAGTTACTACCAAACTAAAGAATTTTTCTGCCATCGCAATAGAAACAAACGATATTTCAGATAGTGGTTTATTTGTTAAAAAAAAAAAAAAAAAAAAAAAAAAGAAAGAAAGAAAAAAAAAACATTATTTTTTAATAAAATTTTACAATGCCTTAACATCACTTTTCTGATTTTCATCGAATCCCGACACTTCAGATTGATCTTCCGCTGAACAACAGCTTGCTTCTTTCATTTTATACGATTATCTATATATATAAAAGAAAGTCTGAATTTTGTATTAATCAACGCGCAGCCCAAACTACTGAACCTGAAATCTTGAACATTGGGGTAAAAATAGTTCTTATGGCATTGAGTGCCGCTAAGAAAGGATTTTTCAAAATTCCACCCCTAAGGGGTGTAAAAAAGAGAACGAACTTTTAAAAAATTCCTTAAAAATCTGATTTTATAGTTATTTTTCAACTGATAACATATTTTGGTGTGTTTTTGTATGCTGAATCGAAGGGTACTAACTAAATTCTTTTAAGCCCAATAGTTCGCGAGATATTTCTTATTTTTCAAATTTGGCGATGTCTTTGGCGCCAAAACCTCAAATTTTCAAGTTATTATTTCTAAAAACTCATTTTCTTTATTCTGTTACTATAGCAAGGGAATAAATTCAATTGAATGTTTTTTTAATCAATTCTTTTGGTTTAATAATTAAAACAACTATGCCAGTTAGGAAAAAAATTACAAACGCCTCGAAAACTAAAACTAAAAAAAAAAAAAAAAGAAAAAAAAAACCTGTTGTACTTTTTCGTTCTACCAACATGCCATGATGTATGCTATCGCGCCATTCATTTCAACCCTAACTGCGCAAACGATTTTTACTGCAAACCGTGCCAAATATTAACACTTGCTATTTGTTGAACGTGAATATTTTTTATGAGTATTACTCCATCGTAATCCCGTAAAACTTTTTAATTTGTTATTTTTTGAATAGAAAGCATTTATTATTAATTCTAACTTATTTATTACTGATACTGACATAAATTTTACTATTTTGCAGTTATCTGATGAGGAGGAACCTACCATAAAATTATTGTAGAAGTTAGGAATTATACATAGAAAAATGTTTGTTCAATAAACCATGAATGGCTTCATTCAAAGAATGAAATGTTTACTGCAGTGTGAGAAATGCGTATTACGTACGCCACGCTGCAGTAGTAAAAGACATTTACAATTTGAAGACTGCAGTTTAAATTGACTATATTTCTATTACTTGCAAAATATTTATTTATGCTTTTAGTTTAAGTACTTATTTTTATTCATTTAAAAAACTGGTGGGTTAAACTATGTAATTTTCAAAAGTTATATTTTTTAAATGCTAATTTTTTTATCAACAAAATTATTTTTTTTTTTCAAATGTTTCATTTCATTTTATAGACAATGACATTATTTATATTTCGCCTCAATAAATTACAAAATACTCTTTGATGTTGAAATAAATTTTTTTGGTTTAAGGTATTTTTTTTTCTTATTATTTTTTCTTTTCATCCTTTTAAATGAAATTAGTTAGACATATATTTTAAATGTGTGTATTTTAAATGAAATGAGCAAAAGGCATGTATGAATTAACGATGTCGGTAAAACAAGAGGTTTTTTTTTTTCATGGTTATAATATAGTGTGACGAAATGTACACCCGCAACAGTTTTCTCAGCACGGGCTGCCAATTGCTATAGTAACGTATATATTTTAAGAAATTAACAATTGTAATCTGAGAAACTAGCCGCCCTTGGCGACCAGTTTGGTCCCCCTTAAAATTTATGTTTGGAAAAGCATGCTAAGCATTGTATCGTGTTACTTTTATTCATAATTTGATTTACTTGAACGTTGAACACCCTTAAATATAATTAATATAATCACTTAAGCTAATATTAGTTTTTGTTGCATTAAAATATCTCAATTTGTTGATTTTCTGTAAACAGGTAAACCCTATTGGTTTACAATGGAAGTCTCTGGAAATTTGGCGAAATATTAGATATATCGATAAGTTGGCGTCACTTTTGGCGATATATCTCCAAGTTATCGACAAAATTGGCGCCATTTAGCGACAGAACAGGGGGCCCCTATGGTAACCCCCCTTATAGGTATGGGGATGCATTAAATGCTGTTCAATGACACGAAAATTAAAATACAAAAGTACACAAAAACATAGAAGTTAAAATAATAGGAAAACAATGGTTGTTTTAAAACTATTCAATGTTTATATTAAAAATCATACCCAATTTTTTGACCAAAATTCATGTTTTTTTCCGTTACGGTACATTGATCTAGCGTGGACCTAGAACACGATTATGACTACTTCACTGCTTTTTCTGATGCTAGGTAAAAAACGCAAGCAAATGAATTTATTAAATGATATATAATTTTTACTCTGTTTCTTTTTAAAGTTAGGACAGCAGGAAAGAAAAAATGAAACATTATGTAATCTTTTTTTAGGATTTCTAAATGTATTACTTAACACATAATCCTTAATTAATTAATTAATAATTGATAAAAATATATATTTTTAAAAATATTACATTCTTCATTTTTAATTTATTTTCAGCATTTTTTATTTTAAAATGTTTAATTGTTGCAGTTTTAGTCATTTGGCATATTTTGGCGAGTGTTCATTGGCGCATAATTAAATCTATTGTTGTTTCACCTCGCATAAAATTGTACGAGGTACAGATAATATTTGGTGAGTTATCACCTGAGATAGGCTAACAGTAAAATGCCTTAAAAGTAATGTATTAATTTATAATATTAAAGAGTTGCATTGTCATTATTGACCTATAAACACATGTGTAAACATAATGTTTATAATTCTAACATACAAAAAAGTGAATTAAAAATCAATTAGGGATTGCAAAATTCCATCTTTACATATAAAAACTAGGTTGACTTAAATCCAAAAATGGTGCAAAATTAGAATTACTGATTGTGAAATAGTAAAAAAGACAGGCAATCGACCAAAATAGGAAGTTATGAAAGAGGGAGAATTTGCCGTAGGGTACTCAGCTAGTAAAATATAATAGAATGATACAGACTTGTTCGATAAAGATTTCAAACAGAAACCACTGTACTAAACTAAAAATAGAAATAAACAAATATTCTTGTGGTGCCCTCTAGCTATAATAAAGGATACCTTTTGCACTATATATATATATATATATATATATATATATATATATGTGTGTGTATATATATTCAGCTCATATTCAAAATATTAGAATATTTACTTTTTTCTTACAAATTGAAAATATCGTTTGGTAATTTAATGCTTTTAATGCAAATATGCAAACAATATTTTTATTAAGAACTTATTGTTGATTAAACTTATTTATTATTTTAAAATTAATATGATTTTTGAAAAGATTAATTGAAAACAAATTACTTTGAAAAGTCAAAATATTAGAATATTTATTCAAGTGGTTCAAAATATTAGAATATTTCACATTAATTCTAAATTAATTATCACCAACTCATAACTGGTGGCATCATTGATTAAATTCAGACGATTTTACATAAAATCAGTATTCTTTTTGCAGTTTGTTTGCTTTTTTGTCTTAAAATGGATTGTGTGAGTGATATTCCTGAATCTATTAAATTTCGTATGGTTGATTTGTATCGGCACGGTAAAAATCAATGTTATATAGCGAATTATATACATTGTTCGCAATCAAACGTTAGTGAAATACTAACACAATATTCAAAAAATAGAAAATTTCAAAATAATCGCCGAAATGGCGGCCGGAAACTAAAAACATCTGCTAGAGATGACAGGAAACTGAAGCGTATAGTTAAGGAAAACTGATTGAAAACTGAGATTCTTGCACCGAAAATGGAAAGAAGAAGGTGTTGAAGTTTCTATCGAGCAAGTTCGTTGGCCAGCTTCATCCGCCATCTTGTTTCAAAATGGCGGCCATTTGAATTTTCCGGACACTTTTGGGAAACTTTTAGGTTTCCTAACTTTCTCTTTAAAATGACCTATGTTATTAACTTACACTGCCTGACTCTTTAAAATATCTTTTAAAGTTCTGTTTAAAGTTATATATAAGAGTTTGCATTTTGCGAAATGTAACATTTTTTATAAGTATTCATGTTAGAAAATATAAAAAATTTCAAAAATTCAAATGACCGCAATTTTTAAACAAGATGGCGGATGAAGCTGGCCAACGAACTCGGTCGACAGAAACCTCAACTCCTTCTTCTTTTCACTTTCGGTGCAAGAATCTCACACTTTTAAAACTTTTTTTTAACTATACACTTCAGTTTCTTGTCATCTCTATGAGATGTTTTTGCTTTTTCGGCCGCAATTTCGGTAATTACATTTTGAAAATTTCAATTTTTTGAATATTGTATTAGTATTTTACTAACGCTTGATTGCGAAGAATGTATATAATTCCCTATAAAACATTGATTTTTACCGTGCCGCTACAAATCAACCATACGAAGTTTAATAGATTCAGGAATGACACTCACACGACCCATTTTAAGACGAAAAAGCAAACAAACTGCAAAAAGAATACTGATTTTAAGTAAAATCATCTGAATTTAATCAATGATGCCCCCAGTTAGGAATTGGTGATAATTAAAGGAGAATTAATGTGAAATATTCTAATATTTTGAACCACTTGAATAAATATTCTAATATTTTGACTTTTCAAAATATTTTTTTAATTAATCTTTTCAAAAATGATATTAAAATCTTTAATATGCAAAAAAAAAAGATGTTGTAATTTAATGCTTGTGCTAATTTTTAATATAATTATGCTTCTTATTCTATTTTATTTTATTTTTATTTTATTGTATTTTATTTTTGTAACTAAATCGTTTTAAAAGGTTTCTAAAAATTATAATTGATACACAATTTTAAATTGTGAGTGATATTATTAAGTTATAAATACAAGTATATTTATTAAAAAAAATAAAAGAAAAAAAAGAGAGAGAGAGAGAAAATTAAATGCAGCATGTTCCGGTTTCGAATCCGAGTCTTCGGAACAGCAAACATAAGCCCTACCGACCGAGCTACGACCAAGAGAATAAATTCGTTACAAAGTAAGCATTTCAGTTGTATTATTATATTAGACACCTGTTTCTCGAGAACTAAGGAGTGTTGTTTAAAATCCGTTGAACCTAAGACTTAGGGGTCTCTAACCTGCAACCTATATAAAAATAATCAAAATCTGTGATTGTCAGGGTTGGCCCTCTCCTTGTCAGTCAAATGTAATCTTTGTAGATTCTTTCCTTTTTAAAAAAAATTCTATCATAATTATTTTATGTACAGAAATAATAAAACCACGATCGATTTTTACACTTTTTGTCAACATTCGAATAAAATGAAATCTCTTCGGAAAGCACAAATTCATCGATCCGTTGTTTATTTTTCAGTGGCAGTTTAAAACGAAGAATATTTTTAACGATGGTAATTAATCCCTTTACCAAATTTATGTCATACGGGTTTTTCTTTTATTTAAATTTAAATTATAGAGAAATTCAAAATCGTTACAAACAAGTTGGAAATTGCTCGTCAAACGTGGCAAATGAGGTACGTTCGTACTATAACTAGTTTTATAAATATTTTTTGCACCACATATTGTACTGAATGTATATTTTAGTGCACTTCATAAGTGCATATCAATTTCATTCTGTTCGAAAGGCTATAACATCATTAAAATGCACTTAAAATAATTTTTTCCCATTGGCCTTAATGTAACGGAAAACTTTTGACTGTCCCTGTAATTAAACTATTCTTCCGATTGTCATGAAATTTGAAATGACTCGACAAAATTTTGCAAGAATTATATATTTAAAATTTCAGACCATTCGGTTGGGTAGTTTTTGCTCTGTTATACGCGGACGGACAGACAGACAGACAAACGGACAGACGGACGGACTGAACGACGACTATAGGTGCTACATATTTATATAATTACGAACGCACCTAAAATGTGTGAATATCCTCTATCATTACTAATACCATTTCTAACTGCTAGACAGTCACAATTTTAGCTAAAAGTCTTTACTTTTTTATGTTTAAAATATGTATGTTTTCTACTTCTTATTTTCCAACATTTTGCCTTAACATATAAGCATACAGTGTTTTAAAAATTATTTTTATGTGTATTTGAGAAAACTTAAAACTTCATGTAAAAAATATGTCTATAAAACTTGTCATTTTCACCTGTGATACTAAACGATGCATGAAAATCATTATTTCTAGAAGTTCAAAGTGCTTTTATTAAAGAGTAGTGACTGATGAAGATTGAGAGTGATTGATAGATGATATAATCTGTAACTAATCTTGTTTCATAAAGTTAGAATTTCTAACAGAATCTCTCTTAAATATTTAGCAACCATCAATTATTATGGTAACACCTGAGTTATTTGCTATCTATCTTGAAGTTCTAGATTAGCTAACATTTAGAAGTACTTTATCTTCAAAATTTTTTCTTTAAATAGTAAATTAAAATCGAAAAGCTAGAATTTTATTTTATCGAATATGTTTAAAATCATAGAGATTTTACAATTATGAAATTAGTAAACATATATATATATATATATATATATATATATATATATATAATATTATTTAAATTCTCCGTATAGATTAATTGGGTGTGGTAGCAGAATACATTGTATGCATTATATGCTATTTATATACTAATAACTTATTACTACATCTGTTACAGTTAAATTTCACTATAAATATGTTATTTTTGAAATTATGATGCATTGTATCTTAAGAATAATAATTGTGGTTAATCTATTGATATTTATATTCATTTAATATTTTTGTGAATAATGATATATATTATGGTATTATTTATTTATTGGGATATGTTCGTTAAAACAGTAGGTAACATTTGAAAGCATTAGCTTCAATACAGTTACTCTTATGTAATTAGATCATAAGTTTAATTTTATCATAATAGATGGCTGCACCAAAATTTTATTTGCATTTTTTCTTTCGCTTCTATTAGTGTAATAATTTAAATTTTCAACACTAGGTGGTACTAATGCTGGTTGTTGGCGATATTGTAAATTAATAGCTTTGAATTTTTTATACTTTAGTTAAGCAAATTTAAAAGTGTTAATAGGTATTTTAAGTACTAATATTGTACTTATTTTCTATTTATATTAATTAATTGCATTTATCACGGTATTTCAAAATGGATTAACTGCATCCATTGGGTATTAATATCTGTGTTAACTTAACTGCAACAATAACCTTAAAATTATATGTAATGGATACCATGTGCAGGAGTGTATTTGGATTAAATAAAAATGGGATTATATTAGGTATGCTATGTAATATTACTATATTTCAGTGCTATAAATTAAATATTTAAAAGGTTGTATTGATTTTTCCATTCCATGGCATTAAATATTATTCTGTTTTCATCTTGAATCTATGCTTTTGGTCATGTAGTCGTTTGAGTACAGGGGGAAAAATTTTTCAGCTTTGAAGCTTTTTTTTCTCACAGAAAACGACTATTTTGCTTATATAATTGAATTCTGTACTCTTGATAACTTAATTCAATATATAAGATTTTGGATTATTTAGTCGGTATCCATATTTTTCTTTTTTTTCTTCCATATTAATTATCGTATATGGTACAAGGGACTATATTTTATTCATAACAGCTGGTATATTCTATGTTTTTGGTATCCATGTTAAGTGTGTTGGGGAAACTGTTTGATTGTCATTTCATTCAAAATATCACAATTTTCGTTGGTGGTCACTAATGTTTATTTAATGGTTATATATATATAATTTTGTCTGGTGTTTCTCGTAATTAGAATTAAGATAATACCCTATTTTCCTAAATAATACCATTATTATTATGAGCATTATATAAAGGAAATACCCTTATTATTTATAAATATGAAAAATAAAATGGATTTTCTGCCTTATTCTGAAACTGTTTGGAAGAAATATTCAATTTATTACAGCAAATAAGGTTAAAATATCATATAGTTTAACAGTGAAATAATTATAACTTAATCAAGAACTTAGGCATATTAATTCAGAATAAAAATATGAAATTAAAAGTTGATGCATACAGTTTATTTTCCCTTGCTTAAAAATATTTTGATATTGTATGTATAACTTTCATTCACCAATTTTAATTAAATAATGCATCATTACGTTGCACTATTAAATCTATAATTAATAACTTATGTTGAAACATTTTTCTGAAACACGCTAATCTCCAAATTCAGAAAATTCCAATGCATATTTTTTTGTGTGTTTGTTCTTATCTTTTATAGATACCTTTATTATAAGCTAGCATGCTCATGCTCATTTAAGAGCTATGTAATATATTATTAACAAAGGAGACGAACATCTGAAAAGCTTCTATTGAGACAGACTCTGAAATGTTGGAAAAAAATCAGGAGCTCTAAAATTCAAGATTACTTTATATAAAGTATTCAACTTTTTAATCAAATATAAATAATTTATATTTTTCAGATATAATTATTTTAATTCTGAAACTCTTATTTTGAAGTATTATCGAAGAAATGACATTTAATAATCCTAAATAAATTTCATTTAATGGTTTAAAAAAAATCAATAAATAAGTCTTCGAGTTTAAAGCTTAAATCCACATTGATTTTGTAACAGTGGTACTGCATTGAATATCAATTACAATTTTTTGGGTATATTCTGTAACTTAAGAAGCAAGAAATGTGCATTTTTTACAAAATTCAATTCAAGGAATGTAAAATAGTTATTTTAACATGAATAATTATATTATGCGATGCTTACAATGGATTATTTATTTGATATAATCATACTGAGGGAAAATTAGATCAAATAATGATACATTCTATTTATTTGATTTACATGTATTTTTTTATTATTTTTTTTTATAAATTCCACGTTTTAATTCCGATTAAATAATTATATTAACATGGATAATGACATTACATGATGTTCACAAGTGATTATTAACATAATATAATTATATAGTGGGAAAATTACATCAAAGGTTGATGCATTTTTGTTTTCTTATTTACAGATATTTCATTACTTTTTTTATTAATTCAACGTTTTAATTCAGTTTTAAAAAATCCATTATTAATAAAGAACTAAAACTAGTGATATTTAGTTAAAACCCTAAGTGATTGATAATATAAACATCAATCAATAAAGTCATATGAGTATTTCAACTTATAAATCTCAGAAAAATGTTTAAATATTTTCTAATCTGTAATTTTGTTACAGTGTAATTCACCTCTCGAATTTTGGATAATAATCCACTAACAAAAGAAAACAAAAATTATAACTTATAAATACCAAATACAATTAAACAACAATTGTTAAAAACAGAAATTAACTCTGCATAAATTATCCAGCTTATTAATCAAAGGAAAATATTTTTCTTGCAAAGCTTTGTATTTTTTAAATTTAAATTTTTGATTTATATATGACATCGAATATTTATACAATCTATTTATTTTATTTTTATTTAATATATGGGACGTAATGTTTAAAATTCGCAAGTTCGACCGTTTGAATAGCTATTACATTATTAGGGAACTAATGTGTTACTAAGGATCCCTAATTAAAATCTTCATTGGGCAGTAATGAACACGTTAATACCTACATCAGAAAAAGTTTTGTGTAAATTCCTTACACAATTACTGAAAGTAAAAAAAAATCTGATTGATAATTTTGTATTTATAATGTTTATAACTGTAGTGTTCTAATTTTGAAGCGTTATTGCCTTAATAACACAGAACGGATAACTAATAATATTCAGTTGTATTGTTAAAAGTAGCGCCGATGAAAAGCTCCGAAAATTTGCTTTGGATAATTGTTCAGCCTTTTAACTTTCGAGGCGCCGTGACCTGATATTTCCATTCACTAAGCTGTAGATTTCTCTGTAATAGAAGCATTATTTTAATTTATATAATTGTATAGATATAATGCAGATTTAAAATCTTGAGTATTTATTAATAATCTTAAGGATTATATTCATATGCATTTATATCACTCTTTAAAAAATCGCCCTTTTTTTCATTAAAAAAAAAAAAAAAAAAAAAAAAAAAAAAAAAAAAAAAAGTACAGAGAAAGCAATATTACAATTTAACCGTTTTGCTGAGCAGCCAGGGGGTTAATAAAATGATCATTTTTTTCTTATCTAGTTACTGCAGTTTTTATAAAGTTTACGATCTAGTTTTGTCAAATTAATGCATTATTAACAAAGAATTTCAGATAGTCAATAGTTTATACCCTCACTGAATGTTGATATTAACAACAATCTCTAAAGTAAGAAAAATATTGTATAAATTCTTTAGAATATTAATCCAAAAATATATTTTTCATCTTATTTATTTGTATACTATTGCGACGTTTATAATGGCAGTATTCGATTCAGCAGATGACCCGGAAATAGGTGGCCTTTTTTATGCCTTTAAAAAATTGCTTTTTTTTTTAAGTTTACATGTGGTCAACATTGCAAATTTCCTGACAGGGAACTCCCTAAACTCGCAACAGAGCTGCAAAAATCTCTCTACAAGGAATATTTCTGAATTCAACAGTGACTCCCGTGGTTTAATTTGTTTAAAAATTAACTTACGATGATAAATAACAGTTCTCATTTGAAACCATTGCTGAATGTGCGATAAAGGAGAAATAAACTCATAATTTTAGTTCAGAAAATTGCTTGCATAAATAATTCCATTTGTTCGCAAAAAAGTCTTTAATTTTTTTTTTTTTTTTTTTTTTTTTTTGATTTATAAATAAGTCATTATAATTTTTGTGGTATAAAACAATAAATGAATGATAATAAAAACATCAATCACTAAAGCAAGAAGATACCACTGGCTAAATTATTTAACTTATTAATAAAAGAAGTATAGTTCTAATTGACAGCATTCGATATATCATGCTATCTGATGGATTAAATGAAAAAATATGACACTGAACACTGAAAAATTATGTGCAGATATTTTATTTTAATCTAAAACTTATGATAATATTTAGAAATCTCACGCTTTAATTTTGAATAAATAGGGCATCATTAACAAAATACAAGTAACTAACAATGCTAAGTTACAAAATCCGCTGTATCGGATGAAAAAAATTGGACAACTATAGTTAGGAAATGCCTTTGAGTATAAATCCTTCAATCTATTAATCAAAGGAATATACATTTCTATCATAGCATTCTATTTCGTAAATATTTATCTTCGATATATTTATTAAATTGAACGTTGACAAATTTTATTAAATTTTTATGATCTATAAGTATGTTACTGTAATGCTTATAATTCTCAAATACGATTTTTATTAAAATATGTATTATTAACAAAATAATGGATAAATAATAATCTCCAGTTAAAACCCTTACTGAATCGTAATAAAACCATCAATCAGTAAAGTCAGAGGATTTCTATGGATAAAATCTTCAACCTATTAATCAAAGAAAAATATTTTTCTCTGAAAGCATTCTATTTTCCGTATTTGATTCAGAAGGATTCAATAAAAGAATGGCCAAATAGTGTAAGAAGTGTATTTTTCTTTTCTTTTACTTCCTTCCGTTTCCCTTAGCAACTGACCTTTCATCCTCATGAAGATTTCATGGTGACTTACCTCCAACTGCTCCACATATGAGATTGACCGTAGCGCCTTCTTCATAAGGTCCTATGACACCGGATATGGTATTATTCTTGCCATCTCGAATTGTAAGGGTTTTCGGTGGAACTAAAAGAGAAAAAAAAGAATTGTTTATTCTAGGGAAATATTTTACTTTCTTTGACGAGTTTGAAATTAGTTTTGCTCAAGTTTATGAAAGAGATCATTTGAAAAATTATAAGCAATCCATAAACAGCTCATGTCATTAAATGATATAGTATAGGGTATTCTTTTTAAAGCTAAACAGTGAAACATATAGAGAAACTTGTTAGTATAAGTTTTTTTTTTAAAGAAATAAGTACGGGAGAAGAAAATATTTTTCTTGTGATTCCTATTTATATTTAACGTAGTCGAAAAATAAAAAGTTTTAAATGAGGAACTGCTGAAAGATTTTATTAATAGGGGGAGGTATTTTTCTTTTCTTTCTTTGATGAGTTTGAACTTAGATTTTCTCGGTTTTATGCAAGAGATCTTTGAAAATTAACGAGTAATCAATAATTGTCATTGAATGATATAGTATAGGATATATTTTGCCGTGAAATAATGGAAAACATAAAGAAACTTTGTTATCAAAGTCTTCTTATATGAAATAAATACAAAAGAAGAAGAGATTATTTATATGATTCCTAATTATATTTTATGTAGTAGAAAAATAAAAAGATTTATATAAGAACACGTCGAAACATTTTATTTATGGGAGGGAAATATTTTCCCTTTCTTTGACGAGTTTGAATTTAGTTTTCTTCACGTTTATGTAAAACACCATTTGAAAATTAATCAGAAATCGATAAAGTTTCTCATGCCGTTGAAAGATATAGTATAGGATATTTTTCAGTACCGTATATATTTTGTCGTTAAACAATGAAAAATATAAAGAATCTTTAGTGTAAAAGTTTTCTTACACAAAATTCTTATAAATGAAGAAACATGATTCCTAAATATTTTAAACACTGTAGAAAAATATAAAAAAAGATTTAAATGAAAGAGTGTTGAGACATTTTATTTATGGGAGAGAAATATTTTTTCTTTCTTTGACGAGTTTGAAATAAGCTACCCCGGAGAGTTTATGAAACAGATGATTTGCAATATAATGCGAAACAACTGCTGATGTCAGTCAATAATTTATTGTTATAGATTATCTCATTAAAATATGAAAAAATATCTTAGGCGTCAACCTTTTTTCTCCAACACGAAATAACCAAACAAAAAGAAAATATTTTTGTAAGATTATGTATTATGTTTAATGTAGTTAATTATATATATATATATATATATATATTTATTTATTTATTTAAATAAATGAGGAAGTATTGAAAATTGTACTTAATTTTTAGATTAGTGTCTTTTTAAATACTTTGAATTCCTACAATCCTCAAGAATTTGAGACGCTACTCTTGTATATTACTTCTATTGTCAAACCCTTTTTCTATGAAAATACTAAACGCAAAACCATCATTCAGTTTTAAAAGTCTCACAGCAGGGTTCAGATATACACCGTTAAAAATCTTCAGCAAAATGTCCAGTCAATCTTTTTTATATATAATGTGCGTACACTATTGAAAACGGTAATTCATTTTTATTCTGACAAATAAGAATGCTTCATAATAAGGTTTGTTGGGGTAACTGGAACCACGAGGTAACTGGGCCATAGGCTATTTTATAAAAAACTGTTGGTGTTTTTTAAGTTTTAGCTTTTGTGAGCAATGCCCCTTTATCTCTACTTTCTAAAACAACGTATATCAACTGAATCATGACTCTCACTTTGCCACTTTGCTGTGTTAGGTTGTCAAACATTTACGTTTCTTTTTTTTTTTTAAACAACGTCAATATGGTTCAACTTCCTCGGATTTTTATTAAAATACTGTAAGTACTTTTATTAAACAATCTTTTTTTTTAAAAAAAAGATTAGTCATATAACTACATTAATATTATTAGGTATCTATACATATTTACTTCATGTTTTAAATGTAAGCCCGCTGTCCCAGTTACCCATAAATGTTTCAAGAATGGGATAACTGAGACATGTATCCGGGGGAAACTGGGCCATGCTGGATCCAGTTACCGCAATAGTTATAAATAATATTTTTGTGTTTCTCTTACTACGGGAAGTGAATTTCTCCATAGTTTTTGCTCACAATAAAGAAAATTATGGAATACCTTATTAAAATAACGTAATGAAATTAAAAAAAAAGCATATTGAGTGGTATCAAACCAAATTTCTTGACCCCTTGAGAAGCGGTGATGCCGTTATGGCATCACTTAATTTTAATTCCTCTTGAAATTGTACTATACACAGGGGTCGCATTCTATAGGATAGGGAATCTTTTATGTCCCTATCACTATTTTGAAAATTCTATCTTCATCGCACCTTTCTTTAAGGAACAATAAAAATTTCTCTATATAATGCGACCCCTGGATAAAGATAAAGTACTTAAGTACTTACGTAGGCTTTTGTTCAGAGATTTACCTTGCTATTTTTTCCTTAAAATACCCATGTGACTTTTATATTTATTATCTATACTAAAGTACATAAGTACTTACTTAAGTTTTATACTTTTTGGTATAAATAAATGTAATATTTACACTTTTAGTGCTTTTTTTAGGCACACTGACAGCAAAGGTTTCTCTTACAACGCTGTTTATTGACATATAATTTACATGATCTGCCTGGTTTAATTTTTTTTTTAAGTTGTTTACACTTTTTCAAACAGGATCTGATATCCGATATGAAAAAATATAAACGCGTGTGGAACATAGACCCCCCTGGTCCAGTTACCCCATTCTTGGGGGCAACTGGACCCATAAGAAAAGAAAGATGAAATATGCATATTTTTAAATATTAAAATGAAATTTTGAGCATTTCTGTCTGATAGAGGGAACCTAACTGAACACACTTACAGAAGTTCAGACTTTAATTGAAATGAACATTAGCTTTTTGAAGTTGAATTGTCAGAAGCTCCAGAGTCACATTGTAAAATCATGTCCCAGTTGCCCCATCTGACCTTACACTGTTAAAACTTAATATCAAACTGTCCGGTCGTTTGACCGTTTTTAAAGTTAATTAGTATTTGATCATACCATTAAGCGTATATGACAATATTATTTAGCATATTTTGGTTAGAATAAAGTTAAATTTCGGTTATGTATTCTATAAAAACAGTCGAATGACTACACAGTTTGCTGTAATTTTTTAATGCTGCAGTTTACTACAATTATAAACCATTCTGGCTTGTAAGAATAGAGATAAATTACGGTTGTGTAATCATTTTCTATAAAACGGATGAATGACTTTACAGTGTGCTGGTGATTTTTAAAAGTGTAGTACACCCACATTTCATCAAATTGCGTTGTTAAATAAAAAAATTGCAGCTAAATAAAAGATTTTTAAAAATGCAAGAGAAGAATTTATGAATTATGGGGCAGTCAATGGCACTAATTTGCTTTAATGAATCATAACTTCTTAGATGAACTAAAGTTATGAAAATGATAGAATGAATTGGTTTAAAACATTCTTTATAAGGAAAAGGAATTATAATCGAAGGAAGGTCACTGGATGGATTTTATTATATTATTTAAGTGTTCATATTTGTATAATAATATTCAAATTTCCGTTATTTAAATCCAGAATAATCTTAAATGCTGTTGCCACATCTTAGAAAAATAAGCAAAGGAGAAAAATGTTTTAAAAAAATTTTAAGTTCGAAATAAACCATTTTTAAAGGCTAAAAGAACGTCATATTTAATTATAAAATGTCCATAAATATTTTAAATATTAAAACGAAATATGAATTTGCATAAATAAAACTTAATAATCTAATTATTATGGCACTAAATTGGCGTAATTCCTACAATTTGTTTTCACAAAGTAAAAATTATTTTTTTAGATACTTAATATAGTACTAGTATATAACCCCTGTCAAAAATGACGGAATACCGATCTGCGTTGAATTTTCATAAGATTTCATACAAACAAACAGCAAGAAGATTTTATCATTAAAGGGTTTGTATTGCAGAAAATGACAAAATGAAAATTATTATTATTATTTCTTTCGTAAAGTTTTGATTTAATTTTATCAATGTTTAAGAGCTTAGCTTATATCCATTTGAAACTTGTTTGCATTGAAAATAAAATATATATTTCTTATCAGATGTAATTCATATGTAAGGAATATACAATGTCATGTACTACATATATTAATTACATCAATGCAGATAAAATTTTGATTTTTAACATTGTAAAATTTGAACATAACCTTGGAATGAAAACAAAATTGTAATTTGATAAGAGAATGTGAAAAAAATATTTTTCTCATACTAATGCAATCTTGATAATATCTTATATTTCATAACGCCTGGGGGAAAAAAATTCATTTTATTTATAATGCAAACAAAATTCTTAAAAAAGCGGATAAATGTTAACATCTTAAAAAAATTAATAAAACAAAATTCAAATTCTACTAAAGGTATCATAACAAAAAAATAAATAAATAAATAAATAAAAATAAAAATAAAAAAACTTCGCGTTCTTTGAATATGACAATAGTCGAAGAAAAAATTTTTGGTGACGTTTGGAAAATGTCGTATTACAAAAATATTTAACAGACATAAACACAGACTAGTATTTTTTATTGTTTATCACAAATTATTCATTCGGAAAAGTAGTCCCTAATTTAAGTTAAAACCGTTTCGGCCCTGACTTTTTTCTTAAAGTAAAAAAAAATTAAAACTTTTATCAACTTTTTAAAAAAATATTTCAAAGCTAGATGGCGCTACTTGCCCACTAAAAAGTCAAAATATAGAATCACATATGTGATTATGAGGTTTTTACGTATCTGCAAGGCGTTATTTAGAGTTTAAAGCGTTTTAAAAGTAAGGAACACGTTTGTGACAGCCAGGGCCAAAAAGGTTAACAAATATCTGGATTTCTCGTTTATTTATTTATTTATTTTTAATCTGTAGACTTGAGCAGTGCCAGCCCAATGACACCGAATATTGCGTTGTTCTTTTCTTTTCTAATTACAAGTATTTTTGGTGGAACTAAATGAGAAAAAGAAGAATATTTTCATTTATACGAATGAAATATTTGTCTTTCTATGATGAGTTTGAAATTAGTTTTGCTTACGTTTATGAAAGAGATCATTTGAAATTAATGAGTTTTTGGGAATCTACGAAAGTCATTGAATGATTTATTGGGATAATAATACATTTAATGTATTAGGGAAAGAAAAATAATTTAAATAGAGGATTTTTGAACATTTTGATTTCTAGTTTTAGAATATTTTTTAGTTTTTTCAATTACTTGTATAATTATATGTACTACAATAAAGAATAATGGTTAAAATCTTTCTTTTTTATTCAATAATATCAGATATAAGGTAACTAGAAACTCTCTTTAGAGCAAGGTTGTTTGTTTTAAAGATATATAAGAATCTGACCTTACTTGTAATCTGTACCTCGGAGTGAGAAAGGCATGGATTTCAATCCTTATATGTTGACATTTTTTTTTTCTCTTTTTAGAGGGTCTCTCGACTCTTAGAGCTTCAAAATTTTCGAAATTTTAATTATTTTTTTATTTTTAACTCCTATCTTTTCTGAACATTTTGATATAATTGTTTCCTCAAAATTCCCATTAAAACAGAAGTTCTGTCTTTTAAAATTGTACCCGCTCAACATCTGAAGCGGATTTTCCGAAATTTTGAAGTCATTTTACTGAAAATGACATTTTTGGGCATAATGCACAGTATATCTCAAAAACTTCTCAATATTTTTTCAACAAATTTTCTAAATAGATGTTTCATGCAAGTCTGTATAAATTAAAATTTAAATGTTCTTTTTATTGTTGAAAAAAATTGCAATGTGATTATACTGTTGAATTGTTCAGAATTTTGTATTAGCTAACTACAAATTTGTATTAAAATTATAAAAATGCTTTAAATACAACTTTATTTAGGTTCAGAATAATTTTTAGAATATGAAGTATAATTAGGTACTAAGATTTTCATTCTAGTTGCAAAATTTATTTTGTAACCGTGCGCGTAAGCTGTCATACCAATTTTCTGCGTTACAAATGTCTGACAGTTTGATGCCTCTAAAAATATTAATTCTGCCTTTTGTAATTTTTTAAATATATTTGGAGCGAAAGAATATACTTATACAGGGTGTCAGCGAATAAGACACTGATTTGAAAATTAAATATCTCAAAAACAAAGATCAATAGAATTATGCGGTAAACGGTTTGTTTATTAGCTAAGCTGTAAAAATGTTATGCAGAAGTTGCAAAAACCGTTAACAGATGGCGCTGTAATCGCAATACTTGTAAACTGCTTTGAAGTCCTGAGCAATAGCGTCTCATTCCTAGATGGCTCCCTACGTAAAAACGAATATTGGGAAAGTCCATTTTTTCATTGCGGTGATGTGCAGAAGTGGAGACATCTGGTCACAGAGTTATTGCATCAGCTTTAATTTTGGAAAATTTCAATTAATAGAATTTTCAATAAAAAGTTTAGAAATCATTATAAGAATTTTTTAAATATTTTATTAAATTCAATCTTTAATGACATACAATTATTTAAATCAAAATGCATATATTTAGCAAAATAATTTTGTACTTTTTATTTATTTTTTATATTTTTAAATCACGGCATAATATTTTGGTATTATTGTTTATACCTGAATTATTATAAATAAAAAAGTAATTTTTCACTTTTAATTTATTTTTAAATCGCGGCATAATACTTTGGTTTTAGCACAACGCATATATTTCTTTTCTTTGTAAACAAAAATTTTGAGACAGAAATTATGCATTAAATTATTTCTTTTTTAAAAGGAATTGATGATATGTCATATCATCAACGTCAAAGCAAAAGTATTAGGATGCTGCATTCCTTTCGAACACGTCAGATCCTATCGCTAGAAGCTGCACCATATTTCTGCGCCCAATGATAAAAAAAAAATGGATACGAGTTTTTAAAATAAAAATTATTTTTTAACTTAATTAATTTTTTTTAAATAGAAACTTTGTATTTTTTCATTCAAACTATTCTCTACAATTAAAAAAAATGATTTATGAATCATTATTATAAATGCTCAATGGTTTTTTAAAAAGGGGTTTCTTTTAACTTAATTAAATTTTAAAACCAGAAACTTTAGATTTTTTTATTCAAACTTTTTTCACAGTTTAAATAAATATTAAAAAGTAAAAATTCCCATTTTTTTTTTCAAATCCTCCTCTACTTGGATTCGATTCCACGATCTACCAATTAGGAGAGAAAAGACATACCACAGAGATATTGGTAACCGGACCGAAGTAGCTTATAACAAAATTCGAAACAAATCTCAATTGTGTCAACACATGGCTCCGCTTCTGCAGATTACCCAAATAAAATATTTTTTAAGTTCTTATATAATGATTGCTAAACTTTTTATTAAAAATTCTATTAATGGAAATTCTCTAAAATTGAAGCTGAGGCAATAATTCTGTGACCAGATGCCTTCACTTCTGCACATCACCCCAACGAAAAAGCGGTCTTTCCCAATTTTCGTTCTTCCATAGGAAGCCATCTAGGATTGAGACGCTATGGCTCTCGACTTCAAAACACAATTTATAGGCATTGCGATTACAGCGCCATCTGTTAGTGGCTTTAGCAACTAATTTTTGAAACTTTTGTACAACATTTTTACAGCCTAGCTAATAAACAAACCGTTTACCGCATAATTCTATTGATCTTTGTTTTTGAGATATTTAATTTTGAAATCAGGGTCTTATTCGCTGGACACCCTGTATCTTTCATCTCCCTAAAACTTATGCTTTAAAATTGTATACATTTTAAGCTATTAAATGCTAAAAAGGGTCTGTATTTTCATTTTTTTCAAATTTTATGAGTCCTGATCAGATAAAAAAAACCCTTTCATTTATGCATGAGAAATATATTTCTTTCCACGACGAGTTTCAAATGAATTCTAAGAAAAAGATGATTTGAAAATTAATGAGTAATCTATAAAACTGCTGATGTCAATGAATGATTAATTTATATAGGATAGATTTTCGTTAAAAATTTAACAGTATAAAAAAGCATTGACGCCAAAGTTTTCTCAGCACGGTATAAGAAAAGTAGAAGGAAATATATTTCCAAGATTCCTAGTAATTTTTAATACACTAGAAATATATGTATAAAAAAACACATAACGTCATACTGAAATGCTTACATACTTCTAATCTAAAATATGTTTATATAGCTAGGAAAAGCTGAAAATTCTTACAATTCAAAGAAATATTCCTCGGAAATGATTTTGTTGAAAGGGAATTGATATGTCCTTCTTAGATATAAGGCAGCATGTTTCTAAACATAATGTATAAGAAAGGAGGGCGTAGAGCAAATTAAATTTTGTATGTTAATGCATATATCTATGTATGTGCGGAAAATATTTTGCTTTTTGTAACGAGTTTGAAATTAGTTTTGCTCACATTTATGAAAGAACTGATTTGAAAATTAATGACTAATGGATAAAACTGATAATGCCAATGGATGATTTATTGGTATAGAATACATACATATACATATATGACTATATACCGGGTGTCCTAAAAAGGAGTGACTGATTTTAAAATTCAATAACTTGCAAACGGTGACAGATATTTAAAAAATTCTTGCAGGAGGGTTATGCATGAGGTCAAAAGTTTTTTTTACAGTGATTTTCGATTTTAATTCGAATTACAAACAATAGATGGCACTGCGATCAATAGACGCTAAATTCAGGCTCGATTTTTGGTCCTTCGGGATCCACTTAATACATTTCCATTTCCTTTTTCCGCATGGAAGAAGAGATCGACCAAAAAATCGAGCCTGTTTTTAGCGCCTATTGCTTACAGCGCCATCTATTGTTTGTAATTCGAACTAAAATCGAAAATCACTGTAAAAAAACTTTTGACCTTATGCATAACGCTCCTGCAAGAATTTTTTAAATATCTGTCACCGTTTGCAAGTTATTGAATTTTAAAATCAGTCACTCCTTTTTAGGATACCCGGTGTATATATATATATATTAGTTACGTAAAATTAAATATACAGAAAATTTAACGTAAATGTTTTTTTTTTTTAATTGAAAAATTTTTAATTTAAGAAAAAGGAACGATTTTAAAATTGTTAATTATTTTTAATAAAATAGGGGCAAAATTCAGATATTGTTAAAAGTTTTACTTAATTCTAATCTTCAAACGAATTTAAATTACTTGAATTTCTTATATCGTACAATTTTGAACACTAATAAAAAATAACTGTTCAAAAATAAATAGTTTTTATGCCATAATATCAAGAAAAAGAATTTTTCTCTCTCTGTTGTCCAGTTTAGTATATCTTGGTGTTATGCATTTGTCTTACTCTTTTTCTGCAAACCCTTGTCTCCCCAGGCCTGGACTCCATTCTTCAATGGTCATGTTGGGCTGGCAGCCTTTTATTATTTTTTCAAAACAACTGCGATATTGTACGTGGGTGGATCAATAATTATTGTCCCTAATATTTGTACTGCGATGATTGATGTGGAATATCGAAGGTTAATGTCTTAAATGCCTATATGCACAATTTCAGATCCATAGCTGTTACATTAACATAGTTTTGAAGAGAGGAGTGAAGTTTCAAAGACCTATTTTTCAGGGAATTTTTAAGGTCTGGTGGGTGAGGGTGAAATGCTAGTTTGGAGCTTATGAGGCTATATTTATGACAGTGGATGAGATGTGGCTACATCACTAAGTTCCCGACTCCAAACGACACTAGTTACGTCTCATTACTAGTTACGTCCACTGTCACAAATCTAGCCCCATAAGCTAAAAATCAGCCTTTCACCTCCACTTCCCCCGTTTCACTTCTCCCTCCAAAACTATATGAATATAGGTGCTACTGTGCTGAAATTGAGCATATAGGCATCTAAGACATTAGGCTTCGATATTTCATAACAACCATCACAGTACTAATAGTTTATCACTAGGGACAATAATTATTGAACCACCCATATACATTTGTCTAATGAATGGATCTAACCGAGATTTAGAAAATTATTTTAGTTTAATAAATCACAGAAAATATTTCCAAAAATATACTCTTTTAACTATATTTTTCTTTCACCAGAACTTGCATTAATTTTTACTTTCTTCTATCTTTACAAGAAGAAAGTATTGGATTCATGAAAATTTTCGAATTCCGGTTTTCGACGGATTTACACGTTTTAGGGGTCAGAGATTCCAAAAAACATGTTTTTACAAAATGTCTGTCTGTGACTCTGTGAGTCTGTCTGTCTGTCTGTCTGTCTGTCTGTCTGTGTGTATGTGACACAAATTTTGTGGGCGCTCTATCTCAAGAACTAATGCACGGAATTTAATAAAAATTTGTATTCAGTGAGTCACTAATACACATTGATGCTGATTAGGTTTTGTTGTAAATCGCTCAACAGGTGGCGCTGCTATGCTGCATTTTTCACGATTTTCGCAATAGCTCTATCTCACGAACTAATGCACGGATTTTGATCAAACTTCATATTTAGTTAGTCCTTGATATGAATTGATGCTGATTACGTTTTGGTGTAAATCGCCCAACAGGTGGCGCTGTTATGATGAATTTTGCAGGATTTACACGATTTCCCCAATAGCTCTATCTTAAGAACTAACGCACGGATTTTCATCAAACTTCAGATTCAGTTAGTCCTTGATATGACTTGCTACTGATTATGTGTTGGTGTAAATCGCCCAACAGGTGGCGCTTCTGTGCTGTCTTTTTCACGATTGCCTCAATAGCTCTATCTATAGAACTAATGGATGAATTTTCATCTAACTTCAGATTTAGTTGTATGTTGACACAAGTTGTTGTTAATTAGGTTTTGGTATTAATCACCCAATGGGTGGCGCTGCTATGCAGGAATTTTCACGATTTTCGCTATAGCTCTATCTCAAAAACTAATGTACGGATTTTCTCCAAACTTCAGATTCAGTCAGACGTTGACATAAATTGTTGCTGATTAGGATTTGGTATAAATCACCCAATAGGTGGCGCTTCTAGGCAGTATTTTGCTGGATTTAGACGATTTCAGCGATAGTCATATCTCAAGAACTAATGCGCGGAATTTCATATCTTTAGAATCCTCATGAGATGCGTAGATTGCTATTTAATTTTGGCAGTGTGATAGCGAATTTTGAAGTATTAACATGTATGAGATAGAAGAAAGTTTTGGGATTGGTACATCCGACTAGTTTTTATGAGACTTCATGCATGTAATTAGCTGTCTTTAAAAATATTTTCCCATATTACATATCACTCGACCGTTAATCTGGAAATTGATTTACTTGAAAGTGTCTGCATAAATATTTTAACTCTTTATTTGGTCGGAAATTTGTTCGAATATCCGATAAAAAAAGCATTTTTTGTTTAATTCCTGAATATATGTGATGTAACGGCAGTAGAGGTTTGCGGCACTCAAGTTTTCCTGGAGTTCCAATTAATTCGAATAAGCGTGATGGCCGATTGGTTAATAATGACGAAAATAGATGAAATAAATAATGAAGAACAGTCAACTGAGCTAAATTGTACTTTTATTTAGCATATTAAAGAACAGTTTTGGTAGAGAAATGCTCATTTCACTCGATGCTAGATATATGATTTATTCCAGATAGTAATTGAAATTTGTGAAGAAAATGGAATTTCACATACTCTTTCGAAATATTACAACATCCTCCATATGAACACTGACCTCTCACATCATTCTCTTTGTAGTCTACAATTGATCGTTTTACATACGTCGATGCCAGTATCTCGCTGGTTTCCGCATTCACTCTGCACGCTGCCCGGTACACATTTCTGCACACAATATGCACTTCTAAAATTTTGAACTGAATTCCACTGCATGACACTGCTCCGAACTCTACTGCATTTGACTCAACTGCATTCAAACAGACTGACTTCTGACATTCTACTCCGTATCTGGCTGCTGCAATCTGTATATACTTTACCGGCGCAAAGTTACAAATTAGCCAGCTGATACTTCTCCTCCAATCATATTTACTTTCTAGATGGTTTATTTATACATCCAGTCGGAATAATTTTGAGGTGAACCAGGTTCTAGCGTCAAAAATTGTTCCACAATATTCCACAGCCTGCAACCACACGCACAAACTGTAAACAAACTTTAGTCTCTGCTGTCGAGATGGTTTCTAAAAATAGCTCCCCGCCACAGGATTTTTAACAAAATGAAAAACGAATTTATTTCTGCGTAAGTTTTAAAGCATCGAAATATTCTAGTTGGCACCTGCATATTTTTTAATAAAAGAATGAGTTTAAAAGAAATAGGTTTTATAGACGGGATAATTTATGAGTTACAATATTTTAGCAATTAAACAAAGAATTTAGGGGGGTATGATATACCGGTATTTAATAGCGTATTTTAATAAAAATTTAAATAATAAAAGGTTTTATTAAAGACATATAAACAGTTAGAGACATTTTTAGATTTACGCAATTTGGAAGAAATATTAATAGCAGGATTAGGATCTTATAGAAATTAATAGACTTGGGTTTTAACTTAATAAGGCTATACTATATGGAATATTATATATGGAATACTATATGATGTATACTATATGGAATATTATGAAAAGAGAAAGTTTATATAAAATACTTTTAAACTTGGCGAAAAAATTAAAATTTTGTAATTGATATATATATATATATATATATATATATATCAATTACAAAATTTTTTATTTTTTTTATATATTTTTTAACATATTATATACATGTATATATATATATATATATATATATATATATAATATGTTTAAAAAAATTAAAAAATCGAAAAATCTATTATGGAGGGTGGGATGTGGATTGCTGACAAAATTATAAAAACATACACAAAAATGTATGTAATACAAAGTATGTGTGTGCGTATGTTTTCCATACATTCACTATTATTTAAAATAGAAAAAAAAAATGAAAAATAAAAATATTTATTAGGGAGGGTTGAGTTCGGGAATGCTAAAAAAAGTTAAAAACCGTATATGTTTATATGTGCGTGGGCATGTTGCGTATGTATATATTCTTATATATTGTATGGATATATTAATAAAAAAAATCGGCATTTAACATCATAAATTTCTCATAAATTTTCACATATTGTTACGTAATACAATGCTATATTTTTTACTATCTCAAAATTTTCCTCATTGTTTTTTAAATGTTATTTATATTCTCATTTTTTTTATAATATTTGTTTTTAAAATAGTTAATTTAATCAATGCCCTTAAATTTATTTATGTTTATACAATTTTTTTATTTTATTTTGTAATTACTCAGTACTCATAAAGTTTATTCCTATTTTTTTCCTTCTACTTAAACTAAATGCGAATCTAAGTCATTTCTTGATTTCTTCAATTAATTTCATTCCTTTTTCTTTTCGGGTATAGATGGCAGCACTAAAAATTTTTGTTAATAATCTAGTTGCAATATAGTTTTCCTTTCTCACACCAGATGACATCAAAGCTGTGGGTTTCAGTCAGTTACTCAACTGCAGCCCAAATGTTATAATAATCCTAGCTCTGTTTGGCATCCTCAAATGCTATAATATAGAGAGTCTACCTTCTGATATTTTGGTTCCTAGTATGTAATTGAGATATTGTGCTCTAATAATTTCTAATATCCTGTGTCAAGTGTATCTTTCTTTAGATCTCTTGGATTTTTATCATCTATTTTCTTTTATATTGCGTTATCAGGAGCTACATTTTGTCATTTTAAGTTTAATGCCGACAAAATTGGATGAAATAACGCATCTTCACTAAGAATTAACCTACTTCAATGGCATAATAACGCTAAAACTTTTCATTTATTCGAACTCATTTTCTCTTGACTTCGTTTAATTCGAACTAACTCTCTGACATTCTACTCCGTATCTGGCTGCTGCAATCTGTATATACTTTACCGGCGCAAAGTTACAAATTAGCCAGCTGATACTTCTCCTCCAATCATATTTACTTTCTAGATGGTTTATTTATACATCCAGTCGGAATAATTTTGAGGTGAACCAGGTTCTAGCGTCAAAAATTGTTCCACAATATTCCACAGCCTGCAACCACACGCACAAACTGTAAACAAACTTTAGTCTCTGCTGTCGAGATGGTTTCTAAAAATAGCTCCCCGCCACAGGATTTTTAACAAAATGAAAAACGAATTTATTTCTGCGTAAGTTTTAAAGCATCGAAATATTCTAGTTGGCACCTGCATATTTTTTAATAAAAGAATGAGTTTAAAAGAAATAGGTTTTATAGACGGGATAATTTATGAGTTACAATATTTTAGCAATTAAACAAAGAATTTAGGGGGGTATGATATACCGGTATTTAATAGCGTATTTTAATAAAAATTTAAATAATAAAAGGTTTTATTAAAGACATATAAACAGTTAGAGACATTTTTAGATTTACGCAATTTGGAAGAAATATTAATAGCAGGATTAGGATCTTATAGAAATTAATAGACTTGGGTTTTAACTTAATAAGGCTATACTATATGGAATATTATATATGGAATACTATATGATGTATACTATATGGAATATTATGAAAAGAGAAAGTTTATATAAAATACTTTTAAACTTGGCGAAAAAATTAAAATTTTGTAATTGATATATATATATATATATATATATATATATCAATTACAAAATTTTTTATTTTTTTTTATATATTTTTTAACATATTATATACATGTATATATATATATATATATATATATATATAATATGTTTAAAAAAATTAAAAAATCGAAAAATCTATTATGGAGGGTGGGATGTGGATTGCTGACAAAATTATAAAAACATACACAAAAATGTATGTAATACAAAGTATGTGTGTGCGTATGTTTTCCATACATTCACTATTATTTAAAATAGAAAAAAAAAATGAAAAATAAAAATATTTATTAGGGAGGGTTGAGTTCGGGAATGCTAAAAAAAGTTAAAAACCGTATATGTTTATATGTGCGTGGGCATGTTGCGTATGTATATATTCTTATATATTGTATGGATATATTAATAAAAAAAATCGGCATTTAACATCATAAATTTCTCATAAATTTTCACATATTGTTACGTAATACAATGCTATATTTTTTACTATCTCAAAATTTTCCTCATTGTTTTTTAAATGTTATTTATATTCTCATTTTTTTTATAATATTTGTTTTTAAAATAGTTAATTTAATCAATGCCCTTAAATTTATTTATGTTTATACAATTTTTTTATTTTATTTTGTAATTACTCAGTACTCATAAAGTTTATTCCTATTTTTTTCCTTCTACTTAAACTAAATGCGAATCTAAGTCATTTCTTGATTTCTTCAATTAATTTCATTCCTTTTTCTTTTCGGGTATAGATGGCAGCACTAAAAATTTTTGTTAATAATCTAGTTGCAATATAGTTTTCCTTTCTCACACCAGATGACATCAAAGCTGTGGGTTTCAGTCAGTTACTCAACTGCAGCCCAAATGTTATAATAATCCTAGCTCTGTTTGGCATCCTCAAATGCTATAATATAGAGAGTCTACCTTCTGATATTTTGGTTCCTAGTATGTAATTGAGATATTGTGCTCTAATAATTTCTAATATCCTGTGTCAAGTGTATCTTTCTTTAGATCTCTTGGATTTTTATCATCTATTTTCTTTTATATTGCGTTATCAGGAGCTACATTTTGTCATTTTAAGTTTAATGCCGACAAAATTGGATGAAATAACGCATCTTCACTAAGAATTAACCTACTTCAATGGCATAATAACGCTAAAACTTTTCATTTATTCGAACTCATTTTCTCTTGACTTCGTTTAATTCGAACTAACAAGAATTCCATTTTTTCATTTTTTCTTACTTTCTCACGGGCTTCAGATCCTTGAAATATCTTTCTTTCATTTTTGTCAGAATTGTTCAGAACTAGTATGATAGTCCCATGCATTTGATATCCTCTTTTTTAGTGCACCCCGCCCCGTCTGTCCATCAATGACACCTCCGCCCCTTCTTCCATTGTGTTTGTTCCTAATGCCTTCCACAGCATTTGACCCAGTGACATTCCGGGAAATTCACAGGGTGGACATCTGTTAAAGACTGAGGAAACCCGTTTTATCACTACATTCTATTTGCAGTGTGGGGATCGAATTTTTTAGTCAATGGTTTTACTTGCTGCTAAAGTGTTTTTTGAGAAAGTAAAAGATCTTGTTTCTTTAAAATATGGCTCCACGTGGAAGTTATAAATCGTTAACTTTAAAAGCTAAAGTAGAACTTATTAAAAAGGTAGGATGTGGCCGATCTAAGACAAAAATTGCTGCAGACTATGGAATAAAAATAATACACTCTCTACTTACTTGAAAAATAAAGAATTCTTCCTGAAATCATGGGAAAAGGAAAGATTTGCTAAAGGACGAAAACGTATGAGAACAGCAGCCGATGAGGATTTAGAGGAAGATTTACTGTTATGGACAAAGGATGCATTGGCAAGAAATGTACCTTTGAGTGGACCTATATTGGCAGCTAAAGCGAAAGAACTTGCACTACTCATAGGTATTAAAAATTTGAATTGCAGCGAAGGATGGCTGACACGTTTTTAGCACCGAAATAACATCGTACACAAATCTGTGTGTAGTGAAAGTGGTGCTGTAGACCTCGCTGCTTGCAATGAATTCTGCGAAAAGCTACCCGAACTTATTTCTACACATGCAATGAAAGACGTGATTAATGCCGATGAAACAGGGTTGTTTTATAGACTTCTTCCTAATAAGACTTTAACATTTAAAGGTGAAACGTGCGCAAGGGATAAACTTAGAAAAGACAGGATAACTGTGATGGTATGTGCCAATATGGATGGAAATGAGAAGTTAGAATTGTTAGTTATTGGTAAATCAACTAATCCACGTTGCTTTAAAGGAGTGAAAACACTGTCTGTTGATTACGTGGCAAATGCCAAAGCCTGGATGACGCGTGAAATCTGTAGCAGTTGGTTAAAAGAACTGGATAAAAAATTTTCTCGTGAAAACGGAAAAATTCTATTGCTGCTAGATAATGTGCAGAGTCATCGTAAAAGGGTTCTAGACACATTTTATTTTCGGTTGATCTTAAAGAAAGCTACGACATAAAACTACTCACGGTCATCAACGACTTATATGCGGCGTGGGACGCCGTACAACCCGAAACAATAGAAAAATGCTTTCGACATGCAGGATTTATCCATCCATCTAAAAAGAGTGGTTGTAATGCAAATGGCGAAAACGACAGACCTTTCGAAGAAATAGAATTTCCAAACTTTTCTGAAAAGATCCAGTGTGATATTACGTTCGCAGAGTATGTAGCAGCCGATAATAGTCTAGAAGTATCTGGGCCCTTAACTGCGGAAGAAATTGTTGAAACAATTCACGAAAAATGCAATGAGGAGACGAAATCAGATTCTGGCGATTCTGCTACTATGTCCCAAGTGCTTTCCTTACCCACAGAAAAGTCAACTGCACAATCAATTAAGTGTTTGCGTACATTTATCCTGATGCAGCCGTCATCGGACAAAGAACTTAACTGTTTGTTACAAATAGAAAAACTGGCTAAAAAGTCAAAAATGAATAGTAACAAATAACAATTGATATTTTTTTTCTCATAGAGATGATAAATAAGTGTAAATAATTTCTTAAATGTTCATCTAATTTCAGGTAAGAAAATTATAGTACAATTAAAATGTAATTTTAAATGCAGTTGTTTTATAGTGTATAATTAATTTTTGTTTTATTTATATTATTTTAATATTATTAATTATTTATGTATTTATATCTTTTAATTTGATATTAAGTCATATTCTAACGAAAACAGCCGAAATAAATTTAAAAAATACCATAATATTAATTCCTTTGTAATAGTACCCCTTTAAACATGTTTTCCTCTCATACTTTCCGTAATTCGAACTCTGGATAATTCGAACATTTCTTGTGATCCCGACGAGGTCGAATTAACGAGAGCCGATTGTATATGTATATATATGTTCATTTCTGAATACAAAAATGCAAAATATTTTTATTGTAAACAGTTCTTTGCTTGACCTATTGGTGGTCGTACGTGTATTATCCTATTCACTAATCTAGTTTTCCCCGCAATATACATAAGTTTCTAAAATTAAAAAATAGAGGGATTAAATCTATAGCTTCGAGGTATTTAAGAAAAACACCTACATGAAATGAATTATAAAAAATAAGTAATGTTTTTTTTTTTTTTTTTTTTTTTTTCGGAAAATTATTTTACAACTTTACGACGAAAACAACTTTGCAGCCGTTCTTGGCCACCAGACAGAAAAAGAAAACACATTAAAATCATTTATTGTTATCAGATTATTTAATTGATTACTTCGAAAAAAAGATAATATAATTATTAATAATATAAAAAATCTTGATATTTTTAGTATATCGAAAACCTTCAATGCAGAAAATTTAATGAAAACAATTAGGACTATAGTTAGACCAGGAATACAAAATTCAGTTATTCAGGAATACAAAAAATACAAAACACAATCGCTGAATATTACGCGACGCGTAGCTAGAGATTAATTCACTTCCAAAGATGCAATTTTAATCTTCTTGCATATTTAAGTGCTTTTTCCATATATTAAATTGCACTTCGCACCATCGGATTGAAGTTAGTTCCTCATTCCAATAATAAATAAACATTAACAACGCAAGAAAATGTACTTCACAGCCATTCAATCAGTTTGCTATGCGAACGCTTTTCTTCTTTTTACAACTTGCTTATATTGCATCTCAAGAATTATTTCTTCTAATATATAGTTGCATATTTTGACCATAGCCGTCGTTTGAAAATAAAAAAATAATAAACATATTGTAAATAGAAGCGAATATATATATATATAAGGACCCCAGAAGCCAAGTGTTACAAGTGACTAAATTTAGGTTTGCAGTAAATAGGGTTCAAAGTTTAACATCAATAGTAATTGACTGAATTAAAATATGGAACTGTTGCTTATTTCACAGCGGTCTTTGAACTCTTCTTTCCACGAAATTCCACCTTTTTAACACTGAATTATGCCAATGCCCCTATAATAAATAAGCATTGAAGTAATAAAGATAGAATTCATTCCTTTATAAAATAAGTATTTTACATCGTAAACAAAGGGTCTAGCCGGATAAGCATAGCGAAATGGCCTCCCATGGCCGATGTTTGAAATAACATGTGGGGTAATAAGGCTCACCATGAGAATACAATATAGAGGGTTTTTAGTCCCTGACCTTGAACTGTCATTGATATAATCGGTGAAGTATGATCCGACACTACTATTTTTTAAAGTTCGTTTTTCTCAAAAAGTACAAAAGTTAAAAAAATGAAACAAGTGCCAATTATTGAAGAATATGTTAGTTCATATTGTATATTATTTTCATATTTTTACACACATTTTAACTTTAAAAAATAAACAAAAATATTTAAAAAAAATTATTAATATTGTAATTTTATATTTACACCAACCAAAAAATAACAGCGATGACCGCGATGACCACCTCGGGAACTCAGCTTTCGCTTTAGAGTGTTAGTGCAATCCCGAGGGGTAGACCAAAAAATAACAGAATAATGCTCAAAGTATGTACCTTAAAAAAAAAATTCCGTTAAATTTGAAGATGCGCTTTTTGAGTTATAACAAAAATAATGCTAGCAACTTGATAAAATATTCCTAACTCTCCCTGTTTGTATTTGCAGAAATACGCTGCTATCAATGCATTGGTCGATTCGTGACTCTTCCACCCGGGCAGGATGCGCACTGCGCCGAAATAAGAGAATCTTTCCATGCATACCACTTCCCTTAGTCCAGTAAAATTAGCTAAAAAAAGGGCCGTTTTATGGAAAAATTCGCGGAAAGCTGGAAATTGTTTTAATCACTTTGTTTTCATCCAATGAAGGGATTTGTAGTTTGTCCCATTTTTCCTAGTGAGCTTCAGACGTGGCACCACTAAAACCTAAAAAATTTCGGACTTTTTTCAGTATTTTACAAATAACTCAAAAACCGTTTACTCTACAGAAACAGCTCTAATTTATAAATTGTAGACCATAAAATTCCGCGCCGATTGAGTACGACTGGCTAAAAAATTCCATAAAAAATGAGCAAGATATGATAGATCAAAAAAGTGTATTTTTCCAATTTTTTCTAAAGAATCGCAGAAAATTGGTTTTTTGAAGTGCTCATGTAACCAAACGAAATATACTGACACGTATACTTGCGCTTATGATTAAAAGTTTGAAACCTTAACCCAACCCTAGTGTTACATTAAACAAACACTAATAGTGTCTGAGTACAGGAGTGATTGGTGGCGATAAAATAAATTGTCATCTAGCCAAAGAGATTGGAGTTGCAAGTATAAAAAGTGTCATTGATGGTGATTTTGGCCATGTGAATTTCAAGAGAAACAATCGCGTATCTCCAATGAAAAGCTTTAGGTGTGCTGTTAAAATCCATGATGAGGAGGTATCTTTTGATCCAGAGACTATTTTTCGAAGAATTTCTTTCCACAAGAAATTAGAGGAAGGACTAGAAAGTTCTTTGAGTATGAATTGGCTCCATTTTCGACTTCTCTGTTTGATAGCTTTGGGGTGAGGAAAACGCGAAAGTCGGTATTTTGCGATTTGTTCACCCCTTAATAAGTTAGAACAAACCATAAAAACTGTCCATGTGATTGATGGTGGCTTCCCCTGTCATCGATTGAGCTGGGAGTTAAGAGAAAATTCATTTTCAATTATTTCCAAGTACATTGGATATTTGAAAAACAACTATGGTAAACTGCAACAAATGTTTTTGATGATTAACCAGAAGAATCGTCAGTACATGGCACAATTCTGCCGAGCGCTTCCATCGAAAAAATAAATACATTGCAGCAAGTGTTGACTTTAATGAAAATACAACGATCACGATGCAAAAAGAGCACTTCCTTGTTAATGAAGGGAATAAATGCCGTTTATTAAAAATACTCATTGAAAATTGGAGCAACGCAATTTTACTGTAAACAATCTGTCGAGGATGCAGATACTAGCATCGTGATGGAAGCCACCCAACTTGATCAGCAGTCAGAACGTGTCATCATAGTTCGGGAAGATATTTATCTGCTTGTGCTTTTGACTACATTTATTCCCAACTCATCCACGATATACTTCTTCAAACCTGGGAAAGGACAGTCGGGTAATGTTTCACTATTAAGTTTCATGTACTCGCCAGTTGTGAAGAAAAACGTCCTATTCCTACATGCTTTTAGTGGCTGTGATTCTACATCGGCCTTCTTCAGGCAAGGCAAACTGAAATTTGTCAAGCTTTTGGAAAATCATGCTCACCTACAGGATGTTCCAACTGTCTTTAATAACCAATATGCTACGCTTGACGAAGTAAGTGAGGCGGGGAAGAAATTTATTGTCACCTTATACAATCCATAGTATGACGAATCCGCAACACTGCACAAATTGGGATACTATACATTTGCAAAATATCTTATAAAGACCCAAATTAACCTCACTTCTCTGCCGCCAACTGAAGATTCAGCCAAATAACATTCATACAGAGTTTTTCTACAGATCAATTTCTGAAATGAAAAGGTGATGAATCCCACTGATTGGGGTTGGAAATCATTCAAAAATGGCATACTTTCAATCACCACGAAAGATATAGCTGCTACACAAGAGTTTTTAAACACTCTGTCATGCAAATGTGCAAAGGGATGCAAAGGCGGTTTATGTTCTTGTAGCATGAACGGTGTTAAATCCTCAATTATATGTTACCACTGTAAAGGTGCGTCATGCACAAATACCGCAGAAGAAAAAGACTCACAAACCGGACACGACGAAAAAATAGATACGAACAAAGATGCCTTCCATATGCAGGAGGAAGAAGAACGGGCAGATCAAGGTCCAGCAAAAAAAAACGCTCCATGCTCGATTTCTCTTATTTCCCTCAAGTAACTTGAGTTGATTTTATCACCATTGCTTATGCATTAATTTTTTTTTAAATAATTTAATTTTCTTGATTTTCTGTTATTATTATATTGTTCTCTAACCTTTTATACACGAGAACTTAAAAAAAAAACAATTTTATGAGATTTTTTAGAAAAAAATAGGAAAAAAGTAGTTTTTTGATCTATCATATCTCGCTTACTTTTGGCGGAAATATTAATCTGTGGTACTCAATCGACGCAGAATTTTATGGTCTACAATTTATAAATTAGTACTGTTTCTGTAGAGTGAACGGTGTTTGAGCTTTTTGCCAAACACTTAAAAAAGTCCGAAATTTTTGAGGTTTTTGTGGTGCCACGTCTAAAGCGCAACAGTAAAAATGGGACAAACTTGAAATCCCTTCATTTGGATGTAAAACAAAGTGATTAAAACAATTTCGAGCTTTCCGCGAATTTTCGGTTAGAAAAATCCTATTTTTACTGACCTAATATGTTTGTTTCGTGTTTGTAAAACTTTGTTATTTTGGCGTACTGCGTATCCTTCTCGCGTAATAATATCAAGAACTGACAAACAAAATGGCAACATTTGCCTATCATGATTTTCACATAGAAGAAGGCTATGGGGCTGTACAGTGTACATATGTAATGTACCATTTAGGGGGGAGTGTGTGCGTGGTGGGGGTCTGGCACCTGACATAAAAAGATACCTGTAGGGGGAGGGGTGTTTGTCTTTTGATATCGTTATCATTTTTGATCAAACCAAAATTTACTTTTTGGTATCTTTTCCTTTACATTTGTTATATTAATTTTTTAAGTCTGTTTTCTTCTTTTTTTTTTAAAGAAAATACAAAATTATTATTAAAACCATTTAATGATTATAAAACATTTAATTCCAAAATATGAAATAACCCAACATTGACCATTAATATTTTCCTGCCATTTGCGTATATAATTTGTTGTTAGAGAAACCAGATTAGAAATGATACTTGTTATTTTTGCTGGTAAAACATGGGTAAGAATGTTGTCCACCTGTTTTGTTTACAAGAAGTTATGTTTAGCCCCGCGCAAGGGCGACGTGCAAGAAGACAATATTACTGTTCAATGCATTATGTAACAAAGAACTATTATTAAAAACTTTTAAATAATAAGTATTTCTTTAAATGTTATTTGATATAAAGTTATCTCTTATATGACAGTGATATTTTATGAATTTCTTCTCATTATTTAAATCAGTAAAATATGCGAATAAAAAAAAAATGTACAACCATATCTGTATACCATTGCAAACGTATAAAAAGAGAAAAATGTAAAAAAATAAAAAGAATTTTTAGACACTGATAACAACGTAATTAGTGCGAGGGGTTTCTAGAAAATGATGACGTATGATATCGGAAGGTTGAAGGGTGTCCAAAATTGCCAAAAAGTTGATAACCTTATATATTTACAACTCCTATTCAGCTTCACCCGCACCATCGACTAGACCATCGACTTGATATTATTACGCGAGAAGGATACGCACTACGCCAATATAACAGACCGTTTACAAACACGAAATAAACAATAGGGAAGTGGCATGTATGGAAACCTTCTCTTATTTTGGCGCACTGCGCATCCTGCCCCAATGGAAATGTCACGAATCGACCAATGCATGGATAGTAGCGTATTTCTGCAAATGCAAGCAGGGAAATTTAGGAATATTTTAGCAAGTTGCTAGCATTATTTTTGTTATAACTCAAAAAACGCATCTTCGATTTTAACGATTTTTTTTCTTCTTAAAAGTGCATACTTCTGTAATTTTTTGGTTGGTGTAAATATAAAATTACTGCATTAATAATTTTTTTGAAAAATATTTTTGTTTATTTTTCGATGTTAAAATTTGTGTAAAAATCTGAAAAAAATATTTACTGTGAACTAATATATTCTTCAATAATTGGCATTGTTTTCAATTTTTAACTGTTGTACTTTTTGAGAAAAACGTATTTGAAAAATAGTAGCGACGGCGAATACTTCCCCGATTATCTCAAGGACAATTCAAGGTCAGGGGCTAAAAGCACTCTACATTGTATTCTCATGGTGAGCCTTATTACCACACATGTTATTTCAAACATCGCCGTGGGGGCCATTTCGCTATGCTTATCCGGCTAGATCCTTTGAGAATGAAATCGTTGATTTTAATACACGTGAAAAATGTACGATTGCTTATTTGTCACGGAGTTATCATTTAGAAATCTATTATATGAATATTACGAAAAAAAACTAAAAACTTTTACTCTTTTTAAACATAATATTCTGAAATACTTTTTTTTCATTGACGTATAATGCAAATAAAAGTTCCATCTATTCTTAAATTAATGAAGAAAACAATATTTTCAAGCAAGAAAAATAGAAATAGCTAAATAAAAATAATACTAGGAGAAAAAACTTTGAATATACAAAACACGTTATTTTTTTCATTAGAAAGAAAAACTTTATTTTTTCAAGTACACGAAGGTGTTTTAATTACATAACTCTGACATAATAAGAATTCCTTCCAGTAATAATATATTGTTTTAAGCTGGCTAGAGAAATAACGTTATTCCAACAACTTATGTAATTATCTTCAAGCTTTCTCTGGCTAAAAGCTAATGAGCTTAATGGATAAGCTCACATTCTTTACTTGGTAAATCTACAAGAGATAAATGCATTATACACCTTATGTGACGCATGAAATATGGAGATGAAAAGTAAGTATATAATTTCATAGATTAAGCATCTAAATGTGAACTACTAATTACACGTAGTACGAGCTGCGGTGAGGTTTATTTAATTTTCTCCAGAGTTTATTTAAAAACCAAAACATATTTTATTAATTAACGAAAGTTTTGCAAGTTAGCCAAAACAGTAATTAACAAAAGAAGGTGACATTTAATTTGAGATTATCTAAAAATGAAAAAGAAAAAAAAAAGAAAAGAAATATGATTTATACAAAAATGTTCATAATTGTTTGCCGGTTTTTTTTATTTTAATCAGAAAATAAATTTATAAAATTCTCATTAAATTATAAACTTTACTTTGTATTCATTAAAATATTGTTAATAGGAATCAAAATTGAATTCAAACGTTTTTGAAATATTTCTGTGCGTGTTTTTTCAATGTGTATTTATGGAAGATTTTGCATAATTTAATCAAAAGAGATCATTAAAGAAGATTGCTTTGTTCCATGTTAATGGGAAGGTATATATTTGTAGCTCATAAAAAGAATAATGCTTTGTAATTTTGAAAGAAATTTCTATAAACATAGTAAAATATAAAGAAAGCAACGCATTTCATCTAAATAAACGTTACTTTTTTTATATAAATTCAAAGAAAAAATACAAACAATGCTTACAAAAATAATATTGGGGGGGGGGGGGGCTGATATGATTTAGTGCAAAAACCTCCCAGAACATCACATATAGGAGGGCACCTTCAGAAAATCACATATAGCAAGAAATTGCCAATAATAAATTACAAGAGTAAATAATTACATATATTTTCTATCTCATAAAAAAGCTTGAATCTTAGCAATTTTAAAAGAAATTTCTACAAAGATACAAACGCGAAAGAAAGCAACATATTTTATCTAAATGAATGTAATTTTTATAATATATATTCAAAGAAAATATATAAGCGATTTTTACGGAAGTAAAAGCAGCGCTGATGGGATTTACGGAAAGAACATCATATACGGAACAACACACATAAAGAGAAATAGCCAATAATAATTTCAAAGAGTACCTAAATGTATATGTTATTATAGACATAATAAGTATAAATTGAAGCAATTTGAAATGTTAAACTTAATTATTGGGTAAATAAAAAACAAATTGCTAAATTGAAACATTTGAAAAATTAAATAAAAGTTATTCAAATATACTGAAAATATAAAAGAAAAAAAGAGCAGTTCTATATATATTAAGTATATCTTTCTCAATTTTTTGGTGAATAGATTTCCCTAAAAATATTATCGATTACCATACATTTTGAAATCACTGACTGTAAAATCATTAAAAATTTGCTGTACGCTCGACCCTACCATTTTTTTTAATAAAAATATAAAATCTTTTTCTTTATGCCAAAATATCGATATTATTTACTCATTTGATTTACAATATATTATAAAGGGTGCATAACAAAACTGATTTCTGATGTTATAGATATTCAACACACATATTCGAAAATTATCCCACTTTCTCATTAATTGGATTGAATCATTCATTATTCGAATATACTTTGAAATATCACTTAATAAAACAGTAATCAAAGTTAATTTTTGAATGGGAACAACACTGACCTGCAGAGCACTAGGGATTATTTTCCGAAGTCTACCATAATGGGAGTAACAATAATTAAATAAAATTTTAATAATAATATATATATGCAAAACCACAAAACCGCAACAAGGACATGAAGATGATATATAATAGAAATTATATGATCTAAACTTGACAGCAATATGAACCCACACATCGTTTTAGTTTTTCAAAAACTGATTAATTGTAACCTGTTTTTTTTCTATTTAAATCTGTTTTTTCTTTTTGCTTAAAGCCATATAAAGTAATTAAATCTTTTCCAAAATCCATTCGTTACGTATTTCGTGATTATTGCAACAAAAATTTTTTCGCCTAAAATTTTGAATTATATTCTCCTTTTACAGTTTACGTCACAAGTAGTACAAAATAAAAGTAATAACAAATGCATTTTTCTCCTTAGTTATAATCTGCTAAAAAAAAATTACATTTTTGTTAGCGTTTTTTTACTACGCAACTACAGTGCTAGCAAAAAAATCATGACACTCAAGCCACAATATCAATGTTCGGATGTTTTATTCTATGTTTTCCTGCTTTAAATATAAGGGGCGGGCGAGAGTTTCTATAGCGCTTTGGTCACGTGGAATGGTGGCCCTTGCAGCTTGAGATAACTCAACGTTATACTTTTTAGGGTTTCGTTCATCTGACGAAACCTTATTCGTCTCGCTCCTTTGTCTGTCGGTCTGTCTGTCACGGAGCCCGTTCTCAGAAACTATATATGTTGGAGACTTGAAATTTTGGATTCCTATAGCTGAACACCATATGTCAAACGACAAATCCTAAAATTTTGAAAAAGTCTTATATTTACCCCCTGGGCTCTAACTTGTGCATTTTAATTTTTTTGTTCCAACTAAGCCCCTAATTAAGTTGAAGACTTGACATTTTGGATTCTTATAGCTGAATACCTCTCATTAGACGACAAATCAAAAAAATTGAGAAAGTCTTATATTTACCTCTCTGTGCTCTAACTTGTGTATTTTAAGCAATTTTTATTACTCAGCCCCTAATTAAGTTGGAGACTTGAAATTTTGGATTCTTATAGCTGAATACCTCTCATTAGACGACAAATAAAAAAAAATGAGAAAGTCTTATATTTACCTCTCTGGGCTCTAACTTGTGTATTTTAAGCAATTTTTCTTACTCAGCCCCTAATTAAGTTGAAGACTTGAAATTTTGGATTCTTATAGCTGAATACCTCTCATTAGACGACAAATAAAAAAAAAAAAAAAAAAAAAAAAAATTAAGAAAGTCTCATATTTACCTCTCTGGGCTCTAACTTGTGTATTTTAAGCAATTTTTCTTACTCAGCCCCTAATTAAGTTGGAGACTTGAAATTTTGTATATTTATAACAGAACACTTGTCATCACATGAAAAATCATAACATTTTCAAAAAGTCTTATAATATGTACACTTCCGGGCTTTAATTTCTGTATTTTTAGCAATTTTTCTAACCTCCACACTCTTCACCCGGGGTGCACATTTTAAACTTTTGCCGATACTCATTTGCAGATTCTTTCATATTATGCACCATAGACGTACATATTTTAGTTCCAATTTTTTCCATCAGGAAGCGCCTACCAATCTCGGGTGCTATGGGCCCGATCCCTTAGACTAATATATCTACGGATAGTTTGTAAAATGGAGTTTCGTTCAAATAGAGGTTTGTTTAGAATAGAGTGCGACCCCTGGTTGCGAAATGTTGAACTAGCAGATTTTGCAAAAGGTTAAAATGTTTTGAATGGAATATTAAACGAAACCCTCTGGCGATCTGTGATCACACTTACCCACTTGTTTTCTTTTAGTTCTGGTAGTGGTTTAAAAAGAGGCTTTTAAAAAAAATTTCAATGACTATCAAGATTTTTTTTTTTTGCTGCCACTGTTTTTATAAAATGTTTGCGTATACAATATATATATATATATATGACAAAGGTCATCTGACTGCATATATTTCTAATCAGAATCTTTCAGTGTTTCAGCTCTTCGGGATGTACCATCATTTTGTGGAATCGTGGATGTGTCATCATATGGAATATATTTTGCTTTACATGTTCCGTTTCGAAAATGGTTTCGCGTATTTATTACTCACGTTTGAAGTCTAAAAAAATTATGCATAATTAGTAGAGTAAAATTAGAAATAAAAGTTTGCTAAATAAGGAAATGCAGGGAAAATCAAATACTTGAAATTAAAGTATATTTGAGAATTTATTATACAAAAGCACTTTAGGTAATAGTACCTGCATGGAATAAAATTTGCGATTTTTAAAGTTTGGTTAAAAAAAAAAAAAATGTGTTATTTATGCAAATAATCTTTTTTCTTGAGTTTGAACAAGTTATTATTTAAATAAAAAATGTAACATATATATATATATATATATGTGTGTCGTAGGCTAATTGAGAAATCCGGATCTTTGCAAAGAGGCGGGCTAATTGGAGAATCCATCTCCCTTTTTCCAATTAGCCTGATATTTTTCAGGCTTATTGCAAAGAGCCTGGAAAGTGTTAGGCTAATTGAAAAATGACCACTTACTATACGATCAGGGTGACATTTTTAGCTCACAGGCTATTAAAGCCTGAGAGCTTATATGCCCGCCGATTCTGTATGTACGTGTGTACGTACGTACGTATGTGCGTAACACGATAACTCTTGATAGAAATATCCGATTTGCTTCAATTTTTTTTCTAGGTTCATTCTGATAAGGTGCTTCCCTGATTAGTTTTTGGGGTTCATTGGTTAAGGATAAAGGGGGAAAAGGGGGGCTAGTCCCCCCCTTATTTTATATAAATGGATTTTTCATGCAGAAATATTCGATTTGCTCCAAATTTGGTATACCGGTTTATTGTGTTAAGGAGCTTCCCTGATTAGAGTTGGAAGCTCATTATTTAAGTATAAAGGGGGGAAAGGGGGGCTACCCCCCTTAATTTAGATAAATCGGTTTTTCATGATGAATTATTCTATTTGCTCCAAATTTGGTATACAGGTTTATTAAGTTAAGGAGCTGCCTTGATTAGATTTGGAGGTTCATTAGTTACATATAAAGGGAGGAAAGGGGGGCTATCCCCCCGTAATTTAGATAAATGGGTTTTTCATGCAGAAATACGCGATTTGCAATAAATTTGGTATACCGATTAATTATATTAAGCAGCTTCCCTGATTACATTTGGAAGATCATTATTATGTATAAAGGGGGGAAAGGGGGCAATTGCCTCTCCCCTTAATTTAGATAAATGCGTTTTTCATGTAGAATTATTCGATTAGCTCAAATTTGGTATACTGGTTTATTATGTTAAGGAGATGGCTTGATTAGATTTGGAAGTTCATTAGTTAAGTATAAAGGGAGGAAAGCGGGTCTAGACCCCCCCCCCTTAATTTAGATAAATGGGTTTTTCATGCAGAGTTATTCGATTTGCTCCAAATTTCGTATACTGGTTTATTATGTTAAGGAGCTGCCTTGATTAGATTTGGAGATTTATTGGTTAAGTATAAATGAGGGACAGGAACTAGTGTCCCCTTAATTTAGATAAATGGGTTTTTCATACAGAATTATTCGATTTGCTTCAAATTTAATATACCAGTTTATTACGATATGGCTTCCTTCATTTGATTTGGAGGTTCATTGGTTAAGTATAAAAGGGGAGAAAGTGGGGCAATTGCCCCTCCTCTTAATTTAGATAAATGGGTTTTCATGCAGAATTATCTGATTTAGTTTAATTTTTTTTCAACCGGATCCGAACTTGAAGGTTCCATTTGAAGTCAACCCGAAAACCGACCACAACCAGGTTTCGCATTGAGTTCAATTAGAACTTTCAGGTTCGGATCGGGTTGCCGGTGGACGGAGATTATTTTGTCTGGCTTGCATCGGGTTATAGTTCTTTGGAATATTTTTGTCGGTTAAGATTTGGTTCGGGACGGGTTTCAGGTTGACTTCGAATGGAATTTTTAGGTTCTGGTAGCATTGCGTGTCCACGGAAACTAATTTGTCTTATTCGGATCCGGTTATGGATCTTTGGAATATTTTTGTCGGTTATGAGATCTGGTTCGGGATTTCGGGTTTTTTCAAATGGAACTCTCAGGTTCGGGTCGGGTTGCGTGTAGACTGAAATTATTTTGCCTTGCTCGGATCGGGGTACGGTCTGTTGTAATTTATTTTTCGGGTTTGGGTAGGGTTACGCGTTAATAAACCTAATAAAAAGAAAATTGCCCAGTTAAACTGATGGCATTGAGCTCACAGGCTATTCACACTAATTGTATATTATACTCTTTTTCAAAGAATAATGCTCCTCGAAAAATAAATGAAGGTATTAGTCCCCGTTGCCCCCCCCCTTTCTACTTAACAAAAGAACTTCCAAATCTAATCAGGGAAGCTACTTAACATAATAAACTGGTATACCAAATTTGAAGCAAATCAGATAATTCTCATGAAAAAACCATTTCACTAAATTAAGGGGGTATTAGCTCCCCCATTTCTCCCTTTATGCTGAACCAATGAACTTTCAAATCTAATCAGAAAAGCTCCTTATTAGAATGAACCTAGAAAAAAAATTAAACTATATTAGATAATTTTGCATGAAAACCCATTCATCTAAATTAAGGGGAGGGGTAATTGCCCCCCTTTCCCCCTTTTTATAATTAACCAATGAACCTCCAAAACAAATGAAGGAAGCCGTATCGTAATAAACTGGTATATCAAATTTGAAGCAAATCGAATAATTCTGTATGAAAAACCCATTTATCTAAATTAAGGAGGGTAGCCCCCCTTTCTTCCCTTTATACTTAACTAATGAACCTCCAAATCTAATCAGAGAAGCTCCTTAACATAATAAACCGGTATACCAAATTTGGAGCAAATCGAATAATTTTGCATTAAAAACCCATTTACCTAAATTAAGGGGGGGCTACCCCCCCCTTTCCTCCCTTTATACTTAACTAATGAACCTCCAAATCTAATCAGGGAAGCTCCTTAACATAATAAACAGGTATACGAAATTTGGAGCAAATCGAATAACTCTGCATGAAAACCCCGTTTATCTAAATTAAGGTGGGGGGTCTAGCCCCTTCCTTTCTTCCCTTTATACTTAACTAATGAACCTCCAAATCTAATCAGGGAAGATCCTTAACATGATACACCGGTATACCAAATTTGGAGCAAATCGAATAATTTTGCATTAAAAACACATTTACCTAAATTAAGGGGGGCTACCCCCCCTTTCCTCCCTTTATACTTAACTAATGAACCTCCAAATCTAATCAAGCCATCTCCTTAACATAATAAACCAGTATACCATATTTGAGCTAATCGAATATTTCTACATGAAAAACGCATTTATCTAAATTGAGGGGAGAGGCAATTGCCCCATTTCCCCCCCCCTTTATATATAATAATGATCTTCCAAATGTAATCAGGGAAGCTGCTTAACATAATTAACCGGTATACCAAATTTATAGCAAATCGCATATTTCTGCATGAAAAAACCATTTATCTAAATTACGGGGGGAGGGGTAGCCCTTCCTTTCCTCCCTTTATATGTTACTAATGAACCTCCAAATCTAATCAGGGAAGCTCCTTAACACAATAAACCGGTATACCAAATTTGGAGCAAATCGAATATTTCAGCATTAAGGGGGGGGGGGGTAGCCCCCCTTTTCCCCCTTTATCCTTAACCAATGAACCCCAAAAAATAATCAGGAAAGCACTTTATCAGAATGAACCTAGAAAAAAAAAATTGAAGCAAATCAAATATTTCTATAAAGAGTTATCGCGTTACGTACATACGTACGTACGTACGTACAGAATCGGCGGTCACATAAGCTCTCAGGCTTTGATAGCCTGTGAGCTAAAAATATCACCCTGATCGGATAATAAGTGGTCATTTTTCAATTAGCCTAACGTTTTCTAGGCTCTTTGCAATAAGCCTGAAAAATATCAGGCTAATTGGAAAAAGGGAGATTGATTCTCCAATAAGCCCGCCTCTTTGCAAAGAGCCTAGGCTGTTTGCAAACAGCCGGATTTCTCAATTAGCCTACGACATATATATCACATATAAAGGTTTGGATCTGGTCTTAAAAATTCATTAGTGATTAGATAATTTAATAATTGCTGTTCCAAATTTAAAAATGTATAATGCTTGTATCATGTTCTGATATTCATTTTTAAAATTATATATGAAATAGATGATAATTTGTAATATTCTGTAACGGTTTTATACATATACATATTTATTCTACTACTTTAATTTTAACATTTCCATATCATTATTTTATAGACAATTGAAACTATAACATCTTCGCAGCGCCAACATAATCCTTTTATAACTGAAAAATGCGTTTGCTTAAAAAAATATATAATAATAATAAGAAATTTATGTGGGAAATAAGGAAGCATACCTATAGATAATAAATTATAGAACGTGGTTAGATAAGAATGAAACAAAAATAAATGTGTTTCGCACCGCAGTCAGTACAGGCGAAAATCTGCATATTCATTAATATGTGTGCATAATGATGAAATTTTCTTAAACAAAGTACATTTTCTGTGTAGTATAAAATATGAAAAAAAAAATAATTTTCCGATAATGAAAATGAAATACGTGAGCGTATTTCTAATTTGTATGAGATTATTTAATGTTTGCCTTTTGCAATGTTGTTAGGTATATGGAAGTTCTTGGATTTTCATCGTTGAGAAGTACACTATATGGCCAAAGGTGACCGGCCACTTGCAATTTTGAACGTTTTGTTAAATATCTAGACAAATAAATGAGGAATTAGCCTGACACTCCAGGTGTGTAAATAGTATAGTATAGTTCATTCATTTCCGCGAAGATTTTTTTTCCCGAAACTCCATGGGGGACTATAAACAAATTGAAAAAGAACGAATATCTTTTGGATAACCCTGTAAAAACTAATGTAACAAAAGCGTTCAAACTGTAGAAAATGATTAAGAGGCTTATAACAATAAACTGTGTTCATTTGTATGAGGATAGCATGTATGCTCGTAGAGAAATTAAGGATTTATAAAAACAGTCCAAAATTTTGCCAAGTTTTTTGCTTATAATTTGCAGGATTCTTAATAAAAAAAAAGGTTCTTTTCAGAAAATATGACAAACGACATTGTACACAATACCATACAATCAGAATTTAAAAAAATAATAAAAAATGGATGAAAAATGAGCTGGTTTACTAAATAATGATTCACTGCGCATGCCCGAATATAATCAAAATATAATTTGCTTAATGTGTTAGCGAAATGTATAGCGAAACTTTTGTGAAAGTTTCAAAAATATAGTTTGAAAAGTCTGAAAATTATCGTTAATAGAATATGCTCAAAATCCGTTATTTCCAAAAGGAAGCAAAACGATGAGAGGTTGTATCCAAATACAGTAGTATGTGCAATGTTGTGTGTGCTATATTGGCGTGAATCCATGTATATGTTACGGCCAAAACCAGGAGCTTGGCCAATACGCGAATTGGCCGGCCAATTCGGTAACTGGCCGAGATTCCTGGCCAAAACCCGAAATACATGAAATGAACAGCGTTTTCGGGTTTTGTCCGGCCAATTCGCGAACTGGCCGGGAAGCTTTGTCCAATATACGAAGTGTTCAGCAATGGGTATCCACAGCCGGTAATGTGTTTCTTTTAGCTTTCATACAACCCTGCATATGATCTACAAACCAGGTAATACACTACAAATAAATTAAATTTTAAAAGCCTATCACAGCTGAAAACGCACATCAAGCAATAATGGCTCACAGCCAATCCAATAACCAAATTATTTGAATGACTCTGAAAATAAACGACAAATTCTACCAAGTAAATAATCTATAGAAAACATGTTGTAGAGCATATGAGTAATGTATAACAGTTTCATTATGTTTGAAGTAGTGTAACGTCATTAAAATACCTAATAAACGATTTTTTCACATTTATCATAATTCTTTATCGGAATATTTTTGGGCGTCCCTATAAAAGAGCTATAATAGCCAGTTAAACAATACTCTAAAAAAAAAAAAAACATATTGCTCCCCACATGTGTGAAGCATGTGAATTTTATTATGTTTGAAATAGGGTGACATCATTTAATTGCACTAAAAATAATCTTTCGCTATTCACTGGAATGTAACGAAATACTTTTGAGTGTCTCTATAAGCAAACTATAATTGCTACTTATTTCATACACTTTAGATAACAGTTTGTTGTCCCTCTTAATGATGCATACTAATTTTATTATAATTGAGATAATGTAACAACATTAAAATACACCGGAAAAACTTTTCTCTTTCATGATATTGTAAAGAAATACTTTTGTGTGTCGCTGTAAATTAACCAAAAATAGTACACACTTCACTTTCAATACCGAAATTAATTTATTAACCTAAATAATACAAGTCAATCTGAGTCAGAGCACGGACAAGGAGACGGCCAGACAAATTGAATTCATAAACCCTTTCAACTATGTTAGAAAGAGATAAAAAGTAACAATTGGTTTCTATATACACATTTCGCGAACTGGCCAATCGCGTATGGCCACTTCGCAAATTGGCCGATCGCATCTGGCCAGTTCGGGGATTGGCCGGCCAATTCCCGAATTGGCCAGTCAGTTTAAAGCGTTGTTGGCCAATTCGCGAATTGGCCAGCCAGTTCGGGTTTTGGCCAATTTCGGGTATTGGCCGTAACATATATATGGATACAGCCCCTCATATTTTTGGTTCATTTTGGGAATAACGGAATTTGAGCTTATTCTATCAACGATAATTTTCAGAATTTTCAAGCTATGTTTTTGAGAATTTTACAAAAGTTGCTCTATACATTTAGCTAATACGTTATGCAAATTATATTTTGATTGCATTCGCGCACGCGCAGTGAAACATTATTTAGTAAACCTGCTCATTTTTCCTCCATTTTTTATTATTTTTTAATTCTGATTGCAGAGAATTGTGTACAATCTTTTTTGTCATAGTTTCTGAAAAGAACATTTTTTTTAATATTAAGAACTCTGGAAATTATAAGTAAAAAACTTGGCAAAATTTGGGACTGTTTTTATAAAAACCTTAATTTCTCTACTAGTATACTTGCTATCCTCATACAAATGAACACAATGTATTACAATAAGCCTCTTAATCATTTTCTATAGTTTGAACGCTTTTGCTACCTTAGTTTTTACAGGGTTTTCCAAAAGATATTCGTTCTTTTTCAATTTGTTGACGGTCCCCATGGGGTTTTGAGAAAAATCTTCGCGGAAATATATGACTTATATTATACTATTTACACACCTGGAGTGTCAGGCTAATTCCTCATATATTTTTTTAGATATTTAACAAAACGTCCAAAATTGCAAGTGGCCGGTCACCTTTGGCCATATAGTGTAGCATCTTTATTGAATCACTGCATTGTTCTTGAGATCGTATTAGCTATTACGGAAATATAATATGTAATACAATATGTTACTTGAGCTTTCTATATTTTTGTTTTCGTTTACATCTATTATACATGCCTAATTTGTACAACTTATATGTCTCATTCATTGCCAACATAGTGCATTTACTGATAAATGTTATCTTATGTTTAAAATGAAATCTTATGTGAGAATATAATAAGAAATAATGAATATTAGTTTTTTTAAACACCTCTTTTAGAAGCATTCAATGTTTATCTTAAAAATCACGCGTAATTTGATGGTTGGAACTTCATTTAGTTGCTAAACACTTTGACAATTTTCGTGGACTAAGATTAGTGAAAATTCACCTATTTGATTTACAATTCACATCAAGCGCTGACGAGTGAATTTATAAAATAAATTATACACTGTAAAAAAACCACTGTAAATTTGCCAGCACAACTCGATCACAGTTGAATGTACTGTATCTTTCTTTGGTTTCTTGACTATTTAAACATGAAAAATACAGTAGTTGCGTAAAATTAACACTACAATGTACTGGCAATTTTGGACGCATTTGGACCACAGCACAAACTACTGGCGTCCAAATTGCCAGTACATTGTGCTGTTAATTTTACGCAACTACTGTATTTTCCATGTTTAAGTAGTCAGGAAACCAAAGAAAGATACAGTACATTCAACTGTGATCGAGTTTGTGCGCGAGATAAACAGTACTTTGTACTGTAAAAATGTCGTTTTTTTAAGATATGGGAACAGGAAAAAATAAAAAAGCATAAATTAAACCACATATTCAGGATTTCTAAATTGTGCTATCAACATATAGTCATTAATATTAAATTATTATATGATAAAATATTATCTATTTTAATCATATTACACTATTTGTTTTTTATTTATATATTCTGCTCTTTAGGGATCCAAAAATGTCGTTGTTTTGCTTTCACAGCCTGTTGGCATACTTTGGCGAGAGTGGTTTGGCACATTATTATGTCCATTGTTTTTGTAACTGGTAACCATTTGTGACCATAACGAATATTTCGCTATTTATCAACTGTAGCAGGCTAATGGATAAACCTGAAAATTACTTTATTAATTTATATTTAAGATATAAAACATAAAAAAAGTTTTATTTTCGCACGCAACACACCTCTGTAAGTACATGAATTTTAATTGTATCATATTGAGAAGGGCGTGAAAATCGATTATAAAATTCTATCTTAGCATACAAAAATTAAGCTGAGTTAAATAAAAGTATCTTACGTAGAATTTAATAGCGTTACACCGGTCGATAGAATTAACGGAACAAGTACATGTAACAAATGGCTCAAAGCAGCTCACCATCCTTATTTTGTCGTACCTGACATACCTTCAAAATGCAGAATATTTTATTTCTAAAAAAAAATTCAATAAGAATATGGGAAATAAAGTGGTATAGGGAAGTCTATGTTATTTTTTTACAACTTTTTACTGATACGTTGAAATATTTACCAAGGTGTCAATGGCAAAAATTTAAACGTTCCAGATGTATAAGCTTATTATCATTCTTCCATCTTCTCAATTAAACGGCATTTCACACATTCCTACGTCTTCTCAGGTACATGTTCTACTTTCCACACGCAACCATTTTATCGAAATCACATATTTCTCTGTTAGCTAAAATTAATATCATAGAGCTGCATAATCTTTTCCTTAATCTACCAAAATACGAACTTTCATTGGACTTTATTTCCTAAAGTTAACATAAAATATCTTTCCGTAGTTGTTTTTTTCTTTTTAATTTCTCCCGTCGAAGTATATTAACTTATAGGACCTCGTAAGACAATAATACAGCAAAAATAAATAAGTAGCATCCATCAGACAACACAAGCTAAAGTCTGAATATTCATTCATACGCATATTAAAAGATGAAAATTCCTTAAACAATGTACATTTTCTGAGTTGCAGGAAATAATGGAGAGTAAAAAATTTCAATAATAATTTTTAAACGATGACTTATGCCCGAGAAACCAAAAGACCCAGGTTCGAACCCTGGCCTGGATAATTTTTCACTCTGTTGGTTTTACGCCTTGTGAATTAAAAAAAATCATGTAATTAAATTTTCTTCTATAATGTTACCGAGGCACATGAGCAAATATGTAACCAGAAAACTAAATATCGTTACGTCTTTTCAAAAATTAAACGAAGCAAAAGCATTTATTTATATTTTAGATATTTTTTAATTTTTAACAAGTAGTTTTTTGTTTATCTTTCGAGTTTCTAAGCGTAAAAATGTCTCAGGAATTGCATGTTTGTGAAGTTACATTCTGCTGCTATAAGAAACGAACTTATCATCAGACATCATTGTTTTCTGCAATCTGATTTGTTCTTATGAAAATATATAATATATTATGAAATATGTCACTGAGTTTTCTACATTTTGTTTCCCATTTACATATTTGAATATATTGTTCAAGTAATAAGATTTTTTAACTTTAGATATGCTTTTTTTACTGGAAATAATCCATTTATTCTTTAAAAAATAATCATATAGAGAAAATGCAGAAACTTAAATATTGACATTAAACTATAGAACCTGTTTTAAAAAATGCTGCAAAAATAAATCTATGACCCCAATCAGATGTCGCAAGCTAAAACCCGCATATTTAATTATAAGTTAGTATGAAGTTGAAAATTTCTTAAACAATGTACATTTTTTAAGTGGTAGGAAATGAAGGAGGTTAAATTTTTTCATTAATGCTAACGAGGCACAGCAGTAAATGCGTATTCAGAAAATAAAATATTTCTAACTTCTTATAAAAAATAAATCAAGCTAAAGAATTTACTGTTATTTTTTACTTTTTAACAGACAGATTTGTGTTTATCTTTCGCATATTCTATGAGTGAATTTTTTTAGCAATTGCATGTATGTGAATTTTAAACTCTATATCTTAAAAATGAAACTTCTCATCAATTATTATCTTTGGGACCGGACTTGTTAATTGGAAAATATAACATAAAATGAAATGTGTCATTGAGTTTTCTAATTTTTTCCTATTTAAAAATAGTGTGTTTGAATATGTTTTTCAAATAATAAGATTTTTTCAGAGCAGATGCATTTCTTTCACTGGTAAAAATTCATTTATTCTATAAAAGTACTCATATAAGAAAAATGCATAACCTTAACTAAAGACATTAAAACTATTGAATCAACCCGTTTAGGAAAAAGAAATGAAGCAAAAGTGTGGCAGCCAATCAAATTACAAGCTAAAGCATGCTTATTCATAGAGTAAAAAATTTCAATAATGTTAACTAGGCACATGAGTAAATGTCTAACAATAAAACTAAATATTTCTACGTATTATCAAAAATTAAATGAAGCAAGAGAGTATACTATTATTTTTTTACTTTCAAACACACAGTTTTGTGTTTATCTTTCGTATTTCTAAGAGGGAAAATATTTTAGGAATTTGATGTTTGTGCAGTTACACCATTATGGAATGAAAATCTAACTTCTGATCAAACATCACTGTTTTTGGGACCGAATTTAGCATTATATAAATATACTATATAATGAAATATGTCATTGAATTTTTTGCAATTTCTGTTTTCATTTAGGGAGACTGGGGAAGTTTGAACCATTTTTTACTTTTTAAATATTGAACCTAGAATATAGTTTTATATATCATTTTATTCGTTATACAATCAGTTATCAAATTAAAATTACGTCATAAGTTCAATATATAAGAAACTCGAAAAATGATTGATTTTAATCATGAGAAAATAATGGGTGAATGTTCCCCACATATGGGGTGCTTGACCCACATTATTTTAAACTGAAATATTTGTTCAGGGAAATAAATCAGTTGTAAAAAAGGCAGAATAAATTTATGCCACATGGTGTAATCATTATTAAAAAATATTTGATAAAATGTGATACGTAAATAATGGGCGAATGTTCCCCACATATGGGGGGCTTGACCCACTTTATTTAAAACTGAAATATTTGTTCAGGGAAATAAATCAGTTTTAAAAAAGGCAGAATAAATTTATGCCACATGGTGTAATCATTATTAAAAATTATTTGATAAAATGTGATACGTAAATAATGGGCGAATGTTCCCCACATATCGGGGGGGCTTTACCCACTTTATTTTAAACTGAAATATTTGTTCAGGGAAATAAATCACTTTTAAAAAAGGCAGAATAAATTTATGCCACATGGTGTAATCATTATTAAAAATTATTTGATAAAATGTGATACGTAAATAATGGGCGAATGTTCCCCACATATGGGGGGCTTGACCCACTTTATTTTAAACTGAAATATTTGTTCAGGGAAATAAATCAGTTTTAAAACAGGCAGAATAAATTTATGCCACATGGTGTAATCATTATTAAAAATTATTTGATAAAATGTGATACGTAAACACACCTACTTGGACGAAATACAAGCCACAGTAGAAATATTCCGTATTAAACATCCACTTTTTGTGTCACTGGACCTGGAAACACTAGCTTCCACATAGATTGGCTTAATCTCATTATGTTCATATTGATGAAATTTGTCTTGATACATTCATAAAGTTTTGATGAACGTTATGTTCTTTTACAGAGACACGAGCGCTTAAGATTTCACAAGGCTGCAGATTTCTTCCATTCTTTATATTTACCGACTATGGGTACAATTTAAATGAAATAAAATTTCTATCAACTTTCCTATGTGTATTACATTAAATGTTTTCTTGATTTTATAGCAATTTTTTCAGATCTTCCTTTAATAAATTTTAAACCTTTTCCTTTCTATCAGGTCATTTTACTGTTGCTTTACAGAATAAATTTACATTATTTTACAAATAACAATTAATCCTACAATATGCACAATATATAATAAAAGGATTTACAAAAATACTTGTTAAGGGAGCTTTGACCATCTGGTCAACCTCCCTCACATTGATTGAGTCAAGGCTCCCCGCATAGTTACTTTTTAAGGATAGTATATTCTTATGTTAAGCCTAATTTATTGTATAATCTTTATGCCTGGAATGGAAGCTCAATATTTCTGCATTAATTAACACCTGCTTACTTAAATTTGTATAATATATTTTATCTAGAAAAAATTTATAAATTATTTCTAGAAAATACTTTTTTTTAGGTTGAAAACACCTAACAATTGATTTTTCCCCACCTGTTTCAATTAAATGCATAAAACAAAGACATGTGTTTGAGCATTCCAGTAGATTTGGTTGCCCTCTATTGGTAAATTTCAGAAATTCTTTTAAATAGGAAAATTGAAGGGTAGGTCAAGCCTCCCCAGTCTCCCATATACCTAGTAATTTATTGTAATAATTTATTATTAAATAATTATTGTAATAATTTATTGTTCAAGTAATACGATTTACTAGCTGCATGGCAACTCGATGTGCTATTTACATTGCATGAAATGTTTCGAATTTTTTCAAAGATAAATATTATTGAACATTTAGCAAACAAATTATAATATTAATTTTATAAAATAAGAAATTCCAAATAAGAAATTATGTTTACCTGTAGATTAAATTAAAATTCCTAAAATAATATTTTGCAGAATACGTAATTTATTAGACAAAACGTTATTTGTCAAAATAATATTGCTGTTTTAAGATATGGTTTGTAGTTTCTGAGATGGTGAAATAAAAATGGTGTCACTTTAAAATTTAAAAAAAGTTTTAGTTTTCTAATTAACATAATTGCTTTACAAGAAAACAAAATCATATCATTTTTACTCGAAAACAAATATTTTTAGAGTGTATCTGAAACGATTTAAATGTCATATTTTTCAAAAATTAAAAATGTTACTTTTTTTCAATATGTAAATATTTATTAAAAAGAGATGGATTAATTATTTTTTATTTTAATTAATTATTTGTTTATTAGAGGTTTACTTAATCTATCTTTGAGCGAGATCGAAGTTTACAGAAGAACCATCTCGTAAGTTTAGGTTGTTTAGAATGCAACAAAATTACATTTCCTCGATAAAATGAGTGTATATATTTAAAAAAAAAATGAATGACTATTTCTTTTCATGTTAATTAAATATCTGTTTCGTATAAGATTACTCAATCTTTATGTGAACGCACTAATTTTATTTATTTATTTATTTATTTTTTATTGGAATCCTTTTTGCACAAAATAGTTACGCTATGAAATTTGCACGACATTTCATAAAAGTAAAAATAGGCATATCTGAAGAGTAATTATGCATTAGGATGTAGTGAAAAAAACGAAAATCAGAAAATCAAAATATAATACCGAATAAAAGTTGTGCAAGGACCTCAGTAATAAAACTGCAATTTTCTTTAAATCAAATTTTATCTTGTCCCCGGACCCCACAATTTTTCGAAATTCGTCAAAAATGCCTTGTACAACTTATAAATCGAAATAAACATAAAGTAGGAAAATAAAAACATCATACTGCGGAAAAAGTTCTGCATGGTACGTAGTAATGAGTCTGCACAGGATTTTCGAAATCACGTTTTATCTTCCGGTGCCCCCGGGCCTCCAGTTTTTGCGAAATTAGTCAAAAATGCCTGTACAACTTATAAATCGAAATAAATATGAAGTTGGAAAAGAAAAAAATTCATACCGCGGAAATGTTCTGTAAGGTATGTAGTAATGAGCCTGCACAGTTTTTTCGAAATCAAGTTTTATCTTCCGGTGCCCCCGAGCACCTCAATTTTTCCAAAATTCGTCAAAAATGCCTTATACAACTTGTAAATCGAAATAAACATAAAGTTGAAAAATAAAAATGTCATACCCCGGATTAGTTGCGTATGGTACGTAGTAATATGCCTGCACGTTTTTTTCGAACTCACATAATATCTTCCAGGGCACCGATCATTCGAAATTTCGAAAAAATTGCCCTAAATTCACTTTTATCTGTTGTACAGGTGTAATAGAATGTATTACGCAAGAAATAAGAGTGCAATACAAACATTTTATCTGTGAAATGTACACAAACGATTAAAGTTCAAGAATGAAAATCAAACATTTAAATTTGTTAAAAGTGTACAAAAAAATTTAAAATTCAATTAGATCAATTCGTGCTCTTCAAAACAAAAAACTAATATTCGAAATGTTTCGACTTGATGTTTATTGTTGGTCCTGTTGGAGTTAACCTTAGAAGAGTATTTATACATATCAATAGTAAAAATTGAATTCTTATTTCAGCGGTAGGTGTAAGAACGAAGTATGGGTAAAATTAGGATTTTTGCGAAGTATGAGATAGCCTGGAAGGTTGAGAGAGGAGGTTTTACTTCTTTGGGCCAAAATTTATGCAATTTTTCCGATTTTTTTCATGTTTACAAACGATACCATTTTTGAACTTTGTGCTTTATGTTTATTGACATTCAAGTTTGTTATGAGTAATAAAAAATGAATAAGGTTGCGTTTAGAAAACAAAAATGGCTGAACGTCCTCCCGAAGCAATAAAACCATTCCTTTCGAGCCCCATTTGTGGTCTTTAATAAAAGGGCAGGAGGATCAACAATGGGTCAGGAGCGGTGTTCTCGCTGGCTTTTGACCAACACTAGCAATTTGGTGAATAAGAAATAAAAAGCAGTAGCCAAATGAAAATAAATGTTAGCAAAATAGATTCGTCGTGAAACACTGAAAAATCTATCTTTAACCCCTTATTGTATCCATTTTTGAATATGTTTGAAAATAACCTATTTTTTTGTAATTACTCAAAAAACAGAAATTCATCTATCCGCTACAGAAACTATTAAAATAAAATACATTCTAATTGCCTCCTAAATGTGTAAATGTTTCAAACATTCTTTTAGCAGTCTGAATAAAAGTTAAAAAATTATCTTTGATTTACAGTTGTGAAAATATACACTAAAAATTGCAATGAGATTTAGACCGATAAAAAAAAAAAATTGACTGACCAATGATACTTTAAGTACAACTAATAAATTGTATAGTTAATTTCAACACCATATTCCAGCAAAACGTTTCAATGTTTGGCACTTGTTGCGAGTCATTTTGTTTATGTTTTTACCAGAGCGACGCCGGCGCATAGACAGTGATTAACTGACAAAAAACTTTCGCATAATGCTTTTTGTGTCTTTGGCTGTTGCTAAACTGAATTGATATTCAGTCTGTATCTATATAATCAAAGCAATGTAAATGGCATGGTGCGATTGAAACTCTAAAGCTACATCAATCATTCAGAAACGCGGATAAGTCTCGAGTGTATTGGCACACACACAAACAGAGTAGAATATGAGCACTCGCAATTTCGCGAGTCTGATTGTTAGTTTACTCGCCAAATGAAACATTTTGTCGCAATTTGTCGCAACGGCGAGCGGCAGCGAGGACACTGGTCAGGAGATAAGATAAGATCGAATTTGAAGGAAGCTCTCCCCTTCTTGCAGGATATCCAGCACTTTACTTGTAAAGTCATAAAAGAAGAAAAAAAACACACGAAACCACAGAAAAGCGCCGGCTGCCCCAGAACAAAAAAACCGCAAGTACCATGATAGTCTATCTCAAGCTTAATACATATTCAGCAACGAGGATTACCTGCAGGCATGCAAGGTGAACCTCCAAACGGGGTACCGTTTTTCTCCAGTCAGAAGAATTTCAAACAAATTTGGTATCCAAATTATGAAAGCTCATTAAATGCTCTGGAACAAATATCGACATATAGTATAAAAAGTTTGTTATTGACAAGATGACTGCTATTTAAACAAAAAAGTAGTTTTTTCTCCATTTTTGTTTACCTTTTCCGAGTTTGAAAAAAATAATTAGTCAATGAAAATTAAACTTTTAGGCTGTATGAACTCCAGCAAAAACGATTACCTTTCATTTTTTAATGAACGAACTCAGTCGAACACTCCTAAAGCAAAATTGTCGCCCGGATTAAAAAAACGAGAAAAAGAATTTTACAATAGAAAGTAATAGAACTTCAAAGAGTGGCATTTCGTTGAATCAGCGACGCAGCGTTATGTTTAACGAGCAAAAATTGATTCTTACGAATTGGAATATTACGCAATAGCTTTAGGGCACCAATCTACACATTTGAGTAAAGTAAAAAATGCTAAAAAAAGAAAAGGACAAAATTTTGTCCCGAAGAAATGGAACCATTCCGTAACCCCTTGAGAGCAAGTAATTGCGTTACTGTAATGTCGAATTGACACCGGAATCTTTCAAAACTTTTATTGCAAAATAAGGAAAAACAATTATACGTCCTTTTTTTTCCCACTAAAGTTAGAAAAGTAAAATTTAATAAATTTTTTTCTGGTGCAAATCTTCATTAGTCGTACGTGGGATATAATATATCCCACCGCCCCTCAAGGGGTTATGGAAATGAAACATATTGTAAAAGACAATAAATAAATACAGTCGAACCCATTTAAGAGGCATGTCAAGAGAGTGGACAAAAGTCGCCTTCTAAGCGGGATCGCCGGGCTTATTTACACATCTAATCGTCTAAATGAACTTGAGATATCCTATTTAGATGTTTACGGTATAAAAGTGTAGCTTTTATGTGTACTTGGTTAAAATTTAACTGTATTCAAATTTAATTCATTGTTTCTTTTTATAGGACAAACTAGAATAATAACTGAAAATAAATGTGGATTCAAACATGGCTTCATTGTCAATTAATCCGTTACAATGAAAAATAAAATATCAAAAGTAATTTTTCTTGCTTCACTATTTTTTTTACACAAAGAAAAAATATAATTTTTTTAAAGTACAATCCAGTTATTTAAATCACATTTATTAATTGTGATAATGAGTACGATTATAATCTGTTCTCCATTTTTAATATAAGAAGAAAAAACTATCTCTATTAATATTTATGTAAAAAATAATGTTAGCATTGCAAAAAGTAGACAAAACATAGAAAAAATAAAAGAATTAGGCAACCGCAATCGTATTTGTTTAATCTTCACGAGTTTAGTATTATTTTTCTTTTTTTTTTGCCTATACCATGCACATAAAACATAGTAATCACATAACGTGCATATAAAATCTCATTAGCAACAGATATTATCGCCTATAAACTTATTTTTTTCATGATGTATCTAAGTACCTTGAGTTCGCACATCTCTCTCAACTACAGTAAAAACATACACGGAGCGGGTGACAAATAATATTAAAATTTCCGTGTTCCTAATTTAGCGGGGTTTCTTTTTAAATACAAATATCTAGTACTATTTCCGATTATTAATTTTCGCCTTAATTTAGTTATTAAATAAATCAGATATTACTATTCGGAAACAGTGGTTTTTATCTGAATAAAAATATGCGCTAACTAGGAAACATCGACAAAGAAAAGGAATTCGCATCTTGATATATAATTTCGCGTCTTAAGCATGATGTTTTGCCTTAAAGAACCGAAAATCTATCCTAAATAAGCGGAATCGCGTAATAACCGTTAGTGTATTAAACGTGATTTTTTGCATTAGAGTTATGGGTTATGTCCAAGGGACCGAAATATATTCGCGTCTTAAGCGTGATGTTTTATCTTTAAGAACCAAAAATCTATCCCTATATAAGAGGAATCGTACAATAACCGTTAGTGTAATAAACGTAATAATTTTGCATTAGCGTTATGGGTGATGTTCAAGGGACCGAAATATATTCGCGTATTAAGCGGGATCGCGTATTAACAGTCAGCGTTTTAACCGGGATCGACTGTATTATTTTTATATTGTTTGAACCGTTAACCTTTAAATGCCTGATTTTTCAAAAATCATTTAAAAAAGTTTTTTTGGCTTTCATTTTTTAAATAAATCATGGGAAAAATATTTAAAATAATCATATTTTGTTTTAAGTATCATTTACGGCTAAAAAACAGTTTCTTACTAATCGGCAATACTGGTCTTTAATTGAAAAAATAATTTTCCTTGATAAAATTCTATAATATTAAACACTCATGAATTTTAAGAACTACGATAAAAAATAAATTTTACTTGCTCACTGCAGAACAAAATAGGGTATTTCGCAAGCTTCCAAACAAAATAAAAAGCATATGTAGCAACAATTGAAAAATAAATCTATCTTTATTCCTAAACAGCACAAGTGTTGCTATCTACATGTTGAAAATTGATTTAATAATATTTACAGAATCTATTTTATTGGCAACATTAGGCATTATAGCTTCAATATTATTCTAATACTATTCTGAAGGCTAAATTGGGTATGTTGCTGAAAGGCAAAACTTGGCATTTAAGGGTTAAGAAAGTCGTACTATTGTTCCCGTAGGGTAGGAAGAAATCCCAACATTACGGTTGTGCGAGCTGTGAGCGTTGAGCCGTGAATTTGAAATACTTGCGAAGACAAAACTTTACACTCAATTATCTCGAAACACTGTTTTCAAACAGTTTTGTGCACCAATAACTTTTAAACAAATTAACTGAATTACACGGGTTTTTTAAAAGAAAGAAAACTAAATTTTCTACAAATTAATACGAAGGTAAGCCAGTAAGTAGGTCAGAAAAGCCAATAAAGAAAAAAGAAACCAAGTTACATACTTACAAGGCATGCTTATTTCTCTATATAATTGTCTTATACATTGATACATTTGTCCCATCCCTTTATGAGCGTTTTCTAATACATGCTGCATAAAAGTCTTTGGACTGTACTCTCAGCCATCTATGTACATTACATTTAACTATATTAATGCATGGAAATTATTCCAGAGGGAAACATTCGCCTTGGATAAAATATTTCAAATGAAAATCAAATTTCTAAGAAATTGCTTGAAAGGCGCAAAGGCCAACATAGTGGAAAAGATTCCAAGCCGGGACTCGAACGCGGGCCATCAGTATAGCGCACTGACGTTCTACCGACTAAACCACTTGGAAAGATACCCAGCAAGGAAAATTTCTCATTATTATATGTTGGCAAGGCTACAAACACAGCACAAGATGGAATATTTACCGTGAGCCACCAACCTGGGGCAAAAACGGAATATAATTAAATCCAGCATCGATAGAAACTACATTAATACATGGAAATTATTCCAGAGGGAAACATTCGCCTTGGATACAATATTTCAAATGAAAATCAAATTTCTAAGAAATTGCTTGAAAGGCGCAAAGGCCAACATAGTGAAAAAGATTCCAAGCCGGGACTCGAACCCGGGCCATCAGTATAGCGCACTGACATTCTACCGACTAAACCACTTGGAACGATACCCAGCAAGGAAAATTTCTCACTATTATATGTTGGCAAGGCTACAAACGCAGCACATGCTAGAATATTTACCGTGAGCCACCAACCTTGGGCAAACACGGAATATAATTAAATCCAGCATCGATAGAAACTATATTAATACATGGAAATTATTCCAGAGGGAAACATTCGCCTTGGATACAATATTTCAAATGGAAATCAAATTTCTAAGAAATTGCTTGAAAGGTGCAGCAAAGGCCAACATAGTGAAAAAGATTCCAAGCCGGGACTCGAACCTGGGCCATCAGTATAGCGCACTGACGTTCTACCGACTAAACTACTTGGAACGATACCCAGCCAGGAAAATTTCTCATTATTATATGTTGGCAAGGCTACAAACGTACAGTTTCTATCGATGCTGGATTTAATTATATTCCGTGTTTGACCCAGGTTGGTGGCTCACGGTAAATATTCGATCTTGTGCTGCGTTTGTAGCCTTGCCAACATATAATAGTGAGAAATTTTCCTTGCTGGGTATCGTTCCAAGTGGTTTAGTCGGTAGAACGTCAGTGCGCTATACTGATGGCCCGGGTTCGAGTCCCGGCTTGGAATCTTTTTCACTATGTTGGCCTTTGCGCCTTTCAAGCAATTTCTTAGAAATTTGATTTTCATTTGAAATATTACCTTTAACGTTTGCAGTCTAAATCATGTTGCAGTTGCTAATGCTGTCTATTGTTGTTCGCCTGTCAGCTCTAACCATTTCCTTAACCTTCCACACTGTTTCTTCTGTCACAATCTCAACAGGACGACCACTTCGTTCTTCGCCAACAACTTTTGAACGGCCCTGCTCATATTGTGCAGCTGTTTTCCCATAAATTCAAAATTGACATTTTACAGTTGGACGGTGCTGCCACCTATAGGCATATTTGAAAAAAATTACCACACATTTCCCACCTCTCATATCGGTTTGTGAACTGCTTACTGACTTTCTCTCGTACATAATTTATTTTTTCTTCTTCAAGTTTTAATAAAAAATATGATTCATTTTTATTGATTTTAATTTTTTTTTTCAGGTAAAAAGTACAGACAACGTAATAAGCAGTATAAAAAATAACAAATAACGACAAAAAATATATATAGTAACCTGAAGTTTACGATTGTACCTAAACTAGTTTTGTAAGATTAAATTTGCCGTACATTAATAAAACTTTACTCGTCGTTTTCTATAAGTTTAAAAAATGTAATTTTCATTTATGGAAAACATACAGAATAAAATGAAAAAAAATATGTAGTAGTAAAAATTAATTAGAGGATTCGTAATCCGCGATTTTGACCAATAAACTTCGTCGTTTTAAACCTTTCAGTTCCCATATAGTTGATTATTTTTTACATAATTATAAGAAAGTAAAGTTAAATATAATATATTTTAAACAGCCGGTATGTCAGTAGTACTTAATCGGTAACAAAATTAAAAATATTTCCTTCATAAACGCTTTTTTTTTCATAACTTTATTAATGCACATACTTGATCTTTAAAAAAAGCAGATTATAAACTTTTTTATGCAATCCAATTTTCAAAAAGCAATTATGATGTCACCCAAACATGGAATTGTCTGCTTACAAATGAATGGACAAAAATATAACTCCAAAAGAAACTGAGTTCAAAGGAATATAAGCTTGCAATACTTATTTTAATAAAATATTATGCCCGCATACTTTGTCAAATCAATAGTTTCTGAAATATATTTTGCTTAGGATGAGAAGATTAAAGGATCTATAATTATGTAAAATTTAACGTTTTTAGTAACTAAATTTCGGAAAAGCAAAGGAAAAGGGAATTAACTTAATTTTTGCGTATAGCCGTAAATTTAAATTAAAAAAAATCCCCATTCGACTACACTAACTTCAAGAACATTTTGTGTAAAAATATCATTAAATTTTGTTTTAAACAGGGGTATTTTATATAGACAGTTGCAATTGTTATCTCTTACTAGTCATTCTATTACGAAGGGGATTAAATGGAGATCATTGTCATTCCTGATTTTAAGTACGTTGTTATATTTATATGTAATTTTCTACACATATAAAGCGTTTATTGCTTAAGCGCTTTACAGTTCATCCAAATGTGCTCTACATACATCAAAATCTGTTCTCTGCATTAATTTTTTTTATGTTTTTTGTGGCATAAAACTTTTAACACACACGCACACATACATATACACACACACATATAGAGAGAGGTAAAGGTGTAAATATGGGCCATCAAGAATGTGCCCATATTTACACCAACCCCAACTAAGAAAGATGGCCACTTTCACATGAAACTTAAAGGCGTGCATGATTAAATTCTTGCTTCTAAAAGCAGCTTAGTTTTTCCGCTTTCCCGATATCACTCTGAAACAATTTTAAACTAACTATAAGGGCATCAAAAGAAAGAGATTTCAAATACCTGTCAAAAGTTTGCAGTCCCGAACAAACAAGCAATTCGCACAATAATTCGCACTATACATTCACACTATTTGAAAAAAAAAATGGAAAATGCACCAGTACTGCTTTGTTATTTACTCGTTTGCAGTGCATCATACACAAAATGGTGACCCCTGAGTGTAAAGCGTTTTGGGTTCTGCAATTTGCTAAGAGTTAATCTTTGATTTTAGTTCAACATGCGTTTCTTATTAAGTTTAATTGTTATACCCCATGTAGCAAAAAAAGCACAGAACTGAAGAGGGTGTTGCTTCTAATACTCAGGACTTGTTAATCGAAGTATTGGTATAATTGAAAATTAGTTGTTAATATAATATTGCATATAACTAAAGTTGCACATATTGAAACATTTGTAAGCAAAACTGGGTTAGTTTAGCTTCAATGTGATGTATGATTTGTCGGGCTAAGTTTGTCAAAGTTAAACTGTTATAATATACCATTGAAACTGGAACATCCTGTTATGGGCACACTGAATTTTCTCTGATTACATTACAAATACGTAATCCCTATTTACATTTTCTAAATGCAGTTAATGGATTATACAAAATTTGAGCATACATTCAATAATCATTCACCCAGTAAGTATCAAGATCAACAATTTTTAAAAATAATATTTTTCTCGAATTCTACAAAAAAAAACTAGTTTGATGTGCCAATCCCAAAACTTGCTTCTATCTCATATATTTTAAAACTCGTATTTCAAAATGTTGTTACAAATGCCAGTATTTTATTTTTATTAGTTCAACACTATATCAACTTTGACTTTCATCTTAAATTTCTGCTTCAGTCAATTAATCGAGACGAGTTAATCTCGAACATGATATTTATTAAAATCAATATTTTTTGGTTATTCTGTTCCACATCAGATGTTTGCGAATAGTTGGCTTATCAGGTTGGGAAGTTACCGTCGATTCACGGCCAGCCGATGGGCATATGAACTATGAAATATCAAGAAAATTACACAAAAGTCACTATTATAGTGCCTGTTTTCGGCAGAATTTTTCCAAATTCAGGGAGGACCCTTTTGCCATGGCCAAAAACATACATAAAAAATTTGCTTAAATTCTATGCATAACTTCATACTCTTTTCGATGGTACAATGGCGCCAGACACACGGACAGACGGACAGACAGACATTTTCTATAAACATGTTTTGGGGGATCTCTGACCCCTAAAACGTGTAAATCCGTCGAAAACCAGCAGTCTCAAAAAAATTTCGATTACAATACTTTCATCTATTGAAGATAGAAGAAAGTAATAAATGTATGGAATTTGAGATACAATGAAAGTAAGGAACCTTTTATTAAATCTTTATTATTGTTACTCAAACGTACTTTTTGCCCTTTTATAGATTTGAATGGCAGTGATTAAAAAATATCTAGCAGTGACTTAGTCAATATTAAAAGTTCTTCACTTGTTTAGTTCTTATTGCACTAAACATAGTAACTTAAATTTTATCATTACTTAAACTATATTATAACATAAGAAGGAAAAAATTAGCGAACTAAAAAATAAAATCAGAAAAAAACCCAGGAAAGAATAAAACGAGAAATCACCATATAAGAGAGATACGACAATTTTATTTGGTAGAAAGGCAATTAAAATTAAGTTTCACAATTTGAATTAAAAGAAAAATTGGGAAAATGAAAAGTTTTAAAATTAATCATTCTGGCTTTGAAAAACTGTCTGTTTTAATTGCAATCTCGGAATCCTCCTCCATCAAAACAAACCCCTCTGTGTGAAGAACGGTACATATCCGGGACGTATACACTGTGTAGAATCCTTAAATTTAAACACCACTTTTATTTAATAGATTTTGCTTGTGTTTTTAACACTCGCATCCGGTTTGTCTATCCGTCTGTCCGTCTGTCCACTCTCTAACTCACGTAAATATACTCGGATTTTCATACAATTGATAAAAGTTATTTAGGGTCACCAAAGCATGTTTGGTATTGTATATAAAGTATGTATGATTAATAATACATTTAAGGGCCACTCAAAAATATTCCATTAAATTATGGTATATAGGGAAAATCATTTGCAGAGTATTTTAATGACATTATGCTATTTCAAATGTATTGAAACTGATATAAATCACTGAACTTCACTACGCGATCACGTTAGAACAGAACACAACATTCATAGCATTTTTTATTTATTTACAGGGACACACAAAAGAAATCGTTCTTTGAGTAATAATGGCTGGAGTGTACGGTTTAAAATTCGATACGTTCTTTTAAATTTAATTAATCTTTTGCATGCTACACGTTATAAATAATTTCTGTACATCATATACAGGGCTGCACAAAAGTATTCACGTACCATTTTCCTTATTAGAGGAAATTGCTGAAGGGGAATTTTCAACAGAAGTATATGTAATTCTTAACTGAACTAAATTTTGGCATGCATATAGTTAATAGATACAAATATATATATCCTATACAGGGCTACTGAAAGAATTCGTATAATTTTCCAATTGTAGATGGAAACTGCTGAAATTGGGTTTTAAAATGTGTTATGCGTTTCCTTATGGTTGAATTAGACGTAATATTTTAACTTTTTAAACAGTGCAGTTTTGTTACATTATTCTGAATGTGTTGGAAAACGTTTCATAATCTATACTGAACGCATGATTGTTTTCTTTCTTGTTTAATTACAGCATCCGATGGTTACATAAGGAAAAAAAATATTTTTTTTTTTTCTAAAGTGTCTAAAAATTAAAAGAAGTATGCTGGACTACCATCGAGACGCAAAAGGGTTAAATTGATTGAAGAGTTAAAAACGAAAAAAAAATTCTTCACTTCAAAGCATATTACAAAGCCTATTTAAACGTACAGAAATATTACTGAAATACATTAAAGTATAACGAAACAGAAATGCCACTACAAAAATCCGATTACATAAAATACAAGTATGATAAACATGTACATGCAAACAAAATTAAGCTTGAGGCAATAATAAGAGTTATACCAAATTAATAACAAAAATTAGTAAAGAATTTTCTTAATTGTAAACAAACTCGAACTCTTAAGAGCTGCAATATTTGTTCACTCTTATATAATATACTGAGAAGCGCAAAATTTACTCAACACTTTATTCATAAATTATGCTTGACTAACTTAAAAAAGAAAAATAAGCGGACAAGTATCAACACTCCAGCTAAAGGAACCAATAATGTGTTGAGATAATTAAGGGAAAGAAAAAAAACAAGCTAGTCGTAACTTTGAGTAGAGATATTCATTTTTACCGCCTCCTAGCACCAACGGTTGAACATTAGCATAGAATCACAAGAGGGTTGGAACAGAAAGGACACAGAGATAAAAGAGCATAGCTGCTGCATCATTAAAGATAATCAATTTAAAGCGTCACTTATGCAAATTTAAATAATGAGTGTCCGTTGGTTTGGTATTGTTGATTTACTGAAATTAAAGATGTATGGTTAATATTTGAACTTCGAAGGTAGTGAATTAAAGACTTTAAAACATTCTTGCACTATTCCTCAAAAATGGTTAATAACAATGGAAATTCACTTATTTATTACAATAACATAAAATTCTAAAAATTACGTCAATCAAATACTCTCAAAATATAAACAAAGGAAAAATCAAAAGGAAACACTGTGCAATAAATAAATGTAAAGCACTTATTTCAAATTTATACAGTAACTGGTAGTTTTTTAAATTTACAACATATAAAAAGGAATACTTAATAATTTAATCCTTTATAAAGTGTTAAATGATTAATATATATTTATTTTTAGTGTGCAGTAATTATACCACTAAAAAAACTGCACCAATTTCTTAAAATAAAATTACTTATATATATGGTACGCCTAAAAAATGAAAAAAAAACTGTTTTAATCAGTAAATTAAAGATGTCTTTTATTCAAAACAACTGCGAAAATTTTGCACTGCAATCTGAGTTTATTTTTTATTAATTTATACATTTTGTATTAATTACATTTTTTACTGATTTATAATTAACTGCGATTTTCTTAATCAATCGACTTGTTTTAACGAAGAATCAGAATACTATGTCCAAAGACTGATCAGAAATCTTTTGTATAATACCTTATTCATCGGTGTACGTTTTGTATGTTCATAGAAAAAAATTAAGTTGACATCATAAGTAATATATATGGTAATACTTAACTTAAAAGTATAATGAAAATCCAGTATGCAATGTCCATATTATTTGAGAATGTTCATATTATTTGAGAAAAAAAGATGTTAACAGCAGAAATAACATATACGTTTAAAAGTCGAGTTGGTGATGGTATATTGTTAATTTACTGCAAAAATAATGGCAAATATATGGGGTTTAAGAATAATAAATTAAATATTAGACATATAAATGCATCGTTTTTGACTGCGCGATGCACTGAAGAGTATGGAGTTCAGAGCATTTATTTATTCAATTGCAGGAACACAAAAATGAATTATCTGTCTATGGCCGATAATCATTGGAAGTGCGTTTTCAGATGCGGCATAAGTTTTAAACCTTTATCTACTGACGGTGCTTATACGTACCATTAAAATAACTTGTTATAAAATTCACTTAATGCATTGATTAGTCGTAATGCAGTTTCGAATGAGTTATAGATACATTAGTTTATCTTATTCCAAAAGCGTTATTGGTTACACAAAACAAAAATATTTTTAAAAGGATGATTTCTTTTGCCTTTGCATCTTTTCAGCTTTCTTGGAGTTGGGGTGGAGGACGGGGATTTTTCAATTCGGAAATATTTCTATATTTCTATTGTTAGAACATTATATTTGTAAATTTTCTAATTCTACAAAATACTGAGAAAAATATTTAAAATAAAAGGTTTGAGTGGGGTATTAAATATTGCACAAAATCCCTATAAATTGAGTTTAATTAATACTTCTGAAATCCATCTAAATGTTATTAAATTATTCAGTAAATCTTTTAATGTAGTTTAAATAATTCCCGAAAATGCTTTAGAAGATAAAATTTCCATGATTTCATAATTCAGTACATGAAGGGTTAAAGTTTAACCAAATTTTAGTGCGATATGTCGTGTGTATAAATTCTATATCTTAAAAACAAAATGAGAAAAAAATCGGAAAGGTGTGAATTACTTAAAAGTGTTTTTTAATATGTTTTGCCTATTCGAGCTTAATCATATTTTGATAATAACTTCTAAAATATGAGTGTATAAAAATAAATTCATAAAAAGGCAACGCTAAAAACGCAATATTTTACCGTTTATGTTATTTGTTTGAAGTGTGCTTTATATTTATCATTAGTTTCCTGTAATGCAGCTCATATTCAAAATATTAGAATAATTAAAAGGACCTGGAAAGTTATGCATCGTCTACGAAAAGATTAACTGTCAGATATATCAAGAAATTTTGGAATATTACATGATTGCATCGTCAGAAGATTTATTTGAAGATGATTTAATCTTTCAACAAGATTTAGCGTCACTGCATACCTCAGTGTCAACTAAGAATTGGTTCCGCCAACGCAACATTGAGGTACTTCCTTGGCCAGCAAACTCACCAGATCTTAAACCCATCGAAAACTTATGGTGTATAATGAAGAATAAACTCCAAGAAAATCCTCCTTCAAGTAAAACTGAGTTAGTGGCACGTATAAAGTCTATTTGGGCTAATATTGATAGAAATGTTTGTAAACACATCATAGAGTCATCCCTTCGCTTAATTTTTTATTTAAGAATAAATTTTACAACTCTAAAGACACATATATTTAAAAATTGCTGATGTGGCATATTTTTAATGTTTTCAGATCAGAAACATTTTGTAGTGTTTCTTTTTCTATATTAAATATTTGCCATATCAGCCGATTTTTGACGAACAGGGTTTCTTTTATCCTACGTAATGTGTTCAAAATAAATGTTTTAAAATGTAAATAATTCAATGAACAAGAAAATACCCATGCAGTAACCCATACAGTAGGCTAATTTTTAATAAAGTCTGCTTCGTAGAAACAACACTTTCCTACGTAATTCAGAAAGATTAATTCAAATGTCACATACAATTTTCTAACCAGCCTGATATTTTCAGTTTTATTGCAAGTAGTCTATTGTGCTAAAAATGTGAAATTGCTTGTTCAATTTGCCTCGATTTATCAAAGAGTTTTTGCAATAAGACCAATGTAGTAAATGTTTATTAAATATGTATATACAAATAAAAATAATCAGTGTTTACATTAGTGGAACTTATAGCTACCCATGAATTATTTTCTTGAAAATAAAAAAGAATTTTAAAAAATGCACAAAAATACTCGTTGTTTTAAATATTAGTGTTAAACATTAATTATGATATATTATTTAATATAAACAAGATTTAATATGAAAATAATAATGAAACAGTAGTTTAACAATATTGGACAAAATTAGAATACGATTTTGCTTTTGAATTTAGTTCTTAAAGCTAACAATAATCTATAGTTATCAATTTTAGCTCTTTTTCATTTATTCCCACATAGTGAAATTTCATGATACATCGATGAACATAAGTGATTTGCCTTCTCACACATGCGCAAATACGCATGCACTTTATTGTTTACACTTAATTTATGACGTGGAGAACTTGCAAGTGTTAAATCCCTGACCGCCAAACTTCGATTCATTGGTTACGGCTTCACGAACATGTATTTTTCTAGTATGACACAAAGTTCTTCAGAAATTTCAAAGTCACATCTAGAGAACATTTCTTTTAATATTGAAACTTTTTGTTACTATCTGATAAACATTATGTTTCACCTTGAGAACTTTTCCAATTGTATTTGGACAGTCTAAACTTCTGCAATCTACGTTTGGGACACATAACAACACATAACGTTTGGACACATCAAGTCACCAACTGTAACAAATTTCAATTTCTTCAGAGTAATTTCATCATTATTTTGGTTTCAATCTATTCTCCCGTGTGGGCATTTTTATTATATGCTATTATTATTTTTCCCTGTCACGAGCGCGACAGAGGTAACTGCTATTATTGATCTTAGAAGAGAAGCTAACCTGCGTACTGTTTAAAGAGGATACATTGGTACACCTTTTTGTGGTAAGAGGCAAAATACACATTTAAAAAAAAATAAACTGTTCAATAAACTCACTCAATCAGTCACACTGACAGAATTTATTAAGCATGATACAGGCATTATACAACATTTAAGTATTCACTTATCTCGGGTATTCAGTCGCATAAATCAAATGTATCAATGAGGCAATTTTCTTATATATTACACCTACTTTTGTTCAGCAACACATTTTATCTACGTAATTCTATAAATCACTAAAATGTGCCTCATCTATGGATGTTATATTAATACAGCAATTTCTTTTACGTATATATTTATAATTGCTTTCACTGAACAACCCATTTTGTCTTTGCAAAGCTGGTAAAACATTAAAAACCTTCACCATATCCACATTTCATGCTGGGAAAATATTACAATTGCAGATTATAATCATACTGTACGTGGTGTTTGCGAAATACACACACTTAAAATAACAAGTAGGAAAAATCATGCGTACAGCATAGATTATGAAACACTTTCCAACACTCCCTGAAAGCTTTAACAAAACTTCATTACTTAGGGAGATAAGGTAAATAAGATAACTAAATAAACTTTTAAAAATCTGATTTCAGTAGTTAACGCCCATGGTCAAATATGTATTCCAATTCTTTTGAACAGCCCTGTATTCGATCTGTATGTTGATATATATACTATATAATGGGGAAATTTAGTTTAGCAAGAAAATGCATAACAGGTTGAAATTCATCTTTCAGCAATTTATACTAATAGATGGAAACATACTTGAATACTTTTGTACAGCCCTGTAGTTTACCTAGTACCTGTATTACATGCCACTATTTAGCTAAAATTTAATTCGAACTAAAACACGTTTAAAAGTACTGAAATTACATTTCCAGAAATTATCACCCATAGAAGGCCATGTATCCAGCTCTTTGCGTGGCCCTGTATATCATATTATCTATATTCTGCAAATATTTCTTAGTACACTAAATTCATTTCAGCGTAAAAATACATAACTCCTTTAAAACCGACCTTTAAGCAATTTATGCTCATACTCAGTAACCTTTACGAATTCATTTCTGTAGCTCTGTATATGAACTATAGCATTTATACGCACTTTATAGTATGCATAAATATAGTGAACAAGTAGGTAAGTGTGATCACAGATCGCACATAGGGTTTCGTTTAATATTCCTTTCAAAACAATTTATCCTTTTGAAAAATATGTTAGTTCCACATTTCGCAACCAGGGGCGCACTGTATTCTAAACAAACCTCTATCCGAACGAAGCTCCGTTTTATATACTATCGGTAGATATATTTGTCGAGGGGATCGGGCCGTTAGCAAGCGAGATAAGTAGTCGCCCCCTGGCGGTAAAAAGTCGAACTAAAATATGTAAGGCTATGGTGCATAATATGAAAGAATGGTCAAACGGGTGTCTGCAAAAGTTGGAAAAATGCTCCCCGGGTGAAAAGGGCGGAGGTTAGAAAAACTGCTTAAAATACGCAAGTTAGAGCCCGGAGGAGTAAATAATATAAGATTTTTTGAAAATTTTATGATTTGCCGTTTGGTCTGAGATATTCAGCTATACGTATGCAAAAATTCTTGTCTCCAACTTAATTAGGGGCTCTCTTAGAAATAATTGCTTAAAATACATATGTGGTAGCTCAAAGGGTTAGACTATTTCAAGATTTTATGATTTGTCGCCTGGCCTCAAGTGTTCTGCTATAAGTATGCAAAATTTCAAATCTCCAATATAATAAGAGGCTGAGTTAGAAAGAATTGCTTAAAATACGCATGTGGGAGCCCAAAGGGTTAAAGGTACGATTTTCTTTTTTTTTTTTTATGATTTGTCGTATGATATGTGGTGTTCAGCTTTAAGTATGCAAAATTTCACACCTCCTACCTAAATAGAGGCTCACTTAGAAAGAATTGTTTAAAATACACATGTGGGAGCTCAAAGGGCTAAATGTACGGATTTTTCAATATTTTATGGTTTGCCATTTGGTGCGAGGTGTTCAGCTATAAATATGCAAAATTTCACGCCTCCAACCTAATTAGGGACTCACTTAGAAAGAATTGTTTAAAATACATATGTGGGAGCCCAAAGGGTTAAATGTACGACTTTTTCAAACTTTTGTTGTTTGTCATTTGATGTGATGTATTCAGCTATAAGTATGCAAAATTTCACGCCTCCAACCTAATTAGGGCTCACTTAGAAAGAATTGTTTAAAATACACGCGCGGGAGCCCAAAGGGTTAAATGTACGACTTTTTCAAAATTTTATGATTTGTCGTATGATGTGTGGTGTTCAGCTATAAGTACGCAAAATTCCAAGTCTCCAAGATGTATAGTTTCTCAGAACAGGCTCTGTGATAGACGGACAGGCGGACAGACAGACAGAGGAGCGAGACGAATAGGGTTTCGTCAGATGAACGAAACCCTAAAAAAGCGCATATCATAATTTAAAATGTATTTCGAGCAATCATTACTAATATACAGTAATTCGGATGCAATATAGTATCTGAAATCTTTTCGCATACACCACAAACAATTTCCCCTATACCATTATGAACGGAATTCCTTTGTGTGGCCCTGTAAATGAATAATAACTATTCTTTGCATCGTATTTTCTACAGAATGCATGTTTTAGTGCATTTGATAAATGCATATGAATTTATTATGTTTGAAACCATGTAACATCATTTAAAACCATTTTAAACGATTTTTTTCCCATAGACCGTAATGTAAGGAAAAACTTTTGACTGTCCCTGTAAATGAACTAAACATGCTAGAAATTTTATTTGAAATAGGAATCGTGCTATGGTAGAGGTCACTAACATCCAAAAATTTCAGAACGATCCGACTATATTTACGAGAGTTAGAGCGCGGATTGACGGACAGACAAACCGAAGTCATAAAAACGAAGTTAAAAATGAACTAATCACTAACTCTACTTGTTCAGACGCGTTATTGAAATATGTCAATAAGACAGTTTTCTAATACATTGTTATGTATATTTTAAAATTCTCCTCCGATTTTTTTTTTTTTTTTTTTTTTTTTTTTAAATGTAAACTGCGCATAAACAATTTCTACTTTATATTTACTGCAATAAGGCATGAAACTATACTGTTTGGACAAATACGTGGTCATTTTTTAATTATCATATAACAGATTGCAATGAGTAACAGAAAAATCTGGTAGATGATTTTTCAATTTCCCTGGCTCTTTACAAACATCCTAGGCTCTTTACAAAGTGCTGGGTTACTCAGTTAATCTGAGATATATTTTTATTTAAAAAAAAAAATCGGATTAGGACTAAAAAGCAGGGTGCGCAATAAACACGTGATATCACAATAATAAATATTCCAAACGGAAATGTCAAAACATATATTAAAATATTTATTTGCTTAAAAGACGTTACTAAAACCACATTAAAAATATAGTATTAAAAATCTATATTGACATGCTTCAACTCCTTCATTAAGTCGTCCTTAGCATGTATAACATAAATTACAAATACAATGCAGATGAAAACCGGAAAAAAATCATCGAATACAAGTTTACATATAACGCCCTCTTACTTATTGATGACTCAATGAAGGAATTGAAACATGTCAATATAGGTTATTACTATAATTTGAATGCATTTTCAGTAAAGTCTTTTAAGCAAATAAATATTTTAATGTATGTTTTGACATTTCCGTTTGGAATATTTATAATTGTGATATGGTTATTATTAGTCGTAATTAAGACTTAACACTTATTTATACTTACCCGTGATATTTTTCAAAACTTTATGACTTCATAAGTGCTTTCAATAAGTCACAAAATCATCACTTATAGATAATGTTTTTTTTTTTTTTTTTTTTTTTTTTTTTTTTTTTTTTAAGTCTTTTCCTCCTTCTATCGTCTATAATCGTATGGAAGATTTATCAACATCGAATTATTTGCGCTCTAGGCATACTACAGTTTTATTTAGCATGCATTAGAATTTACAGATTGAAAGAGGTGGTGCAGCTTGCCTGTTTTCAGTCGTATTTTTATGATTAACCCATTTGTGCCTGGCGTCCTAATTTTGGGACGCTTTCTTAAAAAAATTTCCATTACAAATTGAATTGTGATATCCTTTCAAAACTTACAAGGGAACCACTTTAGGTGTTGCTCGCACCTAGTATTGAAACCTGGTGCATTTTAAAGCTCTATATTAGGAAGTTTGGGAATCGATAAAAATTTTTTGTTAAAATAGTATTTTTTGATTTTACAGCAGATTAACTTTCTGAAAATGCAATTTTCTAGACCACGTTTCGGGCTTTTAACGTAAATTAAAAAAAAAAAAAGTTAAAAATATAAATTAGTCAATAATAACTATAAAATGTTGAAAAAAGTTTTAAAATTCCTTCAAGAACCTACTAATTTGATTTACAAAAAATACAATATTATATTTACATATTTGGCGGGGAAAGATTGGCGTCTTTTTCGTCCCGTACAGTTTTCCGGCAACCCTAGCTCAGTATTTTCGCTACGTATCGTGTTGTAATGGTTTGGACATAAACCTATTACAGGTATAAAGCTAGTGAAAATTTTGAAGTGCCATATCTGGCGACTTAACTCTCTTTTGGTTTTACACCAAAAGAGAGTTAGATTGGATATTAACAAATAAAAATCCAATAATAAAAAATTATAAATGTAAAAAAATATATAAAATATGATTTTAACATTGAATTTTTATCGGTTCTCTAACTTTTATGTATAGGGCTACAGAATGCACCAGGTCTCGATTCTAGGTGCGAGCAACACCTAAAGTGGTTCCCTTGTTAGTAAAATATATCCTTAGTATTTGTTTTCAATATTTATTCATAAATGGCAGTGCATTTTTAAGAATAAAAAGGTGAAATAAATGTTTGTTCTAGCGCAAAGTTGGATTTCCTTGAAATAAAATGGCGCGTAAGAAAAGGTTAGATATTTCTTTTATTTTTTATTAATCATTTTATAAGTGGTATTATTTATAAGATGAAACATTATTTTAGAATACGTATTTTTGCATTTTTTCAGATTTCTATTTTTTTGCATGAATTTGAACCTTTATATATCGTCCCAATTTTGGGACGCTAGGCACGGATGGGTAGGTGTTTTCTCCGTTACTGTCTATGCATTAAATGTATGTTTTATGCCATTTATTTTGTTACAAAATGGTTACATACCACTCGGATTATTATTTGGTTATAAAATTATTATTCAGATTATTATTTGGCTATTCTTTGTTAGTACTATAGGAGGAACAGGGGCTGGGCTCTGTTCAAGAACAAGACACCCACCCCTTCCTACCCTTAGCTATTGGCTTAGTAAAAAATTATATCATACCGTTATGTTTTGTTTCTTAGTTTAGTATTTGACATCCTGAGGTTACTAAAATACATACAGCAGAACCTAGATTATCCGACGTAATTGGGTCCGAACCGACAGCGGATAATCAAATTTCCAGATAATCGAGAATTTATCAATAATCATCTAGTTCAATATGCAACATCGTAATCGAACTGCTATTAGGACTATTTAAACTGCTTAATAAACATCTAAAATTTAAATTACACATGGAAATAATTTTATTTGTTTAGAACAGGGACGTGTACACGGGGGGGGGGGGGGGGGGGTATAATCTTCACGGGATCGGTTCAATGGAATTCGAAAAAAAGGGGAAACAAAATGCTTATCTGTACTCGTGGTTTGGAAGGGAACACTTGCATACACAAGGAATGTGAAAGTAAAAAAAAAAAAAAAAAAAAAAAAAGTTGGAAAAAATTCAGAATATCGACATCGTTTTATAGAGAGTTCCGGTTACATGAGGGTCGGATAATCGAAGTTCTACTCTACCATATATACTCATGTGTAAAACGAAGAATTTTTGACAATTTTCAGCAAGTAAATTTGGGGATAAACTTATACGCGTGTCAATTACGTAGGCAAAAAAAAAAAAAAAAACTTTCGAATACTGCAAAAGTCTGATTTTGTATGTATATAAATAATAAAATATACAAATAATAATAATTTATTATTAAAAAATTTCAATGATTTCTTTTTGTTTACTTACTAATTTTTCGCATTAGTAAGTGAAATTTTTGGTTTGATTTTGTGCGAAATTGAAGTAAAAACTTTCAAAAGTTAATGGGTCGACGTATATGCGAGTATATACGGTATATATACTCTATTAGTAATTATTGATTATTATAAATTTTTACTATATAAATATTTACTATGCCAATGCTAATGGTGCGGAGGAAGGGGGTCTTGTTCTTGATCCGATCCCCCCCCCCCCCCCTTGTAGTAATAATAAAAGAAAATTTTATAGTCAAATAATTACCCGAATTATATATAACCTTTTTGAAACATATTAAATTACATAAAACATAGATATAATGCTTAGACAGTAACGGAGAAAACCCCTACCCTTTCGTGCCTAGTGTCCCAAAATTAGGACGTTTAGATTTTTATATGTTAAATAAATATTTTTTTAAAGAGATTTTTTTTTATAATTTTTTACGTTCATTTTACATTATTTACTATAATTAAGCACAATATTGAGTTGGAAAAAAAATTCAGGTACTAATGGGTTAAATGTAAGTATGCAGTATAGAACCTAAATTTGAACAGTGCTGAACAGTGAAACAATATTAAGTGGCTTCATAGTTGCAGCCATCTTCATGCCCAGTGTATGGAATAATTGCCTTGCTGTTAAATGAGCCATCGGGTAATATTATAGTAGTTTAAAACTGCTTAAAAGGTTTTAATAATTCTTAACGATATTAATAAAGTAAAGAGCCTAAATTTCCGTCATTCATAATTGCTAGTATTTACTAGTAAATTGTATTTCTGTTGTCGATAAACATTTTAATGTAAAGTTTTCAATATTTTTATGGTATGAGAAATATATAAATCTATGGAAATTTATGTTTTTTTTGTTTTTTTTGTTTTTTTTTTTTTTTTAGTCAGTAGACTCCTTCAAACCCGCAACCCTAAAATCCGCACATCCTTACAGATGTAAACAATGAAACTTTCATCTCAGATTTAGGGGCAAAATTACAGAATTTTTTTGTAATATTTTATTTAGTATGTATTTTAATATGTAATTCTTAATAATGTGACTGAACTCGTGGTTTTCTATGAAATGAGTATATATATATATATTTTAAATCAAGATATTGACTGATATCACTGGTAATCACTATCTTTTTACCAAATATATTTATGTATTAATCAAACTTTTTTGGTTAATATTATGTTGATTTTAATGTGAATTAATAGAGAGTACTTTTGGTAAAGAAAGTTTCATTGAATAATTCAAGGTAAATGCATATATTTTTTATGCATATTCAAATATACCTTATTAATTATTTACTTGACTCTTACTTTTAAAAATTTAATCATTTTTAAAACTATCTTACTTTTTATCCTTTTAGTTTATTACTTTACTTAATTATTTTAATATTTTACTATATTACAATCATTCATTATAATTTTGATTACATTATTGCATTCAAATTACTGTTTAAAAAATGTAAATAAAGCCAGAACCCAGCAAAATTCTAAAATCTGCGCAACCTCTGGTCCCAAGTTGTGCGGATTTGAGGGAGTCTACTGTGTTATTTTATTTTATTTATTTATTTATTTTGTGTGTGTGTGTGAGAGTTAGGAATTTAAAAGAATTTTCTCAATTTCCTTTTTTTGATTTTAAAATAATATAGATGCATATTATATATTGTTTTTCACAATGATGAAATGATATGAGCATTGTACACGAAGTCACATTATACATGAGTAAAGTATTGTAAATACATTAAAAAAAATTAAATAAAAAAGATTACTTCCAATTATTCTGTTTAAAAAAACTATTTAATACAACTGTATTTTACTCATATTTATAAATAGAAAAATTTGATAAAATATTCATATTACAACATAAACGATTGAAATTTTCTTCGGTCTATTTAAGTGTTAGCTCTTAATACTTACTGACAATACACTGAGGCTAGGAACTTTTCTCACCAATTATATTTTATTAAGGGGGTCCGGGACACAAAAATCTTCAAATTTTCAAATTTTGTTTTACTGGATTAAAAATTTCTCTGCCGTTTTCTGCTTAAAATGATGTTTAAATCATGTTTCTATCTTAATTAGAACAGGAAATATTAATTTTCTCGTTTTGGTTTGTTTTCGAAATCTGCCTTTAAAGCTATGGTGGTCAAGGAAACGAGTTCTTGTGAAATTGCACTTTTCTTCATGATAGGTTTTTTCACCATTTCTCATATTTAAATTCTTATAACTCGAGAACCATTAAAGATGCAGAGTTGAAACTCGGAACATATCTTTTTCCATTATTTTACTTTACTTTTGAGCCAGCATATTTGAAAAAAATATTTACTTTTTGAAAATATGATTTTTTTTTAAAGTTGCACCATTTTTTTTGTAATTTTTTCGTTAAATATTTTTAATTTTTTTAAAAATTAATATTTTTTAAAATGCTGGCTCTAAATTAAATTTTATATATTTCTGTTTATTTAAATGAAAAAAAATTGAAATTCTATAAATAATATTTCGAGTTATACCGATTTTAAATTACACAACTTTTTAAAAAAAATTTAAAATTTAATTTAAAAAAATTATGAGAAGTTTTATCATGCGATTTTGTTTACAAATAATATGGTTAACCATCACAAAACATTTCAAAATTTTAACCCAATAAATAAAAATTTTTTTGAAAATGTGTCCCGGACCCCCTTAACACATATATATACGCAGACAATGAATAAATGCAGGAGGCAAAAAAATAGCTGAAAATTTAAGTAAATTTTTTCATTTTTACCACCTCCTATCAGCAAAGGTTAAACATTAGCATAGAATCACAAAATGGTTGGAAAGAAGCGGAAACAAAGATAAAGGAGAAAAATAGCTGCATCATTAAAGAAATCAATTGTAAGCGACATATAAGTTTAAATAAAGAAGTTCTGTTCATTGTGTTGATTAGTTATAAATAAGAAATTGAGGTTAATATTTAAATTTTGTAGGGAATGTATTAAAGATTTTTAAAATATTCATGCTGCACAAAAGTACATGTTATTGAAAATGTCTTTGCAATAAACTATTATAGGAAAAAAATATCCAGCAGAACATTTGAAACACTTGAGACAATAAAAATACTGTGTTATTGATATATTTTGTTTACGTGCCAGGTGGATAAAATTAATAAATACTTTTTAATTTATTAAAAAATTGTGTTTAGATTTGATTATGGAAATATCCATACAAATTATATCTCATTCCAAATAAAATAAAGCCCTTTCAAATAAAATGAACTCTTATAAACACAGTATGAAAATATTACTAACATAATAATACGGCTAAGAAATTATTAAAAAATCAGATGAACGTTTTATTAATGTAAACATACAAACCAAACTCCAATAAAATCTTGAAACAACCTCAATAACACTGGACAACAATGGATATTTCACAGAACTGAAATTACTTGATTCTAGATCAGTTTCTTGGGCTAATTCCGAATATGCTTTCATATTTTTTGTACGTGGTTCAGTTTTTGAAAAATTTGCATATTTACGTTATGGAAAAAAAAATTAAGGTTGTTTTGTACTGTTTTATGCAAATTTTAGATACAATAAATGTCAGAGTGAATTAATTTTCTAGATAATGACTAGTAGACTATTTGTTTCAGATAAATGTCGCAATGTGCGTATTTTTAACATTTAACTGTCATATATTAAGTCTAATTTGCATATTTTTTTATGGTGTAATGTTTACTTTTAAAATTAGGGTAATTGCCACACAATTGGCGCAGTATTTTTCTAAGCTAGATTTTTATGCTGATTTCAAATCTGCGATTAATTTTTGTATATCACGCCTAGTTTTTGAGTAAAATGAATTTCTACTTCTGTGTGGTATTGACACAAATTTGATATAAAATATTTTTTAGATGTTTGTAACACATCGTCAAAAGGGTTAACAGTGTCAAAATCCTATCAGAGGCATAATAAACAATGGGTATAATAAAAAAAAAAAAAAATTTAATAAAGTAGTAGCATTTATCCTACCTAGCGAAAATACATCACAAAATATCATAAAAAAGCATTTCCTCGCCTTTTCTGACGAAAAAATAAAATTTCACTTTTCTCAAAAACTTGTCGTGATAGACGAAAACGTATACCAGATTAGAAATCAGCTCAAAAATCTGGTTTAGAAACATATCAGTGTACGAATTGCATAAACAGTTGGTTGTCAAGAAACATCATTAGAAAAATATGAACAATGTGCAAATTATGCACAATATTTCACGGTCACATGTCACTATAATCTCAGAAACAACATTTTTGTAAAGTAAAATAGGCAGTAATCATAACATACACTGCAAAAAAAAATAATAATAATAATAAATACAAAAAAAATAAATAACTGTAATTCTACAGATGTAAAGTTACATGCTTTACTAAACTTTCATCTCTAACTGTACGGAAAAGGCTGTAAATCTGCAAAACAAGATTTTGTAAAGCTACAGAAATCTGTAGCTTTACAAATGAATCTGCTAAAATTACAGTAATCTTACTAAAATTTTATCTGTATCCCTGGTTGCAGTTACATGAAAAGTTCTAGGCATCCCTGTTTCCTAAAAAATTCTTAGTAACCTTACAGATTTTTTAATTTTCGGTGCAAAAGTGTATCTGTTACATGAATTTTTGTTGTTGCCGTTACACAAAAAAACTCTAGGAATCCTAATATCCTAATAAAACTTTAGCAACTTTACAGATTTTATTTACAGTGTAAAACATAAAAGCCACTCTGATAATGCTTTATGCTTTAAATTTGCATATAATTGTACAGAAATTCGAAATTCTCACAAATCGAAACTTACAAAAATTTCAAAAACAGGAAATGCTGGAAAAAATATAAAACAAGATTCGAAATCAGCAAAAAAAATTGAATAAGACACAACTAATTTTGGTTTTGTGAAAGAACAAAAGTTCATTCTTGTTGACCAGTGAATCTCACCGGAATTGCAAAACAAAACATAATAAACACCTTTCTCTACTACCAGCCTATTAAGGATAAATACATCCCCATTTTCACGTAATATACTGAAGAGCATAAAATTTAGTACCACTTTTTTCATAAATTATGTTTGATTAACATGAAAAAGAAATGAGCGGACAAGTATCAACAGTACAACCAAATGAACCAATAACGTTTGAAGATAATTAAACAGGAGAAAAAAAAAGTTAAGACTAACTTTAAGCAAAGTTATTAATTTATCCCACATACTAGCACCAACGTTTGAATATTTGCATGAAGTCATAAGAGGGTTGGACAAATGCGGATACAAAGATAAAGGATCAAAGCAGCTTCATCGTTAAAGATAATCGATTTAAAGAGACATTTATGTAACATTAAATAATGTATAGAACTAATGTATATAATAATTGTATAGAATTGATGCAATTAATGAAATGTGGTTAATATTTGTATTTTGAAAAGAATGGATTAAAGATCTGAAATATTCGTTCTTCATTACGCAGAAGAAAAAAATGTGTTAATGAAAATATCACTGCAATAATCTATTAAAATAAATAAATTCGCAGTTTTAACTTTTACAAACATTAAGGCAATAAATAAAATACCTTATTGATATATTTGGTTTACGCGCTTACGATGACTATGATTAATATATATATGTATATATATATTTATTTTCATATTTATGTTAAAATTCGATTTCAGATACATAGATGTACACTGTAAAAAAAAAAAAAAAAAAAAAAAAAAATCTGTGAAGTTACTAAAGTTTTTCTAGGAAACTGGGATTCCTAGAACTTTTTATGTAATGGCAACCACAAAAATTCCTGTAACAGCGTCTGTTACAGGAATTTATGTTGTTGCAGTTACATAAAAAGTTCTAGGAATCCCAGTTTCCTAGAAATACTTTAGTAACTATACAGATTTTTTTTTTTTTTTTTTTTTTTTTTTTTTTTTTTTTACAATGTAGATAATATCTCATTTAAGACGCGAAAGTCCTTTTAAACCTAATGAAGCTTACCTGACAATGTAACAAGATATTACAAAAATAAATAATATTACACAGAATGATTAAAAATAAAATAGATATTTTATTAGTATAAACATGTACGCAAAATTGCGATAAAATTCTCAAAAATAACATTGATTTTACTAGAATTATAAAACAAATCATAATAAGTAATTTTCTCGACTACGAGCAAACTTTAGCTCTCAAAGAAGCAATATTATCTCGCTCTCACATAATATACTGCGAAGCATAAGGTTTACCCGCACTTTTCTTATAAATTCTGTTTAATTAATATTAAAAAAAAAAAAAAAAAAAAAGGAGAGAAGTCTCAACACTTCAGCGGAAGGAAGAAATAATTTGCTGAAATAATTAAGGGGCAGAGGAAAAGGTAAGAATAACTTTAAGCATATTCATGTTTAACACTTCATACCATCAACGTTAGAACATTTGCATAAAATCACTAGAGGGTTGGAAAAGAGCGGAAATAAAGATAAAATTGCAAACCAGCTGCATAGTTAAAGATAATCAATTTAAAGCGCAATTTAAGAAGATTTTAATAATGAGTGTCTGTTGGTATTGCTCTTTTGTTTTAATTAAGGGAGAGTAATTAATATTTGAACATAAAAGGGTCTCAGGAACTTTCGAATTTTTAATTTTTTTAGGTGTTAAATTACTATTTTTTCTGAACATTTTGATATAATTGTTTCCTTGAAATTCCCATTAGAACAGAAGTTATGGCTTTTAGAATTACGAGGTGGAACCCGTCGAATTTCGACGAAAGAAAATGTTTACAAAGGAAGTGTTGCATCAAATTTATAATACATCGGCAAAAAATAATTAGAATAAAAAATCCATCTTACACTTGTTAATTTAACTCTCCAAAGATATATTTTAACCTAAGATTAACAAAATACTTTTTTCATAAACTTCAACTGTTAAAATTATTGAAAAATTAAACTTTATTCATATACGTAATCAGTAAAATATAATCAAGATAAGTAATTTTGATTAAGTTATTAATTGATGCTTGGTTACGGAATGAAAAATCCGCATAAATGATTTCACCTTGATATGATCATAGAATTTTCTACCTTTACTTCTAAACCGAATCAAGTCATTTTCCACGTTTCACATCCATATTAACCATTTAAAAACATTTTAACACGCAATAAGTTATTAATAAATATTTTTTCAAGCTTGTAGTCACGTTTGTCAACTATTACAACTTTCCATGTTAAAATTCCCACTTGTGATTTGAGGTCTTAGTATAATATCTGTACCTGCGCGTCAAAATTCCAGAAATTTATAACTTTTAGACGTATTCAAGGGGAAATATCTCGTTTTATCAAATAAAATTATCGTTTACTTTTAAATATGACGTCATTTTCAGTCGCTGAAATATTTTGCCTATTGTCTCAAACTCAATATCAGCAAAATGAAAAAATAGTGGAATATAAGAGCATCATCAGGGAAATTGTGTCTTTTTTAAAGCATAACGTCATTTTCTGTTCAAATTTTTAAAAATGATATTTTTAATTTCAATGAGAAAATGGCATCAGTAAGAATATAATCTATAAAAATAACTAATCCACTTTTAATAGAAATGAAGTACTTCAGTTGCCACGATTAGAAAATTGGTATTAAAAACTGTAAAAATATTAATATCTCAAAAATAAATTGAGATACAGCTTTCAAACAAATTGCATTTAAAAGTGCATTTTTTTCTGCGTACGACGGTGTAAACATTTAAAATGTGGGATGTTTAGAAGTTTAAAAATTTGTAGTAGCGAAAATTGCAAAAGCGAAATTTCATTTCAAATTTCAAAGTGTTGCCATTCGCAGAAAGACGTATGCGTTACGCACAGATATGTTTGTCCTTTATAATATAGATACTCGCTCAATAGCTTAAGCGGCGTTTCCGAAACTTTGGAGTCAGTTTTCTCCAAATGACATTTTTGGGCATAACGCGCACGATATCTCAAAAACGTCTGACTATTTTTTTATGAAACTTTCAAAACGTATGTTTCGTGTTAGTCTCTATAAACTGAACATAAAATTTCCTTTTTATTGTTCAGAAAAGTATTTTTTAGGTGATTATATTGCTGAAATTTTCTAAATTTTGCATTGGCTAAATACAACTTCGTTTTAAAAATACAAAACTGCTTTAAATACAAATTTATTTAGGTTCAGGCTAATTATTGCAACCTTAAGTATAAGTAGGTTACAAAATTTTTTATTCTAGTTGCAAAATTTATTTTGTAATCCTCCGCATAATGTGTTGTGCCAATTTTTTGCTCGTCAAATGTCTGACAGTTTGGAGTACCCTTTAAATGCTAATTCTGCATCTTGTAATTTTTTAAATAGATGAAATGAAGCAACATGCTTATATCTTTCATCCCAATTAAAATCTTTTTAAAATGAAATACATTTTAAGATATTAAATGTTGAAAATTGTCTCTTTTTTTTCATTTTTTTCCAATTTTACGAGTCCTGAGACTCTTTAAAAGGAATGGATTAAGGGGACAATGGACATTAAAAACCAAATCCTTCAATTTTCGATGGATTCATTTCAAAATTGGCAGACTTTTTAATGGGAAGCTTAAATAGTTATTTTCAAAATTTGGTGTTAAAATAATAAAAAGTTTTTGAATTTTTAAATTTTTAAAATAATGAATAATTGTCATATTTTAAAATGTCCCATGCACATTTCTTTTGGATAAAAATATGACATTATTCACTTATGAGATATATATTTTTTATTACAACGGAAGTTGGCATTAATTCTAAAAGTTCGCTGGATATATAAGGAGAAAAAAAAATATTTTTATAATTATGCTTTGTTTTTTCCTATAAAAAGTAGTTATATATTTTCATATACATATAAAATTGAACAGTGAAAGACTCTTGAAATGCAACTTTTTATGCTAACATTTATTTCCCGTTATATAGAATATATACGGTAAAAATTTAAAAATAATCTGATAATTGGAATGAGGATGGACCGTTTCAAAAGTTAGAAATGTGCGAAATTTTCCATTTTGAGAAAACAGCATTTTAAGTTAAACAAACTGCATAAAAATATACAGTGCTTACAAATATAAAATTTATATGTCTGCGAAGAAGCGTCAGAATTTAGCAATTGCTTTTACATAAGATGAATTTGAGCATTTAGTTTCATAATTATCCAAATAAAAAAAATTGATTTCTTCGTCAAATTTCGGGATTATGAAAGTCCACTGTCTTCGTAAAGAGTTCAACATAGTCAGGATCATCCCTCTCCCCCATCCCGCCAATAAAAGTGTTGATGAAACTGTCATTTAAATAATCTATTACAAAGAAAAAATGTCCAGTCTTAACGTTTACAAAACTCGAGACAACGGAAAACTTTATTGCCCATATTTTGTTTATGCGCATTGTGATAAAGGTTAAAAATACGTTTTATTTTTTTCCGTCCAGGTTTAAATTTCATTACAAAATAGACTGCCAATAATATCTAATTTCAAATATAATAATGCCTTTCTAATTATTACAAGGTAGCACTAGTATCAAAATATAACGTAAGTAAATAAGATCACTATATAAAGGAGTAAACATAAGATACATGTTTTATTAGTATAAACTAGGGGGCTCGGCCCCCTACGAGCTACGCTCGCCAACCCCCCGTCCAGAAACCGTAGACTCTAAATGCACGCTAATTTGATCGGCTTTAAAAAGATTTCGAAAGATTGAATTATAATTTAAAAAACAGTGGCGATCTCTCTATAAACGGATTTCTATTCATTTCTCTTTGATTGGGGAATTTTAACGCCAAATCCGTTGCGGTACTACTTGATTATCCCGTCGACCAATTTCGCCAAATTATATAAATCGCCAAACCACTCGCCAAATTATACAAATTGACATAATTTTTATTTTAAATAACGAAAAAACAAATAAATTAGTACAACATTAATAAAAATACAAATAAAACGTCGAAATAAAAATAACTTGATGACGTAGACACGTGTAACAACATTTCAAAATAAGCTAATATAAAAGGAATTAAGTAAACAGAGTCTTTGTCTCCTGGTATTTTTTAACAAAGTGAAAAGAAAGTTCTTTTAAATGAGACATTTTAAATTAATCGTTTTTAATCTGACGTAATTTTGACCAAACTATTCTTTTTCTTTTTAATATTCACGTGAAAATGCTTGTGTTAGAAATTAAATATTATTTGCGCTTTCCTAACAAAAATAGTTGAAAAGTATCCTCTTAAAATATCAAATAAATGTCTAGCGCAATTTCTAAATTTAAACCGTTTTGCAATATTATTTTGTGTTCATTTTATGTAATAACTGTAATGTGACGTAAATATGACGTAATTTCTCCTATTTAAGACTTCTAACGCATGTTAATAAATTTATTGCTTTACAAATTCCTTTCTCTCTTAAAATTCACGTGTAATTATAGTTTTTATGACATAATTTTTAATAAGTTCCTGCTTTTTGTACATAATTATTTAATTCTAATTCCAAATGTTTTTTTCTGTTTATAATAGTCACGTGTAAATAAATTTTTAATTTATTTACACGTATAAATATTTTTTTTGAAGCAAACATTATTGCTTCCGCTGTTTATACAGTTGGCAACAGTTTAAATTAATATCACTTTCTAAAATCTGTTAAAAATATCTCTAGAAATGCTGAAAATCTGAATTTAAAATAGAAATAAAACCTCAAAAAATGAGTCAAAATAAAAAAATTAATGCAATCTGCACTCCGGCAAATTCTAACGCATAAAATGATCTAAAACTGATTAAATTCCTATGAACAGTTTTTGCTCCTATAAAACTTTTTTAGTGGAACGATTTTGTCCAACTTTAGCATTAAATATCTCTTAAAATAATTCTTCGATCTGAAAACTGTCTGCATCAGCGTGTTTATCAAACATTTCTGTATAATACTACCGATTTTCATATTTTTGTATGCATTATTTTTCTTAATATTAACGAAGAAAGACCTCCGGTCACAAAAAATTCAAAACCGGCGGCGGCGGCGGCGGCGGCGGCGGTAGTTACTTTTTTTTAGAATAGAGAGACACATATATAAAATTACAAAAAAATCTTTAAAAAAAAATAAAAAAAAAACATCTTTACCAGAATAGTTAAACAATACATATTAAACAATTTTCTCAACACTTTATTATAATATACTGAAAAAACATAAATTTTACAAGACAGTTTTCTCATAAATTATGCTTAATTAACATCGAAAAACAAATAATAAGATAAGCATGAAAACTTCAGCTAAATGAACCAATAATGTGTTGAGATAATTAAGGTATAGAAAAAAAGTTCAGTAATTTTAAGCAGAGTTATTCATTTTTACACCCTTCTACCACTAACAGTTGAATGTTATCACACAATCACAAGAGAATTAGAAAGGAGTGGACAAATGATAAAGGAGTAAACAGCTGCATCGTTAAAAATAATCAATTTAAAGTACAATTTATTCAAGTTTAAATAATGAAGATTAGTTGGTATTCCTGATTTGAAATTAAAGAAGCCTGGATGTTTTTTAATTCTAAAAGGGAATAAATTAAATATTTAAAATTATTTTTGATTCATATAGTTATGTATCAAAGAATGAACTTTTAAACATCAGGCATGCATAATGAAACACTCTCCAACAAGAACATAATATATATATATATGTGTGTGTGTATATATATATATATATCATTATGCAATGAAATGTGATATATAATTAAGTAATTTTAAAAAAATGCAACATAAATTGTCATAATTTTTTTTTCCTATTCACTAAAGTGTAACAGAATTCATTTGTATGTCTGATTAAATGAACTATAAATGCTACATACTTCATTTCAATAGCAAGCATTCTATAATGCACCTCGTTAACATATAAAAATTACAAGTCATTCCAAGTATATTATAAATTATAGTTCATACTATAATTATTGAACGTCATGTTCACCGTGATTAACCAATAAAATATGTGATATTAAAATCTGGCAAAGATGCTAAAATATACATGAAAAGGTCTTTATACCATAAAACACGGCAAAAATGTTAAAAATACCAAATTCAATATTATCAATTGCAATATAACAGTCGTCATCAGAGGGGGAGGGAATCAGAGGCTTTGATTCCCCCCCACACACACACACACTGATGACGGCTGTTATAGTGCAGTTGAAAACGTTTGGGCTTTTTAACATTTTTTTAACATATTTCACGGTTTTTATGGTATAAAGACCTTTTTATGTATGTTTTAGCATGTTATAAGTAAATTTTATGAGATTTTAATATCACATATTTTATTCCAAGAATATATACAAAAGTTAGAGCAAGAACAGACGAATATACACATAAACGGACAGACAAATCAACTTCATTAGTACCTTACAATTATACTCAAAAGTGTTAAAGAAAAAAAAAACGATTATCGTAGTAGCGTATTGTAATACGACATGTACCGGATAAAATGTGATCTAAACTCTTGACCCCTTTATTCTCGCGCCTTTGTCTTTCACGGGCAGTATAGGCTACTTTATTATTATTCAGATTGTTTGATTCCCACCTTTTTTTTAAATAGCGTAATTGGCTTTCTTCTAGCATAATTTTATATGTCATTAAATAATGTGAATATTTCTACATCAAAAAACGGTATCAATCAAACAATCTAAATAATAATAGTAAAAAAGTATTCTACACTTATCGGGCCCGACGCTTAAGGGGTTAAGTTAAAAGGAACTAAATTAATTGCCTTATATTTTTCTTAAATTTAAATTTGGATATGCATATATTTTTCCATATTTTCAATTTAATAGTTGATAACATCATTTTAAGGGAAAAAATGATACTTACAAATATTTTGTTTAAAAAAACCTTTCACAGCGAGTACATTTTATTCTTAACTCTCTCTATATATATTTTGCTTTTTAAGAAGGGTAACAGGTGTACCAGTTTGGGGAACATTATTTCAATGCAGACGAAATCTAATACATATAAACATCAGAAATTCCAGTCCTTCTATATGTTATTAAAAGCCTTTCCATGTTTGCATTATATGTGATAGAATGATTATTTAAAGAATAAAAAGTGAAATGTTACACTAATGAGAAGTACGGTAAAACAAATAATTCGGCACTCTTTTAACAGTTTTTCTATTATCCGCCAGTTATTAGAAGTGGCAGATGTAAAAATATAGATTATATGTAGTTTTGTCGTTTTTTACAAGATGTTTACAATGTAGACACTGGCTCTGTAAACATATATATATATATATAGAATTTAGAAATATATTACAATTTATCAGACATACAAGTAAAAATTACATAAATACATATCCGATTAATAATGCAAACGTTTCGGGCTAAGTTTTAGCTCCTCATCAGTTCTATAACATTCAGATGACCAGAACACTATAGATCATGTTTACAGTTAATATTTACTAACTGTTAAAATCTAATAAGGTATAAAGGATATTCTGATCTGGATTTCTACCTATATGGTACGATTTACATCGTATAAATTAAAAGTTAGTCTTCGCTGTAGGAGACTAAATTTATATCTGTATGTTAGGTAGATTTCGTATGAAATACTACCTATTTAAATTAAAATTTAGTCTTTGTTGGTGATAGGCTAAATTTGATCTCACAAGGAAGGTCTCCTTACTGGGCATACTCAGAATATTTTGGAAAAAATACCAATTAATCTACTTATGTATGTTAAAGGATCAGTCAAATTTAGCGGCGGAATTACAGTAGGAAGTCTGTAAAAAAATAAAATACTTTCGAGTATTTGGTGCGAAAATACGAAAGCGTCACGCGATTTGACGAGCAGTACTTTTCCTCGCCAAAACAAACGACTTTATTGCACCTGAAAATTGCTTGTTAATTGATTTTTAGAATGCGTGTAAAAAATATTTAATGAATTTAAACATAAACAATGATATATTTTAATAAATATATTTCTTCGTATCACATATTTATGTTGTTTGTTATTTAATTTTATTACTTTAAAAACAATTTCATATATAAAAAATACTTTCATATATTTAAGTGTATTCCAAAATAAAGGCAAGATTCATTTAGCAGTTATTCATTTCAATATCAAAGAATTCGTCGTTTCCATAGCAACAAAATTGAATCGACAGTGCTCAATTGGACTTAATTTTGGGATATTGAAACAATTTTAATTTATTTTACTTTTGTTTTAATTCATAAAATTTGATCTTTAACTTTCATTATAAATATATATATATATATGTGACAAAAATATAGGTAAACCTAACTAAAACTGACAAAACTCAATTTATTTACATTAAATTTATTTAAACATTTTCAATATGAAACATTTTTATCTTAAAGAGTATTCGATATAGAAAGAGTATTTTTCGAAATTTCATTCCATCGACAACCGATCATAAATCGCCAAATAAACGAAATTTTCGTCATTTTTTTTACGAACGTTCCATCGAGGTTCCGCCAAAAAAATTTTATAAACATATATATCCACATGAGAAGAACACTCTGTAATTTTTTTCAGATTTTTCTGAATATGCCCGTATGGAGACCTTGCTTGTCAATACTTTTGGAGAGGAATAAGGGACTGTTATCCATTTGTTCCTTATCCGTCTTTATAAATGCCCCGTGACTAACGGATAATAAAAGTTTTACAGTATTGAGAAATACTCACTTAACGAAAAGTTTATTAATTCTTTTCTTATTATCACTTAAGAATTTGCTTTATCACAAATGTTGCACTTTTAACTGAAGTTCATCTTGGACAATACAAAGTAGTTTTGCATGGCTTAACGTATACAATTTAGTTTATCAATGTAATATTCAACTAATCCATTAAAAGCTTATTAATATTTCAAACAATTAAATTTAAACTGAGCAAAACTATATTTTACAGAGCAAGTACTGCTTAAAGTGTAATCAATCTAATTCCTATAAAATGAGATACAAATTGTGAAAAAGATTATACTAAAACTCTTGTTGAAGTAAATTTAATGTCATAAGCTCATAGTGTTTATTATTAATTAAATGAAGTATTTGCGTGATTAATATTTTGACAGTAATTGCCTGATTTTTAATAAAACTTTGCATTTATGAATTTTCTCCTTAAAGTATATTTTTTCTCTGAGCTATCAAAAAGTATCTATAATTATGTAAAGTAAAAGAAGTAAAATGTTTAATAAATAAAGTATGTTCGTAGGATATTACTTCTAAATTCTATAATAAATAACCTTATATATAATCTTAAAAATTTTTATAAATGTGCAGGGAACCGTTTTCATAAAAACAATATACAGTGAAACCCCGATTTAACGCAACCCGTATTTAACGATTTCCCGCATATAACGTCATTTTTAGCTAGTCCCAATTAATTTCCTATCCATGTAATGCTTTAAAATCTGGGATTTAACGTTAACATTTTGAATGATTTCCTGCATTTAACTTTTTTTTGAGCGGTGAAATCTCAATGATTTTTTTTTTTCAAATTAGTCAGAATTTGCGATAAAAAAAATCTTTACTATCAAAACGTTCAAAACTCATTCAAAAGCTTTCTCCCCCTCTTTTTCACCCGCACCTTTTTATTTTAATCGATTGTGCTTTCTGCATTACAACACAAGATTACCTACAACGGAGCTGATAGCATTCGTTAGAGATTTTTCATACTTTTAGATTGTATGGCGTCAAAAAGAAAGCTTTTTTCTTTACTTCGAAAATTGGAACTTATCGCGAAAGCCCAAAAATACAATTGATATGTTTAATTTGAATTTCGTATTCAAATTTGTAAACAATTTTACAGTAAGTAGATTTAATGAAGCAAAATTGTAAAAACAGGCTATAAAAAGAAAAAAAATCATGAAATCGTCACCGTTTAAGGAATTTGAAAATTGGAAGCCATTAGAACTTTCATAACACTGGAAAAATTCTTTTTAAATACTAAAGACCAAGAGAAAACCTTACACAAACTCATACGTTGAGAAAGCTATTCGTGATGTAGCTGCTAAAAACAGGACGCAAATTTAAATAAAATTTTTCCTTAAAACATAATTTAGAAACCTGATATCTAAATCAATGTAAATCAAGAAATGAAACGTATCTTACGTAAATTAGTCTTTATTTTAGGGTCAGTGTTTTGTTTTCGTTTTACCCCGATTTAACGTTTTCCCGCATTTAGCGTTATTTCTTTATGGTCCCTTGAATAACGTTAAATCGTGGTTTCACTGTATTAATAAAACGCAATATTAAATAATACAGCAATATTTATTACGTACTTCTGATATAATAAACTTAATATTTTTCTGACCTTATTTAAGTTAAATTACCAACTTTTCCCGTATTTAAAAAATTAGAGCGCGTATAAACATTTTTGGGCCAACCAATAAACTGTTTAAAATTAATATGCATTCTGTCTAAGAATTGATGTTACAATACTTCAACACCATGAACTCTGTGGATATTTTAAAGATTTAAATTCCTTAAAGGAGTGTTAAAATTCTAGCGCTTTGAACTTCAGTAAAGAATTAAAATTCATATAAAGCACAAATAAAATGTACTAAAATTGCTTTAAGGTGAATAGATATAATATAAAATTATTTAAAATACATTAAAGTGCCTAAAAATACATTAAACATGAAACTAAAATACCAAAAACTTTTTTGACTAAATTCACACGATCGTCGTGAGTGGTTATTTAAATATTATTTCTTTTCTTTCTCTCTTTAAGAACAAAAAGAAATAACAACATTTAAATAACCACTGATGATGCCCATGCGAATTTGGCCGAAAAAGTTTTTGGGATTTTAATAGGATTTTTACGGTACTTTAATCTGTTTTAAATAATTTTATATTATATATATGCACATAAAAACAATTTTAGTACATTTTATTTGTGCTTTATATGAATTGTAAGCATTTTTTTCACTGAGCATAAAAAGGGCTGCATTTATGTATTTTCAGCTCAAAAGTGCATTTTGGAATATATAGTCAGAAGGGGTATGACCACTTTTTACATTTTCAACTTTGTTATTTTTTTTTTTTTTTTTGCTTATTTCTATTTGGAAAAGTGTTGTTTTTAGCACGTAGGAAGTAACTTTGATCCTTTAAGAACACATTTTAAAAGTTTTAATTCTCATAGCTGTTTTTCTTTTAAAGTTACTAGGGGGCTCGGCCCCCTACGAGCTACGCTCGCCAACCCCCGTCCAGACACCGTAGACTCTAAATGCACGTTAATTTGATCGGCTTTAAAAAGATTTCGAAATATTGAATTATAATTTAAAAAACGATGGCGATCTCTCTATAAACGGATTTCTATTCATTTCTCTTTGATTGGAGAATTTTAACGCCAAATCCGTTGCGGTACTACTTGATTATCCCGTCGACCAATTTCGCCAAATTATATAAATCGCCAAATTATACAAATTGACATAATTTTTATTTTAAATAACGAAAAAACAAATAAATTAGTACAACATTAATAAAAATACAAATAAAACAACATTTCAAAATAAGCTAATATAAAAGGAATTAAGTAAACAGAGTCTTTGTCTCCTGGTATTTTTTTACAAAGTGAAAAGAAAGTTTTTTTAAATGAGACATTTTAAATTAATCGTTTTTAATCTGACGTAATTTTGACCAAACTATTCTTTCTCTTTTTAATATTCACGTGAAAATACTTGTGTTAGAAATTAAATATTATTTGCGCTTTCCTAACAAAAATAGTTGAAAAGTGTCCTCTTAAAATATCAAATAAATGTCTAGCGCAATTTCTAAATTTAAACCGTTTTGCAATATTATTTTGTGTTCATTTTATGTAATAACTGCAATGTGACGTAAATATGACTTAATTTTTCCTATTTAAGACTTCTAACGCATGTTAATAAATTTATTGCTTTACAAATACCTTTCTCTCTTAAAATTCACGTGTAATTATAGTTTTTATGGCATAATTTTTAATAAGTTCATGCTTTTTGTACATAATTATTTAATTCTAATTCCAAATGTTTTTTTCTGTTTATAATAGTAAATAAATTTTTAATTTATTTACACGTATAAATATATATATTTTTTTTTGAAGCAAACATTATTGCTTCCGCTGTTTATACATTTGGCGACAGTTTAAATTAATATCACTTTCTAAAATCTGTTAAAAATATCTCTAGAAATGCTGAAAATCTGAATTTAAAATAGAAATAAAACCTCAAAAAATTAGTCAAAATAAAAAAAATTAATGCAATCTGCACTCCGGCAAATTCTAACGCATAAAATGATCTAAAAATGATTAAATTCCTATGAACAGTTTTTGCTCCTATAAAACTTTTTTAGTGGAACGATTTTGTCCAACTTTAGCATTAAATATCTCTTTAAATAATTCTTCGATCTAAAAACTGTCTGCATCAGCGTGTTTATCAAACATTTCTGTATAATACTACCGATTTTCATGTTTTTGTATGCATTATTTTTCTTAATATTAACGAAGAAAGACCTCCGGTCACAAAAAATTCAAAACCGGCGGCGGCGGTGACAGCGGTAGTTACTTTTTTTTAGAATAGAGGGAAAAAGGGTGGTTATAATTACCCCACCAAAAACTCACAATCACATAAGTTTGGGGTAATTAAGACCACTAGTGGGGAAATTATGACCACTATATCTTCTTTTTATACTTGACAATACACATTTGTTTGGGGTAATTATGACCAACTTGAACTCCAAAGTAACAAATCCGTTTAGCAAAAATTTTATAGACTTAGTTTCAAATTGCTATTTGGATCTCAAAAAGGCTTCAGACTAGTAATAATGAATATCTAAGATGAAATATACATTATGAGGTTAATATCTAAGCTTGAAACAAAATTTTACCATCACAGTTTTCTCCAATATGACGGCGGTCATAATTACCCCACCTGACCCTATACAATATATAAATCACTATTTAATAAGAAGTAAAATCTATTATACATTATATTATGCTTTTAAAATATGATTTCTAGATTCTAAAATAAATAATTTTATATAGGAACACAGAATATTTTACACAAGTCTCGTGAAAATTTTTCATTAAAGTAAGATGGTGGAAAAATTAAAATAGAAAAGGAGACTGCAATATTTTCAGTGAACTTTTATATGAAATTTAAATTTTCTTTTACGGAGATAGTACAAAGAGTTTAAAAAACAACATCGTTGTTATTACAACGTTTGAAATAGGAAACGGGTTTTTTTTTTCATCACAATTGAAAATGATTTTGAAGTATTTAGGCAGAGGATATCACTCTGAAAGCGGAAATTATTCCGTTTTAAATTTTATTGTAAATTAAACTTTAAAATTTTATAATGACAGTGTGTAATCGAAATTATTTTGCAGAAAAGTTGTTATATGTTAAAAATTAAATGTAAATTAAAATGTAAATGTAAAATTAAAATGTAAACCTTTAGAAAAGTATGGAATTAAAATACTCAAGTTTTGTGTCAAACATCTTATTCTACTGTCAACCTACACTCTCGATTTCTCTATTTCTCTTTCTTGTATTAAATGATACGGTTGTGAAAAGCGAACATGCCATTTAAAGTAATAATGAATTTTAAAAAAAATAAGAATTTATTTATTTTTTGTGTAATTTTACTAGAAGGTGTAAAACACAGGCTTAAAAACATACGTGCAAAAGTGAATGGCAATCATAAAATTCCCATTATGTATTTTCCATGCATATCCACAATCGTCGTTATTTTATGATTAACCCTTAATGTAGTGAATTATGAATTCATGGAAATTTTATCTTCTAAAGCAATTTTCGTAAATTGTTTAAAATACATTAGAAGATTTACATAATCATATAGTAAATTTTAGAAGGATTTTAGAAGTATTGAAGGATTTAGAAGGATAAATTTAATTTGAATGTATAGGGATTTTGAGCAGTATTTATAAACCCCCTCAAATCTTTTATTTTTAATATTTTTCTTAGTATTTTGTAGAATTACCAAATGTACAAATATTGTTCTTACAATAGAAATATACAAGTATTTCCGAATTGAAAAATTCCTCTCCCCGTAAACGCCAAAAAAGTTGAAACGATACCAAGGCAAAATAATTCATCCTTTTAAAAATATTTTTGTTTTGTGTGAACAATATTGCTTTTGGAACAAGATAAAGTAATGTATCTATAACTCATCCTAAACTGAATTACAACTAATCGATGTTTTAAATTAATTTTACAACAAATTATTTTAATGGTACTTTTAAGCAGGTCTGTGGAGTCGGTGGGGAAAATGGACGAATCCGACTCCGGGAATTTAAGGGGTCTCAGGACTCTTAAAATTGGAAAAAATGAAAAAAAAGGACCATTTTTAACATTTAATATCTTAAAATGTATTTGATATTAAGACACAATTTTAAATGGGAATGAAAGATACAAGTATGTTCGTTCATTTCAAATATTTGAAAAATTGCAAGATGCAGAATTAGCATTTACAGGGGACTTCAAACTTTCAGACATTTGACGAGCAGAAAATCGGCAAAATAGCTTATGCGCACGATTACAAAATAAATTTTGCAACTAGAATGAAAATTTTGGTGCCTACTTATACCTCAGATTATAATAATTACACTGAACCTAAATAAATTTGTATTTAAATCATTTTTATATTTTTAATACAAAGTTGTATTTAGCTAATGCAAAATTTAGAAAATTTCACAATATAAACCCCTAAAAAAATATTTTCTTTTCACAATAAAAAGGAAATTTTAGGTTCAGTTTATACAGACTAACATGAAACATATGTTTTGAAAATTTCATGAAAAAATATTCAGAAGTTTTTGAGATACCGTGTGCGTTATGCCCAAAAACGTCATTTGGAAAAAAATGACTTCAAAGTTTTGGAAACACCGCTTCAGCTATTGAGAGAGTACAATTCTAAATGCCATAACTTCTGTTCTAATGGGAATTTCAAGATAACAATTATATCAAAATGTTCAGAAAACATAGAAGTTTAACATCTAAAAAAATTAAAATTTCAAAAATATTAGAGCTTTAAGAGTCCTAAGACCCCTTAAAAAGATCCAACTCCGACTCTTTCGCTCAAAGAATGGGCCTGACTCCGACAACGCAGCCCTGCTTGTAAAATGGACTACTCCGACTCCAACTCTTTCGCTCAAAGAATGGGCCTGACTCCGAATCCGACAACGCAGCCCTGCTTGTAAAATGGACTACTCCGACTCCAACTCTTTCGCTCAAAAATGAGCCTGGCTCCGCCACCCTGCTTATAAGTATCGCCAGTAGTCTCCCTCCCCCTTATTTAATATGACTACACTGTGAAAAATAAACGAATTAAAACACGGATATTCTACTGGCAATCGAGACGCCAGTACTATTTCCGTTTTTAACGGAAAACTTCCCTCATGAATTTCAGAAAAAAAGAAAATTTTCTGTAATTTATGGGAAAAAATTTCCGTAAAAATACGGATTTCTGGAATTTATAGAGGGATATTTCCGTTAAAATACGAAAATAGTGCTGGCGTTTCGATTGCCAGTAGAATCTCCGTTTTTTTAGTGCTTTTTTTACAGTGTATAGTTATATTGATAAAAATATAAAAATGCATAAATTTCAGTTTTCAATTTTTATTAATTTACAGTTTTAAAACTTACTATTTTCTATTGATAACAAATCCAAACAGAAGAAGAGAAGCAGTTTTGATTAGAAAACCGAAAATCAAATAGTATTGGATGTGGTAATTAATTTGAAGGTTAAATCTTGGGAATGTTGGTTTAAGAGATCTTGGGACTTTTAAAGCTTCAAAATTTTCGAAATTATAATTTGTTTAGTTGTTAAATTTCTATCTTTTAGTGACCATTTTGGTATAATTGTTTCCTTGAAATTCCTATCCGGACAGAAGTTATGGCTATCAGATATACAGGGTGCAAAGGAAAGTCCCTTTAACCTGAAAATACTTGCGAACGGATAGAGCTACAGCTATGGAAGTGGGGTAACGGTATAGTAAAGTGACTACGCCGATTTAATGCAAACGACGGCAGCGCCCATAGTTGCGAAATTTGGAAGATAGCAATTCGAAAACGAAAAGAGATAGAGCAAAATTTCCAGTTAGAAAATTTTAGAGCATGAATTAATTAGTGCGAAACGACATTTGGTTTCCATGGATAAGATAATCTTCGCCTGAATACCCAAAAGTGTCCGAAATCGATGAACTCTATTTTGTGTAAAAGTTTGAATGGAATAGACAGAAGTATGAAGAAATACGTACAATTTATGGTATAAATACGTGCTTATCTCAATACATTTTGATAACATCACACACACACACACACACACACACAAAAGACAAACTGTCTCACAGTGATAAAAATTTAATATTCAGTATGTTCGAAAAGTTCGCCATTGCTCACGATACACGTTTATATTAGTGAGAGTAATTCTACATGCACATTTTTCAGCACTATCTATCGCAAGCCTCTTCAATATGACGACATAGATTTAACCTTTTCCAGGTCGGTAGCTAGACGGTCTAGCCACCTAATTTTAGTTCCAAACCTGACAAATGGCAGCAAGAGTATTTTAATAAAATTTTGGTTTTATAATGAAAGTTGAAATTTAGCGGGTTTTTATTTTCTAAGAAGTTCGTTTGAATATTCTGGTGTAAGTCAATTATTTCATCAGTTTACGAACAGAATTCTTCTGCCCCTGAAAGGGTTAATCTAAAATTTTCAATGCATTGGAAATTAAATTTTACAGACATTACAGTACAGTACAACGTCACAATCTGAAATTCTCCACTGCTACATTTACGGAATGTGAATATGCAAAGTAGAATCGTCACTCATCGATTTCGGACATTTTTAGGTATACAGGCGACGATTCATCTTAACCGTGTGAACCAAATGCCGTTTCGTACTAATGAATTGATGTTGTAAAACTTTATAATTGGAAATTTTGCTCTGTCTCTTTTCGTTTACGATTTTTAATAGCTATCTTCCAAATTTCGCAACTAGGGGCGCTGCTGTCATTTGCATTATGTCGGGCGTAGTCGCTTTACTATACCGTTACCTCACTTGCATAGCTGTAGCTCTCTCCGTTCGCAAGTATTTTCAGGTTAAGGGGACTTTCCTTTGCACCCTGTATACCAGCTCAATACCTAAAGCGGCGTTTTTGAAACTTTGAACTCATTTTTCTTCAAATGACGTTTTTGGGTATAACGCGCAGGATATCTCAAAAACTTTTGGATATTTTTTAATAAAATTTTTAAAACATATGTTTCAAGTTAGTCTGTCAAAACTGAACCTAAAATTTCATTTTCATTGTTCAAGAAAATATTTTTCGAGGTGATTATACTGTTGAAATTTTTAAAAAAATGTATTAGCTAAATACAACTTTGTGTTAAAAATATGAAAATGCTTTAAATACAAATTTATTTGGGTTCAGGGTAATTATTGCAAACTAAAGTATAATTAGGTACAAAAAATTTCATTCTAGTGCAAAATTTATTTTGTAATCCTGCGCGTAAGCATTTATATCAATTTCCTTCTCGTAAAATGTCTGACAGTTTGGAGCACCCTATAAATACTAATTCTGCATCTTGCAATTTCTTAAATTCGGGAAATAAAAGAATATACCTATAACTTTTAATCCCAATAAAAATTGTGTTTATAAATCATATACATATAAAGATATTAAATGTTGAAAATTGTCTTTTGTTTTTCATTTTTTCCGATTTTAAGAATCTTTGAGACTCCTTAATATTATCCGAATGTCGATGCCACTGGCAGGAATTCCCACTCTCTGGGAAGGTACTAGTTCAGAGAGAGGTGCCAATGTAGGTCTCCAACCTCTTCCCCTAAAGATAATAATTACGGGGATGTTTTTAAAAAGTGAAACATCTTTGGAGGCTTTTACACCTGTCTTCCAAAAGAAAAGTTCCAAGTTACTTTTCTGGACATGAGAACAACAACAAAAACAAATCCCAACCAAACTGGAGTAATTATATCTCTAGAATATGTGTTCTTAGAGAAACTATTTTTCAAACGAGTAACCTGAAAATAGGCGCTAGAAAATAACTGATTGCCGACGGTTGGTTTAGGAAAGTAAGCTGGGTTTAGATGCTTGTTTTTCCATTATTCAAACCTTTTCCAAGAAAAGTGTTATTTTCTACCCTTCTGTGGTTTATTCACAAATGACGAGAACATTCAACAATGGGTTAGGCAATAAGAAGATTAGATCAACCTGAAGTAAAGGTTTCCCTATTGTAGGATGTCGATCAGTTTCCTTTTAAAGATGGCATTAAAGATGAGAAACGCTGAATGACCGCAAAAAGCGCCTCCTAGCCAGAACGAAGAGACCGCGCGTAGAATGATACGTCTATCCAGGGCTTAAAACTTCGGAACAGCGATGATACGCGTGTTATAAATCGACGCGACGTTAACTATAAAACAAGTAAGAAAAAATCATACGTCAGGCATAGATTATAAAACACTTACCAACACATTCACAACAATGTAACAAAACTGCACCGTTTAAAAAATTAAAATATTACGTTTTAATTCAAGCACATGGAAACGCATAATACATTTCAAAACACAATTTCAGCTGTTCCCATCCACAATCGGAAAATTATGCGAATTTTTTCAGAACGCCTTGTATATGTTATATAGATTTGAATCTATTAACTACATGCCTGCCCAAATTTAGTTCACTTAAGAGATACATATAATTCAGTTGAAAATTTACCTTCGCCAATTTCCTCTAATAAGGAGAACGGTTGGTTGGTTGTATTTATGTCGGCCAATTATCTGCACGTGGGATATAGGCCCTAAGGGGGGGGAGTGCCTTCCGTGGAGGTCTTTCTAAGGGAACCTAACCCGTATTGACGCTTGGAGAACCAAGGTTCGAAGAAAACCACGAAAACTCCGAACGATTAGGCCGACGGGCGCGATTGGGATCGAACCCAGCACCTCCCGTCTACCAGTTTCGAGAGCAGAACCTCTCGGCCACTGGTGGGGCCAATAAGGAGAACGGTACCTGAATATTTTTGTGGAGCCCAGTATTTGAGTTATAGAATTTATATTCAACGAGTAAGATGCAAAAAAATAATAAAATTTAAAACCGCATACCGAATTTTAAACCGTACACTCCAGCAATTATTACTCAAAGACAGTACAGTACTGTAAACAATTTCTTTAGTGTCTCCCTGTAAATGACTAAAAAATGCTATGCATGCCCTGTTCTAACGTGATCGTAGTGAAATTCAGTGATTTATATCAGTGTCATTTGAAATAGCGTAATGCCATTAAAATAATCTGCAAACGATTTTCTCCCATACACCATAATGTAATGGAATAGTTTTGAGTGTCCCTGTAAACGAACGATTAATCCTACATACTTCATATACAATAAGAAACATGCTTTGGTGACCCTAAATAAGCTTTATCAACTTCAAGAAAATCCGAGTGTATTCACTGGAGTTAGAGCGTGGACAGATGGCCAGAGGGCCAGACGGACTGACGTCAGACGGATAGGCAAACCAAATGTATAAAAACTTTTCAACGTTGTTGGAAAGTGTTAAAAAGGATATAAAGGTTACCGCAGAGGATGTATTAAAGCCCCATTATAGGGGATAATGATCTATGTTTTTTCTTTTTTTTTTTTAAAAAAGTAAAAGCGAACTGTGAGAAAAAAAGAGGAACAGTTTTATGCTCCATCACTACCCCAAATTTTCGGGGAGCAAGTGAAAAGAATTTTCATAAGTGATCTTTTTTCTAATTTCCTTTATACATTATTATAAATTTATAATAATGTATCAAGGATTAATAAACAATAGTTGTTCTTAAACGAAAATGTTTTTTGTAAGAAAAGATAACTAAAATTTACTGTGGGAAAAGATAATTTATCTTCAGAAAATTTTCTTGTTTTGACTTATTATCGATAACTGATAAAGTTTATTAAAAATACTATTATTAAATATTAGCGAAAGTTAGAGGTTGGAATGAGTGACAGAAATCAGCGAAAATCATTACTGTAAAAAATTATAATTTGTATACTTTTGTAACTATCTTTTAAAAAATAAATCAAGCTCTAATAAATCTAATGAAAATATTTATTCATCGAGTTCGTATTAAATAAAACAGATTTTATTGTTAACTCATATTTTCAAATTTATCATTGCAAATAAATTCCCTAAAATTCTTAAGAATTTGTAATACATTAAAATGCACAAAAATGTGCCAGTTTTTATATATCACATCGCAAACAGAAGATAGAATTAAAAAATATATATCACTGCATTTTCTTACTTGAGGCGCATTTTTCAGCGTTTGGAAGTGAGAATTTTACATTTCTATACTATTTATAAAACTTAGTTGACATTAATTGTTAGAATATTCAAAAGGATTGAAAACCTTTAGATAAAATTATAAATGTTCTTTAATTATCAACAGTAATTAAAATTAATACAAGCACACATTCTGAAAATAATGTTTCTATTACTATAATTCTTCCGCAATAAAATTGGGAAAATTTCAAACATTGTACCATTGTTTACACATCAAACGATTTTGCACTCTGATGCGTCAAATCTTCAAAGAAAATTCCATTATCATGAAATAAGAATTATAAGTTTTCGGAGAAAGAGGAGAGCGCAAATGATATTAATCCTGTTGATAAACTGCGATAAACTGGAAGAAACCGTTTAAGCATTTCATAATTTCTTAATCACATTTCACAAAGCAAATCTTCCAGAAGATAAGATATTGTATGCCCGGAAGTCCTTAATGTGTTTTCACTTTAATGAATGATTCATTATTGTAAATAGTAAACATTAGTGGCTTGTAAATCATGATGTTTACTGAAATAATACAGGTATGATTAGATAATTGACAAGTGGGTTAATCTTTTTTCCCCTCGGTTTCATTCCCATTAAATGCTTATTAAAGTTTATTTACATTGCTTATATTTATTATATAAGTAAAGCGGAAGAAAACTGGATATTATGCAATGTTTGATGACATTATAAGATTTTTGTTTTCGTAGTATATTATACTTTATGCTTTTCCACAGCTTTTCAAAATAGAATAAAGTACAATAGAATTGAAACTATGAATTCATTAAATTGTTATCAAATAAACCCATTGTTTTATAAGTTTGCAACCAAAATTTCCAAACCAAAGAGCATAAAAGCGACACATGTTGGGACGTATACACCCAAATCTAATAAGTATCTATTTATATGAAAATGTAGCAGAATATGAAGTTTGCTTAAATGATGTTCATTAGTTTTTGAGATAATTCTGAAGCAAAAATTGGGGAAAATGTATAACATATCAGCGTCACCTGTTTTATAATTTACACGAAATCCTAATTGGTACAAGCTTATGTCAAAATCTAACACAATATGAAATTTTATGAAATTACTTGCATTAGTTCTTGTGATATGACTATCGCTAAAATTGTTTAAATCCTGAAAAATGTAGCATAGTAGCGTCACCTTTTGCTTGATTTACACCAAAACCTAACAAGCATCAACATACGTCAACGTCTAACTGAACCTGGAGTTTGATGAAAATCCGTACCTTAATTCTTGAGATAGAGCTATTGGGGAAATCATGAAAAATGAAGCACAACAGTCCCACCTGTTGAGCACGTATCGGCGTAGGTCATGAAATTTTATATTTGAAATACTAGGAGGTATGCGTGTACGTCCCTACTTTAAGTCCAGACTGCAATGTTCTAGGCATATTTTTTTTCTCTTTTCTGTTCATTAATTGCTATTGTGATTGGGTTTGTACCAGCGTAATAGCATAAACATACATAGCTTATTTTTTATTTTCTACATTACTGAGCTTTATTGTAATGCAAAAATAGTTCGAAAAACTTGCGAACTTTACACATGTATTACCTGTTTACTTCGAACCTTATTTCTGATCGTATAATATAAATAAACCTTTATTTCATCTCCTTACATTACATGTAATTAAATGATTTACATGTAGTTAAATATAATAACATAAACTTCCTTGACGACATTATATCTGGTATTCAGTACTATCAGAAAATTGAATATTGTACATTTGGGGTTTATTAATGAGTCATTCGGTTAAATTATAATCCCAGTTAGCTCAAAATAAAATGATTATTGTAAGAATGTAAATATGATATATGGTATTAGTAATTTATATTTGTAATTGATATTTGTATTTGATATCGATATTTGTAATTAGAAAATGTGATCAATCTTTAAAAAAAAAAAAAAAAAAAAAAAAAAAAAAAAAAGATGTTTTGACTTCCTACGAATTTCTATTAAAATTTATTTTCATTTTAAAAACTTTTTCATAAGTAATTTTTGAAAATTTGAAAGATTATGAAATTATTGATGAAATGTGAAATAACAATAATATTCGAATTTATAACTGAAGTATTTTAATAGCTATATAAAGTGAAACAAATCTTATTCCTCTAAGGAAACTACGGGATTGTTTACATCGTATCTAATAAAGCTAATACTATTTGTTAAATAACATATTCTAAATTTATAATTTGACATCTTTTAATATTCAAAAATGTTATTTTAACGTTTTTAATGTTTTATAAATGTAATTTATTGTTAAAACTTAATTTGGCACATCATATCATAAATGTGAAATTTGAAAAAAAGTATCACCAATCTCCTTGCCTGAAATTCTTTCTTCAATAGCTAAGAAATTGTATCTTACATTTTTATGTATATTCATATTTTCCAACTTCACGTCATGGAATAACTGCGCTTCTAGAAGAATTTTTTTTCTGTAACTCTACCTTAATCTATACATTTTCTTCAATTCTTTTTTTTAATGATACACGAAGAAATTATACGAAATCATTCTTCTTATCTTATAAAGTCGAGTGAATAAACTTAGAAATGCTGGAAGTATTTTTCTATAATTCATACAAAAGTCATAAAAAGTCCTTGCACTCAGATGAATCAAATCGTCAGAGGAAGTTAAGACAAACACTCAGCTACAATTTGTTATTAAGATAAATTTCGTTTTGCGATTACATAGTTCATATCTGATTTTTACCACTAAACAATAGGATTTACTAGCTAATAATGGAAACAATTTACACGAATGACGCTTTAACCGTTTATCAAATGACGGTTAAATATAAGTACCATTAAAATAACTTGTTATAAAATTAATTTAATACGTTGTTTAGTTATGATCCAGTGTAGAATGTGTTGTAGATACATTACTTTATCTTGCTCCAAAAGCATTATAGGTTACACAAAACAAAAATACTTTTAAAAGGATGATGTATTTTGCCTTTGCATCTTTTTAGCTTTCTCGGCGTTGGATGGGGGGGGGGGGATTTTTCAATTCGGAAATATTTCTATATTTCTATTGTAAGAACATTGTTCGTATGGTGGACTTGTGACTTTTTTCCCCTTTTAATTGATTTAATATACACGTAACACACTGCACAACACACTTACACAAAACATAAAACTTAACTAATTTGATTTGATTGTAAAGTATAATTAATATCCATCGCGTAGTTTGCATGGAGTGTTTTGATACGTGTTGATGATTTGACGACCAACAGCTTAATGAAAACTTTTTACAGACTGCTCGCTAGGGGGAGCTGGTTAAATCCGGGACGGAACAAACATTATATTTGTACATTTCCTAATTCTACAAAATACTCAGAAAAATATTTAAAATAGAAGATTTGTGTGGGGTTATAAATAATGCATAAAATCCCTATAAATTCAAATTTAATTAAACCTTCTAAATCCTTCAATCCTTCTAAAATTTATTAAATGGTTATGTAAATCTTCTAATGTAGTTTAAACAATTCACGAAAAATGCTTTAGAAGATAAAATTTTCATGAGTTTATAATTCAGTACATAAAGTGTTAATATTAAGGATAATTTAAAGGGCAGTTGGAAGGCAGTTTCTTGAATAAAAATAATCTTAATTAAAATTTTCTTTCCCTGTTTGTTTCTAAAATACGCTTCATGCACCTTTATTTGATAGACATCTTGAAATGCAATTCTGTTGAAAATATTTTTGTCTACAACAGATTAAAATTGTTTTGGGGAAACTGAAAATACGTCCAAACCGCTCAGAGAGTTAAATTGGTTCCTTTATTTTTCCCCTTTCGAATGGTATATTGCTTTTGTTTCTGCGACAAGGAAAAGGTTTATTTTTTTAAGTAATTCGGTTTATTTACATAATACATAAATATTACATACATAGACTTAAAATTTATTCCTTTCAAAATATTGTTTATTTAACTTCAATGTATCATTTTTTAGAAACTACTACATATTATTGTCTGTAATCCTGCTTGAATATATTGCACATATACCTCATCAATCTGAAGTCAACTTTTGATAATAACATACGCACAAAACTTTTATAAAAATACTTTTCATTGAAAAATGTAAGCTTTTTTCTTACCTAAATGTGGTTTTTATTCCGGATTAAAATGAAAAATAAGTAAAAAATATCTCTTTATAAAATTGACTTCGCTTTATTCGAAATTATTTATATTATGTAAATATTTTTTTTTATATAAATATATTCGGTAGTTTCTGAGATAATGTACGTTAATGTAAAATGGCAGGTATAGGGCCTCCCAACTATCCTTGCAACGGATTAAATAAACTTTGTCTTCAAAACTATAAATATTCTAAAAATTTCTTCATTAAGTTAAATAGTCTTAGCTGAATACCTGGAAAATATATAGCTGCTCATATTGTTCAAAAGCAATTAACTTGGAAACGATGCAAATATTGTTCCATTATTTATACATGAAAATATCTTGCACTCTGATTTCTCTAATCTTCAAAGGAAAAATCTTCCTGATATAAAATGGAATTAATACAGCGAGACAAAGAAAGGCTTAGAGAATATTAACCTTGATTATTTACAACGATAAGCTGGAAGAAACAGTTTACGCATTTCTTAATTTTATAATCACATTTCGCGGAGAATATATTCCAAAAGATAAGGTATTTCAGCCCGGAAAGTCATAATATAATTTTTCTCCAATTAATGAGTCATATGTATAATTTGTAAACATTATTCACAAGAAAATCCTAATGTTTACTGGAAGAATACAAATATAAACTTTGAAATTGCAAAAGGTGTTTTAGCTGACGAAATAATGCTGTTGTTTTGACTTCCTAACGAAAATGTAAAAAGAATTATTTTCATTTCAAATTGTTTGTGTAAATAATTTAGTATAGATTTGGATATTATGTAGTGATTGCCACAATTTAGAAACAATCACTTTGTATCAAATTATTATTTATTTATTTTTATAAATTTTAAACGAAAATATTACTAATAATAAACCGATTATTTGGGTTCGTATGAACTAAAGTCGAAATCAGTTGTTAATTCGTATTTTTTAAAATATTCGTATTTTTAAAAGTAGTAATAATTAACAATAATTTAAAAAGTTTTAAAATTTAACAATGTGTATGCATGCAGCAAATCATAAACCGAAGAGTAGAACTGGAAAGAGTACAAATTATGACAGAATTTACTTTAAGTGCTTACTGCAATATCTAGAAATGCTAATTTTCTATTTTTACATGCATCTTAACATTTCACCTTTTACATTTCATCTTAAAAAGTTTACTTTACATAAATTATGAGATTATTTAAATTTATACTTTCCACTGACCTAAAAATGTTGTTCAAATACCTTCACTGAAGAAAAATGTTCAAAGCACACATTCTAGAAAATAATATTTCTACACGCATAATTCTAGAGAAATTAATTTGAGAAAGCTGCAATTGTTATTCCATTATTTATAATTGAAAGGATTCTGTCAAGCTTCGCAAATACCACATACCTTTCAACAAATGGCGAATAGAAAAATAGATATGGCTGGTAAGGTTTTTAACAATCTGGGTGAAAATTAGGAAAAAACATAAAAACTCAATTTTTACGGTTCCGTACTTAAAAAGTAAAAACGGAACCATTATAAGATCACCCTTGTGTCTGTCTGTCTGTCATAGCCATTTTACTCGTAAACTTTGGAACGTGGGAAGTTCAAATTCGGGAAAGTAATAATGACCATTGACCCACATATTATCAGAATAATAAACATTCTTAAATATATTTAGTAAAAATGTAGAGGGGCTAATTATGCTACTTGAAAAAAAAATTCTTTTCTTTGTATATCATGTGGGGTATCCTGTGAAAGCTTTCGTAACGCTGAACTCAAAAATACATTCCTTTTAATTTTAGGTATTATATTTTCAAAGATATTGTCGAAAATGCAGCGCAAAGATATGTCCCCCCCCCCATCTAATTCCGAATCTACTGAAACTAAAATTATGAAAAAATTAGAGGTAGTAGACGTTAATTTAAACCTTGCCAGAAAATTATAGCGATTACCCTAGGTCGCATAGTTTTTGAGAAATTAGCATTTATCATACACAAATTTCGATTTACAGGCATTCAGAAATATTGTTGAGCATCGCTGGATGTACCTGTCGTAGCAGAAGTATAAAAGCATTGTTGATAATGATTTTTGAAAAAGAATCATCGGTAATTAGCCGAGATATTAACCCATAAATATATGGCCAGTTTGGACATACAAAAGGATAGGGGCGACGTACTCTATTCCTAGTTAACAACTTTTAATCATATATATGCGTAATGTGATGTCCAGTAACAGTATAAAAGCAATAAACGTCAAATTGTTAAAAACTTACTAATTTAAGGGAGCTCAAAACTCTAAAAATTGGAAAAAATGAAAAAAAAAAGACCATTTTCAACATTTAATGTCTTAAAATGTATAAGGTACTTGTACTCAATATAGACAGTGCTCTCAATCTAGACACCCCTAATATCTTTAAAAGTAACATTTTTGATCGAGAGATGGCGCTACATGTCCGTGAAGAAAAACAGTTGAAAGGATAATTAAGCCTGGAAAGTGTAAAAAAGCGCTCTGTTCGGCATTTGGGAGAAAACTTGTTGTTTCGTGGTGTGCTGATCGTAATTACAGGTAAGTTTAAATTCTTATTAGATATAGTAAAATTACTATACATATTGAAAAGTGGAGTGTTTTAGAAAGCTGATAAAGCATATATTCGATTGCTATTGCATATATTGCTTAAAAATGTTTTCTTTGTTTATTTATTACAAGATTTATTAAAACTATGCCCGATTCCCAATATGGCGATTCCCAATATGGACACCATATGTCCACATTGGAAATACAGCAAGAGAATCTTCATATTCACAAATTTGTAAAATATCTGTTTAATGTCATCTGAACAATCCTCCAAGAAACCTTCTCCAAGAAAAAATCCTCCAAAAAGCCCTTGCAGAAAAATCAAAAGAAGCCTCCCCCGCAGTAGGGTATCAGTTGGCGAAATCGCAGGTACCAGCGCTATGACTTCTCAACAAAGTAGAGCTGGTCCTGCTTCTTAAGCAGTATTGATGCTGTTGCAGACATGTGGCTATGCATCACATATGGCAGATATGTCCATGAGGACTGTGTGGGAGTTACCGCCCATGATGAAGAAGTTTTTATTTGTCCATCCTGTCAGTACTGAGTAATAACAGATGTAAATTCTGCAGACAGATGCAACAAAGCTAAGCAAAACCAATTATATTATTTCATAATATTTTGTAGTAACTTAGGAGAGCTGGTACTGCTTCTTAAGCAGTATTGATGCTGTTGCAGACATATGGCTATGCATCACAGATATGTCCATGAGGACTGTGGGTCTTCAAAGAGCCACAACCGAAAATGACACCACCCTTCTAAAGTGCATGTTCTGAAGATATTTATTGTGTCCCCCCCCCCTCCCCGCAGTTCTTTAATATATATTTCTTTTATCCCTTCTCCACTAAAATCCCTTGGAAGAGTGGTTCTTCCATACACCCTGTATAGTAGATCAATAAGGAACCACCTGCCCCTAATATGGTCATGCATATCCATAACAGGGACAGATGGTTCCTTATATGGACACTTGTAAACATTTATTGTTTTTATCATTAAAATTAAACCAAAATAATTACAAGGTCGCTAATTTTAATAATGATAGTCAACAGTCCAGGGACAGCGGTCATATATTTTTGGAGTCCTATGAAGTGTACACGGGGGTGAAAAAAATCAATTTTCCTTAGGGTGTCCATATTGGGTACAGGTACCTTATGATTTTAAAACACAATTTTAATTGGGATGAAAGAGGTATGTTTTCTTTCATTTCAAGTATTTAAAAAATCGCAAGATGCAGAATTAGTATTTATAGGGGATCGAAACTGTTAGACATTTGTCGAACAGAAAATTGGCATAACAGTTTACGCGCTGGATTACAAAATAAGTATTGTAACTAGAAGGTAAATTTTAATGCTTACTTATACTTCAGATTGTAATAATTTCCCAGAACTTAAATAAATTTGTATTTAAAGCATTTTTATATTTTTAATGCAATATTGCATTTAGCTGATACAAAATTTGAAAATTTCAACAGTAAAATAACCTAAAAAAATATTTTTTTGAACAATAAAAAGGAAACTTTTGGTTCAGTTTATACACACTAACATGAAATATATGCCTTAAAAATTTCATGAAAAAATATGCGGAAGTTTTTGAGTTATCCTGCGTGTTATGTTCAAAAAACGTCATTTGGAGAAAAGTGACTTCAAAGTTTCGGAAACGCCGCTTCAGCTATTGAGCGGGTATAATTCTAAAAGCCATAACTTCTGTTCTGATGGGAATTTCAAGGAAAAAATTATATCAAAATGTTCAGAAAATATAGGAGTTTAACATCTAAAAAATAAAAATTTCTTAAATTTTAAAGCTGTAAGAATCCTGCGACCACTTAACCGTTTCCGGCGCGGAGTAATTCTATTTATAAACTTATGAAATAATGGACTGACACCAGGATTTATAAACGAATTTATTAGAAAATACAAACTTGTTTATTTTCACGTACATGATAAAAGGAAAATTTTAATTGAATATACTTGGTGCCGTTTGTTTGTTTTGGAATAAAAATTAGGTATCCATTTTTTAAGGGCCCCGCACCTCGAAAGACTTAATTAGAGTGAATCGCATAAATACTGTGGGATTCGCGACAAGTTTGCATTGAGTGCATCAGTCAATACGCCTCGAGTGACTTTAAAATTTAATTAAAAACCTATCTGGAAAAACGCAGCACGGACCAAGGCGGCGTTGGAACTTTGAGGCCTCCTTTCGAAGCACGCTTTGCACAATGCAAATTTAAACTTTGAACAAAGGTTTTGTTTTAGCTACACTGTAGAAATAAACGTTATTACTACGCTGAATTTAGTTTTATGAAGTGACAAATAAAGTTTAAATATGCACTGCTTATATTGTCAATACCGAATTAAGTTCATCATAAACGGATTAGTATAATATTAAAAAAAGAGTTATACGAATAGCTATATTTGATATTATTTATGTTCCATACTTCTTTGAACTTTCATGGTATATCCATTTACACATTTCTAATATATACAGTTATACCCAACCCTAACTTGTATAGTTTTTTACAAAGTCTTAGTATTCTTTTAACAACTTTTTTTTTTTTTTTTTTATTTGTAATACAATTACAAATTCATATATTTATTCTACGGAATCCTCTGTGCGCGAGTAATACACGCACTTGACCGTTTATTTACTTAGTTTCTTTAATTTGACTGTCTTTATGAGTTTTAAAGCTATTTCTGAAATATAGTCGATATTAAACAAAGTACGTTGTTCATCATATACGATCCTCTTGCCTATCTAGTACCTTGAGTAATATCTCTATCAATTAAAACTGTCAAATTTTCTAAAAGCAATCAGAAGTGATATTAGCAATGAACTTCGCCAAACGTGCCCCACCTCATTTCAAGAGGCATGTGACACTGCACTTGAGTTAGAAGAGGGATTTATGCAATCAGAATTTTTTGAAATTAACAACATTCAAGTTCAACAAAACTCAGAGACATTAAACACACTCATAAAGATTCACTCAGAAACTTCAGAGCAAGCACAATATCTGGTTACTGAAGTAAACAATTTAAAATAAAAACTAAACACCCCTTATCAAAAAACAGAAGGAAAATTTTGCACCTACTGCAAAAAAAAAAAAATCTCATTATGTTGACCAATGTTGGAAAAGAAATGGGAATAGACAGACACAAACAGATAATTCAGAAAATAAGAAAACATTTCAGAATTACACTAATCACTCTCAGGATAATTACCGGGACAATAATTTTCAGGCGCAAAGGCCTAGCTTTCAGAATCAAGGGGGTACATATCAAAATTTTGGAAATTATGCAAGTGGATACCAAAACTATCCACCACCTGGATTTTACCCTACCCCATACAGCCCCTACTTCCCCTATGAAAATCAGATGGGTGATTATTATCATTCCCACTCAAACCCGAATTATCAGACGCATCATTCTACACGTCATAATGGTTTTAAAGATGAGAATAATCAATATAAAAAAAAGGTATCGCAGTGATCAATTCACTCAAAAGGATTCTAACCAAACAGAAAACAATGAAAACAAAAATCGCACTGGGTCTAATGACAGTAAACAACACAAAAATAATGCGAAAAAAACGCCGGAAAACTAGACGGGAGACTTAAAGAAAGCCCCTGTAAGGCTCCCGAAATTGGGCAAAAAATTGTAAACAAAACAATAGCTAGTGTTGTAGAAGAAATAGATAATTGTCTTCCAATTATAGATTTTGAAATAAATGGAGTACAAATAAAAGGATTAACAGACACGGAGGGGGCGGTTAGTCTCATTTCAAACTCTATTTTTGAAAAATTAAAGCATGCTAAGGTTAAATACAAAAATTTATCCACTAATGTAAAAATTCAAACTCTAACTAATTCTGTCATCTCATTTAAACAATGCATAAAATTAAGCTTCAAATTAGAAAACATTTTTGTAACTGGTACTTTCTTCATTACACATCAGGACTTTGGCAAGGACTACAATGTATTATTAGGCTATGACTTCCTGAAACACAACAAAATCATTGTAGACTGTGATGCACATATGAAATTAAAAAATAAAAACATTAAACTAAACTTCATTCAAACAGAATCTTCTGATATTATTAATTTAATTTCAGTTAACAACATTATTTCGCAAGATATTCAAAAGTTCAAGAAAAAACACAAAAAGAAAACGCGTAGATTCTCAAAAAATATTTCTACAGCAAAATTAACACAGAATTATATTCTAGAACCTAATGAAACTACAATTCTTGAGCTGCAGTGCCCACCAAAATTTTCAACTGGTGACACTATATTACTCGATCCTTTAACTCACAATTTAAAGATTAGTTATGAATCTTCTATACATACTATTCTTAATGATAATAAAATTCATATTATCATCTCTAACAAAACCAATGAAAATATTTCATTAATTAAGGGTATGAATATAGGAAAAATTACTAAACACTTTGAAATCTTAACAGACACAGAAAATGAAAACATTGAAAAGGTGAAATAGTAAGGGTTCACAACTTAAGTCTTGAACAGATAAGACAACGAAGAAAGGATGAACTCAAACCCGAAGATTTTGATTTGGAACACTTGGACAAAGAAAATCAAGACAAATTTTTAAAGTTGCTTCTCACAAATGCTCATGCGTTTTCTAAAAACTATTTCACACTGGGACAAACCTCTTTAGTTGTTCCTCGTTTCAATCTACTACATAACTTTCCTATACAGACAAAACCCTACAAATTAGCACATAATGTTAAAGCATATGCTAAATTGGAAATTGACAAACTTCTAAAAGCCAACATCATCAGGAAAAGCACATCCCCATACTCATTTCCTGTTATCTTTGTACAAAAGAAATCTACTAAAAATATAGATGACCCCACAAAGATCAAATTTCGTATGACTGTCAATTTGCGTCTTTTAAATAAAATATTCAACACTATAATTATCCCTTACCAGATGTAAGAGAGATATTAAAAAAAAATATGGGAAAAAAATTCTACACTGTACTTGACTTACATAGCGCCTTTTTCCAAATCAATGTAAAGGAAGAGGACACTGATAAATTGATCTTTATCACTGAGAATGGATGTTTCTCTTTTCGGAGACTCCCACAAGGAACATGTATTTCTTCTCAAGTTTTCGCTGAACTTGCTGATAAAATCCTAGGTCATTTTGACAACAGTCAGATAGCGTATTTTTTGGACGATCTTATAATAGGGGCGAACACAATCACTGAAATGATTGAACTCCTTGAACAAGTTCTTAAAATTCTAATTGAAAATAATTTAACCATAGACCCATCAAAGGTTCAAATTTGCATGCAAAATATCGAATTCTTGGGATTTAATATCAATGAAGAGGGATATTCACCTTCAAAAAGAAATCTACATAAGATTGAAAATTTAACTAGACCAAAGAACAAACGTGGAGTCAAATCTTTATTGGGACTTGCAAATTACTTTAGAGCATTAATAAAAAATTATGCTGAAATTGTAGACCCATTAGTTGAACTAACTAAAGATAAAGTAAAATTTCAATGGTCGGAAAAAGAAGAAAACGCTTTTAAAGAAATACAGGCTGCCATACTGAAAAATCCGACTCTTAAAGCTACAGATTTTTCCAAAACATTTTATTTAATCACTGACGCTTCAAAAACGGCTATTTCAGGTATACTTGCTCAAGAGCATGATGGTACACTACAACCTATAGAATTTTTTGGACGTAAATTAAAAGAGTCTGAAAAACATTATCCTAGCTATAAATTTGAGCTACTTGCCATATATCAGGCAGTCATGCATTTTAAACACATTCTAGCAGGCAGAGAATTTATTATTAAAACAGATTCTAAGGCTCTCACTTATTTTCTAAATTTAGAGAAGCAACCTGACATTGTTGCGCGCTGGTTAGATAAACTAGCCCCCTTTAAATTCCAAATACAGCACATAAAAGGGGAACACAATCCATCAGACTTTATTTCACGAAATATTTCAAATATAACAGCGGATAATAACCTTCAAAACTCTCCATTTCAAGTCAATACGGACTTATCAGATGAGAACATCAAAAACTTACAGGGTCAAGATAGTAACTTAAACAAGATAATACAGAAAATTCTGAACAACAAACAGAATAGAAACACGAAAAAATTTGCTTTAAATGATGAGGGCTTACTAATCTTAAAACCGGGAACTGACAATAAACACTATCTTATAGCTCCTGAAAGTCTCAAAGAAACCATCATCAGGGAGAGTCACAAACCGCATTTTGGCTTCAAAAAAACTTATGATTTAATTAAATCACGTTTCTTCTGGTATGGAATATACAAAGATGTAAAAGATTTTTGCTCAAAATGTGTGGCATGTAATAAAGCAAAACCTCATCCTACTATAAAAATTCCACTACAGAAAATGGTAAAAAACGCGATGGCAGGCGAAGCGCTGCACATTGATTTAATCGGGTTACTCCCGGAAACATTCAGGAAGAATAAATTTATTTTTATGATCATAGATTCAACCAGCAGATTTCTTGAGGCTGTCCCAATCAGAAAATGCGAAACGCAAACCCTTTTAACTGTCCTAAATCGATATTTTAGTGTACACGGATTACCAAGACAAATAACAATCGATAATATGAAAGGTTTTAGAGCCGATATTTTTCAAGAATATTTAAAGGCCTTAAACATAGAGCCTCACTTCATCTCTGTTCACCTACCACGAGCCAATGGCACAGTTGAATCCGCTAATCGATTACTGAAAAATTCAATCACTGCAATGAGTAAAAACACATTGGAGTGGGACATTCGCTTGGAATATTACAAACTATTTTATAATACATGTAAACACAGATTACAGGTTACTCTCCTGCAGAATTATATTACGGACGTAAAATAAGGAACCCTTTTTCAGTTTTTATCCCTGAAAACTAATTTAACCAACAGTATATTAAATCACGTCTCAAACACGTTGAGGAAGTACGAAAACAGGCATTGCTCAACCAAGAAAAAGTATTCAAAGAATACTTGAATGATGACGATGTTCACAAAGTCAAGTATTTAAAATTAGAGCAGACATGTTATGTCAAACCCGCCAAAAAAACATTAGCACTGCGACCGAAATGGCTTGGACCATTTGAAGTCATACGTAGGTTCCGCTACAACAACTACCTCTTAAAGGACTTAGACAGCCCAAAAAAAACCCTTTGTAAAACGACATATTACGAAATTAATGTCGCCCTCGAAACAGGATCACGAAATGGTTCCACAGGTCATATCTTCAACGGCAGATGATACTTAACTCAATTTATTCATATATATACAAAAACAAAATAACAGAAAAACACGTTTACTAAACAAAAAAAAAGAGTAAACTCTCGCCAATAAATATCAGAATAAAAAAAATGGGAAAATACTGATACTTTCCAGAAAACACAACACAATACTCTACACAACGTACAAACAACAAACTGAAACAAGGTAAATAGACAATGTTTACTAGCTGCCACTTAGCCACACCCCACATATCAAGTTGTGACGACAAATGGCAGGAGTTTTTTTCCTTTCTTCATGAAAGAGAGGATTCTCTGTTGTCATAGCAACGCGTATTGCGAAGAGCTATGCAGTTCGATAGGTTCGGGTGGCAGAATGACCAGGAATGCACAATTACAAAAAAAAGAAAAAAACGAGAAAACACAGGTGGGTACTTACCCATGACTAAGCGCGTTGCAGGAGCTGCCTACGTTGCTGTCTCTTTTCTTTCACTGCTTCAAACACTTGTAGCTGTAATATAAAACACATTTTAGCACCTTTTGGTGCATACATTTTCTGATTTTGGCCACGGATTCTATCTTGGCATATCTTGATGTCCAGGACCTTGTGTATGTATACCCAGGATGTATACCTTTTAAACAGAGGCCATGTCCAAAACCCATACACTATTTTGTCTATATATATAAGTTTTTTATTCTCATGCAAATTTAATATTTTGATAATCTTCATTAAAACTTTAATGGTTAAAATATCTTATTTAAATCAGTTAATCACAAAATCACAAGCTATTAACTATAATTTATACAATTAAAATTACTCTCAACAAAACTTTTAGAGCTTACTAGAAAATAAATAAAATAAAACAAAATAAATGATCAAAATTATAAACATTACCTAAGATCGTGGGTAATCCCCTTCTAAATAAAAAGATAAAACAACAACAAATTAAATATCATCCTCTTGTATATATATATATGTTTCCTTTCACAATCTTAATTTTAAAAAAAGAGGATATATATACACTGAACTGATATGCTGAAATTCCTTTGGAACATCTTCTTTTATCTTTTCAAGTATTTGCTGGTCGAATGTTGGGCGCCCTCTTTCATTCCTTTCACTATTTCTAACTCCAAGGAATTCACACATGTCAGAAATTTTTAAAGTATTTAATAGCAAAACATCACTAAACAAGATAATTATTAGTTCAATATCTACATAAAATGTGATTACATAATTAACATTCAAATGAGAAGAATTTTAGAACACATTTATAAAATATTATTAATTAGTCATACTAATTCTATATTATTTTCTATCATTCAAAAAAAAAGAAAAAAAAACCCCTCACATCTAGATGCATCAATGTGAGAATGTACCATACCCTTAATCACTTACTGATTCATCTATAACAGATTTCATCATATGTTATCAATACACACCTTGCGAGTGTAACTGCTTTCCTTAAGAATAAATGATACAACCTAAACATGGGTAAAAAATATATTATGTTACATTCTATATAGAGAGAGAGTTAATACAACTGTGCACAATTGTAATAATAGATATTGTTTCATTACTGCAATGTTCGTGGTTTGCTGTCATATAATGTACAGCAATGAAATGTATACATTTCAACCCCTTTTTCTGTAATGTGAAATCACGTCACCCATATTACTGTGTTATTATGTAAACTCTCTTTCTGTTTAAAGTCTGACTTACCTTGGCTAAAGCCATCCTTACTTACTTACGCATTAGCTTTATATGAGTATTGTAAGTCCTATTGTTAATGGACAGCATCTGAAACAGACAAGAAAACATATAAATAAATATATAAGCATTTCTTAACCATTTTTCAATTAACATCTCAGGGGGCTGATTTTCTCGTAACCTTTTCCTCCTCTCGGCACATCTTGACTAGCCGAACAGGGACAGAATACTGTTACTCTCTTCAAGACCCTCCACTTTCGGTGAATTTTAAAAAGTCCCGGATGGCATTCCTAAAGCAATGTTTCAAGGTCAGGGAATGTGGTGCAATTCTGATTCTCTGACGAGAAAGGGGGGGGGGTAATCTCTTAAAAGATGGGTTACGTATGCATAGTCGAGAATGCTCCTCTCAACTGTGTCCCTGAATCTCTAGGTAAGACATATGTCTTCCTCCTCCTAGAGAGGAGAATTCTCTATGCGGATTTAAACTGGGCAAAGAGAGTAATGTTCTACTTCTCTTTCACAATTTCATTTTCTCTCTTTACATTTTCTACATATGGTATAATGTAACAACTTGCAACTTTTGTTTTATATATTGATAACAATTTTAAAGTATTTTATATGACTTATATGTATACTTTGTCATTTTATGTAAGATGCCAAAATGATTAGCATGTGAAACCAAATGTCAATTACATTATTTGCGTAGGTTTGTTTTTCTTTCTCTTTGGTAATTTACTCTAATTAAATATTTCATTTCTTTTGGTCTCTCAGAAAAAAAAAATAAATAAATAAAATTCTATATACTCAAAATTATGGAACTGTTATTAATGTGTACCCTACTTGAGACATGATGTCACCTGTGATTAAGCTAACAACATGTCATTATGAAACTGTTATCAATGTGTATTCAACTTCAGACATGATGTCACCTGTGAATTAGCTATCAACATGTCATTATGGAACTATTATTAATGTGTATTCAACTTCAGACATGATATCGCCTGTATAAAAGCTATCAACATATTCACATAGAAATTATAACAGAGACTGTCTGTTTTATCACTAGAACTTTCAACATAATGGTTACTTTCAACGCTTGCAAGGTTATGAACATTTAGTTATGTCTGCAGGACTCTTGTAGTTACTTTTGATTTCTAAATGAATTACATTCATTTTTTTGTGGATGGGTGAGATGGTGGACTGTTTTAGCACAGTTTCACCTTTAGAAACATATATGGCTTAATAAAACATAAATTGGATTGTTCCAACTCATAAAGTGATCAAAATTTTACAGTGACTTTAACAAAAAAAAAAAAAAAAAAAAAAAAAAAAAAAAAAAAAAAAAAACTATATATCTTTCACTTGAACTCAAACCTTAAGGAAGATAACAGAAGGAGTGACTATGCAAATTTTGACAAAATTATGTGTACCTTATAACTATATGTTGAACACACGCCCAATAGAAAAAGAGGGAGGAAATCCCTATTGGTCAAGAAACACAGGACTTTCTCCTCCTTTACTCTTTCAGAAAATATTTTTTTTTCTCTCCCTCTCTCTTCCCTGCCTGAATGAAGAGGAGTCAGATATTCAGTGATGAACGAACAGCATCTTAAAAAGGAAATGCATTTTTGACAATTCTGTCATCACGCTATTTTAAAGTTTTAATAATCTCATTGTGAAATCATCTTAGAAATTATGGAGTGATGCTGTAAAAGAGGCTTCTTCATGACTGATGACTAAACGCTGCTGGTGTGTTTCAAATATCAGAATGGACGATAGAGACCAAGCTTCAATAAGGTACAAAATATTTTCTTAACGGTTCCATTAAGTGAAATTACACTGCGATTGCGCATTTTAGTGAAAGAGTGAGAATGGTAATAAATCACTTTTGCAATTACTCAAGTATTATGTATCCAAGTTTTATATTTAATTTTAATCATAAAATCTGAGGATTTTCACTTAATATGAAATACTTAAAATTCTTTAAATTTTGAATTCTTGTAATATATATATAAGAGTGCATGTAAATAAATCTTTGTTTAAACTAGAATTTATCTTCTTCAATTTATGTCTCGCATTTAATTGTCTAATTGTTACTTTGGGAATTATTGATTCTTTTACAGAGTAGGTTATAAACTAGGGCCATGTTACAAATAAATAATAATCTCTTCGGGTCACCTAAAATCTCTGTGTAATTCATAAGGCTCTTGTGCATCGAAATCACACAGCGCGAATAAATTTAATTTACGTAATTTTAATTGATGCAATAATTTATATCAATTTAAATTGCACACAAGAGCCAAGAATAATGGTGCACTCACTATACGAAATTATCGCGGTTAACAGATTCTTAATTCCCAATCTTCTTTGTATGCTGGATTTACATACTCATCTTGGTAATTTTACTGCTAACTGATTAGTGTGCACAGAGCGTTCCAGGAGACTGTAGAGATAATCAAACGTTTTTCACTTTTTTCTCAACAATTTAAAAAGAAAGACATCATCATATAACCCAAATAAAATAATGGAACGTAGGGAAAGAAGTTAAAAATCGTTGGTTGTTTAAAAGTTCCGCTGCAGGCATTAAATGGTTTAACTGTGAAATTCAATGTGGTCAGTGACATTCAGTGAGACATGCTGCCAATGTCAAAATTTTTAGGAGTCAGCAAACCAAAAACTGCATTTATTGATAGAGAATTTCCTTTTCCCTCATTTACAAAATTATATTTATGCTTAAGAAATGCGTTATATATTTTATGATGTGAATAGGCAAAAAAAAAATAAATAAATAAATAAAATAAAATAAATAAATAAAATAAAATAAAGTCACCCTTTTCTAGAATAAGTGTCGAACGAAAAGATGCATAATGCCTCTCAAATGTCATCTAACTCACAGAGTTAATTTACTAATGTTAACCAACAGTTTTCTATATGAACGTGTGTTTTCGTTCATGAGTTACATAAATATGACATATTACCCAATGGTACACGATCATCTCTTAGAGGATCTTGCAATAATGAAATGCAGTGCAAATTCCATTCACAAGTTAGAACAAATAAATGCACCAAATTTATGGCTGGGAAAAAACTAATCATGTTATAACTAAACATTCTACATATAAAATATCATTTATGTTGCAAAAATTGTGTGTTAGGATCACCCTTTTCCAGAATAACTGTCAGGCGAAAAATGCATAATGCCTCCCAAATGTCATCTAACTCACATAGTTAATTTACTAACGTTAATCAACACTTCTCGATATGAATGTGTGTTTTCTTTCATGAGTAAAGTAAATATGACATACAACCCAAAGATACACGAAACATCTCTAAGAGGATCTTACAATATTGAATGCAGTGCAAATTCCCTTCACAAATTTGAACAAAGAAATACACCAAATGTATCTCTCTATTCTAAAAAAAAGTAACTTACGCTGTCACCGCCGCTACCGGTTTTGAATTTCTTGTGACCGGCGGTCTTTCTTCGTTAACATTAAGAAAAATACTGCATACAAAAATATGAAAATCGCCAGTATTATAGAGAAGTATTTGATAAACACTCTGATGCAGACAGTTTTCAAATCGAATAATTATTTTAAGAGATATTTAATGCTAAAGTTGCACAAAATCGTTCCATTAAAAAAGTTTAATAGTAGCAAAAACTATACATGGGAATTAATTCATTTTTAGATCATTTTATACGTTAGAACTTCCAAGTGTGCAGACTGCATTCACTTTTTAAACTTGACTAATTTTTTGAGGTTTTATTTCTATTTTAAATTCAAATTTTCAGCATTTCGAGAGATATTTTTTACTTATTTTAGGAAATGGTATTAATTTAAACTGTTGCCAACTATATAAACAGCGCAAATAATAATGTTTGCTTCAAATTAAAAATTTATTTACACGTGGCTATTATTAACTGAAAATAAAACTTTCAAATTAGAATTAAATAACCCAGCAAAGAGGAAACTGCTGGCCAGCAGCAATATAGGCCAGATATTGGGGTTCCCATATCTCCTATCTCTATATAGGCTCTGCTCTTTCCTATCGGAGCACCACATGATTGTTCATAAATAACATTATCAAAAATAAAAAAAATACTTGAAATAATTAAGTTTAAACCACTCTTTAAAGTGCTCTTCATGGGCAGATCAAAGGTTTCTGCATTATCGATAAAATGTTCTAGGTTCTTGGTAAGTTCTATTGTATCTATGGATGGATAAAGGGAAACAATGTCCAAACTTGCTAAAATACAGTCTTCAGAGATGTTGAATTTCTTGATTTTCTCAACGAAATCTGTAGTAGAGTCCACTGTAAATTTGGAAGGAGGCAACAATTTTTGTAGTAGGGGAACGTATTCTTTTTCTAAGAATTATGTAGGACCTTGGCATTTTGTCACAATCGGGGGAAGAGGACAATCTTGTTTATGATCTTTCATTTTACCCACTAATCTAGGTATGACAGCTAGTTTGTTTAACCTCAATTTATGTTTCATGAAATCCGGCCATTTTCCTTTTTCAATGATCTCTTTGGTTTTGTCACAAATTTTACGTAATGGGTTATGCTTGAGGGTTTTACATTTCATTTTATCGATACAATCCTGCATTTTATTAACGTACACTTTCGTATTCAGGATTGCCAAGCGATTAGATTTATCAGTCTCGATTATGGAAATATCTTTGTATGATCTTATTCTCTTGACTGTTTTAACCTGTTTTTCATTTTTTGATCTGTAGGGTATATTGACAGGAGTATTAGAACGTTTATTAAATTTATTAGCTGCGTAAAAAAGTATATTCCTTACCACAAATCTGAAATGACTATCTTAACACAATTTAAGCTGTGAAGCTAATTCTTTTTTGAAACTGTAAAAAATATAGCACCACTGCCACCAACAAAATAAATAAGTAAATGAATAAATAAATAAATTCTTTATTTCAACGCACATCCTTTTTCTCCTTAAATCTAATTTTACTAGGTTACAAAGGATTTCGGTTTTCATAATTTACGCAGTTCAGAATCAATAATAAAAAAAAGCGTATAAAATACATAGGATTTCTATACAATAGAATAATTTCTATACCAGTTTAATGATTGGGAACGTAAATCACAAAAGAAACAAACTTGAAATAGTGTAATGAGAGCTTGAAAACTACGAGCAATCGTAACGTACGCTGAAGAAAGCACTTGTTCATGTCTGATCACGAAAACCAGGCAGCTTCCAGAGCGGTCAGTACTTGGGAGGGTGACCACATGCAGTTCAAATATTTATATAGACATTTCTATTATAGACACTTCTACAGATGTTTCTATAGCTCTTGGTGAAACTAGCTTATAGAAAAAAGATCCATAATTATATAATACATTGTTTTTTTTTTTTGTAGAATTCTATAAGAAATTTTTGTAAGGGAAAGTGCTGGGCCAGCAAAGGAATAGCAGTGGGATAGGGGTAGCACTGCAGGAAAAGTGTCGGGGATTGAAGTAATGTGATGACATACCAATGCTGACCTGCTGTTGGCCATCACTGATGGGCCAACTGCATTCGGCTTGGACACTTTTCGACAGGTTTAAGTAATGGCACCCTTGCGTTTTACCGCTGATAGCGCTGCTGGCTACCATCTTTTTTCCAGCTGATGGCCCACTGTTTCTTTCTTTGATGGTAGGATCATCCTTTTCTAGAATAACTGTCAGGCGAAAAATGCATAATGCCTCCCAAATGTCATCTAACTCACATAGTTAATTTACTAACGTCAATCAACACTTCTCGATATGAACGTGTGTATCGTTCATGAGTATCATAAATATGACATATAACCCAAAGATACACGAACATATCTTAGAGGATCTTACAATAATGAAATGCAGTGCAAATTCCATTCACAAGTTTGAACAAAGAAACGCACCAAATGTATAGCTGGAAAAAAAGCTAATCATGACATAACTAAACATTCCACATATAAAATATCATTTAAGTTTCAAAAAACTGTGTGTTAGAATTTTAATTGAAATTTGAATTGAATTATAAGCATTCTTAAATTTTTCTTTTTACACTAAATATACAAATAAACGGTCATTTAAACACAACCAGATGAAAATATTTCGACTCAAATCAGAAATATTTTGACAAAATAAATGAAATGTAAATAACACACACACAAAAGAAAAAAATCAAATAAAGAATTTTGTGGTTTAAAAAAAAAAAAAATATGGTGTAAAATATTTTTTTTTAAACTTGATTAAAATGTTTGGTATGGTAAGTAAGTCAAAGATAGTATAACTAGCTGTTACATTTTCGCAAATTTGTGGTAGTAAATCGGACCTACTAGCCATATTGGCAGTTATAATATTTCCGCTTTTGTCTAATCTTAATCTCAATCTAATTTTTCTATTTCCTCTAATTTTTAGAAAAAACTCCTTCCTTAAAAAAAAATAAAATAAAATAACAAGGCAAAGGAACGCAGAAAGCATATAAATCCTCATCATAAATTATGGTAAAATTGAAGGAACGGTTTATGTATGTCCTAATTTCATAATCCCATTTCCCGGTGAAAGATATTTCAAGTGATAAAACACATGCTCGGTTGATCTTAATCTCTTTTTGCTCTAATTGATGAGTCAATCTTGTGATTAATAAACACTATTGACTCATAAAATAATAATATTTAATAGAAGAATGAAGATATAAACTTTGAAATCTGGAAATCTATTTTACTCTTATAAAACATTTGTTGTTCCCTAAACTATACCCATGTACCTTGATCGAGTCAAGTTTAGTTCCTAATGAATATTTCTTGTTCTAAAAGGAAAAATTCCACTTTAATTCGTAATGACCCCTTTAATTCGTATTAAAGAGCGTAGTTTGAACTTATTAGTTTATATTTTTCAAATAAATAATGGCGCCTGAATTTATTCATTTTGTTAACATTTAACATACACTGTAAAAAAAAAATCTGTAAAGTTACTGAAGTTTTTCTTGGAAACTGGGATTCCTAGAACTTTTTATGTAACGACAACAAGAAAAATTCCTGTAACAGCGTCTGTTACAGGAATTTTTGCTGTTACCGTTACATAAAAAGTTCTAGGAATCCCAGTTTCCTAGAAAAACTTTAGTAACTTTACAGATTTTTTTTTTTTTACAGTGTAGTTATATCATTTTAACGTAGCAAAATGAAAACGGGAGATATAATTGAAAAACATCGAGAAATGCTTATTCTATTATTTTTTATTATTTTCAGGTACCATCCATTTCAAAGAAAAGACAAGAAACACAAAATCATGCTTGAAGCATCAATTATGAAACACTTTCAAATTCTTTCAGAAAACGGTAACGAGATCTCACCATTTAAGAAAGAATTTTTAAAAAATGAACAACTTAGATAACACATAACATATAGTCGTCATTAAATTTCTGCATAGACATTTAATACATTTGAGCAGCCTTGTATACGATCTACAGATATGTATATGCACCAAATGGTTTGTTAAAATTCCATTCAGCCCTAAAACTCATAACGCATTTGAAAATTTATTTTGAGTTATTATCGAGCATATAAAAGGACATAACATATTTTAGGTAGTGTTGTATATGATTTACAGATTGTTATACACATCACAAATTAAGCTAAATTTTTTCACTAGGAAATAATAACACAAGGACAATTGCACTTACAGAATTTACCATCTATAGATGAAAATAGGTCCAATTTTTTGCGTGTGCACTGTAAAAAAAAATCTGTAAAGTTACTAACGTTTTTCTAGGAAACTGGAATTCCTAGAACATTTTATGTAATAGCAACAACAAAAATTCATGTAACAGACACAATTTTACGCCGAATATCAAACATTTTGTAAGGTTACTAAGAATTTTCTAGGAAACTGGGATGCCTAGAACTTTTTATGTAACTGCAACCAGGGTTACAGATAAAATTTTAGTAAGATTACTGTAATTTTAGCAGATTCATTTGTAAAGTTACAGATTTCTGTAGCTTTACATAAACTAGTTTTGCAGATTTGCAGCTTTTTTGTACAGTTACAGATCAAATATTAGTAAGCATGTAACTTTACATCTGTAGAACTACAGATTGATTTTACAGTGTGTTATGCATTTCCTAGAATGAAATTTTCGATTAATATGTGGTGTGTATAACAATCTGTAAATCATATACAAGGCTATCAAAAATATGTCGAATTTCCTTACATGCGCAGTTATCGCTGAAAATAAAGTTTCAAATGTGCTATGCGTTTTTGGATGAATTAAATTTTAAAAAAACAAAACATGTGGAGTGGAATATCTTAATGGCTATGGTCACTCATTGCAGAAATTTAGTGTGCGACTATTTATTATGCATTTTCTAAAATGTTAATTTTATTCCTTTTCCGTAATTTTATGTCCTTTTTCATTCCTTATTAAATTGTAAGGTCTTGTTACAGCTTTATAGAAGTGTTGGAAGCTGTTTTTATCTTCTATAGATGTTGCATAATTTTAGTTTCTTCTTTGAAATGAAAGGTACGTAAAAAAAAAAAAAAAAAAAAAAAAAAAAAAAAAAAAAAAAAAAACACGTAATTTACCAATTTGTTTTAAATCTAAAATACGCATACCGCAACTGGAAACGAACTTTCACCAATTATCGGTTTTAGACGATATTCTAACCGAATTTGTTTTTGGTACGCTGTAATTTTTTAAAAATTCTATGCCCTACATTAAACATGTTGTAGTTCACGTTGTACATTCAATATCTTTGAAATAGTGTAACATATTCAAAATACACTGTTAATGTTTTATACCCGCCGGCCATAATGTAACGAAATTCTTTTGTGCGTTACTGTAAATGAGTGATAAACGCAATACACTCCACATTCAACAGGAAGAATATTGTATTGTATCATATTAATTTCATTATGATTGAAATGGTTTAGCTTTATTTAAAAACACTGCAATCGTTTTTTCCTACAGACCTTGATGTAACCGAATTATATTATGTGTATCTGTAAACAATCTGTAAATACTACATAGTCTATTTTTTTAATAGGAAATGCCGTATTACAAGTATAAATATTATATAACGAGCTCATAGCAGTGTAGGTATATTTAAGTGAGTTAGAATTCGATGCACAGACACACGACCAAACAGACAAATAGAAATCATAAACAATTTTTAACTATGTTGAAAAGTGATAAGAATATTTAAAAAAAAACTACAAACTGCAAAAATGGATGTAATCAAATAATAGGAAATTAGTTAACTTCAAACCCCCTTAGTTTCAAACCTGCGGCAACTTAGTACGAGTAAGTGAACCGTAAGTGCGAATTCTCTTTTATTTTTTCGGGAACTCTAAGTTATGCACCTTTATCGTTCTTATTTCAATATGGAGAGCATACAAAATAACTCTATTTTTTTATATAACATAGTTTACAATATTTTTTCTGGTTTGTATTTTTTGAAAATATTTTTCATTAAAAAATATCCAATCATTTTATATTAATCATTACTTTTCAAGCGATTCTGAAAATATGGGTCGAAAGCAGTATTTTGGTGGATTACAATTTTTTTTTCTTTTAATCTGCGAAAAAAATAAAAAATAAATAAAATTAGAACTATTTTGTACATCTCGAAGTAAAACAAACTGTGTAAAAATTAAATAGAAATCTAAATGAAAGTATATAAATCACTCAGAATGTTCAAAATCTTGTCGGTGTGATACAATTATACTTTAAAATTATATGTTTAATAAGACAATCACTGACACCTACAGGGCGAGCGTTATGTATGCGTGATTTGTAAGCCACTTGGAATTATTCATAATTCTTCTTAATATTGAGTAGAAAATTTCGCCTTATTTAATCGCAGCATTTCTGCAAAAAGGATGTGATAAAAGTTGTGATAAAAATTTTGATAATTCTTTTAATTGTGTAAAGGGCATGTTTGTATGATTTTCCTGTCCGCGCAGTTTAATAGAAGTATATTACACTACACTATTATTATTTTTATCATTATTTTTAGGAATAACTATTGCTGTTTTCGTACTAGTTTTGTACGAATGTTCACCTTTTGTGTACATAGACTATAAAAATCTCTCTATACATATATATCCAAAAAATGAATACACAATTTATTTAATAATAATTTGGATGCCATTCTTTTCTTTTCAGGTTTAATTATCTTGAAATTATACTGAAACCTGATTAAGCCTTAACGAAAAAAATATACATATATCATGAAAAGTTCCAGGAAGTACATTGTAAGTGCACATTTTTCAACAGATCCATATCAGATACTTATAATAGCTGGAATTAGCGATAATTTTGAGACAGATGGATGTGTTCATAATAGACCGGGAACGGGCAGCACACACAATCACATCATCGAGTTCACGGATGGAATTCTAGGATTAGTTAAATCTTGATTCGCTTATTAAAACGCAAACGCTCTGATAATTCATATCTTGGTAGAAAACAACTGAAAACCCGATTTCAGTGGCTGACTCATAGGTTTACCATTGTGTTTCCCTGCACCAAAAGGTATGAAAATGTGGAGGACTGGAAGCTGAAAAACACAATTGTAAACCTGCGTGTCAGCCGCTAATATCGGGTTTTCAGGTGTTTTCCACCAAGATATAACTCGGCAGACCGATTGCGTTTTAATATGCGAATCAAGATTTAACTAATCCTAGAATTTCATCCGTGAACTCGATGAGTTGATTGTCTGTGCTCTCGGTCTATAACTTTCTCAAGCAAGATTTCAGAAGACTGTGCAACGTCTTTAACAAACACACAACGAGAGGATGACTGGTCGATGCTTGCGATTCCATTTCTTCTGCTTATCAGCAGAGCCTGGACGAGAAAGACCATCATCTTGGATACAGATGCTAAGACGCGACGGACATTGAGACGCAGCCGACACTTGCAGGGACAGCTCTCACGTCCCAAGATTTTGTAGATCATTGAAAAGAAGTGAAGAGCGCATATTGACTTACGCGTAGTTTTCTGACGCAGGTTCTTCTTGGCATAAGTACAGTCGTGGATAAAAAAAAAAAGTAAACACCCTCTACTAACTTCTCAACAAATTATCGTAGAAGAAAGTGACTGGTACCGAACGATTGGAAATAAAGTCTAGTTTTAATTAATGTATATAAAACTTGCTTAGGGAGCCATCTACATATTAAAACGAATTCAAACTTCATTTTTTTCAATGACAATATCCAATTTTAACGAGATATTTCAGATCTTCGGTTCAATCTATGCCTAGACACCGAATTTCAAGTCATTTGAATGATAAGTTTTGGAATTATAAACATTCAAAATTTAGTGCTTCTAATGTTAAATTACATTTTCATATTTTTATTTATATCTCCAGAAATTATGCACATAATGTGCTAATTTTTTGTGCAGCAATAATACTAATATACCCAAACATAAATACGCTGAAATTGCAATTTTTATAACTTTATGATATGAATTATGATTTATGAAATTAATACTTGAAAAAAAGTATGAATTGCAACCTACAATTTTTTTTGATGGTATTAGATTTATTAAGTCCTGCTTTATGGAAATCCAAAATTTCACATTTTTCTTCCAAGTAGTTAGTTCTCAAATTATGCTTAAAAAGCGGCAAAATGATGGTTTAAGGGGCCGTTTATAATAGGAGTGACTAGATATTTTGAAATTTCTTTTGCTGTCGTGTAATCTAGCAGCCTTCATTGACTTCTTAAGGTTCCTTGATCAAGATGAGGGCTCTCTCGGTTAACAATCGAGTTCCGAACTTCAATTTGGATACAGCCCTTAAAATACGCTCGTTTTAATATAATTAATTTCTCAGAAACTTATGGTACGAATTGCATAACAATTTGTTTTTAGGCTAATTGAAGGGTGTAGAGTTTATTTATGCTGTCAGAATTGTGTACTGCTATTGAAAAAAACAAAGTTACGGTTCGTTTTAATATGTAGATGGCCCCCTAAGCAAATTTTATATATATCATTTAAAAGTAAACTTTATTTCCAATCGGTCGGTACCAGTAACTTTCTTCTACGATAATTTGTTGAGGAGTTAGTAGGGGGTGTTTACTTTTTTTTTTTTTTTTTCCACGACTGTACTTGGAACACAGTTTCGTATACGAGTCTGTCACGTTTTCTGTTATAGAACAAATTGGCGTCCCGTTAATATTAAGCAAGATCTTTGAAATGATAATAAAGATATGAAATTAGTTTGATCAATTATTTCAAATTATATAATTCATTCTTCGTAAATCCTAAATTATGTGTACTTTAATTTATCCTCATTATGTATATATATATATATATATATATATATATATATATATATATATATTTTTACCTTTGTGTTTGGATATCTAAGTACTTATAAAATGAGCGATGTAAGATTTATTTTAGTTAGTTTTAATTTTGCTTTTGTAGAGATGTTCCTTTACGCTATAAATTATTGCAAATTAGAAAATGTTTATATCGCAACTTTTTAAGCAATCCGAAATCTCTTAAAATTATTGTTTGAAGTTTGGAAAACATGTATATATTTTGTTTCAATAATAAACATGGATTAACACTTTTTTAATTAATTTTTCGGCAATATGAAAAAATCTTTACTCACATTTAAAAATGGCATTGAAAATCCAATTCTTTCAAACTATAATTCAAATCTTCTTAAAAATAAATAAATAAATAAATAAAAATAAATAAATGATGTACAGAATCACTCTTTTTAAGTGAATAAATAATATTTTAAGTGAAAGGCAACTTTCATATGGGATAAACTTAATACAGGAATGCTACTATTATTAAGCGGTTAAAAAACTATTATAACGCTATTAATGTTATACGCAACTATTATTAAGCGAACATTCGTTTAAATGCAAATTAAAACCCTAATGATTATTTTAGCCTGTATTAATTTTAGCAACAGAATCTGATTCTAAATATCATCTACTCAATCAATTTAAAATGTTTGTAAATGTAAATGCCGAATTTCCTCTACAACGTCCACAAACGTCTCGGAAAACTAAGTAGCAATATGCGCTCTCCCTGCCTCGGTCAGTTTTTCTCCTATCAGGGTCAAGACACCTACGCTTGATAACTGTGTGTCTCAATGTGCGGGTTGGCTAATTTTCTGAAACGTGCTTTAATAAAGCTACATTTCACAATTCGTAATTCAGTGTGTGCTAATTAAAGAAATTATTTATTATCATCTAATTTGTGCGAGTTCAGCTATTGTAATTTTAAACGAATTTCCCAATCTCCTTGTAAAGAGTGAATTTCCACATTTATAACCTACGTATCAGTTACGTATTTACTTATAAAAATTGATTCATCCAGCTGTTATTCAAATCCTTTAGAAGATATTTATAACAAAAGAAAACTGTCTATAAGGCTTTTAAAACATTAATTACAATAGCGTCGAGTTTTTACATGTACTTCGGAGTACAGTAATCCCTTAATATTCGCGGATTTAACATTCCCGAGTTTTGATTATTCGCGAAATTAAAAATGAAGAACATTTCATCATTCGCGAATACTTAACTTTGTTATTCGAAAATTTTGTTTTGTAAAGAATATTTTTTTACAAAGTAAAATTGCTTTGTTTTAGCCTTTTCGCAAACTATTTGACCCTGGAGCATTGTACTGTATAGTCTAAGATTCGAGAATTTCAGCACTTGTATTGAAGCAAAATATAGATCAGAAATTCCGAGAAACCGGAAACTTCACCTGATGCTAAAAGTAAAAAAAAAAAAAAAAAAATCTGACTTTTCCTAAATTTCAAAATTTTTATTGAGGGCTAAAATGTTTCTACAAAAATTGTATGCGAAATTTTAAAGCTTCAACAACAACTTATTGAGAAAGCAATAGAATGCCATCTTTCACTGATGAGTAGCCTTAAATTTAAAAGAGAAATCGAGGTCGCAACTTTTCCTTATATGGAAATTCATAAACAAAAGACGTGTTCTTCCAAACAATCGTATGTCAATAATTTTTTCCAGCCATCACCTAGCAACTAAATTTTGTACAATATGTTTATGGTTATTCAAATTTATTCACAATATGTGCTTTTTAGTGCTTAATATCTATATCTTTACGTTTCAATTGCTTTCTTCAAATTAAAAAAATAATAATAAAACCTAACCCCCCTTTTATGCATGGGAAGATAGTCTAAACATTCGCGATTTTGACATTCGCGAAAGTCTCCGTGAACCTAACCCTCGCGAATGTTAAGGGATTACTGTATAAGGTGGAAATGAAAACAACAAACAAAAATCAGTTGCGATGCATGAATATCAGGAAGTATATATATATATATATATATATCTTACTTTTCGTAATTTCAATATTATGTTTAAAATATCCTAACCTTCAGCCTTTGACATTTCTGTAAGTCATAAACCGCAAAATAGGCTCTGTAGATATCGGAATTTTGAAACTAATGGTATGAAGTAAAATAATGAAAAAAAAATGTATATCTGTAACTCTTTTTATTTAATTTTATTTAAATATAAAATTGGATTAGATGCTAGTTCCATGGGTTTTTGTAGTGTAAGTCACATAGCTTGTAATTGCTATGCTTGTTGGCCACCGTTATTTTCAAAAAGGTTGCTTAACTTTATTCAATTAATGAGATATCTCCGATAAAATTAGTCACATTTTCCGTTCTAAAATACCGGTAGCCAAACATTTTAGCATGTGACTTACACTACAAGTACTCATGGAAATAGCCTTAGGAAACTTTTTTTAAAACGAAGAACATAAAGACAAAAACTGCAAGAAAACTATACTTGAACACATGTATTGGTGCTTCAATTTGACTAATAAAGTCTTCCCATACATGAAGTTTTGCAGCAAATTTCAAGGATTTAAAAAATGCATTGCAGAAATATCTGGTCCATCTTTCGTAACTTTCAACATTTTTAAGGAAGAATTTCTATGCTCTCCAGCTGCTTAAAAATCGAATTTTATTTGGACAAATGTCGGCATCAAAATAAAAATGAATATGCCATTGTTTACAGCCTCAATTTCGTTTTCTTGCTCATCTTGCCGTTGTCTGAAAGCGACTATAGCGCGAATTTTCTGAAACACACCAGGCACCACCGCGCTCGCCAGATCTTTCATGTCTCCATTTTTTTTTTTTTTTTTTTTTTTTTTTTTTTTTTTTTGTGGGGACAGCAAAAGGCTCTTGTGTATGAGACCCCCATTGAATCCTCAGAACTTGTCGCCATGCTTTCGGCTGCTGTAGGGGAAGTTCGCGATATACCTGGTGTGTTTCAGAAAATTCGCCAATCTGTTCTTCGCCGTTGTACTGCGTGCATAACAGCTGCCGGTCAATGTTTTGAGCACTTATTGTAATCAAATGCCATTAAATTTGTTTTCGTAACTTAACTTAATCGTTCATTGTGTGTTTTTGCCTCGTATAAGAACATAACTTTTGGCGCCCTCTAACTTTTTTACGTTTAGTTTTCGAACATGCATTCTTTGATACAAAATGTTTGTTTGGGTGTGTATTATCACCTCTTAAAATTTTTCCCATCTTTTTTGAATCACCCTGTATTTTGAACTGAATCACCTACCGTGATGGTATTTTTGCTTTTATGAAGTTAGTCATATGTTTTTTTTTTTCATTTTTTTATATTCTTCTTCTATTCAGTTCATTCAGATTTTTCTTCTTTTTTTATTTTTTAGAAGGAGGTTTCATGCTCGCTAGTTGGTTTTGCAGAAAAAATCTCAAATCATAGGAAATACATCGACGAGTATCACCTTCTACAGTTGCGGAAAAAAAACACCCCTTACTAATTCTGCAAAGAATTATCGTAGAAGAAAGTTATTTGTACCACACGATTGGTAATAAAGTCTACTTTTAAATTATGTGTATAAAATTTGCTTAGGGGGCCACATACAAATTAAAAAGAACCATAACTTTGTTTTTTTCAGTAACAGTACACAATTCTGACAGCATAAGTGAACTCTACACCCTTCAATTAGCCTTAAAACATATTTTTATGCAATTTGTACATAAGTTTGAGAGAAATTCATTATTTTAAAATGAGCGTATTTTAAGGGCTTTATCCAAATTGAAGTTCCGTATTCGATTGTTGACCGAGAGAGCCCCCTTCTTGATCAAGGAATCTTAAGCGCCAATCAAACAGTCATTTAAGACTGCTAGATTACATGATAGCATAAACAATTTCAAAATATCTAGTTATTTCTAACAGAGCCGTAACCCATTACCCACTGGTGTTCCGTTCACGCAACGGTCAAAATAATTGCATGTGTTTAACCCCCTGACCGCCAAGCAAAAGGGCAGAATTGTAACGTTGTTTCCCCTTAATTTAAAAAAAGTCTCAAATAAGATTATTTTTCTAACATGACATAAAGAAAAAGAAATAATTACGTAACGGAGTATAAGCCGTGAGAGTATTAATCATAACAAAATATTTTAAAACTGCGTTATATTTGTAGAATTATATTAATTCAAAAAATGCTTCTGCTGCAATGAAACCTACAGCTTAGTGAACGGTTATGACGGTTCGCGGCGGTGAGAAGGTTAATTTATTTACATATCCACCACTATTTTTCAATTAAAAAATTGGCTTTTAGACAGAAAATTTTAAGATCATATAAAGCGAAAATTATCTCCCTCAGTTTGTGGTGTCAAACAACATTCGTCTAAAAAGTTGAAAATTTCAACCATATATTTTCGGCGGTTAATGGGTTAAACTATCATTTTTTCCGTTTTTTAAACATAATTTGAAAACTACGTGGAAGACAAATGTGAAATTTTGGATCTCCATAAAGCAGGACTTAATAAGTCTAAATACATCAAAGAAATTGTAGGTTGCAATTTATAATTTTTTCGAATATTAATTTCATTATTCATAATTCATATCATAAAATTATAAGAATTGCAAATTCAACGTATTTATGTTTGGGTATTTTAGTATTATTGCTACACAAAAAATAGCACATTAGGAGCATAAATTCAGGAGATATTAATAAAAATATTAAAATGTAATTTAATATTTGAAACACTGAATTTTGAATGTTTATAATTCAAAAACTTATCATTCAAATGACATGGAATTTGGTGTCTAGGCATAGTTTGAACCGAAGATTTGAAATATCATTTAAAATTGGCTAATGTCATAAAAAAATAGGTTGTGGTTCGTTTTAACATGTAGATGGCCCCCTAAGCCAATTTTATACACATAATTTAAAAGTAGACTTTATTTACAATCTTTGGGTGCCAGTAACTTTCTTCTACGATAACTTGTTGAGGAGTTAGTAGGGGGTGTTTACTTTTTTTACGACTGTACATTAAAGCTTAAGGACTTATTAGAATGTCCTTCCGCAGTCCAAAAAAGACGCGAACGCCATTGCACTATTATACATTTTTTTTTTTTGCTAGAATATCTATCAGAAATTATTATAACGTTTCACATGAATAACAAAGAAACGTTTATGATTTCCTTAATCAGAATTTTTGTTTGCATTAAAAATTAAACACTCTAAACTTTATAAAGATCGTAGTTAAAAAATGTATATATTTTTGCGGCCGCAAGGGGGGGGGGGGGGAGGGGGAAAGGTCAAGCATGCTTTTTTTTTTTTTTTTTTTTTTTTTTTTAAGCTAAAATGTGCTTATCGGTCGAGCAATTTCTTCTAGTAATATTGAAATAAAATTTTTCATTACGGTATTATATATTGAAGGTTATGACTTAGAGTTTGAAAAATGAGTTAATTATGCATTTCTTAAAATAATATCAAATTGTAGTTAACTCGATTATAGATTTTGCCCCACCAGCGGCCGAGAGGTTCTGCTCTTAAAGCTGGTTGACGGGAGGTGCTGGGTTCGAACCCAATCGCGCCCGTCGGCACAATCGTTCGGAGTTTTCGTGGTTGTCTTCGAACTTTGGATTTCCATGCGTAACTACGGGTTAGGTTCCTTTAGAAAGATCCCCACGTAGGGAAGTCCCCCAGGGCCTATATCCCTCGTGCAGATAATCGGCCGTCATAAATAACAATGATTATAGATTTTTACTCAACAAAATCTGACACATTGGACTAGCATAGATAAACAAAATTTGCAAAATTCTTAGTAATATGTTTTTCTGTTCAATATTTAAACGGAGATTTTTTCAAATTCCTTCCATTTAATCCAAATAAGCATAATAAAATTCGGCCATAACTGTAAAAAAAAAAAAAAAAAAAAAAAAAAACTGTTATTTTTTTAAAAATGGTAAATAAATCTTGAAAGTTTCTGCATTCATCCTTTTGTCTGTTGTCAAAACTAAGTGACCATAACATTAAATAATTGCTAATTTATCGCTGTGTTATGTAAGTATTAGTATTATTACAGTTGTTTTTTTCCTACCAAGTCGTGAATTACGTGTCGTCAAACATTGTATCGCCATCATTAAAATTACGAATTTTTTTCTGCATATTGCAAACATTGCTTTTTAGGTGCTAATAAAATAACTTAAGATAGAAAACGTATAACAGTGGATTTTTTGTTTTTTCGTATTTTATAAAATACCTAGTAAATTGTTTAGTTGTTCACATTTATTTCTAACTGATATATGCGTTTTATTCTTTATTCAATGATAGAACAATGACGCTTTTGCTAAGATAGAAAAAACGGCTATTTGGGTCCAAAATCAGAGAAAAATACGAAATTTTATTATCAAAATTTATACTTATACCGGTATATCAAACATTATAATAACTGCAGGAAAAAAGCCTATTCAGTAGTGTAAAGCAGACAAAAATATATTTGAGTAATTTTCGAGTGTCCAGAACCTCTTCTATTCTAATATTCTAGCAGGCTACGTCCACTACACTGGTTCATTTTCCAAACGAATTTTGAATAAAACGAAATATATCAGCGTATTGACCTTTTATAAAAGCAATATGGACCATCACAAAAATGTCGTTTCGTCTATACTAATATTATAAAGAGGTAAAGTTTGTTTGTTTGTTAGAGGTAATCTCTGGAGCTACCGAACCAATTTTAAAAGTAATGGTATCAAAATGATGGTGTTAGTCCAAATTAGAACATAGGCTATATTTTATGTCGGTGCCACTACCCCAAAGGGGGTGCAGGAGCAAAAAACGTTCTAAAAATGGAATTTTCGTGTTACTGAAGGCCCTAGAAATATGAAATTTTGAATATTAGTTACTTATAAGATATAAATGATGTCTAAGAACAGTTCTTAAACAATTCGAAATTTAACCACTTCACCGGCGAATGGTATGGGGAAACAGTGCTTTTACCCCCGAGTTATCTCGGGGCAGCCGGTGAAGTGGTTAAAAGGGGTGAAAATGCACAAAAAGCGTTCTAAAAACGTTCTAAATGGTAATTTCTACATAATCTCAGGAAATACCAAACCGATTTAAAAAATAAAGGCGTCAAAATGATGGTGACGACGCTTGCTCCAAGATAGGCTATATTTTATGTCGGTGCCACTACCCCAAAGGAAGTGCAGGAGAAAAGCTTTCTAAATTGCTGTTTTTGCCTTACGGAAGGGCCTAGAATCGTGAAAATTGGAATGGTGTATGTTTCGATATCAATGATCTCTAAGGACATTTCCTAAAAAAATCGAAATTTAAAAGGGGGTCAAAATGCGGAAAAAGCGTTGTAAAAAACGTTCTAAATTGCAATTTCTATGCAATCTAAGGAAGTACTGAACCGATTTTAAAAATAATGGTGTCAAAATGACTGTGAGAACCCTTGCTCCAACATAGGCTATGTTTTATGTCAGTGCCACTACCCCAAAGGGGGTGCAGGAGCAAAAAACTTTCTAAAAATGCGATTTAAGTATTACTGAATGGCCTAGAAATATGAAATTTGAAATATTAGCTACTTATTAGATATAAGGGATTTTTAAGAACAGTTCTTAAACAATTCGAAATTTAAAAGTGGTGAAAATGCGCGGAAAGCGTTCTAAAAAACTTTCTAAATGGTGATTTCTACACAATCTCAGGAAATACCAAACCAATTTAAAAAATAAAAGCGTCAAAATGATAGTGACAATCCTTGCTCCAACATAGGCTATGTTTTATGTCGGTGCCACTACTTCAAAGTAGGTGCAGGAGAAAAACTTTCTAAATTGCGGTTTTTGCCTTACGGAAGGACCTAGAATCGTGAAATTTGGAATGGTAGTTAGTTATAAGATATCAATGATCTCTAAAGACATTTCCTAAAAAAATCGAAAATTAAAAGGGGGTCAAAATGCGGAAAAAGCGTTGTAAAAAACGTTCTAAATTGCGATTTCTATGCAATCTAAGGAAGTACTGAACCAATTTCACATAGAATGGTGTAAAATTTATGGTGACAGATCTTGCTCCAAGATAGGCTATATTTTATATCTGTTTCCGCTACCCCAGAGGAGATGCAGGAGCAAAATGCGCGAAAAGCGCTCTAAATGCCGATTTGTCAGTAATATCTCAGGAAGAATCAAACTGGTTTCAAAAGTAATGGTAGGAAATTGATGCTGACAGCCTCTGCTCTAACATAGACGCTATTTTATGTCGGTATCACTATCACCTAGACGTTGCAGGAGCAAAAATGCGTTCTAAATTTCGATTTTTGTTATCTGTAGGGGCTAGCAACTTAAAATTAGGCAAGGTACATATTTATTAGATATAAATGACCTTTAAGAACAGTTTCGAAAAAATTAGAAATTTAAAAAGGGGTGAAAATGCACGAAAAGCGTTGTAAATTGCGATTTCTACTCAATCTCAGGAAATACCAAAGCTATTTCAAAAGTAATGGTTGCAAATCAATGGTGGCAGTCCCTGGTATAACATAGGTTATATTTTATGTTGCTGTCACTACCATCTGAGGGTTGCAAAAGCAAAACATGTTCTAATTTGCGTTTTTTGCACAACGGAGGGGTCTAACACTTTGAAGTATGGCATTGTAATTACTTACAAGATGCAACTGCTTTCTAAGAACAGTCGAAAGAAAATTCAAAATTTAAAAAGATGAAGTGAGCGAAAAGCATTCCAAAAAACTTCTTAATCACGATTTCTATGAAATTTTAGGGAATATAAACCGATTATAAAAGTAATAGTTGCGAATCAATGGTAACAGTCTCTGATCCTACACAGGCTATATTTTATGCCGATGATTCTACCACCTGGGATTCACAGGAACAACAAACGTTCTAAAAAAGGCCTTTAAAATCTTTCTAAATTACGTTTCTGTGGAATATTAGGAAATTGCAAACCGATTTCAAAATTAATGTGGGCAAATTAATGGTGACATTTCCTATTTCAACGTAGCCCTTTATGTTGAGAGAGGTAGTAGGACTTGGAATTTGGCATGATGGTTAATTTTAAGATGTAAGAAGATGGTTTCTAAAAAATTCAAAGCTTCAAATAAATACTGAAATGAGCGTATTAATTGAGCATTAAAGTTTCAAAATATTTTCTAAATTATCATTTATTTAGTTTTATTTCGTTTTATTAATTTAATCTTATTTCTGCCTAATGCTGTGTAATAATGATGTTTAATCAAACTGTGTTTTAAATAGTAATTTTTGAATTATTCCTAAAAGTAATAAGTACCTTTTAATAAAATAAAAATTTAGTTAGTACCTTTTAATAAAAAATAGACATATAAATATAACTTGGCATATTTCAACTATTACGCGAGCAAAGCCGCGGGGTTTGCTAGTATATTATAAAACAATGTGAATGGCATTACGCTATTACATCTTGTACTGGTTTGAATAAAATTTGTGCTATTAAAGGGTCTTGTACCTTTTAAACGCGTCGAAAATTAACGAAAAACTTCAAAGTTTGAATTAGTCTATCTTCAAAGCCTTTTTATGTATGAGCATGAAATTTTGGATATTGATTAAACAGATTGTGCTTTGTAATATGCTACCATTAGAAATCTATTAACCCTTTACAGAATTTGTGTATTGTTGAAATCAAAATAGCTCTTTTTTTACCCCATAAGTCATTGCGCGCATGATATCTTGAGAAAGTATGTATAGATTGGCATGAAATTTGGTAAAGATACTAAACATATATGAAAATGAACTACTCTTAGGCTAAAATTATTTCATTAACTATTAAAAGAATATATATTTTCCTAAAAAAAAAATAAAAATTTTGTATTTTTAATGAAAAAAATAGTCATAACTAAAAATATTACCATTATAAATACTTAAAAGTAGTATATTTACCAAATTTCATGACAATCCATACATACTTTCTCAAGATATCATGCGCGCAATGACTTATGGGGTAAAAAATAGAGCTATTTTGATTTCAATAATACACAAATTCTGTAAAGGGTTAATAAATTTCTGTTGATAGTATATTACAAAGCACAATCTGTTTAATCAGTATCCAAAATTTCATGTTTATACATAAAAAGGTTCTGAATAGACTAATTCAAACTTTGAAGTTTTTCGTTAATTTTCGACGCGTTTAAAAGGTACAAGACCCCTTAAGAGCCAACTCTTTTAGTTAATCATTTATGGGTCATTCCACGTAAAATGAGCAAAAATTTAAAAAAAGTCGTGGCCACGTAGTAACCAATTTTAATAAAATTCGATGCACAGGTTCAATTCATATTCAAGTAATGCTCTGCAAAATATCTTGACAAAAAAAAAAAAAAAAAAAAAAAAAAAAAAAAAGCAGTTTTGGACATTTAAAAAACTTGTGATATAGAATGGCATGAGCGCAATCGTTCAAAGTTGCAAGTTTGAAGTTCTGTATCTTGAAAACTATTTAACAGTAAGGAATTTTTTTTATGATTTTGTAAACTCTGAAAAATTTTCTTCTTATTTACTGAGTAATAATAATCTAGTAACACCATGATTATTTACAAATTAGTTATAATCATTGAATTTTTGCGAATTTTGAGAAAATCAGAAACGTTATAAAAATCAGAGGAATTAAAAAACATCTGTGAAATTAATGCTTGATGTAGTATGACATATGGTGATCGAATTCCCCAAGTTGGAAATTCGCCATTTATTTCCTTCATCTTAAAAAAAAAATTTAGAAACTTGATTCATGAAACTTGATTCAACTTGAAATCATGATTTTTCATCTTCTGTATGAGAAAAAAATAAATAAAGGATAGGTCCGACATGAACAATATTGCACAAACATAAAGATTAATAAGTCCATGATGTGCTCAAAAAAATCAAGATTGTCTTTTGATTCCTAACATAACAAAAATGGGTTCAAAATAGTAATGTTTTCTACATTCCATTCGCTAAACCTCTTTGAATTCGCCCGCGTTTCTTAAAATATTGCACGATTTCATGGGAAAACAAATTTAGTGCTGCCATCTAGTTTTTTTTTATTTGAATTTAGAATTAATATATAGTTCTTTTGTTCAACCCAGTCATTTTTTTCTACTCTAATTTAAAATTCTCTTGAGGCAAAAATAAACTGAAAGCAAGAATAAAAGTTTCTATATTTAAAATATAAACTTTTATCTATAATATAAAATAATTTAAAAGTTTAATAAAGCTTTCCTTCACTTAAAAAGAAGTGATTGAAATATTGCATTTTACCACTACCCCCTACATACTACATGCCTCTCGCATTTGACTCAAAAATGGAAGTCAGCAAGGTTGATAGATGGCGCTACTGTTTGGGGTATGTTATTGCTGTATTTACATGGATCGCCTCATAGACCTGCCTTTGAAAGCTATTATTTTTTTTATTTTTTGCAGTAATTTGGGATTTTTTTAAACAGAATGTTTACTTTTAATGAAGTTAATATATTCTCTATAAATTGTCATATTGCTGTGTGCCTTACTGCTGTTCATCCAGAAGAATAAAGGAAAATATTTCTTTTCACCATTCCTGTAGAAGACAGTCATCAACGAGTCTTTTTAACTTTTCTTCATTGTATTTTTAAAAATACAAATAGATATTTTTACTACTATTATTTGCATGTTTCTAATAACATTCCGTTGAATAATAATAAATTAAATTAATGTACAGTTGCTATTAATAAGATGTATTTTTATTTATTTACAATGTCTTAAAAGGAAAAGAGTACCTTAATCTGAAAGAATCTGAAATAATATTGTTATTATTAATAATAAAAATGATAGATCAAAGTATTTCTTTTTATCAAATAATTATGCTAAGCCTTTTCTGTATGAAAATGAAAATACAATAACATTCAAAATTATTTAAATTTCTTCCAGCAAAATTATAATGATAATAATAATAAATAATACACGATGAAATCAAATACGTATTAGTAATGTGATCAAAATAAATATGTATTCATAGCATTGTGTTTTGAAGCAATATAAATATTATGTAATTGAAATATATCAATAATTTCATTCCCGAAAGTACTTGATTATTACTTGTAATAATTAATAATACAAATATAAAAGAAATGAAACTAAATTAAATGTTTAAAAAGAAAAAAAAAACTGCAGAATTGACGTTTTAAGGCCTTGATCGGAAGACTTGCTAGTTTTATTATCATAATAAATGTAATTAATATGTATAGTATTATTATCACAATATCAATAAATTAATTATTCTATATAGAAAATATAAAATAGGGAATTAAAAAAAATACTATTATAGAGAGAATACTATGGGGGGGATAGTAAAAAATATGAAAAAAGTGTCTTGGAACATCAGTGCACAGAATCGTATTTCCAACTTATTAAATTTCTTGAAAGTACTTGATCTATTACTCGTAATAATTAATAATGCAAATATGAAAGAAATGAAACTGAGTTGACTGTTTTAAACACTGCAAGAAAAAAAAAAAAAAAAAAAAAAAGAGAGAGAGAGAGAGAGAGAGAGAGAGTTCCAATTTATTAAATTTCCTGAAAGTATTTGATATATTACTCGTAATAATTAATAATGCAAATATGAAAGAGATGAAACTGTGAGTTGACTGTTTTAAACGCTGCAAAAAAGAGAGAGAGCAGAATTGATGTTTGAGGTCCTGACCCGAAAAAAAAGATGAAAAAAGTGTCTTGGAACATCAGTGCATAGAATCGTATTTCCAATTTTTTAAATTTCCTGAAAGTACTTCATATATTACTCGTAATAATTAATAATGAAAATAAAAATGAAACTGTGAGCTGACTGTTTTTAAACACTGCAAAAAAAAAAAAAAAAAAAAAAAAAAAAAAAGGAGAGAGAAAGGGAGAAAGAAAAAAAAGCTGCAGAATTGACGTTTGAGGTCCTGACCCGAAGACTTGCTAATTTCATTATTACAATAAATGTCACTAATATTTATAATATTATTATCACAATATCAATAATTTAATTATTTTAGATAGAAAATATTAAATAGGGAATTTCAGAAAAACATTGTAATCAATTTATTCAGGCAACATGCGTGTGTATGTGTGTGTGTGGCAGGGCCGAAACTAAGAGGGGGGGGGCAGAGGGGGCATGTGCCCCGGGCGCTAGAATGAAGGATTTTACCTTTAGAATGGATTATTTTATTCTGACGAACTGGTGGCTTCCATTATTATGGAACAGCGATTATAAATGAAGTGTTATGTGAAGATGAAAGAGCAGTCGTAAAAAGTTAGAACTCTGATTTTCTGGTTAGAATGGGAAAAAAATGGCAAAAAAAAAAAAATTATGCCATTTTTTTCCCACTCTGACCAGAAAATCAGAGTTCTCGAAAAAAAAAATGGCCTTAATTTTTTTTTTTTTTTCAAAAAAAATTTTGCCCTTAATTTTTCCCATTCTGACCAGAAAATCAGAGTTCTAACTTTTTGCGACTGCTCTTTCATCTTCACCTAACACTTCATTTATAATGGCTGTTTTATAATAATGGAAACCATCAGTCCATCAGAATAAAATAACCTTGTGAAAGCGGAAACTCGATTAGGCAGGACTCGGATAATCGGGACTCTAATGTATATTTCATTTTAAAAATGATCTTTAGAATATTTTTGCTGGTGTTCAGAGGGACCTCCCCCTTGGATCCGCCACTGTAGATTACGTAGTTCAGTATTACATATTTTATGATTACATATTTTAAATTTTGAAATAAGTCGTCTATTATAAAATTAGTCAAATTCTCTTTGTAAATATACTTTGTGGAAGAGGGAGGGGGGCGCCAAAATCCATGTTTGCCCCGGGTGCAAAAAAGGCTAGTTTCGGCCCTGGTGTGTGTGTGTATGGGGGGGGGGGTAGTCAAAAAGATGAAAAAAAAAGTATCTTGGAGCATCGTTGAACAGAATCATATTTCCAACTATTTAAATTTCCTGAAAGTACTTGATGATTACTTATAATAATTAATAATTCAAATATAAAAGAAATGAAACTGTGAGTTAAATGTTTTTTAAACACTTAAGAAAAAGACTTGCTAGTTTCATTATTATGATAAAGGTAATTAATATTTATAGTATTATTATCACAATATCAATGATTTAATTATTTTAGACAGAAAATATTAAATAGGGAAGTTCAGAAAAATATTGCAATCTATTTATTGAGGCAATTGTATGGTACTAGTACTGGAGTGTCAAGTAATTATGTTATTAGAATTAAATTTTAATTCACAATGGGAAGTACAACTATGAAGTTAGTTAAATATTGTTGATAGATTAATATAATGTCAAAAAAACAGGAATATAATAATTATAATTATTAATTAAAAATTATTTTTAAAGCAATTCCTTAAGATTGTCCTTCACTGACACATTCACCCCACATTAACTTTGTTTATTATTAATATTTTGCCTGAAAGAACTACATGTCTTACTATTTAATAAAATTTAATTTAATCAAATACTTTTATGTTTTGCAATAACCTTTTTAAACTTGCTCATAGTTTTTGATCCATTGATTAAAATTCATGTACCATTTTATAGTGTTAATAAATATTTTCACTTCATAAACCTTGTTTATTTTATTTTTGATGGAAATCTATTTACAAGTAAATGTACGTGCTATTAATTTATATATTATAATTAATTTTAAAAAAGAACATATAATTTAAAATTCATATAATAAAATAAATTATGTGCGTTATTTTATCATTCATCATTTGAAATTGAAGAGAAATTATGAAATAATTTCTCTTTTCAAATATTTTATAGAAAAAAATATCATTTAATACAACAATTAAAATAAATACGAAAAGAGAGAAAAAAAAAAGTGAAATTCTAGGAATAAATAACAAAAATTTTTTAACAAATTTTGCTTTTTAAGCTAATTTATTTTAAAATTTTCTATTTAAATATTCTCAAAACAATTTTTGTTTACGTTATTTATCTATAGGTGTTTAAAAATCATGTCAATTGTCACCGATAGATGGCAGAGCATTTTGGGGCTAAGCTGACTTCCAGTTCTTATATGGGGAAAACAGTGAATGCGAGAGGCATTTAGTATGTAGGGGGTAGTGATTTTACCCTCAACATTTTTTATTATTATTTTTTATCATTAAAAAATAAAAGGGTAAGAATGAAACTTTCGGTATTTCGAATATATACTTTTCGCTATAAGGTCAAGCAATTTTAAACTTGTCAGAGTTGTCCTTCGTGGGCAAAGGAGGAATAGAAATATTGCTGTTTTCCCTCAAAAATTTTCAAAATTTTTTTTGTTGGATACGGGATAAAAATACAATTTCAAACTTACGGCAGTCTGTTAATTATTATTCCTTCCTAATTATAAATAATTTTTAATATAGTGTTTCGATTCCTAAGGCTAATAACCAAAATTGAAATTTTAAGCACGTAGACAATACATCGATTTTGCATTCACTTTTAATGTAAATTTTAATACTTAAGTAAACAATCCTTAAATCTATTATTTTACATTTACTCATAAATAGATATGATCTACATATAGACTAAATTTCATTAAAATCTGTGACATGTCTGCCACTGCTGATTTGCTCTTTTTGCATAGAATGACACTTATAGTATTATTTCATATTAAACGTGGCCGTTATGAGAACAAAAAATTAACTTTTCTCTTCTAAAATGGAGAGCATTTTGATGCTTGAGGATTGATCACTGCACCTAAATAGTTTTCGGGTTATTCATTATTCTTTGTTAATTCTTGAACTGTGGTCTCTTAGCTTGGCACTACATATGGTTCTGATAGATTAAATCAATCTCACTCTACGTTCCATTATATTTCGTAATACACTTTTTCTTCTCTACCACGGTTTTCCATCTTTGGATTCCAACAGCGTAACTGCAATGAGAAATATAATAAATTGTTTGCACACTATGAACAATGTTTAGATTTCTATTAAAATCAAAAAGGAGCATAAAAAATAGATTTTAAAGCTCAATTATTCAAATAAAATCAAAATTACATCATTTTCTATGCGTTTTCGATTCATAAATCAGATGCAGTCATGTGACCGTTAACATCGCAAGATCTTAGACGGCAAATTCTGGTAGATGAAATAAACCTCTAGTTTGCTGATTTTTTTTTAATGCAGTCCCTTCGGAAATTTACAGGTTTTTTTCAGTAAGTCACACGTATGTGGGTATGTGCTTTTATTACTAGCAATCGAATTTTTATTTCTGCGGTTATTAAATAGACGAGAGATTCTCAGTAAAGAAGCAATATTGCATTCCTTTATCACTAACATGAAAAATATAATCAAAAACTGTTGTTCTTTTGTATATATGTATTTCCACAATAGTGTTCTTTTAAAAATAAATTCATCAAGATGATTTATTAATTATAAATTTAAAAAATAATAATTTAATAGAAGATAGTCATTCCCTCACTAGTTCCCTACACCTTCTATATAATTTTAAACTTATTTTTCTCAAATTTAATTAAAATAAATATTTATTATGAAAGTGTTTTAGCAAAGATAAATATTTGTACTAATCATCAACACTAGTTTCTTATTTTTTACTTAATTAAAAAGTTATTTTAATTAATAAATACCATATTCCCAAAAGTTTGAATCATTCCCCACATTTTGAAAAATTTCTAAATTTCAGCCACAAGAGGGCAGCATTGTTCCCAATATCAGTGTCATTTTGTTTGCTGCATTGACACCTTTCTGTTTCGGAGTCTTGAGTTTGAGGTATACAATGTACATTGTATGTTGCAGAAGAAAATAATGAAGTAAAAATTTGTGCATGGGTGTTTTTTTAATAATGATTCCCTCACACAGGATGCCTATTTCAAGGTATGTAAAAAAAAAAAAAAATTCTAGCTAATACTATGCTATATGAGTGGTACTTTAAGCAATTATTCATAAATCATTTGCAACCATTTTGTGTAACATGAAAAATGAAGCCATATTGAATTTTATCATTCCCTCACATTACCTGAAATGAGGGAATGACCATATAAGTCAGGGAATGATAGAACTTGTCAAAATGTGTCAAAATGTCAAAATTACTTTAGTGTTTCAAAGCACTAACAAACTAAATTTATGAATTTTAGTACAAAATTTCATTCTTGGTTTCAATCTATATAGATAATTTACATCTTGTCCAATTTAGATCAGGACTTTGATACTTTCTTTTCAATTATAAAAGAAAAATGTGGAGCAATTAAAATATTTCATGTTACTCCAGAAGAAATAACAGTGTCTAAAAAAACGTTTGGTGCGGATTCTAATTATGAAGCCTTCAAAGGAACTCAAAAGGTGCATCAAGTTATTTTCAGGAAAGACAAACCTAAACTAACTTTTAGAAGTTTCAGCTGCTTTAATTGCAACTAACAGAATTGCAGTCACTACCACTTCGGTGAAGGATATCAGAGGTATGGAGACAAGTCCAGTACATCTACAGATGCCCAAAACTTCTCATTTACTAAACAAGAAAAAAAAAAGCTGATTCAAAAAGGTATTTACGTAATAATAAGAATTTGTAAATTACACATAATACATTAATATATATTTTTAATTACATGTAGGATATAGGGTGCTTGTCGGAGTTTCCTCTTAGTCCGCACAACTTTGAAGATATTCCGTGCTATTTATATGCTGCCACCACCGATATGATTACGTTATATCGGTCACGCACTGAAAGGATTGTTTAAATGAAAACCAAAGCTTTCAATTAACTAAATTAACAGTTTATTTACACACTATTTACACAATACAAAACACTATTTACACTTAAAACTCGGATGTAGGTGATCCGGTTCAACATTAAATTTAATACAGTAAATGCTGGCTGTGTACTGTTCAACTACGTTAAACCACTCTCACTCTACACACGTTAAATTAGCTTTCCGGAGATCAATCTCGATCTCCCAACACGTACGTGCTCTAAGCCTAAGCTCTCCGAGCCTCACTCAATCCTACGCTCTGTCTCTACGAGCTATACACAGTGACTACCTTGGGCTTGGCGCTCTCGGCTCTAACTAAACCCTACGCTCTTATCTAAGAGCTACACACAGTCACTCACGTTGTGCCTTGCACGCCAACTTTCAACTGACTCCCTCAGCAGAAGAGATTACCTTCCAGCAACCCCTGGCTCCTTCTCAACGTAACACCTCCGGGGTTTTCTACCTGGCTCCCATTCCAAGCTCTTTTCTTCGTTCGTGGAATGCTTTTGTCTCCCCATCTTCCACAGACATCTCAAAAGTTTGGGCAAACCGCTCACCAACTGTCTTTTTTCCCCTTCATTCCATCTATACATTTTCACCGGCTTAGACAATGAAAGAATGTTATTTTGAAATTCCAGTACACAGACAATACAATATATAATATATTAAGACGAAAATTATATAGAACCCCAGTTCTAATAGCAGATGTTTCTCAGAACCTGACACCCCCTCCCCCCACCTTAGCAGAAAATATGCCATTTAGGGGCTAAATTTCCCCAAACATATAGTAATATCACAGAAGAGTACAATAGTCTCTTTGCAGGTTTCTTCATTATTATTAGTACATATATTTATATATCAAGGTGTCTGAACATTATCTACTGACATCTCTAATGAACCGTGTACTAATATTATTATTACAGAAAAACTACACATGCTAATACACTATTATAAACACAAAATTCAAATACAGTTACACATACATAAAATTTTTTTTAAACGTGATGACATCCCTTTCAGGTTTGTCCACTATTTACATTGATGCCGATGGGCTAGCAACTGGCTGTTCTTCCCAGCTCTTCCTATGTAGCCTAGAAATTGCATCAGCATTCAAATGTTGAGCTCCTGGACGATGAGAAATACTCAGGTTCCAGCGTTGTAAGGCAAGAGCCCATCTAGTGAGTTTGGGGGACTTTGGGGTTGTTTCAGTGAGAAATTGTAAAGGTTTATGATCCGTTATGAACTCAAATTGAGATCCATATGTGCATTTTTCAAACTTCCGCAACCAGAAGAGAACACTCCAAGCCTCTTTCTCTATACTCGGCCAAGCACGCTGAGCCCCTGATAATTTCTGACTAGCCAAAAGGTATCGCTTTAAACTGACACTTTTCATCTTTTTGAGTAAGACAACATCCTACTGCCAGGTCTGAAGCATCGGCGTGAAGCTGATATTCCCGGCCTACGGTAGGTGTAGCCAAACGCGTCACGTTACATAACTCATCTTTAAGGGTATTAAATGCTTCTTCCGCCCTTTCATCCCATGGTACAGTATTTTTAACCTTCCCTTTAGTTAATTCTATAAAAGGTATAGCAATTTCTGAATAATTTGGAATATAAGATGGGTAAAATCCCATTAATCCCAAACCAGATCTAACTTCCTTTTTAGTTTTCGGTCTCTTTAAGTCCCTTATTGCTCCTATTATCTCCTCATCAGGTTCATGCGTTCCACCCCCAATTGCATGACCTAAAAACTTAGTCAATTTCTCTCCAATTTTACATTTGTCCAGCCTAATCGTAAAATTTCTATTTTTGAGTTCTTCTATGCCAGACCTAACATGCTCACAATGCTCTTCCCAGGTGTCGGAGAAAATGATGACATCATCAATATATGCTTCTGCATACATCCGATGACCTTGAAGGGCCTCATTCATATCTTTTTGGAACGTAGCAGCCGCCCATGATAACACACCACTGATAAGTCCCATTATCAGTCGTAAAAGCTGTCAAATATTTACATTCCTCCGCCATTATAATATGCCAATAACCCCTCAATAAATCAATCGAAGATAAATATTTAGCTGCCCCCGCAGCATACATGATTTCATGCGAATCTTTCATCGGAAATGTTGGGGCCTGCGTTACTGAATTCAAAGCTCTATAATCTATGCAAAGCCTTACAGTTGCGTCTTTTTTTGCCACTCAAACAATTGGATGACTAACTTCTGTATTTGACACTTCGATTAGATTTAATTCTAATAACTCCTGAATCTGTCTATCTACTTCCACTTTGTAAGCAACAGGTACACAATATAACTTTAGCTTTATCCTTGTCACATCCGGTTTCAAATCATTACGGTGCTCCCCTACTTCTGATGGTCGCACAGGACCCATAAATACCTTTTTATTCTCCCTCAAAATAGACTTTATATCCTTTAACTGACTATTAGATTACCCTATTATTTCGAACCTTTCTATGTCCCGTTCTACCCCTTGCTCTCGGTTTAAAATAGGAATTTCCGGCAACTTCTCCAAATTCCTCATCACTTTCAAAAAGAAAATTCACTATATTACACTTAGCAATAAATTCCCTTATTTTACTTTGGTGCACGTGCTTCCTACTCCCGTCGGCTAATTCAACTATAAACGAATGCCTGTTTCGTTTTTCGACAATGGTTGCCGACCCTTTCCACCTAGAATATAACTTATTAGTTGAATCGGGGATTAAAAGTATTACTTTATCGCCTACTTCAAACGTTTTTTCTTTGACGTTAATTTATAAAGATAGGCCATTCTGCCTTGTTGCACCTCGGACGATAATTTTCAAATATTCATGAATTGGCATAGTATCTAACTGTGCCCCCTTATTTTCTCCTGCCCAGGATGACTTGAGAACTGATAAAGAACCCTCTGGCGCTCTCCCATATAATAATTGAAAAGGTGCGATTCCGGTCGTAGAATTTGGGACTTCCCTATACGCCCATATTATAAGTGGTATTTGTTCATCCCATCCTTTCTCTTCTTCCATAATCGTATGATGCAACATACGTTTATGCGTCTGATTAAAACGTTCCACAAGACCGTTAGACTGTGGGTACTGTGGGGTCGAAAATCGTGTAATAGCCCCTAACCATATCTCAAATTCCTTCGTTAAGTCGGCATTGAAATTGGTTCCATTATCACACGCAATTATATTTGGAATTCCTGTCCTCGTAAATATTTGAAGAAATGCATCACACGTTGTTTTAGCAGTTAAACTTCTTAGGGGGTTGCTTCCGCCCACCTGGTATGATGATCAATTAAGGTTAGTATATATTGATGCCCTTGTGAACTTTTAGGATCAGTAGGCCCAATTAAATAAATATTAACTACCTGAAATGGAAGTTCTGGCCACGATACTGGGGTAATAGGAGTTCTATCATTCACTTTAACCCCTCTAGTCAATTGGTACTCTAAACAGGACTCACAAAATTGTTTAGTTTCTTTCGCCATCCCCTCGCAATAAAACGAATACCTGATTCTCAGTAACATTTTCTTGGCTGCATGATGCCCTCCAAATACCGATGTATGCGCTAATTTTAGGATTTTTTCCCTTGTTACCTTGGGTACTACTAATTGCGCTATAGTTTCGCCTAACAATTTTTCTTTATGATACATTAAACCATCTGCAATATAATAATCTCCTTTATCCCTTTTAGCTAATTCCCAAACTCTCTCTAAATTTTTGCATTCCAATTAGGATTTCTTAAACATATCTGAATTACAAACGATAACTTTATTATTTTCCTCCACTTCCGTTTTTTCTGCATTTTGACTTTGTAAGTTTTCCGATCTCGCTTCTGTTGCGTAAACACTACAGTTATCGCTACTCATATCTTTCGTTTCACTCGAGTTATCAATGGTAATTTCCGAACATTCTAATTCTTGGGTTTCTAGCAATGGCTCCTCGCGATTAACCCCTGACAACTCATTAATCACCTCGGGAAGTAAAATTACCTGCTCATTAATATTATCAGCCACCGCGCACAGTACTTCCTGAATAATTATATTAGTTTGTCCGAATTGCGGAATAGCTAATGGTAATTTAACCAACGGTGGTTTAACTGCTTCACCAAATAATCCTTGTAAATAAATACTACCCGCTCCTTTTAATTTCTCTTACGGTACCAAATCTTTATGAATAACACTAATTTAACATCCAGAATCAACCAATCATTTCGCTTTTTGCCCATTTACACTAACTTCAATTTTCTCGAGTTTATTTATTTTCTCACCAATAACATTAGTTCTCTGTTCGGCCTTTGCCGATATCCTCGCCACAATAGCTCCCTTAGGTAACTCTTTATTTCCTTTCACGACAATCTTATTTACATCCGCTTTCTGTTCACGCAATTTAATAGCATTATTATTTCCCTCATTACCCACTTTATTACAAAAACGTTGGTAATGACCTCTTAAACCACATTTGAAGCATCTAGGACTTGAATCATCACTAGGTTTCTTAAAATACCTTTTCCTACCCTAAAAAGTATTAGTCTCATTACTCCCGTTTTGCCTCCAATTAATATTAAATTTACTATCCTCCCTCGCTTTCACTTTTTCACTGTTTCCATACCTATCTTTACCCTTAAAACTTTTATACGTAACGGCATAAGACTTATGTTTAGCGTCAAAATAATTGTCACACTCTTTAGCAATTTTAGAAGCTTCAAACCATTTACTCTGCTGAGTTAACCCAATATACACTGCTCAAAACAGTTAAAGGATATTTGAAGTTTTATATAAAATAAAGATATAAACGAAATTTTTTTTGCCGAAAATAGAAGAAGAGAATCACAAATGCAAATTTTTCTGGTTTTCAAACTGTGGAGTATGCAAATTTTGAGTTCGACGTCAAAAACGTCGCTTCAGCGGCAGCGAATGAAATTTGACTTTCAACTGGATAAAAGAGAATGAAGACAAGGATGATCGGCATTCAGTGATTGCTTTGTTTCGATGAGTACGATGTTTCAGCGAAGTCATTTGACAGATTCAGAAGCTTTGAGAATTGTTGGTAGGTTAGAAGGGGGCCAAACTCAAGCCGAAGTAGCGCAAGCCATTGGAGTGTCACAAAATGTCATTTCCAGGATCTGGAACCGTTTTTTGGAGAGTGGATGTGCAGGCTGAAGACCAGGGCAAGGTCGTAGACGGGCAACAACGCCCAATGAAGACCGGTATTTAGCGTTAACAGCTCGGAGACACCGAACCATGAACGATACTCTTCTCCAACAACACCTTCGCTCGGCTACAGGCACCACGATTTCAACTCAGACTGTCCGAAACCGACTCCATGCTGTAGGTCTGTATGCTCGCCGACCGATGGTATGTGTTAGATTAACATCAAGGCATCGTCGCGACCGTAGGGAGTGGGCAACCGAGCATGTCAACTGGAGGAGAAATGAATGGAGCAATATTCTGTTTTCTGACGAGTCCCGTTTTTCTGTGCATCCGGATAATAGGCGTATTTTCATCTGGAGGGACCGTGGCAGTAGGAATAATCCTGCGTTCGTGCACGAAAGTGTCAGATTTGGCGGTGGAGGAGTGTTGGTGTATGGTGGCATCTCCATTGACGGGCGCACTGACCTCTACATCATTCGAGATGGAGCTCTGACTGTTCGCCGATATAGGGATGAGATCCTCAGACCTATTGTACTCCCTTACGCTGCAGCAATCGGAGATAACTTCATTTTAATGGACGATAACTGCAGGCCACATCGTGCAAACCTGGTGGAGGATTTCCTTTTCAAGGAAGGAATCGTTCGAATGGAATGGCCAGCGTGTTCTCCAGACATGAATCCAATCGAGCACGTTTGGGACGCTCTAGGAAGACGAGTTTCTGGCCGCCAACAACCCCCACAAACTCTCCAAGAACTGGAAAGAGCTCATCTGGAAGAGTGGGACAGAATAACCCAACTCGTCCTTAATAGCCTCATTGAGTCCATGCCTCAAAGGTATTCAACGTTGCTGGCCGTCCGTGGAAACCATACCCCCTACTGAAAATGATTTTCTTTGAAGAAAACACCTTTTCTTATTCTTTTTTTCTCATATGCACAAATTGTGTTTTTTTCCTTTAGTACACAAATGCGCAATAAAATGCATTTTTTTCTGCCAAACATGTGTAATTTATTCTCATATAACCTACTATGTCTGTCGACCATGTATCAATCAGCTAAACAGTTTACCAGATACAAAATCCACCTAAAACTGCAATATCCTTTAATTGTTTTGAGCAGTGTATGATGCGGTTTCTTGATCTAACGTGTTTAATAACTTATCAGTAATTATTAAATGGTTAACATTTTCATATGAGTCAGCACCCTTAATCTTACAATAATTTTCCCATGTTGCTATTAACCCTCCGACTGTCTTGGAAAAGGGCAAAATTGTAATGTTGTTTTTTCTGCATTTTGTTTTAAATGCTTAAAATATGATTCTTTGAACATTTTATAAAAAAAACTTAATAACGAATATGAATGCAATCCTTGGAATAATTAATCATTGTTCAAAGTATTAAAAATACATTAAATCAATAGAATTATATTACTTTAAATATTGCTTGTATTGCAGTGAAACCTGGAGCTTAGTGAACGTATTAACACGGGCTTGTCAGTGAGGGGGTTAAGCGCGATACAAATAATACATGAGTTTCATTCTGGTTCCTCCTAGCCTTCTTAAAATTTTCCAAACACGCCTTCGGTGTCGGCTCATGTTCTCTTAGAACTAACTCCTTTAATTCCTCATAACTCTCAAATTGTTCCCTAGTGGTATAAATTAACAAATTATCTGCCTTATCTCCTAACATATTTAGTAGAATTTTGGCCTGCTGGTTTTCCAGTACATTTTTAGTTTTGAATGCCCTTTCTAAACTGTTGAAAAACAAATTCCATCCCTCAGTCCTTCTGGTACTTTGATAGACAGAGTTTTAACACTTTTGATCAATTTTTCTAGGTTACTTTCATTATTAGATTACTTAGACCCATTAGAGTTATTTGCCGAACCTTGTATCTTTAGCCTCTCCATTTCTAATTCATGTTCCATCCTTAATCTTTCAGCCCTCTCTTCTCTTTCTAACTTCTCAGCCCTCTCTCACTTTCTAACTTTTCGCGCTCTAATTTTTCCATTTTTTCTTCGCGCTCTAATTTTTCCTGTTTTTCTAACTTTTCGCGCTCTAATCTTTCCGCAACAATAGTGTTAGATAATTCCATAACAGCCCCGTCGTCATAGTCATCGCTGTCCATTATCTTTTTCTTAAGCTGAAATCTGGTATCATCTTCCGTGAATTCCACCCCCAATTCTTCGGCTATCATCTGAAGATCCACCCTTTTTAGTTTCAATAAGAAAGCCATACCTCCACCGATTACTGTTACTCCCCTACAATAATATTTAACCCTTACCAAATTAATATTTCCTAAATTTCTACTTTAGCACAGTTACCTCCACTTATTATACTAATTAATACATTTCAGATCATCGATGTATTCTATTTCTAATTTAACCTACTGTATAATCTTGATTTTCCTCAACCATTAATATCACACAATTTACTTCCAATAAAACAAAATTTAAAACAATAATTTCGATTTGATTACTATGCAATACAGATTCCAATTTATACATTAGATAATAGCATACAATTTACATAATAATACTGATACGTTGCAAATTGAAAAAAGTATTGACGTCAATAGAAACATCCACATAAAAAAAATTGTATAACACACACACATAAATTTCTACAATTATCCTCAATAAAATATTTCCTAATTCAATACTGGTTCTCACACTTAAAACAAATACAATCAAAACCTTCACTTTTTTTCTCCCACTGTGAGCCTTTTTTTTTCTTGTGAGCTCTTTTTTTTCGAAATTTACTTCTAGCCAATTAAAATTCAAAGCAAATGTTCATTACTCGTTTGTTATCAAATCTTCAAGCTTAAGACAGTATTGCGCTATTTAAGTATTACCTTAACAATAATTTAGATTTAAGTAAATTCAACTATTCCTTCCAACTCTTATTAACACAATGCGTTAATTTTGTTCACTACCATTATTAGTAAAAAAATAAAAATAGAAAATCAATATTAGTACAAGATATTATGACCTTTTCTTAAAACAATAGTAAATATGGCTCTTAATATATCCTACCTATCTGAACACAATTAATTTATTGCTCATAAATTACTATTAATTATACAACAACAAATACATTTGTTTCGGGAATGTCAGCAGGCAGAAATGATCAAAACACATTACCTTATACTTTGTCTGCTGGGGTACTCCGCTGCTCACACGTACTTTCACGATGAATTCACTATTTCTCACTTTAAAGTAAATTTGATGATATTCAACACTCAGGCTGTAATACACTGTAATTTGATTCACTGTAGATATGATAGGGCACAAACACTATTTCGGTTCGCCGTAACGACGGTAGGTCTCAACAGTTTAGTTCGGTTCGCTGTAACGATGATAGGGCACAACACTTTAGTTCCGTTCGCTGTAACGATGATAGGACACAACACTTTGCATTTCTGCTCGACGCTTGGTTTTTATCTCTCTAAAACTCCGCTCGACGATCCGGCATTTCCACTCAAGAATTCCACTGGGTGCTCCGGCACTAACACATTGCAACACGGCTCGCTGGTCACTAATCTGATACGATTCTATCCCGTTGCTGCTACCAATTTGTCGGGGTTTCCTCTTAGTCCGCACAACTTTGAAGAAATTCCGTGCTATTTATATGCTGCCACCAGCGATATGATTATGTGATATCGGTCACGCACTGAGAGGATTGTTTAAATGAAAACCAACGCTTTCAATTAACGAAATTAATAGTTTATTTATACACTATTTACACAATACAAAACACTATTTACACTTAAAACTCGGATGTAGGTGATCCGGTTCAACATTAAATTAAATACAGTAAAGCTGGCAGTGTACTGTTAAAACTACGTTATATCACTCTCACTCTATACGCGTTAAATAAGCTTTACCGGAGATCAATCTCAATCTCCTAACACATGGGCTCTAAGCCAAAGCTCTCCGAGCCTCACTCAACCTTATGATCTGTCTCTCAGAGCTATCCAAGGAACTACCCTTCCGCTTGGCACTCCAGCCTTCAACCCACTCCTACGCTCTTATCTAAGAACTATACGCAGGAACTACTGTCCACCCTGCTCTCTCGGCTCCAACTGACTGTCTCAGCAGAAGAGCCTGCCCCAAGCAACCTTCTGCCTTTTCTCAACGTAACCCCCTCGGGGTTTTCTACCTGGCTCTTATTCCAAGCTCTTTCCGTCGTTCGTGGAATGCTTTGTCTCCCCATCTTCCACAGACGTCTCAAAAGGTTGCCAAACCCCTCTCCAAATATCTTTTTCCCCTTCATTCCATCTATGCATTTTCACCAGCTTAGATCCAGTTTTAGACAATGAAAGAATGTTATTTTGAAATTCCAGTACACAGTCCATACAATATATAATATATTAAGACGAAAATTATATAGAACCCCAGTTCTAACAGCAGATGTTTCTCAGAACCTGACAACACCCAACTTAATGGAAAGTATGCCATTTAGGGGCTAATTTTCCCCATACATATAGTAATATCACAGAAAAGTTCAATAGTCCCTTTCCAGGTTTCTTCATTATTATTATTACATATATATATCAAGGTGTCTGAACATTATCTACTGACATCTCTAATGAACCGTGCACTAATATTATTATTGCAGAAAAACTACACATGCTAATACACTATTATAAACTCAAAATTCAAATACAGTTACACATACATAAAAAAAATTGAAACGTGATGACATCCCTTTCAGGTTTGTCCACTATTTACATTGAAGCCGATGGGCTGTCTGTTCTTCCCAGCTCTTCCTATGTAGCCTAGAAATTGCATCAGCATTCAAATGTTGAGCTCCTGGACGATGATAAATTCTCTGGTTCCAGTGTTGCAAGGCAAGAGCCCATCTACTGAGTTTGGGGGACCTTGGGGTTGTTTCAGTGAGACATTTTAATGGATATGATCCGTTATGATCTCAATTTGAGATCCATATGGCCATTTTCAAACTTCCGCAACCCGAAGAGAACACTCCAAGCCTCTTTCTCTATACTCGGCCAAGCACGCTGAGACCCTGATAATTTCTGACTAGCAAAAGCTATCAGTTTTAACTAGTCCTTTTCATCTTTTTGAGTAAGACAACATCCTACTGCCAGGTCCTAAGCATCGGCGTGAAGCTGATATTCCCGGCCTACGGTAGGTCTAGCCAAACGCGTCATGTTACATAACTCATCTTTAAGGGTATTAAATGCTTCTTCTGCCCTTTCATCCCATGGTACAGTATTTTTAACCTTCCCTTTAGTTAATTCCGTTAAAGGTATAGCAATTTCTGAATAATTTGGAATATAAGATCGGTAAAATCCCATTAATCCCAAAACAGATCTAACTTCCTTTTTAGTTTTCGGTCTCTTTAAGTCCCTTATTGCTCCTATTCCTCCTCATCAGGTGCATGCGTTCCACCCCCAATTGCGTGACTTATAAACTTAGTCAATTTCTCTCCAATTTTACATTTGTCCAGAGTAATCGTAATATTTCTATTTTTGAGTTCTTCTATGACAGAACTAACATGCTCACAATGTCCTGCGCAAGTGTCGGAGAAAATTATGACATCATCAATATATGCTTGTGCATACCTCCGATGACCTTGAAGGACCTCATTCGTATCTTTTTGGAACTTAGCAGCCGCCCCTGATAATACGCCACTGATAACTCCCATTATGAGTTGTAAAAGCTGTCAAGTGTTTACATTCCTCCGCCATTTTAATCTGCCAATAACCCTCAATAAATCAATCGAAGATAAATATTTAGCTGCCCCCGCAGTATACATGATTTCTTGCGAATATTTCATGGGAAATGTTGGGACCTGCGTTACTGAATTTAAAGCTCTATAATGTATGCAAAGCCTAACAGTTGCGTCTTTTTTCGCCACGCAAACAATTGGATGACTAACTTCTGCATTTGACACTTCGATTAGATTTAATTCTAATAACCACTGAATCTGTCTATCTACTTCCTCTTTGTAAGCAACAGGTACACTATATAACTTTAGCTTTATCCTTGTCACATCCGGTTTCAAATCATTACGGTGCTCCCCTACTTCCGATGGTCGCACAGGACCCATAAATACCTTTCTATTCTCCCTCAAAATAAACTTTATATCCTTGACTTGACTATTAGATAACCCTTTTATTTCGAACCTTTCTATGTCCCGTTCAACCTCTTGCTCCCGGTTTAAAATAGGAATTTCCCCAACTTCTCCAAATTCCTCATCACCTTCAAAAACAATAGTCACTATATTACACTTAGCAATAAATTCTCTTATTTTATTTTAGTGCACGTGCTTCCTATTTCCGTCGGCTAATTCAACTATAAACGAACGCCTGTTTCGTATTTTGACAATAGTTGCCGGCCCTTGTCACCTAGAATGTAACTTATTAGTTGAATTGGGGATTAACAATATTACTTTATCGCCTACTTCAAACGTTTTTTCTTTTGACGTTAAGTTAAAATGATAGGCCATTCTGCCTGCACCTCGGACGATAATTTTGCCTCATTTGCGGCTATTTCTAAGCGTCCCCTAAGTTTATTAAAATATTCATGAATTGGCATAGTATCTAACTGTGCCCCCTTATTTTCTCCTACCCAGGATGACTTGAGAACTGATAAAGGACCCTCCGGCACTTTACCATATAATAATTGAAAAGGTGCGATTCCGGTCGTAGAATTTGGGACTTCCCTATACGCCCATAATATAAATGGTATTTGTTCATGCCATCCTTTCCCCTCTTCCCTAATCGTATGATGCAACATACGTTTAAGCGTCTGATTAAAACGTTCCACAAGACCGTTAGACTGTGGGTACTGTGGGGTGGAAAATCGTGTACTAGCCCCTAACATTTTCTCAAATTCCTTCGTTAAGTCGGCAGTGAAATTGGTTCCATTATCACACGCGATTATATTTGGAATTCCTGTCCTCGTAAATATTTGAAGTAATGCATCACACGCTGTTTTAGCAGTTAAACTTTTTAGGGGGTTTGCTTCCGCCCACCTGGTATGCTGATCAATTAAGGTTAGTATATATTGATGCCCTTGTGAACTTTTAGGATCAAGAGGCCTAATTAAATAAGTATTAACTACCTGAAATGGAAGTTCTGTCCGCGATACTGGGGAAATAGGAGCTCTATCATTCACTTAAAACCCCCTAGTCAATTGACACTCTAAACATGACTCACAAAATTGTTTAGTTTCTTTCGCCATCCGCTCCCAATAAAACGAATACCTGATTCTTTGTAACGTTTTCTTGGCTGCATGATGCCCTCCAAATACCGATGTATGCGCTAGATTTAGGATTTTCTCCCTTCTTACCTTGGGTACTACTAATTGCGCTATAGTTTCGCCTAACAATTTTGCTTTATGATACAATAAACGATCTACATTATAATAATTTCCTTTATCCCTTTTAGCTAATTCCCAAACTCTCTCTAAATTTTTGCATTCCAATTGGGATTTCTTAAACATATCTGAATTACTAACGACAACTTTATTATTTTCCTCCATTTCCGTTTTTTCTGCATTTTGACTTTTTAAGTTTTCCGATGTCGCTTCTATTGCGTAATCATTACAATTATCGCTACTCATATCTTTCCTTTCACTCGAGTTATCAATGCTAATTTCCGAACTTTCTAATTCTTGGGTTTCTAGCAATGGCTCCTCGCGATTAACCCCTGACAACTCATTAATCACCTCGGGAAGTAAAATTACCTGCTCATTAATATTATCGGCCACCGCGCACAATACTTCCTGATGAATTATATTAGTTTGTCCGAATTTCGGAATAGCTAATGGTAATTTAACCAACGGTGGTTTAACTGCTTCACCAAATAATCCTTGTAAATAAATACTACCCGCTCCTTTTAATTTCTCTTACGGTACCAAATCTTTATGAATAACACTAATTTAACATCCAGAATCAACCAATCATTTCGCTTTTTGGCCATTTACACTAACTTCAATTTTCTCGAGTTTATTTAATTTATCACCAATAACATTAGTTCTCTGTTCGGCCTTTGCCGATAACCTCGCCACAATAGCTCCCTTAGGTAACTCTTTATTTCCTTTCACGACAATCTTATTTACATCCGCTTTCTGTTCACGCCCTTTAATAGCATTATTATTTCCGTCATTACCCACTTTATTACAAAAACTTTGGTAATGACCTCTTAAACCACATTTGAAGCATCTAGGAGCGTAATCATCGCTAGGTTTCTTAAAATCAGTTTTCCTACCCGAAAGAGCATTAGTCTCATTACTCCCGTTTTGCCTCCAATTACAATTAAATTTACTATCCTCCCTCTGTTTCACTTTTTCACTGTTTCCATACCTATCTTTACACTTAAAACCTTTATACGTAACGGCATAAGACTTATGTTTAGCGTCAAAATAATTGTCACATTCTTTAGCAATTTTAGAAGCTTCCAACCATTTACTCTGCTGAGTTAACCCAATATATGATGCGGTTTCTTCATCTAACGTGTTTAATAACTTATCAGTAATTATTAACTGGTTGACCTTTTCATATGAGTCAGCACCCTTAATCTTACAATAATTTTCCCATGTTGCTATTAAACGCGATACAAATAATACATGAGTTTCGTTCTGGTTTCTCCTAGCCTTCTTAAAATTTTCCAAACATGCCTTCGGTGTCGGCTCATGTTCCCTTAGAACTAACTCCTTTAATTCCTCATAACTCTCAAATTGTTCCCTAGTGGTATAAATTAACAAACTATCTGCCTTATCTCCTAACATATTTAATAGAATTTTGGCCTGCTGTTTTCCAGTATATTTTTAGTTTTGAATGCCCTTTCTAAACTGTTGAAAAATAAATTCCATCCCTCAGTCCCTTCTGGTACTTTGATAGACAGAGTTTTAACACTTTTGATCAATTTTTCTAGGTTACTTTCATTATTAGATTACTTAGACCCATTAGAGTTATTTGCCGAACCTTGTATCTTTAGCCTCTCCATTTCTAATTCATGTTCCATCCTTAATCTTTCAGCCCTCTGTTCTCTTTCTAACTTCTCAGCCCTCTCTCACTTTCTATCTTTTCGCGCGCTAATCGTTCCGCAACAATAGTGTTAGATAATACCATCACAGCCCCCTCGTCATAGTCATCGCTGTCCATTATCTTTTTCTTAACCTGAAATCTGGTATCATCTTCCGTGAATTCAACTCCCAATTCTTCGGCTATCATCTGAAGATCCACACTTTTTAGTTTCAATAAGAAAGCCATACCTTCACCGATTAGTGTTACTCTTCTACAATAATATTTAAACATACCAAATTAATATTTCCTAAATTTCTACTTTAGCACAGTTACCTCCACTTATTATACTAATTAATACATTTCAGATCATCGATGTATTCTATTTCTAATTTAACCTACTGTATAATCTTGATTTTCCTCAACCATTAATATAACACAATTTACTTCCAATAAAACAAAAGGTAAAACAATAATTTCGATTTGATTACTATGCAATACAGATTCCAATTTATACATTAGATAATAACATACAATTTACATAATAATACTCATACGTTGCAAATTGAATAAAAGTATTGATGTCAATAGAAACATCCACATAAAGAAAAATTGTATAACACACACATATAAATCTCTACAATTATCATCAATAAAATATTTCCAAATTCAATACTTGTTCTCACACTTAAAACAAATACAATCAAAACCTTCACCTTTTTTTTCCATTGTGAGCCTTTTTTTTTCCTTGTGAGCCCTTTTTTTTTTTTTCGAAATTTACTTCTAGCCAATAAAAATTCTAAGCAAATGTTCATTACTCGTTTGTTATCAACTCTTCAAGCTTAAAACAGTATTGCTCAATTTAAATATTACCTTAACAATAATTTAGATTTAAGTAAATTCAACTATTCCTTCCAACTCTTACTAACACAATGCGTTAATTTTGTTCACTACCATTATTAGTAAAAAAAAAAAAAAAAATAGAAAATCAATATTAGTACAAGTTATTATGACCTTTTCTTAAAACAATAGTAAATATGGCTCTTAATATCTCCTACCTATCTGAACACAATTACTTCATTGCACATAAATTATCTTAAATTACTATTAATTATACAACAACAAATACATTTAGTTCGAGAATGTCAGCAGACAGAAATGATCAAAACGCATTACCTTATACTTTATCTGCTGGGGTACTCCGCTGCTCACGAGTACTTTCACTATGAATTCAATATTTCGCACTTTAAAGTAACTTTGATGATATTCAACACTCAGGCTGTAATACACTGTAATTTGATTCGCTGTAGCGATGATAGGGCACAAACACTATTTCGGTTCACCGTAACGACGATAGGGCACAACACTTTAGTTCGATTCGCTGTAAAGATGATAGGGCACAACACTTTAGTTCCGTTCGCTGTAACGATGATAGGACACAACACTTTATATTTCTGCTCGAAGCTTGGTTTTTATCTCTCTAAAATTCCGCTCGACGATCCGGCATTTCCACGCAAGAATTCCACTGGGTGCTCCGACACTAACACACTGCAATACGGCTCGCTGGTCACTAGTCTGAGACGATTCTATCCCGTTGCTGCCACCAATTTGTTGGGGTTTCCTCTTAGTTCGCCCAACTTTGAAGAAATTCCGTGCTATTTGTATGCTGCCACCACCGATATGATTATGTGATATCGGTCACGCACTGAGAGGATTGTTTAAATGAAAACCAACGCTTTCAATTAACGAAATTAATAGTTTATTTACACACTATTTACACAATACAAAACACTATTTACACTTAAAACTCAGATGTAGGTGATCGGTTCAACATTAAATTAAATACAGTAAAGCTGGCTGTGTACTGTTAAAACTACGTTATATCACTCTCACTCTATACGCATTAAATAAGCTTTACCGGAGATCAATCTCAATCTCCCAACACATGGGCTCTAAGTCTAAGCTCTCCGAGCCTCACTCAATCTTACGCCCTCTCTCTCAGAGCTATCCAAGGAAGTACCCTTCCGCTTGGCACTCCAGCCTTCAACTCACTCCTACGCTCTTATCTAAGAGCTATACGCAGGAACTACTGTCCACTCTGCTCTCTCGGCTCCAACTGACTGTCTCAGCAGAAGAGCCTGCCCTTAGCAACCTTCTGCTTTTTCTCAACGTAACCCCCTCGGTGTTTTCTACCTGGCTTGCATTCCAAGCTCTTTTCTTCGTTCGTGGAATGTCTTTGTCTCCCTATCTTCCACAGACATCTCAAAAGGTTGGGCAAACCCCTCTCCAACTATCTTTTTTCCCCTTCATTCCATCTATAAATTTTCACCGGCTTAGATCCAGTTTTAGACAATGAAAGAATGTTATTTTGAAATTCCAGTACACAGACCATACAATATATAATATATTAAGACAAAAATAATATAGAACACCAGTTCTAATAACAGATGTTTCTCAGAACCTGACACTGCTACTTCTGTATGAAGTTGAAGAATATCCCGGAGAAGTTATAGCACAGATAAATGACACATTTCAAAATCAGTGCAATGCATCCCAGCAAAACCCCTGGAACATATAAATGGCCAGCACCAAAACAAGACATTCATATTTATCATATTTCTGATATTAAAAAAAAAAAATGTACCATCTGTGCTCAATGGTAGAATGTCTACCTTGTTTACATTTCCCTGTTTTCATTAACTAGATTTATGATTAATTTATGTGTAATGTTAATTTTAAAATTACTTCTTGGCATTGTATTAACCTAGAAATTGAAAAACATTAGATTTGTGTGTATAAACTAGAAATTATAACGAAAGAAGCCTTATGCCACATATGTATTTTTAAAAGAATTTCCTCATATTAAAGGTATCATTCCCTCATTTTCATAAAAATTTTAAATCCTCATAACTTTGTGAAATTTTCAAAACATTCGCTTCTGATGCATTCTGTATGTTCATTTAACATTAGAACAAACATTTATGTAACAATTTTCAAAAAAGTAAGTAGTTCATATTTTCACTCAGTGCTTCTCAACTTTGCCTCTTTACGAGAGTCACTCATACATATATAATCTAAAACGTTTGTCCGAGTTATTTTTGTTACCATCTATATGAAGATTTCAGGTGAAAAAACATATATAATTTTACGTGCTGCTTTGATGAATAAAAAAAAAAAAATGTCAAAATTAATGTTAATATTTGAACAATGAAAGTTGATAAAATTTCTAAAATTTAGACCGTCTCTATTTCAAACATTGCATTCATATTCTGAAGGATGATGTTATTCTGTTTACATTATAGTAGTGAAGAATCTGTGAATGTAGGCAGGTGTAACCTTTTCTTAATGCATTGTGCACTAGGGTGGGCTTAAAAGAGCTTTTTTCGATTTTTTATTATGAGTTTCGATGTACCATTGGTGGTATTAAATTTATACAAAATGATTGAGATTTTTAGAACAACTCCTTGATTTGCCGAAAATTTATTGAAGTTGTACTAAAACGCTGATTTTTGAACTTTTTTAGTAAAATTTTTCAACATGATAAATCTGGGAGCACGGCAGTGCGTCCGCCAAGTTCGCACAAGCCGTAAGATACCTTTTCCTGAACCATAACGGCATACTTTTCACCCCCTAATAACGTCGTTTTAGGGAGAGATATAGAAATTTTTCTTTTATACACGTGTTCGTTGGTCAAACTGAACTAAGGTTCCATGATTTTATGTTTCTATATTTAGTAGTTTTCGAAATATTAAATTCCGAAAAAGCGCTTTTTTGTCACTGACTCACTTCGCATCATCAAATAACTAAGGTACTCCTAAAAGTCGTAGAATCATGAAATTTCACAAGTAATTCGGGTTTGTAGCACAATTAACAAGAAAAATCTGAAAACAGAGAATTTCCGCCTCTAAGCCCTTCAAACAAGTGGTGTTCATTTGGCCGTAAACAGTTCCTTAACACATTCAATTGTGCCAATGTTCGCCAAAACTCGATTACAGAGTTTTGAAGGGGGTCACGTGATTTTAAGCACAATTACATTTAATATATATGCTTTTCCAAATATGCTTGTTAAATAGAAAAAATGAATATACCTAAAAATTTTAATCAGTATAGATTATGATATATTTACGATATTAAAACAATAAAACATTAAAAAATATATAACCGCAATTTTGTACGTTTCCGATATAGTAGCCTTGGCGAAATACAGAAAATAGTCTTGACGAGAAAAGAAATTTGATAATAACGTATTTTCTGGCAACCTCTTTACTGTGTCATATACGCAAGCAATTTTTCCCATATGTATACAATTTATTTAATGTAAGAAACCCGTTTACTTATTTTTATATACCAACATAAATAATTTGTATATAAAAAATAATATTTTATACATGTATAAATAAAATGTTTATATGTATATAAATAACATAAAAGTTCATCAGGTTTGTTTTCATAGTTATTTATATCATTTGGCAACATATCTCAGTTTCTGAAATCCGAATTGCGCCAATAATTTAAAAACATGCCAAGGTCCCTATAGTGCAAAAATATTCTAATTCCATATGAAAGTTTTAAAATCTCCTTTTAATTAAATGAAATGTGTAACTAATAAACTGTCTTTAACGATGTGCGACAGATACGGCGTCCGAAATTCGCTGCTAATGTTATCATATTGTATTATTAGCCTACTTACTGTTAATTTATTGTTAATTTTAAATCTGTAAAAGAAAGATTATAGTTATAGATAAGATATGTTGGTCGACAAAACCCGATTACAGAAATTTAGCCTGAGTTATAAAGGTGTTACATGATTTCAAGCTGAATGAATTTTTATATGCTTTTACAAAAATCTTAATAAGGCAAATCTTTCAGTTTATCTGACCATCTTTTACTCCCTTAAAACAAATTTTATTAAAGACCGGGAGGCGTCTGCACAGATCATCACCTCATCGAGTTGACGCGCGAAATTTTAGGATTAGTTAAATATCGATTAGCGTATTGAAATGTATCCTGTCTGCCAAGTCATATCTTTGTGGAAACCATCTACAGAGCCGATTTTACGGGTTAATTGGTGGATTTTCCATTGTGTTTTCCTGCACCCATTCCTCCGTGTTTCCAAACTTTTGGATGTAGGAAAATACAATAGTAAACCTATCAGTTAACCACTAAAATTAGGTCTTCAGGTGGTTTCTAAAAAGATATGACTTAACTGACCAGTTGCATTTAAATATGCTAATGTACTTTTAACTAATCCTAAAATTTCAGCTGTAAACTCGATGAGGTGATGGCGTGTTCAGACGCCTCCCAGTCTATTATAAATGTCGGAATTCTAATCTCAATAGCACTCTGGTCAATCTGGCAAATATCCCTACTATTTATGGAACACTATTCCTTTAAGTGCGTTTTAGTGATGTTAATGAGCTTATGCATATGCATCATACATATTATACATATGCATATAATACGTAATACATTTGCATAATACATACTATAGGTATGTGTATAATACATAACACATATGCATCATTATGACGTCAGAATAAACAAAACATTTTTTGTCGCCAAATTTGAGAATTGACATGATATATTACCAAATTTGGCGAAACTTTACTAAATGTCGCCAAGCTTGGCGAATATTTGACGCTAGTGGCTATTTTTCAATGAGTTAATTATTAATGCGAGCCATCTATTTTGATTTTTCCGCATATCATCTGAATAGTTAAATGATATAACGTACTAATATTTCCAAAGTGCTAATAGTTTCGTCACTGCCCAAAACCTCTGCTATTGTTATTATATTGTACTGTTAGTATACTTACTGTGACTATGTTGTTAATCTTTACACCGCTAAAACTTCTGTATTCTATAAAGAGAATTTACGGAAACTATTAAAGCATTGAAACTGCCAGTTCTTCTTATGATTATTATGATTCTATAATATGTAACCTGTTAATCGATATGTACGTTAGAATGAATCTTCTATAATTCGGTTCCTCGCATTTTAGTTTTCAGGTTTCGAATAAAATTAGCTAAAATCTTAAAACGATGGCACACTGACTAATTCTTCAACACGATCAGGTGAGAAGAATGATAGATTTTCAAATGGATCATGGCAGTGAGCCGGTAGACCTTCTATTCTTCCGTAATCGAGTCTATGGAAACGGTTAACGTGAAAAAAAAAGATATTAGCATCATTATGGTTTAATGCAAATGCAGATATTGTCAAAGGATTTCATAAGAACCATTTCACTTGTACCCGGTCGTATCAGTTAAAATGCAACAATTGGCAGTGAGCCCAATTAGAAAAGATTACTTAATAGGTTTAAGAATTCCGCATTACAGAACGAATCGTAACTGCTAAGGAAACATGCATAAGTGAGTTAAGAGATATTTGTCACGAAAGATGAAATACATAACAACACAAAATATACGATGTGCTTCCATGATCGTAAAGAGTTCTTGATTTCTCTATCAAAAGCTTCCGACTTGGCGAAAGAATGGGCAAGTAAATTAAATTATGAATAACAGTAACATGATGCAACGTTTAACATGGAATTAATACGGTAAATACTCTTTGCTAGAGACGGCTAGTACTTTAATATGAAAAGAAATAAAGTATAAATTTGTAAAGCTCAATAAAATAAATTTAGGTATTTTTATGTTAGCCGGGCGCAAGTGGCAAATCGCCAAATACTGTTCCCAACTCCATTGTTCATATTGCATTCATTTCATTTAAAGATATATACTTTTCAGTCATCTCATTTAAAATAGATGCATTTCCCTCATTTTATTTAATAGAATATTTAACATAGAAATAAATAAATAAATAAGAAATAATAACATAAACCAAAATATTTTATTTGAAAACCAAAGCATTGTTTCTAATTTTCACATGTGAAAATGAAAACTACTATTGGCGAAAAAACAAAAGGCTAATGAGGAGATTTGCTCCCGGCTAACATAAAATTACCGAAATTTAAGTTTTTTCATATTAATATAGTTTAGAATAACAAACTTGAAAAAACATACAAAAAGTAATGATATCCCAACAAAAAGTTTTCGGTAAAGAAAAAAAAAGCGCCAAGTTCTCCATAATGTTTCGGCCAGAAAAAGTAGTGATATCTGAAGTTCGCACAAGGGCACAAGTTAAAAGCCAAACATCCCAAATCTTTCATTGAAAATGGCTTCCTGCGACATGGCCGTTAATGCCTTCGGGAGAGTTTTTCAAATTTTCAAATATGTACAAATGAGTTACATGCCAACTACATTTTTTTATTATTTTAGCATTTTGTGGCACATGTAATAGTGTTCAGTGGGATGGTTCGCTTAAATGCAAAAACTCCAACCATATTACAGGAACTATGAAAATTTATTCAACATTTTAAATTTAAAGTTACAAAAGAGATCTTTCTCATAATTAATTAAGAGTGAGAGAGAGAGTAAATATTTTACAAGGTACGCCTGGGCGTGACCCACAGACCGTGAAGGTCTTACATCCCCTTTCTTTGGAGATCAAAAGTTGAGAGCGTGATTTCACAAGAATCATATCACACTGGTAGCTACACTTCGCCAAATTCAAACATTGGCACCCTGAACGAACTGTGGACAAAGGTTTTATTCGCGAGCCAAATGATTATCCCAAAAATCCAGCAACCCTGATGAGAACAATGAAACGCGCCATGGAAAATTGTTGCCAGTCCACAAATCCTGGGAATCATTATCTAAGCGAAATGATTACGTTAAAATGCCCGCAACATACAATCGAGAAGTGCCAAGAAAGGCATCTGGTAAAACCAACTGACAAAAAGATTTAACCTCCATGCAACGTGAATTTAAAAACCGCATCTCATTTCGATGTGAGAGACTGCAGAAACATCTGGGAGGTGTTTATATTACAGACTGGCATTCGCTTAAACAAGTGTTACTTAAAATTACATACAGCAGAACGAGGAAAGGAAATATGCAGTGACTCGCATAAAATACATTCCTTTCACATTCGTTGTTAAAAGATTTTCAACGGTTCCATCTTAGCAGTGATAAGGAAGCTTTTCTCTGCATGAAATTAAATGAAGAGATATTGTTACTAGCAGCTGCAGTGGAACAGACAGATAAGGGAAAACAAAGAAAAAAAGGAAATGAATGTTTGAGCGGCGTGAAATAAAGATGTTTATAGAAAAAGAAAGAAACCACATTAATGAAATCTGGATGTTTTTGAGAAATGAATTTAATCACCTATTTCATTATAGGAAAGAGGGGGGGGGGAAGGCTAATATGATCTAAAAGTAAGAAAGTTATGTTTTAAATTAATTTTGAATAAAAATGATACCTATGGGACAGAAACGCTGTCACATAACTCACCCCCACAACAGAAGAAAGCTGAAACGTGTACGTTGCAGCTTTATATCTACTTAAAATCCTTTGTCCACCTTCGCACTTACAGAATATGTATCATGACAAAATAAGTAAAATTAACTATTTAAGTTGATATCTACCAAGAAACTTATTTTAACTTGTCTGTGAAATTATTTCCCGTTAGCTCCTGTAAAATATTATATACAACTATAAGTAAGTAGAAAAAAATATATTTGTTTGCTTTCAAAACAATTCACAAGAATTGTGTTATGTCCATGACTGAGCGCTCATAATATTCAAAATAATCTTTTTTTTTTTAAATTAAATATTCCACAAATTAAAAGGGCCACATTAGTTGATAATACAGGATCCTATATTTAATTTTTTTGTGGCATTGTATTGTGGCGCTGGTACCAGCATTTTAGTCATGTATGTATTCATATAGAGAAGCATTTACTGTATTTACGACTTCTCCAAAATTTGATCTTACATGAGATCATAATATTAAATAAATGCAAGCAAATAAAAACAAAGGACAAAAACACACCAGTAAAAATTGTTACTTTAAGGAAAGATGAATTCTTTCATAAAATTGAAGCTTATTTGTATTATCTTAGGTTGCTTCATTACTGGCATAAGAAACTTACAAAAATTTGAGCATAACGCACAGGACTACCAGAGACAAAAATTGTGCAAGCTGCACGCGCTCAAACAAGTGTAGCCCTAAATATTGGAATTTTGTGAATTCTAGTGGCATCATCTTATGGCTTCTGCCTTAAATAATAAGGGGTAATTTTTTTTTTAGATTCCTGCAATTTAACTAAGTCCCCGGTTTCCAAAAAATCATAGTATGGTATAATTTAGCATTTTATGAATTTTTACACTGCCATCCTGACTTTCCGTGTATTGATCAAAATTTAACCCCTGGCAAACCTATAAAAAATTAATAAGAAATTGCATACAATTTTATATAGTGTAACAAGATATCTTACTTGATCTGCCACCTTCAAGTAAGAAGTATCCAATGAAAGTGTAAAAAAAATGTTATATATTAACCGTAAACAAATTCGAAATGTATGTGTAGTTTAATATGTCATGTGACGGATAATTCCTAGAAACATTAAAATCTTTGTATAGATACAAAATGATGATGCCATTGACATGTTCTGACATTATGCACACAAACAAAAACTGTTAAAAAGAAGTATTTTAATATTGAACACTGGTGTAAAATTTAAAACATAGGAAAGTAAAAGGAGAAACTGTATGTGTGTGGAGGGAGGGGCGGGGGAACTCCCAAACTCAAGAACTACTTGTAATGCAACACATGAACAAAAGTGTACGCAAGCACACACAACGTGTAAGTAGACACATGAACAAATTGTATAATATCACATGAACTCTATGTATTACTGTCTCAATGAACTAAAATTGTAATGTATTTGCCCACAAAATAAACAGACAGTATATGTGTAAAAACCCAAGACACTTGCATACGAGTGAGATTCAATTACATAATTAATGAGTTACCATCAAAATGTAATGAATAAGGGCTAAAAAAACAAATGAACTACTTGTAATGTGTGTGTAAGCTCTGGTTAAACTCTAAACCAGCCAGTGTGTACAACTCAATGAACTACTTGTAAGAAACAAAAAAAAGAAATACTGCCGAATAAATCGCTAGCAAAGTACAATGTGTAAAAGCAAATGAACAAAATATGTAAATCAACACATGAACTAGTGTAATGTATGTATAAGAATGTACCAAAATGTATTAAAAAAAAACAACTGTTGTGAAACACAAACAAATATCCAACATATGATCTACATGTGAAAGAAAACTGTTGAATAAGTGGTTGACTAAGGGTTAAAAAGAAACTAAAACTGCATCTGCTAAATTCATTACTGTCAGTTAACAGAAGCGTGCATAAAATGTATAACTCTACGCTAAAAATTGTAGAAGTTATGTAAGCCAAACATGTTCCAAGAAAAGAATGAAAGGGAAAAAAAAATATATTGCTAGCCAAAAATAACAAGCAATGTACCTTATGTGGTATGAATGTATGTATCCGTCACAAGACAACTGTGAGACTTGAACTCACAAATTAAAAAATTTTAAATCTGAAGAAGAAAAAAAATGCCAAAGATTTAGTTTAATGAGTATATGTGAATAGCCCTTTACCAAAAATAAAGTGTACCTAACAGCTCACATTATGCATGTGACTACCTTTTATAAGAAAAACATTTACCGATATCAAATATCATGTCAGTTATAATAAAAAAAAACCTTATGTTATAACTTAAAATAGCAACGAGTCACCAGCCGCGCGTAAACAATGAAGTCCAACAGTACATTAGCTGCATGTGTAAAACTGTACACCTGGTTAATTATCCCTTGCAAAAAAACTTTAAGATGACTGTGTAAACAATGTACAGTAGTTACATTATGTTATAATTTCTGCAAAACTTTTAAACACACGAACTAAAAGAAAACACCTGACATTAAAAGAAAGTCTATCTAAAAACAACTACGAAGTTGTGAATGCAGTGAAAAAAAAAATGCAATTTTTAAGCTAAACACAAATGATGCTAAAAGAACTCTATACATGCACAGACGGTAATGAATGTCCTTAACCATGGTGAGTATTAATTGAAATATAACAAAATTCAGCAAAACTGAACGAGTCAATGTGTGTGTGTGTGAAGTACCAGGCCAAACCTGACATCCCAAACCATGTGCATGAGAGAGGGAAAAAAAACATGTGTGATTAATACCTAACAATGCTATCTGCCCATAGCAAGTTAGAAGTAAAAGTGTAAATTAGTGTAAAGGTGTTATCCATCATCAGCATTAGGAAACAATTACAGGTGAAATTTTAGCAATCTAAAAATAATTTTTAAAATGTAAACAATACTCCAATTGTAAAATTAATATTAGTGTAACTCCATCAATCATGTTAGAAAACATATCCCATCCCTGATTAAGCCAGCGGCCAACTTGCTTAACCATAGATCGAAATACACACCTCAGACATTTTGCTATCCCATGGAAAATAGCGCAATGACTGAAGTATCCCACAAGAACCATGACAGAAGTGCAAGCAAACAAACTTACACACACAAAAAAACAATGTATTAATGTGAATGCATGTCATTGAGAAACATAAATAAAATAACAGTTTAAAACTATACGTCAAACCTATGTTGTACATCTTATGTGTTTTGCAAAAGCAAACGAGAGCCTAAAGGGAAAAAAAAATATTTTTGTAACCATGATATGATGACTCGAGCTATGTAATATGCCTAAAGAAAATGTATGCCAGGATAAACTAATCTAAGCTTACAAAATATTTTGCCAAAGTTCACCATCCAAGAAAATATTTATGTGAAAGATAAATAATCTAATATATATTTTTTTTAACTTATGATTACGCCAACTGTATGTAAATTTCTAATCAAGTGCCCACATCTAACTGAGAAAAAAAATGTTATGCTCACCTCCTCTATACTTATTTTAAATTGCCACGAATATGCAACTCCAACATATTTCACATTATTCTTAATCAGTGAAAAAAAAAAAAAAATTAATAAAGTCATAAAACATAAAACTTTCTGCATAGAAAAAAAAAATAATATATATTAACTCTAAAAAGAAATTTCAAAAGTGTGTCCCAGGTCTAATAATGTAAAAGGTATTCAAAAGCAAGTCATTTACAATGAAAGATAAATATATCTATAGACTTTTTTTTTTTTACCATTTATAAGACAGGATGAATGACAGCATCTTAACTAACAACAACAAAAAAAAAAAAAAAAAAAAAAACCATTTAAAAATCCCCAGAAAACGACTCATAACAGAGACTATACTGAATAAGTTGCAATATGACACAACATATTATTTAAATCATACTGCTAACAGACAGCATACGAGCCAGCGTATTTATGTGCAACAAATGATAAAACAACAGAGAAGCAACTTCAAGGCCTAGAGATAAAATAAAAGGAATATATTATCTCTGAAGTGCGTCAATGTGTCAATGCAAGATACTCAGGAAGTGCCTAACATGAATCAAATGCAACACACTTAAAAAAAAAAATGCTACCCTTTTTTTTATCCCCTTAGAAATGCATCCCAATTATTCATAAATTTTACTTTACACATCAACTGCCGATCTGTAAGTAAGAACTTATATTTTTAAAAGCAGATGAAATATTACCTGACATATTAAATATGCATAACAGAGATAAATACAAATACATCTCTTTTCAATCAAAATAGAAATTAAATTAAAAATAAACACACCTTTCGTTAAAAATATGTCATTCAAAACTATAATTAAAAACAACAAAATGTGCACAGATAAATTAGATAAATTTTAAAAGGCTATTGTTTGTGCAATAGCGACAAAGAATGCAAGCGCAATATCTTTCACGATAAATGTTAAACCCAGAAAATCCTTGTCATGCATGAAAATAAAGTATATTTAAACATTCCTAAAATAACTGAACTTAAATAGCACTTACCTTTTAAACATTAACATGCAAAGAGCAGTTTAGAATTATAGCTGCAAGTATAACGATTTAAAAAAAAACGATAATTTTTTTATAAAGTCGACATCTTCTTTCTTCGGGCTATTACCTTTTATAAGCAGCCTTATTAAAAACAATATGGAATAGTATGGAGTAATAAAATTTTAACTACGTATGAATATAGAAACATTTATCATAGCCCGAAAAGAGATGAAACTGGAAAAAAATATAAAAAGGAAAATATTGTATTAATTAAAATTAAGATTTTAAAAGGGAGAAAAATGTTCATGTTGAAATTTGTATTGTATTCTTAATTTTTTTTTTTTTAACACAACCTAAAAATGCACTTTTTAACTGTAGTAATTAACACAAGTAGTGTCATACAAAGTTCACTTTGAGATTTTCATCTACGTCACAGAAAAGCACATACTTTTTAAATGCTGCGTCTCTGTTATTGTAAGTGAGGAACACTTTTTTTTAGATTTCGTTGCGTAAAAACACATTTTGCCAAGAAAAGAAAATTCTATCACAAAGGCAATATTCGGAATGAAGCACGATGAATTTCTGACATAGTCAGGTGCACTTTTTTTGTAGGAATCACTAGATTTAACTTTTTTCTTTTTTGTAATTTCACAAACTCAAAAAGAATTATTTTTTTTTTGTTGACACACTTTTGAAGAAAACACAGATCACTTGTAAAAACTCAAATCACTGATAACACACATGTAGAAGACTCCAGGAGAGATTGAGCACAGCACAAAGTAGTAAGCAGTCTTGAATAAAAAAAAAAAAAAAAAAAAAAAAAAAAAAACAGCATCGCGCATCACAGGCACGTCAAACAGGCAACAATGTCTTGTCGCTTAAGTGGAGAGGTGATGACATACTCTTGATTCCAACATCACAAGACACATAGACAGGAATGGCAGGAAACTTTAAGAAGACAACTGTCCTTTTAATATCTAACTGGAATTCGTCGAAAGCGGAGCATACATCCATTTTAACAGTGGAGGGGGCGGGGGATTTCTCTCTCTCAACTATATATATATATATATATATATATATATATATATATATATATATATATATATATATATATATATATATATATATATATTTAGGTTGGAGAAAACTCCGGCCGATGGCCAAATTTATGTAATAGTGTTCAGTGGGATGGTTCGCTTAAATGCAAAAACTCCAACCATATTACAGGAACTATGAAAATTTATTCAACATTTTAAATTTAAAGTTACAAAAGAGATCTTTCTCATAATTAATTAAGAGTGAGAGAGAGAGAGTAAATATTTTACAAGGTACGCCTGGGCGTGACCCACAGACCGTGAAGGTCTTACATACTCTTTCTTTGGAGATCAAAAGTTGAGAGCGTGATTTCACAAGAATCATATCACACTCGTCGCTACACTTCGCCAAATTCAAACATTGGCACCCTGAACGAACTGTGGACAAAGATTTTATTCGCGAGCCAAATGATTATCCCAAAAATCCAGCAACCCCGATGAGAACAATGAAACGCGTCATGGAAAATTGATGCCAGTCCACAAATCCTGGGAATCATTATCTAAGCGAAATGATTACGTTAAAATGCCCGCAACATACAATCGAGAAGTAACAAGAAAGGCATCTGGTAAAACCAACTGACAAAAAGATTTAACCTCCATGCAACGTGAATTTAAAAACCGCATCTCATTTCGATGTGAGAGACTGCAGAAACATCTGGGAGGTGTTTACAGACTGGCATTCGCTTAAACAAGTGTTACTTAAAATTACATACAGCAGACTGAGGAAAGGGAAAGATGCAGGGACTCGCATAAAATACATTCCTTTCACATTCGTTGTTAAAAGATTTTCAACGGTTCCATCTTAGCAGTGATAAGGAAGCTTTTCTCTGCATGAAATTAAATAAAGAGATATTGTTAGTAGCAGCTGCAGTGGAACAGACAGATAAGGGAAAACAAAGAAAAAAAGGAAATGAATCTTTGAGCGGCGTGAAATAAAGATGTTTATAGAAAAAGAAAGAAACCACATTAATAAAATCTTGATGTTTTTGAGAAATGAATTTAATCACCTATTTCATTACAGGAAAGAGGGGGGGGGGAAGGCTAATATGATCTAAAAGTAAGAAAGTTATGTTTTAAATTAATTTTGAATAAAAATGATACCTATGGGACAGAAACGCTGTCACAGCACAGAGTACAGAAATAAAATACACATTTGAAAAAAGCATTTAAAAAACTTCAGTCTATTTAAATGCTTAGAAGTTAAAAATAACAAAATACTTGTATTCAGGAGATAATATCCCTAATTGCTAAAACATAATTAGTATCAGCTTTTAACAGTTTATAAATCGAATACCTCTTAATGTATGCAAACAAACTATAATAAATGTTCAAACGAAAAAAATCTCTTTCGTCAATACACAAAATTTAAATATTATACAATAAAATATAATGTAACATATTGTGAGATTTGAAGTAAATAATTTTGTTTTATTTCTTGGGTTTTACGTTAATAACTTTAGCTTTAGACCTTACAAAATGGCAATTAAACCACAAGTGGACTAAATCAGGGGTGTCCAGCTGTGGCCCGCCGGATACCACTAAAATTTTAAAGAAACGAGGTGGAACCCGCCGAATTTCGACGAAAGAAAATGTTTACAAAGGAACTGTTGCATCAAATTTATAATACATCAACAACAATAATTAGAATAAAAAATCCATCTTACATTTGTTAATTTAACTCTCCAAAGACATATTTTAACCTAAGATTAAAAAAAAATACTTTTTTCATAAACTTCAACTTTAAAATTATTGAAAAATTAAACTTAATTCCTATACGTCATCAGTAACATATAATCAACATAAGTAATTTTTATTAAGTTATTAATTGATGCTTGGTATTACGGAATGAAAAATCCGCAAAAATGACCTTGACATAATCATAGAATTTTTCTACCTTTACATCTAAACCAAATCAAGTCATTTTCCACGTTTCACATCCATATTAACCATTTAAAAACATTTTAATGCGTAATAGGTTATTAATAAATATATTTTCAAGCTTGAAGTCACGTTTGTCAACTATTACAACTTTTCATGTTAAAATTCCCACTCGTGATTTGAGGTCTTAATATAATCTCTGTACCTGCGCGTAAAAATTCCAGAAATTTATAACTTTTAGACGTATTCAAGGGGAAATATCTCGTTTTATCAAATAAAATTATCGTTTGCTTTTAAATATGACGTCATTTTCAGTCGCTGAAATATTTTGCCTATTGACTCAAACTCAATATCAGCGAAATGAAAAAATAGTGAAATATAACAGCATCATCAGAGAAATTGTGCCTTTTTTTAAGCGTAACGTCATTTTCTGTTCAAATTTTTTAAAATATATTTTTAATTGTAATGAGAAAATGGCATCAGTAAGATTATAATCAATAAAGATAACTAATCCACTTTTAATAGAAATGAACCACTTCAGTTGCCACGATTAGAAAATTGGTATTAAAAACTATAGAAAAATTAATATCTCAAAAATAAATTGAGATACAGCTTTCAAACAAATTGCATTTAAAAGTGCATTCTTTTCTGCATACGACGGTGTAAACATTTAAAATGTGGGATGTTTAGAAGTTTAAAAATTTGCAGTAGCGAAAATTGCAAAAGCGAAATTTCATTTCAAATTTCAAAGTGTTGCCATTCGCAGAATGACGTATGCGTAACGCACAGATATGTTTGTCCTTTATATTTCAAATTTCAAAGTGTTGCCATTCGCAGAATGACGTATGCGTTACGCACAGATATGTTTGTCCTTTATAATATAGATAGTCGACAAGTTGAATCGCAGCAATTAGACGATTAGATAAGGCAAGGATAACTGTAAAATTTTAGTGGTATCCGGCGGGCCACAGTTGGACACCCCTGAACTAAATGATCTGTAATCAAAACTAATGTTTGTTGAAACTGAATGGTAGCTATCAGAAATCTTTTACTTATAATGTCTTTATGTGAATTTGCCACTTTGCATTCTAATATTACTTTTAATATTTAAATAATTCATAAATGCGTAATTTCCAATCATTAATTTTGAAATGCTGTAGAAGGCATTAACGGCCAAGTCGCAGGAAGTCATTTTCAATGAAAGATTTTGGATGTTTGGCTTTTAACTTGTGCGAACTTCAGATATCACTACTTTTTCTGGTCGAAACATTAAGGAGAACTTGGCGCTTTTTTTTTTTTTTTTTACCGAAAACTTTTTGTTGGAATTTAGTTTTTTTGGTTACATTTATTTTTATATTATTGTTTAGTGTACTAAATGCCTAAATAAATTCTAGTTATGAAATATTTAAAAACGAAACTAAGGAATAGCTTTCCACACAAATGTTAACATCAGACAAAACTTTCCATTTGAAAACTAGACTCCGTTTTAAGGATAGTAGATAGTCCTAGTGCACATTTTTTATTTCGTTATGGAATATTAGCTGGAAGCAAATGTAGAACTAATTACATTGTTTTAATTGCAACCGAGTTAATCTTTTGTTATTGGGATACGCGCGAGAGAAATAGATTCTAAACATTTGTGCTTGAAATTTATTTTAAAAACCATAAAAAATAAGTAAATTGAGATACAGTTTTCAAATAAATTGTATTTTAAATAACGTTTCTTTTTCATCGCGACAATGTTGAAACACTGAAATTATGCGATATATGTAAAAGTTTTTAAAAAATTGCAATTACAGAAATTTTTTTGCTCAGCTATAGCCACTGTCAATACAACGTCAATGTTATTCAGGGACATGCTTTGTTTTAAAATATAGATAGCAGATTGCGAAATTTAATGCAGTAGTTTTTAGCAAAAAATTCAAAACTTGTTTTTTTCTTCTTTTTTTTATGAACGAATTATATATATATATATATATAATCTTTGGCTAAAGACTAGAAAAATAAAGAATTTTTCGTGTTAAAAAAATGATTATAAGTTCTCCCATTCTCTTAACGGGGCGGGGGGGGAGGGGGGAGTCAAAATATGCTAATTTATAACCATTACGGTAAGTAATGTTTGAGTTATGCTTAAAAAGGTACACCGATTTCAGCTTGTTTTGCAAATGTTAATGAATTTAAGATTAGAATTTGAAAACTTTGGATGCGAAAAATTTTGAAACCTTTTTATCGAATGACTTCCCGTTAAGTATCTTAATGAAAAATGTATCTATGAATACATATGTTATATCGAAATGAGATGTTAGTACTGAAAATTTCACAATTTGTTATAAATTTAATATTTAGACAAGCCCCCAAACTTATTTTTAAAAATAAATTGCCAAATAGCGTAATTTGCCGCCAATTGACTTATTTCCGTTTTCAATTCGAAACATTTGGTAGTTTAAATGTATTGGGTGCTCCATATATATATCTATAGATAGATAGATATTGACATATATTGGCTGTACACAATGTAATTATGCATGCCAGCTTGCTGCTTTAGGAGCTCAATGCTGATATCTATATTTAAAAATAACATCTAATAAAGAGTCCTTGTCCAACAATAGCAAAAATGTCTACCATAAATTTGGGTATCAGACGTTGTAAGCACAGTCTTCTTTCTGGATGATTAAACAAAGCATTATAAAAAACATACGATTTTTTATAATCATCCTTACAAAAAAGAAAAGAAATAAAATTGCACAACGTGGCTTCATTGTCACATTTACATAACACGAGAGTCCGTAAAAATGCTCTGGTTTTTCGTGGATTTGTCAAAATACAGTAGTATTTAAGACAGCATAAAACTTTAAGTAATTTATGTACAAAATTAATTTTACGATAACAACTTATCTAGAAAAATAGCATTATGTATAAAACAATCAGCAGCAGGAAGCAGAATTTCATCAAACTGAAGATTTTGAAAACGTTTTACTATTTATTCGAATGTAAACCTCTGCTCTTTGTATACAAGGTTTACGCGCTGACACAAAAATGGCGGAAAATTTGTAAGCGTTTGTATGGTTCCTTGAATCTGGACACTAGTATTTTCTTAAAGTTTTCTTTGCCTTAATTTCATTTTTAAAATGCAAGGTGAGGGATAAAAAGCCGCCTATAACTGCCGCAATTTTTTGTGAGCGTTCAGAGGACGGTGCAAAATGTTAATTGAGTTTTTTTCTGCCCACATTTTCTGTGTTTTAAAATCATTTATTAACATTTTTATGTTCTAATTTCAAATATCACTTTAAAAAGTTCATATGAATTTGCTTGTTTACATTGTAACAATATCCCAAATTGTAGAAGACATACTTGAATATTACTATAATAAAATACCGGGTGTCCCAAAAAGGACTGACTGATTTTAAAATTCAATAACTTCCAAACGGTAAGATATTAAAAAAATTCTTGCAGGAGGGTTATGCATAAAGTCAAAAGTTTTATTACAGTGATTTTCGATTTTAGTTCGAATTACAAACAATAGATGGCGCTGTAAGCAATAGTCGCTAAATACAGGCTCGATTTTTTTGTCCTTTATCTTGTTCCATGCAGAAAAAGGAGATGGAAATGTATTATCCGGGCCACGAAGTACCAAAAATCGAGCCTGAATTTATCCTCTATTGATCGCAGCGCCATCTATTGTTTGTAATTCGAACTAAAATCGAAAATCACTGAAAAAAAAACTTTTGACTTTATGCATAACCCTCCTGCAAGAACTTTTTAAATATCTGTCACCGTTTGGAAGTTATTGAATTTTAAAATCAGTCAGTCCTTTTTGGGACACCCGGTATATTTGCCGAAACGTCAGTGAAGGCTTACTGTGGAGACACGAAAAGTTTTGGTTTCTGTTAGTCTGTCTGTCTGTTCCGCGATAACTGCCGCAAAAAGCATCCGATCGGCTTGAAATTCCCTGGGCATGTTGATGAGGTACCCGGACTTAGCTGTATAGTTTTTGGTTAAATTTGTTTCATTCGTTCGGGAAATATGGAATATTTTATTTAGCTGTATAGTGCTTTTCAATGGCAAGTCAGACGATTTTCAGATTTTCATTTGTTGAAAGAAATAGCTCATATGAAAAATGGATTTAAATGGTAAATTTTTGATGCTGAAATTTTTAAATAACATTATTAAATTATTCCAATAAATTATGTCAATATATTTGCGAGATTTTTTTAATTAGGTTTATAATATTGGGGGGAATTTTATGCATGTTTTCCAATAATATAAAGGATTTTGTTTTATCAAATTGACATAATGCACATTTCATTTTTTCCTTTTCTTTCTCTGTTGCGTAGCAACGTATTTGGTCCTAATAATATTAGTATAATTGCGTGTATAATGCTTGAGTAAAGCCAACGTCAAAACAGAGGAAGTAATGCATTTGTATCTTTGCATATAGAAGGATTTTAGCCCAGAAATAAAAATAGGCAATATTTCATTTATTTTATTGAAATATTTTGCTTAAAAATACAAAAGTTCATTATTTTCATAGAGAATAACGTAACATTTTCCCATAACATTTACCAACATTTCTTTAATTGTTGCCAAGAAAATCAAAACACGGAATAATATTTTCTTTTAAACAATTTTCAATTGAAATGTTTTGTCGTGAAACAGGAAAATGAAAAATAAAATTAAGAATAGAAAAATTAATATGGCGGCATATTAAAAATAAAAATAAAACTCTCGAGTATTTCTTAATATAACAAGATGAAAAGTTTTGAGTAAGTACGCATAGCAGGTGAATTAGACGTCATTTATCGAAAACAAAGATGCTGGAATAAAAAGATCTTGGGTTAAATAAAATTAACTATTATTCACGGAGGAAAGAGATAGATGGAGATACAGTATGCCGTAAAAACAGTTTGCAATACGATGTGCGTTATCCCTCAGATTTAAATGCCCTCATTCGGCCCAAACAAAACAAGCAAGTGGAACAGGGACCAAATTCTTTGACTTCATCCCTTTTTTTTTTTTTTTTTTTTTTTTTTTTTTTTTTTTTTAGCACGCCGTTGTGTTGTGCCGAATGTAGCGGATTTTAGGGTTACATCTTTGGCGTCACTTCAAGATTTATTGTCTGTGTACGGTTAACATGAATATTTTATTTTAAATTTAAATTTTATTAATTTATAAAAAAAAAATTATGCTTATCCTTATAAATCACAGCATAAAAAAAATCTAAGATATACTATAACCATCCGCAAAACCAATAAAAAATTACGAATGTAAATTTAAATAAACTACGGGGGGGGGGGGTTCAGGGGGGCAGAGCCCCCTGAAGAAATGCAATTTTTGATTTAAAAAGTTACCAGAATAAGTAGCTCATCAGAATTTCAGAACATCAATGTACAACCACTTGTTTAACACTTTTAATTTCTGAAACTTTACGAAGTATCTTGTATGCTCATAAATATTTATGTAATTTGAAAACTTTAAAAAGCGATTTGTAGGAAGTTGAATATTAAGCAATGAATGTTAAAAAACAATGACTTGCAAAGATGACGTCGAGGCTCCTGATCTGCAGATTTACTAGTTAAGTGTTATTGCCGAAACGTCAGTGAAGGCTTACTGTGGAGACACGAAAAGTTTTAGTTTCTGTTAGTCTGTCTGTTAGTCAGTCTGTTAGTCTGTCTGTTAGTCTGTCTGTTAGTCTGTCTGTCTGTTCCGCGATAACTGCCGTAAAAAGCATCCGATCGGCTTGAAATTTACTGGACATGTTGATGAGGTACCCGGACTTAGCTGTATAGTTCTTGGTTAAATTTGGTTCATTCGTTCGGGAAATATGAAACATTTAATTTTTCTCTATAATGCTTTTCTATGGCAAGTCAGACGATTTTCAGATTTTCATTTGTTGAAAGAAATGGCTCATATGAAAAATCGATTTAAATGGTAAATTTTTGATGCTGAAATTTTTAAATAAGATTATTAAATTATTCCAATTAGTTTGAAATTTTGTCAATATATTTGCGAGATTTTTTTAAGTAGGTTTATAATATTGGGGTTAATTTTATGCATGTTTTCCAATAATATAAAGGATTTTGTTTTATCAATTTGACATAATGCATATTTCATTTTTTCCCCTTTCTTTCATCTGTTGCCTAGCAACGTATTTGGTCCTAATAATATTAGTATAGTTGCGTGTATAATGTCAAACCATAAAGCCAACGTCAAAACGGATGAATTAATGCATTTGTATCTTTGAATATAGATGGATTTTAGCCCAGAAATAAAAATAGGCAATATTTCATTTATTTTATTTATTTTATTCAAATATTTTGACAAAAAATACAAAAGTTCATTATTTTCATAGGGAATAACGTAACATTTTCCCATAACATTTACCAATATTTCTTTAATTGTTGCCAAGAAAATCAAAACACGGAATAATATTTTCTTTTAAACAATTTTCAATTGAAATGTCTAGTCGTGTAACAGGAAAATGAAAAATAAAATTAAGAATAGAAAAATTAATATGGCGGCATATTGGAAATTAAAAAAAAACTCTCGAGTATTTCTTAATATAACAAGATGAAAAGTTTTGAGTAATTACGCATAGCGGGTGAATTAGACGTCATTTATCGAAAACAAAGATACTGGAATAAAAAGATCTTGGGTAAAATAAAATTAAGTATTATTCACAGAGGAAAGAGATAGATGGAGATGCAGTATGCCGAAAAAACAGTTTGTAATACGATGTGCGCTATCGCTCAGATTTAAATGCCCTCATTCGGCCCAAACAAAACAAGCATGTGGAACAGGGACCGAATTCTTTGACTTCATCCGTGCATTTTTTCTGTAAAATGAAAATGATCTGCTTATATTTAAGCAATAAGCATTCTAAGGTAGCATTTCATTGTATTATGAATTAAAAACTCTATTACTAAAAATATTATTATTATTATTATTATTATTATTATTTTTTTTTTTTTTTTTAAGCACGTCGTTGTGTTGTGCCGAATGTAGCGGATTTTAGGGTTGCATTTTTGGCGTCACTTCAAGATTTATTGTCTGCGTACGGTTAACATGAGTATTTTATTTTAAATTTAAATTTTATTAATTTGTAAAAAAAAAAACTTATGCTTATCCTTATAAATCACAGCGTAAAAAAAAAAATCTAAGATATAATATAACCATCCGCACAATCAATAAAAAATTACGAATGTAAATTTAAATAGACTACGGGGGGTTCAGGGGGACAGAGCCCCCCTGAAGAAATGCAATTTTTGATTTAAAAAGCTGCCAGAATAAGTAGCTCATCAGAATTTCAGAACATCAATGTATAACCACTTGTTTAACACTTTTAATTTCTGAAACTTTACGAAGTATCTTGTAAGCTTATAAATATTTATGTAATTTGAAAATTTTTAAAAACTTTTGTATGAAGTTGAATATTACGCAAAGAGTGTTAAAAAACAATGACTTGCAAAGATGACGTTGAGGCTCCTGATCTGCAGATTTACTAGTTTATATATTTTTAGCACAGTTTATATTGCTTATTAATTCTAGTAAGTACTTTAATAAATCTAATCAAAACAGAATCCCCACCCCCCGCACCAAAAAAAAAAGTAAAGTAAGCATTATATGCCACGTACTTCTAATATGAATAAACGTTACTAATGACAAATAAGAGTACCTTCTCTTTTCATTTCTGGTTTAATAAATTTAAAAAAAAATTGTATATGCATAGAAATAAGACAGTACTTTTAGTAGAGATTATTATACTCTTTTGTCTGGTAGACAAGTTCTGATTTCGCTGGACTCTCACTGTATAATCTAGAGCAGCTTTTCGTAAATAGCTAAACACTAAACTCTCCTGACGATGATTAATAACCTTAACTTCCACTTCCAATTTTAATTCAATAAACTACGTTTAAGTATAGAAATGATACTGCACTAATACTTAATTGTATCATTCATATTTCGTTAAATTCACGAACAAAACAGTTGAGAAATTCTCCAGTTTCTTTCCTTGAGTTTTCTAAGTATTCTTCCATTAAAAATCAATGCGCTCAAAAGACAATTAATTTAGGATTTCCAAAGAATTTTGCTCAAGCGTTTCTTTAAGTTGAATTACTTCAATTAATTTTATCTCAGAGGTTTGTTTAAAAGTTATTCGTAAACGTAAATTAAATTTCTATTATACAATGGTATTCTGCTAAAAATAACAAACTTTACTTAATTTTCGGATTCTAGATTCTTTAAAAGTTCACCCATCTGTCAATGAAGAGATAAGTGGATTACTACTGAAATGTAATTAGAACAAGGATTCACGTAAGTTTTATTTTGTAACAAATTAAAGCTTTTAGTAAATAATTTAACACCTTTATTAATTAGTGAACCCTTGAAAACTTTAAATATTCATTCATATTTACAATTTTATTAAAGAATAAGAACCTCTAGAAAATATGATGTCATGTGGATGTATCTTTATTTTCCTTGACAACTTGTTTTAAATATCAATCTAAACAAGCAATACTCAACATTTCTTTCTCTGCGGCTGCAAATATATGTGTTCGACGTTATGCAGGCCGCAAAACACTTATCAAAATGCAAAAAGACTAATTGAATGGTAAGGAATCAAAAGTAATAAAAAAAGACTGGTAACTTTATCAGTATGGTTTAACTCTTGTCGCCGCAGAGATGTTACAAAAAATTTAACACCTGTATTTTGAATAATATACTTCATGGTTGATTTCTATTTCAAATGTTGTAGAAATATACTACAAAGATTGTTGTTTGGAAATAGTAGTGTTAAAACTTTTTGATGCCAATTTTTTACTCCCGCGACAAACTTTTAGCTCTAATAAATAGTATTAGCTATATAATAAGTTTAAAAGGTAGTGTTATAACGACGCCAGATTTCTAATTTTAAAGAAAATAATAAAATTTTCTGTAATAAATAAGCTTTTTGCTCAATACAAAATTTTTTTAATAATTTTCTAACTCTAGAAATATATAGTGCAAATTTAATTAAGTTGGATTAATGTTTAATCGGTGTTGAAGATTAAGAAAAGTGTACATCACTGTTGCACAAATAAGACCACATGTAAAAAAAACTTTGACTAATTAACTTCGTAATACTTTTGTTCTATTACCGATGATTCCATCTTTAATTTTAATATAAATTTATACAATAATGGTTCAAGAAATATTTTTCAGTAAGAGCATAAATAAAAATTCTGTTTATGATTTACCTTTTAATATTAATAAAAATCCAAATACAATTGTGAATCAAAAAATAAGTTACACATAGCAGCAGTTGGTAACTTGTTGCAAGAGTAAGTAATTCGTTTAGCTAGGATGAAGAATACAAAAATGCATTTTGGAAAAAAAAATATTTTTCTTACTTCTGTGTAAATTTATTGTAAGTGTTTTGTAGTAGGGTACTCCTCTAGGAATCTGGTGAAATGCGAGATATAAAATTTGATTGGTTGAAACTAATTTTTCTGGAAAAAAGAATCTTCAAACATGTTTGTGTAAGTGACTTTATCACCAAGCTAGTGTATGTTAATTTTACTCACTCGTCTAATAGAATTCGTCTAGGCGAGTATGACTAAATTTTGCAATGTAGGTTTGCCATAGTTCGGAGAAAAACACCCAGGCTGAGTCCGCGCCTCATATATTCCCTGCCACTCTCTCATAGAAGCATCCTAGTGTGTAGCGATGTGTCAGTTATATTTTTATTTTCAATTGAAAATGTGAGTGACTATAAACTGTCTAAATACTTAAAAAGCACAAAGAATTATTTGATGATTGCCCCCCCCCCCCTTTAAGTCAAACATACAGCTGTCAAGTAATATAAAAATGGACCCTCATGTCTGAATGCCAAATATCGCAAAGACCTAATTTCAATCGCCACCCCTCGTGAAAATTTAGCAATACCCGATCCACTATTTTCAAATAATCGACGCATAAAAGTGAAGGAATTGTCAGTATGCTTGACACGTAAACTAGTCGTTGGGGGCTACCGTAATACTTACCTATCATGGATATACATAATATAAAATATGAAATAAAGCAAGTGCAAACTATTAATAAAATGCATTGCAATTCCAAAATAAAATTTAAATGTATATTTAAATATTTTTAATACATAATAATGCTCTATTGCTGAATTGCGGGTACTAATTGATTATGCTGTCGACCAATTTTGACAAATTTTATAAATCACCAAACTACTCGCAAAAATATACAAATCGGCATACTTTTTTATTTAAAATAACGAAAGAACAAATAAATTAGTAAAAGGTTAATAAAAATACAACTAAAAATTTGAATTAAAAATCACTTGATGATGTAACAAACACGTGTGAATTGTTTAATGTTAAGTGAATGTGACATGCCAAATTGCGTAAAAGAAACATCCTTATAACTACAAAAATGATAATCATATTAACCAACATTTTACTGCTATATATTAAGCGTCATATTTACAGATAAAGTTAAAAAATGCTATAAAAAGTGATAGAAAATCTTTATTAAGATTGACGATCGTTTCGTTGCACAAACGGCAACATTTTCAAAATCATTCAACGATAGAAAATATTTTCACATAATTTAGAAAACAATAAACATAGTAAACAATGTCACGCGACATGATGCATAATGAAAAACTTTGTAAACATAAAATTAATTTAAATGCGTCTTATTTACAATTAAAATATATCTTTGAATTGAAAATTGAATGAAATACAGGGTCATGAAAAATTGAAGAGTGCTGAAAATATGATTACAAATATCTCGTCAACTAATTATGCGATCAACTTCATTCTTTTCTCATAATTTACTTTTTATTGTTTTTTATATTCACTCCTTAAAATAAAAAAACTCGAAAATTTCTATATATCTCTTATCAGAACGAAAATTTTGAGAGAGCGAAAAAAATAGTTCAGGATAATAGTGGTTACTGAATTTCAGTACGCTTCTTTCTATTATTACATACTAAGTACGCACGAAATTTCAAGTCTCTATCTAAAATTTTTTGGGAGATAGGGCGTTTCCAAACACACACACACACAAACGGACGGCATTTTTTTTTTCTAAAAATATGTTTTTCTGTATCTCCAGTGTCTGAAAATTGTAAATCAATCAATTTTTTTTTTCGAATTTTAAAACGATTACAAGACTTACCGTATGCTACGTATGATGGGTAATTACAGTGGTTGAATCGAACTAAAATAAAAGCAGAAGGAAATTTTTATTTCAGTGCAGTGAATAGACGCTTTATATATTGCTAAAACTATATTTTAAAACCATGTCGAAATCTTAGTTTATAAGTAACTTAAGTTTCCTTTACTTACACTTAAGTTTATTCAATGAAACTGCATAAAGTACATACATATTTTTATTTTACCTAAAAGTAATTTTCATTCATGTTCGTACTTTCGGAAGTGTAAAGGTTACAAGAAAGTCTATTGGGCTATGTATTAGTCTGCAGATTCATAATTACTTAATTTAGTAAAATGTATGTTGTGTAGGAATCTTTACACGTTACATACATAACTTTTCTAATGACGGGGACTGAACTAACAAACGATCTAAATTGACAACAGTATTTCAATAATAGACAAATGTGAATGTATGTTAGTACTTATTATACGATCTTCAATATTCAAAATAAATAAACATAAAAAATTGTGCAACTTTGGAAATAAAATGTTATACCACTTTCTTTTTTATTTCTTTTAGTTTTAAAAGCTAAAACTCATTTATTACTATTTTTTATCAAATTTCAAAAATTGTATTAACTACATACAAGTTTATTTGTGTACACTGTAAACACTTGTCAAATTGAGAAATATATCGTTCACTGTTATAAAAACTACATATTGGACGATTGAATATATATTTTTTAACAAGATAAATGTTCCGCTTTGATTCAGGTAATAATTTTATTATATCATGTCATCTCATAAACTACAGTGGAGTTATTATTAAATTATTCAAATAACAGATAGATGTTGGAAATAAAGTTTCTATAAAACAATTTATTACGTTTTGAAAAAAAAAAATGCTACTTAATATAATTCTAGATATTATAAGTTAAGAATTATTAATTAGCATTTTTTTCAAGATGAAATATTGTCATAGTATTTGCCTATAACTTCACTTGTTTACATTAAAATGACTTGTCGAATAAAGAAAGAGATTCTTGAACATCAGTTAATAAAATTCATTTAATTATTGTGAAGTAATTTTATCAAGATTAATGTTCCGCTTTGATTCGGGTAAATGTTTTAATCAAAATAATCAAATCATAAACACAGAATACCGAAAATTAAAGAAAAAAATGCATGCTAAGCAATTGCAATATGTTACACAATTTAGATAATAGTTTGTTATGCGCTTATTTACTTAATTTTCTTTTTCCTAAGAATTTGATAAATATTATTCCTTTAACAGATATATTAAATGAATTAAAAGCAATTCTCTTGAGAACATGAGTACAAATTTGTCATTAAACTTGTTAATCCCAATACAATTAAGAGTGAAGAGAATTTACATAACACATATAAGAATTAGAGACATCTTCAATTTTGCTTAAGGTGCTTGAATGAATGGAGATAAATACTTTTATTATATTAAGAGTGTTTCACATTAAATAAAGAAATGATTGTTGTTCAATACTTTTAGTGAATTTGAAATACAGTGATAACAAAGTTTTACTTTCAATGAAATGAAAAATTTTAATTTAAATTAATTCTATTTCACTGTAACCGAATTTTACAAGCCTGTGATAGTGTCGTTTTTTAAATTTTGATGATTGATATTTATGTATTTTTAGCGTTTAATCAAAATAATTACTTTCTGTTTTAACCAAGGTGTCAGCATTTTTCCAAATTGTACATTTCAAAGATAAAAACTAAAAAAATTAGCAAAAATGTGTATTATAAATGTATGAAATTGTTGTGTTTATTAACTTTTGATAATTGACTGTTGTATATAATTTTGCGCTGAGTCTATAGATGACTTCATTGTCATCCATCATGGCATGATTTCGCTCAAATGGTAAGTTTCAAAACCTTAGCAAAAGAAGGACAATATTTTAAAAACATCTGCGAGAAATTTTCAGCCTTCTCAACCACCAAAATAAAATAGGACACCGAGATGAACCCCACCAAGAATATAGAAGGAAAAGCGCAAAGTAGAAAATGCGCGATTCTAAGAAACATTCATACATGGAATAAAGTTGTAAGCATTTTAAATACGCACAGTTTTGCATGTTAAGCTGTAAAAATGCTTAGTATAAGCTGAATGATTAATATATTATTATGAAAAATAAAGTTTTACATCTGTTTTATAATATCACATTTCCGCAATATTTCAACTTTTAAAAAAATTAAAAATTTTCCATTTGCGAAAAATCTTGACGTGATGGGAAAAAATGAAGGTCATTTACGGAGTCAGCATTATTAAATACATATAGAGCGGGTGGCGGCGACACAAATAACTACTTCATCGAGTTACGGGAGGAAATCATGATGCAGGACAAGATTTTTAGAATTAGATTAAGGAATGACTGGTCTGCCTCGCCATTTCTTCGTACGATACGCGCAGCAGCGGGCGCCAACTCGACATTTTGGCGTCACTATCACGTCATCGAGTTACGGGATGAAACCGGTGCCAAATAAAAGGTAAAAAAAAGTCTTGTAAGAATATTTTGTCTGCCTGCGCATATCTGGTAAAAAACCCCGGCAAACTAAAATCTATAGCAAAAAATACGTCATAATGTTCTATTGAAACCCTATAAACATAATATTTTACATTATATTGCCATATATATTACTTTGAATCCACTTTCAAATTGAATTAACGGTTTAGGAAAAGCTTGTTAATAGTAGTTGAGAAAATGACTGATTCGGCATAACTTGGTACAAAGTGAGAAGGACGGGGCGCCAATTCCTTATTTTGTCAGAACTATTACGTCATCGAGTTACGGATTGAAATTTTGGCACATTAAACATACCGATTAGTACAATACGTATATTTAAGACTGCCTCGTTATATCTTGGTGGGAGATTAGCAGATCGCCAATTCTTAATTTTGGAGGTATAACCACGTCATCGAGTCAATTCCTCGTCAATTTCTCACATTAAAGGTACAGTCGTGGAAAAAAAAAGTAAACACCCCCTACTAACTCCTCAACAAGTTATCGTAGACGAAAGTTACTGGTACCGAACGATTGGAAATAAAGTCTACTTTTAAATGACGTATATAAAATTTGCTTAGGGGGCCATCTACATATTAAAAGGAACCATAACTTTGTTTTTTTTTCAATAGCAATACCCAATTTTAACGAGATATTTCAAATCTTTGGTTCAAACTATGCCTAGACACCAAATTGCAAGTCATTTGAATGATAAGTTTTTGAATTATAAACATTCAAAATTTAGTGCTTCCAATGTTAAATTACATTTTCATATTTTTATTTATATCTCCTGAAATTATGCTCCTAATGTGCTAAATTTTTGTGCAGCAATAATACTAATAAACCCAAACATAAATACTCTGAATTTGCAATTTTTATAATTTTATGATATGAATTATGAAATTAATATTCGAAAAAATTTATGAATTGCAACCTACAATTTTTTTGATGGATTTAGATTTATTAAGTCCTGCTTTACGCAAATCCAAAATTTCACATTTTATCTTACAATTAGTTTACAAATTACGCTTAAAAAACTGCAAAATGGTGGTTTAAGGGGCCGTCTATGATAGAAGTGACTAGATATTTTGAAATTTCTGATGCTATCCTGTAATCTGGCAGGCTTCCTTGATTGCTTGAGTGGCGCTTAAGGTGCCTTGATCAAATAGGGGGCTCTCTCGGTTAACAATCGAGTACCGAACTTCAATTTGGATGCAGTCCTTAAAATACGCTAGTAGTAAAATAATTAATTTCTCGGAAACTTATGGTACGAATTGCATAAAAATTTGTTTTTAGGCCTATTGAAGGGTGTATTGTCCATTTATGCTGTCAGAATTGTGTGCTGCTATTAAAAAAAAAACAAACAAAGTTATGGTTCGTTTTAATATGTAGATGTCCGCCTAAGCAAATTTTATATACATCATTTAAAAGTAAACTTTATTTCCAATCATTTGGGACCAGTAACTTTCTTCTACGATAATTTGCTGAGGAATTAGTAGGGGGTGTTTACTTTTTTTTTTCCACGACTGTACATATCAGTACAATAAGAATATTTGAGTCTGCCTCGTTATATCTTGGTACGAGACGAGTACAGCTGGGCTCCAATTCTTAATTTTGGCGCTATTAACACGTCATCGAGTTACGACATGAAATCTTCATGTAGGACAAGATTATTAGGAGTAGATTAAGGAATGATTGGTCTGCCTCGACATTTCTTGGTACGATATGAGCAGCAGCGGGCGCCAAGCCGTCATTTTGGCGTCACTATCACGTCCTCGAATTACGGAATAAAACCGGTGTCAAATTAAAAGTAAAATAAAGTCTTGTAAGAATATTTTGGTCTGTCTGCCCATATCCTAGTATATACCCCCAGCAGACTAAAATCTATAACAAATAAATACGTCATAATGTACAATTGAAACTCTACAAACATAATATGTAAATTACATTACCATACATATTACTTCGGATCGACTTTCAAGATGAATTAAAGGTTTAGGGAAAGGTTATTAACAGTACGTGAGTAAATGACTGAGTCGGCATAACTTGGTACAAAGCGAGAAGGACGGGGCGAAAATTCTCTATTTTGTCAGTACTATCATGTCATCTAATTAAGGCTTGAAAATTTGGCACATTAAACATACCGATTAGTACAATACGAATATTTCAGTCTGCCTCGTCATATCTTGGTAGGCGATATATGGCAATGTCATGTGAAATATTAATTTTATATAGTTTCAATTGTACATTATAACGTATTTTTTGTTATAGATTTTAGTCTGACGGGTGTTTCTACCACGATATGCGCAGGCAGACCAAAATATTCTTGAAAGACTTTTTTTACCTTTAATGTGGCACCGGTTTTAGCTCGTAACTCGATGACGTGATAGTGACGCCAAATGATGACTTGGCGCCGGCTGCTGCTCATATCGTACCAAAAAATGTAGAGGCAGACCAGTCATTCCTTAAATTACTCCTAATAATCTTGTCCTACATGAAGATTTCATATCGTAACTCGATGACGTGTTAATAGCGCCAAAATTAAGAAATGGCGCCTCTCTCAGCTCGTCTCGTACCAAGATATGACAAGGCAGACTGACATATTCCGATTGTACTGATATGTACTTTAATGTGTCAAATTTTCAAGCCTTAACACGATGGCGTGATTATACCGCCAAAATTAAGAATTGGCGCCGTGCTCTGCTCATCTCGTACCAAGATATGACGAGGCAGACTGAAATATTCGTATTTTATTAATCGGTATGTTTAATTTGCCAAAATATCAAGCCGTAACTCGATGATGTAATAGTACTGTCAAAATAGGGTATTGGCATTCTTCTCGATTTGTACCAAGTTATGCCGAATCGCTCATTTTCTAACGTACTGTTAATAAGTTTTTCCTAAACACTTAATTCATCTTGAAAGTCGATTCGAAGTAATGTATATGGCAATATCATGTAAAATATTATGTTTATAGCGTTTTATTTGTACATTATGACGTATTTTTTTGTTATAGATTTTAGTCTGCAGGGCTTTTCTACCATGATATGCGCAGGCAGACCAAAATATTCTTAAAAGACTTTTTTATTACATTTAATTTGGCACAGGTTTCATCCCGTAACTCGATGATGTGATAGTGACGCCAAAATGTAGAGTTGGTCCCCGCTGATGCGACTATCGTACCAAGAAGTGTCGACGCAGACCAGTCATACTTTAATCTACTCCTAAAATCTTGTCCTGCATTATGATTTCATCCCGGAACTTGATGACGGAGTCATTCGTGTCGCCGCCGCCCGGTCTAGTATCGGTTATCAAAAGTTAAAAAATACAAGTAGCACATCTGAATAACTGTATCAGATATTAGATTTTTTTTTTAATTGTTAACTTTGAAATCTGGAAATTGTGAAAGAACGTCGTGTGATATTTAAAAATGAAGGCCATTTTCGGATTCACATTGCATAAGAATCAATTATCGAAAGCTAAAAAACTTGACAAAACCCAAATTTTGCAGGCTAGTTTTGTGGTGTTATAAAGTTCCATTACGAGTATATCTTCTATTTCTTAGGCCTAAAATTTACTGGAATTTTCCGATCATTTTTAACTGAAAAAGAAAAGAGATAGTATCTTCGGACTTTTTGATTTATACAGGACTATTACAAAAGATGAACCGGATTTAATGAATCATATTTTAGAAACTACTGCACATATAACAATAAGTGATACCTGAATTTAAAGAGAAATATACTGAGTTTTTTTTTTTTTTTCAGTTACAAATGTTCGATGTGTGATCCTTTTGTTACACGCCATACGTCCAATCTGTAATTCATTTCGTTCCAAATATTTAGTAGCATCACTCTGTCAATGGTACTGAAAGCTTCACAAGTGCTTTCTTTAAGTTCTGAACACTTTGTTTTTGGCATTGGTGGTACGTAAATAATGTCTTTGACACTGTCAGAACTTAAAGAACGCATTTGTCCAGAATTCAGAACCATTGACAGAGTTATGCTACAAAAGTTTTGGGACGAACTGGATTACAGATTGGACGTATGCCATGTAACAAGAGGGTCACACATCGAACATTTGTAACTGAAAAAAAAACTTGGTATATTTCTGTTTAAATTCATGCATCACTTATTGTAATATGTGTTGTAGTTTCTAAAAGATGATTTTTTTAATCGGGTACATCATTTGTAATAGCCCTGTATTTACGGACATTGCACTTTTATACTTAAATTTTTGCGTGTAAGTAAAGTGAACAGTACGTCTTTTGCTACGAGGAGTAACTACCTGAAGGTGGCGAGTACAGAACTTCGAATCGGTGATTCGAAACCGTTTTTCTCCAATCACAAACATTTGAAACAGATTTTGGTGACAAAATTATGAAAGGTATTATGTTTTATTAATCTTATACCTACAATTCGTTTAAAAAGTTGATTATTGATAAAACTGTGCCCATTTAAACAAAAACATTTTTTTTTAATCTTTATCAATTTGGTCTTTTTTATCTTTTGTAAGTTTTAAAAGATAATTAATCACGGAAAATTATACTTTTCGTTGGCATAGCTCAGGCAAAACGATCACCTGACTTTAAAATAAAAAATGAAGGAAATAGATCGAATAATTCTGGGGAAAAATAGTCGCCCAGTTTTAAAGTTTCGAGAAAAACAAGTTAAAACTTTTACAATAGTGCTAATTTCAATGGTTGGCGTTAAATTCAGCGGCTGGCGTTAGATTCAACGGCTTGCGTTACGTTCAACTGCTGGCATTATGTTCAACTGCTGGCATTATATTTAACGAGTAAAGGGAAAAAAAATGAATATTACAAAACTGCTAATGCAACAATCTACACTACATAGTGACGAAAAATTGAGTAAAATACAGCAACTGATGGCCATTCACGAAGATTTGGGAAATGAAGATCCGATGAGTTCCCAAATAATGAAGTTGTTTTACCATGTTTTTGTGTCTGCAAAAGGGATGAATTTTAACTCAGGAATGAGGGAAAATGAAACGTTTCAAAATAGGTAAAATATCATATCGTTTCTTATGTATGTTTTAATGGTGAATTTAATGACAACATCCGCAAGTCGATGCGATCATTTGTTACAAATTTAAGACATGTTTTATGAATACAAATTCGAAAGTTATATCTCATTGCATATAAAACAGGTTTTTACTTCAACAACTGATGTTCTTACATGAAACTTTTTGTAAAACTTCGATTTAGTAATAGAAATGAAGATCCGTCGAGTTTTCAAAAAATAATGTTGATTTACCGTGTTTTCGGGGGACAAAGAGCATTTTAATTCGGCGGCAGTTATAGCGTAACATTTTTTTTTTAATTGGATCAAATTGGGTATCGTTTCGTATGTATTTTTTAATTCTGAATCAAATGACACCCTCCAGAAATCCATGCTATCATTTTTTACAAAATTAGGAAGGTTTTATGAATTCAAAGTCATGAATGTTTTTTATAAATACAAAATTATAAAGACAAGGATTTTGACAAATTTGAGGACACTGAAGAAAACTCAGGTGATCATGACTCTTATTATTTCTATTTTTGAGGACATTTAATAAATTCGAGATTATTTGGGAAAAAAGGTCATGGTCATTCCATGGAAAATGAGCAAATCAGCTGTGGCAGACATGTCACAGATTTTAATGAAAATCAGTCTATATGTAGATCATATCTATTTATGAGTAAATGTAAAATAATAGATTTCAGGATTGTTTATTTAAATATTAAAATATACATTAAAAGTGAATGCAAAATCGACGTATTGTCTACATCAGTGGTTTCCAAAGTGGGGCGTACGCCCCACAGGGGGGGGTGGGGGGGCAATTTCAGATTTTTTATTAACAAATTTTCTGCATTATATTTTAAATTGAATGTAGTGTCGTAGTTTAAAAATAGAAATAACAGATGAAAAAAAATTTAATTACTGAATAAAAATTAAATTCCAAAGCGTTCCCATTTAAAAGTTTAAAACACAATTACACCAGAATAATTATTCTAATTTTATTTTAAATATTTTGACACCTAATATCTATTTAAATATCCTTTTAATTTTTCTAGATTCAGTATTGTTTTAGTAAATAACACTTCTTTTTTTTCAATTTATATGTATATATGAAACTTGTACATCTAATAATAGTGCATTACGCCCCATGAACGATCTTTTACATATGAAATTTTGTAGGGTATATATAAAATTGAACATTTGGACAGTTTAATCTAAAAAATATTTTGAATTATCTAAATGAGGTGCTATTTTTATAAAATTAATAAATCCTCGTGCACATCACTGAGGGAAATGGGTAGAAAGTAAACTTCTTATGGCTCTTCTGCAGACCAGATACACAATTCATAAACATACTTCATGACATATGCATTTTAAAATTTAAAGACGGAGAAAATATGGTGGCCAAATAATAATTATGGGAAAAGGAAAGCCCGTTATCAAAGAAATATGTTATCAGGAGAAAGAAAAACAGTTACTTAAAATGGATAAAACCTCAAATCCGAAAATGTTACTTCTGAATTATGTTATCCATATACTATAGCCATATACAAGTAGTCTCGGTGATAAACAAATATCACTTGCTCTTAATGAAGTATCTAAAATCCACTATAAAATGTACCAATTCTATCAGATGTAATACAAAATGTGAGAGAGATTTTAAGAAATTTTACGAAGACAAAAATGCAGACTATTTATCACTTTTAAATTTGAGGTAAGTTGCCAAACAACAATAAAACATTTCTGGATGTAAATGCGAAGATCCATGGCTTCTTTGCATTCATAGAGTTTTGTTAAAAACATACTTGTAATAAAAAAAAATACAATTCTGATAAATTAAAGAATATGAAATCACTTATCAGAGTTAATGCATTTTTCCGATCATTCCGGGAAAGTATAAGTTTATTTTTTATGTAGGAAGGAGGGGGACATCATGACTTTAGAAATGCTTGTGTGGGGCGCGGCCAAAAAAAGATTGGGAACCACTGGTCTACATGCTTAAAATTTCAATTCTGATTATTAGCCTTAGGAATGGAAAGACTATAATAAAAATTATTTATATCTAAGAATGAATTACAAGTTACAGACTGGAGTAAGTTAGTAATTGTATTTCTATTCCGTAATGAGAAAAAAAATTATCTTTAAAAATTTTTGAAGTAAAACTGCAATATTTATACTGCTCATTTAAGCATGAAGGACAGCTTTGACAATTTTACCTTTTTTGGCGTTATAGCTAAATGTATGTATTTTAAATATCGTTTCATTCTTGCCTTTTTATTCCTTAATGAGGAAATAAATAAACTGTGAAAAATGTTGAGGGTAAAACGCAATATTTCTATCACCTCTTTTTAAGTGAAAAAAAAGCTTTATTAAACTTTTAAATTATTTCATATTATAGATAAAAGTGTATATTTTAAATATAGAAACTATTAATATATTTATTTTAAACTACAGTAAAAAAAAAAAAAAATGTATTACTTTGAACAAAAAAAAATATATATTTATCCTATAAATCCACAGATGGCAGTACTGGATCTTTTTTTCCCTTTGAAATCGTGCAATATTGTAAAAAAAAAAAAAAAAAAAAAAAAAAAAAAAAAAAAAAAAAAAAAACGCGCGCTTATTCAAAGAGTAAAGCTCGTAGAATGCAAAAAATATTACTTTTTTATCCAAATTTTGTGACGTTAGGAACCAAAAGGCAATCTTGAATTTTTTCTAGCTTATCATGGACTTCTTGATCTTTATGTCTGTGCAATAACTATAATGTCTGACCTTTCTTTCAACATTTTTTTTTGTCTATCAATAAGAGGAAAATTACAGTTTTGTGATTTTTTTAAATTTTTTAATTTTTTTTTTTTTTTTAAGGTGAAGGAAATACATGGCAACTTAAAAACTTTAGCAATTCCATCTTAATATGTAACACTACATCATGCATCAATTTCACAGGTGTTTTTGAATTCCTTTAATTTTTATAACGTTTTTAATTTTCTCAAAATTGACAAATTTTCAATTTTTACAACAAATTTAAGATTAATCATGACGTTATCAAATTATTGTTATTAAATAAGTAGGAAGATAATTTTCCAGAGATTACAATATTATAATATATGATTCAATTTATGTTAAATAGTTTTCAAGATACGGAACTTTGAACGATTGTACTACTATGTCACAAGTTTTTTAAATTTCCAGAACTTCCAATTTTTTTTTTTTTTTTTGTCGAAATATTTTGCAATGATATTTGAATATGAATTGAATCTGTGTATCAAATTTTATTAAAATCGGCTACTATGCAGCAACGGCTTTTTAAAAATTTTTGCTCATTTTGTGTGGAATGACCCACATGTTTTGAAAGTAACATAAATGTGACAAAGCTGTGTTTAATAATAAAGTATAATGTTCGACTTAGTATTCATAAAACCTACCATAAATTTGTAATGAATCATCGCATCGACTTGGTAATGATGTCATTCGATTTAGAATTAAAAAATGCAAAATAAACGATACTCCCTTCACCTAATTAAGAAATTCTTTTCTCTCTCTCTCCCTGAGTTAAAGTGCTATTTTTTTGCACCCCCAAAAACACAGTAAAACAACACTATTTTTAGACTCATCGGATCTTCATTTCTATTTCCAAAAAGATGTTCTTTCCAAATTGTCATGAATAGCTATAGTTGTTACCATAAAAACCTATTTTATCTGCATAAACTAAAATATTCGGCTTTGTGTTCATAACACCTCCCGTAACTTTGTAAATAAATGATCGTATCAACTTGCAAATGGTGTCATTCGATTTAAAATTAAAAATACATAAGAAAAGGTTTTACACCTGATCAACTTAAAAAAAAAATTAATTTTCCCATCTCTCTTAGTTGAAAATGCCCCTAGCCCTCCCCCCCCCAAAAAAAAACAAACAAACAAAAAAAAACATGGTAAAAATACAACTTATTTTGGAGGAATTCACTGGATCTTCATTTCGAGGGTCCAAACGAAGTTCATTCCGAATTTCGGTGAATTGCCATCAGCTGTTTGAAAAAACCCCTATTTCAACAGTACTGCAATTAAAAAAATTCAAAACAAAATAGTCGAAAATTTTGACCCAATAAAGTTGAATATCCTTTAAAAAGTATGAAAAATAATTAAATAAAACAGAAAACAATTGAAAATAATAAAATTTTCTTTCTGAAAGACACCTTAACTAAATATCATCAAATTATTCACACGTCGCAGAGTACACTGTTAAAAATATCGTGAAAAATTACCTCTGTTTTTAAAGACTCTCTATTTTCTGACCAATGAGAACGCTAAATTAATACCAATGAAAAGTTCTGATTGGTCAGAAAATAAATAGCCTTTAAAAACAGAGGTAATTTTTTACGATATTTTAACAGTGTAGGGAAAAATCCCGAAAAACTGGCCAAAGTATGAAAATGATATTAAAATTGCACGAAACCGTACACACGTGTTTTTCAGGATGCTGATTACAATTTTAAAGTAAAAAAAAAAAAAAAAAATGCAGATCTAATATGGTCTAATAAAAATTTAAATGCTTTGAAAGTTTTAAAATTTTTGTGAAATTTCGTATACATTGGTGCTTTTGGGGATTTTACGATTGAAAAGTTAAATTTAAAAATGGAAATTAAAAATAAAAACAATTAGATTTAAATAAAATATGAAATTTCGAGGTTAAACGTTACAAGGAATTTTCAAGGAATTGAGATATTTTTAACCGAAAGTAAACGATGAATATTTATTTATGAAACATAATTAAGTACATTGATAAAAAGTAAAATATTACAAAAGGTTTAATTTTTATATTATTAAAATAAAACGAAGTGTATTCTAAAATTCATCTCCCGAATCATCTGTAGTAATATAATAAGTAGATTCTTCAGAAGTGGAGGTGTCGAAACACCTTACAGAAGTTGTTATGCCTCTAAGAGCAAGGATCTTAATTTCCTATACGGTAAATTACGTAAGCTTCAAATGAAGAGATCTGATGACATTAAAAGTTGTTAAAAAACATGTTCCTCTGTATTCGTTTCTCTGCATTTTAGCGAGAAATCATCTTGATACATTTCCATTAACTTGTTGCACTATTTTTGAGCGGCTTTCAACATTTTCCCAACTACTAATAATGAGGAAGGTATTATTTATTTACCATGAATAAGTAGTTTGTGCACTGAATATAGTATATAGAAACTGGGATACAGTTCAACGAATTTGCAAGCTGTTTGTAAGCAATAATCCTCGATATTTATCAAATGAATGTCAAGAAATTACTTGTAATATGACGTGGAATCGTTTGATCAAATCTTGATCAAATCTTCATCTGCGCTCGTTATGTGTCATGTTTAAGTTTCAATTTATTATGTATAGATGAGAGCATCAAAGTTTTCTTTCCTCCCACAATTCATTTTCAGAGAATTCTGTTCTGTTTACTTTTGTGTCATGTGACCGACGTTTGTAATTGTTGTGATGTGTTTGTGAAATGATTATTAAATGTTTATATGTCTACGATATTCCTCGTCAGTTAAGAGTTATGTTATTTATTATTAATTAATTACTAAATATACAAAAAGTGTCAACGATGGATAGAAATGAAATAATTGTACCTAAAATGAGAATTTTGCCGGTGAAAATGGCTATACTTCTGGCTTAAATGTTCTACGGTTCGGTGCAATGCTATATTAATACTTCATAGTCTTCTACAGTATCTACCGTGGTGGCAAGTGATACATTACATTTACTTTTACATTTTTACGCTTTTTCTATGTTTAATAAAGTAAAATGTTTACCCATTTTAAAGAATTTGATGAAAAAGTAGAATTCTTCACAACTTACGTGAAAAGATTAGAACAAAATTTTATTCTGCATGATATAACAGAACAGAAAAAAGTTCCTGCTCTTTTATTATTATTAGGACAGAAATTATATGATTTATCATGTGATTTATGTGTACAAAGAATTGTGAAACCTTAAAATATAATGAAATTGTTGATATTCTACTTAAACAATTAAGCCCGCCCCCAATATATTCATTGAGCGCAATAAATTTAGAAAATGTTTTCAAAATGAAATTGAATCAATTCAAGATTTTGCTGCTAGATTTAAAAAAGGGTACTACCTTTTGTTCATTTACTGGTGACGCTTTAAATAAAAATTTACTGGAACAGTTTCTGCGCGGTTTGAAAAATGAAAGCATTCAGAATAGATTGATTACACAAGTTGTTGATTTAAATTTCAAAAAAGCTGCTGAGAAAGCTTTAGATTTATATAATGTAGATATTGCAATTGCTGAATTTAAGCATAAAAATTTCAATGTTAATAAAATTTCCAGTACGAAGAATGTACAAAATAAGAAACTACAAAATTGTTCCCAATAACAAAATGTCAACAATCATGTAAATAATGATCATTCTGATGTGAATAAAAATAAGTTAAAGTGCTATCGATGTGGAAATGCCTCACATTTTGCATATGTTTGCAGATTTATTAATGTTACTTGCAACCTTTGTAGGAAAAAAACCCCATTTAAGCAAGGTATGCAGAAGTACGAATTCTCAAAAACACGTAAATTCTTTAAATACTGTAAATGTTTTAACTGTGAAATATGGTAAAGGTTCAAATCCTATTAAGTTGTCTGTTTTCATTGAAAACAAAACTAGAGCTGATATGGAATTAGATACTGGATCTGGAATTTCTGCTGGTCCTTTAAAAAGATTTCGCTGAATTTTCCCTGATCATGAAATTTTTCGTCCAGATGTTCAATTAAAAACTGCAATTGGTGAAATTTTCAAACCTGTAGGTTATGTTGAAATAAATGTTACTTATGAAAATAAAACTAGAAAGGTAAAGTTGCATTTGATAAAAGAAGATAATTTTCCATTATTATTTGGTAGAGATCGGGTATCTGAATTTGATATTGTCCCACATACTTTAAAATCAGTATATGTGAATGAAGTTGTAAATTATTCTGATAAATTACAAGGTCAGTTACAGGAATTTTCTGATTTATTTACTGATAAGGCTGGGGAGATTAAAGGTTTACAGGCAGAACTTTATCTTGAAAAAGATGCTACACTCATATTTTGCAAAGCTAGGAGTGTCACTTATGCACTGCGTGCAGCAGTCAATGAAGAATTGCAAAATTTTCAAGACGCAGGTATTATTAAACCAGTTACTCCTATAGTTCCAGTGGTTAAGCCTAATGGGAAAATTCGTTTATGTGGTGATTTTAATGTAACATTAAATAAATTTCTGAAAGTTGAAAAATATCATTTACCTAAAATAGAAGATATGTTAGCTACATTAGGTGGTGGTGTACATTTTACAAAAATTGATTTAAATCAAACTTATCTTCCATCTAACAAAATTTGGGCACATTTTAGGAGGAATTGAGGGAGTTAAAATTTTTATATATGACATTGGGGTTACAGGTGAAACAGATGAACTTAATTTACAAAGATTAAAGCAAGTATTAGAAAGATTAAGAGATTATAACATTAGAATAAATAAAGAAAAATCATTCTTTATGGCAGATGAGATTACTTATTGTGGTTATAATGTTGATAAACATGGTATTCATAAAACACAAGATAAAATTGAAGCAATTTTAAATGCCCGAAGACCAGTAAATGTATCTCAGGTTAAAGCTTTTCTAGGCTTAGTTGCATATTATGCTAAGATTGTATCAATCTTATCTACTATTGCAAAGCCTTTAAATAATTTGCTTAAGAAGAATGTTAAATTTAATTGGTCTTATAAATCTGAACAAGCATTTAAAAGTACAAAAAAATAAATTACTTCTGACAGAGTTCTCGCTCACTTTAATCCTAAGTTACCTTTAGTTTTAGCTACTGATGCTTCTCCTTATGGTATCTCTGCAGTTCTTTCTCATGTGATGCCAGATAACACTGAAATGCCTATTCGGTTTGTGTCCAGAACTTTGAATAATGCAGAAAAAGGTATAGACAAGTTGATAAAGAAGCATTAGCAATTATATTTGGTGTGAAGAATTTTTTTTACTATTTATATGGCAACAGGTTTGTCTTATTTAGTGACTGTAAACCTTTACTGTCTATTTTTTCTCCTCTTAAAACTACTCGTGTTTTATCGGCTGCTAGAATGCAACGATACGCAATTTATTTACAAACGTTTCAATATGACATCCGTTATAAAAATAATACTGATCATGGAAATATTGATGCTCTTTCACGACTTCCTTTACGTAGTGAAGATTTACCTCAACAATTTAATCCAAATGATGCAATTTATAAATCTGAAATTCTTCAAATTAATCAACTCTCTATCTTACCATTAAATTCTAAATCTATTGCTTCAGCTACAAAATCTGATCCCCTTTCACGTCAAATTTTTCCTCATTTCTGGTTCTGAAATTCCTAAAAATTTACTTTTTGGTGGTAAACAAGAAGAATTCACTTTTCAACATAGTTGTATTTTAAAAGGATGTAGGGTAGTTATCCCTGAAATTCATAGAAACAAAATCTTAAAAGAAATACACTTTGGTCATTTTGGTATATTTAAAATGAAGTCTTTCGCCCGTAGTTTTGTATGGTGGCCAGGTATAGATCAAGATATTGAAGATCTTGCACGAAATTGCACTACTTGTGCAAAATTGAAAAATAATCCTCCCAAATTTGATACACATCATTGGGAATGGCCTACAGCTCCATGACAAAGAATTCATATTGATTATTAGTGGCCGAGAGGTTCTGCTCTCGAAGCTGGTAGACGGGAGGTGCTGGGTTCGAACCCAATCGCGCCCGTCGGCCTAATCGTTCGGAGTTTTCGTGGTTTTCTTCGAACCTTGGATTTCCAAGCGTTAATACGGGTTAGGTTCCCTTAGAAAGACCCCCACGAAGGGCACTCCCCCCTTAGGGCCTATATCCCTCGTGTTGAAAATTGGCCGTCATAAACACAACCAACCAACCATATTGATTATTTTGGTCCTCTTATGGGAAAATGCTTATTTTAGTGGATGATGCCCATAGTAAATACCCAGAAGTTTTTATTGTTCCTAGTACAACTTGAGAAAATACAATTACTTGTCTTTCTTCACTTTTTGCACGATACGATTTTCCAATTTCTTTAGTATCATATAATGCTAAACAGTTTACATCTGAAGAATTTGAGACATTTTTTGAGAAATTATGGTGTAAAATATAAGTTCAGTGCTCCATACCATCCAGCTACAAATGGGCAGGCAAAGAGATATTTGCAAATTCTCAAACGTGGATTAAAAGCTTTAGCTTCCGAACCTGGTACATTACATATGAAATTAAGTAGCTACCTTTTGCAATATAGGAAGATGCCTCATGTTACAACGGGGGGAGAGTCCTGCATCTCCATTTCTAAAACGTTATATAAGAACAAAAATAGATTTGATAATGCCAAATGTTACAAATTTCGTTCATGATAAACAAGATGAAAAAAAATCCAAATTTAAAATAAAAGAATTGGAAACTAACCAGAAAGTAGTTGTAAGAAATTATACTCCCTTGGTTCGAATATTTGGAAAAGGCATGTTGATCAAATAACAAATGTAGGTTCAGAGATTTCTTAGTTAATGATACAAATTCTGAATAAAGTGTTACAGGACATTTCAGAAGTGAAAATGCAATAGCGAAGCAAGGTAATTTTTCGCCAATATAGCCTAGTATCGCAGATCTGCAACCAGCTGACTCCCATGATCCAAATACTCCAGGTCTTACACCAACTGACTTTAATCCTGATTCTCCAAAATCTTCTGCTCCCAATAGTTCAATAGTTGATGCTTCTGAGCTTGTAAAATCTAATTCTTCTTCTCCTTCTCCACAGGTACTGAGAAGATCCGGTAGATACTGCAGACCTCCTGACTGATTCACATATTAAGTAGGGGAGAGCTGTCATGTTGAAGCTTCAATTATTAAGTATAGATGGCATTATCGAAGTTTTCTTTCCTCCCACAATTTATTTTCAGAGAATTCTGTTCTTTTTACTTTTGTATCATGTGACCGACGTTAGTAAGTGTTGTGATGTGTTTGTGAAATGATTATTAAATGCTTATATGTCTACGATATGCCTCGTCAGTTAACAGTTATGTTAATTATTATTAATTAATTACTAAATCTACAAAATTAAGAAAGCGGAAATAGCTGCGTTTTCAAATAATCATCATTTGAGCTTTCAAATCTGGACTTTGGTTTATCGACGAGAATCCCTAATTGTAAACGAAATCCTTTTTGTATATTTTGTTTTGCAATTTCAGTTTCCTTCTTCTCGTCAGGAGTGCGCTCTTGCCATTTCTTTATATCCAGTTTGTATGTCCAAAACATCTTATATAGGAGAGAAACGTGGACACCCCGAATTGTAAATGATCTTCATTAAAATTAGTTTTAAAATGCCATAAAGGTTATTAAACTGTTTTGAAGTGGCCTGACATATTTACCAACGTTGATTCGACAGACATTAAAAATGTTACCATCAGACATCGTTAACGCTATTATGTAAATAACGCTTACTTATTTTATATCAATAATTGTTTTAAAAGTAACAAGTTTAGACTCCTACTCTGTAATATAATTTCTTTCATTGACAGAAGCTTCCGTGGTTTTGTGCAAAACATTGACTCTGATGGGCCTAAAAATTCGAAGGTATGACAGTCGGGAATTTTTCCAGTTAACGATTTCTAAGTTATTCGCAACACTTACGATTTCTAGTGGTACGAAAGAAGTGAAAAAGATATTTGAACCTGATATGCTACCATCATCAGCGCTAAATGTTTGTTTTAAAGTACTTTAACTGGATGTGCCATCACATCATCAGTTGCAAATCAAATTCAGATTGATAATGTTCTCGGAAGCCAGATTCTTAATTATTTTCGTCTGGATTATTAAAATACGCTCAGCAGTATGATCTAGCAAATGTTGTAATTAATAAGATAATTCTTCTAATTATAATAGAATAAACAAAATTATTACCTAGATTTACAAGAAACTGCATTTCGGTTGGATCGATAACAGAGAGTTATTTTCATTATTTTGTTATTGCTTATAAAATTCATTTATGCATATGATTATAATACTTATTTGTAATGTAATGCATACTAATCTAACACAAAACTGAATAATATAAAGATTTTAAAAATTTTGCCTGCTAAATTACATTGAAAAGTAATAATACTGTGAAAAGTAATTTTTGATTGGACAAAAAAAGTGACATTTTTACTTGTGGTTGCAAAAATCTGCACGAAATGAAGAATGGCATTTTTTGACAGCTGGATTTTTTTCATTATTCATTAGATAATAGTTGAAGCTATTATTCTTAAATTTCGCTGCGGAACACTGTGGAACTTATAAACATTTTTATGTTTAAAAGCAAAAAAATTATATATATTTTTTAAATCTTTATCAAAAATAATCATGAAATTATTAAATTTTTTGTGTTTAATATAATTTTTGTAACACGTGGAATTCAATTACACACTGTCATCGTGTGAATCCCTTTTAAAGCATTAAAATCGGATGATATGGAGAAATGTAGCACGTGTTTAGAGGAACCATTGTTTTGCTCTTTTTTGTTCGCCTCAGATGATAATCCTCCAAACGTCACTTTTGAAATTATACATGTTGCCAAGTCCAAACGAAAACATTTTTGTAAATAGATTCTGACCCTCCAAACATTATTCTAGCCATCTGTATTGTCAAAATTCCTTAAATTGTAACTTTATTTCCCGACTTTTTGCCAGCTTTTTGGGATTTTGCCCCCACTGTGAGTCGGGTTGGTCGGCATTTTCATTCCAAAAACGTTGCGATGATGCGTGTTGATTATACTCCTCATTCGATCTAATTTTTACGTAGTAAATTCAATTTCAATAAATAGGTATTTAAGTTTCTTTATGTAACTAAAAGTCATATACGGTGACCCTAAATGGCTGACACTTCTTGAAACTAAGAAGTGACGATCCAAGAGAATTTATGCAAGGTATAATAACATTAAGTTCTTCCTTGTATTTAAAAATGATCTCGTGAATTTTATCAGTCATATAAGACTTCTATCAGTTTTACTTAATATGATTTAGAAAGTAAAGATAAATACTTTTATTGTATTAAAAGGACATAAAATTATATTTATAAATGATTTGTGTTTAGTAAATTGACTGAGTTTTAAATATAATAATTCGGAAGATCTTTTTCAGTTAAGAAGTAAAAATTGAAGAGAATATCCGTAAGAAATTATAACATTGAGTTCAGCCTTATATTAGAAAATGATCTCCAGATTTTTATCAGGTATTTAACTCTTTTTCAGTTTTACTTAAATTCTTTAATGGTTTCAGATGGTGTATTATTGTATAAAGAGTGCTTCAAATTAATTCAAAAAGATTTATTTTAAAAAATTTGACTAGTTTTTAATGCAGTGATTAGAAAGATCTTTATCACTTTTGAAAGGAAGATTGAAGAGAATTTACATGAAACATAATTACTTTAAGTTCTGCTTTATACAAGTAAATGATCTCGAAAGTTTTATCATTTATGTAACACTTCTTCAGTTTGACTTCAAATGTTTTTTATTGGAATATAAAAACTATTATTATGTTAAAATGGCTTCAAATTGAATATAGAAATGATTTCCGTTTAAGTAATTTACTGATTTTTTAAATAAAATGATTACGAAGATCTTTGTCAGTTGAGAAGTGAAGATTTAAGTTATTGTTATATTTATAAAAGGCCTCGAGAGTGTAATAGGTTATATAACTTGTCTAGGTTATATAACAGTTTTAATTAAAATAATTTTATGGCTGGAGATGAATAGAATACTATTATTGTATTAAGAGAGTTTTAAATGCAGTGTCAGACCCTTGTCATTTGAGAAGTGAAGATTGAGGAAAATTTACATAAGACATACTAATTATATTAAGTATTGCTTTACATTAGAAAAAGATCTCGAATGTTTTATCACTTATGAAACACTTGTTTAGGTTTACTTAAAAAGATTTTATGTTTGAAGATAAATACTATTCTTATATTAAAAGTGTTTCAAATTAAATATAAAAATGATTTGTGTTCAAATTTTATGAGTTTTAATTACAATGGTTAGGAAGACCTTTGTCACTGAGAATTGGAGATTGAAGAAAGTTAACCTTAAGTTATTCTTACATTAAAAAATGGCCTTGAGATGATCCTCAGTTATGTAAATTTCTTCAGTTTTAATTAAAATGCTTTAAGAGTTGGAGATGAATATTATTATTGTATTCAGAGGGCTTCAAATTAAATAAAGAAAATATTTTTCTTTAGTAAATATGCTGAGTTTTAAATGCAGGGTCAGATTCTTTTCTCTTGAGAAGTGAAGATTAAGGTTGGTTGGTTGGTTGGTTGTATTTATGTCGGCCAATTATCAACACGAGGGATATAGGCTCTAAGGGGGAGGGAGTGCCCTTCGTGGGGTCTTTCTAAGGGAACCTAACCCGTATTAACGCTTTGAGAACCAAGGTTCGAAGAAAACCACGAAAACTCCAAACGATTATGCCGACGGGCGCGATTGGGATCGAACCCAGCACCTACCGTCTACCAGCTTCGAGAGCAGAACCTCTCCGCCACTGGTGGGGCAAGATTAAGGAAAATTAACATAAGACATAATTATATTAATTTCTGCATTACATTAGTAGAATATCTCGAGAGTTTTATCACTTATGTAACACTTCTTTAGTTTTACTTAAAACGATTTTATGTTTGATATTATTATATTAAAAGGGTTTCAAATTAAATATAAAAATGATTTGTGTTTTGCGAATTTCATGAGTTTTAATTACAATGGTTAGAAAACATTTGTCAATAGAATTGAAGATTGGAGAAAATTAACATTAAAAATACATACATAACTACGTCTGGATTACTTAATAATTAACACAATTTGCATAACTACAGACATACACACATTAAAATTTTATTAAAAACAATTAAGATAGAATTAAAAATTTATATAAACGTTTCGGCTATTTTCATAGCCCTCATTAGTAAACGAGCAGAGTCACAAAACAGCAAGAGCCACAGCAAACGAAAAAACAGTTAAAATCACGGTCTAAGTAGGATAAAATAATCAGCAGGAACCTGGGTTGCTTCGCTGATTGGCGATTCAGCTAAAATATATATTTTAGCTGAAAAAAAAATATATCAGTATATATTTTAGCCGTGTCTTCCTTGGGGGTTGGAGGACTGTTATAGCTGAATCGCCAATCAACGAAGCAACCCAGGTTCCTGCTGATTATTTTATCCTACTTAGACCGTGATTTTAACTGTTCTTTCGTTTGCTGTGGCTCTTGCTGTTTTGTGACTCTGCTCGTTTACTGATGAGGGCTATGAAAATAGCTGAAACGTTTATATAATTTTTTAATTATATCTTAATTGTTTTAAATAAAATTTTAATGTGTGTATGTCTGTAGTTATGCAAATTGTGTTAAATAACATTAAGTTATTCTTAAATTAAAAAGTGGCCTGGGCATTATCATCAGTTATGTAATTTTTCTTCAGTTTTAATTAAAATAGTTTTATGGTTGGAGATGAATATTATCATTGTATTAGGAGGGCTTTAAATTAAATAAAGAAAATATTTTTCTTTAATAAATTTTCTGAATTATGAATGCAGTGTTTAAGAAGTCTTCTTGTCACTTGAGAAGTGAAGATTGACGTAGAATTTTCATAAGACATAATTAAATTAAGTTCTGCTTTAGATTAGTAGATAATCTCGAGAGTAACTTAAGTGACACTTCTTTAGTTATATTTAAAATGTTTTTATGTTTGGAAATAATTACTATTATTATATTAAGATGTATTCAAATTAAATAAAGAAAGGATTTGTTTTTCGTAAAATTTCTGAGATTAAATTACACTGATTAGAAAGGCCTTTGTCACTGAGAAGTGAAATTTTCCAAGATGAATTTACCTAAGTCATAATAGCATATCACGGGAGTCTTGCTAAAACATTACTAAAAAATAACTTAAAAAGACAAACTGGACAAAGTATTTAAAATAATTGAAATTTTCATTTTGAAGGAAAGCGAGAAATGATATTCTATGTCACCGAACTTACCTCAGAATATCTGAAAATGTTATTGGTTTACAGTGAATTAAATAAATAAAATAAAATAAACAAATTAAACTTACTTAATAACTGGCTTAGAAACTACTTCTTTTCTAATTGCGATCAGCCTTTAAGTAGTATTATATTTACCAAATTGATTCTCATAAGCTAATATTTAAAGATTGAGAATAAAAAAGAATATTGCAGTCATAAAATACTCTAAAATATTTCGTTTTATGAAAATTCTTTAATAAGTTTCTCTTATATACAATGTTATTTATACTTCCTGTTAATTGACAATTTTTATTTTTGTATTTCACATGAATTTATTTAAAAATAGGAAAATACTAAATTGCTCATAACAAATATGTGCAACACAATGACAAAATGTTTCAAAAAGTGAATTAACGTTTATGCATTACAGTTTAGTTCATATTTTAAATACAAAGTATTAAATTGCTGTAACTTGAGCATGATACAAATGCATAGTATGTACTTAAAATTTTGTTAAAATTCTGGTTAAGCTTAATACATTACGCACTTAGATTTATTAAACAATATTGATTAAAAGTATATGAATAACTTACACTTATGGTACTTTCATAGAAAGCTGATGATTAAGAATTTGTTGAATTGAAATACTATTACAATAAACAGAACGTATAAATCCTAACATAATAATAATAATATGCATATAATCAGTAAAATTTCTAAACATGTTTTTCTATGATTTATATAAGTTTAATAGATGTTCACTTTTTCTCTATTTGTGATCCTTCAGTAAGTTTTAAGCAATTTCGTAGCATTTATTTTTAAAAAGCATCATTCTCAAAACTTTATTTTTACAGTTAATATTTGGACCCTTCAACATTTGTTATATATATATAGGATATTTATTCCGTGATGCATGTTTTACATTTATTTATAAGTACAGTTTCTAAGAAATTTGTGTTTAAAATAACATCAAATTACTCACTATTAAATGCTTATTTCAAATTATCTTATAATTTTAAAAGTTTATTTATGAATTTATGTAAATCAAACTCTCTCAGTATTTTATGGGATTAATTTATGATAAGAAATATATGTTTGAAATAACACTAAAAACCGTTCAATACATCTTTGAAATTATCTTACAGCTTCAAATAATTAATTTATGATTTTTTTATCAACTAAACAAAACCCCTGACTTTTTTAAGGGGTTAAAAATGTACAGTTTGTTTCAAAGAATATGTATTGAAAAAAGAAAAACATATATAATCATATTTAGAATGTATGCATATGTATAAAGTTATCACCGTTTTAAAAAGTATATATTTTACGGAATACCTATAATAACAAATATAATAATCATATATATGAATTGCTAGTATCATGCAAAAAATAACTGATTTAACATATATGAAGTGTTACATAGCATTCACAAACATTGGCGTGTTGATTTTTCTTAAATATTTTTAATAGCTGCCTAATATAATTAAACAGCGCTTTATTACATAATTATATAATATATTTAAAAGAAATGCACCAAGCTTTCTTTAAGTACAAATTAATAATATCTATAATAATTTTACATAAAATGCTATAATGGATAATGCATTAATTTATGTGGTATTAAAATTTTGTGAATACAAATAATCCCTGTATAAATTAATTTTAATGTTATTTCAATAAATACAAAAAATCATAACGTGCATTTAAGAATGGAAGGTAAAAAACACACTTCTTTCAAAAGCCATACCGAGAAGTTTTAAATAGTAATACTGATATACAGTACTTCAGATTTAATTTATTTTCCATTCTGCTTACTTTCTTTTTCCTCTTCTGTCCATGAGAAAAAGACATAATTTTAATTAAAGGTTTTGTTCCATATAGCACGTTTAAATAACTGCAGCTGTTTATTGTTTTCTTTGGATGTTTTCATAATGTGCCAGGAATATCCGGTATTTGCATTTTTATGTGCTTAAGTAAGAAAAAAAAAAAGAAAACACACTAATTTTGACCATCTTTAATATTTTGGGTGCCACGATGACTGACACTGAAGCGCTGAAAATTTACAATGTTTAAAGTAATTTTTAAGAAAGTATAATCCTGTAATAAATAAAAGGTAGGTAAATTTTAAATATTTGTTGAGTAACTACTTAAAACAATGTATATTTTTATGTTTTGTATCATATTTTAGACGTCCGCCATCGGTGAATGACGCGTTTTAAACGAAAAGTTCGCTGTCAGCCAGCGGTGGCTGACGTGGCGCTTAACGTGTTAAATAAATGTTAAACGTATAGACTCGGTTATCTTTTAAAAATCTCCTCTCGCACTTCTGCATATATTGTCTTTTAAATCGTTAGTCGGAATCCGTAATAAAAAAAATGTTATTTTTTAAAAAATCAACAGGTGTGTAATAAAAAGTTTATAGAATAGAGATATAGATTTTTTAAATGTTCTTCGATTACATGTATGTAAGACTAGATGCTTTTTGCAAACAAAATAAATGAAAATGCTGTGTCAGCTAATAATATTCAGGAATAAATACATAACCTAGAAAGACATAAGATTTATAGGATATATTAAATATCGGAACTAAATTATATCTTGGTTGTAATTCTGTGAAATTTAACTTCTTTTATGTGACATTCCACAAAAATTTTATTAACTAATTTTTCTTTTTTTCAGAAGAATGTAGCTTAATAATAATTAAGGAATTTTGTAAAGAAGTTTCCATGAAAGGATAAATCATTACATTGTAAGTCGCATGCATTTAACAACATTTTACGCCATTTGCTTCAGGATGTTTCTATAAATGCATAGTGATAAACGCGTTATCACGGAAATACTAGTTATGCACAGTAAACAAAATCTTTCTTTTATTTAACAAATACAACTCAATAAATGGAATGCGAATTGAATAATTGCCAATTCCATAAGTTTTGGCCAAATGTTGATAGCATATTTAAAAACAAAATTCATTCTACAAATGCCAAATATTGTTTCAAAAGGACTCAATATACAGTTATAGAATTATAATTGTTAAAAAAAAATTACAAGAGCGCATTGCTGCAAAATATAAAATAACTTTAAAAAATATCGTAATTTTGCCAGAAAGTTCAGATTCTTTATTATTTATTTTTTTATTATTTTACTTTGTGCAAATTACTTGAACAAACTTAGACAATGGATATTAATTTAAGTACAATATTAGCGTATTTCGTATTAACAAAGGTTTTCTATTTAATTTATACTGAAAGATGGAATACCTCAAACAAAATTGTTTGATATCACATCATAGCAGTCCATAGTGCATACAATTTACAATTTATAGAAAAAATTTTAAAAGTTAATTTCAAATTGCAAGTACAACATTCTTCTTCATGTTGTGATTAAATTTATTTTTATAATTCTTAAATAATAAAATCTTTCGCCGTCACAATGTTTAATCATTTATCAAAACATTTTCATGTACATACATCTGCAGCTAAAAAATAAAATAATTTGAATCACGATATTTGGAAAAAAATTTTAAATGAATACATTGAGGTTGAAAATTTTTCTCTTCATTTTGTATTTGTATGATTAGACAAAAGTATACTTCATTACAATTAAGCAAAACAATATCACTATATTCCCAAGCTTAAAAACTTGTGTAATAAGTCAAAAATAAAAATCAAACTTCATATTTAAATTAATATTTATTAATATAGATATATACTTGTAAAATCATAAATAAATATTGAAATGATAACTTTAAAAATACATATGATTATAAGATTTAAAAAAAAAAACATAACACGTCTTGCACGCATGATAAGATATGAAAATATGCATATAAAGAGGAAATTTTGGTGAAAATAAATGTACATAATAAGGTTACCTATATACTAAAACCAGAATATTTATAAAAAGTATTAACTAAATTAAAAAATTGACTTCATAATTTAAAAAATTTAAAATTTTCCATTTAAAAAAAATATTTTCAAAGTACAAAAACAAAAACAAAATAAAATCTTACCTTTTTCTGCTTTTAGTATAAAGGTAATAATATAATGTGTTTATTTTCACCAAACACTCATGCACTCTTCATGCACTCTTTATATGCATATTTTCAGATTTCATTATGCGCCTAAGATATATTATGTTTTTTTTCAATATTTATTTATGAATTTACAAGTATATATATTAGGGTGGTCACAAGAAATCAATTTTCGAATTTTTTCGGGGGGACCCTCCAAAAAGTTGCCAATTGACTAGAAAATGAGATTGGCTAAGTTTCAGCTCATTTGGATAATATTAACCCGTGCCTCATTGAGGTTTAAGTTTGAAAAAAACGTGAAAAAATGCTGTTTTTCCTTCATGAAATTAATACAATTGAACCTAGAAACATAATGCAGGTCTCATTTTATAAAAAAGAGTTTTGCTTTGAAGAACAACACACCATTTTTTTCTAAAAATGTATAGATTTAAAAATATGCGCATTTTTCAGGACCAGACTTCACCTGAATCCTAAAAATTGACTTTTTATGAAAAAGCGAAAAAAAATTTGTAACATTCCATTTCATCTGCCTTCCACCTTTTGTTTTTCTTTTTTTCGTTTTGTGAAGTCCAATAAAGTGTTTGATTTAAAAAAAAATTACAAAGAAAAGGGAAAAAAAAATCGAATTTTAAACTGAAAGAATTTAAAAAAAAAAGGAGGGCAAAGGAAACATAGAAATGAGAGCAAATAATGCTCAAGTGCATTTTATTATTAAAGTTGTGTTACCAGAAAGGAGGCATAATAAAGAAAATAAATTACTTTCCCTTACAACTGTCACGTTAACCCTTTCCGGCACAGAAAAATTCTGTTCGTAAAAGGATGAAATGATTGTCTACCCGGAATTTACAAACGACTTTTTTAGAAATTAAAAACACATTACTTTAACCTTTCATTGTAAAAGCAAAATTTTATTAAAATATTCTTCGTGCCGTTTCTAAGTTTGGAATTAAAATTAGGTGGTCCCGGCGTGGGACACTGCACCGGGAAGGATTTGAGTGGTAATGGTTTAGATAAAGTGGCTTATGTTGACTTTTATTTACCAAAGTATTATCTAAAAATGAAAATGCAACTTGATCCGAGTTAAGATACCAAAGGCGGTTTGTCATTTTAGCAAGTGCTTTGTCTGTAACCTATTTATCAAAATTTCTGTTGTGAACAAGTGATTTTGTTATTTGCAGGTCTTGAATTTGGGACTAAAGTGGCAGTGGAAGTATTGAAGCACGCTTTTACATAAATATTGATTAAAAATAAGAAAAGATCTCTGATGCCTTCTATTTCTAAATTTGTTATTTAAAGATGATCCCTGAAACAATATATTTTGAGAGAATGAATGGCCTGTGCCGCCTTCCATCTGATATGATTAAGGGCACCAGGTGCAGGAAGGAGTTCTATAAAAATTAAACAAAGTTGGATAAACTCTTTATAATCATACCTGAGCTGTTAATTTTTAAAAGTTCCTGTAAGAAAATTTGAAATTTTTTCTGAATTAACTATTTATACCTAGTATTTCATCTTCAATAGCATTTGTATACTTACTCTGGTTTAATTTAGACCACCCAATCAGAATTGTTTTTTTTTTTAATATCTGGCTGAGGAGCAGTGATTATGCCCATTTTACAATCAAGAACAGCTTTTAGGAAATTTTCTAAAGTATGGTGGCGGCATGGTAAATACAGAAGACTTTTCCTTTAACCATTGCTATAGAAAAATGCAGGTTCCTCTGAGGCGACCTGTGTTTACTGCAGTTGCATCAAAAAATATTGCCTGGATTTTTCCAACTTCCTACCACTCTTCAACTGCTGAAAATACAGCTTTCGCCTGAATTATTCCGATACTATTTTCAAGTTGAGAAACTCATAGTAACTGTTCTTCATCCCCGCAACTAATTAAAACTTTTATCCACTCTACATTTTCTTTATTCAAAAAATGGTGAAGCAGTTTTCCACCCCAGTGAACAACAGTTCTCTCTAAACGGGAATTTTAAAATCTGTTTTTGATGAGCTCAGTTTTTTGTTTACGAAACAGTTATTTGCAGAGTCGATGTCTGTGGTTCGCTTGTGGATGCATTCTAAGTCTAGCAGCTTCTCTGGCGTTCAGTTCATTTTGCGAATATTATAAAATAAAATACATAAAACTTGACAATTACTTGGCTGCTTACTGTCGATGATTTGATGAGACATGTGGCCAATTTAAAAAATCTTACATTTCTGCCATCATACCAAGAGGGGGAAGGGGTTTTACGGAATGTTTCGTCAATTCTAAAAATAGATAACCATAACAGATAACAAAAACAGCCTTGTAATAGAAAGAGAAATTCAGGGGTTCAACTGCAATACAAATCGAGAAGCTCTTTCTTACTGGACACAGAACTAGATAACTAATAATCAATTATAATTCGTGAAATATTTTTAAAGTTACAAAAATTGTTCACTTATTTTTGCCTATTAATAAAAATAATGCAAAAAAATTATCAAAAGCAATAAAGTTTTTAATTTGTCATTTTTTACCTATGTTTCAAAAATGCAGAGTTTGAGGGTATGGTTCACTAGTTGTCCTGAAAAATACTAAAGGTTCATTAAATATAAGTTTTCATGAGAGTAAAAGTTCAAGGCACCAACAGTTTCTATGAAATAAAACAAGAATCAGGTTTCTAAGACAAATATTTTTCACGTAAAGAAAGAAAAACAATTTTTTGCCAAAAATTGCAAATTTTCAAGAATTCAACCTCGATGAGGCACGGGTTAATGTTATGTATTTGAGCTGAAACTTTGCCAATCTCATTTTCTAACTAATTGGAAACATTTAGGGGGGTCACCCCGAAGAAAACGTTAAAAAAAAATTTCCCCATGTTGCTTGTGACCACCCTAATATATATATATTTTTTAAATATAAATTTAAATATGAGCTTTATGTTTAAATGGAGTTTGATTTTTATTTTTGACTTATTACACAAGTTTTGAAGCTTTCAACATGGTGATATTTTTTGCTTTTTCTACGTGTTCAAAGGCATTCTACCCTCTTAAACTGTCATAGATCTTTTCTTCACATTTTTGTTTTGTAAAATCTTCCTTATAGAGGTCTTTATGTTTTTAGAAACAGATTAAAATATAATATAAATAATATTTATAGGTTAAAAAACATAAGTGTGCTCAATGGAACACATAAACAGGAACTTTTATATGGACTTGTACATATCAAATTAACGGTAAAGCATAATATCGACGTTTCAAGCTGCTGATGAAGTTATCTTCAGGGTAAATATGATGTTGAAATGCTTAAAAGTCTACAGACGAAAATTTCCTGACGAGTATTGGTCAGTTATATAAATGGAAAAGTCCATTTCCATCCCTTCTTATACTTTTTCGTTCATATAATTGATCAAGACTCATCCAGAAAGTTTCGTCTATAGACCTTTTAGCATTTCAACATCATATTTATCCTGAAGACGACTGCAGAAGTAGTTCGTAACGTTGATATTATGTTTTATCGTTAATTTTATTTGTAGAAGTTCATATACATGTTCTTGTGTATGTGTACCGTTGATCAAGTTCATGAGTTTTAACGTATAAAATATTATTTATTACATTTTATGGTGCAATTGTCCTACATATGTTAATAAAATATAATAGGTGTTAATAATGTGTAAAACAGTTTTGAAATGTAATACAAAAATAATTATGAAATAAATACATTAATAAGAATTAAAAAAACAAACTTATCACATGGAAATATATACATGTAAAAGAGATGTAAGTATATATGCATATATACTACTTTTTAGACATATTTAAAACATAGAAAAGCAATGAAGCAAAATGATGACTAAACTCACAAAAGCATAACATATATTTCACATATTTTAATTTAAACACTTTATAGCAAAATGATTTTTTAAATTAAAAGTTTGTTTATAATTCAAAATATAACGTATATTAAAAAAATGCCAAAAATGTTTTTTCAAAATGCCACAAAAGCAGGTTTCTTTACATTTTTCTTTTTGTAAAGTTACGCTTTTAGAGGTCTTTTCTTTTTTAATTTACTAATTAAAATACAACAGATTTAAGTATACGTAAAGCATTTTTGAAATGTAATACAAAAATAATTATGAAATTAATGTATAATTAAGCATGAAAACAAACATATAAGCTTATATATACATGTAAAGAAGATACAGCTATGTATGCATAAGTATTGATTTTTGTGGCTTTAAAATCATAGAAAAGAAACGAAGCAAACTAATGGCTATATTCACAAAAGCATAGAATTAAAATTCGCATATTTTAATTGGTAAATTTTATCGGAATGGAATAAAAAAAAATCACCCTTACACATGCAGTGGAAAATACACTTCTTACATAATTAAGTAACTTATTAAGTAGCCGTGTGAAGTGTATTTATCACTTTTGAGATTTTGATATATTTTTCTGATTTTGAAATGAAAATTATGCTGTCAGATGTGTCCTACATTAATACTCGGTAAGGAAAAATAGTATGCTACCAAAACACAGCACGTCTCACTATGTATTTAATTATGTTCTATGTATTCAAAAAGTTTCACAACTAGCTGAATGTAGCCAACCTAACTGTTATTTTCTGGTATCCGTGCCTTCATTAACGTGAGATTCGAATAACAACCAATAATATCATTTAAGAAAAGATTTTTTCACTAATTAGAAAAAAAGCAGCTGAATAGCGAAAAATAAACTGCGCCTTGACTATACGAAAGGGCAAACATAAAAAATTTCTTAAAAGTAAATTTTAAAAACGAATCGATTAAATAAAATTTTAAATGCTTTCAGTCTCCTATGTTGCGTCTTACATTGTAGTATCTTCGTGCAAAATTCCATAACGCTTTTATAGTAATAATGGGCCAGAACTTACATGTTATTCTTATGCTAACAGTTTCACACGAAACTTTTTGCGAAGAGAAACGTGTGTATTATATATAGAATATATATGTATAGACTTATGTGAGAACTTCCTACATGCAACGGAAAACACACATCCGCTTTAATAAATTTTGCTAAATGAAGTGAAAGAATTAAATTCACACAGAGTCTTATCCTGATCCCTGTAAACAAAAATAAAATACGAATCGTTACTAAAATTTGCTTGTGAAAGAGTAAATTATTAGTTTATTGTGTGAAAGGGAAATTATTAATTGTAGTCGGATAAATGGCATAATTTGTCAATACTCTTTAAATATATGCAAATAAAGTTATTGCTTAACATACTCCTTGCTTATATAGCCAATGGACTAAATGAAATACATTACAATGTTTAGGCTATTTCGACAAAAAATTCAGCTTGGCAGACACATATTGTAGCTTGAAATTTCAGTTGACTAATATTCGAGTCACTTATTTCGGGTGATACCCTGCGCTTGGAATATTGATATCACTTTTCAATACTGTTGTCTTCGATATGAAAACTTGAGGAAAATAACATTTCACCTCTTCTCTGACAGTACTTCGTGTTTTCGTGACCATTTTCAAATATAAACAGCAACTGTTGGTGCAAGAAAAATGTCACCTCAATATTGTCTTTTTTTATTTATTAGAGGCACAATGTAAATTCTGTACAATGAAACTATACAAGTTTTAATTGTTTGCCTTATGATGAAAATCTTTCCTTGTCCAGAGTTGGAGATTTAGTGTGATGGTATGACAATGGAATTCTTCAAAATTCTGTGAAGATAATTCTCCTTTCCGTTGGAAAAGGAAGGCAAAAGGTAAAAAGGCAGTGAAAAGGAGTTATTAAAATGTTCGTCAGACGGCTCCGTGGTTTGGCGGACAGTCTTCAGGTAACTGAAATAGAAATAGCAATAGAAAAGTCAATTAATTTGCAAAATAACAAAAGTTAAAAACTGTAAAATATCTCAATGAAACATATCTTAAAAATCGGCATTACCCGAATGAACAAAGTCCATTGTGAAATTATTTGTAGTTATTTTATCTAAACACGAAAAATGAAAATATAAATAAATGCGCAATAGCTATAAAAGTGTACTTCATGATTTAAAAAAAGTCCTTCCGGCCAGTGCCGAGAGGAAGAGGTAGCTTTCAAATTCCTTATTTTAAAAAAGCCAACTTATATTATTCAAACACACGAAGCTCAATTTAGTGGAAACCGAATATAGGAGATTCAATACTAATTTTTATCAATATTAAATCATTATGGATGAGAATTTCGCGAAATTAGTGAGCTTTATCCAAGCTGCTTTTATTTAAAGTAACTTATATTTGGCTGAGATGTTGATGTATACTATCCACATGCCTTCTTACATGAAATGGGCGAATACGTGTGTTATCGCGTGACAAATACAAGATCGTTTCAAAATGTTAGCCATACTAGAAATTCAAAGTGCTATAATTCAACCATTTTTTTAAGATATAAACAAAAGAACAAATTTTCAGAAACAAAATCTGCTCCGGAATCTTTGTATCAAGGCCAAACACATAAAAAAATCTTTTTCATTTTCCAATTTTTTAATACCTCATTTAAAAATTTTAAATTTAATTTTTTTTAAATGGCAACCCTTTTGAAACAAGATGGCGAATGAAGCTGGCCAACGAACTCGGTCGAGACATTGGTATGTACTATGTACAGACCAAGTAACATCCAAATCGGTTCATAAATATGCTTGTTATCGCGTGACAAAACCAGGTCGTTTTAAAATGTCAGCCACAATAGAAATTCAAAAAAGTCCTTCCGGCCAGTGCCGGGAGGAACAGGTAGCTTTCATAATCCTTATTTAAAAAAAGCCAACTTATATCATGCAAACACACGAAGCTCAATTTAGTGGAAACCGAATATAGGAGATTCAATACTAATTTTTATCAATATAATGAATGAGAATTTCGCGAAATTAGTCAGCTCTATTCAAGCTGCTTTTCTTTAAAGTAACTTATATTTGGCTGCCAAATTCGGCGATTTCTTAAAGTGCCTGCCATTTTAAGACAACATGGTGGATGAGGCTAAGCAGCGAACTTGGTCGAGACCTTAGTAATTGCTGTGCACATGCTCACTCACATCGGAATCGGTTAATATATAGGAGTGCTGTCGCAGGCAAAAAATAAAATTTTTCAAAATGTCACTGAAATTGAAACTGCTATATCTGAGCCATTTTTTAAGGTAAAGACAAACAAAAAATGCTCCTGAATCCTTATATCAAGATCAAATACTTAAGAAAGAAACCTTTTTCAATTTCTAATTTTTTTGCACCTCACTTTAAATATATATATTTTTTTTAATTTAATGGCCGCCATTTTGAAACAAGATGGCTGATGAATCTGGCCAGCGAACTTGGTCGAGGTGTTGATGTATACTATCCACATGCCTTCTTACATCGAAATAGGCGAATACGTGTGTTATCGCGTGACAAATACAAGATCGTTTCAAAATGTTAGCCATGCTAGAAATTCAAAGTGCTATAAATCAACCATTTTTTAAGATATCAACAAAAGAACAAATTTTCAGAAACAAAAACTGCTCCGGAATCTTTGTATCAAGGCCAAACACATAAAAAAAAATCTTTTTCATTTTCCAATTTTTTAATACCTCATTTTGAATTTTAAATTTAATTTTTTTAAATGGCAACCCTCTTGAAACAAGATGGCGAATGAAGCTGGCCAACTAACTCGGTCGATACATTGGTATGTACTATGTACAGACCAAGTTACATCCAAATAGGTTCATAAATACGCCTGTTATCGCGTGACAAAAATCAGGTCGTTTTAAAATGTCAGCCACAAGAGAAATTCAAAATGCTATTACTCAGCCATTTTTTTTAGATATAGACGAAAGAAAAACTGTTCCGGAATCTTTGTATTAAGGTCAAACACATACAAAAAAAATCTTTTTCATTTTCCAATTTTTTGGTATCTCATTTAATTTTTTTTATTTTTTAATTTTTTTAAATGGCCGCCATTTTGAAACAAGATGGCGGATGAAGCTGGCCAACGAACTCGGTCGAGATATTTGTATGTACTATGTACACACCAAGGTACATCCAAGTCGGTTCATAAATACGCCTGTTATTACGTGAGAAAAATCAGGACGTTTCAAAATGTCAGCCACGCTAGAAATTCAAAATGCTATAACTCAGCCATTTCTTAAGATATAGACGAAACAAAAACTGCTCCCGAATCTTTTTATCAAGGTCAAACACATAAGAAGAAAATATTTTTTCAATTTTAAATTTTTGGTACCACATTTCAAATTTAAATTTTTCTTAAAAATTTAAATGGCCGCCATTTTTAAACAAGATGGCGGTTGAAGCTGGCCAACGAACCCGGTCGAGACATTAGTATGTACTATGTATAAACGAAGTTACATCCAAATCGGTTCATAAATACGCCTTTTATCGCGTGACAAAATTCAGGACGTTTCAAAATGTCAGCCACGCTAGAAATTCAAAATGCTATAACTCAGCCATTTTTCAAGATATAGACGAAACAAAAACTGCTCCGGAATCTTTGTATAAAGGTCAAATACATAAGAAAAAAATATTTTTCCATTTTTAATTTTTTGGTACCACATTTCCAATTTTAAATTTTTAAAAAAATTTTAAATGGCCGCCATTTTGAAACAAAATGGCGGATGAAGCTGGCCAACGAAGTCGGTCGAGAGATTGTTATGTACTATGCACACACCAAATTACATCCAAATCGGTTCATAAATACGCCTTTTATTGCGTGACAAAATTCACGACGTTTCAAAATGTCAGCTACACTAGAAATTCAAAATGCTATAACTCAGCCATTTTTTAAGATATAGACGAAACAAAAACTGCTCAGGAATCTTTGTATAAAGGTCAAATACATAAGAAAAAAATATTTTTCCATTTTTAATTTTTTGGTACCACATTTCAAGTTTTAAATTTTTTTTAAAATTTTAAATGGCCGCCATTTTGAAACAAAATGGCGGATGAAGCTGGCCAACGAACTCGGTCGAGACATTGATATGTACTATGTACACACCGAATTACATCGAAATCGGTTCATAATTACGGGAGTTACAGTGTGACATAGGTCAGATATATATATATATATATATATATATATATATATATATATATATCAATTTTGAACGGAGGGTGGTTTCGGGGTCTGGGGGTCATGATCGATGAAAATATACCAAAATTTTTTGAAATCGCTTTCCTCCGAACGGCTGCAATAGGTAGCTTTTTTGTAAAGAAAGCTACCTAAAAAAATGTCATTTCAATATTGTCTTTATTTATTAGAGGTGCATTGTAATTTCTGCACAGTACAACTACACAAGTTTTCATTATTTGCCTTTTGATGTGATAGCTAATAACAGAAAAATCTGTAAAACGTATAAAAAATATCACTTAATGTAAAAATAGGCATAATTGCGGCCTAGCTGAATGATTTTCATAAGTTTCATAGTTAACACTGCGAATGACAGTTTTTATTTCATCTTCCTACACGTCGAAGTATCCTTAACATTGAAAAGTATGTTCTATGATCTGGATGTTCTATCTCATATTTTAGGAGTTTCAGATGTGCTAATATTTCCTGGTTTACTCCACAATGTGTCAACAGTATTAAATATTTAAGGCATTAGATTGAAATTACTTAGTCGAAAATAAAGGCACATTTATATTACACTGACAAGCTAGTTTATAATGATGATTTTGTTTTCACAATGACATTCAGAAAAAATAATCCTTATCCGAAACAATAGAATCGTCAAATATCTTAGGGTAATTCCGGGATTTATGCCGCACATTTTTTTTTTTTAAATTTGTGTATAAAGTCCCATGGTGGACATAAAATTTTAAAAAATCACGCTGTGCTATTTAATGTTAAATGTACAACGCGTGTACTGCGACAAAAAATTCAAAACAAATTATTAATATTTTTTAACATTTTTTTTCTAAAACATTACATTGCGGCGCGTCACCCGTACATTCAGGCTGAGACGCCACACTTGTGCGGTAGTTATGCCGCGCTTGTAACAAGAACAGAATGAAATTATAAATAAAAATATTTAAAAAAAAAACATTCATATCTGGACTATAATTGACGATGTAATAGCAAAATGAAACTAAATGAGTACAATGCAACGTATTATTAGATTCAAATTAATAATTGTTGCCTACTTTCACTATTAAAATTATCGACTTATTTTTTTTTTACATTAAATTTTTTAAAAAAAGTAAAGTCGTGTTTACATAATTTATTTGTTAACCCTTTCGGAACCGGTGGCTTTTACCCAAATTTTACTCGGTTGTACCACTTTTTTAATAGAAGTTACCTTTACTTAAATAATCATGAAAATGCTCTAATTAAACAAAGCAAATATTACTTTTCTTCTTTACTGGTGCCAGAAACAAATTTTGTAAGCTCTTTATGAAGGTGCTTATATGCACCTATGGTCCCGAATGGGTTAAGAGATCTGTTTTTTCGACTACAATCTACAGAAAAAGTGTCTAAAAAGTACAGTCTTTATGTAACTACATTTAAACACATGATGCAACGAAGCCAATTACACTTCCTCTTTTTTGGAGTAGTTCGCAAAGAACGTCTGCGTTACGCGTAATCCAATTTTTCATTATTATCATCTTGACTTGTATTTCTTGCATTTCTTACTTTTTATTTTCCCTTTTTTCTCCTTTGTCTTTAGTAAACTTGATGACATGCCTAACATGGTTAGTCTGTGCAAAAAGAAAAGGAAAAGTCAATAATACTTAATTATCTCGTACAAAAGAAACTGCGGCATGTATACCGGAATTGCAGTGCGGCATGTATCACATTTTGCATGGTGCAGACGTTGGTCATCACAGTTACCTGCCATCGCTAAGGGGAAACACGTAACCATACACACAGTACTCTATACAAACGCTACACTTAGTTTTGACTTCAAAATCATGCATGCATTTAGTAATTAGTGTATGAAAAGTATTTAAACATAACGTGTTTAAAAGTTTGGACAGTAAAATCATGCACTTACGTCAAATTAAGGATTGTATTTCTACAAGTAAACATCGAAATGGGATTCACGTTATACACTGGTTAAAATAATCTCTTTGCGCACCTATACTGTTGACGATCATCTATCGATAATTACAAGAAATACAAGGGGTGCGGCATCTAACCCGTATGCGGCGACTCTCCCGGAGTTACACTATATAAAAAATTTTATCAAAAGATATAAGAATACAGGAAAGGTTAAAATTCTAGTGCTAAATTCATCTTGAGTAAATAATTAAAATTCGTTAAAAGCAAAAATAAAACGTATTAAAATTGCTTTTAGGTGCGTAAAATAATATAAAAATATTTAAAATACATTTCAATACCTTAAAATACATTTAAAATCAAATGAAAATCCTAAAAAGGTTTTCGGCCTAGATAAAGGATACGGTAACCGTCAGTGGTTATTTAAATGTTGTTATTTCTCTTTGCGCTTATTCGTAAAGTAGATCCCATTGTAATTTAAGGGCACAGTTCCCCTTCAACCGGTCAAAAATGCTAGAAAACTGATTCAATTTCCATACCTTATCACAAACTAACTAATAAAGCAAATTCAATGAATTTTTTTGGATTGTTATGTATAACTTTACTTGCTATAATAAACAAAACAGATTGATGAAAAATATTTAAATTGATTAGAAAAAGTTAATTAGGTAACCTACTGGTTTTTTTTTGTTTTCATAATTACTATATATCACTGCGCGCATGATATCTCGTGTTCATTTTAATTTATTGATTTTAAATAGATGTTAATTTAAAGATAATACTACGCTTAACACAATAAACTAAAATCTTTTAATTATCTTTATTTATAATATTTATAATTAATAATAAAAATTAAAAAAAAGTAAATCTGTAAAATTTCTCGCATATTTTTTGTGATAAAATTTTTATTATTTAAGATAATTCTAAGATTTTAGTTCATTTTATGCAGATGTGTAACATTAATGCACTTCAAAAATTTCAACCCATTATCTTTAATAGTTTTTGAGAAATCATGCGCACAGTGATATATGGCAATTACGAAAAGAAGAAAACAGTACGTTACTTAATTAAGTTTTCCTATTAATTTAAACATTTTTCATCAATTTGCTTTGTTCTTTGTAACAAGTAAAGCTGTACTTAGCAATTAAAAAAATTTCATTGAATTTGCTTTATTAGTTAGTTTGTGAAAATGTATGGAAATTAAATCAGTAATCCAGCATTTTTGACCGGTTGAAGGGGAACTGTCCCCTTAAGGGTTGTATGGAAGATAAATTGAGACGAAAAGGTATTCAAATTTTTACCCTTAGTTGTGCACTCATGATAACCTGTCGGCAGATAAAGCAATTGACATTGATAAATGCTGAATTAGTGCATAACCTAGAATATACTTTTTTTTTCATTTCCATGTCAATTTGCAGTGCCTATCTATGCTATTGAAAGAAAATATAATGTTAGTTCAAAAGTTGTCAATAGTCATTGAATATGCCTACATAACAATCAAATCTCAATGATTATTCACATAATTTTCTTATTGGTTTTAGTAATATGTTGCTTATTCCCTGGAGAAATCTGTAGAGAAAAAAATAATTTGGAACTGATACATTATTCTAAACAAAGGTAAATTTAATTTTGTTAAAATTTAGCTTAATAAAATAAGAATTTTTTGCATATATTCTCAAAATGTTCTTGCCAAAGGCTTTTTCAGTGACTAAAATGACATAGGTAATTGAAAAGTATTACAATATTACTTAAGATTTATTAGTAATAAATACCAATAGTGGCTAATACGCAAAATACAAAAAGTAATATTAATTTATATGGAGAATATTTATATGGTGGTACTGAAGCTCTTTGAATCTTTTCTCTGGCAGTTTTCAAGCACTACAAAAACGATTGTTTCGTACTAGATAAATTTAATCCCGAAGGAGTTTAGTTATCGATTTTTACCTATTATTTATTCCCTGTAAATTTTGTTTACCTTATGAAATGGTGCTTTTAGATAAACAGTATACTGCGTGCTAATGTTTGTGCATTTTACAACGATAGTTATACTTTTTGTAGCTATTTTAAAACGCTATAAAATTCCAAATCGTCAACATTTAAAGCATAAATAATAGTTTTCTTTATATATATAAGTAATAAGTATTACAATGTAAGAATCAAGTAATTTTATACATGTAACAGAAAAAGGGAGAGTTAAACTTTGGATACAAGGAGGGAAACATTTCCTAAATTGTATCAAAATCAGCAAACATTTATAATGAATGTTTATTAATTTAAGATACTAGGTTGAGCAAAAAGTTCTCAGAAATTTGTGAAAGTTGCGTTGTTATGCGCAAATTAACAACAAAAGCAACAAGGACTATTCTTCTAAGTAGAGACCATCATAGTCCACGAGTTTCTACCATCGTTCTGCCAGATTCCGGATTTGCTGGAAGTACGAAGTTTGTCGCCGTACCAGCAACTTCACCCTCATTAATCTCAACGATGGACCTTTTTTCCAATAATGTCGTATCAACACATGCAAATCATACTGTTCAATAGGCATTTTGGAGCCGACATTACTGAACTCTCATAGATATACCACTAATACTCCTACATACGATAAAAAATTCTGGTAACTATTAGCTTACAAATTTCCCAGAAATTTTTGGTCAACCTAATATTAAATCTCTACAATTTTCAACTGAAATGGCTGTTGATATGTGGCTTGAAAAGCTATTCAACTACAAATATAATAACAAACAATGACTATTGTCATAAAATTGTATTTTCAAAATATCCAATTTGTTTTCTTCTGTGTCTATAGATTTACATCGAATGTACAGCTCATTCCAAATTTCTATATGAAAAACATTCAGTTAGGTAAAATAAAAAGACAACATATATTTATAGGCAAACTGTGTCGATATTTAAATCACTATACAAAATATACGTACTATATATATATATAAATACTGTATATATAAATTGTGTTACATGTAAAGAAAGTACTTGAATATTAGCTGAGATAATATAAGGAAACTGTATAACAAAATATAGATCTTGTGATAAAAGGTAAGAAAACCTTTGAATTACAGATAAAAAATCAAACGAAAGTACTGAACAAAAATTATATCTTTCCCTAAAAGGAAAAAAATTCTTGAATTTTAGTTAAAAAATTCTAACGAAAATTCGCAAAAAAAAAATTAGATCTTGTCGTAAAAGGAAAGAGAACTCTTGAATTTCAGTTAAAAGAATCTAAGAAATATTTTCAGTAGAAATATAAAGAAATATTTTCTGGACTATTTTATGTTATGAGTTTTCCAAATAATGGAAAATAAGAAATATAGAACGTAGCCTAAAATGTTATAATCGATTTCACATATTATGAAAGCTCTGTTTTGACACCTGTGGTACGAATTAAGAAAAACACTCTGTATCTAATATACTAAAAAGTCGGAATATTTCTATTTGCACAAAGCTAACAGTCAAAGATGTAAACACAACTTTTGAAAAATATAAAACCAGAAACTGACAATAAGACATTGCCCTTTATTGATATTTAGGCTTTTTAGAAGACCAACATACTTTCATTTTATTGGTATTTTTTAAAAGAGATTTATTCACCTAAGGTCTGAAACTATTAATAAAATTTTGAATGCTTTGTTCACTGAAAAAAATGAAGTACTCAAAAATGAGTAAATCGATGTACACATATCTAATTTAGTATGTTAGGATAAAAAATGAACCTATGCTTTCTGAGTTTTTATGCATCACATGTTATCAAACCCAAACAAAACGATAATTTTGTATCCTATAAATGTTTATTTCATTTATGGCGGCACAAAATATCTTTATTTATGCAAATATTAAATTATGCATAGTATTTTGAAATAATTTAAAAGTGCTTGCAAATAATGCTCTTGTCATAAAAATATTCGATTTGGGTATCTTGCTGATAATTTTGCTTTTTTCTTAATAAATAATCAATGAAACGTTTCTTGTTAGTAATTTTAAATGGAAAATAAATGTCAGTACATTTTTACTTTAATTTGTAGGTTCAGGTGAGGGGGGGGGGGGGAGTACATAATGATTCATATTTGAACACAACCATGGAATCAAAAATGGTTACATGTATTTCTCAATTTTGAGTACATTTGGATCGGAGCTATTTTGAGTATGAGGCGTATTTAAAATTGAGTACCTTTTACTCAATTTTGAGTACCCATTTTTTCAGTGTACTAAAAATTGTGTATGTGAAGGCATAATACTCTTTAGATTCTCCATACGTTGTTATTGTCATTAAACAAACTAAGTTGTAAAGTTATGGTTAACAGAAAGGGTCATAAAATTATAGACGAATTTTTAAAAAAAAAAAAAACAAAACTATAGCATATATGAAGAATTTGAAATGCTAAAATCAATTCTACGCATTATGAAGGCTCTTTTTTGACATAAATGCCAAAACATCAGTACATTTCTATCAGCATAGAGCAAACAGTCAGAGATGTAAACACAATACAAAATTCCTGAAGAATATTAAACCAAAAACTAACATCAAGGCATTACACAATAATGATATTTCTGCTCTCTAGATGACTGGCCTATTGAGAATTATCCATATTATGTCGGAAAAATGTTAATAAAATTTTAAATATTTTGTACTAAAAATGCTGTGTGCGGAGACAGAAAGTCAAAAAATAGCAAAATTTAATTACGAAACTTTTAATAAAATACTACAAATCTATAATCCATCTAATGCAAATGAAAAATGCCCAAATGCGTTTCTCATAAACTTTTCTATCCAAAATTATGTACGTAACTACAGGCTTATAGTATTTATTTTTCTATATAATAAAAATTACGCTATTTCAATATCGTAATACTCAGGAATCCGTTTCAATATGCCCTAATTACTAAATACCTAAAACATGTTTGTCATTTAATATATGACCAATAAATATTATCAACGATAGACAAAAGCTTCATGTATTATTTAGCAAATGTTCAAAATTAGAATTCCTTTCTATTTTTTAAATGCTTTCTAGTATTTTATAAAATTATAAAATGTCATACGTACAACCCTGATAGCTTTAGACGTCCTAACGAGTGGACTATCCTCTTCGTTTCCTATAGCTGTCGACGGGACTGGAAAGGTTCCTCTGCCTCCTTGAAAATCTATGTCAGCATATTCTGTGGGAGGTTCCAGGCTAGGACGTACAAAAGGCTGATGACTGTCTGGAAGTGATAGCTCTGCATAGGTGATACTGTCGTATGGCTATGGAAAAAGAGTAATTCAGCATGCGCGGGAATCATAGAAATCAAAGATTTATAAAACACACATAAATTCATGGCTTTTTTCAGAAAATTTCTTTTTCAGTGTAATTACTGATATATGCAATTGTTTATATTTACTTATACAGAGTGTTCCAGCATCGTGGTTACAAAGTCTCAGGAGATGTATAGTACACCTAGGCGATGGGAAATCACATAGAAATGCATAGTCGGAAACGCTTTCTTGCTGCGGTAGTGACAACACAAAACATAGGAAAGGAAGGCAGGATGAAAAGATATTTTTCTATTCTTAGTACAGCAAAAAAAAAAAAAAAAAAAAAAAGAAAGAAGAGCAAAAAAGAAAGATAATGATCGTCATCAAAGAAGGTGTTTGAAATAACGACCCCGGTCATGTTGCAGGTCTCACATCTGCGACGCATGGGTGATCTAATGTACGTGTGACCCGGACTTCACCAGCAGCTGCCACGATGCTTGCAGCATCTTCCTCAGGAAAGTCTAGCATTGTCCCAGCATTTTTGTGGTACTTAGAATAATAAACATGTTTTCTCCTACTGTTCGTGTCCTTTCTTTCTTGTGCTTTGTGTCGTCACTACCGTGCCAGGAAAGCGTTTCCGACCATGCATTGCTATGTGATATCGTATTGTCTAAGTGTCCGTCTATCTCACCTGAAACTTTGTAACCGGGGAGCTGAAACACCCTGTATAGTACTACTCTAGAATAACTCTAGAGTCTGGCAGAATATTTTATGTAAGTTTTACGATTCACAAAATAACATCTACAAAAAATATTGCCATGAGGTTTTGTATTTGATTACCTTACATATTTATGTATCTTATGCACTAGAAAAAACGATTAATATCAGTCAGTCTTTGAAATAAAGTTTATGTGATGAAAAAAGACGTTTAAGGTGCTTAGAGAGTTAAATTCAGAAGTGATACAATTAATTAATGCATAGTAGGTGCAGTTAAGATCTTTTTGTACTATACCTATAATTTTGAATTTATGGATTATTAATTTTTTAAAGATTCATTATAAAACAATGATTCATTATGAAATACTTCAGTTGGATGGTCACTCTAACATTTGTTTCTACTATTTTTTCTTTTATGCAGTTATACTAATTTTTAAATTATTCAGCAGTAGTGTGCGTAATATAATCGTGCATTATTTGAAATTTGACAGCTCAATTAATATCGATGTAAAATGGAATTTTAGTCAATGAAATTCAAAATCGTTTGATGTATAAATATACAGAGTTTCAATGTCCGAATGTTCTACTATCCTGACATAAATCTCTTTACGACGAAAACGAGAATTATCGTTTTCCGTCGTGAATGTGTTAATAATAAAAACTGTACTTTGTAATTTTTGTAAAAAATCTGTTGGAATATTGAAATAAATTTTTGAATGATTTGTATCGGATTTTTCTTTTATACTGCATTATTAACAATCGACTCAAACAGTCAAAAATCTCTCAGAATAAGAAATATATTACTTATTTGCATAGAAGTTCTCCTTGAACCATAAAATTAGGCATCAACGATTTCGATTATAAATAAGAAAAACTAACTGCATTATTAAATAGCACATTAACACATTGTAATATAAATTAACAAAATGAAATTTGAAGACAAATATAAAGTTTGTAAAAATATATTAATGAAATTTCAAATACTGTCTTAGCATAAAAAGTAGAATTACTTTACTTATGAAAAATAGTACGACAGATTTTATTAAAAAAAAGGCTTTTATCGGCAGTTGTAAACTTTATCTTTCTTTTTATAACTGTTAATTGCTCAATCATTGAGCTTAATAATATTGATTAACATATTTCATTTCCATTGTCTGGTTATATATTATTTAACGCTTTAAATTTATTTTTTAAATGTAAATAATTGCTCTAGAATCAGAATGTATTTTGGGATGTAAACTAAAATATAGAAAGTTGATATCACGTTTGAGTTTGGGCTATTCAATTTCATATGGAAAAGTGGTATTAAAACTATTGTAATATTTATAACTGATCAGAACATTCCCTTAAACATTTGTTTTTATTGCCTTTATCGTGGCTGATATTTTTCCAATTATAATAGTATCGGCATTACATGTTGCCCCTAACGTAAGTGTGCATTTTGATGATACTGCACTAATTTTGTCAAAAAGTATTTTGCTATTTAATTTACAAAATTTTCAATATATAACTTATATTTATGAAATATTGAGTTTTGTTTCAAAAATTTCATTTTAAATCAGAATTTCAGTAATTTTAGCTTTTCTTTGAAAATATGTCCAATGTAAAACAATTTTTCACTTTCAGTTGAACCTTGCACGAAGTTTAATATAGCGTAAGCACGATGTCTTGGAGTAGGTTGCCGGTGTATGACTGGTAGAGTCGCAGATCCCTGGTCTCACTAGGACTAGGTGTTGTCAAAAAAATTGACGGTTATCGTAGGAGGAATTAAAATGCTAGTATTTACAAAAAAAAAAAAAAAAAAAAAAAAAAAAACTTCTGTTTCAGCTATTAAATAAGCCAAAAAATTCTTTTAGAAAATACTTATATTAAAATTCTAGGGCGCTTATAAACACTGACAGATCCGCCTACGACAGACGCCATTTTTTCTCAGCTTGTAGGCACAGTTCAGGCGGCTTTTATAGAGTATAGGACGTCATTTCATAAAAACACCATAACAGTTGCAATGGGCTTCTAGATCGTTCAACATCTTATTTTCTACATTCTTAATTATTACAAGAAGAGGTCAGCTATTAGAGCACAGGATTTGTTCAGAGATTTCTTTTTTAGCCGACATGATCACATGCCACTCAGAATTCAGTATTCACTTGGAGGGAGAAATTTTATGAACTAGCATAGTATTAGAGGTGAAACTTTAAATTATATAAGTCTGCGATAACTTCCGTAAACGTTTGCAGCAATGATATGATGCAGCTGTAGACCATTTGTTTCATATAATTTAAAATGTGTATACTTTTAAATTGATGATTACAAAATGGAATATTTCAATGTACAATTTCTTCCACTTTTTATTTATTTTTATTTTTTTATTTATTTATTTATTTATTTTTTTTTGTCGTCTATAGCCCTATCAAATGTGCTAAATGTACTGTGCACCACATATATTTCAAATGCATTCAATATTGAGTCTCCATATAAGCGAGATAAACAATACTGGTTTGTTAAAGGTTATAATGATCATTTGAAGCAAGAAAAATGTTTAAAATATTAAAATATTTGGATATAATGGGTAAAATAAATGAACGTCTAAAGTTTTACTTTTTGTGAATATTCTAACTGTGATTTACAGTAGATTGGTCATTCAAGAAGAATTTACATTATTATCATAAAACATAAAATAAAATATTTTTTTGTAAATAATTAACTTCTATGTCACAATTATCTTTTAATATGAATTCATCGAAATAATTTGCAAAGATATACAAATATGGAGAACTTAGAATGTAATTATCGTCAAGGTAAATTTTACATAAAGCTAAAAATACTTTTTTTAAGTAAGTTGTAGAAATTTCTTATTAAAGTGTCCTTGCTAAATAAAAAAAAAACGTTCACCATATATACTATAAAATAAAAAGCGAACGACAAAAACAGTAATTTTTATGTCGTAAAAGAAAAGAATCATTTTTCATTTTATCCTCTTTAAATATCGCTGTAAGTTTGCTGATTTTTAGGACGCAATTTTAAATGTAATTTAAAATTCATAAATCATAACTTCAAGCAATTTTTTGGAAAATCGTAAAAGTAATGAGTACGTTAATGCATTTATAAGAGTTTAGAAATTCCTTTTTCATTGAAAATTTTAATATATCAGTATCATCTAGATTTAGATTATATTTTATTTTCAAAGCTATGGACAACACATTCAGAATTATGATATTTTAAAAACAAAACTAAAAGTTTCATAATTTAATCCGTAATTTCTAATCTTTAAGTAACAAAAGAAAACTAAAATGAATTAAAACGTTAAATATTATAACATAAAACTGTGTAGTTAATGTGGAGAAAAGTAATATACCTTATTGTGTTTGCTTAGAGACAATTATCTTTATATGCAAACTATATTGTTCATTTAAATGTATGTAATGTGATGTCGTTAGATAAAACTTAAAGAAGAAAATTAAGTTTTATTGCAAAAGTAAATATTGTGTTATGATATTACAAACAAATAAATAAAAAATCTTAAAATGGTGCGAGAACTAATTGACAAAAAATATTTTTAAAGAAAAAAAATTTACTAAATTTAACAAATTTTGTGAAGGAGAATATAATTTTTTTTTATTTAAATGCTTTAGACTATATTTAATAACACCTTTAAATATGATACAGATTAATTTTAATAAATACTTCAATAATATTTCAGGCTAATCTGACATTTCCCAATACAATTTAAACTAGTATGTTGTGACCATCACAAAACTTTCTTCTATATAAATCACGTCAATTAAATCATTTAAATAGTACAAGAAATAACAACGATTTAGCACCAATTCATATCAAAGTATATCTGAATTTGAAGTTGGATGAAAATTCGCGCATTAGTTCTTGAGATAGAGCTATAGCGGAAATTCTGAAAAAATGTAGCATAGCAGCGCCACCTGTTGAGCGATTTACACCAAAAGCAAACAGCACTAAACGATATCAAGGTATACCTGAATCTGAAGTTTGTAGAAAATCCAAGCATTAATTCTTGAGATAAAGCTATTGCGGAAATCGCAAAAAATACAGCACAGCAGCGCCACTTGTTGAGCGATTTACACCAAAAATTAAACAGCACTAATTTATACATCAATTCATGTCAAGGACTAACTAAATCTGAAGTTTGATGAAAATCCGTGCAATAGTTGTTGAGATACAGCTCTTGTGGAAATCGTGAAAAATGCAGCACAGAAGCGCCACCTGTTGAGCGATTTACACTAAAAATTAAACAGCACTAATTTATACACCAATTCATGTCAAGGACTAACTAAATCTGAAGTTTGATGAAAATCCGTGCAATAGTTCTTGAGATACACCTCTTGTGGAAATCGTGAAAAATGCAGCACAGCAGCGCCATCTGTTGGGAGATTTACACCAAAAATTAAGCAGCACTAATTTATATCAGGGACTAACAGAATCTGAAGTTTGATGAAAATTCGTGCATTTTTTCTTGAGTTAGAGCTATTGCGATAATCATGAACAATGCAGCATACCAGCGCCACCTGTTGGGCGATTTTCACGAAAAAGTAATCAGCACTAATATATATCCTGGACTAACTCAATCTGAAGTTTTATGAAAATCCGTGCAGTAGTTCTTGCGATACAGCTATTGCAGAAATCGTTAAAAATGACGCATAGCAGCGCCACCTGTTGGGCGATTTTCACCAAAAACTAATCAGTTCCAGTTTATATCAAGGTCTAACTAAATATGAAGTTTTGTGAAATTTCGGCCATTAGTTCTTGAGATAGAGCGCCCACAAAATTTGTGTCACATACAGACAGACAGACAGACGGACAGACAGACAGACGGGCAGACAGACAGACTCACAGACAGACATTTTGTAAAAACATGTTTTTTGGAATCTCTGACTCATAAAAGGTGTAAATCCGTCAAAAACTGGAATTCGAAAATTTTCATGAAACCAATACTTTCTTCTTGTAAAGATAGAAGAAAGTAATAAGTTGATTTTATGCGATTGCCAAACCGGTGTATATCCTTTTCCAGGTTACATAAATCTGTCTCGATCCTCTTAATATTGCGTCTGGAAAATATTGTGATGAAACCAGTTATTCAAGTAATGCTTTAAAAAGCGGTAAAAAATTGTGCAGAACGGTGCTAAATGACAAATCGCAGCGACATCTGTAAGCTCTTCATTCACCGAAACGCTTTCGATTCTTCAATTCCCCGCCCATCCTATCTAAATTATGTACTTTTATGGTTTTCACCAAGCACAATTCCCTGTAAGAAAAGACAGAAAGCTCTGACCAATCAGGTGCGTTTCGCGGTATCTACGCAGATTTTCAATTTTCCATTTCCAAATATTTTGACCCATTTTAAAATAGTACTTTTTTTATATATAGAAGGATACCACATTTTTCTCATGCTACTTCGTCTTTAACAAAACGAAATAAATCTGTAATTTAAACAGAAAGCGGACAGATTAAAATAACTTTTCGCTTTCAGTTGAAGTATATGACCTAGCATTTCGTTCAAAATCGACAATGTTGAACAAATTTCTGACTCTTTTCTCATATTTCATAAAGTTTTCGATATAGGATTAGATAATCGGTCAACCTGCTACCGTGCTAGCGCTTGCTCACTTTCTTATTTGTAGACATCATTTTTATAACCGCACCTATATCTATTCAAAAATTAAATGGCTGCCTAACTTACTTGATTTTCACCCGGTATAACACAGTATGTATTGCATAAGTTACTAAATGCAGTGAATGGTCAGCCATGGTCAGAAGATAAGAATATTCAGAGATAAAATCATGCAAATTTTTACAGATATAATCTGAATTTTTTTTATTATTAATATTAAATAAAACTTGGCAATTACAATAAAAATTACCTATTTCATGATTTTTTGTAGGCAAAGGTAATAACATGACTACCTGTTAATGAATTATTAATTACTGAGGAATGTGTAGCAATACTTACTTCAGTGGGCATGAATGACACCCTGTTCATCATATTAGCATATGTATGATCTTTTTGCATAACGTTTTCATATATTATTTCACTTCCTCTATTTTGAGCCAAACTTGAGTAATCTGCAAATAGTTAAATAAAATAAAATAATATCAAAAGCAGAATAAACGAGTTGAAATAACTAAAAATAGAATTTGCATTATGTAAGGGACTAGATAATAAAAATGTAGTTTTATATTATGAGTCTGTTTCCTCATAAATCTTTTATGCTAATATTTGCACTACTCTAAATATTAAAATGTAGACTTTCAGAAATTAACTATATGAATTATATTCTTATTAATCCTATTGTATAATTCTAAATAATGTCGACTTTAAAAGTATGTAAATGTTAAATAAAATCGCACAAGTATAAAATTTTGTACTATTTGGGCCAATAAATCATATAGTGATCGCAGTAATCACTTGTCTGTATAAATGCATATAGTTATATATTTTAGCTTAGATTATGGTATTAGTATGTATTTCAACGCAAAATAGTAATATGTGATAATTTAAATTTTCACAATCTGAAATAAAGTTAGGAATTGAAAGGCAAAAATAATTTTATTTTTTATTTTTTTCTCTGATTTCTAACTATTAACTGAATTATAATAGAATTTTTATTTTTACACCTTTTAAAATTAATACAAAATTTATTCTCTTCGTTATTTCAGTGTGATTTTTGTAGTCCAAAATAATGCATTATTATTATTATTATTATTATTATTATTATTATTATTCAATTGTCCTTATAGGCATTTAACAATAACTTCATATTTGGCAACAACGCTAAAAATACGCAAATAAAGGGATTGGTTCTGGATCAAAGAGATGCTCACTGCAAAAAATATTGAGCATTCACGACGTATTGATTGATCACAATCCGTTTCGCTAAATTCACGAAAATAACACAGTAATCAAAATTCATTGCTCAGAAAGACTCTAAGATCTATGTCTCTGTTTAAATGGACAAGCAATTTTTTCAGAATGATTTGAGATATATAAAAAATAATGTAAGGTGTTTAAAAAATAGTTAAAATCTTGCGCGGCGATGACAATGAATACGCTTAAACTTTTAAATAAAAGTCTGTTTAATACTAAACTTGTACAATATATCAAATTTATAGGCGCCGACTTAAAGGGAACAAGTTATTAGCCTGATTAACAATTTCGTCTCAGTCAAGCCGGCACCTATGATCAAAATATTTTGCTTTGAAAAGTAAATGAAAAACAGAAAGTGCAACGAGCTTGTGTATGCTACAATTTAAGTTTTGAAAAAAGTTGCTAAAAATAATTCAAAACTCTTTTTTAAAAATATTTTCATAAATACATACATTGCAATGTACTGGGTTAGCAAGAAATAACTAATCCACATCGAAGAACACTGGAGCGCGTTCCACAAATATTATTATAAGAATACCAAAAGAAAAAAAATTAAATGATTAGCTTGGCATTTATTAAATAAAAATTGATACTTTTGTCTTAACGTAGCGCAAATCTCGCCAATAATACATATATATATAAACCTAGCAAAAGGATTATATTTATCCTGAACTAGCGCACCCCCCCCCCCCCCTTCACAGAACAAGAAGAATATAACTATTTGTAATAATGAATATAATTTGTTTTTTGTTGATGATTACTATTCTTTACGTTTATATATATATATATATATATATATATATATATATACTAGCAACCCCCGCGGCTTTGCTCGCGTAATATTTGAAATATGCCAAGTGATATTTATATGTCTAATTTTTATTAAAAGGTACTAACTAAATTTTTATTTTATTAAAAGTAATATTTTATTTTATTAAAAGGTACTTATTACTTTTAGGAATAATTCAAAAATTACTATTTAAAACACAGTTTGATTAAACATCCTTATTACACTGCATTAGGCAGAAATAAGACTTAAATTAATAAAATGAAATACAAATAAATAAATGATAATTTAGAAAATATTTTGAAACTTTTATGCTCAATTAATACGCTCATTTCAGTATTCATTTGAAGTTTTGAATTTTTTAGAAACCATCTTCTTACATCTTAAAATTAACCATCATGTCAAATTCCAAGTCCTACCACCTCTCTCAACATAAAGGGCTATGTTGAAACAGGAACTGTCACACCATTAATTTGCCAACATTAATTTTGAAATCGGTTTTTTATTTCCTAGTATTCCACAGAAACGTAATTTAAAAAGCTTTTAAAGCTATTTTTTAGAACGTTTGTTGTTCCTGGTGGGTAGACACCAGGTGGTAGAATCACCGGCATAAAATATAGCCTATGTAGGATCAGAGACTGTTACCATTGATTCGCAACTATTACTTTTATAATCGGTTTATATTCCCTGAAATTGCATAGAATCGTAATTTAGAACTTTTTTAGAATGTTTTCGCACCTCCCCTTCGCTTCACCCCTTTTTAATTCGAATTTATTTTCGACGTTCTTTTGAGGGCATTTATATTTTATAAGTAACTACCACGTCATATTTAAAGTTTCTAGCCTTTTCAGTATCACAGAATTCGCAATTTAGAAAGTTTTTAGCTCCTGCAACCCTCTGGTGGTAGTGGAACAGACATAAAATATAGCTTATGTTTGAGCAGGTTCTATCACCAAAATTTGTCATCATTATTTTTTTAATCGGTTTGGTAATTTATAAGTTTGCTTAAAAATTGTAATTTATAACGCTTTTCACTCACTTCATTTTTTTAAATTTGGAATTTTCTTTCGACTGTTCTTAGAAAGCAGTTGCATCTTGTAAGTAAATACCATGCCATACTTCAAAGTGTTAGACCCCTCAGTTGTGCAAAAAACGCAAATTAGAACATGTTTTGCTTTTGCAACCCTCAGATGGTAGTGACAGCAATATAAAATATAACCTATGTTATAACAGGGACTGTCACCATTGATTTGCAACCATTACTTTTGAAATAGCTTTGGTATTTCCTTAGATAGAATAGAAATCGGAATTTAGAACGTTTTTAGGACGCTTTTCGCGTATTTTCACACCTTTTTAAATTTCCAATTTTTTCGAAACAGTTCTTAAAGAATATTTATATCTAATAAATATGTACCTTGCCTAATTTTAAGTTGCTAGCCCCTACCGATCACAAAAATCGAAATTTAGAACGCTTTTTTGCTCCTGCAACGTCTTGGTGATAGTGATACCGACATAAAATAGCGTCTATGTTAGAGCAGGGGCTGTCAGCATCAATTTCCTACCATTACGTTTGAAATCAGATTCATTCTTCTTGAGATATTGCCAACAAATCGGCATTTAGAACGTTTTTAGAACGCTTTTCTCGCATTTTGCTCCTGCATCTCCTCTGGGGTAGTGGAAACAGATATAAAATATAGCCTATCTTGGAGCAAGATATGTCACCATCATTTTTACACCATTATATTTGAAATCGGTACAGTACTTCCTGAGGTTGCATAGAAATCGCAATTTAGAAAGTTTTTTACAACGCTTTTTGCGCATTTTGAACCCCCTTTTAAATTTCGATTTTTTTAGGAAATGTCTTTAGAGATCATTGATATCTTATAACTAACTACCATTCCAAATTTCACGATTCTAGGCCCTTCCGTAACGCAAAAGCCGCAATTTAGAGCGTTTTTCTCCTGCACTCCCTTTGGGGTAGTGTCACCGACATAAAACATCGCCTATGTTGGAGCAAGGGTTGTCACCATTTTTTTTAGATCGGTTTGATATTTCCTGAGCTTGTGTAGAAACCACCATTATAACGTTTTTTAGAACGCTTTACGCGCATTTTCACCCCTTTTAAATTTCGAATTGTTTAAGAACTGTTCTTAGAAATCCTTTATATCTAATAATTAACTAATATTTCAAATTTCATATTTCTAGGCCCTTCGGTAACGCAAAAATCGCATTTTTAGAACGTTTTTTGATCCTGCACCGCCTTTCGGGTAGTGGCACCGACATAAAACATAGCCTATGTTGGAGCAAGGGTTGTCACCGTCATTTTGTCACCCTTATTTTGACACCATTATTTTTTAAATCGGTTTGGTATTTCCTGAGATTGTGTAGAAACCACCATTTAGAACGTTTTTTAGAACGATTTTCGCGCATTTTCACTCCTTTCAAATTTCGAATTGTTTAAGAACTGTTCTTAGAAATCCTTTATATCTAATAAGTAGCTAATATTTCAAATTTCATATTTCTAGGCCCTTCAGTAACACGTAAATCGCATTTTTAGAACGTTTTTTGCTCCTGCGACCCCTTTGGGGTAGTGACACCGACATAAAACATAACCTATCTTGGAGCAAGCGTTGTCACCATCATTGTGACACCAATATTTTTTAAATCGGTTTGGTATTTCCTTAGATTGTGTAGAAACTACCATTTAGAACGTTTTTTAGAACGCTTTTTGTGCATTTTCACCCCTTTTAAATTTCGAATTGTTTAAGAACTGTTCTTAGACATCATTTATATCTTATAAGTAACTAATATTCAAAATTTCATATTTCTGGGCCCTTCAGTAACGCTAAAATAGCATTTTTAGAATGTTTTTTGCTCCTGCGCCCCGTTTGGGGTAGTGACACCGACATAAAACATAGCCTATCTTGGAGCAAGCGTTGTCACCATCATTTTGACACCAATATTTCTTAAATCGGTTTGGTATTTCCTGAAATTGTGTAGAAACTACCATTTAGAACGTTTTTTAGAACGATTTTTGTGTATTTTCAACCCTTTTAAATTTCGAATTGTTTAAGAACTGTTCTTAGACATCATTTATATCTTATAAGTAACTAATATTCAAAATTTCATATTTCTAGGCCCTTCAGTAACGCTAAAATCGCATTTATATCTTATAAGTAACTAATATTCAAAATTTCATATTTCTAGGCCCTTCAGTAACGCTAAAATCGCATTTTTAGAACGTTTTTTGCTCCTACACCCCCTTTCTTGTAGTGGCACCGACATAAGATATAGCCTATGTTCTAAGTTGGACTAACACCATCATTTTAATACCATTACTTTTGGAATCGGTTCGGTAGTTCCAGAGCTTACCTCCTACAAATAAACAATTTTTTCCTCTTTATAATAGGAGTATAGACTAGCAAACCCCGCGGCTTTGCTCGCGTAATATTTGAAATATGCCAAGTGATATTTGCATGATTATTTTTTATTAGAAAAACACTTTTTGGAATAATTCAAAAAATACAAATTAAGCCACAATTTGACTAAACTTTATTATAAAAGTGCGATAGACAGAAATGAGATTTTAATTAATAAGAAGAACTAAAACTAATTCCAAATAAATGATAATTTAGAAAATATTTTGAGTCTTTTTTGCTCATTTCATACGCTCATTTCAGTATTTATTTGAAGTTTTGAATTATTTAAAAACCATCTTAACACATTTACATCTTAAAATTAACCATCATGTCAAATTCCAAACGTCTTGTCTAACAGTCTACCACCTCTCTGGTGTTAGTGGCACCAACATGAAATGCCGAAATAGAGTTGAAATAGAATGTCTCGAAAAATGTTGAAACAGAGACTGTCACCATTAATTTGCCAACATTAACCTTCAAATCGGTTGGTATTTCCTGATACTCTTAGAGGACATTTATATTTTATGAGTAACTACCGTGCTATATTTAAAGTTTCTAGACTGTTCAGTACCGCAGAAATCGCAATTTAGAAAATTTTTTGCTCCTGCAACCCTCGAGGGATTGTGACACCGACATAAAATATAGCTTATGTTTGAGCAAGTTCTATCACCATCAATTTGCAAACATTATGTTTGATGTCGGTTTCGTATTTCTTACGATTGCCTAAACATCGTAATTTAGAATGCTTATAGAACGCTTTTCGCTTACTTCATCATTTTAAATTTGGAATTTTCTTTCGACAATTCTTAGAAAGCATTTGCATCTTTGAAGTAATTACCATTCCAAATTTAAAATGTTAGACCACCTCAGTAATACAAAAAACGCAATTTAGAAATTACATTTTTTGCTCCTGTAACCCCCAGGTGGTAGTGACAACAACGTAAAATATAGGCTATGTTGGACCGGGGACTGTCACCATCAATTTGAAACCATTACTTCTGAAATCGGTTTATATTTCCTGAGACTCCGTAGAAATCGCTATTTAGAACGTTTTTAGAACGCTTTTCGTTCATTCTCACCCCTTTTAAATATCAAATTTTTAAAGAACTCTTCTCAGAGAGCATTTACATCTCATAAGTAATTACCATGCCAAATTTCAAGTTGCTAGCCCCTTCAGTATCACAAAAATCACAATTTAGAACGTTTTTTAAAATGCAACCGCAAGATCGTAGTTAGGCCGGCATGAAATAGATCCTATACTGGAGCAATATGCCATCATCAATTTCCAACCATTACTTTTGAAATCGGCTGGGTACTTTCTCAGACTGCATAGAAATCGCAATTTAGAACGTTTTTCGTCCCTTTTCACCCCTTTTAAATTTCGAATGATTTAGGAAATGTTCTTAGAGATCATTTATATCTTATAAGTAACTACCATGTCTAGTATCAAGTTGCTAGATCCTGCAGTATTACAAAAAACACAATTTAGATCGTTTTTTGCTCCTTCAGCCCCTTTGGGTTAGTGGCACCGACAAGAAATACAGCCTATGTTGGAGCGAGGGCTGTCATCTTCCTTTTCACACCATTATTTTTTAAATCGGTTCGGTCAGATCATTTGTATCTTATAAATAACTGTCCTCAGGATTTTATGCCCTTCAGTAATACGAAAATCGCAATTTAGAGCGCTTTTTGCTTCTGCAACCCCTAGGTGGTAGTGACACCGACATGAAATAAAGCCTATGTTGGATCAAGAGCTGTCATCATCAATTTCCTACCATTACTTTTGAAATATGTTCGGTACTTTCTGAGATTTCGTAAAAATAGCCATTTAGAACGTTTTTAGAACTCTTTTAGCGCATTTTCACCCCTTTTAAATTTCGAATTTTTTAAGACATGTTCTTAGGGATCATTTATATCTTATAAGTAACTATACCATTCCAAATTTCATGTTTCTAGGCCCTTCAGTAACACAAAAATCGAATTCTCGAACGTTATTTTTTGCTCCTGCGCCCCCCTTTGGGGGCAATGACACCGACATGAAACATAGCCTATGTTGGAGCAAGGGTTGTCACCATCATTTTCACACCATTATTTTTTTAAATCGGTTAGGTACTTTTCTAGATTGCGTAAAAATCGGCGTTTAGAACATTTTTTAGAACGCTCATTTTCACCCCCTTTTAAATTTTGAATTTTTTAAGAAATGTTCTTGGAAATAATTTATAGCTAATAAGTAACTACCATGCCAAATTCCATGTATCTGTGCCCTTCAGTAACACAAAAATCGCAATTTCGAACGATTTTTTGCTCCTGCACCCCCCTTTTGGGGTAGTGGCACTGACATAAAATGTAGCCTGTGTTTGAGCAAGGGTTGTCTTCATCATTTTGACACCATTATTTTTTATATCGGTTTGGTACTTCTTGAGATTGCGTAAAAATCGCCATTTAGAACGTTTTTAAAACGCCTTTTGCGCATTTTCACCCCTTTTTAATTTCGAATTTTTTAAGAAATGTTCTTAGAGATCATTTATATCTAATAAGTAACTACCATGCCAAATTCCATGTATGTGGGCCCTTCAGTAACACAAAAATCGCAATTTCGAACGTTTTATAGCTCTTGCAGCCCCTTTAGGGGTAGTGGCACCGACATAAAATGGAGCGTATGTTGGAGAAAGGGTTGTCGCCATCATTTTGACACCATTATTTTTTAAATCGGTTTGGTACTTCTCATGATTGCGTAAAAATCGCTATTTAGAACGTTTTTTAGAACGATTTTTGCTCATTTTCACCCCTTTCTAATTTCGAATTTTTTAAGAAATGTTCTTGGAAATCATTTATACTTAATAAGTAACTACCATTCAAAATTTCATTTATCTGGGCACTTCAGTAACACAAAAATTGCAATTTCGAACGTTTTTTTGTTCCTGCACCTCCTTTAGGGGTAGTGGCATTGACATAAAATGTTGCCTATTTTGAAGCAAGGGTTATTACCATCATTTTGCCACCATTATTTTTTATATCGGTTTGGTACTTCTTGAGATTGCGTAAAAATCGCCATTTAGAACGTTTTTAGAATGCTTTTTGCGAATTTTCACCCCTTTTTAATTTCGATTTTTTAAAGAAATGTCCTTAGAGAGCATTAGTATCTTATAAGTAACTATCATTCCAAATTTTATGTTTCTAGGCATTTCAATAACACAAAAATCGCATTTTTAGAACGTTTTTTGCTCCTGCACCCCCTTTTGGCCGGTGGCAAGGACATAAGATCTAGCCTATGTTCTAAGTTGGACTAACACCATCATTTTGATACCATAACTTTTAGAATCGGCTCGGTAGTTCCAGAGCTTACCTTCTACAAATAAACAATTTTTACCTCTTTATAATAGTAGTATAGACTAGCAAACCCCGCGGCTTTGCTCGCGTAATATTTGAAATATGCCAAGTGATATTTATATGTCTAATTTTTATCAAAAGGTACTAACTAAATTTTTATTTTATTAAAAGGTAATATTTTATTTTATTAAAAGGTACTTATTACTTTTAGGAATAATTCAAAAATTACTATTTAAAACACAGATTGACTAAACATCATTATTACACTGTATTAGGCAGAAATGAGACTTAAAGGCCCATCAGTAACACATAAATCGCATTTTTAGAATGTTTTTTGCTCCTACACCCCCTTTGGGGTAGTGGCACCGACATAAAACATAGCCTATCTTGGAGCAAACGTTGTCACTATCATTTTGACACCAATATTTTTTAAATCGGTTTGGTATTTCCTGAGATTATGTAGAAACTACCATTTAGAACGTTTTTTAGAACGCTTTTTGTGCATTTTCACCCCTTTTAAATTTCGAATTGTTTGAGAACTGTTCTTAGACACCATTTATATCTTATAAGTAACTAATATTCCAAATTTCATATTTCTAGGTCCTTCAGTAACGCAAAAATCGCATTTTTAGAACGTTTTTTGCTCCTGCACCCCCTTTGGGGTAGTGGCAATGACATAAAATATAGCCTATGTTCTAAGTTGGACTAACACCATCATTTTGACACCAATATTTTTTAAATAGGTTTGGTATTTCCTGAGATTATGTAGAAACTACCATTTAGAACGTTTTTAGAACGCTTTTTGTGCATTTTCACCCCTTTTAAATTTCGAATTGTTTAAGAACTGTTCTTAGACACCATTTATATCTTATAAGTAATTAATATTCCAAATTTCATATTTCTAGGTCCTTCAGTAACGCAAAAATCGCATTTTTAAAACGTTTTTTGCTCCTGCACCCCCTTTGGGGTAGTGGCAATGACATAAAATATAGCCTATGTTCTAAGTTGGACTAACACCATCATTTTGACACCAATATTTTTTAAATCGGTTTGGTATTTCCTGAGATTATGTAGAAACTACCATTTAGAACGTTTTTTAGAACGCTTTTTGTGCATTTTCACCCCTTTTAAATTTTGAATTGTTTGAGAACTGTTCTTAGACACCATGTATATCTTATAAGTAACTAATATTCCAAATTTCATATTTCTAGGTCCTTCAGTAACGCAAAAATCGCATTTTTAGAACGCTTTTTGCTCCTGCACCCCCTTTGAGGTAGTGGCACCGATATAAGATATAGCCTATGTTCTAAGTTGGACGAACACCATCATTTTGATACCATTACATTTGGAATCGGTTCGGTAGTTCCTGAGCTTATCTCCGACAAATAAACAATTTTTACCTCTTTATAATAGGAGTATGATATATATATATATATATATTTCCTCGCCCTAAACAGCTTTTATTGTCCAGTGTGTAAAATATAAACAGTGCTTTAAATGTGCAATAAAAGTCTTTGATTTTATTACTATTTCTTCTTATTATTTTTGTTTATTTTAAATGTAATGAGATTACCTCAATGTAACAGCGTAGAATATGTATTTTAAATGCATTTATGTATAAATTTTAAATGTATGTATTTAAAATATATGTAGTTCTAATGTATGTATTTCAAATGAACATTGTGTAATTAAATGGAGTGAAAGATTTATATTTTCATTTATAGAATGCAATAGAAAACTTGCGACAGGAGTGAGAATGTCCTATAATTTTTACATATTCGCCACCACACTAATTTAAAAATATAATCTTATTTGTATTTTCCTAATACAAGTTTTAAACAAATCTATCACAAGGATAATATTTTGGAATTAATGGTAACAAATATGTAAAATAATATGGGACGCTGAGTCCTCTGATGCGATGCGAATAATATTTGACGATTTATCACCTCCTGGCTAACATAAAAGTTCCTAAAATAGTATTTTTTTTTTCAAAAGCATAGCACTATAGAACTCGTATAAATGTTTAATGAGCTTTTACATTTTAATGTTGTATGTGCTTTCAGTTAAATGTTTAATATGCTATGATAAATGTTGAATATGTCCAGGTCCACCATTGGCATTAATGTGCTTTAATCTCGGAACCATATTTTGGATCACTCAATGTAGTAAGTATGGTCGAATATGTTGAACATAAGGACCAGGGCTCTCTTTTAAAGCTTTTATAAGTAGGATGTTGCTCTCAGAAAATTTTTGCACTATAAATATTTATTTCACAATTGATAAGCGAATCATTCGCCTTATTTTCAGCTTTTATTTCTACTCAATCGGAACAACAGAACGCTATCCAAGTACCCTTCATGTGGATAACTTATTTGGAGCTAACTCTTTATTATTTGATGCAAAATAAAGGTTCACTCTAGTTTATTCCGAAATTTCTGTAAAAGATAACAGCAGAACTGTCAACCATTCGTTTTTTTCGGATTGAAATAAACATTTCAAACAATAATTTTACTTAGGAAATTTGCCTAACTATCAAAACTTTATTTATTATACTCAAAAAAGGTAATGCGTTATTAAATTTTACCGCTGGTTTAATGTCTTCAGACCTGAGGGGAACTCTATTCTTTTATTCATAAAAATTAAACTGTTTGATTTTTTAGAATTTTGACTTTACTTCTCTCTAGCTGAATGTTTTCTAGAATCTATAAATAGCAGGACTTATGCTTATTTCCTCAAAAAATAAACATTATTTTCATTTGAGTTTGCAAAATGATTTCAATTCAGCGGGAACAAGAAAGTACGTAATTTTAATAACTCATTTTAAAAAAAAGCAATAAAATATTTTGAGGATTTTTAGGTAATTCATATGTTTAAATCCCTTAAGTTTGTTGTTGTGTGAATTTTGGTTATATTTAACTTAATTGATATTTTAAAGGGTAAGTATTTTAAGATCTATATTTATGAACATAAATTATCAGTAACCTAAAGTATCAATTTCTGAAAACGAACTCTTTCTACTCGAACATCTATGGTGACATTTTGCTTGTGTCAATGCATGTGTGTACAAATGTGTATTTGTAGTATCATTTTAACTTCAAATCTCAAGTGATTAATTTTAAAGTAACTATATCCTTTTTGAAAAAAAATGGCAGCTATGCAACTATAATAATGTTAATAAAGTACAATATAGTATTGTTAACTAAAAATAAATAAATTAAATAGCAAACCTGTACAAAATGGTTTAGATGGTATCACATCAGGACTGTCGTCTTCAAAATGTTTTAGTTTTGGAGTCTGCATTCTGAAAAGAAGAAAACTTATTTAGTATTTATAAAACTAATACAAACCTAATTATTTTTACTTCTTACTTAGCTATTGCTACCATACACAACCACATATTAATTGATTAATTTAATGTTTATTTTAGCAATAATTATAAATAATAAAATAAAAATAGTTAAATATTTGTGAAGCTTCCAAAAGCGAAATATATAATTTTCAATCGGCAGAATCAATGATTGATTAGCTGATAAGCTGTACTCTTGCCACAACTAAGTCAATAGTTTTCACAGAAAAGTTTATTGATGAAGTAAAATATGTCATATGTCCGTTACATTGCTTTTTCAAGCAATAACATGGTACAGACTCATTCTATAAAAGTCAAAATCGAGAAACTGACTCAAATCAATAACGATATAAAACAATATTTAATTCATTGACGAATTACTTAAGCATTAAGACAAAATTAAATTATTCGGTAGAATTAATGATATAATATTTCTCATATTCCACAAAGTAGCTGATAATCTGTACTCTTGTCACAAGTGAAGTCTATTGTTTTCACAGAAAAGCTTATTAGTGATGTAAAATACATCATATATACATCATATATTACTCTGTCATATTGTTTTTTTTTTTTTTGAGACAATAACAATGTACAGACTAATTCTGTAAATTTAAAAATTGTCAAAATTATTCAAATCAATTACATTAAAAAACTATATTTAATTGATCGACGAATTCCTTAAGCATGACGACTAAATGAAATTATTCGTTACTTATTTTGGAAATTTTCCTTTTATGTTAATTTAAATTCTTCAAGAGATGCCCCGATAATGCGAACGGAACCACAGTCCTCTGAATATTAGGCCTACACAATGGCACAAAAATGGCACCTGTCGTACAACTTTTTTTTTTCAGAATTTGTACGACACTTTAAATTTTAATACCAGTAATTTCTCAAAATGCGCTTCGACTTATTTTTCTGAAATTAAATAAGGCGAAAAATACTTTTAGAAAATAATTATGTCCAAATTTAAGGGGTTATATGAGATTTAAAATTTCAAAAAATCAATTCTTATATTATTTTTTTAACTAATAGTACAATATGTCTAGAATATTTTACCAAAGTTTCAAGTTAATCGGGAGAGAGAATCTTGGGAGAGAGAGCCTTTTAAAATTCCCCCCATTATGCTAGACCGGGCGGGAGCGATGCGGTTATATTGAGGCAGGTGCTTAGATATTGTTTGTCTGTCTTTCTCGTTCGCTTTTCTTACTTTCTAAGGGTCACCTATTTTAAATATTTTATTTGGTCCTTGGGTACAGATTTATTTGAGAAGAAATCTTGCGTTTGGAACGTATGTAATTTGCTTATGCGAAACCCTAAATATACTCCTTAAGAGGCTACTTCAGTCAAATGGAAAGACCCGTTCGCTAATGTTAATCCTATGGAAGAAATTTATAAAGATATCTCGGTCGCATTTCAATATTTTTAAATGATTTCTTTTGCATTGAATAGTTGAGATCGATCTGTATGCAGGCCGTTTTTTACTTTTTCGATTCTGTTTACAGGTACTTCTTATGAGGACACTTTCATTTTCGGAACCGGTTTTGAAAGTAAAAGCATCCTCATAAAAAATATCTACAATCAAAATCGAAAAAGTAAACAACTGCCTGCATGCAGATCGATCTCAACTATTCAATGCAAAATAAATCATTTTAAAATATTGAAATGTGACCGAGATATCTTTATAAATTTCTTCCATAGGAATAGCATTAGCGAACGGGTCTTTTCGCGTGACTGAAGTAGGGCCTTAAGATGTAGAAGCAGTACTTGCTCCTGAATTGGAGTCCAGCATGGGTACAAAACTTGATCGAAATAGCCACGAATAGCCGCGCAGGAAGTGTGACCATCGCATACTCATAGCTGAGAGAAAAGATGAGACTGGGTCTTGAGATCTAAGAATTCGTCTCTGGCAAAAGCAAAAGGATGCCCTGGAATTTAAAATTCATAACTGATGCAGGGTCTTTGCTTTATGGATCTTGAATCGACGATTCTGTGTAAAGTTTTAAAAAAAACTTCGTTTTATTCCTACCTAAAAAGTTTAATCGGTTTTTATTATATAAAAACACTATTTTCGAAGTCGATGGACACGATTGCTCAAAAACTAATGCACTCATCTTTTGAAATTATGGACAATTCTTTCAAATAGGGTTGACTAGTGATTGAACAAAGCTTTTTTATTATTATTGCATCTAATTTTACAAGGCTATACGTAGTGTAAATTGTACCAAAAAGTGTACTGTTTTGCATACAACTCTGGAAAAAATTCAAATTTCAATTTTTATTTAAATCCTTCCTTCAATCACGAGGTATACGTATTTACTAACAGAAAGTATTTGTTTTCTTAAAATTTGGATAAAGCTGTTCATGATTTATCCTGAACACCACGAAGACACTTTTTTAGGCGTTCCCGGAAACCATGTCTCATCGGCTGAATTTTCCAAATTTTTGAATGTAAATGTTATAAAATATTTAAATGTTGATATTTTATATACACTTAAATTTTTGATATAAATAATTTATTTATTATATTAAAAAAGAGAGAATATACAAATTTGTTATAACTTTCGAAACCCGTGTAACCCCTTAAGGACAAATGTCACGCTTGGTAGCCAGAGATCTGCGATGAAACCCACAGCTCTGTGTTTGTAGGAATTAAAATATTTGAAGGCATGCAGAAACATCATGTTTGTTAGTGCAGTCGTGGAAAAAAAAAAAAAGTCAACACCCCCTACTAAATCTGTAACAAATTATTGAAGAAGAAAGTTACCGGTGTCAAACGATTGTAAACAAAGTTTACTTTTAAATGATGTATATAAAATCGTCTTAAATGGTCATGTACATATCAAAATGAACCCAAACTTTGAATTTGCTAATAGCAGTGCCCAATTTTGACACCTCAAACATATTCTATATCTTTCAATTAGTATAAATCCAAATTTACATAAAAATCGTATGATTAGTTTCCGAGAAATTAATTATTTAAAAATGAGCATATTTTAGGGGCTGTATTCAAACTCAACTTCGGTACTCGATTGTTGAAATGCTACAGAATGACTATGTCAATGTGTATTATTTATTGTCAATATGAACATGTCATTCTCTTAATGTGTTTCGACTACCGCTAGCCCAAACGTTTCAATAAAACGAGTAAGATACATTTTTTCAAATTATGCTTTTCTGGACATCATAAACTATCATTTTGATTTTTTTACTCGTAATTCGAAAACTACTTAGAAGAAAAATTCGAAATTCAGAATTCGCATAAAGTAGGTCATAATAAATATAAATCTATCAAAAAAGTTGTAGGTTACACATCACATTTTTTTCGAATATTAATTTCATAATTCATATTATGCATTTTTTAACTACAAATTCAATGTATTTATGTTTGGGTTTTTTTAGTATTATAACCAAACAAAAGAATAATCACATTGGGATAATAATTTTAGAAGATATTAATAAAATCATGAAAATGTAATTTAAATTTAGAAGCTCTAACCTTTGAATGTTTATAATTCAAAATCTTATCATCCAAATGACTGGAAATTTCGTTTCTAGGCATAGTTTGAACAGAAAATTTAAAATAAATTTTCAAATTGGGTATTTCCATTGAAAAAAAACAAAGTTTGGCCTGGTTTTGATTTGTATATGGCCCCTTAAGCAGATTTTACACACACCATTTAAAAACAGACATTATTTCCAATCGTTTGGTACCAGTAAATTTCTTCTATTATAATTAGTTGTAAAGTTAGTTGGGGGTGTTTACTTTTTTTCCCACGACTGTACATGGGGCATTCTCACAATCTTTTGACTTTCATGTCTCTGAATAATATTTTTTATTTTAATACACTTTTTATGTTTTTTTTATTCCATATACTGGTTAATACCCCATTGCATGAATGGATTAAAATGTTAATGAGATAAATAAGTTTTGGATGATGTTGGGGGTCCAAATACCAGGAAAACTCCTATACCGTCCCTTGTCCCTGATGCTGATTTTTAAGTTTGGAGCTGTCTGTATAAAATTGTTTCAATAAAAGTAATTCGATGTAATTTTTTTCCGAAAGTGGGACAATTGTTTTACATAAATATGTAGCAAAAAATTAACCTGCACACGTTTTTACGGTTCATATTATTTTTTTATTTCTGTCCCTGGGTTTTTCATCCTTACTGTCCCTCTTGCTAAACTTATACAGATAATCACTTCAGATTCAGCCACAGAATTTTTTTCAAGTTTTTTTCTCATGCAGGAGTACGCGAGAGAAAGAATGTTTAAATTCTTTGGCAGGAAATTTACTGCAGAATTTAAATCAGCATTTAAATATTAATTTCAAGATCGTGGCTTTATTGGTAGTCATACCGTCACCAAGGTTTATTCCTGAACTTATCGAGGTAAATTGAAAAAAAAATAATAATAATCCAATGTTAACAACTGTTTCTAAAAATCAATGAACATTTTGGCTATCACTTAGTCTTAACATGATTTGCCTAAAATAGGTGGTAATTTTCCTTACCGCTCCATCCTTACCGTCCCTTTTTTTTCCATTTCGTCCCTTTTTTCTATACCGTCCCCATTTTTTTACCTAACCGTCCCTTCTTTAATAACCTTTTAAGACAATGTTATATCACAATTTTGTACTAAAAATACTATAATTGTTATTATTTCTTATTTGAATTTCCTGTGGGCACTATGCAAATTCATTATAAGTATAAATTTTGAGGAAAATAAAAAGATTTAGTGGTAAAATGGTAAGGAAAATTAAACTCGCAAAGTTTAATTTTCCATAACATAAGTTTAGCAAAAACCTCAGTTTAAAAAAAAATTTCGCTGCTGACCATTTTTTCTTTATTTTGAATCATTAAGGCATTCGTCTATCAGATTAAAATGTTATTTTAGAAAGTTTAATTTCGCCAGATTTTTCCCCCCAAAAGTCAAAAGATTGTCAGAGTGCCCCACATATTCTGCATTGACATTTTTCTTGAGATAGCAAATTAACATTACTTACTAAAAATTTTAATATCGTTAAAGTCGTCAGATTTGTCAGTCGTCAGACCTTTTGATTTATTTTATTGAATTGTGTCTATTTAAAAGTATATTTCTTACGTTTTAACTCTTTATTTCTTAACTGTAGATAGTTGCTTTTTATATAGTTTAAAGAAAAATAACAGTGCTGTACCCTTTTTCATTAAGTACGTGTTTCAAAATAATTATAAAAAAATGTATATTTGGATGAGAAAAAAATATAAAGACCGAAAATTATTTACTCATTTTCATATACATTATTTACGACACGATGGCCTATCAAACAGCATTAAAGAAAAATATCTGACGATATGAAACAAAGTTATATTTATGGATATTTTATTTATTAATAATGTGACCCATATAAACATCAAATTAAAATAATTAACTCATATAATTGCTACTTGAAAAATTTCGTTAAGTAATAGAGATTTTTTATAGCATTTATAAATAAAAAAATTTCGTTTAAGCAGTAAAATGTTTAATGAAGGAATCATTTCATGTAAATTCTAAAGACTTAGAAAAGATAGGATAATGGATAAAAGATAATGAGTGAAAGGTAATTAACTTCAATATAGATTACTATAACTAAATATAAAAGTTTTTGAAATTTTATAACGACGTTTTGCAAACTCAGAAATTTACGAAATTACTGTATTTTATAATAAGATTATCATCACTAGAACAAAAACAAAATATGTAATAGAATTTTAAAATACTTACTTTTCATTATTTTCTTGGCTTTCATCTGCAAAAGATAAATATACGTCCATAATTATATGACTATTTACATACATAGACTAAATATTCATAGAAAATACTTTCTATATTTGTACATTTCTAAATTTCTCATGAGTAATTTTTTTACAGTTTACATTTTAAACATAATCATTTTAAAATTTCTACATAACCTAATTAATTAAATTATTAATTTCAATCTTCTTTCAATTATCATCTTTAAATATTTACTGTAGTGCGAATTTGTTATGTGCTAACACAATTAAATTGATAATAACATTATTTAAACAATTAAGATTATCAAGAAATAAAAATTTTTACCAATATAGGATTCTTGTATTTTTGTTGAAATTGAACATAAATACATCAAATTAATAAGTTTTTGGACTAATTAAATTTTTGAAGAATGAAGCGTAAAGCCTGTGATAATAATAATAATAAAAAAAAAACAAGTATTATTTTAATATCCGAAAAAAATTTCTTAAGTCTAACAAATGAAATCGAAAAAATTCTGTGTATTGACATACACCATCATACATATAAATAAAAAAAAAAATATCTGGGAAACGAATATTATTAATTTAAAAAAATAAATACAGAAATGTTTAAAATCATACAATATTGTAGCCGTTTAAAAAGACTGAAAGTTTTGACTCATAAAGTAAATAATAATAATAATACATAAAAAGTGATAATTGAAATGTTGGAAAGAAACTAAAACATCGCATTAACCCCTTGAAGCGCGGTGGGATAAAATATATCCCACCTAATTTAAACACGCATCACCAGATTATGTTTACTAAATTTTATATTTTTAACTTTGGAGGAAAACCCTCGAAAAATTGCTTTTTCTTATTTAAAAATAAAATTTTTCGATTATTCCGGTGAGAATTCAATATTTAGAGTTATTTTTGCTTGCCCCTCGAGGGGTTAGTATTGTATACATTCACAGGCAATATATAACTCAATTAATTTTAATTACAGTGCGAATCCGAATTTTATCAACGAAATTCTGCGCATTGACATACACCGTCATACATATAAATATCAAAAAATATTTGGGAAGCGAATATTATTCATTTTTAAAATAAATACAGAAATGTTTAAAATCATGCAATATTGTATATTTTTAAAAAGACTGAAAGTGTTGGCTGATAAAGTAAATAATAATAATAATGATACATAAACAAGAGAAAATTGAAATGTCGGAAAGGAACTCAGAACATTGCATTAATATTGTATACAATCACAGGCAATTTCTAACCCAATTAATACTAATTACAGGGCGATTCGGAATCTTTAATGCCGCCATACTCAATCTGTTGTATGCGGGCAGCATGTGACCCGTCGACCTTTATGTGCGGTTTTAAACACATAATCATTAATCAATATCTATAAAAAATTTAGATGCTCATAAAAAGTATTTAACACTTCCGGTATTATTTACATGAGGACATGAATTTCAAAACTCGCCTTTATATCAGAAAGAAAATTTTGATTCAAGTTTTCTTCCCAAATCCTTAAAAGGAAGATTTTACAATGCCAAAATTACCTGATAAAACTAAATTTGCTGCAGATTATAGTGTTTACTTGCAGAATAGAAGTTAATATTAAAAGAAATTAATATCTTATAAATATACATACTAGTTTTATAATTCCGTGATACGTGCGTAAAAAAATATCCTTATTTTAACTGTGTTCCAATAAATGATTTTTGTTGTAATAATTTTTTCTTTGTTAGGTTTAAACGTGTATTTCTTTATCAGTTAAAATAAAACATTCCTTGCCTTTTTTTTCTTAATATCAAATACCATCACTCCATGTCTTGATATAGCATCATTTTTTCCATCTATTGATAGTAAAACTGTTTTGATTAGTACTTTTACGATAATTGATGAGAGAATTGTCTTTAATGACGACGTTAAGAGTTACCTAGAATCAGGACTTTGTCTTTTAGTTAACAATAATGTTTACGTTGTTAACAGTGTTTTATGAGCAGACGAAGGGGGGGGGGGGTCCCTAGGGGCTCTCAGTGTTGGGCCTATCGATCTTTATTTTGCGGCTTTTTGAAGACTATATTTTTCTGTACGTTGGACCTAAACCAGATTTTTGTGTAAGGTACGTAGATGATGTCTTCGTCTATTGGGCACATTGAAAACATGCTTTAGATGTATTCCATGAAGACATCAATCAATTGGGTTAAGGGGTCTTGTACCTTTTAAACGCGTCGAAAATTAACGAAAAACTGCAAAGTTTGAATTAGTCTATCATCGAAACCTTTTTATGTGTAAACATGAAATTTTGGATATAGATTAAACTGATTGTGCTTTGTAATGTACTACCAACAGAAATTTATTAACCCTTTACAGAATGTGTGTATTGTTGAAATCAAAATAGCTCTTTTTTTACCCCATAAGTCATTGCGCGCATGATATCTTGAGAAAGTGTGCATGGATTGTCATGAAATTTGGTAAATATACTAAACAAATATGTGTATTTAAAATGATGTACTTTTAAGTATTTACAATGGTAATATTTTTAGTTATGACTATTTTTATTCATTAAAAATACAAAATTTTTATTTTTTTTTTTACGAAAATATTTTTTTTTTATATAGTTAATGAAATAATTTTAGCCTAAGAGTAGATCATTTTAAACACACATATATGATTAGTATCTTTACCGAATTTCATGCGAATCCATGCATACTTTCTCAAGATATCATGCGGGCAATGACTTATGGGGTAAAAAAAAGAGCTATTTTGATTTCAACAATACACAAATTCTGTAAAGGGTTAATAAATTTCTGTTAGTAGCACGTTACAAAGCACAATCTGTTTAATCAATATCCGAAATTTCATGTTTATACATAAAAAGGCTTTGAAGATAGACCAATTCAAACTTTGAAGTTTTTTGTTAATTTTCGACGCGTTTAAAAGGTACAGGACCCCTTAAAAAACTATTTACTCTGGATACCGAGATTAAAGGATATCATTTCCTTGATGTAGAACTTTCGAGAGTGGACCACAACCTTTCATTTAATGTTTATAGGAATCCAATGAAATCTAACACAGACATTAGATTTACCTTCCGTCATCCTTTTAGTTACCTAATTTCAGTTTTTCCTTTATTTATAAAACGTTCTTTTCTGGTATGGCCTGGTAAATCTGTTCAAACAGAACTTAATTTTATAAAAAGAATTGCAGCTGAACATGGTTTTCCTCTGAAAATCATTGATAGAATCATTGAAAAACACAATAACACCTCTATCCATATCCCAGATGGTTATTTACAGCAAATTTTATTATATTTCAGGTATCCAAGAAAGATTGATAAAATTTTCAAACCGTTATATATTCTACTTATAGCTGTACCTAGCCTTAACATCATTAAAATACTCTCAAACAAAATAAACTCTAGCCTCCCCCCCTCTCCGAGTTTGGCAGGTGTGTATGAAATCCTGATAATGATGAAATCTAACACAGACTTCATTATTTCTAGATATTATTCATTATTATTAATGATATAATTATTAATGATATATTATTATTAATGATGAATATAAATTCATTATATTCATCATTATTATTCATTATAAATAAGGATATTATTCATTATTTATAAAACGTTCTTTTCTGGTATGGCCTGGTAAATCTGTTCAAACAGAACTTAATTTTATAAAAAGAATTGCAGCTGAACATGGTTTTCCTCTGAAAATCATTGATAGAATCATTGAAAAACACAATAACACCTCTATCCATATCCCAGATGGTTATTTACAGCAAATTTTATTATATTTCAGGTATCCAAGAAAGATTGATAAAATTTTCAAACCGTTATATATTCTTCTTATAGCTGTACCTAGCCTCAACATCGTTAAAATACTCTCAAACAAAATAAAATCTAGCCTCCCCCCCCCCCTCTCCGAGTTTGGCAGGTGTGTATGAAATCCTGATAATCCTAGATAACTGTAAAATAAAAAATAAAATTACATAGGAATAACAAAACGAAATTTGAAAAGAGATTAAAAGAGCATAAAGCAAATATCGAGTTTAGCAGCCAATCGACAGCTCTTTCAAGGTTTTGTTTTAAAAATTATATGAAATAAATTGATTATGATAACGCAATAATTATTTGGCTTAGTAATTATACACAGAAAAGAGAATCACTCAGAGAATCACTAGAGATTGAAATGAGATTAAGTGATGTTTTCAAAGAGGGAGTATCTAATAAGACACCTAAGTTTTTTTTTTTTTTTTGAAATAACAAAATAATTCCGTTTAATTTAAGATTCAAGAAATTTTTTATAGTTGATAGTACTTTACCTATATTTTTCCCATCTCTTCTATCAGAAATCGATGGTTCATATATAACATTATAGATGGTGCAAGAATACCAGTAAGATCAACTTAATATGCTTAATTACGAATTTTAAAATTGGAAAGAGTAACCATGAGGATGGCTGCATTGTATCTGAAACTTGTTTGTTTTATGACTTTTTAACTTTTTAACTTGTATAATTATTAAATGTTCCAAAAGTTTCATCTGATGTGTTTTATCTTCGTCTTTAAGTAAACTTCTTAGTGTATGTGTAAAAGTTCAAGATTAAAACCATATTACCACCTTTTTAGAAAAGGTGTCTCACAAAATGCTTAAATTGTCACGTTACTAATACACCAAAAATAATGTTGTCAAAAATAAAGCATTTAATTCAAAATTTAAAATGCTTGTAATTTTATAAAAAAAAATTTAAATTTTATACACTTTCCAAATCTATCTTGATAAGTTAAAAAAAAAATGAAGAATTAACAATGTTAATATTATAATTTCTGTTAAAAAAATATAAAATATTTTTTATTTAAAAAATTGTACATATAAATCCATATGTAAACAAGGATATAGATGGGTATAAGTAAAAGAAAAGTTTATTATTTTTAAATATATTTTGTAAGATACTCATTAATCATTTCGGTTTTCAAATTAATGTAACAATGCCTATGCGTAAATTATCCAATGGGGCATTTAATACATAATCTCGATATTGTACTCGAAATCCTATTTTTAATGTTGCAGAAAACATTTTAATAACGCTTGGAATATCACTGAGAACGGTTAGAGCGAGGTATAACAAGTTTATTTTAAAGATAACAACCAATCGTTAAAAAGAACATTTTTTCGCTCTTTCATGATACGTACTACAATATATATGGTTTAATAAATCATTAAAATACAGAAATATTCAACTTACCTGTGTTATCACCAGAGCTTCTGGATTTAACAATGAATATTATAATAATGGCTAAAATAACGAGCGCTGCAACTAAACCAATTAACACTGCCAAAACTGCACTAATGGCAAAAGGCTGCTCTTCACCTGTAATTGTGAAAATAAACATAAATATAACAAACGTTAACTTTAACAACAATGAAGAAAATTATATTGAATTTCACATTGTTATTTGATAAAGCTTATGTGATATTTGAAAATCATTATATGGAAATAAATCTTTAAGCTTCATTAGTAATTTATGCATAATTTAAGCTTTTTATGTTTTCGATGTATTAAAATAGCAGATGAAGGGATAACATGAAAAATTCAAACAGAAGAATTTTGCTTATGTGAAAATAAATGTGATGATGATCGAGTAGCTTTTGTGAATTTTTTTCGTAAACAAAGATACAGAAAAACATTCAGATATTTAAACATATTTGAAACTTTTCATGTTATTAAAAATTACAGTCAAACAAATTAAAATGATTAAAATAAATAAAATTACAGACAGTGCTAAAATTCTTTATTTACAAGAGAAAAAAAAAACTACCTAAATATTTAGCTGTTAAAATGGGCGAAATACGAATAGAAAATCATGATATAAACTTTTCCTTAAATTTTGAACATTATATAAATTAAATTAAAAAAAAAAAAAAAATCCGAAAAGCTTTTAGTTTATTATTCTCCCAGTCGTCTTTCTTTGTTAAAGTAAAAGTAAGTTTTTAGTAAAAAATATACGTTTAAAATCGCTGGAAAGGACTGTATATTTGTATGTTCCTAATTCATTAATTTTAATTATTTTAATTAGTTTTCTCTGGTATTCGGTTCAACTTTCACATTTTCTAATTCTGATATAAAACTGAATTAACAATAAATACTCTGACGTAGGTTCCTCACATTTTTTACCCTTTTAGCAAATGTTGTTTGACATCTGTAGAACATAATTATAAAAAATATAGAAAAAAAAACGATAATTGAGAGAATTCGGGGAAAGCAATAGCATGTAACTGCAGGATTTCTCCAAATTACAGGTATAACATACGTGATATTAACGTACGTCTGCATTAAACGCTAGTAATTTTTAACAAGAAAATATTTATAATAAGAAAAAGCGTGTTTTAGGTACTTTTTTGTAATTCTTTGTTGCTAGTTTTGTATTTCGGTTTTTTATTTAACGAGAGAATACGGAAAAAGACGTTTTTTTAAAAAAAATTAGAAATCTGGCAGTGGATAAAAATACAGCATCTTCAATAGGTACAAAAACAGCTTTAATTAGCACCCGCCTTAATTGTCATACTTTCCTTCATTTTCTGCTAGTGAAATTTGTATTAAAACGAAGAAAATAGTGCTGCAAAACAATGTAAGCAGTCGTTCAAAGAAAATATCAGATCATGATGACAGATTTCTAAGCCTACAAGCACGCTTCTACGGATGATTTACAACCCACCGAATTGCTCCCGAAAAGAAAAAGACGAGAAGAATAAGCTCCAAATCAATACTGCAATCGCTTTTCTCACATTGACGTAAACTAGAGATGGCCGAATCAATCACAACGATTGTATTCCACAATCATGGAGAAGAGGGCTATTCACAGTTTGGTTCAAAGACTAATTTTCTGTGATTATACACTGTAAAACCCCTGAAACCGGCATCAGACCAGCAATAGCTACTGAATGAAAGTTCCCCCTTATAGCTGACATTGGAATGATTTAACAAATAAGACTTTACACATTTGAAATTATTTTCGCCCATCCATGTGCCACACTAAATATACATCACCCCTTAAACGGCTTTATATACTCATCATTCTGTCAAAACTCATCTTGTAACGATGGCAAAAATATCATTTTACTTTCTTTTACAGTGCTTATTTAGAAAGTAGTTTTTACTTTGTATTAATTTACACAATTTAAAAATCAATAAAGAATTAATTGGCGAACGGAAGGGCGTTTTTGAGGAAAATATTTTTCATGATCTAAAGCTTTGTTTAAGCTAATAATAATAAAAAAAATTATATCAAAATGTTTTAATTACGTCACATGTACCAAGCTACCAAAAACTCATAGTGCCTTTAGGCATGAGCAATTCCATATGTACATCGCTTATAGTTAGATTGACGTTTTGTCTAAACTTTAACAGACCATATTTCAGAACATAGTGGTACGCACACCGATGATTTCGATTACACGAATGAGGCAAGTTAACAAACGAACCTAAATTTTTCGAAGTAAAGAACCGCTATGAAATTTGAAGATTAATTTTGTCTATAATCATCTCCAACGTTGAAATTTTATAGTTCGTATGACACCATTTTGTTATTTATAAGGGCAATTTACACAATGTATAATTACATGCATTTGTTCAAGTCTTTTTTTAAACTGCAACTTCTCTTTAGTTAGTGCTCCAGTGTATGCTTTTTGATTTAGATGTGTTCACAGTTCTCGATTGCTTTTTTTTTACACGTTTTAAAAACAAACGTGTTAATTTTTGGCTGAAGTGTGTATTTTTCATTAATAATGTAAGTATTTTAATTATTTGTAATTATATAAGGAATTTCATTAATAATGCGCCTTCTAATCAATTTAAAAATGCTTTAAAAATGCTTTATTTCTGTTCTTATTTATTTCTATATGATTTATACATCTTCATCACAGCTTCAAAAATTTTGAACTTACGAACGGCGTTAACCCTAAAATAAATTTTGGATATGGCGCCATCTATTATCACATACTTGGTTATCTTAATCGTTTATGTTTCTTTGTGTAGCTTTGCAGGTGTGGCGCCATCTACAAAAAATATGGAATCGATGTTTTTAATCTCTTAAACAAAACTTTAGACCATGAGAAGTATTTTCATCCAAATCACTGTTCCATGCGCCAACTGTATGATTTTTTATTGAAATTTAAAATTTACAAAGGACTTTTGGACAACCATGTAGATAAAAGTATTCCGTATACAAATAAATATTTTTTGTAATGAAATTATAAAGCGATATTAAAAATTTATCAAAAAATTGTACACTTGTTCAAGCAAAAAACAAATAAAGGTTAGTGAATGAGAACGGAAAAATGCAAAGAAAATTTAGTGTAAGTGTTAGTGAAAAGGTAGAGAGGAAAGCCGAAAGATTCTGAACTTCATTCTACCATTCCATTGATTCACTAACCTGTACGTCGCTCTGCCGCATACAGCGTACTTGCCAAAATTTCAACAGTTGTGCTACGTCCTTTTGCATTTGAAGCAAACATCACCAGCTCGTATGTTGTACCGGGTTCCAATCCTTTAACAATAAATTCTGGTTGCTCACTTACAACACTCACGTTAGAAATTTCCCCTTTATTCCGTAAACCAATTGCAACTAGATGGAACTTCGGTTTCAGACCTCCATCTTCTATTCCTGGCGTACAGTTTACAGTAAAGGAACTTGAGGAGTAACTATCTAATGAACAGTTTTGTAATGGATCTGGAGGGCCTAAAATTAAAACTTTCTGTATAACATTGAAGATTTATTTTTTTTCTTTATGTAACAATTTTCAGAATTTATTGTTCAGAATTCAAAAAGCAAAAAAATGTGTAATAATTGATCTATTTTGATACTTACAAAAGCATGTATTTTTTAAGGTACAACTTAGTAGACTTTTTAAAAAGTCAAGAATAAATATTAAACTATGATGAGACTGTACAGATAAAAATCTATGGAACAAATATATTGTTCATGGTACAAATATAAGGTTCAAAATTTTCAAGTACATTTGTACCTTTAAAATTAAAAACATATACTTTACATGATAATCATCAGAAATTTGATCGAAGTTTAGATTTTAAAAATGTCATCCTAGTTCCAGTCTTTTAACTATAAATTCCGGTTGCTCGCTTACAACACTCACGTTAGAAATTTCCCCTTTATATCGTAAACCAGATGCAACTAGATGAAACTTCGGTTTCAGACCTCCATCTTCTATTCCTAACGTACAATTTACAGTAAAGGAATTTGTGGAGTAACTATCTAATGAACAGTTTTGTAATGGATCTGGAGGGCCTATAATTAAAACTTTCTGTATAGCATTGAATATTTATTTTTTTTCTTCTTTCGGTAACAATTTTCAGAATTTATTGTTCAGCATTCAAAAAGCAAAAAACGTGTAATAGTTTATCTCTTTAGATACTTACAAAAAAACATTAATTTTTTTACGCTAAAATTTACTAGACATTTAAAAAAAAGTCAAGCATAAGTTATTGTATGATGAGACTGTAGGGATAAAAAATTATGGAAAAATATATCATTCATGTCACAAATATAGTGTTCGAAATTTTTAAGTAGATTTGCACCATTAAAATTAAAAGCATGTACAGTCGTGGGAAAAAAAGTAAACACCCCCTACTAACTCCTCAACAAAATAGTGTAGAAGAAAGTTACTGGTACCAAACGATTGAAAATAAAGTCTACTTTTAAATGATGTATATAAAATTTGCTTAGGGGGCCATCTACATAAAGAAAAAAAACCCAACATTTGTTTTTTTTTTTTCAATAGCAGTATACAATTCTGACAGCATAAATGAACTCTACACCATTCAGTTAGTCTAAAAACAAATTTTTATTGAATTCGTACCATAAGTTTCCGAGAAATTATTTATTTTAAAACGAGCGTATTTTAAGGGCTGTATCCAAATTGAAGTTCAGTACTCGATTGTTGACCAAGAGAGCTCCCTTCTTGATCAAGGCAACTTAAGCAGTCAATTAAGCCTGTTAGATTACAGGATAGCATAAGAAATTTCAAAATATTTTGTCACTTCTATCACAGACGGCCCCTTAAACCACTATTTTGCCGTTTTTAACACTTTCCAACAAAGTTAAAAAGCGTTTATGCATTCGCTTTGTCTGTCCGTCTGGCCGTCTGTACGCGGTCTAACTCTCGTAAATATACTCGGAACGTTCTGAAATTTTTGGATGTTAGTGACCTCTACCATAGCATGAACCCTATTGCAAATGAAGTTTGTAGCATGTTTAGTTCACTTACAGGGGCAGTCAAAAGTTTTCCGTTACATTATGGCCTATGGGAAAAAATCGTTTAAAATGATTTTTAATGATGTTACATGCTTTCAAACATAATAAAATTGATATGCATTTATCAAGTGAACTAAAATATGCATTCCGTAGAATATGCGCTGCAAATAATAAATATTATTCATTTACAGGGCCACACGAAAGAATTCCGTTACATAATGATATACAGGTGGAGGGAATTTTTTCCGGCGTATTTTAATTATGTTAAACTATTTCATGTATAAGGGAATTGATATACGTCGCTGAGGTTTGCTATAACTTATTTCATGTATAATACGAAGTGCATAGCATTTACAGTGACACACAAAAGATTTCAGATCCTATATTGTATCCGAAGTATTGTAAGGTAGCGATGATTGCTGGAAATGCATTTTTAAATATGTTACGCGCTTTTATGTTTCACTATATTTATGCATTGTATATGATGTGTATAAATGCCTGTAACTCATATACAGGGCTACACGAAGGAATTCGTAATGGTTACTGGATATGATTGTAAATTGCTTAAAGTTGGTTTTTAAATGAGTTATGCATTGTTACACTGAACTGCATTTTGTTTACTAAGAAATGTTTGTTGATAAAATTATAAAACATAGATAAAATTATATACAGGGTCACGCAAAGAATTGGATACATGGCCGTCTATAATTGATAATTTCTGAAAATGTGATTCCAGTAGTTTTAAGAGTGTTTTACTTTGAATTGAACTTTAGCTAAATAGTGGCGTGTAATAAAGGTACTAGGTTAACTACATGGTTGTACAAAATTATACAAGTATGTTTCCATCTATTAGTATACACTGCTGAAAGAGAAATTTCAACCTCTTATTCGTTTTCTTGCTAAACTAAATTTCCCCGTTATATAGCATATATATCAACCTACAGATCAAGTACAGAGCTGTTCAAAAGAATTGGAATACATATTTGATATGGATGGTAACTGCTGAAATCAGTTTTTCCTTTTTTTTTTTTTTTTTTTTTTTGCGTTTTATAAAATGTTACTTAGTTCTTTTATATACCTTATTTCCCTAAATATGAAGTTTTGTTAAAGCGTACAGGAAGTGTTGGAAAGTGTTTTATAATCTATGCTTAACGCATGATTTTTCTTACTTGTTTAAGCATAATTTGAAAACTACTTGGAAGAAAAATGTGAAATTTTGGATTTCCATAAAGCAAGACTTAATAAATCTGAATCCATCAAAAAAATTGTAGCTTGCAATTCATAATTTTTTTTAATATTAATTTCATAACTCATAATTTATGACAGAAAATTATAAAAATTGCAAATTCAGCGTATTTATGTTTGGTATATTAGTATTATTGCTGCACAAAAAATTAGAAAATTAGGATCATAATTTCCGAAGTTATAAATAAAAATATCAAAATGTAGTTTAATATTAGAAGCACTAAATTTTGAATGTTTATAATTCAAAAGCATATCATTCAAATAACTTGAAATTTGGTGTCTAGGCATAGTTTGAACCAAAGATTTGATATATCTCGTTAAAATTGGATATTGCCATTGAAAAAAATGAAGTTTGGATTCGTTTTAATATGTAGATGCCCCCTTAAGCAAATTTTATATACGTCATTTAAAAGTAGACTTTATTTCCACTCGTTCGGTACCAGTAACTTTCGTCTACGATAATTTATTGAGGAGTTAGTAGGGGTGTTTACTTTTTTTCCCACGACTGTACTTTACATGCCAGCCATCAAAAATTTTTATCGAAGTTTAGCTTTTTAAAAATAGTCCTAGTTCTGTGTTTTTAGATATTTAAGAAGTATTTTGGAATATTTATCCGGTTGAATGGAATGCTAGTAGGATTTCTAAAGAAAACTGTAAAACAAGCGTTTTAGATAAAACCATGCTATCGTTCGGCTCACATGTGATACATCATTTTCATTTGATGTGATTATCATCAGCTTTGATGTTCTAGTGAGTTCCAGACTTTTAACAAAACAATTCTCGTTCCTCACTTAGAAAAATCATGTAAGATATTTCCCTTTATTTCATTAACAAAATACAACTAGGTGAAAATTATATTTCTTACATCCTTTTTCTACGCATGGTGTACAGTTTACCGTAAATGAACTACAGGGGTAACTACGTAATAAACATCTTTGTAATGAATCTTGTGGGCGTAGAATTAAAACTTTTTGAATAATATTGAAGTTTTATTTCTTCTTTTTGAAAAGTTTTTATTTTTCTGATTTGGCACTTTAACATTCATAAATGCAGATCACAAAAACTAGGTAGGTGTGTTCTAATAAATTCGTAATTGTTTTATACAATGTAGGCTAAAAATTTTATGAGAATTTACAAAAAAGGAAAAAAAAATGCGAAATATAACGGTTTTCGTAAACAAATGTGACTTAACTAAAATCATGGATTTTAACTTTTGTGTCAGAAGGAATCAATTAAACTGTTAAACATTAATGTCACGAGACGCATATTACGGGTACTTTATAGAATTCTTACCACTACCAAATTTCTAATTTTGTATTGGTTAAGGATTTTCAGGACGTGAACGCTTTGAATGGCAATTTGATGCTTAATATGATTGCTTGGACGTTCAATTAGGTCAAAATCTCATTTTCTTTATTTTTAGGGGCATTTTTTAATATTTTTTTCCGTAAAATGTGTCTTGAAATGTTTTCCTAAAAATATTACTTTTCAATCAAAAAGAATTTTAAAAACTTTGAAGTTTAAAATTTATATATTTAAATTTTAAACTTATTTAAGTTTTATTGTAAATCATGAACCACTTGCTCGATTGCATTACTTTTTTCACTATTGTTTGAATAACAGATTTCTTGTAAATTTTTCATATAAAAATAATATTTTAAAAATTAATAATCGATTTTAAAGTTAAGAAATATGATTTTTAAGAGTAGGTATTACTTCCAGGAAAAAATTTCACATGAAATTAAAATTCTTGAAGGTAATTTATTAAAACTCTATCATACAAACGCTGTACCAAATTTCATACCACATCTTGCAAGAAAGTTTCGATATATAATTTTAAATATGCAAAATTATTGAAAAAAAACCTTTCTGAGATAAATGGACTTAAAGTTATTGTTACAGGCAGCGAAGAAGAAATAGTAATATATATATATATATTATAGTAAATATATATATTATATCTGTCGATGTAAATATTGTAGAAAAACGCTGTTTGATTTGCCATTAATGAAATAAATTTAAATGTATTTAAATGTTAAAACAGTATTAAAACAGTAAGTAATTGTGCAGAATTAATAAAAAATGCAAATAAGCATCATTTAGTTAGTGGCACAAATAAGCATATATGTATATCCCTGTATATGGCATAATAAAACATGTGTATATGATATATATGGGGCCATCAACTGTTCAGGGCTCGCATTTACCCAAAAATTCCTAAATTTCCTAATTGTTATTTTACTCTTTAAAATTCCCAAAAATCTTCTAAAATTTTCTTTTTGTTCCTAAAGATTAGCTCGTCATTAGCTCGTTAACTCTGTAAATCGCAAAGTATTTCGAGATCGCCAAAATTTGATCGAAAATCATCGCGAATTTTGGCAAATAGTAACCAAAAAAGACGCGTATTTCGTCAAAAGGTCGCCAAAAAAAACACGAATTTTGTTTAAGTTTGTTAAAAGTTTGTTTTTAAATGTATTTAACATAATTTAAATGTATTGTATTTTACTGGAAGGTAAAATAAAAAAATGTATTTTTTATAGAATTTTGACCCCATGATTCCCTTAAAAGGAGAAAGGCAGTATTTTATCATAAATCTGTAATATATCATAAAAACTTAACCCATTTTAGTGTGCGTATTAAATTTTCTTTTATTCATATTTTCAAGGGAAATGTATAATTATATTATAAAAAAATATCAACCATATTTAGCACGATTCCTTCCTTAAATTAACTTTATACCAATTATACTATATCCATTATTATACGGCATTGGCCATTTTCGACTTTTTTTTTAATCACTGAAGCATGTTCATAAATTTCTAAAATTTCTTTATAATATAAATATTTTATTTTTGAAAATAAAATTAGAAAACAAGAAAAAAATCTTTAAAATACTTTTTAAAACCAGTAACATTAATTTCTTATAATTGGCAGTTTTAAATGCGTGTTAAAATTTTATAATGTTACATCATTTAGTCCTTTCAAATTGAAAAAAATATATAAAAAAAATATTTAGAATGGAATTAAATTGAAGGAAAATGTATTAAAAAAATGTTAAATGGACTTTTATTAAGTGAAACACCGATTTTTATTTTCGGAAGGTTATTATAGATGACAGTTGTAAGATGGTTGGTTGTATTTATGACGGCCAATTATCTGCAAGAGGGATATGGGCCCTGGGGGGAGTGCCCTTCGTGGAGGTCTTTCTAAGGGAACCTAACCCGTATTAACGCTTGGAAATCCAAGGTTTGAAGAAAACCACGAAAACTCCGAACGATTAGGCCGACGGGCGCGATTGGGTTCGAACCCAGCACTTCCCGTCTACCAGCTTCGAGAGCAGAACCTCTCAGCCACTGGTGGGGCGACAGTTGTAAGAATTTAAATCTAATGAATTTAAGGATCGTTTAATTGAAAATAGGCTATTTCTTTTCATCCTTTAAAGTAAACTCTTTACGCATTGATAAATATTATAATAAGATATAATGTGTGTAAACTCGTTTTTAAATATCTGATGAAAATTGTTGTCTTATTTAAGGTTTGTCTAATGTAATGGGGATTTATGTTTAAAAATAAATTGCCATTTGTTTTTCAATACATATATATCTATATATATATAGATATATATATATTTAAAACCACAAACAAAATATCAAAATCCATCACTCACCATATCTAAATTGAATCTCACATCGAAAATATTAAAATAACCAACATAAACTTTAACTCTTAAAATCAAACTGAATAACCAAACTAAAGAAAATATATATAATTGCAAAACATAACAGAACAGAACAGAAGGCGAGCGGCATGGCTAACGACATGCTCTGCAGGGTTAAGTCAGACTTCGCGCATGCTACGTCCCCCTTCACTCGCCAAGACCAAAATTGAAAAAATGAAAAACTATGAAAAACTAAACAGAACTACAACATCCACCAAAATATCTCTCTAACTCATTAGATCAATCAACTCATGAAAACCTCCATTCTCATCCATCACTGAGTTCAGTTCAGTTCCGTACCTGCTACTCTTAATAAAATCACTAGTTATTCGCCTAATGAAATTGCGAGGATAACCATGCTTGAATCCCAAGCGACAACACTCTAAAATATCATTAAACATATCTTTAACTCTAGTACTCAGTCTTTCGATTTGTATTAATCCATTTCTAAGTACATTTCTTTTAATCGAAACATGCACGTTGGAATCAAAATATATCAGCTTTAAGGTATTAAAGTTGAAATCATTTCGCTTGTCAAAAAACTTAGATATCAAATTGTCACTTTCTGTGCTTAGATTCACATCTAGAAAATTAATATTTTTGCAATTCTGGGAGGAGGGTTCCAGACTCAGAGACGTAGGATAATATGTAAAATCAATATTTTCAATATCATTGTTTAATTTGACTATCAAAATATCATCCATATATCTGTAGGATAACGTGTTACTGTTTAAATTATTATTTCTTTCATATATATGTAAGTAAATGTTTGCCAAAATGGAACTGCAACTCCCCCCCCCCCCCCCATTGGAATACTCCGAATCTGTTTAAATATTGTATTTCCTTCGTAAAGGTAGTTTTCTTGTACTACTAACTGAAATAAATTTTTGAAAAAATCATTATGAACATCCAAAGTACTATTTGTATTATAAAAATCTACTATTTTTTCTTTTAAACCTGTCAAATCAATTGTGTTATAAAGGTCTGAAAAATCGTAAGCGAATAAACCAGTAATATTTTTTAATTTTTTCAGATTATCTAATAGTGTATAGCTATTTTTGATAATAAAAGTCGTCTCTCCCCCATCACTCCGTCAAACACTCCCTCCAACACCCCCAGCAAAGCCTTGCCAGCAGAACCAATATATGATCCAAATCCACAAGTCACACTCCTGAATTTGATAGGGGTTTTATGGATTTTAGGCAATAATATGAGATAAGGGAAACTTTGACTCATTTGTTTCAGCTTAACTTTTTTATAGAAGGCTTTAATCCTATTTTCTATTACTGCAGCTTTCGAATTCAATCGTAAATAGTTATTTTCATTATTGTAGCAATCATTCAAAAGTTTACCGTAAAGTACCTTACATATCAGTGCATAACTTGCATTTGCTATATCCACATAGGTGATTATAAAATTTTCCTGAATTTCTTTAATTGAATGTGTAAGTTCGTTGTATTGCTCTCTATTAACTCCGTCAAAATCTCTGGAAAATTCTCGTTTAAAATCTCTTAATATATAGTACTTCCACTCGTCAAAAACACTGGATGGAAAATTGTATCTGTACATTAGTTTATTTATAAATATATCTATATTAATAGTAAAACGTTTAATTGCAACACTTTTAGATTACGTTTCACACGATATTTAGTTCCGTACTCCAATAACCTCTTCAACTCCTCATCCTTCACTATCTTTAGATATCCAGTAATAACATGTCCATAATACTTGTCTTTATAATTAACAAATTCAGAATCATTGCAATGGCAGATACTCCCTGCTATACTTCACTTTAGATCTTTAGCAAATAAATTATAATTGAAAATAGTTCTCCCAAAGGCTTATCATATTTAAAAGCCTTAACTATTTTATTTTTCCGACAGGTAGTAATTCATTGTTTGTATTCAACATTTTATTGTAATTTACACCCTTATGGCTATCACCCAAATAATCCATTATAAAATAGATTTTATTTATTGCACTAACTTGGCCATAATCAATGTTACAATACATTTGTAATTTTTGTGTCTTGATTCTATATCTCAACAAATCCAAACCGAAGTCAACATTCCCATTTTCTACCCTAGACTGTAAAGTTTTTAAAGTTACGGGAATTAATTTCTTCTTAATGTTGAAAATCAAACCTTTTATCACATTAACTCTTCGCTCACCTTTATAATTAATTATTGCATTTACTATGTCTGTACAAGTATTTAATTTTTTTTTAAATATTCAACTTAGTATATTAATTACTATTTCTAATCAACTCATTTCCAATGTCATGATTAATTTTGTCGTAAATTGTATCATCTAAATTGTTCGTTTTAAAGTTTTTAATTATATTACTGTGGTTAAACATAACATTAAGTCCATATGGATATACCGTACCAAACTTTATCATCATATCCTTTTCACGAATCTTTCTTTCCATTTTATTAGGTATAATACACAATATAGAAATCCTTATATTATCTATGCCATGTTCTGAAAAATGTGAAATTTCTATTTCTTGATCCTCTTTTTTATACTTAAGATTTCTAATGTCTGATTTATGATTGTTGAATCTCTTATTTAAAGGAGTAGAAGTCTCTCCTATGTACATTTGATTGCACACATTACATCTTAAACAATACACACAATTATATACCTTACAAAATTTTACAGATTTTTCTTCAATCACTTTGTCTCCATTATCCGTATCGGCACAAATACAAACTCTACATCTTTTGTCACTACATTTTATTAAGTTTATTCCATTGATATATTGTCCAATTTTTATACCCATATTATAAAACAATCTTGTTTTATACCTTTTCACTATATCGATGCAATCTATGTTTTTCTTATGTTTATTCATTAAATTTGTATTATAAACATATCTTGTCCTATACCTTACAACTTCTGTATCTCTATAAACACCCTTGTCCTTATTTAACTTATAACACAATTCACATTTTTTTTTTCACTACTAAACAATCATCTATCGAACTCTCATCTATATAACTCTGCTTGCAATAAAAATTGCATACATGACCTTTACCCCTCTTCTCACAAATCTCGCCATAATCACAACCATAAACTTTACTCTCCAATACATCCACATTTTTAAATACATTTGGTCCATGGTAACTTTTTGACGATCCGCTCCCCACCATGGTTTCTGGAGCCGACCGAGCACTACGAAACTTATAAAAATTCCATATCTTGCCGGTACATTTTACAATATAATTTTCTCTATTCATATTAAATGTTTAATTATTCTATGTAAATACAATATAAGCAATTCCAAATATTTTAAATGTGTACTAAAAAATGTACAACTATAACAAAATTAAATAAACTTATAACAATATAACATAAACCCGAAAGAACTAATAAAACTCTTAAATTAAACAATCATAAAATCTTCAACAAACTAGCCAAAAATCAATAAAAAACTAATAAATCCAAACAAATCAACTAAACCAACCAATTATATTATATTATATTATATTAATTATATTATATTATATTATATTAACCAATATATATATATATATATATACGAAAATGATTTCAACTAAGCTCTAAACCACTAATTTGTTTTTTGTATCGTGTGAATAAATGAGAATTATTTCATAGTATTTTATGATATTTTACTAACTTTTCAATAACTACCTACCTACTGAAAAATAATAAGGTTAAATAAAAATTGTTAAAACGAAACTATTAACAGCACTTTTCTTTTTTTATAAACAATATTTCAAGTAAAATTACAAAAGAATACTTCAGGTAAATTTTTAATTTAACAATATTTTAAAAACATTATTTCAGGTAAAGAAATTACAAGTAAAAAATAATTAATTATTAGTTTTAAAAGAAAAATTATTTAAATTTTCGAAGCTTAAATAAATGTTTTTTAATCTTTCAGTTTCCATAAATATTTTCAATATCCCAGTTAAAACACTTGCAAAAACATGCCGTAATGATTTATTTTTTATATAGTACTAAATAAACTAAGCATGCAATTTATCGATAAATATTTTAAAAAAGAAATGTATGTTGTCAAATACTTTATACTTATTTAAAAAAATAACACCAAATAATAAAGAATTATTAAACTTGCACCGATGTTTTTCATTTATCTATTTTTTTATTTATTGCGTAAGTGATTCTTAAATAAGTAAATAAATAAATTCGTGTTAGCATATTTAATCTTTCTTTAATTAAGAGAATGTAAATAAAAATATGCTTCATAGATGTTTTAACTGAAAAATGAAAAATAACAATAAAAAATAAAGAAAACAACAAAAAAAATTATGAATATTTAATTTAGAAAGATTTGTAAGTCAACGGAAATAAAATATGATAAAAATGTAAAATATTAAATACAAATAAAAAATAAATTTTTATGATCAAAAACTTTATTGTAAAAATGATTTATTAACCATACAGTCAAAAGAAAATACTTAACAAAATAAAAACGATTCATTATATGCAGATAAGGTAGGAACAATAATAAAAAATGTGAAATTAAGGATCTAAAAGTTATATGCAATTCTGATAATTTCATTTGACTTCAGGCAGCATTAATGTTTTGTTTGTATTATCTTTGTAAAAATTATTTAAATATCTTTTTCTTTTTTTTTTTTTTTCTTTAAGTATGGTATAAATAGTATGGAAAATAAGTATCTAAAACTTTTTGTTGCGTTTTTAAATTTTTCTTCTTCTCTTTTGTGGTTATACCAGTTAGAGTGATATAAAAATGTTTTTATTTTGTGCTTATTTTTCAAAACAATTGAAAGTGAAACATAAGTGAAACCTGAATAATTTTGAAGAAAAATTTAATGTATAGTAATACAGAATTAAATTTCATTAAAATTTTATAAAAATTACTTCAGAATAAGAAAAAATAATATTTTATATATCTAGACATTTTAATGAAATATGTATGAAAGATATTTGCGGGAAAAAAGAGCGGGATATATGGGAATAATTAGTACGCTTTCATAAATATTCAATTGACGAATCCGTTTTTGTCAATTCGTCAATGATTCATTTACAGCTTTCATCTCACAAAGCTTGTTTCTATTTCTTTTTCTTTTTTTTTTTTTTTTTTTCGAATAACTCAAACAATCTCAGTAATAACGTCTCATCTATGTAGTGATAAAATCCAATTATCTTGTTCTTATAAAATTTATACTGCAGTATATTATTAAAATGAGCTTTATGAGCTTAATAAACGGATTTTAAAATTTCATGTATTTTAAAATATTATATCTTTGAAATATTTACATTCGAAATCTCAAGTCTCAATATATATATATATATATATATATATATATATATATATATAACTACAATAAATACAGATTTCCATGTGTTTTAGGCTGCGTTTCTCGTCTTTAAACTAATGTGCAAGTCGCGCAAGAGGTTGTCTTCCGTGCCCTGTATATAAAAAAATGTTAATGCAAAAAAATTAAAAGTATATATTTTTGACATCATGACTTCTATCCACACTGTAAAAAAAAAAAAAAAAAAAAAAAAAAAAAAAAAAAAAAAAAAAAAAAAAAAACGGACTAAAAAACGCAAATACTACTGGCAATCTACACGCCAGTACTATTTCCGTTTTTTTTACGGAAAACTTTCCCCATAAATTACAGAAAAATTTCCGCTTTTAATTAGAAAAACGGAATTTTTTCTGTAATTTATGTGAAAAAATTTTCGTAAAAAAACGGAAATAGTACTGGCGTCTAGATTGCCAGTAGTATTTCCGTTTTTTTTTTTTTTTTTTTTTTTTTTTTTTTTTTTTTTTAATTTTTTTATCCTGTTTCTTTTCTGTGATATACATTCAAAATGCTTAAGGGGACAAGGGACCTTAAAATAATTTTTTTTATTTTTTGTAAATTTCACCTTAAATATTATTCAAGGATACATTATATGCATTATGCATTATAGCATTTATCACAAAAAAAAAAAAAAAATTGAGAAAAAAAATGGAATTTTACGTGTCGTCTTAGAAATCTTCGAAATGTCGCTTGCGCATTCCATATCAATAAAAATCCCCAATATTTTTAATAAAATTGTGGTTTATATATATAAATAAAATAGAACATCGAATTTTATATATTTGAATTTAAAGGTTTAAAAAAAAATGAAAAATTTTCAAAATTTTTTCGAAAAAATTTCAATTTTTTTTTTTTTTTTTTTTTTTTAACCTTTAAATTTAAATATATAAAATTCGATGCTCTATTTTATTTATATATATAAAACAGACTTTTATAAAAATTATTGGGGATTTTCATTGATATGGAATGCGCAAGCGACATTTCGAAGATTTCTAAGACGACGCGTAAAATTACATATTTTTCATTTTTTTTTTTTTTTTTTTTTTTGTGATAAATGCATGCTATAATGCATATAAAGTACCTTTGAATAATAATTAGGTGAAATTTACAAAGAATAAAAAAAAAAAATTATTTTTAAGGATTTTAAGGTCCCTTGTCCCCTTAAAGCATCGCATAAGTGAAGTGTTATGAAGCTTTAGTGGAGCGTAGGAGATGGAAGGGAAGTGCAAAGGAGTGATTGACTTTGGCGAAACATTTCTTAATAACCCTTAAAACTGCTGTAGAAAGCTTTAGTAAAGAAAAAATTAAAAACCATAAAGGAAGGTATAGAAAATCTTTGCACTGCATCGGTTGCTGTAAACCTACTTTACGCCACTGTGTACTGGTACTTATTGCAGTGCAGTAAATTAGGCGAAAGAAAGTAGACGATTCCCAAAATGAAATCTGTTTCTGTTGCCATTAATTAATGTAAACATTGCGAAATTTAACGGCCGTATTACGGCCCTGTTATATATATATATATTGAAATTACTGAAAGTTCTTAAGTTATAGTTCACAAAAGAGTAAATAAATTACGATCCAGTAATCATAAAACAAATTTGTACAATATCGCCCATATAAAATTATGTGTTACTTTTATGCGTTATGTACCACATCTAGTATACAGAAATACACTTCCGATTGTTTATGCCTTTCATGGACAAATTCAGCAATCTGGAAAGTTTCATTGTTGTAACTCAATTTCCGATCTTCTATCTATCGAATGCAACATTGTAGAATGCTTTATGTGAGTGGAAACTGTTGGAATGTTATTCCATATGGAAGGCATGAATACGAAATTCCTCAACAGGTAAACAATAAAAAGTTAAAAGTTTTACCTTTATGTTTTGATGCATTTCAATAGAAATATATTCTTCTTAGGATGAACCAAAAACATTTATTTGAAGATTAAATACACTAGAATAATATATATGCTGGACACAATACTGATCACACTTCACAATAAAACAAAACAGATGAATAAGACTATTTACAAACACAAAGAAATACTTTGAACTATGGTTTGTTGCAGTTTTTTTAACATATTATCATTCCTTTGATTTATTATTGGATTTTTAATCCACCAGCATTTTGCTGCCAACTGCTATAAGGGAAAGAGAAACACTAACTGTTCTGAGTGTCTGTCACAGTAGATCAAATAAAAAAAGGATTGTCTGATGCTGCCATCTGGTGGAATGTTCTTGAAACAAAAGAGCATTTTCTAACAGAAACACTGTTAAAAAAATGACTAGAGTTTTTTGATGCTGTATTCTGATAAGATCTGGAAACTATCCCCGACCAATGTGGTCCCATATTTCAAGGACTTACAAAATAAATTTCTGTTTGGTTGGAGTTCAATTCCGAGAGGTTACTGTATATTTTGGAATCAGTTACGAAAGTATGGAATGTTTAACCAAAATCGAAATATTAAGAAAGTACCTGTTAGAGATTGGCCTCTACTATCATACGCAAGAAAATAATTTAAAATATTGAAATGCCGAATTATAATTTAAATAAAGCACTGATAATTATTTAACAATAGCTTGCGAGTGTGTTCATGTGACTGGTGTAGCTTCTTGAAGTAAAAAGTGGGTTTTCAATAACGAAAAATGTAGAATGTTTACTATTATTTACATGTGAATCTTCTTTCTAGTTGACATATTATTTGCCCGCATGATTATACATTAATAATAAAAAGGCTTTATAGCATTTTGAGAAAAATTATTTCATACCGAAGTTCGAAAATAAATTATAAAATGTTAGAACCAAACTTTTTTTTAACCATTTGGAAAAATGGTTGTTGTCCTCGTCAGGGTAGGAAATCAAAAGCATATCTGAAGGTTTTTATTGGTTTAATCATCATTTTATTCGTTTTCTGATAGGTCTATACAGTAATCTGTATTTCCCTTTACTTTCAACAGAGATGGTCAACCTAGTCTTGCCACTATGACAAAAAAGTGATAAAAACTACAAAAAAAAAAATTAATAACTCAGGAACAAATTGAGATACAGCTTTCAAACAAATTGCATTTAAAAGTACATATTTTTCTCTATACGACGGTGTAAAAAGTAATATTGTGGGATGTTTAGAAGTTTAAGAAATAAATTTCATTTAAAATTGGCCATAAGATTTCTAGGAAATATGACGATGGAAAAGCCTTTTCCCGAACAGCCAATGAAATGCTTGGATAATACGTAAGTTTCAGGTGGATAATACGTACGAGTCGCAAGTGATTTCTGTCGCTTGTAATTTTTACGTATAATAACACTATTAATGTTTAATTCATGGCGTACGTAAAGGCGTACGAAAAATTCATTTTACACATGACCGTTGTAATTTGTTAAATTGCATTTTTTTTAAGCTGTTTTAAACATTTTTATAATTAGCGTCATAGCAGTGCCATCAACTGATAAAAATTTGAATTATTTTACTGTACACAAATCTTTTACCCATTTCAAAGACGAAATATTATGCTTTTGAAATTTTAAAATCACTTCAGAATTTTCTAAATGAAACTATTTATAAACATATAAATGGAAAATTTGCAGCTTTTTAAATAAATTTCTAAAAGTAAAATTTTATTCAAAATACATCGTACAAATCTCCATTAAAACGGATTTAATGTATGCTATTGCTCGCCAGACAGGGTTGCCAGTGTAGCCTCTCTTTTTAGTCGGGAATTCTGAATAGTAATTTGTGCTTTATTTAATGATACACATATCGTGAATGCCCAAAGTAAAAATTCCACCTTCGGAATTTCCGTAAGTTTGTAATTTTTAAATAAAAAAGTAGTCTAAAATGATAATCTTCACTTCAAGGGGTAAAGCTATCGAAAACACATTTCGCTTACACTGTTAAAAATTTTGCAACATTCTGGCAGGTCATTCGACCGTTTTTTGAAAAAACGGTTTCATAACCATAATTTAACTATATTCTGACCATGAAATGGCTAAAAATATGGTCAGAATAGGTTTAAAATTACGGTTGTGTAACCATTTTCGGAAAAAAAAACGGTCAAATGACCTGCTAGAATGCTGCAAATTTTTAACAGTGTATTTCATCTTTTTATTTACTATAATTAATTAATTATTGGAGACGAGCATTAATGTCGAAGTGATCTGCTGTCCGATGGCTTTAGATCCCTCGAGCCCAACCCTTCGCGCTTTTTGATAATGAATTTCTCTTTTAAATAGGTCCGGTTTCAATATTAATTTTTTTTTCAGTCTGGTCAAGTATCGGAAAGTGGTCAGAACTGGAAAGAAAGTAAAAAAACTTCTGACGGGCACGCGGAACCCCGCGTCCCACGAATTCTGCGTTGCTCTTTAATGAAACACTACGTATTTTCCAATGTTTATTAAATTTTTTCAATTACATTATAGGAGAATTAAACCAATGTTTATAGACCAGGAACCCGCAGCACAGACAATCACCTTATCGAGTTCACCGATGCAATTCTATGATTAGTTAAATCTTGATTCGCATATTAAAACGCAATCAGTGTGCCAAGTCCTATCTTGGTGAAAACACGTAAAAACCCAATTTTAGCGGCTGACTCGTAGGTTTACCATTGTGTTTTTCTGCTCCCAGTCCTCCATGTTTTCATACTTTTTGGTGCATGAAAACACAATGGTAAACCTACGAGTTCGCCGGCAAAATCAAGTTTTCATGTGTTTTCCGCCAAGATATGACTTGACAGACCGATTGCGTTTTATTATGCGAATGAAGATATAACTAATCTAAAATTTCATCCGTGAACTCGACGAAGTGATTGGCTGTGCTACCGGCTCCCAATCTATTATTTTCAATAACAAAAGTTGTTAATGTATTTAATTTAAGGATATTTATTGTTTATAACATACATTTAGAAGAATAAGTTAGTTTAATGTAACTGAACAGTGTTTTTGCTTTTATTAAAACAGTTTCTGTTATAGTTTCCAAAAACCGGTAAACTGTATTAATCAACTTACAATAGAATCAAAGCAATATTTATCTTTAAAAAAACAATACAACTACCGTAGTGTTTTTAGACGTCAAGAGATTCAAATCCAATTACAGATTTTCAGTTGCATTACGAATTTTTAACGTTTTCAAGAAATAAGTCGTTCAAGATTTCGCCTTTTTATTTACGAGTTAAAACTAAGAGGAATTCTTAAGCATGGATGTTATTCAAATAATGAAATGTAACAGGAATCAGTTATTGATAAATTAATGAGTATTAGTACTCTGAAGTGTTTTTAATAAATGATTCCACACAAAAATCCAATAACTGATAGGAACTGTTTTGTCGTTTGTAATTGAAGTGCTAATCATTTCAAAACAGTTCAAATTATCCAATAACTTTATATGGTATCGATTTCTAATGGATAATATATGACAGAGAAATTAAAATTTATTATACAAAGCTCTAACCAATGACATTATGCTATCAAAATATATCGTACTTTTTTTATATATAAATGAGCATTTTTTAAATAATAATAGTAGTTGTATATTTCCAACTGAGCAAAAAAATGCCGAGCCTGGAAATCGAACCCAGATCCTTGACTTACGGGCGAATGCTCTACCATTTAAGCTAACTGGGCCGACAACCGTCGAGCATATTTCGCTCAGATAACCTTATTGGTAATAACATCTGGTCTGTCATGTAGACAGTTCAACAGAATAAACCACAGGTAAAGGAACTCCATATAAACGATGGATACTTAGCTAAACTATTATTTTAACACAATCAAACTGATTGGCAAACTTACCATACGAATTAAAAGTTATCTTAGCGAAATATGTTCGCCGTTTGTCGGCCCAGTTAACGTAAACGGTAGAGCATTGGCCCCGTAATCCAAGGATCTGGGTTCGATTCCCGGGGTGGGCTTTTTTTCGCTCAATTGGAAATATTCAACATGCATGGTAACTTTTCCAATAACTTTGATTGTGTTAAAATAATAGTTTAATAATAATAATGTGTCATTATTTTTTAAATCTTATGTACCGAAGTTCCGGAGAAAATGTTAAACAGTTTAGAATCATATACTGTGTCCGAATACCTCAGGAAAAACTTCTTTCTACAAGTATGATTGTAAAAAAATTATCGGCTATTTTCAATGCAATTTAAAAAATACTCATAAAATACTGATGGAAGTTTGTCTCCTTGTAAAAAAATATGTTTAATTAATTTATTTTTTGCTTTTTTTTGGCTTATCAAAAACATTTTTTGATTTATTTTTTAAAGAGTATAAGGTATTGTTGTTATTGTGTTCTCATAAATCCGTTACTATTTTATCTATCATTTTACACCACAAATGAATTATTTTAATAGTCTAAGCTGAAACTTATATTTTATCAATCTTTCACCTTTTCATAAATATTTGTAATATTTTGGATAAACTCTGCACAAAAACGTGCCTAATATATATATATATATATTTAATCAGAATTACAAATTATATTAGTTGTATTAATAAATTTAAAACTCCGAACACTTTTAAGTGCCGATGTCATCCAGCGTGTTACATGTCAAAGGAAATGGCTATGTGACAGTTGGAGAATATTACTACTATAAATGGTTTATCATTAATTTATTCCACTCAAAGATCTTTTATTTATTGGTTGTTATCGTAAAACTAATACTTTCATTGCCGTGCAAATTATCCAATAACCATTAAATAGTGTCACTGTGTAAAGTAAGTGATAAAGTAGCAAAGAGAAATTAGAATCGATCACATAAAGTTCTGAATAATTGCGTAATGTTAATCCGAAATATCTCATTTGATTCCGATAATCTGTATTATAAAGCAAATACATGTCCGTGGGTAACGCTGGCCTCATTTTTACTGATATTTTTAATTTCTAAACCTCGCAAATTTTCAGTTTTTACACCATCGAATAGGAAAATAAATGTTCTTTCATATGAAATTGTTTTTAAAACTGTATATTTATTTACTGATTTTTATGAATTTAAAAATATTTTAAAGCACATAAAAAAAGCTATCTGTATCGTGTGCAGGTAGACTGCACAAGATTAATCAGTTTGCACTTGAAACAATATAAATAATTCAGCATCTGTTTCCGGCAAATATTCGTATAAAAATTAAAGCTTCATCTATAAATAAATAAAATAATGTAAACAAAATACAAATATAACAGACATATGTAATCGAACTAAGCGCCTAAGCCACTGAAATTAACATAATTAAAAAGGCTGCTGTAAGTAGCGAAGACTTTGACGATTCCATCCGCTATTATTAACTCCAAACATGTGGCGAATACGGAAATATCACGTTTATAAAATTTCAAAATTTTATTTGAATACATTTTAAATTACTTTTTAGGATTGTTAGTGGACAATCTAGAAAAATATATTAAATCTAAAAAATCTATTTTGACTTTTTAATACAAAACTTGTTTTTACCAATGTTATGTATAATCTAGGAAGGCCGGGTTGGACCTTAAGAAAAAAAAAGGTTTAATAACTGAAAACTGTTATTTACAAAATATTTATTTTTGTTGGCTGCATATAATTATTAATGTTTAATTGGAAAAAAGACTTTTTAATAACTGAAAACTGTTATTTACATGATATTTCTTTTTGTTGGCTCCATATAATTATTAATACTTTTGAATAGAGGTAACATCTTATGAAATATTTCTTACGAAGAAATAAAATTAATATTTATTTTAGGGTGCCATTTTTTTAATTTCTTACGAAGAAACTCTTTAGAAAAATTGCAAAAACTGAATTATTAACTCCGGACGTGGCGAATAAGGAAATATCACTTTTGTTATAGTTCAAAAATTTATTTGATTATATTATAGATATAATATTTCAGATAAAACGTTTTTTGTTGTTAGTGGACAATCTAAGAAAATATAGTAATACATATATATATATATATATATATATATACAGTTTACAGTAAAATACTGCAATGTTCTGTAACCCCGAGTGATCATTTGATGCAGGAGAAAGTTTTTAATAACTGAAAACCGCTAAAGTTTTTATTGTTAATCACACGATGATTTCATTTTCTTGTTTGCATATAATTATTAATACTTTTAAGTTGAGGCAACACCTTATAAAGTATTTCAATGTGGAACAGTAAAATTAATATTTATTTCACAATGGCATTTTTTAAACTTCTTACTGCTTTAGAAAAATTGTTAAATCTGGGAAATTATAATGCTGATAATCTAATATGCATCTTCTATTAACCTTATATCTATCGGAATGAAATTAAGTTGTTTTGTCGCAATATGTTTATTAAAGGAATAATCTAACAAATCTAACATTTAAATATTATACGCATGTACAGTCGTGGAAAAAGAGTAAACACCTTCTACTAACTCTGCAACAAAGTATCGTAGAATAACGTTACTGGTACCAAGCGATATGAAATAAAGTCTACTATTAATTGATGTATATAAAATTTCTTTAGTGGGACATTTATATCAAAACAAAACAATTTTTTTTTCAAAAGCGAGACCCAAGTTTGGCAGCATAAATAAATTCTGCACGCTTCAATTGGCCCAAATATAAATTTGCATGAAATTCGTACGATTAGTTTACGAGGAATTAATTATTTTAAAATGGGATTATTTTAGGTGATGTATCCAAATTAAAGTTCGTTACTGGAAGATCGTTCAAAAGCTACAGATTGACTAAATCACTTCTATTAATGTATTATTTCTTGCCAATATGACCATTTCAATCAGTATGCTTCGGCTATTGTTATATACCGTGAAATCCTCTTCCATATTCATATTATAATGCCTACAAGTGTCGAATTATCCGATTAGAAAAAAAATATAAGTTTTCTGTAATTATAATAGATTTCGAATATGTAAACGTAATTGGACTTTACAAGTGATTTTATAATGCTTCTTCTCATAAAATTGAATTTATTCAACTCAGAATTGTTTTTTTAATTAATTGGCAAAAATGTAAAGAATATTGGCTAAAGCAAAATTTAGAATAGAAAGTAGTATAAAGCTGTATAAGGAATCAATGTAAAAAAACAAACAAAGAATTTGCCTGAAAATAAATCCTAAGGCGATTAATAATGCCATATTTAGAAAAAAAAAATTGTTTGAAGAGTGGGTGGGAGGGATTTATTCTTGTTAGATCTTACCAGATATGTTCGCATGGTTTATATTCAGGTTTATTTGAAAATCTAAAATTAAATCTACTTTACAAAAGACATCAGAATAACTTTACATTCGTTTTTTCATTTGAAATAAGGTTAATAATTCTATGATTCTAAACTTATTCTAAACTTATTCTGCAATTTCATATGAAATTTTGAAATTAACTCATTAATGCAGGTTGGCAAAAAAAAAAAAAAAAAAAAAAAAAAAAAAAAAAAAAAAAAAAAAAAAAAAAACTTGTCATTCGAAGTTTCTTCTCCTTCATATTTTAGATTTTTTCGCGCACTAATTTCAATTGTCAAGAAAACTAGCCTATCTGAAAGGACATAAAAATAACTTTTAAAATGTTTTTAAATTAGTCTGTGTACTCGAATAGATCTAAATTTCAAGCCGTGGAAGAAAAGGTTTAATTATTTAAAGCTCTTTATTAATGGGTTAAAATCTTTACATCGTACTTATTTGTAAAGATTACAATATTTGATTGGCATACAAAAGTTAGTAAAAGACTAAACTAGCAGTTATAACTAACAATAAAATACTTTCGGGGAATAAATTCCTAACAGATATTTAGTGTAATACAGGAAACAATTTAACAATATTTGAGTAAATTAAATAAATACGTATAAATATCTCAATCACTGCATTATGGATATAATAATGGTATAAATGTTGTAACATATTTTTTACCAAAGATTTGTAGATATGAAATGTTAGAATTAGATTAATTATTTGCTGTAAATACATCGGAATCTATTTAAAAGAAAGTAATTATTTCACTTGTTCTTTCATTTTGTGGAAACATTGAAATGAATAATTTCGACTTTACACTACCAATTAAGCTTTGCTCTCTGAAATTTCATGTTAATGTGATAATCACAGTTTCTTTGATTAAAATTAAACATCCACAAAACGCAAACATGTATACAAGGACAAGCTGGTCCGCATAATGAAAGTTAAAAAGCAACAGTTGCAGCAACTTGCTACCAAAATTTTAAAATACTGAAATTTATCTAAATAAGAAAAATATGATTACGTTAAATGAGAAAAATTCTTTCGTGTGATAAAACTTGAACAAAAGAGTATCAGAAAATTATGCGTAGATTAGTACACAAAAAATGAGAGGGCGATAACATCCCCCCCCCTCCCAATAAGCCACATTTTTTGCTTAAATTAAAAAAAAGAGGATCTGTTAATATGATGCATAGAAACCATTTTTTTTTATTTCAAGAATTCCTTGTAATCGCAACGTCATTGATTCAATGAGAGAGTTAGCAATATCAGGATTTCTTTTGATAATTTGCATAGCACATGAACGCAGAAAGGATTCGAGTTAATGTCACATCGCGATGTACTGAAATAAGTTTTACGCTTTGTTATATCGTAAGACAGTCTTACGCTCTACGTTGATCTTAAGTGAAGCACGTAATCCCACCCAAATGCTTCAATAACCATGATAAATAAATAAATAAATAAATAAATAAATAAATAAATATAGATATTCATATTCAAATTATGCATTTCTGTACATCATAGACGACCCCTTAAACCAGCATTTTGGACTTTTTTAAGCATAACTTGAAAACTACTTGGAAGAATTTTTTTTTAAATTTGGATTTGCAAAAAGCAGGGTATGATAAATATAAATCCATCAAAAAAGTGTATATTGCAATTCATATTTTTTTTCGAATATTAATTTCATAATTCATACTTTATATTATAAATTTTTAGAATAAAAAAATCAAGGTATTAATGTTTGTTTTTTTTTTAGTATTATAACCACATAAAAAATATTTCACATTAGGATAAATGTATAATAAAAAATACGAGGAATGGAGTTAAATAATCAGTCCATTAAGTCCATATATAATTTAAATAAATAAAACCAATTGGGTTAAACAATTCTCGATTAAAATAAAAGCATATTCTTGGATATTTATTGATTTTTTTTTTTTAGTTTGTTTTCCTAAATATATATATATATATATATATATACATATATAATTGAAAATATATATATATATATGAATAAAAAAATGTTGAATACGGAAAACTATAACAACGAGGAAAATAAAGCTACGCTTAACTACTAAAAATATGTTTTACTACTTGTCAGATAGGAATGAAAGCTAACACATTGCCTTTAATCGAGAAGATGTAAGTTTAAAATACCAGAAAAGCTTGAACATAAAATAAGTGCCATTGTTCATATAAACTTGACTTTTACGTGAACTGCGTTGTGTCAAAAGTGTATGGTATGTTTATCAAGTTAATTTCCTTGTGAATTAGAGCATTAAATACTGAGTGTAAATGCATTAAACAGAGCGGGGATGTTATTTAACATACTAAGTAAGAAAATTCAGTTTAGTGACATTAAATTTAAAAACGAAATACGGTGCATAATAAATTAATTTCGAAAATTTTATAATCGGATGAAATAGTGTGAATTAATGTATTTGGAATAAGAAGTTTTAAACAAATTACAAAAGAGAACTATACATATTAACTCTTCAGTATACACAGTACATAATTATAAAATTTCATTTAAAAAGTACATTAAAAAAGGAATTTATGAGTTAGGTAACTGTCGATTATTATAGGAAAAAATTAGTTTATTATAATGAAAAATGGGAAATTATATAGGTTAGAAACAAGATGTAATTCTTGTGTGACATATTTTTTCAAACACACTGCGCAGTTTATAAATAGCACTTAAATAGTTGATGAAAAAATTATAGTCGAAAGGAATTAAGTTGCTATAGATTGAGATTAGTGGATATTAATTTTCGTTTATTTGATCTCTATTAAAGATAAAGCGTAACAACTAGTGTGATTTGTATTACAGCTGTGTGCGTGTAGAAAGTATTCGACTATAAACTTGAGAATATTTGTAATAGTCTTTCTAATAATTTTTTTTTCAAGAATTCATCATTAGTATCATTTTTATTATCTCCCGAAAAAAGTGGGTGAAAAGTCTGATAAAATAATCACATAATGTGGGAAAGCCTAATTAGGTGAAGTTAAAAAATAACAATAACGAAAAATTATATGGCAAGCATAGATTATAAAATATTTTCTAACGCCTTCAGAATACTGCAAAAAAATTAACAGTTTAAAAAGTTTAAACATGATGGCTAGTTAAACAATTTGGGAAAAGTAGGATACATTTGAAAACCCAGGTATGTTGCAGAGATACAAAGGTTTAAGATATAATTAAATTTATTTTTCTGCCACGGATATTCTAAAACGTTTTATAGTAGATTGCATTTAGATAGTGCATAAATTGGTCTTCATAAATTTAAATATAAGTTTTTGTGATAATATCAATTTTCAAAACAAGAACGAAAAATCATGCATACTGCTGTACGCATGATTTTTTGTTCTTCATTATCAAACTCTTGCCATCACATTCGGAATACTATAACAAAACTTCACAGTTTAATAAGATGAAATGTGTCTAGATGTATAATTTAAAATGCTTAACGACCCCAATTTTTGAAATTACCTTCAATAGTCAGGAAAATATCCGATATTTTTGTGTCGCCCTGTATGTATTCTATAGTGTATATGATCTATAGCCTATATTACGGAATACGTTATAATACGTTATAAGTAAGCTCAGTTAATCACATAGCAAACTGAAATTTTCCATTCAAAACTTTACGCCAATAAACGGATTTTGTTCAGAAATTTTGTGAAGAAACTTGTTCCTGTGTATGGTCCGTAGAATTTATGCAAACCGAGTAATATTTAAAATATAGTTAAATTTGGAAACTCATACTATAACTGAAAACGCACTCCCAGCAATTATTCTTCGTAGGCTTCAATAGCTCAATTATTGATCATTTTCTTCTGTCGCGAAATTCTTTTGTGAGTTTCTGTAAATGAACGATAAATTCTGTGCTCACCACGGTCTCTAGTAAGCATCATGTAGTACACTTCAGTGATATATATCAACTTCAATATCTTTAAAATAGTGTAATATGATTAAAATAGACCGCAAAAGATTTGTGCTCATAAACCTTAATGTTTCGAAATTCTTTTCTGTGTTCCTGTAAATGAATCGTAAATTCTGCACACTTCATTTTCAATAACGAAACTGCCATAGATTACCCCAACGACACATATAAGCTTCATGGCAATCGGTCTATATTTAGGCGAGTTAGAGCACAGAAGGACATACAAACCGAATTCATAAACACTTTTCAACTTTGTTGGAAAGTGTTAAAAAAATTTTCAGCTGCATAACTGAATTTATACATACAAAAGGAACATAATATTAATTGTATGTAATGTATGCATGTATTGAATATTAATTATTTCCATTTTCCAAGATTACAATTTATAAAAAAGCTTATTATTTTATTTATATATATATAAATATTTGTAATATATAAACTAAAATCTGCTCAAAAAATTATCTGAATATTTGTTTTTTATACATTTAATACGCAAAATGTGTTTATTGATTAATTATGAACAAAAATGTAAAAGAGGACATGTTTCTTGTCAAATATTTCCCAATTCTTAAAAATAACTAGCATTCTAAGAATTATCATTAATCTTTCACCGGTCTTTTTCACTTATCTAATTTTAATTAAAAGCGTAACTGATTCTTGAGTTAAAAAAAATACTTGATCGCATATTTAATGCTTCTCTAATTAAGAGTATATAAATAAATATGTGCTGCATAAAACTTTTTTATCTGAATAATAAGTAATAAAAAACTTCGGAAAAATAAAATGGATATTTAATTTAGAACATTATGTATGTCAACAGAAATAAAATATGATAAGACTGTAACATATTGAAGTACACATAAAAAGCATTTTTTATAATTAAAACGTTTATCGAAAGAAAAAATGCTTAATTAACTATACAATGATGCAAAACAATTAATAAAGCAAAAATGATTTATTAAGTACATATAAGTTTTATAATCAACTTTAAAAAAGTTGCTAAATTAACGATCTAATGTAATTAACAATCTGATGGCTTCAGATAGTACTAATTTTCTGATCGTATAATCTTTGTATATATTTTTTATAATTTTTAGATAGATTTACCACTGAATTCATTTTATATTACGTTTTGAATTCACGTATTTTATCCATGCTTGTAACTAATTACCAGAAAAAATTAATAAAAAAATTCATGTTTTAATGTTAATCATCCAACACATAAAGCAAGATATTAAACTAGAAAACAGGAATTCTGCTTTTTTCAGAATTTAGTTTCGAACCCGATGAAAAGAAAATATATGTATATATAAATAGTACAAAACATATTTCAATTTTAAGACTTGCATCACACGCTTTTTTTTAATGTAAAATGACATCATTCGCATCCGCTTAAGAATTCCACATTTACGATCCACTCTTAAACATCAACAGTAAAGTATGTGTAGGACATCACTATCGCGAAATAGTACACAAATGCATCAAAAATATGCCGTCATTAAAGAAATTTGACAAAAAGAAAACGGCTGTCTAATGATTTATAGGCCTTCATTTGTTTGTAACATTTGTATATAGATGCTTAAAATTAAATATAGTTTATAATAGCTCCATGTTTTAAGAGAAATAATTCGTTTATATTTTTTCAAAATAGCACGCATTTCAATTACATTTTCTTTTGGTTGTTATGAAAAAATGGCAAAAAAAATATAAAATTACTATTATACAACTCTTTTTCATTTACTTTTTACAGAAATGGAGTACTTCCGTTACCAATATTAAGCAAATGGCTCCAAAAAATTACAAAAAAATTAATGTTTCAAAAATAAATGGAGATACAGCTTTCATACAAATTGCATTTAAAAGTACTTTTTTTCCAATACGACTGTATAAAAATTGAAAATGTGCGATGCTTAGAAGTTTAAAAAATTGCTATAGAGTATTTTATCGTACTGCTTTGTTTTACGGCTGGCTTCTGTAAGGTAACGTTATTTTTTGGCGACCGCACAAAATAAGCTGGGAGAAAGAAATAGCATGCTGTACCATAGGCTAAAAATATTTAAACGTAAATAAAAATGAGGTGAAAGTAATATTTTGAAAAAAATTAAAAAATGGCAAAAGTTAAACTGAATCAGAAGTTTAAGCTGCAGGAACGAGTTACTCACCTGCAAACTTTTAAATTGCATTTAAACATTCTATTAGGAGACAATAATTGTTTAAAACTTAAATTTGCTTTTCTGCATTTAGTTTGTTTTCTGCATTATCATCATTTTTCATCTTTAAATTGTTATGAGTCAAGAATCGTTAAAGATAATTGATTCAAACTTGGAACACGTCTTTTTGATTGTTTTAAATTAATATTTTTTCGGCAAAATTTAAAAAATATTTACTTCTGAAAATATGTTTTTTTTTTTTTTTTTAAATATAAGTTACATATTTTTTTTTATCTACCCTATATATGTAAAATCCTAATGAAATGAATTTATGAAACGGATATATGAAACGAATTTATGAAACGGATATATGAAACGAATTTATGAAACGATTCTTTGAAATGACTGAATAAACAACTGATTATGTTTCACGGCGATTTCTCCTAACCTTTGGAATATTTTGCGATGTAATTAATATCAAAAATCCGTATGTATCCGCAGATTTCAAAACTGGTATAAGAATTTTTAAATTCAAATTAGTTTTCGAAATATTAATTTTGTTTTCTAATCTTAAATGCATTTCTCTAATGATGTCATCTCAAATTTTAATCATAATACATATTTTTTTTTCATATTTTAAAAAAGGTCATTATTTTAAACTAATTTGGCGATGAGTTTGGCCTCCCTTAAATGTATGCTAAGAAATGCATCATGTTACTTTTATTCAATTTGTATTTCATTATCATTTTAATGAATACAAAACTTTCATTTAAAACTGAAACATTTAAAATAAATGGCTTTAATTGACGCCAAAATGGCGTTATTTTGCCTGGCATGGTAACCCGGCTATAGTTGCTTATTTATTAATAAAAGTTTATTTGAATTTATTTTCTTTTTATTTACAAAAAATGTTATAAATTGTTTTGTTCTATTATTATTAATTAAACTTTTTTTATTTATTGTTATTTCATTTTAAAAATAACAGAAAATAATTTAAAAATACATATGTAACTGGTAATCGAAAACGAGGTTTTCGCCAAATTATCGTAAAAAAAATCACGCCAAACCCGGTGCGTGTATGCCAATGCAACAAATCATGACATTTAATTTCCACTTCAAAGCAATGTTTTATTTGTACTACTTCTCCAGTCGACCAATTTTGCCAAATTATATAAATAGCCAAATTATACAAATTGACATAATTTTTTATTTTACATAACGAAAGAACAAATAAATTAGTATAACATTAATAAAAATACAAATAAAACGACGAAATAGAAATCACTTAATGGCGTAAACACGTGTAACTTTCTTAAAGTCAAGTGAATGTGACATTTACGATCAAACATAATTGGCATTTAATCTTATAGTTTGCTGACAGATTTTTGGTCGATCGGATAACCAAGTAGCACCGTTTTAATTTACCACTCGAAAAATGAAAAAATGCTAACTGGCGAGTTAAAAAAAAAGCTATTGGCGAGATTTACACACGGCTAACATTAAAAGTACCACGAATTATTTGCAGTCATGGCAACTTTTATGTAGTTTTATTCGAAAACATAATTTTGATTCTTCAATCAAAATGGAAACCTTTCTTATGAAAAGCGAAGGGATCAACCCGTTGTTTATGGCAGTTACATGACTTGGTCTATTATAATATAAATGAAATAATGGCGATAGAATAATATTTGGCGACTTAACACACATGTGGCTGGCTAACATTAAAGTACCAAAATGGCCGCCTAGAACTGTTGATGATAGTCATATGACTTTGGCTATTATTATAGAGATTGTTTTCAATTCTGAAAACAGCGCAAAGATTAATATTTCCTAACGATTAAAAATTTATTTACACGTGATTATTAAAAACAGAAAAAAACCACTTTAAAATTACTATTAAATGAGTATGTGTTAAAAGCAGGAAAATATTGAAAATTATGTCTTGAAAATTGTATTTACACGTGAATATTAGAAGAGAAAGGAAACTTTAAAATAATAAATACATTAATAAGCGTTTAATCCTTTCAAGGGAAAGGTACTTCTATTCGTAAAATCTTGAAATCAGTGAATGACACCGGAATTTACAAACAAATTTCGAAATACAAAAATGCTTTTGTTCACTTACTTAATAAAAGGAAAATTTTCATCCCAATATTCTGGTGCCAATGTGGCATTTAAGAATTAAAATTAAGTGGTCCAAAAATGAATTATTTAAGTAATTTATTTTAGCTTCTTTTCAAGTGTTTAACTGATCTTCTTTAACCAAGCACGAAAAGAACCATTGGATGTCTTAACAGCAACTGATTCTGCCTTAAATTTTTGCAATCAAAGGTAATTGAATGGAAACCCGTTTACAGGGGGGTTGCTACACGTGTTTTCAGTATAATTCAATCTTCTCTAATCTTTTTAAAACCGATCAGATTAGCGTGCTTTTAGATTCTGCAGTGACTAAACGGAGGTTGGCGAGCATAGCTTGTAGGGGGCAGAGCCCCCTAGTACATTTGCAATATTTTTAAATTGATATTTTAAAAAATGCTAAAACAAAATTGACGCTTATATTTTTCCCTTTAATTAAATGAAAAAGTTTTTTTAAATTCGACAAATAATATTTCGCGTTATGACGATTTTAACTTACCCCATTTAAAAAAATATATTTAATTTAGTTTTTTTTTAACTTTATGAGAATCTTTAGGATATGATTTTTTTTACAAATTATATGGATAACCATCATAAAAACAAATAGAAATTCTAACTTAGTAAGTAAAAAAAAAAAAAAAAAAAAAAAAGAATATTTTCCCAGAGCCTTTAAATTATCATTGTTTCTTGAACTATACGCATTTCAATTTGTGTCTAACCCCTTAAAACCAGACGAATTATTTAAAATGGTATATCTCTGTAAGTTTTGCAAATATCAAGATGGAATTCTTTGTGTTTAATTCGGGAATAGATAAGGAAATTTTTCCAAATTGGAAATTTTATCCTACGGGTGCCGTATAAAAATACAGTTTTTGGTATTTTCTCAAATAGACCCCCGTGGATTTGCAAATTATATTATCAAAATTTCCACCATATTTTATGAAACTCTGTAATTGAAAGTACGTGTCTAGGGGCTATATTTAAGGAAATAGGCTATTGTTTCGATCTTTATGAATTACACTGTGTATAATAAACTACTTGCTTTTTAGGAATCATTGAAACACAATTAATTATATTCACGAAAATAAATTATTTGTAAACTATTAAAATAATGAAAACAATAGTTTCATAATATTTCTATTTTTTTCGTATTGAAAGTTTGAAAGTATATAGAATGTATAATGTAATCAAATAACAAAAAAAAAAAAAAAAATTATAAAAATTATTTTTTGTATTTATCAGTCTTTTGAATAAGCAGTCTCATGATTATTAAAGATTCAATATTAAATAATTAAAATTAATATCATAATATAATTTTTTAAAAATTAGATTGCAATAATGATTTATTTTATGTTTATCATACATTTATTTATATAGTTACTATAAGCTACTATACAGTTTTTATAAGTCAGGATATTAATTTAAAATAACTAGAGGTTCATATTGTTCCGTAACTTTGAATTTCATAAATAATATCATTTTGCATTCTCCAATTTTATTATTCGTAAACATCAATTTAAAACAGCGAACAATTCTTAAATGCTAATATCATTCAACGTGTAAATGAAACAGGAAATAGTTACGGGTGATTGTGGAAAATTACATAAAGAGTTTACCGATAATTTATTCCACACAAAAATCTTTTATTTACTGGCTGTTATCGAAAAACTAATCATTTCACTGTGAAAATTATCCGATAATTTTGAAACAGGGTCAATATGCAAAAGACAAATTAAAGATAAATTAAATTTTATCCCATAAAGTTCTTTATGATGACATTATGCTAATTAGAAAAATATCTCACTTATTTTGGGAATTTGTTTAAAGGGGGAAAAAGCGGTTTTCAATAAGTAATATTAAGTACATTTTCAATGCTATATGGATATCTACAGCACATATCAAAATATTAGAATAATTGAGAAAACGTAATAAGAAAAAAATATTTTCCGTTTATTTATTTTTGATACTAAGTAAATGAAATTAAATTTCTTATAAATTAAATCTGGAATGTTTAGGTAAGATTTTAACATTTTCAAAATATAAAATACGGTTCAATAAATTAGGTATACAGCTTTCTGAAACACATCAAAATATTAGAATAAAATTTAGATTGGTTCAAAATATTATAATATTTTATTTCATTAGATATCTCATTGAAATATCCTAGTATGGAATAAATTATTTTCAAAAAGTGGTTCCTTAATTGTAGTCCGATATGGATATAAAACTTTTCCGAACTAGTCACGAGTACGCCCGGAAAAAGAATGAACATCGCGTACTCATACCTAAGAAAAAAGCTGAGGTTGTGACTCGAGAAGTAAGAATTCGTCTTAGGCAGGAGCAAACGGATGCCCTGGAGCAGCAGCAGGATCTTTGATTTATGAAGCTGGGATAGACGATTTTATGTAAGTTTTTTTTTTAATCGTCATTTTACTCCTACTTAAATCTTTAATATCTTTTTTCTAAAAAACACCATTTTTGAAGTCGGTGGACACGATTTCTCAAAAACTAATGCACCGATCTTATTGAAAGTTTGCACACTTCTTCAAAATAGGATTGACTAGTGATTGAACGAAGATTTTTTGTTTTTTTTTTTTTTTTTTTTTTTCGATACAACTACAGGTGGGGGACAAAATAATACGAACACCCATGAAAAAGACATGGTCCATTTCAAAGAAATAGAACGCGCATGTCACTTTGCACTCAATTCTGTCACCTAGTGGATATGAAAGGTAAGGTATCAGTCGCTCAACATCAGTCATAGCTGTTGCATGTGCTTATCATATGCTCTAGAAAACTTAGAAATAACTGACCTGTCAGATTTCGAAAAAGGAATGATTGTTGAAATGCGGTGAACTGGTTGCTCTGCGACGGAAACAGCCAATCATTAAGGGCGTTAAATGAGTACTGTGTCAGCCGTTATGACAGCGTACACGAAATGAGGTAAAGTGTCGTCTGCGAAGTACAACAGTGGACCGAAAGGAAAGCTTTCTGAGACGGATTAAGGAGAGTTGACCCGCATAATAGTCCGAAAGTGCTGGCAGTCTTTATTCTAGGTAACGTCAGAGATAAATAGTCATCTCCAGAATCCCATTTCAGCAAGAACTGTCCAAAGGGGTCTTCCTGCTTCGAACATTTAGAGAAGAGTTGCAATTCATAAGCCATTGGTGACATCACGCTATGCTTTTCAGCGACGCCAATGGTGTAAAGCGCACAAAACCTGGACTCCTCAACAGCGAAAACAAGTCATTTGATCTGATGAACACATCTTCACCATGTTTCAGACAAATGTACGCGTTTATGTGTAGAGAAAACCCGCAGAATCATTTTCTCCTGACTGCCTCTTGCGAACTGTGATACGTGGAAGTGGTTCCCTTATGGTATGGGATGCAATATCTTGGCGTGGATAACATGAATATTATCTTATGAATATGAAGTAAATGGTAGTACTTACTATTTCTCACTTTGTAGCATCTCTCCTTTAGCTTTCATAACAGTGTACAATCGATCTTGCATACTATATATACAAGGCGTTTACAAACAATTCTATAAATATTAGCCCATATAGACTTTATACGTGCCACTAAGTTTTACTTGAAGGGGGATTTTCTTCGAGCTTAATGTTGCGTTGGCGGAACAGATTCTTAGTTGAAACTGAGGTATGCGGTGACGCTAAATCTTGTTAAAAGGTGAAATCATCTTCAAATAAATCTTCTGATGAAGGAATCATGTAATATTCCAAAATTTCTTGATATATCTTAGAGTTAACCTTTTCGTAGACGATGCATAACTTTCCAGGTTCTTCTGCACTCATGCAACCCGTAACCATGACACTAGCATTAAATTTTACGGAATGTTTAAGGCATTCTTTATCAAACCCTTCTTGCTTCATTTTCCAAACTCGAATACCTTGATTACTATATGAAAGACAAAACATATTTTCATCACTAAATAATATATTTTTCCAATCTTCTTCGCTCCATAAACGTCTTGATTTACACCAATTTAATCTTATAAGCTTTTGTTTTGCAGTCATGACAGGTTTTGTTTTCAGTACACGAGATTCAAACTTAAATGTATGGAGACTTAATGTTGTCGGTGTACAAACTTCAACTCCTTATTCTTTTCATTTTCGGTGCAAGAATCGCACACTTTTAAAACGGTTTTTCTTAACAATATGCTTCAGTTTCCTGCCATCTCTAGCAGATGTTATTTGTTTTAAGCCGCCATTTCGGCGATTATTTTGAAAATTTCCATTTTTTTTTTAAATATTGTGTTAGTATTTTAGTAACACTTGATTGCGAACAATGTAAATAATTCGCTACATAACATTGATTTTTACCGTGCCGATACAAATCAACCATATGAAGTTTAATAGATTCAGGAATATCACACACAATACCCATTTTAAGACGAAAAAGCAAACAAACTGCAAAAAGAATACTGGTTAAATAAAATCGGCTGAATTTAATCAATGATGCCACCAGTTATGAATTGGGAATAATTAAAGGAGAATTAATGTGAAATATTCTAATATTTTGAACCACTTCAATAAATATTCTAATATTTTGACTTTTCAAAATAATTTTTTTCAATTATTTTTTTCAAAAATGATATTAATTTTAAGATAATAAATAAGTTTAATCAGCAATAAGTTCTTAATAAAAATATCATTTGTATTTTTGCATTAAAAGACATTAAATTACCAAACGATATTTTCAATTTGTAAAAAAAAAAAAAAAAGTAATTATTCTAATATTTTGAATATGAGCTGTATATATTTTCCAGTTAGCATACAATATTTAATATCTTCAGATAGATGTAAAACATTTTGAAGCAGATTAAAAAAAAATAATGATGTTAATTTAATAAGTGGGTTTAACTAAAAAATGAACTGGTTATTAAAATATTTTTTCTATACCTTTATAGAATTTTTTTCAAAGAACTTCTAAAACTGGTAACATAGACGGCAGATTTGTTCATTTATAAAAAGTCTCAGTTGGATTTTTTTGGAATTACAAAATGTTAATTAATCTATGTTAATCCATGTTAATTAATCAATTTGTGGTTTTCAATGCACTGATGAATTTGTGCATGAAAAAAATGGAGGCTGCCATTAGAAAATTTCGACATTTTTTCACTGTAACCGTAACCGTAACCGCGAGAGTTGTATTGTTTTAAATCATTACGAAATCTCAAATTTCTTTTCGATTGGTCGAGCAGTTAGGCAGCTATGGGTTCATATATCGGGGAAGTTTTTTTATTACCACCCTGTATTTATGCATTTGACTACGGCAGGAAATATATACATACCACAGAACTATAGCAGGACTGCAAACACTGATTTTTTTATTATTATTCTGTACCATTATTTAATTTTTTGTGACATTTTTTTTGTTGAAATTGTCAATGAAGTGTACGACAAATACATTTTTTTGAAAAATTGCTTCGAAAAGAATTTAAAAAAATCTCCAGTTGCAGTAATTTCTAATAAAAAATAAATTCATATTCAAAGAAACAACAGATTAAGTTACTCGATTAGCTACTTCATACTGTGGTTTTAATGAATGTCAGAAAGACAAAACTTTGACATGTAAACTCTGTGCTTTTTTTTTATTGAAAAATATTTTATATATTGATTAAATGAGCAAATATTAAACATGTTGATATTTTAATTTAATAAAATAATTAAAAAATAATAGCAAAGCGGTGTCTAAATGAATATTTACCGAATTTTTTATTTTTTACAAGAAAGTTTAAAAATTTTAACCTTTCACAAATTTTGAAGACGTTTAATTTAGTCTCCAGGTTTTGGGGACAGGAATTCAGCTCTTTCTGTGCACTAAAATTTTATTAACGAAATGATGTCACACTCAATTTGATTGCACACGTGTTTTTCAGTTCGTTTCTAAGTAAACTAGAGGGGTTTTAAGAGAAGTGAGAATTTTGGTTCGCACTGTGTGCACCTACACTCACATACACACACACACATATATATTTACACTTATGTTACAGAAAATAACGTAAAAATATTATTGAGATTTAACGACATGACACAATATTGCAATTATTTTTTTAGTTTCTATTTCAGATGTAAGCTACTTTTAAATTTCTGGGCAATTAATTGGGATATACAATGGTTTATTTATTCTTTACTTATATGCAGCAAAATATTAAATGTCTCTTTGTAACAGCACAAGCAAAAGTGTTTTCGTTTTTCTTTTAGCGTAGGTTTTGTTGTTGATTGTCTACAAATTATATAATGTTCCTCCGTTTTTTAATTAGAGGAAACATAAATGATTTATTTTACGTGTAAGAACAATTGATTATGTATATCTGATACATTTTGTTGTTGTAGAATTTATACTAAATGTTTGCCACCTATCACACATTAAATAAAACATTATTTTTGTGCGTTGTTTAAAAAACACTCATACTTTTCTCTAATTATTATTATTATTATTATTATTTTAAAAATTCAGTTTACATTTAAAAATTATTTATAGAAAGCATTAAAAAGTTTGTTTTTTTAATATAAAAACTCTTGTAACTGAAAGAAATAAAAATAATATATAACTAAAATAAAATTTATACATAAATACTTAGTCACTAATTCTACATTTAAACCACTGACAGTAAGTTTAAGTGCATGTCAGTTAAAAATGAAAGCTGAAACATTGCCTTAAATAGAAAAGATGTAAATTTAAAATACCAGAAAATCTTGAAAGTAGTACGAGTGCTTTCTTCATAGAAACTTGACTTTTACATGAACTATATACTTTTAAAAGTGTATGGTATAATCTGTATCAAGTTAATTCGTTTGTGAATTAGAGCATTAAATAATGAACTTAAATACATTAAAACAAAGTGGAGATTATATTTACCATACTCAGTAAGGAAATAGTGTTTAGTGAGCATTAAAAAGAAATATGAAGTACGGTACACGTAACATTAACTCCAAAAGTTTTACAATCGAAAGAAATGGTGCAAGTTAATTTCATTCTAAGAGGACGTTTTAACAACTACGAATGGGAACATAAACATGTACTTATAAACCTTATTTCGTTTATCTTTAAATTTTAAATAAACATAGTACATAATTTTAAAAACATTTTTACGTACGCCATAGGTGAAGGGTAGCAAATATTAGGGAATATTTATAAAATAAATATTGAACCTAAAAGCATATAATTGTTTTTATCTACATTAAAGTTACAGGAATGTAGAAAAAAAGTTATATTAAAATAAAAATTGTGTGTTTATATATATATATATATATATATATATATATATATAACCATTAATTAAACATTACCGACCATCATCAAAAACCGAAATATTGTGAATGAAATGACAATAAAATCGGATACCACAAACCTATAATATAGAACTGTATATATAAAATAAAGTGCCTTATACTTAATTACAAGAAATTAATATGGAAGAAAAAAAGAAGAATATGAAACCGAAAAAAAATTGAAAAACTTATATATTGAATTACGTTTTCAAGAGTACAGAATTCAATGATATAAGCAAATCGGTTGTTTTCTGTGAGAAAAAAAGCTAAAAGCTTAATTTTTTTTTCTCCTGTACTCAAACAACCAATATGAGCGAGAGAAAAGGATGATTCAAGATGAAAACAGAACAATATCAAATGGCATGAAATGGAAAAAACAATACAACCCTTTAAATATTAAATTTATAGCATAAAAAATAGAAAAATTACACAATATACCGAATAAAATCCCAGTTGATTTTCAAAATATCTTCGCGCACATGGTATCCAAAAGCACGATAAGATTAAGGTGAATTAAACAGTTAAGTTAACACAAAAATTAAAAACTATGTATTCAGTTAATTTATTTTGAAATACCGTGATAAATTCAATTAATATAATATAAATAGAAAATAATTACATTATTTAAAATACCTAAAAACACTTTTAAATTGTTTAATTTCTATTTTACAATATTGTCAGTAATCAGCGTTCAATACCACCTGGTGTAAAAAATTAAAATTATTACTCTAAGAAGTATTAAAAGACAAAATTGTTTGGTGCTGCCATCTATTATGTCATTTTAAAACTATTATTATTATTCAAATGTCACAAGATGAACCTAATAAAAGCTAATGAATTTAAAATATATCAACTGCATTACCACACAAATCCTAATATATAAATAATACCATACTATATATCATTATTCAAAATAAATTCGTAAAATATATCAACTGCATTACCACACAAATCCTAATATATAAATAATACCATACTATATATCATTATTCAAAAAATTAAATAAATTAAATGTTAATAAAATGCTTTCAATATAGTCTATTACCTTACCAATTTAATCTACACAGAGAAATTAAATAATTTTATAATATTGATAATATATAGAATATAGCTATATGTTATAACATAAAATAAATTATATATAATGAAAATATAAAAAAACTTTAATAATTACTATTAAATATAAAAAATAATAAATTAATAAAATGAACAGGAAAACAAATGGATGTTTATAGAAGATTGTCAGATTCTAAAATTCTCAATAGCCTAAAGATCACAAATATAGTGTGTGGATTATCTTCATATTAGCATAAAAAATCTAAAAATTATGATTGTGACAATCAAACACATTAAACCGATAATTAATCATATATATATATTCCATTGTAATCATCATAAGGGCAAATGGACAATCAACTTAAGGTACATTGGACTATAATTAAAAAAGAAAAAACATGTTTAATGAGGTGTTTGAGTTTTCATATTATTGGTCATTTTCATTATCTTTCAAAGTCATTATTGTACAGAATATATATTAATATATTATTATAATATAATATATTAAACTTCCATAGTGAAATGCTTCATATGCGCAATCATTTATCGGTAGTATTATTTTAAGTAAATATTTTCATGGAAAATAAATGTTACTGCAGCTGAATGATACTTATTTAAATAATTAACAGCCCAAGTTTTGGCATATATATATATAATTTCATAATTTTTAAATACATTATTTTACTGCTGCAAATGCGCATAATATGATTATTTTCTTTGTTTCCATAACAAATTATTACTAAGCTGCAAACATCTGTTTAATGCAGTGTTTGCGTTTTCATATTATTTGTCATTTTCATTATCTTTCAACGGTATTATTGTACAGAAAGTTGCCCGTCAGACTAAATGAGTAGACAATCTCAATTGTGATCATTACTACTCTAATGCATCAATCACTCAAATTTTCTTCTATCTCATTGCACGTTAATAAATCAAAAGTTGCTATACATGGTTATATTTCGATATCTTTACTGTATTGCAACACCAACTTTTATTTTCATCTTAAATTTCAGCTTCATTTTATGAATCAAATTAAAAACGGGTTAATCTCGATCATTATATTTAATAAAATCATTGTTTTTTCATTATTCTATTGATAATCACCTACTTTCGTATCGTGAAACTGGCTAGATCAAAAGTGCCCGTCGCTACAAGAGCAGCCAATGTACAACAGAACTATGTCAAATTGAGAAAATTAACTCCGTCTTCCGAAGAAATATCCATATTTTCAACTGTGAACTTGGTGTCCATAGTTAAAAGCATATATATGAAGTTTGATTGAAATGCATGCATAACTTCGTACATTTTCCGCCGATACAATAACAGAAATGACGTAAAAATAGCTATTACAGCACACCCTTCCATCGGAATGTCACCAAATTCAACTAAAATTTGCTAGCCATAGCCAAATATTTATATTTGAAATTTTGTTTAATTATATGCATAACTTCATACATACCATAATGAAAATAGCACAAAAATCGCTATTCTACTGCCCCTTTCCGGCGGCATATCACCAAATTGAAGTCGTACTTGTTGGTCATAGTCAAAAACATATACTATACATATTTCAATAATTCAGTTGTTTTTACTGCAAAATAAATTTTAATCGTCATTATAACATAAAATGTATCCTTTAAATTAAATTTTTCTCTTTTTTTTTAAAGTTATGGTATTCGTTATGCGGTTTTGAGAAACGCGCGAAACTTTCAATATTTTTTTTTTCCATATTACATTTTTAAATAAATGTCTAAAATCTAAAATGTCCAGCTCTTAAAAATTATTTACTTTAAAAACATAGAATTTTCTTTTAAAATCTCTCTCAAAAAGTAATATAATAATCTTAATTACTTGTCTATGAAATATCTTTTTTTTTTTAAATATAATTTATTCTTAATAATATATTCCATAGAATAATCTTGCTTAAAACTAACCATCATTTTCATATTCTTGCTTAAAACAAAATATCATTAACCGCAAACATGCAAAAACATTTTACAGTTTTCTCTAAGTTTGCAGACAGGAATAAATAAACAACGAAAGTTATTGTTAAAAATTCTCTTCCAGACAAATTATTTAAATTTCATTTTCTCACTGGCGACAAAAACAAAATAAAAGCGACACACTGCATTTTAGAGATACCCTTATAGAAATCCACTGGAGAGAGACAACTGGATAGACAATAGTAATCTAAATATTAGTAAAACATAAAAATATTATGAAAATTAAGTATTTTATTGCAAAATGTAAAATTTAAATTTCTAATCTAGTAAAACTATTCTGTATTTCAAAGTTTGTTTTTCATTAGACAGGATGCAGTTCTAAATTGTATGCATGTACAATTTAGATTTTTATGCACATTTATTTAGTTTGAAAATCAAGGCAGATATAATATTCTAAATAAATACTAGGGGTTCATTAGACTAAGGGTTTAAAAAATATTTTAGATTTGTCGGTTTTAGAAATAATTTTTATTTCTGAAATTTAATTTAATTCTTTTTTAAGTGTATATATTTTTTAATTTTTGCATAGAGCTTCTAATTTTCTTTTGCATATATTATCTTCATCATCGTTATCATTATTTATTTATTAATTTTTATCGTTTTTCTGCATATGACTATAGAAACTAATGGAAAGAAATTCAGTACACAACTTTTATTTCTGAAGTTAATATAAAAAAAAGTTTAAAGTTGACTTAATATATAACAGTAATTTAGCATGTATGTGAAATATATCAATGGGAATTTCATCTGTATTTTCAACTCATTACTACAGAATTACTGAATGTAGTTTCTATTCCGTACTTATCAAGTTTCCCATATTTTGAGGATGAATATTTCCAAATATTAATCTTTGTCTAATTTAATAAGAGAATTCATATAATTAAACAAAGCAAGTATTGTGTTTTACGCATAAAGAAGTGAACAAAATACGAGAAACTTGGCAGGTAAAATTTTTGACACAAGTATGGATTTTTTTCCACAAAATTTCCATTATTTTTTATTGTTTTTACGTCCATAAACTCATCCAGCAACGGTTTGAGTTTGTTCTATGTAAATTTGTAAATCTATGCTGAATTCTGTGTGAACGGATTTTATATTTAATGAAGCTGTACATGAAAGAATCGGAAAACTATTTACTTTTATGTGAACAAATAACCTCCATCAAAATCTTTTTTTCGTATATTAATTCTAAATTCGCATTTCCGATAATATGTGTCGTACGCTTTTTTAAGCACATATTTACTACCAAAAATGTTACTCGTTCAATAAGCTATTGCTTTAAATTGAACTTCGGCTTCCATAAATTTAATCCATTAGTAGAAAAACACGAACTACGTTCCATAGATGAAAATGCATAACCAATACGTAAGAGCAAGAATTCCCAATAGATTCCTTATAATTAACTGTTAAGGTAACTTTACGCACATTTTTTTCTAATTATTCATGATAGGAAAAGTTTTAATGGGCTTTATAAAAATACTTATAGACACACATTTCAAAGCTCTTAAAGTTTCTGTCTACGGTGATTTTAATGATAATGTCTGCATAAAATGCGTTTATTATTTTATATGCTGAAACGCATAACTAACGAAACATATATTGTTTTTTTATAAATTGATTTTAAGTTTCGTTATAGCAAAAACTTAAGGTATAGAAAGTTGAAACGAAGTACAATGTATTAATTATAGCTTCCTTAAAAATGTTTTAGAAAATTCTATTTTATGACTTTGCAATTATCAAAAGCAATCAAATATCATTTCCATGCAAACAAATATGTTTGATATGTTATTCTTCAGAACATTTCTGCAAAAGATAAAAAACTCAGTAAATAAATACATAGAAGTGCTTAATTCATCTTTAAAAAGTTAAACTTAAACTTACACTATGTGCAAAACTACTTAAAAGATGACAGAATACTAAACAGATGTTAAATTATTTTACTACCTTAGTACTTTCAACTATAAAAAACATAGTCTTCGTCTGAGGAATATAAGAAATACAATTGTTGTTGGCGTCTAATTTTCAAAATTCACGTAGATGGTGACGAAAGGAGTGAAAGTTGAAGTTAATTTTTAGATCCGGAAAACATTAATAAATAAAACATGGATATAGGGAAGTGGAATATTACTCGTTTTATGATTAATCATAAATTATGGTTAATCATAAAACGAGTAATATTCCACTTCCCTATATCCATCTTTTATTTATTAATTTTTCCGGATCTAAAAATTAACTTCAACTTTCACTCCTTTCGTCACCATATACGTGAATTTTGAAAATTAGACGCCAACAACAATTGTATTTTTTATATTCCTCAGACGAAGACTATGTTTTTTATAGTTGAAAGTACAAAGGTATTAAAATAATTTAACATCTTTTTAGTATTCTGTCATCTTTTAAATAGTTTTGCACATAGTGTAAGTTAAAGTTTAATAAAAAAAACTCGTATAAAAAAACAAGTAATATTTCGAGATTCAAAAACGGGTGACAGATGCTTGACTTAAACATTACAAAATAAAAAACACAAAAGAATGAATTGAGATGATATTTAATAATAGATGATTTCATTAAAAATTACCTAAGAAAACACACAAAAAATTTACGACTTGTAATTTTCCAACTGAGTGAAAAAGTATCCAGCCCAGGATTCGAACCAGAGCCCTTTTAGCGTACTGAGCTAAGCCTTGGAAAATCTGGCTGACCTTTCTCAACCAGGGAATCTTGTTGATTGTGACATCTGATCTGATATTTGAATCAGCTTAACAGAATACTTCGCTGGAAATAGAACTCCAAGAAAGGTTTTTAAGCTATATTAATTTTAACATGGTTAGTCTAATTGATGAATAAATCATATGGGCTTTAACTTTTCAACTGAGTGGAAAACTGTTGTCGAGGCTAACTCAGTTGGCAATGCATTAAAAGATAGTGCCAAAAAGTCTCTGGTTCAAATCCTCGGCCATACACTTTTTTACTTAGTTGAAAAATTATAAATAGTATGATTTATTTACCAATAAGAATAATTAATTGTGATAAAATTAATATGGCACCATAAAAATTCGTTTTTATTTTTTAGGGTGACCTTATAAATTGAAGAAAAAAAGAAAAAGGGCAAAGAATGATAATATACCGATGAAAACGAACAACCATAAACCGCATCTTAAAAAAAGAAAACCCATAAAAGTGGCTTTCTCTTATCTGACCTAGTACGCGAGATAATGTCTATAGATTTGCATAGAATTATGGCACAATACATGAAAATGACACAATAAGCAACATCACATTTTACCAAGTTGACCTACTGTGGAGGTTTTTATGTATACGTGACAAAAATCTGCTTCAAAATTTCTGCATTGGAAATTCAAATAACTCCTGAATCTTCTTCCATTCTTTATGTTTAGGTTTTAAACAATTATATACTTATTAATAAGGGGGTATCTGAAATAAGTTAATGCATCTCCCATTTAAAGATATAATTGCGCTTTTCTTACGGTATTTATGGCAGTGGCGAATCTGCCTCTTGCATGAGTAGACGTTATCTGAAAAGACTAATGCGTAATAAAATTTATTGAAATTTTTAATCAGATATTTTTTGTTTATTTTAATGGTAACATTATTTTTTATAACTTATTATAAGTACTGAAAACTAATTGCATAAATTGCTGAATGAAAGCAGTCGGGATATGGCTATCAAATTTTATTATCGTTCAAGTTTTGACAGTCTGATGGATACAAGTCAAGTTACTTTAAATGTTGTTAAATAGTCCGAACTTTGGACAATTCCGAACTTTGGGTGTGCGAGCTTTAGATTTTGTACTGTATTTTTTTATGTTGTAAATTTTTTATGATTTTTTACATTCTTAAAATGATGTATTCTAGCATCTGAGAAAATATTTTCTAAATCGAACGTGTTGAATCACAGAAGTTTAGAAAACAATCGGCTGATTTTAATGAAAAGAATACTAAGCATAAAACGTAGTTTTTAATCGAAGGCTTATTTTTATTATTTTTTTATCACCACTTTTACAAACTAAAATATTTGCCTTTAATAATCGAAAAATGTCTGTCATTAAATAAAGCGATTGTTGTAGTTTAAGGGGACAAAGGACCTTCTAACTCTTTTTAGAGTTTCGTTCATCTGACGAAATCCTATTCGACTCGCTCCTCTGTCTGTCTGTCCGTCACAGAACCCGTTCTCAGAAACTATATATGTTGGAGACTTGAAATTTTGCATACTTATAGCTGAACACCTCACATCAAACAACAAATCCTAAAATTTTTAAAATATCTTATATTTAACCCTCTGGGCTCTAACTTGTGTATTTTAATCTTTTTGTTCTAACTGAACCCTTAATTCAGTTTAATACTTGAAATTGTGCATGCTTATAGCTGAACACCACACATAAACGACAAATCATAAAATTTTGAAAAAGTCTTATACTTAACCCTCTGTGCTCGAACTTGTGTATTTAAATCTTTTTGTTCTAACTGAGCCCCTAATTACGTTGAAGGCTTAAAATTTTGCATACTTATAGCTGAACACCTCACATCAAAAGACAATTCATAAAATTTTGAAAAAGTCTTATACTTAACCCTCTGGCCTCTTACTTGTGTATTTTACGTTTTTTTTCCAACTGAGCCCCTATTTAAGTTGAAGACTTGAAATTTTGTATACGTATAGTAGAACACTTGCGATCACACGAAAAATCATAAAACTTTCGAAAAGTCTTATATTATTTACCCACCGGGCTCTAACTTGTGTATTTTAAGCAATTTTTCTTACCTGCACCCGGTGGGTACTTTTCTAACTTTTTCCGACACCACTTTGACCACTTTTTCATATTATGCACGTAGCCTTACATATTTCAGTTCCACTTTTTACCGCCAGGGGGCGCCTACCTATCTCGGGTGCTATAGACCCGATCCCCTCGACTAATATACCTAGGGATAGGTTGTAAAACGGAGTTTCGTTCGGATAGAGGTTTGTGTAGAATAAAGTGCGCCCCCTGGTTATGAAATATGGAACTAACAGATTTCGCAAAAGGATAAAGTGTTTTGAAAGGAATATTAAACGAAACCCTCTGTGCGATCTGTGATCACACTTACCCACTTGTTTTAATTTTTTTTAATTGCATCTTAAATACTATTATAGGTCACACTATATGAATTATGGCACATGTTTATCACACAAAAAATTTAAAAATATATTTTTACAGAGAAAAATAAGGAATTTCCCTGAATATTTTAAGTGGTACCAAGGACTTCCAAAATGTCCCAACATCACTCCATATAATTTAAAATCTTTAATATTTTTTATGCCAGTTTCATTTACATATACAAATAAAACTGCGCATCGAGTTTTATATATTTCAATATAAAGGTATGAAAAAAATATTTTCTAAATTTTATGAAAATTTTAGCATTTTTGCATCATATTTCTGAACCTAACTACCTTTAACTTTCCCAGTTATGTTTAGTTTTAAAAAAAATGCACATTATTATCGGTATAAGTAAACCAAACTGACATAAAAAGATATTGGGAATTTTAATTGATGTGGAATGACGTTGGGGCATTTTTTAATTTCTTGATTTAGCTTAAAATATTCAAGAAAATTACTTATTTTTCTCAAAAAAAAAAAAAAAAAAAATCTTTCTTTTTTAATCTCTTCTTTGATAAATATATAACATAATTCGTATAATGTGGCCTTCAATAGTATTGAAGGTGCAATTTAAAAAAAAATGATTTTGAAGGTCCCTTGTCCCTTAAAAATTAGTGATGCAGCAAAGATCTTAGTAACAAAATAAGCAAACATTTCTTGCACATACGGTCTACGGGCAAACCGGTTAAGGAGGCAGCTTCCGATTTTCCCTCACTAATGTAAAGTCTATGGGCATTTGATGCATTCATATATTTAAAAAATATCTCCTCGGGAAATTAATATTTTTAACTTCTGGTTTTTGTGTACTCTTCCTAAAAGATGTCTCTTTTTTTCTTAGTTCTCCAAATATTTCTAAAGTATAGACTTAATTTTATAGGAAGTGTTAAAATCTTACTCACAGTTCGCCCGCTTTTAGCACATAAAATATTAAATTAAGCATAGATTTTAGAAATATTTTGAAAACTAAGAAAAAAAGAAGCACCCTTTAAGAAGAGTACACAGGTTAAAAATCTGAATTTTCCGAGAAGGCATATTAAATATACGAATGCATCAAAAGTCCATAGACTTAACATTACGGAGGAGAATTCCGAAGCTGAGTGACCAGTTGCACTTTGCACATTAGAGGAAAACTAGAAAAACATTTAACTGTCAAAACCGTATGACCGATGCACAACTAGGATTTTCATCTGGGAGTGGCTTTGAACCATCCTTACTGATACAGTGAACATTTTCATGGTGTTACATGTCCATAAAGTACTGTTCAGTAAATATGTAACACATAAAAACCGAAGTAATTAAAAGTCCAATCAATCATAACAAATTTAGCATTTATTATCTTCTGACCTGGAGTATCCTATAGAATACACATCTTTACAAATTTTTTTGCTGTTTATAAATAATGAATAAAAAAAGGAAAATGGTGTGAATGGAATCTTAAAAGATAGCCAAACTAACGCAAAATATCAGTTTGTCTCTTATAGTGCTTTTTTAGGCTGTAAAATGGGATTTGAAATTGACTTGCAGCAAAAATGAAGCAAATATAGAAAAACGAAAAGTAAATAATTTTTTTTATACGTTAAAATACCATATGGAGAGTTCATTAAAAAAAATATTAAATGTATAATTATTTAATATTTTTCATTATTTTTTCCATGCAAACAAATGAAAATATCCTAACAAATTGTCAAAAAATGTACTTATTGAGTCCCATGCGTCATATATGATATATTAAATGTTATGTACAAAAATTAAATTAATTTTTTTTTTGCTTTTAAATCTTTCTTAGTTATCACTTTGCACGTATAAATTCATAACTGAAGTAAAAAAAAATATATGAAAATAAACCCTGGGGTTTGAAGAGGTTAAGTCTTTTAAGGTTCCATAAAACAGACTCAGCTTTAATTTTCTGGGAAAAAGAAGAAGAGAGAAAGAAAAAGCAGATAAATAGGTGCTCTTATTGTCAAGCTTTTTGATACAGTTATATGGTAAAAACGTTTGACTGATTTTCGTTTTCATTACTTTTGTTTCTACACATATATTTATCTTGTGCGTATATCTTGTCTATATCTAATCAGTTTTTAAATACTCTGGAGAAGTTTTAACCCTGAAATTCCCTTTTTACCGCTCCAGTGAAATAAACATAAAAAAAAAAAAAAAAAAAAAAAAAAAAAACAGGAATTCGCAATAGATTCGTTATCTTTGATTATCGTTAAATGTTTAGACAACATGACTTTTATATATTTTTCTATTATCAATTAAATATAAAATTTTGAAAGGTTTAAAGCCAACAGATTAAACAATTTGAAAATACATCTGAAATCATACCATTCAAAATTATTTGTTAACATTTATATTTACACATCATATGTTTCGAAATAGATTTTCTTGGATACTTAAAGTCTTTGTATTATAAACAATAAATTATTTTTATTTTTATTTCATTATTTCAAATGTTGGAGAATGAAAAACTGTTTTAGCTATAGTAATTATTATAAAGAAAGCATCTATGAAAATGTTCTTTTGAAACCATCTTATGAAAAAAACATAAAAATGTATTTCGGAGATTAATTACTTTTAAAGAGTCAAAGATAGTTGCGACAGAATGCTTTTTTTTTTCTTTTTACCCGGCTGCCAAGAAGGGTTACGTGTTTCACGCGTATCTGGGTATGTGGATTTCTTTATACCCTCGAAACATACCAACGGCTGGATGGAATTTAATGAATGAGGTCTCTATCGATTCGTCTTAACCGTCCGATGGTTATAGGCTAGGTTTTGTTTTTATAAATTCAAAATGACCGCAGTAAAATACAAAATGGCGGTAGACACGAAAATAAATTACGCACCCTATTGAGTGGCATATCATTGGATTGGTCTTTAAAAATAAAGGCGATGTTTCATTGACTATTTTACAGTCAGATGCTCCGTTTAAAAATTACACAACCTGGAAGTTGTGTAGGTAGGATCTCTAGCTTTACAGCAACTCTAACCTTCATAGGCATCTATAGGCCTCATCAAAACAGTGTTTATAGATACGAACTAACAATTAAACACAACTTAAAAGTCATCAATACAAGTAAATAAAAAAAAATGGGTAAGTAATATAAGAAATAGTTTAATATTGATGAGAAATAATTAATTACTTCGCATTTTACTCAGTGGGGTTTTTGATTTTTTAAATTCAATTTTTACTTGTTTCTGTTTAAAAAAAGTTTCGTTTCAGTTTAATTTAGTTCTCATTTTTATTAGACATAATGTGACTCAAAAATTATGTATTAATATGCATAAAAAATCTATGCATAAGATTTTCATAAATTGATTGATTTTTAATTCCGTTATTTTAAATGATTTTGAAAATGGAGATTTTGTTTACAAGGAGAGGGCCAACCTTGTTAATCACAGATTTTGATTATTTTAATATATGTTGAAGGGTAGAGACTCCTTAGTGTCAGGTTCAACGGATTTTATCCAACGCTCCTTAGTTCTTGAGAAACCAGGGGGTCTAATAGTCGTACACAACTTAAATACTTACTTTGGTGTCAAAATGATCGGTTGGTCGTAGCTCAGTTGGTATGGCGTTTGCCGGCTGATCCGTAGGTTCTGTGTTCGATACCAGATTGTTCGATGTGTTCGCTGCGGTTTTTTTTTTTCTCATTTTTTGTTTTATAAATATACTTGCAAGTATAATTTAATAATCTGATTGTCAATTAAAATTTATAATATTACATTTCAATTATAATTTTAACCTATTTAATTTTTTACTTTTAACTAATTAGTTGTAATAAAACATCATAAAAACTGTTAATATTTTTTTCAATCACATTTAAAATGTATTTCATATATCCTTTATCAATGCAATGATATTGAGCAATTGTGTCAATTCGTGAGTTTAAAGAAACATCATTTACGCATTGCTTTAACAAAGGAAGTCAATGCGACAATACCATTATTCAGTTTTTAAAGTAACAAGCATAATTATATTAAAAATTAGCATTAGAGTTAAATTACAACCGATTTTCTGCATATTAAAGATTTTTAAATTTGTAATACGTATGCTTGCGCTTTCAATTATTTTGCTTTCTCCTTTATCTTCTTCCTGCTTTTATTTTTATTTTATTTGAATATTCTTTTATTTTATCATACCTAGATGAAGACACTACAGATTTTGTCACGATTTTCGAATTTTTATCATTCAATAATAGATCCAATTTCTTTTTTAACCTCTTTAAAGGATGAAAAATAATAGTTAAAAAAAAAAGATAAATTTAAGTTTGTTAACATTATAATTAATGTATGATAATAAAATTTTTAATTGAAATTATTAAATTATAATTAAAAATATATTTATAAAACAAAAAAATGAGAAAAAAAAAACGCAGCGAATTCATGTATCGAACCCGGAAACCAAGTATCAGCCGGCCAACGCCATACCAACTGAGCTACGACCAACCTATCATTTTGGCACCAAAGTAAGTATTTAAGTTGTGTACGACTATTAGACCCCTTGGTTTCTCAAAAACTAACGAGCGTTGTATAAAATCCGTTGAACCTGACACTAAGGGGTCTCTACCCTATAACATATATTAAAATAATCAAAATCTGTGATTAACAAGGTTGGGCCTCTCCTTGTTAGACATAATATCAGGGATTCTACGTGTCAGGGAATTTTCCAGGAGTGTTACCAGTATTTTTTTTTTAATGGAAAAAGAAATCTAAGTTACCCTGTCAAAATTTCGTCTATATTCTACGAGAAGATACTGGTGCCGAAGAAGTATCTGGTCTGCAAAAGTACATGAGGCGCATAAACCCTGTAATGTATCATGTCCTGAAAATTGTTTTTACAAATATTTACTTTATTTATTTTTAAATAATCTTACACGATAAATCAAAAATTCTATGATAAAATTGCACATTTTTAACAGCTTTTGTGAAAGTGTTGTTAGGAAATGCTGTTTTCCTTTTTAGGTGCGTTCGTAATTCTATAAATACATAGCACCTATAGTCGTCGTTCGGTCCGTCTGTCTGTCCGTCCGTCTGCATATAATAGAGCAAAAATTACCCAACCGAATAGCCTTAAATTTTAACAATATAATTATTGTAAGATTTTGTCGAGTCATTTCAAATTTCAGGAAAATTGGATGTATAGTTTAATTACAGGGATAGTCAAACTTTTTCGGTTTCATTAGGGTCAATGGGGAAAAAATATTTCAAGTGCATGTAAATGATGTTACAACCTGTCGAATAAAATGAAATTAATATGCACTTATGCAGTACACTCAAATATACATTCAATAGAATATGAGGTGCTAAAAATATTTATAAAACTAGTTATAATACGAACGCACCTCATTTGCCACGTTTGACGAGCAATTTCCAACTTGTTTCTTTATGTGTCTGATTTTAAAACAAGTATATATTTAAATTGTGCATTGTGCCAAATTCATTGAGAAATTCTTTTTCTTTTTTAAAAATATACCAGAAAATAATGATAACAGATGTAATATGATATCCGGAATTAAAATAAAAAAAATTAATTGTCTTTAAACATAACTGAAAACGTAGCTCGAAAACCATAGACTTTAATCCGAATTATTTCCATATCGTCAATTACGGGTTTATGTACACGGAGATAGCATTAGATTTTAATTATTTACAAAATGCATATTTCATAATACTTGAAAAAAGTAAATACTTTAAAGTCTTAAATGAATCTAAGCTTGCGTAAATATTACATTCCGCTAAAAGAAAATTTCGAACTGTAAACCGATTAAATAATAAAGATAAATCGTCATAGAAACTTTATCTTTGTTATTGTTGAAACGTTAAGACAACATAGTATATATTTATTTTTCATTATCAATGAAATGTAAAATTATGATAAGATTTAAGATACAAAATAGATAAATAAATAAAAACACTTTCGAAATAAATTTATCCGAAAACATTTTTTATTTTATATTTACACATGATGTGTTTTACATTTTAAACGCTTTTATGGGTAAATAAATCTTTATATTAATTTTTTTTTTCTTAATTCAGATGCTTTGAGATTGAGAAAAGTACTTATGTATAATATAATAAGAAAAACCTCGTAATGTAAAGCTGGCTGACGTAAGGAGGGAAGGCACGCAGGGTACAGCTAGCTGCAAGGGGCTCCAGACTGATAGAAATTTTAACTAAAATTATATCACATATTTTGATAATAAACAAAAATTGTTGATTTTTTTCCTTACTTGTGTGTGTTAATGTTTTCTTTAGTAATATATTTTGTCATATCCAATTAATGAACAAAGAAAAGCGTCTATCAACATTTCGAGTGATGGCTCAATACACATTGCACTATAGCCGATCACGTATCTGAAATGAGGCACAGAATGATGATCATTATTTTGTGCCTCATGGACTCATATTAAATTGGCATTCATTTCATGGCATTCATCAAATACTGGGCTCATATTTCAGAGTGTATTTAAGCAGAAGTTATCGCTCATATTTTGACAATAAATGAGAATGTTTGACTTTTTTGTGTATGTGTGTGAATGTCTTTAAGAAATTGGATTAAGGAGGAGGATCCTCAATGTCTAGTCTCCAACTTATAAAACGAAGAGGCCTACTAGTGTCACATTTCTGATATCAAAAGAAGGTTTTTATTTATTTTTCTAGAGATTTCCCGTGGCTTTTGTGTTCTTAACATTCCATATGTATATTTTCGTGTAATGAGGGCTTTTGTGAACCAGTGCCAAAAGGATTTAGCTGGAGGACCAGTAAGTACAATTATTCTTTCTTGTTTCTTGTAATTTTTATTTTTCAGCCTAATAGGTATTGAGATAAAACAAATAATTAAATGTCCGCGAACTACCCCAAAATCTTTCCTGCTTAAAATGTATGTGAAACAAAGCAGGACTTTTAAATCCTTCTAGTAGAATCAGTATAAATAGCTGTGTAGAAATAAGAAAAAGAATAGTTACTCCCTTGGCCTTGTTTACCGTTAATTGCAAGTAAGAATGCGGGATCTTTAAAGGATTTGATGAATAACAAAATTAAATGAGCAGTCAAATATGCTCCCGGGAAAATATCCGTCTGTTATAAATGGGTTCAGAATTATTCAGTGATTTAAAAGGCATCATAATATTATTTAACAGAGCTCTGAAAAAATGAGATAGATTTGATTAAGCACCAAAAGGTTTAAGAATGTTAATTTTTTCTATGGTTGTAGAATGCCTATAACTCTTTTGCAACAGCTTTACAATTTTTTTTTTTAATTTTACATATGTCTCTTGACTGATATGAACGATTATTTAGCAAGTTTAAACTAGTTAAATCATATTTCATAAGAAATACGCCACAAGAAAGACTATCTAATCATTCAATAATGTCCATTGAATTCAATAATGTCGATTGTTGTAGCATCTTCTTTAGATCCAACTGATTTAAAGTTTGACTTTGCAGAAGCTAAGCCAAAAAAAAGCTAATTTTTAACATTTTGAAATATTCAGTATTATTTAATCTAGAAAAATTTATTTTTAACATTTTATAATATTTTCTATGTAAATGAATGTATATTGTAAACAGTAATACAAGAAAAAGTGCATTTAATTATTAAATGTCATTAAGCGATATTAAGTATTAAAAATAATACAAATTTTTTGTATTGTGCTCCAGTGTATTTATAATTTTGTGAAAATTTCGAATTTATTTATGTAGTTCAATAAATATAAGGCAGTTCAATAATATCTCCAAATCTTTATAGTACAATAGAGAAGGCACTTAAACTTTAAAGCTGATTCGCTAACAAGTCTCTGTTTTCATCGTTTTAAAAGTGAAATAAATTTTATATAGGGCAGACTTTAAATGAATTTTAGAGTTTTAACAATAGAGGGCAACCAAAGCTACTGGAATTCTCAAAAAAATGTCTTTGTTTCATGCAGATAATTGAAACAAGTGGGCAAAAATCAATTATGAACAGTTTTCAATTTAAACGTGTATTTTTAAAAAATAATTTGTAAGATTTTTCTTGATAAAATATATCATACAAATTTAAGTAAGTAGGTTTTAAGTAATGCAAAAATATTGAGCTTTCATTATTGGCCATATGTTTAGGGTATAATAAGATCTCGTCCGAGCTCGTTGGCCATCTTATTCAGCTGTATAGTTTCAAAATGGCGGTTTCAAACTAAAAAAATATACAAAAATTAGAAAGTCAAATTGATTTTTTGTTTAAGTCTTTGAGATTGATGTCAAGATTCCAGATAATTTTATGTCTCTCCTTTATCTATGTAAAAGTACGGATGAGATATAGCAATTCAAAGTTATAGGGTAGCTGCCTGGAACAAGATAGCGTATTTTTTTTTCATAATCGGGTTCAATTTATAAGTTTTAAAAACCGTGGTTTGTCGCAAATTCTCTTTTATTGTTGTAATCATCGTTGCTACATCCATATGCTTAAAACTACATAAATATCCGGTTAAGTCAAATTCTGGCCAATGTTCGCGACATTTGGCTTCGACAAATTAAAATAAAACCAGGCCGTAATAATTGAAACAAACTTGGCGATAGCTGACTAATTTGTCGAAATTGCCTATCTAATTCAGTATTGACAAACAATGGTAATTTTCTGTAATCAGGTTTCACTCAATTTTAGTTTCGAGTGTTTGAATAAAATTAGTTGAATTCTGGGAACAAGGGAACAAGGGAAGCTGTCTTTTATTCACTGTACTATTAAGGATTTTTTTTTTTTTTTCGTTTTGAGTAAAATCTATTTAGTTACTTTTTAAGGTGGGGGGGGGGGAGGAGAGCGCAGAATTTTGTCCTGCTTCGTCCGCCAAAAACGTTGCTACGCCACTGGCAGTACTTTGAAATGCATCAATTTTTTCGGTGTTTGCTTGATTTTAAAAACAAGTATACTTTTTTATTGTATTTTTAATTATTGTTCATTTTCTTTTTGAAGAAATAGGGGAAATAATGCAAATTGAAGTAACGTACCACACAGAAGTGAAATGAAAATATAATTATCTTTACACGTAAATAAAAACTACATGAAAATGATTTATTTTAATTAAAATTATTCTCAAATCTTTAATTTATTATTTATGTGCATGCTGTGTGCAGTTAGTTTCATACTTATTCACAAAATATATATTCTTGAAATAAGCAAATGTTTTATGTGAAATTTAATGCTTCACAAATTTTGTATTCCATTAAACAGAAGTCTCGAACGACATCAGATCTTTGAAAACGTATAACTATTAAGTAAGAATGAAAAATCTCAATAGAACTATTAATATCGATGATCTTTAAATGTAAAGAGAACATGGTTTATATTTATTTTCCGTTATCAATGTAATGTAAAATTTTAATAAGGTTGAAAACACAATCCAAATTTGAAAACTCTCCTGAAATCATTTCATTGAAAAATATGTTTGACATTTAAGTTTGCTCTTAATGTGTATCAAAATACATATGCTGAGATAGAAAAAGTATATTAAAATGCATTAATTTAGAAATTTTATGTATTTCAAACTTTGTAAGATCAGAAAGTATTTTAGATGTGCATTATAAATAACTATCTACAAATAAAAAGATATAATAATAAAATATAATGTTTTTTTTTTCTTTTTGCTGGGTATGATTTGTTTCATTGAAATTATTCATAATTTTTATTAGAATTCATGCGTCTCAAAATTTAATTATTGATGTGCATAAAGAAAACCTATCCAAAAGATTTTCATAAATTAATTGAATATTCATTCCATTGTTTCAAATGTTTTTCAAAAAAAGTGAATTAGTTTAATAATGTCAAGCTTCATAAAATAGTTTTTTTTTTAAATATTTACTTTATTAATTTTTAAATAATCGTATAAGATAATTACACAAATAATATGATAAATTTAAACGTAGGGGAAGGTAGAGGTCTGCAGGGGCCCGTGCTTGGCCCGAGGCCCGTACCCGGCCCGGCGGAATGAAGGCGAATTTCCTAACGGGCCGGGCCGGCAGAATTAGGACAATTTTTTCAACGGGCCGGACCGGCAAAAAATTGAACGGGCCTGCAGGGCCGGGCCGATAAAAAAATTAATCGGGCCTATCGGCCCGATGTAAGAATTCAAGCGAAGCAGATAAAATACGAGCCAATTTCAATGAATATGATTTTCTCGAGAAGTATAAATGTGCGTCACGAGCCGATGCGAGTTTAACAACATCAATACAGATATGAAACATGTCCATCGTAGAGATCGGCATCGTGCAGTTACAAGATGTCTGATTCCGGGTTTAATTTTTTTCAGCAGACTCGTGCCGGTACGGAACTGGTCTTAATCGATCTCAGGATGTGTAGGACAGGCATTATGTTTTGTAAAAGTTTTAATAGTGATAATGAAATTCTGTTAACAGTATCTTTAGAAATATATACCTTAAGGTGGTTCTCATATTCACTGCTCAACAATGCGAAACTTTCAGACACATTTTCTGACTCATTTTTAACTATGAAGGCATAAAACTGACAGGCCTGACTATTGAAGGCATTTGGAAGCGAATAGCTTTCTCCATATTTGATAAATTACTTACAGAGATAACAGAAATTCTTGTCACGTGACTGTACGTTTTTCTCCTTTCCTGTGCGATCGCTTCCGGAAATTCGATCCAAACGCTAACTTTCGCAGTATTTTCAGAGAAAGATATACTGCTTTTATCTATGAAAAAGACGGCATTTACATAGTTTCTGAATAAGAATACCTGCCCTTCTTACGTGTTTCCGAAAAGAAATGAATTCATAAATGTGTCAAAATGTAGCTGCTTTGAATTTGAAAAAAGCCTTAAAAATAAGAGAAATATTTTCACAAATCTACTTTTTATTATACAGCTTCAAAAGTTGTCATGTTTTTAATCCTTTATTCTGAACTACATTAACATTTTAATGAATCCTTATTGGAATTTTGAAATGTCTGTAGAGACGATGACTAAAACACTGTGTAATCGTTAATGTTTATTATTGTGTATTTTCTGTTTTACGAACACATAGTAATCTAAAATATACTGTAAAATGTTCCCATAAATATGTATGTAGTATTCATTAAACGAATCTTAATTGTATGTCGAGAAAAAAACGATTTTTTTTTTGTAGAAATTGAGTCGGCCCTGGCCGGGCCTGGCCTGGCCTGTTTTCACTGATTTTTGTACGCGCCGGTCCGGGCTCGGCCGAACTTTCAATTTTTACACCGGGCCGGGCCAAGATAGCTTTCGTTCGGGCCGGGCCCGGAAATTCCGGCCCGTGCAGACCTCTAGGGGAAGGTGGCCTAAAATGATTTTAGCGGGCAAAAAGATCCACATAGGTTTTCTTCCAGACAGGTCGCGCTATCTACAGGGTAATACATAAACTAATTATGCCCAGTGAAGAAGAAGCAATGCCGGTATTCAAACGATCGCAGTATTACGCGTCTGAATTGAATTCTTTGCAAATGTGGTTTTTATAACATATGTTATAAGATAAGCACTAAATTTCATATTTATTTACATTTACAGTTTTTCATGTACAGAAATATGACTTGGTTTACTTAACAGAGTATGTTTTTAGATGTGAATTGCACATGCTAAGTTTGTTATGTTTCTCGGCGTCATCTAGTTATATGACCTAAAATGGACGGTCATGTTGCCGGGTAAAATGATCTATTATGTGGATCGCTTTACTACCATTCTTTTGGCTGAAGAAAATGCGGTACCGGCTCCTTAGCCATCATGGGAGCCAAATGTGTGACTGCCCCAAACCTTCCTCTTTAAGTCCACGTGTAATCTTTCCATCTCCAAAGAAAACGGAATCAAGCACGTCGAGAAAAAGGAAATCGATGAAAAGTGCAATTTTAACGATGACAGCAATGACCGCCTGGGGAACTCAGCTTTCGCGTTAGAGTGTTAGTGCAATCCGAAGGTGTAGAATGCCATTTTACGAGCTGTCCTTATAAGAATTAACTCTTTTCGGAAACGAAAAATAGAATAACAGAAAGAGAAGATAAAAAGTGTGCAGCTAAGAAAATCCAATTAAAATATGCTAAATCCGGAAACGAAATAGCCAGAACAAGCAAAGAAAAAAGCATGATGTCAAAACAAAGACGTATTCCTATCAGTGTTGCCAGACGGCTACTTTTTTAAATTAAGATTTCTTGATTGGCACCACTTTTCTGAAATGACAAAATTCCTCTTGTTTTCTCTTTAATTAATATGTCATTAAATAAGACGAATTTTACTATTTCAAAAAAGTGATGCCAATCTAGAAATTTGAATTTAAAAAAAAGTAGCCCACTGGCAACACTGATTCCCATAAAGAAGAAAAGGTGCCTAAAAACCAACTTTGGAATATAGTGAACATATTGAGAAGATGAACACAAGTGTATTTATTGCGATGAACTATTTGCCTCCTCTATAGCAGGCGAAGGTTCGATCCAGTGTCACAAGTGCTGTAAGTGGGCGCAAAATGCATGGGCAGGGATAGATGAGAATGACGATTATGTGTATCTTTGCGATGTGTGCTTAAATATTCCGAGTTTTTGGATGGGGCGGAAATAGGAATTATTTAACTTATTTCTGCGTTTATTATAGGCTAATCACTTTTGGATCATAATTTTCAAATATTTCATTTTATTGTTTTTTCAAAATTATTTCTGACATTTTTTTATTTTAAAATTTACCTAAAACAAATTATGTGTACTATTTGATTGTAAAACTTATTTTATTTCATTATGTGTTGCATTATCTACTTTTTTTTGCATTATATCCTTTATTTTGCCGATAAAAAACAACTTACAATTATTTTTAAATGAAGGATCATTTTGCCCTTATTTGCGGGTAAAATAATCCTTTGGAGACGTTTTCAAAAGTCAATTTTTTTTATTACTCAAGTTGGGTTTAAAATATTATTAAAGTATGTTTTTGATGCAAAATATAGTGTAAAATATATTAGCATAGGACCAAAGTTTTATTTAAATAGTTATGTTATTTTACACAAGTTTTCCCCTTAAGAGGATAATTTTAGGCCACCTTCCTCTACCTAATAGCTTTTGTGAAAATTGTATTTGGAAATTCTGTTCCCCTTTTTTCTGTAGATGTATGATTTCAAAAAAGTGTAAATTGAAATTTACCAAAATTATTTATACATATGTGAAATATTTTTTACATCTGTGAAAACATATCTCGAAAACCATTGATTTGATTTTAATCCGAATTAATTTCATATGATCAATTCATTGTCTTTGTGCATGGAGTTTACTATTAGATTTTAATTATTTACGAAATGCATATTCCTGAATATTTGAAATAAGCTAATTCTTTTAAATTTTACATGGAACCTAAGCTTGAGTAGCTATTACATTCCACTAAAAGAAAATTTCGAATTGTAAAATATTTAAAAAAGAAATTTTAATTTTAATAGACTATATCTGTTGATGTTGAAATGTTAAGGCAACATAGTATAAATTTGATTTCTATTATCAATGAAAGATAAATTTCTGACAAAATACAGAAAATAAATAATATTTAATCCAATAAATAATAATTTGATAAAATATATAAAATAAATAAAAATTTAAAACACTTGCGAAATAGTTTCATACAAAAACATTTTTTCATTCATGTTTACACATCATGTGCTTTAGATTTCAAACATTTTGATGCACAAAGAAATCTTTATATTAAGCTGCAAAACGTTTAAATAAGAAAGAGAAATCTCAATAGATTCCTTAGCTTTGTAAATGTTTAAATGTTAAGACAGAACAGTTTGTATTTGTTTTCCATTATCAATGAAATGTAAAATTTTCAGAAGATTTAAGAAATAGAAAATAAATAAAATGTTTTAAACTCTTGCTAAATAATTTCATTGGAAAACATTTTATTCGTTTATGTTTACACATGATGCATTTTAAAATTTATACGCTGTGATGCATAAACATGTCTTTGTATTAAAATTTAAGTTGATTTAATTTTTATTTTTTACTATTTCAAATGTTTTGAGTATGGCAGAGTGTTGTATGTGTAAAATAATGAAAAAGGCTCATAAGATAAACTGTTTTATAACATTTTTATTTTATAACACGAAATTTCTTTTATGAAATATTAAGAAATTATACAGGTAATATTGAATAATTTTAATATCCCCTGTAATAACTTTATTAATAAATGTAATATTTTTCTGATTTAGCTTGATTTTAAAATCAAGTATAAATTTAAATTATATATAATGCAAAATGAAATTATTATTTATGTTTCTTTTAGGAAGAAAACCCCACACTTAATTGATCTATCGTTTGATGCGGTAGTGAAATAAAGATAAAATTATCACAGCACGTAACTAACTGAAATAGCCTCAAAAATCATATATCTATATTAATAAAAGAAAGTTAAGAAAGTTTTTGTCTCTGTGTCATTGTCCGTGTGTGTGTATCTTTAAATGTGTCTTTAAATGTGCGTGTCTTATTTTTGTTTGCGATGGTTAAGGAAATCTATCTAACGTAGAGTTCTGGAAATCTAATTCCCAATTTACGAAGACGGTCTGACCGCAACAGGGGTTCAGATTTGGGTCCTTTTGTAATTTTATGTTGAACGGAAAGATTCACGCAATTGATTGCAGCAATGTTTGAATTTCTTAAGATTTTTACTTTAAAAGTCCACATTTTGCCAAAAAATTTTATGTTTGTTAGAAAAATCTATTTCTATTTTATTTCTTATCACTCCAAACTTTTATTCTATACACCTATATGGAAAATACTTTCAAGAATTTATTAAACAATATATGATATACTCTTTTATTAAATAATAAATAAATAAAGTAAGGCAGTATTTTGTTTTCTGAAACGCAACGATGAAACAGAGGGAAAAGTTCCAGAGTAGTTTCGTAAGTAAGCCTCTTTATCGCCAAAAACTTATGCATGACGATATACGTGTCTACGCTGTAAGTAGGTTTTTTTTTTTTTTTTCTTTGCACGATGTAAAATTTGAATTGGGATTTTATGTTTATTATTTGTTTAAAAGTGCATCCCCCGAAACCTTAACGCCAGAGTTTCCACGCTAGGAATTAAGAAATTTCTCCGGTAGAAAAGCGCCTGGACTCAACAATAATTTAAGATATATCGAAGTTTGTTAAATCGGAAATGAACAACACCGAACGGGTCAGCTATGAAAGGAGGAAGGTAATTTCAAGTGTATGGAGGAAGGTAATTTCAAAGACCTCAATCCATTGTTTATGTTCGTGCTGTGTACTGTTGATTTCATATTTATTTTTAAAATATCTATCTCTTAAATAAGCAGATACTTTAAGTTAAAATTAAGCTCTCATAAAATTTATCTTCTATTAAAAGAAATTCCAAATGACATTGAAATGTCTGAGATGCATAACTATTAAAAAATCGATTCCTTATGTTCAAAGATCATTAAATGCACCCACATAGCAAATAATATATTTGTTATACAACATCACTGAAGTGTGAAATTTTAAAAGGTTTTAAATACATAAAATAAATAATACATAATCTCGAAAAACCATATCAGAAATCATTTTTACGTTGATGTATACAAATGATGTGCATTAAAATTTATATGCAAAATATATATAATATGCAAAAAAGTAGTTTTCGTATTAGATTTTGGTAAATTTGTTGATTTTTGAGAAGAAGGAACATTTCGATACAAAATAATAGGTACATCTCGTGGAAACAATTTTTTTAATTATCTCATAAAATAAGTAGAAACATTTACTTGGATGTTTGAATATTTAAGTATGTGTTAGCACAATAACATTAAGAAATGCCTTTTAATTTTTTGCTGTGCACACATGTTTTTAATGACAAGTATAAATTTCAATTATACACATTGCAAATTACAATAAATTTTCCTTTGTAAAGTATAGGAAAAAAAAAAAGGAAAAACACATATATATAAAATACATAGCAGTTCAGATTTCAAAGTAAAAGAAAATTATTTTTTTTTATACAACAGCTACCTCAACAAGCTTAGATATTAATCAAAAGAACTCCAAAATCGTCAATTCATTGTTTATATGCATGCTGTTTACAGTTAAGTTCCTAATTATTTTTAAATATCTACTCAAGAAATAAGAAAAGGCTTTAAGTTGAACTTTAATATGACATAACGTATATATTCGATTAAAATGAAATATTAAATGTCATTCGATTATAAAAAATGCATAACCATTTGAAAAAGAACGAGAAATTTCAATACATTCCTTATGTATGATAATCTTTAAATGCTAAAAACAGCTTAGTATACATATTTTTTCCAGTATCAAACATTCAAAACTTTAAGGTTTGGGATGAAGAAAAAAAAACAAAAATTTTTCAATACTTGAGAAATCATTTCGTGGGAAACATATTTTACATTCATGTTTACACATGGTGTGTTTTAAAATTCCAAAGCTCTGATGCAATTATTGCACTAAAACTTCATAAATTGATTGATTTTATATTACATAAGAACAGTTTTTCATATAAAATAATGAATAAATCTTCTATAAGAATGTTATTTAAAATGTCCACTTTATAGTTTTTAAGCAATCTTCTAAAATAAGCATAAGGGGCATTCTCACAATATTTTGACTTTTGGGAATAAAAATCTGGTGAAATTAAACTTGCTAAAATGACATTTTAACCTGATAGACTAATGCCTTAATGATTCAAAATAAAGAAAAAATGTCAGCAGCTATTTTTTTTTTCATTTAACTGTGGTTTAAGCTAAACTTGCAAGTTTAATTTTCCTTACAATTTTACTACTAAAACTTTTTATTTTCTTCTAAATTTTTACTTATAATGAATTTGCATAGTACCCACAGGACATTCAAATAAGAAATAATAACAATGTAGTATTTTTAGTACAAAATTTTGGTATAACATTGTCTTAAAGGGGTGTTAAAGAAGGGACGGTAAGGTAAAAAAAGGGGACGGTATAGGAAAAAAAAGACGAAATGGGAAAAAAAAGGGGACGGTAAGGATGGAACGGTAAGGAAAATTACCACCTATTTTAGACAAATCATCTTAAGACTAAGTTGTAGCCACAATGTTCATTGATTTTTAGAAACAGTTATTTATATTGGATTAAAAAAAATAATAATTTACCTCGAAAAGCGGAGTAATAAACCTTGGGGACGGTAAGACTACCCATAAAGCCACGATATGGAACTTGATAGTTAAATGCTGATTTATATTCTGCAGTAAATTTCCTGTCAAAGGATTTTAGACATTCTTTCTCTAGCATACTTCTGCATGAGAAGAAACTTGAAGAAAATTCTGTGGCTGCGTCTGAAGTGATTTTCTGTATAAGTTTAGCAAGAGGGACGGTAAGATTAAAAAACCCAGGGACAGAGTTCAAAAAATAATATCAACCGTGAAAAGTGTGCAGGTTAATTTTTTGCTACATATTTATAAAAAACAATAGTCCCAGTTTCATAAAAAAAAAAAAAAAAATACATCGAATTACTTTTATTGAAACGATTTTATACAGACTGCTCCAAACTTAAAAATCAGCATCAGGGACATGGGACGGTATGGGAGTTTTCCTGGTATTTGAACCCCCAACATCGTCCAAAACTTATTTATCTCGTTAATATTGTTATGCAATCATGCAATGGGATGTTCCCCAGTATATGAAAAAAAAAAAAAAAAACAATAAAATGTACTAAAATAAAAATTATTATTCAGGGACATAAAAGTCAAAATAATGCTCCATAAACATTGCAGGTAGGTAAACATGTTTTTATCGTTTTACGGCGTCTGATTGGTTTTCAGCTCAAATATAGATTTCATTTTACTTATCAATATAAATACATAACTGGTTATCGTGTATTTAAAAATTTAAATGTGGGATATATGTGTATTAGGTTTTGATAAATATGTTGTTTTACTTATTCTTAATAGAGAATTTGAAAGTAGTTTAGATATAATACGGCTTTTAAAGATTTTGACACATTTGTTAAAAAGGCTAATTTTGCGGATTTTAAATGATGTGTTGTAATAAATATAAAAACTCTGTGGTAAGTTTAAATAATTTTAAATGCTTTTCCGATATTCCTACTAAGAATTGCCTTTCTTTTCTTTTTGCTGCTAAGGAAAATTTTAAACTCATGTACAAATTTAAATTGTACAGAATGCAAATTCTAGTTCTAATTCATATTTATAATGAAATGAAATATTTTGGGATTGAAATGATGCGAAATAAGTGACAGATATTAGAACGGGATGCGGCTACACAGACCGCTACCTCATCGAGTTGACGACTTTAATTTCAGAATTAGAAAGAACTCGATTAACATATTAAAATGCAACTGTTCTGCGAAATCTTATCTTGGGGGAAAACACCTGTAGACACGATTGTTAGGCTTATCGATGTGCTTTCCTGCACCAAAAATTATGAAAACATGGAGGACAGGGAACAGGAATACATAATAGTAAACCTACCAGTCAACCATAAAATCGGGTTTGCAGGTATTTTCCACCATAATATGACTTGGCAGACCAGTTGTATTTTAATATGCGAATCAAGTTTTAATTAATACTGGAATTTCAGCCTTCAACTCGATGAGGTTATGGTTCCTGCATCTGCATCCCTGTCTACGAGTGATGTTGCGTACGACACATAATAATAATAATAATAATAATAAAACATTATTTTTATAAGTAACTGAAAATATATAACAAAATAATTGATTTTAATAAAGCTAATTCTCAAAACATTGATGTATTTTTTATTTGCCTGCTGTGTACTTTTAGTTTCACATTTATTTACAAACTGCCTCTTCCTGAAATAACCAAATATTTTAAAAGAACCTTAAGCCACTATAAGATTTACATTCCATTAAAAGGAAATCTCGAATGACATTAGATGTTTGAAAATGCATAACCATTAAAAAGAATAAGAAATCTCAATAGATTCCTTACTCTTGATGACTTTTAAATGCCAAGAAAGCATACTATATATTTGTTCTCCATTATGAATGAAATGTAAATTTTTTAAAAGCTATGGGATACACAAAATAAACAAAAATTTCGAAATTGTCGTTAAATTATATCACCGGAAAAAATTTCCACCTTCATGTTTACATATGTGTTTTAAAATCTGTATCCCCAGATGAATAAAAAAGTATTTGTATTAGATTTCAATAGATTCATTTTGTATTTCATTATTTAGAATGTTTGGAGAATAGGCAAAAATTGTTTACTTATAAAATGTACAGTTCATACAAAAGTATTTTAAAAGAGGTTTACTTTGTGCTTTTTAAATAATCTTATAAAATTTCTGTAAAATTTAGTAGTCAGATTGAGTAATTCTAAAGAAATATTACGGAATACATTCTGCTCTTTTATTGTTCATGTTTGATTTTTCAACTGAAGTATAAATTTGAATCTATTTGTTCGTTATAGAATATATTCAGTTTTATTTAAATATCTAGAAAGTTCCAAATGTTGCTTTGTTTTCAAGTTTTACTATTTCCAATATATTTTTATGAAATCATAAATAATTATATAAAGGCATAATAATAATATTCTCATGAAATCCACGGATTTAAAATCCTGACTATTCGTTTTGCTTGAATTGTATAGTTTATAGTTCTTGTATTTAAAAATCTTAATTAATATTATTGAAGCATTTGACTTTAACACAAAGAAAATCTCATTTTTTAAAATTATTAATTTTTAGAGATTCTTTAATAGAAGCATCATTTTTCGTTATTACGTCATGTGTTTCGATATTTTAAAGCAGTACGTATATTATTACTTTAAACGCTAAAAATAGTGGAAAGAAAAGAAAATACTTCATGACAATTCATTATTCATCGCATAAAATTGTGGCAGTGATATTTGTATTTCAAGAGATGAATAGTTCTTTGCGATAACATTGATCGTAACATTAAAGAAAATTAAAAGCTCATTTTTCATTTCTCAGAAGTCATCTTATGTGAATATTATTTGACATCTTTTGCTTTGAAGAAAATTAATCATAAGATTTTCACGACGCATAATTTGCAAATTTTTATTAATTTTATAGGAAAAATGTTGTAGAAGGTATTTTAATTCTACTGAAGGTGAACGCAGAGGAAATCTTTGATAAATGTTATTTTACCGAAGAAAAGCTTCCAACGATTCCAAAAAAGGGAAAAAAAGGAAAAAGACTTGGTGTAACATTATGGGGATGATGAATACATTAACATAGTTAATGTTTAAATCATAAATGTTTTTTAATGAAAAGTATTTGAGATATATCTTAAGAAAATGAATCCATATTCGATCTAAAAATATCAACACAAAGCAGTCACTACTTCTGTTTATGAATGCACATTCATTTGTAATTGTTTTATAATCATTGATTTCAGCTTATATACGTAAAGCATAACTGTTGATTCAGTTTAAGTTATTGCAACATAGTTATGACATGAAATAGTAAAATTCTAACCTTGCATATATAACCTTGACGCCTTTGCTATTACCACCAATAATTAAACTTGATTAGGAATACATAAAGAATATTATTATATATGTTTTTACAAATATTTTTTATATTACAGCAAAAATGAAAAAATATATTATCTCCAGTCAAAAAGAAAATGTAATCATATTCAAGGCTAGAGTAGCACAGCTGAAGTTTATTCCAACAAAGCGAAAAATGTCCGCTCTGTTGGAATAAACTTTAACTGTGCTACTCCAGTCTTGAATATGATTTAATCCAGTTGGAAAAATATTCGTTCCCTTCATTATGAAGAAAATGTAATTTTTTTTCGAGGATTTATAATATATTATAAAAAATAAAATACAACTCTATATGTTATCTATTATGTAAAAAATATTTCATGACAAAAGCTTATTCTAATTCATATTTACCTGCAGGCACAATGGAAAATATGCATGGTTGTCTTTGAACACCTATGCTATTTCTTCCCCAACAGCTGAGAGTGCCGTAATCCATTTTTGATCTTGGTATATATGAAGCAATACTTCTTGTTGACATGGTAGTAAATGTTATAAAATCTAGAGTTTCAGATGTATTATTGAATATCCATCTGAACGTGATCTCATCTGGATCTGCATCTACTTCACAGGTGACATTTACTTCTTCGTGCTTGGCAACACCATACACACGTTTCTGCCCCGGCATACATATTGGAGAAACTATGTAAAAGATAATAGATTTCATTATTTTATTACAATTCATCATCACAGTATATTTTATGTTAAGGTTTCTATTATCGTTGCAACAATTTTTATTACCCAATTTCATAAAAATAAAATATTCCTGGAGTGCAAAATGAAACCCCGCTATCCTGAATTTTATCTAATAGGATAACGAAGAATTGAAGACTCTGGTAATTGGATACTAGTGTTTATCTATTTTTTTATGATGCTATACTTTTGGTTCAGGACAAATGCAATCACTTTTTGTGTAACTACTTTCATTATTTATCTATCGCTTCTTTTTTTTTCTATTTCTCTTAAATCAAGAGAGTAGAATTATAAAATAATACATAAATAAAACACCGGTACCCGATTACCCCCAGTCCACAATTCATACCATTTACCCTCCTGCTTAGAGCCGGGTTTATCAGATGAAAAGTTAAATTGTATTTGTTACAATAAATTTTAAGTAATCATGAGTATTTAGTGATAATAACTAGAAAAATAATGTGGTTATTAATTGTTCTGAGAATCGTATGTTGTTCGTGTAAGGACTTTTTCTATTAGTACGTGTTACAGCTTTTACTACAAAAAGAATAATGTCTGAATCATTTCTGAATACAAAAATCTGAAATACTTTTATACTTTATTAACCTCTTTAAGTATGTCGTTAATTAGGGGTATTTTCAAATCTAAATCCACTTCTTTCACAAAATCAGGAAGCTATACATTTCTCATATTTTAACACTGATCAAGCGATCACAAATCATATACCAAAACTTTCTTAATTATTAAAAACTGTAAGAATATTTTTATTACCTATAAATATAAAAAATCTAGAATAAATATAGATACTCAACAAAAAGAGTAAACAAACACCATGAAAAACGAGCCAAGATATTAGTTTCCTACTTTTTCTTATACAAATCAATCAGAAACGTATATTGCTTAATTCCTCACTCTTAATATATGTTTTAAAAACATAAATTACTGAACTATAATTAATTTCCAAACTGTTAAAATTCTGCACCAAAATGTCCTATCATTCAACCGTTTTTAGAGATAACTGTTACTTGACCATATAATTAAACGTTCTCATTGGGTCAGAATAGAGATAAATTACGGTTTTGTAACCGTTTTTTAGAAAAACTGTTGAATTATTTGATAGTTTACGGATAATTTTTAACAGCTAATTTTTTGTATAATTCTTTTGTTTCTCATTAAGAAAAATTAATTAAGAAAAATTAATTAATTTCTCATTAAAGTCATAAATTATCACCGATGAACCCTTAATTAGTAACAATTCGTTTAATAAAATGGATATGGATAATTCGTAATGGATAAATCGACATAACTATTAACTATGGATAATTCTTAATATTAACAGAATTTTATTTTAAGTTTTCCGCATACTTTTTATCACATTTAGATATTTCTATACCTTTTTCATATTTTTATAAGCAATACTTAACAAATTTTTAATGTTTGTTGTTGAGCTTAGATAAAATTTTATGTTTAAATACGATGAAATTATATATTTGTAATAAATTAAATGAAATCTGTAGTTTTTAAAATACTAAAAATTAAATCATTGATATTTGTAGCGAAATTGTCATATTTTAAAAAGAAAATCGAATTTCAAAATATATACCTCATACTACTTTATGAGAAGAAATCCGTGTTTCACTATAATTTGTCCCCCGAAATTTTACGCATTTTGCACTGCAGCTAAATGCAAGGCCTGAGTGCTGACAGAAACATGGCGGATGTCGTAGGCGGATTTTTTTAAGCGTTTGTACGGTCCCCTGAATTTAGACACCAGTATTTTCTAAAAAAATTCTTCGGCTTAATTAATCTCAGAAAAATAAAGCGGAGAAAACTTTTAAAAATTATTGATATAGTGAAATCCCGATTTAACGCTATTCAAGGGACCATTAAGAAATGACGCTAAATGCGGGAAAACGTTAAATCAGAGAAGACGAAAACAAAAGACTAAGCATAAAAAAAGACTAATTTGGATAAAATCCATTCCATTCCTTCATTTACAATGATTTAGACATCAGTTTTCTAATTTATGCTTTAAAGAAATCAGTTATGTTATTTTGCGTCATTTGTTTAGCAACTCAACAAATAGAATTCTCAATGTACTCGTGTATGAGGGGGGGGGGGGGGGGGGTAAAGGTTTTTTCTTAGTCTGTACCATTTCAAAGAAATGCGTTCACTGTTTCCAGAGCTTGAATGACTTTTTTCACTAAAGGAATTTCTGTTCCTCATCACCATCTTCATTATAAAATCATTTAGAGTCGAAATTCAGATTTCACAACATTTGCAAGCTTGTTAATTATAGCAATATGTCTGACAAAAAAAAAAAAAAAAAAAAAAAAAAAAAAAAAACTCATCAATCTATCAATCTATTAGATCTTCATTTTCTCTCTTCTCGTGCTCAAATTCTTCACCCCTGTTCTCTGGAAAACCACCTTTTGGAAAAGAACTTCAAATACATTTTCTCACGGGAATTAAATTGAGATATGTTTTCTCGTGCTGGAGAATTTTTTTTTAATTACAATTTCTAACTATTTTCAGAAAATTTCATTGGGTGATTACCCTTCAAAAAACTTCAAATGCGAGAAATATTTCAAAATTATAACATTAAATGTGGATTTTTTAACATTACAAATATAGAAAATAATTGGGAGTAACGAAAAATGACATTATATAAGGGAAATCGTTAAATATGGGTTACGTTAAATCGGGTTTCACTGTATTTAAATTCAAGTGACAGTTTAAAGGCTGAAAAAAATATCCGGCTGTGGCAGTAGCTATTTTTCTGCCGGTGCTCAGGCGTACTTTTCAGGGGGAGGTGGCATTTTCTATTCACGGGCCGACCGCCGATTTCAGTATTGCATAATATGCATTAGCGCTCCATTATATTGTGGAGCTTATTGACTTTTAGAGATTTCGGTGAAATAGCGCCTGTTGATTTCAGTTTAAATTATTTTTTTATTCAAACTACATGAACTATATAAAAGGTATCATTCATTTTATCTTTAAATTTTCTATAATCAGAGGTCGGAGCATATAGGACAAATTTTATTGTTCTTACCAGTATCTTTTAGTAATAATCTTCAAGAGACATTTTTTTTTAGACATGCAGTAGAAATATATCATTCATAAAATATACTGGTAAGAACAATAAAATTAGCCTTATGTGCTCCGACCGCTGTATAATTGATGAATTATTAAATTGTGCAGTTTGAGTAGCTCCCCCCCCCCCCTCTATGTAAATTAAAAGAAATTGTATAAAAAGATATATGAAAAATAAATCATGCTATTATTTCACTTCTGATTTCTTACACTGAATGGTGAGCAATGTATCTTCACTAACACCTTCTCCTTCTTGATTCGATGCCAAGCAACTGTATGTACCCCTGTTTCTCCGTCCAACATTCTGTAGAAGTAAAGAATGATTTCTCACTATGATTCCCATAGCCGGCTGATGTTCGAGTGGCCTGGACTGAAATCGCCATTCTACCTTAGTCACTGGTGGATTTGCTTGGATATTGCAGTCAAAGTATACATCACTACCTTCTCGAATATGTTCGTATTGCTGACTGGCTCCAAGGGCTAAAGATAACTGGGGCGAAACTGCAAAAGAAAATGCTGATTATTTTTCTTGTTTCATATTAACCCATTACCTGCTGGTCTTGAGCTCACGCAAGGTCAAAATAAAAGCACATATTTAAATTATTTACATACACACCACTATTTTTCAATTAAAAAATTAACCTGACTCAAAGACCTAAAATTTTAAGGACACATAAAGTGAGAATTATCTTTCAGGATTTGTGGTGGCAAACGACGTTCAGCTAAAAAGTTGAAAACTTCAACATTATAGTTTTGGAGGTTAATGGCTTAACACTAGAAAGCCCGCGAGCAGTCATTTTGACTGCTACCAAATGAATATATCTCGGTTCGAACCAGAATTTTTTTTTATAAAACTAGTTTAAAAGATAAAAAGAAAAAAACTAGTTAAATGGATAAGTTAATAATTTAAAATAAAAATTCTGGTGTGAAATATTTTTCTAAAATTTGAGTAAAATTCTCGGTCTTTCTAGTGTTAACTTTGTGAAGATGAATATTCTGAATATCGACGAGGAGTCATTCCTTCAATAAAAAAAACCCACAAATCTTATACTTTCTAATCTACCAATCGCTTATTTTCTGGCTTCTTAATCATGCAACCCATAAATATATGTAACAAAAACTATTTGGAAAAGAAGTGCTTGGCAGATTCTAAGGTTATTAGCGTCTTTCAAAGAGGGATGCTACCTGTTTGATATTTAACACTAGAACCGCTGGAAATTTTACTAAAGTGTTATAAAAATATTTTACACCGGAAATTTTAATTGAAACTACTTAACTTATTTATTTAACTTATTTCTCCGTGGTACATTTTAAACTTTTTTAGAAAGAAATTTCTGGTGATAATCGAAATATTTTTATTTGCTAGCGGTCAAAATGACCGCTATGGCGGTTCTAGTGTTAAACCATCCTTCCTGAAAAAGACAACGCATCAAATAAATAAAGGATAAAAGTTATATTTTGGAAAAAACAATCTATTGATCATGTAAATTTCAGACTCCGTTAAGAAAGTCAATGTTTAAAAAAAAATATTTATTCTTGTATTAGATTTTTACAGTAATTTTCAATATAAATATGACTTCTGTTTGAGTCGTGTTAATGTTTTTTTTTTTATTGTAATAATAAAAGTTCACGATGATACAAATTTAGATATTTTATTTCGTGCGTAAAAGAAACTCAGTCCTTTAGAAGTACAATAATTTTTAAGTATTGATTTGGGCTTGGGGAAAGTAAGTTTTTAACGTGTGTGCCCCACACTTCGGTTCAGCATTTCGCGCACACTTCACAAGTGGGACTTGGGATTTTGTAACTTCAACTTCATATAACATTGTTGTCAGTATAGTGATAATGAAATACAGCACAAGATCCTATACGGAATCTAACGAGAATTAGACTGTGATATTTATTATTATCAAGAATTCTGTTTTGCTAATGAGAAAAGCAAATTTAATGAAAACATGTTTTCCAAAATCTTCGAATTAGAAAATTTTTCGTACGAGTTCGTACTAGTGTGGAGTTCACGGGTCAAAAAGGAAAACACAGGCAGATGTAGGATGTGGTAGTTCAGATTGGATTATAACAGAAAACCTTGAATTTATGGATGATAAGCAGTGCGTCCGAGAAGAATTATCATAAATAATAGAGGTTTATAAAAGATGATATCAAGTTTTAAGAAGTTTTTTTGAGTAGATTTCATTCAAGTAGTTCTTTTTGAGTGATATTAAGAATCGCCTTGTCGTGTTATCTTTAAAAAAGTGAAAAATTCGAAAAAAAAAGTATCACTTCGGTTCATAATTCATAGTTTAATTAAAGTACGTATCTCTTTAATTTATTTGATACTGTGTTAGGGGTTCCCAGAGTTTCGCAATTTCTCACCTTATCCTTTGACATTTCATTAAAATTTAAACAGAAAGTTGTTAAGTTATGAGGTAATTTCTGTAAGCCATTCACAAAAATATGAAAAGCATGTGATTTTATGACTATAATGCATATGACTGCAGTTAACAGCAACTTTTGTTCAAATGTCTCAATATATATATATATTTTATTATAGGCACCTAGACACTTGTAATTTCATCATAGCAAATTTATATATGGAACAGAATGCAGAATATGTGGGAAATGCGTCGTGCTAATATTTCGAAAATTAGAAGCATTTGAAAGAAAACTATAAAATAACTGCATTATTCCATTAAAATATTAGATACATTTTTTTATACATACGGAATAAGGTACAAGAATTTCGATTATGTCGCCGAAATTTTCGAAAATTCAAAATATTCATCTTAAAAGTAAAAACTGAGAAAAGACTAAAGGAACTCGTTAAGATAACAATGTAATGGCATGCAAGGTTATTCTATGTAATGGTGTCATTTAAGCCTTTTAAGGAACATTAAATGAGATTTCCTTGCTTAAATATTTAATGCAGTAGAAAGTAAATGAGTCTCCTTATGATGAAAAAGCATATGCCTCAGATTTATTCCTCTTAGCTTGATATAAATGTATTATTTAGAGGGATTTGGAGGTAAAGATATGTTTTGTATAAACAATATGTGCAGGGTGGTTATAATTAAACTTCCCCTATAAACAACATCCTACAGCGCAAACGAGTGAACGGAATGCACTGAAATTTGGTATATAGACACGAAATGTGCTCACGAAATTTCGAAAAAAAAAAAATAGTTCCAAAATGTCCACTAGAGGGCGCCTTTTCGGGGAAAACATTTAACACAATAGACGAACAAAACGGAATACGAAAACCATAATAACATTCCAGAACAAGAATTATGAGTAATAAGATGCAAAACCGGCTGTCTTGGCCGTTTATTGTGTTAAATTTAATGTTTTTTTCTGGAAAAGGCACTCTCTGGTGGATATTTTGGAACTAAAATTTACTTTTCGAATTTCCGTGAGCGCATCTCGTGTATAGTCTATATACCAATTTCATTGCACTCCGTTCTCCCGTTTGGGCTGTAGGATGCTGTTTATAGGGGAAGTTTAATTATAACCACCCTGTATATCGTTATTTATAAGTATAATTTGTATTTTCCTCTATATGAAATTATGTAGCTTTATGTTACGTCGAAGATACAAATTTTGACTTAATTTTTTAATTGTGAAATTATTGTTTTATCTCTGCCTCAATTTAAGTAACTGTTCGGCAAAAAATTAACTATTATTTAAAGAAATTTAAAATTATTAAATTAACACGAATGAACTTACCTCAATTCATCTGTGACATGAGTTGTTTATTTAATTCTTCATTATTTATCATCTTAACAATTTTATAAAAACTCAAAACTCTATATTTATTTGTAATATGCAATAATTAATGAGTTTTAAACACAAAATTATATTGCCAAGGATCTCAGTTTTTTTTTCTTTAATATTAAACTACTCGATATTACGATAAATCTTGGAAATTACTAGGTTAAAAATTAAAATGTTGTTTCTGATTTAGAATTTATTTCATAAATTAGTTCTTTGATTCTTAATGCTATTGCAAAATACATATGCTCAATTTTTTGTAAAATTTACAACTCGTAAGAAATATAAATTATATCGGAAGGCCACAATTAAAACACCCATACTCTGACCCCCCTATATATCGAACTACTCAGGCATCATATTCTGTGTACATACTATTCAAGACATTGAGAAACCAATTAGTTCCAGGAACAGCTTTAATTGGCGCTATACAACAAAAAATAGGAAAAAAGACAATGATGATGATAATAATAATAATAAATCAAACACAACATAAATTTTATCCGTTTTAATTTCTATTGCCCTATTGAAAAAAAAAGCATAATGCCATTGTAGCTACAATTTCAATTTGTATTTACTTAACATTCATTAAACACTTGGTTTGCAGTCATATTCTGGGTATAAAAGAAAATAAAAACTGGAGAGAATATTTATTTATTCTGCAACATTTCAATAATGACAAAGCAACCAGTCATGCGCTTCTGACAACTTGGCAATTTTGTTCGTAGGATCTTACTACATTTTATTTTTATTCTGTGAGGGCACTTAAAAAATCTTGTTTATCGAAGACTTCTAATAACCTAGGCGTACCTGTAAGAAGGTATTACTGTACTTGTGAGAAGCATCCCAGTCAACTAGTTAAGATCTGCAATTGAACAAGCTCCCCACTTTTCATGAAAGAAGCCATATTTAGCAGCATTTTATGCGTAGATAAGGCCCTAGTCATGTGAATATTTGGTAACTTCAAATAAAGTTTGCAGATATACACCTTTTCAGCGTATGACCAGTTGTACAGCGCCATCTATCGCTAGTTTCTGAAACTAATTTTTTCTCCACGTAATTCGTTTTGTCATGTCTCGAGTAGCATGAGCACAAAATTTGAAGGTCATACACTGAGTAGTTCAATATATAAAGAGGTCAAAGTAGGGGTATTTTAACTATGGCCATCCTGTATACAGATATGAAAACCCAGCATTTACAGAGTTATATGCTGGGTAATGCCCTGCCTGTAATTTCTAAAACAGACAGAATGTTATTAAATTTTGATTAAAAAAGGAAAGATTACAGATATTGATGCTATTCTTCCAGGAGAATAATAGGTGAATTCTCTGTTTCCTTATAGCACTTCCTAATGTTTGTTCTAAACGTCACCAGAATAAGATACATTTCTGTTACAAAGTCAAATTTATCTATGGAATAATGTTCCCTAAGTTTTGATCGTTCATTCAGTAAAAATACCGAAAAAAAAATGGTTTGGGTTTGGAAACTGCAAGGTTTTTCTCCCCAAGCATTATTACGGATTAAGACAGCACAGCACTATCTATCGTTAATATTGAGAAGTAAAGCAAAAAAGCATGATACAGAACTTTCCAAACTCACATATGATTAACCGTTTACCTCTTATCTAATTTCAAAAACGTTGAGTTCATTTTAGGATACCTTGTATACATTGGTGGCAGGATAGAGTATACAATACATGTAAATTGTATGCATTGGTATAATGCATGTAAACATTATGGCATAAAATACTTACAGAAAATATTTAACTCCCAGGTATCTTCTAAGGCACTATCTGGGGTTTCAGGATTATGAGCTTTGCAGATGAGAGATTTTCCATGTTCCTCGCTGGTTGGACGGAATACGAGTCGACTGGATGTGGAATTGCCATCGCCCGAAACTGTTTCTCGTGCATTTGCAGTCAAGGATTCTTGCCCTACCCACCAAGATAATCTGGCGGGAGGTCTGGCACCATAGGTCTGACAAACCACCTCTAGTTCATCGCCGGCAGATAAAGACCGTCGAGGAGTTACTATTCGAACTTCTTGTGGTGAAACTATATCCAAGAAAAATAACTATTAATTTCAATTTAATAACAAGATTTCTGAGTTTTCATTGTATCACGTGTTATAAGATTCATTATCATTGTTTCATATTTAAAAAAATATTTTTCTCTTATTTTAAAATTTAAGAAAAGTAATTTTTTTCTTCCCTTTTAACTTAAGATATTTTTACACTAAAGGAAAAAATAACTAGATATTTCTCATCACAGAGAGGTTGTGACGGCTGCCTCTAAATATCTGGAGAAAGACAACTTTCAGTTCTAATTTTCTTTTCGCTGGCGTATTTTAAAACTTTATCATAAACGAGGAATACAGGGAATGAGTTCCACCTGTTAACAAAAATAATTCGACAAAAAATAATTTCCAGGGTATAAATCACCCTATTTATTTAACCAAGAAATGCCGTATTTTTGTCGTCTATATATTTTTTTCAAGTATGACACATAGACACACTTTTAAAATCAATATAAAAGGAAATATATGCATATCATTGTCTATAACTTTTTTTTTTTTTTTTTTTTTTTTTTTTGCAAATGGAAAAAAATATTTTCAATAACTGCCGCGATAGGCTTTTAAAGATACTCCGAAATACACGAAATGTTTAAGATAAGCAAGTATTCGATAACAGATGAATACACTGGATGGTTTCTAGAGAAAAATATTAACTTAGAATCCAGAACTTTATTGAAACTAGAGTTTATGCAAATCACGCCGACAAAATTCGGAGTCAAAATGTAAATTATTTTTTTACTAAACTAGTCAAAAGATTTTTTAAAAAGTATTTAAAAGACTAATTCTACAACTACAGCGACGAAAAACAGGCTCATTTTTAAATAGCACCAAAAATGACTAATACTTTACGTCACGTATTTTTCGTAATTTTTTTAATTAATCTTTTAATCACATTTTTTATCATTTTTTAACTAGCTTTAATAAAAGTTAATGATAAAAATTAATTCTCATTCATCATTATTCTTATTTCATTGAGTATTATTCAAGGAAAGCCTGCCTTAAGATATAATTTATTAGTTAAATATTTTGGACCTAGAAACTCATCCAGTTGAGTCGCAGCGTCAAAAGTTATATTAAAAAGGTATACATAACCAAAATGCGGGAATAACAGACGCCATCCCTGTTCAATTGTTTGTTTAGGTTTATACTCAATTTAGGGTAGCTTTGCAGTCAAGTTGTCGCCATCTATGGGTATTTGTTGTAAGTATATTTTTATTCGCTTAAACAAAATATATTATCATGAGAAGCGTTTTCGTTTAAACCGAGCATTTCTATGCCAAATACTTGATTTCGTATTGCATTTAAAAATGTGTCATGGAACTTTTCCCACCCTGTATTTTAAAATTCAATTCTCAGATATGATAATAGGGAAGGAGCATTAAAAAAAAGTGCAATGATGCTAATTAATTTTTATATAAAAAATGAAAACGCTTTCAGGTCAAAAAGAAAACTCAGATATTATACTATAATATTAAATTTAGTAGTAAAACTATATGTTATACAAGGTGTCCACTCTCAATGGTGCCCAATGTCTAATTCCTAAACTGAGAAGCATAATAGACATATAGTTCCAATTACAAGGATGTTTTAAAGTAGGTACAGAAGTATTTAAAAAGCGTTTTGTGTCATGAAATATTTCTTTAAAATTACGAAATTGAAATTTTTATACGTCCCCCGGTCATATAAGTTATATTTAGTAAAAATAATTTATTGAACTGAAAAGTAAGACAAAATAAGTCCCATTATTATATGATTAAAATTGGCCAAGTAATGTCTGTTTAAAGTTGAAGCACTTTTTTTGCTGCTAAATAGGATCATTCACAAATTTTCTAGAAATATAAATAATCGTCAGATATAAAAAAAAAAAATAATAGTTGAGAGTAAAATTAAAGTTACAATATAAGTTTCAAATCTATTTTCGCTCTGACATATTAAAGAATATACAGGGTGAATCTAAACTCTTGGGCAAAACTTTAAGGGGTGATAGTACACATCAAGACAAACAATATTAAATAGGAAACTAAGGGTCCCAAACGTCTTCCGAAGTAGATAGGCGTCATTAAAGTTTACGGTCCAAATTTTCAAATGACTATTAAAAACGGAAAATATTGGTCGATTCGTTTGCGGTTTTCTCTAAAACTATTCTTTATGTCAGTATTTCCTTGAAAATAAATTTTAAAGGTAATGTTAAAAAATGCCGATAGAGGGCGCTTTAGACTTTGGAGTAAATAACAACTATTTTTTACCTTTATGTTTTGTATCTCATTAAATGCTTTCAAAATCTTAGACTTAAACTTAAATTTTGAGCTCAAAATCTGAATCGTTAGGAATGGTTAAGTAGCGCAAACTGAACTGTGTTCAGGAGGAGGGTGGTCAATTTTCTTCTCCTGAACACAGTTCAGGAGCAAACTTTTCAATTCCTTACAAAATGACATTTATTTTAAAATGCTATTAGGTTATCTAATCTAAAACTTTATTAATAAAATTTTAAATTTTATTAAATACTACTCTGACTCAATACGGATGCAGTGCAGAAATGTAAGTAAATCCTTCTAATACTTTAAGCACATTGTGTACGATCCCTCTAAGCAAGCCCCAAAACATCTGTGTTTAGAGGCAGTAAACTAGCATAAGTCATGCAGTTCAAAATTCCATAACTCGGGCAATTTTAGTGTTAGATGAATAGGCATTTTTCTGTCTTATTTGTTAGCGTAATAGGAAATTATTACATAGAGGACAGGGAACCGTATAAAAAATCTAAATTTCGTAACTTTTTAAGAAATATTTTCATTGAAAACTAATTTTTTACATCATGTAAAACATTTTTGTAATTGGAACTATATGTCAATGACTAACAGTAGAGAAATTAGTGATTGGACACCCTGTATAAAAAAAGGTTTTAGCTCCATAGTGAGAGAAAGACTGCGCAAACTATAAATATGTGTTGCAATATATACTTATCCCTTGTACATTACTATTTATAAAAGATGAAAAAAAAAAAAAAAAAAAAAAAAAACTTACGACTTAAATCAATTGTAACTGTGACTGATACAGGAACTGTAAGATTTGTATTTGATGCCTGACATGTGAGCTGTGTAAGAAGGTCTTCCCTTTGGAGATCTAAAAGAACTAATTCATTTCGAACAAATCCTCGACCTAAAGTAGTATAAGAATCATCTAGTAATGTTGAACCTTTCCACCAAGACAGTACAGGAGTCGGCCGGCCTGGAAATGTAAAATATCATTATACATAGAAACTTACATTAAAAATAAAAATAAAAAAATCTTTTTAAGTTAAAACAATTCTTTCAATTTGGCATTTTAAGCCTGTATGAAACTGATTTTACATGTATGGAATAAAAAGTCTTTATCAAGCATCTATATTATGCATGATAATGTATGTTTAATATGAAAATAGGGCGAATAATTTTTAAATATTTATAATTGCTCTGTAATGTTTAGGAAATTTATAATCCCATTGTATTCATTTTCTATAATTTGTATGTGAAAAAGCTCATATAAAAATTAAAATAATTTTTTTAAAGAAAAAAATATTTCTTTCATCAAATAAGTTTGTCATTTGCATGAAATTTAGTTTCACATATATGGCCTTAAATACTCTTTCCAACATACCTATATGATGGATGATAATTTAGAAGTAATCTTAAAACTATAATAATAACTTTTAAACATATATATAAATATGGGATAATAAATATCCTCAGCAATGCAACTTAACAATCTCAAGAATTTAATTAATCGATAGAATTTATCACATGAAAAGAAAAAGCGTAAGAGGAGGGACGTTAAGAAATCAGAGTATATTTTAATGAAATATTTTAATAAAATGTTTTAATAAAATGTTTTATAGATTTTCAAAAATATTTACTTAGTTATCTTATATACATTATTTCTTTAAATAACGAAATTTTGTTAAAGCCTTCAGGATGTGTTGGAAAGTGTTTAAACTATGCTTAACGCATGATTTTTCTTTCTTGTTTCAATTATATCATAATTATTTGATGTATAGGAAGATTAAAACCATATTTTTCACCTTTTTTTTTTTTTTTTTTTTGAACAATTGAATAAAACGATCGCTCTTCGGATAGCGCAAATACACAGCTCTCGGTTTATTTTTTATTTTCCAGCAACATTTTAAAACAATTATTTTTCATGATGCACACGATAATAAATCTCTATTCCAAATTGATAGCATATGGGGAGTTTTTCATTTAAATTTAAATTATAGAGAAAGTGAAAATCGTTGCAAAAAATGTGTAAAAGACCTTTATAGTTAATAATATAATTTCTAACTGCAAGATCGTCACAGTTTTAGCTGTCAAGAATTAACTGTTTTAAGTTGTTGTTTTTTGCGCCATATTTTCCAATATTTTGTCTTAAAATACAAGCATATAGCGTATAAAAAATTTATTTTTATGCTAAACTATGAAAACTTAAAACTTAATGTAAAAAATTAATTTACAAAACTTGTCATTTTCACCTGTGATACTAAACGATGCATGGAAATCATTATTAAGTTCAAAGTGCTTTTATTAAAGAGTAGTGACTGATGAAGATTGATAGTGATTGATAGATGATATAATGTGTAACTAATCTTCTTTCATAAAGTTAGAATTTCTAACAGAATCTCTTTTAAATATTTAGCACCCATCAATTATTATGGCAGTAACTGAGTAATTTACTATCTATCTTGAAGAATCTCTAGATTAGATAATATTTAGAAGTACGTTACTTTACTTAAAACCTTTTACTTTAAATCGTAAATTGGAATTTTATATAATCGAAGATATTTAAACTCATACAAAATTTAATTATGAAATTTGTAAACATATATATCTACAATTTAGTAACTAATTTTTCGTTTCTCGTAATTAGAATCAAGATAATACCTAAATTTATAATAATAGAAAAAAAGCTCATAATATCCTGATTATTACAAAATAATCTAATCTTTAATTTAAGTAAAAATAAAATATATTTTTACAATAGTTTGAGAACTAATTATAGAGGGAATTTCCAATATTGTTTATAAATAATGAACGACAAAAGCATTTTATACCTTATTTTAAAACTGATTGGAAGAAAGATTCCTTTTATTACAACGAATTAGCTTAAAAGATCTTATAGTTTAATAGAGAAACCGTTATACATTAAGCAAGAAACTAAACATAATTAAGGGGCTGAACATATACAGAGTTATCAACTTTCTGTTACTTTTGGAACCCCTTCCCCCCTTAAGATATCATACGTTATCATCCATCGAACCTCGCCCCCCGCCCTATAATGATATCGTTATCAATCTCTAATTTTTTTTTTTTTTTTTTTTTTTTTTTTGCTTTTGTTTAGAGCGATATACAAATATGGTTACATTTATTTTTCGCATACTTTATTGATTCAAAATGAAGAGAAGTCAATAAAATACTACTTTATACTTGGAATAACTTGTATATCAAATAACACCTATTACAATTTAAAAGAATTGAATAACAGCTTTTCGCTACATAATGCATTCAACAGAAATAATGTCTTTTTGCGCTTGCCGCCGCAAGGGGGCGGGGACAAACAGAATTTCTTATCAACAAAACAGGTTGACAACATTCTTTCTCTTTTATTTACTAATAAACACAAGTATAATTTCAAACCCATGTTGCACATGGTTTCTCGAACAGCGGATTATATACGCATACATATATATCAGCAGCATATGAATGCCGCACTTTGGGGTATTCATTTTTTGGAATTAAATTATTTTATAATCATTTAAAGATTTTAATAATAACTATGTATTCTCACAAAAATAGATAACAGACTAAAAAAGATGACATACTATTTTGATGAAAAGACAAGTAGAAAATAAAAAAAGAAAATTTTCTTTGGATAAAAAATGTTACCGATATCAAAAGACAAATTCCACTCCCTCTAGCGATATCTTACAATGCCATCTTATCATGTGCCACACTCACCCCCTAAAATGATAATCTTATATATGCACAGACCCTAATGAGAAATAAAAAGTACTAAATCAAAATTTGATGCATTATTTACACTGACTTAAAATTATTTTTTTATTGTATTTAAAACTTTCATTTACCAATTTTGATTAAAAATGTATCATTACCTGACACTACATAAAATTTCTAATTATCAACTTATATTGAAACTAGCCGCTCTTGGCAACCAGTTTGGTCTCCGTTAGATGTGTGCTAAGCATTGTACCATGTTGCTTTTATCCAAAATTTAATTTACTTTCTCAATACTTCGCCAAATCAGAAGTTTCTAGTAGAGAAATCAAGAACTCCGTATTTTTATGGGTACTACTTGGTTATTCCGTCGACCAAAAATATATCGCCAAACTATAAGATTAAATATCAATAATGGTTGATCGTAAATGTCATATTTGCTTGTTTTTAAGCAAGTTACACGTGTTTACGTCATCAAGTTATTTTTATTTCAACGTTTTATTTGTATTTTTATTAATGTTATACTAATTTATTTGTTCTTTCGCTATTTAAAATAAAAATTATGTCAATTTGTATAATTTGGCGAGTGGTTTGGCGATTTATGTAATTTGGCGAAATGGGTCGACGGTATAACTAAGTAGTACGTTTTTATGCTAGCCAGGTGCAAGTGATAAATCATCAAACATTGTCTTTCCAATCGCATTTTTTCATATTTCATTAAATTCATCTAAAATATTATAATTTCACACATTTTATTTAAAATACATAATTTTAATTTGAAATTCATGACTTTCACTTTTTCTTTCCCTTTTTTAAGAAAAAGAAAAGAAAAATAATAAATAATATCAAAAACCATGACTTTTAATTTCAATATCAAAGCATTGTTTTAATTTACCACGCGAAAAATAAAAAAAATGTAAAAAATGGTGACCTGGCATATAAAAAGCGAAGCGGTCAGCCCGGAACTATTGATGACAGTCACATGACTTAGGCTATTATTATAGAAATGTTCCTCTGAAACACGCTCATTTTGAAAACCGGAAATACCAATTTAAATTTTCCAATTTTCTAATCCAATAAATGTATTTTATTTGTTCTAAACGCTTATAAGTAGGTTTAGTATACGCTATAACTCTCACGCTGATTTAGGATACATAATATATTATTAAACAAGAAAGAAAAAAAAGTCTTGCGCCAAGCATAGATTATAAAACACTTTCCAACACATTCAGAATAATGTAGCAAAACTGCACTGTTTAAAAAAAATAAAAGATTACGTCTAATTCAACCATATGGAAACGCATAACACATTTCAAAACTCATGTTCAGCTGTTCCCATATACAATCAGAAAATTATCCGATTTTTTTCAGCAGCCCTGTATATGATGTATAGATTTGTATCTATTAACTACCTGCATGCCAAAATCTAGTTCATTTAAGAAATACATATACTTCAGTTGAAAATTCCCCTTTAGCAATTTCGTCTAATAAGGAGAATGGTACGGGAATACTTTTGTGCAGCCCTGTATATGAGGCATACAATTTATATAAAACGAATAACATGCAAAATATTAGTTAAATTTAAAAGCGCGTACCGAATTTTAAAAAGTACACTTCATCCATTATTACTCAAAGACAGTACTGTAACAGATTTCTTTTGTGTGTCCCTGTAAATGAATAAAAAATGCTTTGAATGCCCTGTTCTAACGTGATTTTAGTGAAATTCAGTAATTTATATCAGTTTCAGTACATTTGAAACAGCGTAATTTCATTAAAATACTCTGTAAACGATATATCCCCATACACCATAATGTAAAGGAATTTTTTGAGTGCCCCTGTAAATGAACTATTATTCCTACGTACTTCATATGCAATAATAAAAAAAAAAAAAACATGCTTTGGTGATTCTAAATAACCCTTATCAATTGCATGAAATCCGAGTATATTTACAAGAGTTAGAGTGTGGTCAGACGGACAGACAAACCGAATGCATGAACGCTTTTCAACTTTGTTGGAAAGTGTTAAAATGGACGAATAACTAAGAAGTTTCTATTGAAACACACTCTGGAGTGTTGGGGGAAAATGAAGAGCTCTAAAATCCAAGACTACATTGTATACAGTATTCACCCTTTTAGTCAAATAAAAATAATTTCCTTTTTTTTTTTTTTAGATATAATTTTTTTAAATTCTCACACTGAAATTTTGAATTATTATCAAACAAATGGTAGCTAATAATCCTGAGTTAAACTTCGTTGGATGTTTTAAAAAACATCAATGTTAGAAAACCCTCTTTATAAGTTCTTCGTCGCATTAATCAAAGAAAAAGATTTTAATATTTTCTTACCTATATTATTATAATCTATGTAAGCTCTGATTTTTATTAAAGAATTATTTATTAAGTTGGAAAGATTAAATAATAGCCCCACTTTAAAATTTAAACCCACATTGAAATTGTACTCGAAGTACTATATTGAATATTGAAGTCAGAAAATTCCTTTGATATATTGTGGAACTTAAGAGTCAATGAAATATACATTTTCTACAAAATTCCATGCAAAGTATGTAAAATAATTATAGTAACATGGATAATATATTATGCGATGTTTACAAGGGATAATTCATATAATATAATTATTCTGAGGGGCAATTAAATCAAAGATTGATACATTCCATTTTTTTCTAATTGACAAGCATGCTATTAAAATTTTTATAAATTCCACATTTTAATTCTGCTTAAATAATCCATTATTAACATGGAACTGAAACTAGTAATATCTCGTTAAAACCCCAAGTGATTGATAATATAAACAACAAAGTCACATCACAGAATCAACAAAGTCACATGAGTATTTCAACTTATAAATCACAGAATTTTTTTTAAATGTTTTCTAATCTGTAATTTTGTAACAGTGTAATTCCATTTTCGAATTTTGTCTAATAATCCACCAACAAAAGAGAATAAAAATTTTAGCTTATAAATCCCAAGTATAATTAAACATCAATTATTAAAAATAAAAATAATCTCTGCATACATACTCCAGCCTATTAATTAAAGAAAAATATTTTTCTCGCAAAGCTTTTAATTTAATTTTTTTTATTACTTCGAATATTTATACAATCTATTTATTTTATTTGTGTCTAGTATATGCGACATTATTATAATATTTAAAATTCTCACGTTCGACCTTTTGAATAGATATTGCATTATTAGAAAATAACGTGTTACTAATGACCCCCACTTCAAATCCTCGCTGAATAGTAATGAACACATTAAAACTAAAATCAGAAAAATGTTTGGATATAAATTCCTTATACGCTTATTCAAAAGGGAAAATATGTGATTTATAATTTTGCAATTTTGACGTTTATATATCTCATGATCTAATTTTGAAGAGTTTCATCTTAATAACAAAGAATGCGTAACTAATACTCTTTTGTTGGATGATTAAAATTAAATGATTAAATGTAACGTCAATGAAAAAACTCTTTGCTTCTGATAAAATTTTCAATCTTTTAATAAAATGATTAGTTTTTACTTATCAAGAACAGTCTTAACTCAGATTTTAAAAAGTTCACGCTCTAGTTTTGACAAATTAATGCATTATTAACAAAGAATGAATACCAATTGTTATTAGTATATATCCTCACTGACTGTTAATACTAACATTAATGTATAAAGCAAGAAAAATATTGTTTAAATACTTCAGCATATTTATATAAAAATGTATATATATATATATACATATATATATATATATATATATATATATATATAAATCTCATTTATCCGTATTTTTTTTTTTTTTTTTTGATTTAAATATGACATCGAATATTTATACAATCTATACATTTTTTTTCTAATATATGTGACGTTATTATAATATTTTAAACTCTCATGTTCGACCTTTTGAATAGATATTGCATTATTAGGAAATAACGTATTACTAATGATCCCCAGTTAAAATCCTTACTGAAAATCAATGAACACATTAATACTGAAATTAGAAAAATGTTTGCATAAATTCCTTATACGATTAATTAAAAAGGAAAATATGTGATTTATAATTTTGTAATTTTGATGTTTATGACTCTCAGGTTCTAATTTTGAAGAGTTTTCACCTTAATAAGAAAGGATGCGTAACTAATACTCTTTAGTTGGATGGTTAAGACTAAATGATTAAAAGTAACGTCAATGAAAAAACCCTTTGCTTTGGATAAATTATTCAATCTTTTAATAAAATGATTAGTTTTTCCTAATCAAGAAGAAACTTCACTCATTTTTAAAAAAATGTTCACGCTCTAGTTTTGACAAATTAATGCATTATTAACAAGGAATGAATACAAATAGTTCTTAGTATACAACAAACTTTCGATTATCCGTCACTCACGGTACCGACGATACGGCAGATAATCGAAAGACAGTACAGGTCCGTTACTAAAATTACATTTTTATTTGTCAGTTTATATATAAGAATATTTAAATGCCTTTTTTTTTATCTGTTGTTTATTTTTGTTAGTAAAAAGCATAATTTATAATAAGGAATCAATTTATGAGACAAATTTGTGAATTTTACAGAATAAGTATGTAGCACTACCTGTTGAAATCCATTATACATTTTTGTTTGCGTTTTGTGTACGCTTTTACTGCAGCAATATTACGAATTGTACATAGTAACTATACTTGGGTTACATCTGCTTCCTCTTGCATCTCAAAACAATTAATGCAATGAGAGAACATAGCCCCTACTTCTGCATGACTGACTCCTGGATCATCATTCCCCGATTCACACGCTTTAGGTTTCTCTGCAGTCAAAACATTTTAAATAATTTCGTTACCCATTAATTCATCATAACCAATACCATTCTGATCGCAATTAAGTCACTCTGGGATTTCATCCGCATAAATATTATTAAAAAAGGGTGCCTTTGATATATAAAGATCAATATCTTGGAATCATCACTAGGTTCTTCAGCATCTTGTGTACTATCAGCAATGTTAAGCCATAATTTTCTAAAGCTCTTCTGCAAAGTAATCTTCAGAGAGATAATTCTAGCATCAGTCAAGTTGGATATGGCATCTTTGATTCTGTGCAATTTTAACTCATGTCAGACAAGTATTATTCTCAGAATAGGGCTTTTTTGGCTTTTTCTCTCGCGTTTGCTGTGCATTTGACTTTTCGTTTTTCGTTTATGCTTTTTAAAAAATTATGAGCAGTGGTGTGGTGGTTAATCGAGGGTGGCGGTTGATAGAGTGGCGGAAAATCGGAAGTTTACTGTATATCCTCACTGAATGTTAATAATAACATTAATGTATAAATTCAGAAAAACTTTGTTTAAATACTTCAGCATATTAATATAAAATAGATATTCTTTATCTGATTTATTCGTATATTATTGCAACGTTTATAACGACAGAGTTGAATTAAGTAAACAGCCCAGGATGAAATTTCAAATCCTCTCTCAGGACCATCCAAATGTTCCAAGAGGAGATTTGCTATTTTATACTTACATTGGTCAAAAATGCAAAATTTTCTTCCGAAATTGCTAATGCTCCAAACGAGCTGCAAAAAACACCCTCTTCAAGGAAAATGTCTGAACTTAACATTGAATCTTATCGTTTATTTTTTATTAGATTATGCACAAAAATTTTAGAATGGTATATAATAATCACAATTCGAAATTGATGCGGAATCTATAGTTTAAAAAAAAGTACCCATTCTTTAAATTCAGAATTTTTTACATAAATTGTTCACTTTGTCAACAAAATAAAATGGCTTTACAATATTCTAATCGATATATAAGTCATTATAATTCCTATAAATCTACTCACTAACTGTTTCGTAATAGAAACACCTATCACTAAAGCAAAAAGATTTAAATTGGATAAATTCTTTAACATATTAATAAAATAAATATAATTTTATTCGAAAGTATTATGCTGTCAGGACGATTCAATAAAAAATACTTCAGGGCAGAGTAAAACATCATACTTATTTTTTCTAAAACTCATTATAATATTTAGAAATCCCATGCTTAAATGTTGACTAAATAATGCATTATTAAAATACGAGAAAATAACAATATTTACATGAAAAATCCGCTGTAACGTATAAAAAAATTTGACGACTATAGTGAGGAACTGCCTTTTAATATAAATCTTTCAACCTATTCATCAAAGAAATAATCATTTCTCTCACAGTTACTATTTCGTAAATACTAATGTTCGATATATTTATTAAATCAAACTTTGACAAATTTTATAAAATTTTTGTAATGCTTATAATTCTCAGATTCGAAGTTTTATTAAATTATGCATTATAAAAAAAAAAATAAAAGAAAAAGAAAGAAAAAAAAGATAAATAATAATCTCTAGTTGACACTCTAACTGAATCGTAATAAAAACATCAATCACAAAAGTCAGAGAATTTCTATGGATAAAATCTTCAACCTATTAATCAAAGAAAAATATTTTTCTCTGAAAGCATTCTATTTTCCGTATTTGCTTCAGATGGTTTCAATAAAAGAATGGGCAAATAGTATAAGAAGTATATTTTTCTTTTCTTTTACTTCCTTCCGTTTCCCTTAGCAACTGACCTTTCATCCTCATGAAGATTTCATGGTGACTTACCTCCAACTGCTTCACATATGAGATTGACTGTAGCGCCTTCTTCATAAGGTCCTATGACACCGGATATGGTGTTATTCTTGCCATCTCGGATTGTGAGGCTTTTCGGTGGAACTAAAAGAGAAAAGAAGAATTGTTTATTCCAAGGAAATATTTTACTTTCTTTGACGAGTTTGAAATTAGTTTTGCTCACGTTTATGAAAGAGGTCATTTGGAAATTAATGAGTTATCGATAAAACTGTTCATGTCATTGAATGATAGTGTAGGATATTTTTTTTTGTCATTTAACAGTAAAAAATATGAATAAACTTCGGAGTAAAATTTTTTTCACACGAAGTAAGTACAAAAGAAGAGAAGATTTTTTCATATAATGCCTAATTATTTTTAACGTAGTTGAAAACAAACAAACAAAAGAAAATTATATGAGAAATTATTGAAAGTATTTAGTTTTCTCTGTTTCATGAGTTTGAAATTTGTATATTTGTGTTTTTTTAAAGAGATCATTTGAAAATTAAAGAGTTATGGAAAAATTGCTTATGTCACTGAATGATACAGTACAGGATAATTTTGTCGTTAAACAATGAAAAAAATAAAGAAAGTTTGTTCAGAAAATCTTCTTACATGAAATAAGTTCAAAAGAAGAAAATATTCTTTATGAAATTCCTAATTATTTTTAATACAAAAATAAAAAGATTTAAATGATGACGGGTTGAAAAATTTTCTTAATTTGAGGAAATACTTTTCTTTCTTTGACAAGTTTGATGTTACATTTGCTCGAGTTTATGAAAGAGATCATTTGAAAATTAATGAGTAATCGATACAACTGTTCGTCTCATTGAATGATGTATTATAAGATATTTTGTTTTAATATAGAATTTTTCTGTCGTTAATCTATGAAAAATATAAAGAAACTTGGCATAAAAGTTTTCTTACGTGAAATAAGTACTCAAGAAGAAAATATTTTTTATATGATTCTTAATTATTTTTAACATAGTAGAAGAATAAAAAGATTTAAATAATAGAGTGTTGAAATATTTTATTTATGAGAGAGAAGTATTTTTTCTTTCTTTGACGAGTTAGAAATTATCTATCCTTGCGTTTAAGAAAGAGATAATTCGAAATTTAATGAGAAAACAAAACAACTGCATATGTCAGTAAATGATTGATTGATACAAAATATATTTTCTCTTTAAAAAAATGAAAACAAAATTGGCAATATATTTCTTAATATTCTAGATTATTTTTAGTATAGTTAGATAAGTAAATAAATAAATAAATGATAAAGTTTTCAAAGTTGTACATAGTTCTTAGCTTTGAGTCTTCTTGAGTCATTTGAATTTCTTCAACACTAAATAATTTGAGACACTAATCTTAAATATTACTTCTGTTGTCAACACCCCTTTTCTATGAATATACATAAAACACAATTATCACGAAAATACATACCAAACGTACAACGATGCTTAAGCTACCATTCAAAAAGAATTCGAATAGGCTTTTGTCGTAGTTCGCTTACATTTTTTCAAAACATGTTATTTCATAAAAGAAACTGCAGCTATTATAAAATTAATGAAAAAATGTATCAACAGATAATTTGAAAGACTGCACTTCAAAAGCTTCACATGAGTCCGATTGCAGTATTAACTGTTCGAAAAGGATATATGTTATTAAAAAAAAAAAAACCACTATATCACATAAAATCAGAAAAATGAGAGTACAAGATCTATTCTACGCCGATGTTTCACAATGGTATGCCATTTTCGCTTACTTTTTTTTTTTTTTTTTTATGTTGCCTTGGATTGTGTCAGAGCCATGACGGTGTTATTGTTGCGTTTCCTTATTGGAAGTCTTTTTGATTGGAACTAAATAAGAAAAAGAAGAATATTTTTATTTATACGGAGGACATATTTGTCACTACTACGGGATTGAAATTAGTTTTGCTTAAGTTTTTGAAAGAAATTATTTGAAAATCAGTCAGTAGTTGGTAATCTGCTATTGTCAGTGAAAGATTTATTAGTATAAAAAATATTTTAAATGCATTCGAGGAAGAAAAGTATTTAAATAGGGGAGTTTTGAAATTTTGATGGTTTCTAGTTTTAGAATGTTTTTAACTTTTCTACATTACTTGTATAAATACATACGTTAAGAAAGGAATAACAGTTAAAAAAACAAAATATCTTTTTTCCCCATAAAAACAACAAAAAAAAAAAATGTAAATAGAATACAGTCGTCCCCGTTTAAACGAATATTGACCGTTCCAGAAACAATATTCGATTAAGCGGGATATTTTATTAAACGGGGAATCATAATTGTAATATTTAACGCGTAATAAAAAGGCAAAATAATCCCCTACGGTATATTTAATTAACAGCATAATAAATCGTTAACAGAATAATAAACTAAAATAAATACAAATGCTAATATAAAGTCAATACGTATTAATTTAAAGTCAGTATATACATTTATGTGGTTTACATCACATTTAAGGCAGCTCGTTTGAATTTGGTCAAAACTGCTACTTCTAATTTACGTTAATTAAAATGCCTTAAAAAATCATTGAAAGTGGTTTGTTTAAGTGCATTGTTAAAGAAGTAAATATCGAGTTATTTTTAGAATTTGTGCAAAATATCATAACTACCATCTCGAGTCTCGAAGTGACGGCGCATTACCAAAGCCTGGTTAACAGCAAGACATGATGGTGGGGAGATCAAGGTGAGGAAATCATTTGACCTGTCCATTATACACCTGCTGGCCGAAATCATTGCAGGAAGAACTGAAAATTTGTTTTCAGCGTAAAGGAACCGAAAATGACAAGGTGGAAGGAAATTCCTGCTGAAACGTGCTTTCCGTGTCTATTTTCAACCATCGGTCACACAGTTGTTATCCTATTAAGCGGGGACGTTCGTAAAAAGTATTCCGTATAAGCGGGGGGGAAATAGCATAGAACCAATGGGAATAAATTCGGTTCCGGAGGATTCTATTCAAATAAGCGGGGTATTCGATTATCCGTGACCCGATTAAGTGGTGAGGACTGTATCTCTTTAAACTAATATTGTTTATTATATGTATATTTAAAGGTTTAAGCTTACTTCTAATCTATTGCTCGTATCATATGAGGCGACGTTTTCAATCTTTCTACGAAATGTCGAGTTGGCATTTTTTTGTCCTTTAACAACAAAAGTAATATTAATATTTGGAAAATTTTCCAGAGAGAAACATTCGTCTTGAATACAATATTTCAAATGAAAATCAAATTTCAAATTATTTTTGCTTAAAAGGCGCAAACACCAACTTAGTGAAAAAGATTCCATGCCGGGAATCGAACCCGGGCCATCAGTATAGCGCACTGACGTTCTACCGCTAAACCACATGGAACGATACCCAGCCTGGAACTTCTCACTATTACAAGTTGGCAAGGCTACAAACGCAGCACAAGATGGAATATTTTCCGTGAGCCACCAACATGGGGCAAACACAGACACTTAATTAAATCCAGCATTGAATGAATGTATATTAATATTTGGAAAGCAAAAATAATTTGAAATTTGATTTTCATTTGAAACAAAAGTAATGACGGGAAAAAAGACATAATTTTCATTTAGGGTAACTCTTGGATAGATGGTCCTAGAGGAGAGATGGTCAGTCTAAATATCTCCAAAACTTCATTATCGATTGCAACATAAACTTTGTTCGTATGAAACAGTTCAACGAGTTTATTTATTGCGACGTGCAGTTGCGTTTTTCGATTATAAAAAGTAAGTGTAATTTTATTGTTTATTTTATTAGGTTGTTGAATTTTTTTTTTTTTTTTTTTTTTTTTGACTTAGGTATCTGAATGTTTTGTAGTACATACGTTATATGTATTTTTTTATTATATGGAGTTTTAAGGCACGTATATAATCAAATCTTTACTTCTAAGACTAAAACAAAGACGTATAATGGCTACTGATGCTTTAAATTGGGCGACCATCAGTCCTTCAATTTCAGGAGAGATGGTCACATGAAATCGAGGATGGATGGCAACCTTTAATCAATATTTCATAATTATACGGAGTGATGATTTTAACTAAATGTAATTAAATTTAATATAATTATATAACGTTTACGTTTATAAATATATTATTTGACATAATTATTTAAATTTTAACGAATATAAATATTTTAATAATAATAATAATAATAATAATAATAATAATAATAATAATAATAATAATAATAAGACCTAACGATTTATTTGTTTCAGAAAATACTGAAAAATGTCGGAAACTTTCATAACAGAAACTGATAAAGTTGATAAATAAACTAAATTAACATAATAAACCTACAATTAACGCTAGAAAAAAAACTCGACACTTCCAGTAGCGAAGAAAACGAAATACGTTTAAATTATCAGATTCTACAGATTCCGAGTAAATAGAATTGAATTAGGATCACTGTGTTGGTTTTGAAAAACAATATAATATCTCATCCAAAAAGAATGCCTGGATACAATGCATAAGGTACCTGAAGTAGTTCCATGAAACGTGTAAAAATTATCAAGACATTTGACAAACATGTAGTAACATTTTACGAAAAGTGAAGTATTGAAATTATACTTCAAATTTTGTTTATTCCAGTTTTATTAACTCATTTTACATCATATAACTGCATCTTTACAAATTGATATATGTTTCTCATGATTAACTATATGAAATGTATTATTTTTTTTGCTATTTAAATTAACTTTTTTTTTTTTTTTTTTTTTTTTTTTTTTGTATTGGATGGCTTTGTTTATTGCGACGTGCAGTTGCGTTTTTCGCTTATAAAAAGTAAGTGTAATTTTATTGTTTATTTTATTAGGTAGTTGAATATTTTTTTTTTGACTTAGGTATCTGAATGTTTTGCAGTAAATACGGTCATTTCTCCTCTATACATATCTCCTCTACATACGTTCATACGGCAGATGGCCATTTCGCCTCTGCTTTAAGGAGAAATGGCCATCTGCCATTTTAATTTCAGTTTTGTTTAACACTTTTTGTTTTCAATATTTAATTATTTTTTTGCATAAAATATTATGAATATATGTATAAGAATTTTAAAGGTGCATAAATATTTCTTGTATTTGCATTCTAAGAATTTTTATTTCAATCTTTAAAAACTATGGCCATCTATCTTAGAGTTACCCTATGTATGGGGAAATATTTCTTTCTCTGATGAATTTCAAATTATTTATATGAAAAAGATTTTCTGAAAATTAATGAGTAATCTTAAAAATTGCCGATGCCAGTGAATGATTTATTGACATAGAAAATTTACTTGTTAGCATTTAAAAATATAAAGAAACTTTAATGCCAGTTTTCTTAGTACGATATAAGAAAAGAAAAAGAAAATATTTTTTATGAGATTCCTAGCAATTTATAATATAGTAGGGAAATAAATAAAATCACTTAATGGCATGCTTATATAATACTAGTGCAAAATATGTTTAAAGTGCTAAAAAAGGTGTAAATTCTTAAAATTCAAAGTATTATTAGCCGGAATTATTTTGTGGAAAATGAATTGATTTTTAATGTCCTTCTTAGATATAAGTCAACATTTTTCTAGATATAATTTATAAAACCGAGCGGGTATTGAAAATTCTTAAAAATCAATGTATTTTTAACCGGAATGATTTTGTCGAAAAAAAAATTTGATTTTTAATGTCTTTCTTAGTTATAAGGCAACATTTTCTAGATATAATTTATAAGACAAGAGGGCGCTAAGAAAATTAAGTTTTATATGTTAATGCATAAATTTATTTATGCAAGAGAAATATTTTTTCTTTCTGTAACGAGTTTGGAATTAGTTTTGGTCACGTTTACGAAAGAGCTGATTTGAAAATTAATGAGTAATCGATAAAACTGCTAATGCCAGTAGATGATTTATTGGTATAGAATTTTTTTTTCAGTTATGCGAAGTAAAATATACATAAAATCGGACGTAAATGTCTTTTACTTGAAAAGTTTTTAATTAAAAAAATATTTTTTTTAAGATTGTTAATTATTTTTACTGAAGTACGGGTTAAAATGAAGATATTGTTATTTTTTTTACTGAATTCTAATCTTCAAACAATTTTAAATAAGTTGACTTCCTTATCTCGTACAATTTTAATAACTAATAAAATAATAACTAATAAAAAATAACTGTTCAAAAAGAAATATTTCGTATTTCATAATATCAGGAAAATTAAGCTGCACTCTCTGTTATACAATTTGGTGTATCTTGGAGGTCTGCACGGGTCTTATTCTTTTTCTGCAGACCCCCAGTCCTACACAGGCGTAGACTGTATTCTTTAATGGCTGTGTTGGCCTGGCAGTTCATTTTCTTCTTTTTTCTAAACAATAGTGATATTGTACAGCTGTCTAATGAATTGAAATAAATGGAATTTAGAAAATACCTTTAATTTAATAAATTGTACAAAATAATTAAAAAATATATACTCTTTTAACCATATTTTTCTTTCACTAGAATTTAAATTAGTTTTTTTTTTTTTTTTTTTTTTTTTTTTTTTTTTTTTTTTTTTTTTTACTCCATGCATGTAATTGTCTGTCTTTAAAATTATTTTTACGTATCGCATCTTACGCAATAATTATTATGCAAATTGGTTTACTTGAAATCGTCTGCATAAATAATTGAACCTCTTAATGGTCAGAATTTTGTTCGAATATTCAATAAATAAAGCATTTTTTAAAATTCCTGAACACACACACACATATATATATATATGTTGAATACAAATGAATACAAAAATGCAAATATTTTCGTCAGTAAGCAGATCTTTGCTTGACCTACTGGTGGTTGCACGTTTATTATCGTGAACACTAATCTTCATTTTTTCCAGCAATATACCCAAGTTTTTAAAATCAAATAATAGTGGCATCAAATTTTTAGCTTCGAGGTATTTAATATAAACATCTAATTACATAAAAAGAATAATTAAAAATACGTAATTTGTTTTTTGGAAAATTGTCTTTCTTTCTTTCTAACCGATGACCAGGCCCCTACCTGCCGGGATGCCCCAGCTTAACGGGTTTAGTACCTGTCATCGGGGCGAAAGACCGCCTAACCGCCGCGAAGCGGCAATAAACCTGACATGATTGCCTCGATCGTCATCCTATCTGCAGTGTCTACTGCTCGTTTGTGTATACTATGTTTTACCGGTTACCTAACGTTGTATCCTGTTGTTCGGCACCTGCACTTTGCTACTCATGTTGGTCTCGTAATTTAGAACCTTGATCAGATGACGAGACCTTCACCTGGCAAGGCACCTCCAGAGGTATAATTCACAGGTAACTTTTGGAAAATTGTCTTATAACCTGACGGTGAAAACAGCTTTAGAGTCGTTCTCGGCCATCAGAAAACACATTGAAATCGTTTATTGTAGATTATTTTACTGCTAACTTTGAAAATATATATATATATATATAATATAAAAAAAATATCATGAATATTTTTTTATTATATCATAAGACTGTATTATCAAAAAATTAAAACGAAAGATAGTAGGATTACAGCTACATTCAGAAATGCAAAATTCAGATATACAGAAATAATAAAAATACAAGAAAAAAAAATCGCGAAATATAAAGCGACGTATCGGTAGCGATACGTCGCTTTATATTAGATCGGACGATGCACTTTTAATCTTCGTACATATTTGACACCTCCTCTTCTTGCGCTAGCCCAGGGACAGCGAACCTTATACATCCACGTACCAAAATTTTCCAAAAATATATTTTGCGTGATCGTGACGTGCCAACAATAAAAAAATTTAATGGATCAAATAATAATGAATCAAAATTACTTTAAAAATTTTTAGTATTAAAAAAACATGGGTAATATTTGATATTATACTTTAGAAATTTATTTTAAAATATTATTATTTCTTTTGTCTTATCTTAGATTCCAAATATATATATATATATCAGCTTTGTACTTAGTTATTTTTAAGAGAATGCAAACTGAATTGGACTCATTTGACAAAATGTTTTACTTGAATTTTTCATATTATTTATTTCCGTAAAGAAATGTCGCGCGTAAATAATTGTCAAAATAGCAAGCGTCAGCATTTACAGCTTTTAGTGACTGAAATTGAAGTCCAAGTTGATTTAATTTTATAATCTACAGTTTTGCTTGTAATGCTTTTTAATCTTTCTTTTGCGATAACTTCCTATTTCTCTGTTATTCTTAAAATTTTGTGAGCCAATATTGAGTTAGAATGTGGTACATTAGGTTATATTTCAATTTCTTCAATCTGTATGACAATGGCAACAAACCAAACTTGTCGGATTCAGATAAACACAGACAACATCAAGATTATTTACTGTACTTTGTGAAATTGTGTGGTGTAGAACCCGAATCTACTCCGTGCCAAAAATAATCTGCAGCGTGCCACTTATGGTACGCGTGCATAAGTTCGCCGTCCCTCCTCTAGCCTATTTGAGAGTGGGTTTACTCCCGCTCGGATGTCGACATGTGCGCTTGTCTCCGGTGCGGAACCGGACAGCAAAAGGGACCTTTTCAGGACCAATCCATCCGCATCAGTTCCGGAACCCATCGGCCAGGTGCCGCCTCGACTCTACCCCACTTTCGGGCATTTTTTATTTAAAATAAAATACGTTAAAGTTTTTATTTTTCGCCACCGCCGAAATACTTCTTCTCAGCTGTTGTGAACCTGTTGTGGTGTTGCAAACCTTGCAACACCATAGCAGCCTTTATCAAGGTTTAATTTCTGCTCACACCATGGGGAACTTCAGCTGATTAGGGGTACTAGGTAGTTTTAGTTTTAGTTTTAGATTTATTTATTTATTTCAAAAATTTTCCCTATTTTTTAATTAAATTTTGTCAGTTCAAAGTGTTATTTATTATTATTATTTTATTATTGAACTCAAGAACCTAAGTCGTAGCCTACGCCCCCCACCCTTTTTTTAGGTTTTCACTGCTGCCTATGGAAATGCACCTTGTGATCTACCCTAGTTATCTCAGCATGCTGGGATATGGGACATACGTCCCGGGCTCCTCGGTAAAAAGTCTTCGCATCGTCATAAAAAAATTGTACTTTGCAGCCGTTGAATCATCTTGCCATGCGAACGCCTTTCTTCTTGTTGCAGCTTTCTTATATTGCAAGCAACTGAAGAAATATTTCCTCTAACATATACTTGCATATTATGACAATTTTCAAAGATTCTTTCAAGTGGTAAAATGTCTTTAAAAAAAGAAAAAAAGTTATAGCTGCACTTTCCGTCGATGGTAAATCAAAAATAATAAATATATTGTAAATTTTAGAAAGCAAAATAATAATAATAATAAACACTAGAAAACAGAAATTCTGTTTTTTTTTTCAGAAACTAGTATTGCCCCCGATGAAAAAAAAAATATATGTATACATATATAGATAGATGGTACAAACCATATTTCAGTTTTAAAGTTTAAAACACACGCTTTTATTTTATATAAAATGACGTCATTCGCATCCATTGAAGAATTCATCATTTACTAACCATAGTCTTAAATGACATATCCAGTAAAGTATGCACATGATGTCACTATCGCTGATTAATACACACACACACACACACACACACACAAAAAAAAGTCTTCATTCAAAATACTCGACAAAAAAAAAAAAAAAAAAGTCGGCTATCTAATGATTCATATGCCTTCATTTTGTTTGAAATATTAATATAGATACTTAAAATTAAATAAAGTTTATAATAGCTCCAGTTTTATCAGAAATCATTTATATATATATATATATATATATTAAATAGCACGTATTTTAATTACATTTGATTTTCAGTTCTTATGGCAAATGACAACAAAAATATATCATAGTCTACTATTTTCGAACTATTTTTCATTTACTTTCTAAGAAAATGGCGTACTTCAGTTTCGAAGATTTAAAAAATTTCGCTAAATACTACAAAAAAGTTAATATCTCAAAAGTAAATCCAGAAGCAGTTTTCAAACAAATTCCATTTAAAAGTTTTTTTCCCAATACGACAGTATGAAAATTAAAAGTGTGCGATACTTAGAAGTTTTTAGAAGGAAAAAAAAAAAAAAAGCAAAATTTTTATTCGGAGGAAATATATAAGTATGTTCTTTCATTTCATGTATTTAAAAAATTGCAAGATGCAGAATTTGTATTTACAGGGCGCTCCAAACTGTCAGACATTTGTCGAGCAGAAAATTGCATAACAGCTTACGCGCAGGATTACAAAATAAATTTGCAGATAGAATGGGATTTTTCGTGCCTAATTATACTTCAGACTATAGTAATTACCCTGAACCTAAATAAATTTGTATTTAAAGCGTTTGTATATTTTTAATACGAAGTTGTATTTAGCTAATACAAAATTTTGAAAATTTCAACATTATAATCACATAAAAAAGCCTTTTTTTAACGATAAAAATGAGATTTTAGGTTCACTTTATACAGACTAACATGAAATATATGTTTTGAAAATTTCGTGAAAAAAATATTCATAAGTTGTTGAAATATCCTGCGCGTTATGCCCCTGGACGTCATTTGGAGAAAAATGACTTCAAAGTTTCAGAAATGCCGCTTCAGCTATCGAGCGGGTAAAGTTCTAAAAGTCGTAACTTCTGTTCTAATGAGAATTTCAAGGAAACAATTATATCAATATGTTCAGAAAAAATCGGAGTAATATCTAAACTAAAATTTAGAAACTTTAAGAGTCCTTAATTCTCTTATAAAATAAATGTTTTAGATATTAAACAAATTTGAGTGTGAAATCGTTGATTTTAATAAATGTTGAAATTCTACGATTGATTGATTGTTCTGGAGTTAAATAATAATAACAAAAATAAAAACACCTAAACATGCTTATGCTCTTTAAAAAATATATATATATATATACTGAAATGTACTTTTTCCCCTTGCGTATAATGCAAATAGAAGTCCTATCTGTTCTTTAATTAAAAAGGAAAAGAAAATTTTCCTGCACGAAAAATACAAATAGCTAAATAAAAATAATTGCAGGAGAAAAACTACCGGACACGTTATTTTTTCCTTAGAAAGAAAAACTTTCTCTTTTTTTTCAAGTATACGACGGTGTTTTAATTACATAACTTTGACATAATAAGAATTCCTTCCAGTAATAATATATTGTTTAAAGCTAGATAAAGAAATAACGTTATTGAAACAACTTATGTAATTATCTTCAAGCTTTCTCTGGCTAAAAGCTAATGAGCTTAATGGATAAGCTCACATTCTTTACTTGGTAAATCTACAAGAGATAAATGCATTATACACCTTATGCAACGCATGAAATATGGAGATGAAAACTAAGAATATAATTTCATAGATTAAGCATCTAAATATGAACTACTAATTACACGTTGTACGTGCTGCGGTGCGGTTTATTTAATTTACTCCAGAGTTTATTTAAAAACCAACGCATATTTTATTAACTAACGAAAGTTTTGCAAGTTAGCCAAAACAGTAATTAACAAAAGGAGGTGAAACTTAATTGGAGATTATCTAAAAATGAAAAAGAAAATATAAACTAAAAAGAAAAAAAATTATATTTTTACAAAAATGTTTGTAATTTTTTATATATATTTTTTTTTATTTATTTTAGGCAGAAAATAAATTTATGAAAATTTCATTAAGATATAAACTTTACTTTCTATTCATTAAAATATTGTTATTAGGTATAAATATTGAATTTAAATGTTTTTAAATGTTTCAGTGCGTGTTCTTTCAATGGGTATTTGTGGAAGATTTTGCATAATTTATACAAATGAGATCATTAAAGAAGATTGCTTTCTTCCGTGCTATTTGGAAAGGTATTTTTTTGTAGCTCATAAAAAGAGTAATGCTTTGCAGTTTCAAAAGAAGTTTCTACAAACGTAATAAATTATAAAGTAAGAAACGCATTTCATTTAAATGAATGTTTTATTATTTTTTTTAATTCCAAAAAAATGTGTATAAGCAATGCTTATGAAAGGAAAAGTGGGTTAATGTAATTTAGTGGTGAAAAAACATCCTAGAACATCACATAAGATGACAGACATAGATATTAACACAGATCATGATCACATAGATAATAACAAGCATATGCAGAAAAGCACATATAGCAAGAAATAGCCAATAATAAGTTACAAGAGTAAGTAATTTTGTATTTTTTCTAGCTCATAAAAAAGCTTGATTCTTAGCAATTTTAAAAGAAACTTCTACAAATATACAAACACGGAAGAAAACAACATCTAAATGAATGTGGTTTTTGAAATATATATTGAAAAATAATTTATAAGCGACTTTTACGAAAGTAAAAGCAGCGCTGTCATGATTTACGGAAACAACACCTGTATACAGAACAACACACATAGAAAGGAATGGCCAATAATAAATTTCAAGGGTACTTAATTGCATATAAAATATAATAGGCAAAATAAGGATAAAATTAAGTGCTTTGAAATGTTAAACAAAATTATTGGATAAATAAAAAACAAATCGCTAAATTGAAACTTCGAATAATTATAAAAAGATAAATATTCAAAAAAAAAAAAAAAAAAAAAAAAAAGAAGCACAGTCCTAAATAATAAGTTCGTATCTTATATATATTACAGTTTAGACATAAAAAAAAATCTATCGCTTAATGATTTTGTGAATAATTCTCCGGAAATATATAACTGATCAACATAACATTAAAAATTACTACTGTAAAAATATATTTAGTTTCCGCTAGATGGCAGTACTAGACGATAGTTCCTTATTATATCGGCTGCCAAATAGTTTTCTCCCATCATCCCTTGCGATACGTTTTTGCAGAATGTTCTGAGACGCACAATGTATAGGTTGCGAAATACAGGCTGTCTTGCTTTTTAATTCCCCCGGAGATTTTATGAGAGGGGGGAAGTGATAAAATGTTTTGCGAATCAGTGTTTTCACACGCGGATTTCTTCTGCCGTTCTTTACTATGTAAATATTGTACAACCATCCTGTATAAATAATAATATGTCTTGTATTACAGAGTTTTATTAAACATTAATTTCTACTAAAGTATGGAGTGACGTGTCCATTTGAAGTGATGAGTATTATTTAAGATTGTGGCGCCTTTTCATGGAAAGTAAGAAGATAGCTATACTACTAGTTTACCATTAGAAATGCGCTGTGATTATTTAGCTAGACTAGATCTTTCGTTTTCGAAATACATAAAATACTTTTTTTGGATATAAAAAAAGTCGTTTTATTTAGGCATTTCCTTTCGTAGCATATAAGGTATGTAATCTGCGTAAGCAAAAAATAAAAAAACGAAAAAAAAGGAAAAAGAAAATAAATGTAAAAAAAAATGCAATTTAACAAATTACAACGACCATTTGGAAAATGATTTTTTCAAATACTAAAATTTAAGACATAAAAAATCGCACGGAGTTGATCATACATTACGTACGCCATGAATTACACATTAATAGTGTTATTACACGTAAAAATTGCAAGCGACAAAAATCGCCTGCTCGTCAGATTTGCGGAAACTTACGTATTATCCACCTGAAACTTAGGTATTATCCAAGCATTTCATTGGCTGTTCGGGAAAATGCTTTTCCACCGTCAGATTTCCAAGAAATCTGACGACCCATTTTAAATGAAATTTCATTCTTAAACTTTTAAACATCCCACAATATTACTTTTTACACCGTCGTATAGAGAAAAAAAAATGTACTTTTAAATGCAATTTGTTTGAAAGCTGTATCTCAATTTGTTTCTGAGTTATTATTATTTTTTTTTTGTAGTTTTTATTACTTTTTTGTCATACTGGCAACAGAAGTATCCATCTCTATTGAAAGTAAAGCTTACTGTATAGACCAGTCAGAAAACCAATAAAACGCTTCAGGTATGCTTTTGATTTAACTTCCCTGACGAGGACAATAACCATTTTTCCAAATGGTTAAAAAAACCCTCATTTTTGATGTTATAGATATACAAAATATATCAATGGAAATCATCTTCCTCGTGAATTCAAATTAATCCTTATATGACGGCATATTAAAATATCACTTATTGAAACAGTAACCAAGGATAATTTTAAATATGAATTGCATGTCTGCCGTACTGATGTGCATAGCACAAGAGAATATTTCCCGAAAACTTATTCAGGTTTGTTCACCGTATAGCGTGGTTAACAGTAATTCAATAAGACTATAATAGCAATCATTTGAAAATATTCTACTCTTTTACAGCATTACTATTATCTCATGAATTGAAATACAGTAGTACCACGACTTACGTCTCCTCGACTTAAGTCACCCCGCATTTACGTCGTCTGGCCTGGAAAAAAAATTCCTTAATTAAGACACACTTTGAATTTTTTTAAAGACTTTTGGAAAAAAATTTCCTTAATTAAGACACACTTTGAATTTTTTTAAAGACTTTTGGAAAAAAATTTCCTTAATTAAGACACACTTTGAATTTTTTTTTTAAAGACTTTTGGAAAATTTTTTGCATCTCAGATGCAGTCACATTCTTAGGATATTCATGGAGTGAAGCTTAGCAAAAACAATGAGAGATGCTGTGCCCTTTTTCTTTCTCAGAGACTAAGAAAACATCTGAAAATTGAGATTATATATCTCTCTTAATTGATTATATCGTCGAAAATGGAAGAGAACTCAACTTAGAGATGGATGCTGAAAATGTTGTTAAACTCATGAATTCCCCTGATCCGGAATAAACCATCGACGGTCTTATCGAATTAAAGAAACAAAGTTCTGTCGAAGAAATTAGTGAAAATTTTGAGCATAGGGCGAAGTTTATGACAGTTGCAAATTTAACCGAAGGACTAAACCTGGTTGAAGCTGGTGTGGCGGTTCTTGAAAATATTGATTCAGACGACCAAAATGTAGCAACGACTAGGAAAAGCCTATAAAATTCACTGTGAAATAAGCAACAAAAAAGAGCTTCTAAGACAGAAAAAAAAATGTCGATTCAAACTTCATTGAAAGATTTTTTAACATGCTCAAAGACTCTAACAGGGAAGCTATTAGAAGAACAGTAAATTGTAAGAGACAACTTATTGATTTATTCTAATTTGTTTTATTGCAAACGCATCTTTTTTTTTTTTTTTTTTTTTTTTTTTTTTTTTTTTTTTTGCTAATGTTAAATGTATGTAACATAATCCCTAAATTCAATATAATATGTTCATTAGATTGTGGCGAATTTTTATTATATATCATTTTTACCCGGCTGCCAAGAAGGGTTATGTGTTTCACGTGTACATGGGTATGTGGATTTCTTAACCTGGAAACATCCCAACGGCTAGATGAATTTTAAAGAATGAGGTTTCTATCGATTTGTCTTAACCGTCCGATGGTTATAGGCTAAGTTTAGTTTTTATAAATTCGAAATGGCTGCCGTAAAATACAAAATGGCGATAGAGACGAAAAACATTTTTTTACGAACCCTATTGAGTGGCATATCATTGGACAGCTCTTTCAAAATGAAGACAGCGTTTCATTGACTATTTCAACGCCAGAAGCTCCATTTAAATATTACACAACCTGGAAGTTATGTAGGTAGGATCTATAGCTTTACTGCATCTCTAACCATCATGGACATCTATAGACCTCATCAAAACAGTGTTTATAGATAGGAACTAACAATTAAACATAACTTAAAAGTCATCAATACAAGTAAATAAAAAAAAATAGGTAAGTAATATAAAAAGTAGTTTCACATTGATGAGAAATAATTAATTAGTTCGGATTTTTTGTTTTTTAAATTTAATATTTATTTGTCTGCTCATCTAAATGTACCCCGACTTACGTCGTATCACTAGTGTTGGAACGAATGGCTGACGTAAGTCGAGGTGTTACTGTAAGTTATTCTATGAATACACGTTGAAATATTACTAGTTAAAAAGTAATCAAAGCTAATGTTTTAATATGAGCAGTATGACTGATGTACTGACATGCATATAATAACCGACGATTTTCCGAAAACGTATTTAGTTAGTCCACCATAGAGTGGTCACAAAAATTCAATACCATCTTAATAACAATGTAGATTGATTAAAACAAAACCACAAAACCTCAACAACGACATAATGATCAGATCATATACACTGCCGCGTTAGAAATTCTGGCATATACGATTGATTGTAATGCGAGAAAAAATTTCTTATGAAAATTTCTTAAACAAGGCACATTTTCTGTGTAGTAGAAAATATCGGAATAAACAATTTTCCGATAATGAAATGAAATACATTAGCGTATGTGTAACCAGAAAAGCAGATATTTGCGTATGTTTTAGAAAATATTAATCAAGAGAGTTTATTATTGTTTCTAATTTTTGAGATTACTTTGTTTTTGCCTTTTGTAATATTGTTAGATATGTGAATGTTTTTGGATTTGTATCATTGTGAAGTTGCATCTTTATGGAATCACTGTATTGTTCATGACAACATATTAGTTATTATGGAAATATAATAAGTAATTAAATGTGTTATTTGAGTTTTCTATAGTTTAATTTCGTTTACATTTACTACATTGCATAATTTGTACAAGTAATAAGATTTATTGCGTGACAATATACTAAATTTACTGAATAAAGATTGACTTTTTTTATTTTATGCTACCATATGTTTAAAATATAATCTTATATGAGAATTAAAAAATAATTAATAAAAGTTGTTTGAAAACTTTTTTATACACTCAATGTTTATCTTAAAAATCACGCCTAATTTGATGATCCAAATTTCATGTATTCCAAAACATTTCAATAGTTGGCGTGGACTAATATTAGTGAAAATTCACCAATTTAATTTACGATTAATATAAAGTGCTGTCTAGAGTATTTAGGAAAGAAATTATAATTTTTAAATATGAATTTAATTAAGTTAATTTTTATGCACATTGCTAGCAATGCGTAAAACCAACAGAGTGAAAAAGGATCCAGGCCAGTGTTCGATCCTGAGTCTTTGAGTTTCAGCGCACCAACGATCTGCCAATTGAGCCACCTGGAAGTCACACCTATCCTAGAACCCTTCAATGTTATACGTTGGTAAGGCTGTAACCGCAGCACAAGATGGGATAACTTTATGAACAATAACCATGCGGCAAACACGAGTCCGTCATATGCGATTGATTGTAATGCAAGTACACATCGTTTTAGTTTTATAGAACATATTAACCGTGACCTATTTCCTTTGTATGTAATTTTGCTTTTTACTTAAGGCCATATGAAATTAATAAATCTTTTCAAGATCCCATTCAGATCATTTATCCAAAAAAAAAAAAAAAATCCTAAAATTTTGAATTCTCTTAGCCTCCTTACAAAATTTTCGTGATATATCGTTCAGTATGGGGCATAAGCAACGCCAAAATAGGAATCCAATAGTATCACACTTACAAAAAATTATTTTACTAGTTGTATTTTTTCCTTAGTTATAATGTGTTAAAAAAAATCTGTTTCTAATATTCATTATAATTTTTTTAGCTGTGAAACTATTTGTAAAATGTTTGCAAACTAAAAATAAAAATGGTTAGGACATTAATGAGAATCCTTCAGTGTTTCATCACTTGCTGACATGCCATCATTTTGTATAATATATGAAATACATTTTGATTTATGTTCAATTTCAAAAACTGTTCTGCATATTTATTGCTCACGTTTGAAGCCTAAGAATATCATACATAAAAAGTAGCGTAAAAAAAATAAATAGTAGCCTGATAATTTAAGCCTTTGTATCATCGCGTTGCATATCTGTAACATATCCAAGAGTCAATGTCACTTATACAGTGTACTTAAAAAGAATATTTTACGTATTGCTGCTATCTCCGAAGACAGCGAATAATATAAATTGTTTATAGAGTTCTCAACATACACTAACAAAAAAAAAAATCCCTCAAATTGACAGGAATTTGGCGCCAGTGAAAAACTGTTTAATTTACAGAAAATATCTGTAATCTTACATTAAATCAGTTTTTTCTATGTAAAATACAGATTTTTTTTCTATAAAAATTACAACATTCACATTTTTTTTTTTTTACAGAAAAAAACTGTTTTTCTTTAAAACAGTTTTTTTGTGTAAAAATTGCAGATTTTTTTTTTCAGTGTACGATGATTCTGAGTACATTTTTTACGTCAACGTTTAATTTATCATTTGAGCAGTTTCGCATAGTTATTGATAAAATTAACTACACAAATTTAGTAAATTTAAAAAGGCTGGAGACGTCCGGAAATATATTTTTCAAAAGTAATTTCATTTACTTTAAAATTTTGTATTAGAAAAAATTGACACTATTTATGAGAAGTATGTAATTTTCTGCTTATTGCAGATGCTACAAAAATACCTTTCAGTCGATTTTTTTTCTCACTCTTAAAATGATGTATTCTAACCATAGAGTAAATATTTTTCAGATAGGAGTTTTTTGGACACAAAGGGTAAAACATGTAGGGAAAAGCATATATTTAAATGTAAAGTACGTAATCACAATTTATTGAACAAAAGCTAAAGATTCAAGGAAGTACTTTAGGTAATATATTACTGGAAAAAAAATCTGCGATTTTTAAAAGATATCTATGCATTTGTTACGTTTGGACAATATAAAATGAAACATTTTTCGTTAATGGGTTTTAGAAATATTAAAATTTGAAAAAATGAAAAAAAAGAGACGATTTTTAACATTTAATATCTTAAAATGTACACGATTTTAAAACACAATCTTTAGGTAAAAAAAGATATAAGCATGTTCTTTAATTTCATATACTTAAAAAATTACAAAATGCAGAATTAATATTTATAGGTGGATTCAAACTGCCAAACCTTTGTAACGCAGAAAATTGGCATGACAGCTTACGCACACGATTACATTTTGCAACAAGAATGAAAATTTTGATGCCTAGTTATATTTCATATTCTAATAATTAACCTGAATCTAAATAAAGTTGTACTTAAAGCATTTTTATAATTTTAATACAAAGTTGTACTTAGCTAATACAAAATTTTGAAAATTTCAAAAGTATGATCACATTTAAAAAATATTTTTTCAACATTAAAAAGGAAATTTTAGGTTCAGTTTATACAGACTTACATGAAGCATCTATTTCGTAAATTTCATGAAAAAATATTGAGAAGGTTTTACAATATCCTGCGCGTTATGCCCAAAAATATCATTTTCAGTAAAATGACTTCAAAATTTCGGAAAAGCCGCTTCAGCTGTTGAACGGGTACAATTCTAAAAGTCATAACTTCATTTCTAATGGGAATTTCGAAGAAATAATTATATCAAAATTTTCAGAAAAGATAGAAATTTAAAATATAAAATAATTAAAATTTCGAAAACTTTGAAGCTTTAAGAGCTCTGAAATCCTTTAAATAAGTTATTTTTTGTTTTTAAGGTTTAAATAAATTATTAGGTAATTTAAAAATATAAAAAAGAAAAATATATTTACTCTGCAATTTCACTTTTAACATTTCTATATCACAATTTTATAGTTTTTCTATTCAAACAATGAGAACCTTGCAGCGCCTATATATTCCTTTTACAGATACTATATATATTAAAAAAAAAAAAAAAAAGAGTAAGCATATCTAAAGATAATAAATTATAGGACGTGGTTAGATACGAATGAGGAAAAAATAAATATGTTTCGCACAGCAGTCTGTACATGCTAAAATCTGCTTAGTCATTAATATGCCTGGATAATGATGAAAATTTCTTAAACAAGGCACATTTTCTGTGTAGTAGAAAATATCGGAATAAACAATTTTCCGATAATGAAATGAAATACATTAGCGTATGTGTAACCAGAAAAGCAGATATTTGCGTATGTTTTAGAAAATATTAATCAAGAGAGTTTATTATTGTTTCTAATTTTTGAGATTACTTTGTTTTTGCCTTTTGTAATATTGTTAGATATGTGAATGTTTTTGGATTTGTATCATTGTGAAGTTGCATCTTTATGGAATCACTGTATTGTTCATGACAACATATTAGTTATTATGGAAATATAATAAGTAATTAAATGTGTTATTTGAGTTTTCTATAGTTTAATTTCGTTTACATTTACTACATTGCATAATTTGTACAAGTAATAAGATTTATTGCGTGACAATATACTAAATTTACTGAATAAAGATTGACTTTTTTTATTTTATGCTACCATATGTTTAAAATATAATCTTATATGAGAATTAAAAAATAATTAATAAAAGTTGTTTGAAAACTTTTTTATACACTCAATGTTTATCTTAAAAATCACGCCTAATTTGATGATCCAAATTTCATGTATTCCAAAACATTTCAATAGTTGGCGTGGACTAATATTAGTGAAAATTCACCAATTTAATTTACGATTAATATAAAGTGCTGTCTAGAGTATTTAGGAAAGAAATTATAATTTTTAAATATGAATTTAATTAAGTTAATTTTTATGCACATTGCTAGCAATGCGTAAAACCAACAGAGTGAAAAAGGATCCAGGCCAGTGTTCGATCCTGAGTCTTTGAGTTTCAGCGCACCAACGATCTGCCAATTGAGCCACCTGGAAGTCACACCTATCCTAGAACCCTTCAATGTTATACGTTGGTAAGGCTGTAACCGCAGCACAAGATGGGATAACTTCATGAACCATAACCATGCGGCAAACACGAGTCCGTCATATGCGATTGATTGTAAGCAAGTACACATCGTTTTAGTTTTATAGAACATATTAACCGTGACCTATTTCCTTTGTATGTAATTTTGCTTTTTACTTAAGGCCATATGAAATTAATAAATCTTTTCAAGATCCCATTCAGATCATTTATTCAAAAAAAAAAAATCGCCTAAAATTTTGAATTCTGTTAGCCTCCTTACAAAATTTTCGTGATATATCGTTCAGTATGGGGCATAAGCAACGCCAAAATAGGAATCCAATAGTATCACACTTACAAAAAATTATTTTACTAGTTGTATTTTTTCCTTAGTTATAATGTGTTAAAAAAAATCTGTTTCTAATATTCATTATAATTTTTTTAGCTGTGAAACTATTTGTAAAATGTTTGCAAACTAAAAATAAAAATGGTTAGGACATTAATGAGAATCCTTCAGTGTTTCATCACTTGCTGACATGCCATCATTTTGTATAATATATGAAATACATTTTGATTTATGTTCAATTTCAAAAACTGTTCTGCATATTTATTGCTCACGTTTGAAGCCTAAGAATATCATACATAAAAAGTAGCGTAAAAAAAATAAATAGTAGCCTGATAATTGAAGCCTTTGTATCATCGCGTTGCATATCTGTAACATATCCAAGAGTCAATGTCACTTATACAGTGTACTTAAAAAGAATATTTTACGTATTGCTGCTATCTCCGAAGACAGCGAATAATATAAATTGTTTATAGAGTTCTCAACATACACTAAAAAAAAAAAAATCCCTCAAATTGACAGGAATTTGGCGCCAGTGAAAAACTGTTTAATTTACAGAAAATATCTGTAATCTTACATTAAATCAGTTTTTTCTATGTAAAATACAGATTTTTTTTCTATAAAAATTACAACATTCACTTTTTTTTTTTTTTTTTTTACAGAAAAAAACTGTTTTCCTTTAAAACAGTTTTTTTGTGTAAAAATTGCGGATTTTTTTTTTCAGTGTACGATGATTCTGAGTACATTTTTTACGTCAACGTTTAATTTATCATTTGAGCAGTTTCGCATAGTTATTGATAAAATTAACTACACAAATTTAGTAAATATAAAAAGGCTGGAGACGTCCGGAAATATATTTTTCAAAAGTAATTTCATTTACTTTAAAATTTTGTATTAGAAAAAATTGACACTATTTATGAGAAGTATGTAATTTTCTGCTTATTGCAGATGCTACAAAAATACCTTTCAGTCGATTTTTTTTCTCACTCTTAAAATGATGTATTCTAACCATAGAGTAAATATTTTTCAGATAGGAGTTTTTTGGACACAAAGGGTAAAACATGTAGGGAAAAGCATATATTTAAATGTAAAGTACGTAATCACAATTTATTGAACAAAAGCTAAAGATTCAAGGAAGTACTTTAGGTAATATATTACTGGAAAAAAAATCTGCGATTTTTAAAAGATATCTATGCATTTGTTACGTTTGGACAATATAAAATGAAACATTTTTCGTTAATGGGTTTTAGAAATATTAAAATTTGAAAAAATGAAAAAAAAGAGACGATTTTTAACATTTAATATCTTAAAATGTACACGATTTTAAAACACAATTTTTAGGTAAAAAAAGATATAAGCATGTTCTTTAATTTCATATACTTAAAAAATTACAAAATGCAGAATTAATATTTATAGGTGGATTCAAACTGCCAGACCTTTGTAATGCAGAAAATTGGCATGACAGCTTACGCACACGATTACATTTTGCAACAAGAATGAAAATTTTGATGCCTAGTTATATTTCATATTCTAATAATTAACCTGAATCTAAATAAAGTTGTACTTAAAGCATTTTTATAATTTTAATACAAAGTTGTACTTAGCTAATACAAAATTTTGAAAATTTCAAAAGTATGATCACATTTAAAAAATATTTTTTCAACAATAAAAAGGAAATTTTAGGTTCAGTTTATACAGACTTACATGAAGCATCTATTTCGTAAATTTCATGAAAAAATATTGAGAAGGTTTTACAATATCCTGCGCGTTATGCCCAAAAATATCATTTTCAGTAAAATGACTTCAAAATTTCGGAAAAGCCGCTTCAGCTGTTGAACGGGTACAATTCTAAAAGTCATAACTTCATTTCTAATGGGAATTTCGAAGAAATAATTATATCAAAATTTTCAGAAAAGATAGAAATTTAAAATATAAAATAATTAAAATTTCGAAAACTTTGAAGCTTTAAGAGCTCTGAAATCCTTTAAATAAGTTATTTTTTGTTTTTAAGGTTTAAATAAATTATTAGGTAATTTAAAAATATAAAAAAGAAAAATATATTTACTCTGCAATTTCACTTTTAACATTTCTATATCACAATTTTATAGTTTTTCTATTCAAACAATGAGAACCTTGCAGCGCCTATATATTCCTTTTACAGATACTATATATATTAAAAAAAAAAAAAAAGAGTAAGCATATCTAAAGATAATAAATTATAGGACGTGGTTAGATACGAATGAGGAAAAAATAAATATGTTTCGCACAGCAGTCTGTACATGCTAAAATCTGCTTAGTCATTAATATGCCTGGATAATGATGAAAATTTCTTAAACAAGGCACATTTTCTGTGTAGTAGAAAATATCGGAATAAACAATTTTCCGATAATGAAATGAAATACATTAGCGTATGTGTAACCAGAAAAGCAGATATTTGCGTATGTTTTAGAAAATATTAATCAAGAGAGTTTATTATTGTTTCTAATTTTTGAGATTACTTTGTTTTTGCCTTTTGTAATATTGTTAGATATGTGAATGTTTTTGGATTTGTATCATTGTGAAGTTGCATCTTTATGGAATCACTGTATTGTTCATGACAACATATTAGTTATTATGGAAATATAATAAGTAATTAAATGTGTTATTTGAGTTTTCTATAGTTTAATTTCGTTTACATTTACTACATTGCATAATTTGTACAAGTAATAAGATTTATTGCGTGACAATATACTAAATTTACTGAATAAAGATTGACTTTTTTTATTTTATGCTACCATATGTTTAAAATATAATCTTATATGAGAATTAAAAAATAATTAATAAAAGTTGTTTGAAAACTTTTTTATACACTCAATGTTTATCTTAAAAATCACGCCTAATTTGATGATCCAAATTTCATGTATTCCAAAACATTTCAATAGTTGGCGTGGACTAATATTAGTGAAAATTCACCAATTTAATTTACGATTAATATAAAGTGCTGTCTAGAGTATTTAGGAAAGAAATTATAATTTTTAAATATGAATTTAATTAAGTTAATTTTTATGCACATTGCTAGCAATGCGTAAAACCAACAGAGTGAAAAAGGATCCAGGCCAGTGTTCGATCCTGAGTCTTTGAGTTTCAGCGCACCAACGATCTGCCAATTGAGCCACCTGGAAGTCACACCTATCCTAGAACCCTTCAATGTTATACGTTGGTAAGGCTGTAACCGCAGCACAAGATGGGATAACTTCATGAACCATAACCATGCGGCAAACACGAGTCCGTCATATGCGATTGATTGTAAGCAAGTACACATCGTTTTAGTTTTATAGAACATATTAACCGTGACCTATTTCCTTTGTATGTAATTTTGCTTTTTACTTAAGGCCATATGAAATTAATAAATCTTTTCAAGATCCCATTCAGATCATTTATTCAAAAAAAAAAAATCGCCTAAAATTTTGAATTCTGTTAGCCTCCTTACAAAATTTTCGTGATATATCGTTCAGTATGGGGCATAAGCAACGCCAAAATAGGAATCCAATAGTATCACACTTACAAAAAATTATTTTACTAGTTGTATTTTTTCCTTAGTTATAATGTGTTAAAAAAAATCTGTTTCTAATATTCATTATAATTTTTTTAGCTGTGAAACTATTTGTAAAATGTTTGCAAACTAAAAATAAAAATGGTTAGGCCATTAATGAGAATCCTTCAGTGTTTCATCACTTGCTGACATGCCATCATTTTGTATAATATATGAAATACATTTTGATTTATGTTCAATTTCAAAAACTGTTCTGCATATTTATTGCTCACGTTTGAAGCCTAAGAATATCATACATAAAAAGTAGCGTAAAAAAAATAAATAGTAGCCTGATAATTGAAGCCTTTGTATCATCGCGTTGCATATCTGTAACATATCCAAGAGTCAATGTCACTTATACAGTGTACTTAAAAAGAATATTTTACGTATTGCTGCTATCTCCGAAGACAGCGAATAATATAAATTGTTTATAGAGTTCTCAACATACACTAACAAAAAAAAAATCCCTCAAATTGACAGGAATTTGGCGCCAGTGAAAAACTGTTTAATTTACAGAAAATATCTGTAATCTTACATTAAATCAGTTTTTTCTATGTAAAATACAGATTTTTTTTCTATAAAAATTACAACATTCACTTTTTTTTTTTTTTTTTTTTTTACAGAAAAAAACTGTTTTTCTTTAAAACAGTTTTTTTGTGTAAAAATTGCGGATTTTTTTTTTCAGTGTACGATGATTCTGAGTACATTTTTTACGTCAACGTTTAATTTATCATTTGAGCAGTTTCGCATAGTTATTGATAAAATTAACTACACAAATTTAGTAAATTTAAAAAGGCTGGAGACGTCCGGAAATATATTTTTCAAAAGTAATTTCATTTACTTTAAAATTTTGTATTAGAAAAAATTGACACTATTTATGAGAAGTATGTAATTTTCTGTTTATTGCAGATGCTACAAAAATACCTTTCAGTCGATTTTTTTTCTCACTCTTAAAATGATGTATTCTAACCATAGAGTAAATATTTTTCAGATAGGAGATTTTTGGACACAAAGGGTAAAACATGTAGGGAAAAGCATATATTTAAATGTAAAGTACGTAATCACAATTTATTGAACAAAAGCTAAAGATTCAAGGAAGTACTTTAGGTAATATATTACTGGAAAAAAAATCTGCGATTTTTAAAAGATATCTATGCATTTGTTACGTTTGGACAATATAAAATGAAACATTTTTCGTTAATGGGTTTTAGAAATATTAAAATTTGAAAAAATGAAAAAAAAGAGACGATTTTTAACATTTAATATCTTAAAATGTACACGATTTTAAAACACAATTTTTAGGTAAAAAAAGATATAAGCATGTTCTTTAATTTCATATACTTAAAAAATTACAAAATGCAGAATTAATATTTATAGGTGGATTCAAACTGCCAGACCTTTGTAACGCAGAAAATTGGCATGACAGCTTACGCACACGATTACATTTTGCAACAAGAATGAAAATTTTGATGCCTAGTTATATTTCATATTCTAATAATTAACCTGAATCTAAATAAAGTTGTACTTAAAGCATTTTTATAATTTTAATACAAAGTTGTACTTAGCTAATACAAAATTTTGAAAATTTCAACAGTATGATCACATTTAAAAAATATTTTTTCAACAATAAAAAGGAAATTTTAGGTTCAGTTTATACAGACTTACATGAAGCATCTATTTCGTAAATTTCATGAAAAAATATTGAGAAGGTTTTACAATATCCTGCGCGTTATGCCCAAAAATATCATTTTCAGTAAAATGACTTCAAAATTTCGGAAAAGCCGCTTCAGCTGTTGAACGGGTACAATTCTAAAAGTCATAACTTCATTTCTAATGGGAATTTCGAAGAAATAATTATATCAAAATTTTCAGAAAAGATAGAAATTTAAAATATAAAATAATTAAAATTTCGAAAACTTTGAAGCTTTAAGAGCTCTGAAATCCTTTAAATAAGTTATTTTTTGTTTTTAAGGTTTAAATAAATTATTAGGTAATTTAAAAATATAAAAAAGAAAAATATATTTACTCTGCAATTTCACTTTTAACATTTCTATATCACAATTTTATAGTTTTTCTATTCAAACAATGAGAACCTTGCAGCGCCTATATATTCCTTTTACAGATATTATATATATTAAAAAAAAAAAAAAAGAGTAAGCATATCTAAAGATAATAAATTATAGGACGTGGTTAGATACGAATGAGGAAAAAATAAATATGTTTCGCACAGCAGTCTGTACATGCTAAAATCTGCTTAGTCATTAATATGCCTGGATAATGATGAAAATTTCTTAAACAAGGCACATTTTCTGTGTAGTAGAAAATATCGGAATAAACAATTTTCCGATAATGAAATGAAATACATTAGCGTATGTGTAACCAGAAAAGCAGATATTTGCGTATGTTTTAGAAAATATTAATCAAGAGAGTTTATTATTGTTTCTAATTTTTGAGATTACTTTGTTTTTGCCTTTTGTAATATTGTTAGATATGTGAATGTTTTTGGATTTGTATCATTGTGAAGTTGCATCTTTATGGAATCACTGTATTGTTCATGACAACATATTAGTTATTATGGAAATATAATAAGTAATTAAATGTGTTATTTGAGTTTTCTATAGTTTAATTTCGTTTACATTTACTACATTGCATAATTTGTACAAGTAATAAGATTTATTGCGTGACAATATACTAAATTTACTGAATAAAGATTGACTTTTTTTATTTTATGCTACCATATGTTTAAAATATAATCTTATATGAGAATTAAAAAATAATTAATAAAAGTTGTTTGAAAACTTTTTTATACACTCAATGTTTATCTTAAAAATCACGCCTAATTTGATGATCCAAATTTCATGTATTCCAAAACATTTCAATAGTTGGCGTGGACTAATATTAGTGAAAATTCACCAATTTAATTTACGATTAATATAAAGTGCTGTCTAGAGTATTTAGGAAAGAAATTATAATTTTTAAATATGAATTTAATTAAGTTAATTTTTATGCACATTGCTAGCAATGCGTAAAACCAACAGAGTGAAAAAGGATCCAGGCCAGTGTTCGATCCTGAGTCTTTGAGTTTCAGCGCACCAACGATCTGCCAATTGAGCCACCTGGAAGTCACACCTATCCTAGAACCCTTCAATGTTATACGTTGGTAAGGCTGTAACCGCAGCACAAGATGGGATAACTTCATGAACCATAACCATGCGGCAAACACGAGTCCGTCATATGCGATTGATTGTAATGCAAGTACACATCGTTTTAGTTTTATAGAACATATTAACCGTGACCTATTTCCTTTGTATGTAATTTTGCTTTTTACTTAAGGCCATATGAAATTAATAAATCTTTTCAAGATCCCATTCAGATCATTTATCCAAAAAAAAAAAAAAAAATCCTAAAATTTTGAATTCTCTTAGCCTCCTTACAAAATTTTCGTGATATATCGTTCAGTATGGGGCATAAGCAACGCCAAAATAGGAATCCAATAGTATCACACTTACAAAAAATTATTTTACTAGTTGTATTTTTTCCTTAGTTATAATGTGTTAAAAAAAATCTGTTTCTAATATTCATTATAATTTTTTTAGCTGTGAAACTATTTGTAAAATGTTTGCAAACTAAAAATAAAAATGGTTAGGACATTAATGAGAATCCTTCAGTGTTTCATCACTTGCTGACATGCCATCATTTTGTATAATATATGAAATACATTTTGATTTATGTTCAATTTCAAAAACTGTTCTGCATATTTATTGCTCACGTTTGAAGCCTAAGAATATCATACATAAAAAGTAGCGTAAAAAAAATAAATAGTAGCCTGATAATTTAAGCCTTTGTATCATCGCGTTGCATATCTGTAACATATCCAAGAGTCAATGTCACTTATACAGTGTACTTAAAAAGAATATTTTACGTATTGCTGCTATCTCCGAAGACAGCGAATAATATAAATTGTTTATAGAGTTCTCAACATACACTAAAAAAAAAAAAAATCCCTCAAATTGACAGGAATTTGGCGCCAGTGAAAAACTGTTTAATTTACAGAAAATATCTGTAATCTTACATTAAATCAGTTTTTTCTATGTAAAATACAGATTTTTTTTCTATAAAAATTACAACATTCACATTTTTTTTTTTTTTTTTTTTACAGAAAAAAACTGTTTTTCTTTAAAACAGTTTTTTTGTGTAAAAATTGCGGATTTTTTTTTTCAGTGTACGATGATTCTGAGTACATTTTTTACGTCAACGTTTAATTTATCATTTGAGCAGTTTCGCATAGTTATTGATAAAATTAACTACACAAATTTAGTAAATTTAAAAAGGCTGGAGACGTCCGGAAATATATTTTTCAAAAGTAATTTCATTTACTTTAAAATTTTGTATTAGAAAAAATTGACACTATTTATGAGAAGTATGTAATTTTCTGTTTATTGCAGATGCTACAAAAATACCTTTCAGTCAATTTTTTTTTCTCACTCTTAAAATGATGTATTCTAACCATAGAGTAAATATTTTTCAGATAGGAGATTTTTGGACACAAAGGGTAAGACATGTAGGGAAAAGCATATATTTAAATGTAAAGTACGTAATCACAATTTATTGAACAAAAGCTAAAGATTCAAGGAAGTACTTTAGGTAATATATTACTGGAAAAAAAATCTGCGATTTTTAAAAGATATCTATGCATTTGTTACGTTTGGACAATATAAAATGAAACATTTTTCGTTAATGGGTTTTAGAAATATTAAAATTTGAAAAAATGAAAAAAAAGAGACGATTTTTAACATTTAATATCTTAAAATGTACACGATTTTAAAACACAATTTTTAGGTAAAAAAAGATATAAGCATGTTCTTTAATTTCATATACTTAAAAAATTACAAAATGCAGAATTAATATTTATAGGTGGATTCAAACTGCCAGACCTTTGTAACGCAGAAAATTGACATGACAGCTTACGCACACGATTACATTTTGCAACAAGAATGAAAATTTTGATGCCTAGTTATATTTCATATTCTAATAATTAACCTGAATCTAAATAAAGTTGTACTTAAAGCATTTTTATAATTTTAATACAAAGTTGTACTTAGCTAATACAAAATTTTGAAAATTTCAACAGTATGATCACATTTAAAAAATATTTTTTCAACAATAAAAAGGAAATTTTAGGTTCAGTTTATACAGACTTACATGAAGCATCTATTTCGTAAATTTCATGAAAAAATATTGAGAAGGTTTTACAATATCCTGCGCGTTATGCCCAAAAATATCATTTTCAGTAAAATGACTTCAAATTTTCGGAAAAGCCGCTTCAGCTGTTGAACGGGTACAATTCTAAAAGTCATAACTTCATTTCTAATGGGAATTTCGAAGAAATAATTATATCAAAATTTTCAGAAAAGATAGAAATTTAAAATATAAAATAATTAAAATTTCGAAAACTTTGAAGCTTTAAGAGCTCTGAAATCCTTTAAATAAGTTATTTTTTGTTTTTAAGGTTTAAATAAATTATTAGGTAATTTAAAAATATAAAAAAGAAAAATATATTTACTCTGCAATTTCACTTTTAACATTTCTATATCACAATTTTATAGTTTTTCTATTCAAACAATGAGAACCTTGCAGCGCCTATATATTCCTTTTACAGATACTATATATATTAAAAAAAAAAAAAAAGAGTAAGCATATCTAAAGATAATAAATTATAGGACGTGGTTAGATACGAATGAGGAAAAAATAAATATGTTTCGCACAGCAGTCTGTACATGCTAAAATCTGCTTAGTCATTAATATGCCTGGATAATGATGAAAATTTCTTAAACAAGGCACATTTTCTGTGTAGTAGAAAATATCGGAATAAACAATTTTCCGATAATGAAATGAAATACATTAGCGTATGTGTAACCAGAAAAGCAGATATTTGCGTATGTTTTAGAAAATATTAATCAAGAGAGTTTATTATTGTTTCTAATTTTTGAGATTACTTTGTTTTTGCCTTTTGTAATATTGTTAGATATGTGAATGTTTTTGGATTTGTATCATTGTGAAGTTGCATCTTTATGGAATCACTGTATTGTTCATGACAACATATTAGTTATTATGGAAATATAATAAGTAATTAAATGTGTTATTTGAGTTTTCTATAGTTTAATTTCGTTTACATTTACTACATTGCATAATTTGTACAAGTAATAAGATTTATTGCGTGACAATATACTAAATTTACTGAATAAAGATTGACTTTTTTTATTTTATGCTACCATATGTTTAAAATATAATCTTATATGAGAATTAAAAAATAATTAATAAAAGTTGTTTGAAAACTTTTTTATACACTCAATGTTTATCTTTAAAATCACGCCTAATTTGATGATCCAAATTTCATGTATTCCAAAACATTTCAATAGTTGGCGTGGACTAATATTAGTGAAAATTCACCAATTTAATTTACGATTAATATAAAGTGCTGTCTAGAGTATTTAGGAAAGAAATTATAATTTTTAAATATGAATTTAATTAAGTTAATTTTTATGCACATTGCTAGCAATGCGTAAAACCAACAGAGTGAAAAAGGATCCAGGCCAGTGTTCGATCCTGAGTCTTTGAGTTTCAGCGCACCAACGATCTGCCAATTGAGCCACCTGGAAGTCACACCTATCCTAGAACCCTTCAATGTTATACGTTGGTAAGGCTGTAACCGCAGCACAAGATGGGATAACTTCATGAACCATAACCATGCGGCAAACACGAGTCCGTCATATGCGATTGATTGTAATGCAAGTACACATCGTTTTAGTTTTATAGAACATATTAACCGTGACCTATTTCCTTTGTATGTAATTTTGCTTTTTACTTAAGGCCATATGAAATTAATAAATCTTTTCAAGATCCCATTCAGATCATTTATCCAAAAAAAAAAAAAAAATCCTAAAATTTTGAATTCTGTTAGCCTCCTTACAAAATTTTCGTGATAGATCGTTCAATATGTGGCATAACCAACGCCAAAAAAGGAATCCAATAGTATCACACTTACAAAAAATTATTTTACTAGTTGTATTTTTTCCTTAGTTATAATGTGTTAAAAAAAATCTGTTTCTAATATTCATTATAATTTTTTTAGCTGTGAAACTATTTGTAAAATGTTTGCAAACTAAAAATAAAAATGGTTAGGACATTAATGAGAATCCTTCAGTGTTTCATCACTTGCTGACATGCCATCATTTTGTATAATATATGAAATACATTTTGATTTATGTTCAATTTCAAAAACTGTTCTGCATATTTATTGCTCACGTTTGAAGCCTAAGAATATCATACATAAAAAGTAGCGTAAAAAAAATAAATAGTAGCCTGATAATTTAAGCCTTTGTATCATCGCGTTGCATATCTGTAACATATCCAAGAGTCAATGTCACTTATACAGTGTACTTAAAAAGAATATTTTACGTATTGCTGCTATCTCCGAAGACAGCGAATAATATAAATTGTTTATAGAGTTCTCAACATACACTAAAAAAAAAAAAAATCCCTCAAATTGACAGGAATTTGGCGCCAGTGAAAAACTGTTTAATTTACAGAAAATATCTGTAATCTTACATTAAATCAGTTTTTTCTATGTAAAATACAGATTTTTTTTCTATAAAAATTACAACATTCACATTTTTTTTTTTTTTTTTTTTTTTTTACAGAAAAAAACTGTTTTTCTTTAAAACAGTTTTTTTGTGTAAAAATTGCGGATTTTTTTTTTCAGTGTACGATGATTCTGAGTACATTTTTTACGTCAACGTTTAATTTATCATTTGAGCAGTTTCGCATAGTTATTGATAAAATTAACTACACAAATTTAGTAAATTTAAAAAGGCTGGAGACGTCCGGAAATATATTTTTCAAAAGTAATTTCATTTACTTTAAAATTTTGTATTAGAAAAAATTGACACTATTTATGAGAAGTATGTAATTTTCTGTTTATTGCAGATGCTACAAAAATACCTTTCAGTCGATTTTTTTTCTCACTCTTAAAATGATGTATTCTAACCATAGAGTAAATATTTTTCAGATAGGAGATTTTTGGACACAAAGGGTAAAACATGTAGGGAAAAGCATATATTTAAATGTAAAGTACGTAATCACAATTTATTGAACAAAAGCTAAAGATTCAAGGAAGTACTTTAGGTAATATATTACTGGAAAAAAAATCTGCGATTTTTAAAAGATATCTATGCATTTGTTACGTTTGGACAATATAAAATGAAACATTTTTCGTTAATGGGTTTTAGAAATATTAAAATTTGAAAAAATGAAAAAAAAGAGACGATTTTTAACATTTAATATCTTAAAATGTACACGATTTTAAAACACAATTTTTAGGTAAAAAAAGATATAAGCATGTTCTTTAATTTCATATACTTAAAAAATTACAAAATGCAGAATTAATATTTATAGGTGGATTCAAACTGCCAGACCTTTGTAACGCAGAAAATTGACATGACAGCTTACGCACACGATTACATTTTGCAACAAGAATGAAAATTTTGATGCCTAGTTATATTTCATATTCTAATAATTAACCTGAATCTAAATAAAGTTGTACTTAAAGCATTTTTATAATTTTAATACAAAGTTGTACTTAGCTAATACAAAATTTTGAAAATTTCAACAGTATGATCACATTTAAAAAATATTTTTTCAACAATAAAAAGGAAATTTTAGGTTCAGTTTATACAGACTTACATGAAGCATCTATTTCGTAAATTTCATGAAAAAATATTGAGAAGGTTTTACAATATCCTGCGCGTTATGCCCAAAAATATCATTTTCAGTAAAATGACTTCAAATTTTCGGAAAAGCCGCTTCAGCTGTTGAACGGGTACAATTCTAAAAGTCATAACTTCATTTCTAATGGGAATTTCGAAGAAATAATTATATCAAAATTTTCAGAAAAGATAGAAATTTAAAATATAAAATAATTAAAATTTCGAAAACTTTGAAGCTTTAAGAGCTCTGAAATCCTTTAAATAAGTTATTTTTTGTTTTTAAGGTTTAAATAAATTATTAGGTAATTTAAAAATATAAAAAAGAAAAATATATTTACTCTGCAATTTCACTTTTAACATTTCTATATCACAATTTTATAGTTTTTCTATTCAAACAATGAGAACCTTGCAGCGCCTATATATTCCTTTTACAGATACTATATATATTAAAAAAAAAAAAAAAAAAAAAGAGTAAGCATATCTAAAGATAATAAATTATAGGACGTGGTTAGATACGAATGAGGAAAAAATAAATATGTTTCGCACAGCAGTCTGTACATGCTAAAATCTGCTTAGTCATTAATATGCCTGGATAATGATGAAAATTTCTTAAACAAGGCACATTTTCTGTGTAGTAGAAAATATCGGAATAAACAATTTTCCGATAATGAAATGAAATACATTAGCGTATGTGTAACCAGAAAGCAGATATTTGCGTATGTTTTAGAAAATATTAATCAAGAGAGTTTATTATTGTTTCTAATTTTTGAGATTACTTTGTTTTTGCCTTTTGTAATATTGTTAGATATGTGAATGTTTTTGGATTTGTATCATTGTGAAGTTGCATCTTTATGGAATCACTGTATTGTTCATGACAACATATTAGTTATTATGGAAATATAATAAGTAATTAAATGTGTTATTTGAGTTTTCTATAGTTTAATTTCGTTTACATTTACTACATTGCATAATTTGTACAAGTAATAAGATTTATTGCGTGACAATATACTAAATTTACTGAATAAAGATTGACTTTTTTTATTTTATGCTACCATATGTTTAAAATATAATCTTATATGAGAATTAAAAAATAATTAATAAAAGTTGTTTGAAAACTTTTTTATACACTCAATGTTTATCTTAAAAATCACGCCTAATTTGATGATCCAAATTTCATGTATTCCAAAACATTTCAATAGTTGGCGTGGACTAATATTAGTGAAAATTCACCAATTTAATTTACGATTAATATAAAGTGCTGTCTAGAGTATTTAGGAAAGAAATTATAATTTTTAAATATGAATTTAATTAAGTTAATTTTTATGCACATTGCTAGCAATGCGTAAAACCAACAGAGTGAAAAAGGATCCAGGCCAGTGTTCGATCCTGAGTCTTTGAGTTTCAGCGCACCAACGATCTGCCAATTGAGCCACCTGGAAGTCACACCTATCCTAGAACCCTTCAATGTTATACGTTGGTAAGGCTGTAACCGCAGCACAAGATGGGATAACTTCATGAACCATAACCATGCGGCAAACACGAGTCCGTCATATGCGATTGATTGTAATGCAAGTACACATCGTTTTAGTTTTATAGAACATATTAACCGTGACCTATTTCCTTTGTATGTAATTTTGCTTTTTACTTAAGGCCATATGAAATTAATAAATCTTTTCAAGATCCCATTCAGATCATTTATCCAAAAAAAAAAAAAAAAAAAAAAAAATCCTAAAATTTTGAATTCTGTTAGCCTCCTTACAAAATTTTCGTGATAGATCGTTCAATATGTGGCATAACCAACGCCAAAAAAGGAATCCAATAGTATCACACTTACAAAAATTTATTTTACCAGTTGGATATTTTCCTTAGCTATAATGTGTTAAAAAAAATCTGCTTCTAATATTCATTATAATTTGTTTAAACTGTGAAACTATTTGTAAAATTTTTGCAAAATAAAAGTAAAAATGGTTAGGACTTTAATGAGAATCCTTCAATGTTTCATCACTTGCTGACATGCCATCATTTTGTATAATATATGAAATACATTTTAATTTATATTCAATTTCAAAACTGTTTTGTATATTTATTACTCACATTTGAAGCCTAAAAATATCTGATATTAGATAAAATGATTAATATATGACACTATAATCCGCACACAAAAGTTTTATCGTGCAGTGATAGAACAGTGGCACAACAGTTTTGCATTTGTCACGACTAAATTTTAATAGTATCCTTCCGCTTTAAGAATGCTAATAAAATTTAGCGGTGTCAATTATTTCTCTGGTGCTACACTGTTCTATCACTGATCGTGTATTTCTGGCATTGTAAAATCTTGGTTTTTCTGTATAAGATGAGTTTTGAAACTCACGTCCTCATATACAGTAGAATCCCGCTAATCCGAACTAGTTGGGATCGGTGTCTGTTCGGATTACAAAAAATTCGGATTACCCGAAATTCCGAGAAAAATAGAAAAGAAGAAGATGCGTGCTAAAAGTCTAACTTAATACGTTATAAGTATTAAGTAGTACAGTAAACATCCTCTAATCCGTATTGCTAAGGTCCGGCATGCTGGATAATCCGACACGACTTTCGCAAATAAAAAAGTAGTATTCCTTGTTTAATCACTCCTGATATTTATAATAATCCAAATGGAACTTCAGAAAGAGTAATTAAGTAACAACCTATTAAAAACGGTTTAATATCACGAATATAGAAATACCTCAGTCGCTACGCCGACGAGGGAGAAAAAAAACGTTTCTGTAGATAAATTGCGAAGTCAAACTGTTGAAAAGAAAAGTAAAACTGGCAAACAAATTGATTTTCGAGATTTTTTTAAGATGGCTTCTACGAGTAGGCCTACAGTGCACGTTTTCCCTTTAATTTTGTGTACATATGTTTCGCATTATTGAGTATTTTTTTTTTTTAATTCAAGCTGTTTAAAACATAAAAACATGCTTTACTGTCACTTTTTGTTTAATTCTAACTTCTACACATTTTCTCCGACATTCATCCTGTAATCCGGAAAATTTTGTAATCCGACATGTTTCAAGTTCAGTAATTTTCGAAAATAAAATCGGAAATAAAACTTTCGAAAATAATTTTCGTAAATACAATTGGTTCGGATTATCCGGAATTTTCGGATTAGCGGGGTTCTATATAGTATAGTGAAGGGTACTGGCTAGGTGTGTTATCCAGGTTGTTCAGTTGGCAGGTTAGCAGTGCGCTGAATCAAAAGGACCCTGGTCCGAACCCTGGCCTGGATATTTTTACACTTTGTTGATTTTACGTCTTGTTAGGAATGTGAATGAAAATTTACGTAATTAAATTCAGATTTACTATTTCTCGTGCTTATTTCACCGTTTCAATTACTTTCTTATAATTGTTGCTCAGATTTTAAAATATGGCAGAAGGAAAAAATAAAAAAGCACAAATTAAACTAAATATTTAGGATTTCTAAATTATGTTCTCAACATATAGTTATAATTTAATTAATCTTAAATTATTATATGGAAAATAATATATATTTAAATTATATTACACTATTTATTTTTTATTTATATTTTATGCAATTTAATGATTCAAAAACTTTCGTTGTTGCGTTTTCATAGTCTGTTGGCATACTTTGTCAACCGTGGTTTGGTACATAATTATCTCCATTGTTTTGTAACTCGTAAAAATTTGTAACAATAACGAATATATCACTATTTATCAACTGTAGCAGGCAAATAGAAAAATCTGAAAATTATTTTATTAATTTAGATTTAAGATATAAACTATACAAATTCTGTATTATCATCGGAAACACAGCTGTGTAGGTACAGTCGTGGAAAAAAAAAGTAAACACCCCCTACTAACTCCTCAACAAATCATCATAGAAGAAAGTTACTGGTACCGAACGATTGGAAATAAAGTCTACTTTTAAATGATGTATATAAAATTTTCTTAGGGGTCATCTACATATTAAAACGAATCCTAACTTCATTTTTTTCAAAGGCAATACCCAATTTTAACGAGATATTTCAAATCTTCGGTTCAAACTATGCCTAGACACCAAATTTCAAGTCATTTGAATGATAAGTTTTTGAATTATAAACATTCAAAATTTAGTGCTTCTAATGTTAAATTATATTTTCATATTTTTATTTATATCTCCCGAAATTATGCTCCTAATGTGCTAATTTTTTTGTGGTAATAATACTAATATACCCAAACATAAATAAGCTGAATTTTCAATTTTTATAATTTTATGATATGAATTATGAATTATGAAATTAATATTCGAAAAAATTATGAATCGCAACCTACAATTTTTTTGATGGATTTAGATTTATTAAGACCTGCTTTATGGAAATTCAAAAATTTCACATTTTTCTTCCAGGTAGTTTTCAAATTATGCTAAAAAAAACGGCAAAATGATGGTCTATGATGGAAGTGAGTAGACATTTTGAAATTTATTCTGCCGTACTGTAATCTAACACGCTTCATTGACTCCTTGAGTGGCGCTTAAGGTGCCTTGATCAAGGAAGCGGCTCTCTCGGTTAACAATCCAGTACGGAACTTCAATTTGGATACAGCCCTTAAAATACTCTCGTTTTAAAATAATTAATTTCTCGGAAACTTATGGTACGAATTGCATAAAAATTCGCGTTTTATGCTAATTGAAGGGTGTAGAGCTCATTTATGCTGTCAGAATTGGGTACTGCTATTGAAAAAAACAAAGTTATGGTTCGTTTTAATATGTAGGTGGCCCCCTAAGCAAATTTTATATACATCATTTAAAAGTAGACTTTATTTCCAATCGTTTGGTACCAGTAACTTTCTTTTACGATAATTTGTTGAGGAGTTAGTAGGGGGTGTTTACTTTTTTTTTTTCCCACGACTGTACGTGGTTTTCAATTGTAGCATATCGATAAATGGGTGAAAATTGGATTATTAAATTCTTTCTTTGCATTATTAAAAAAATATTATGAATAAGTTAATAGAGTTACGTCAGTGAAAAATATTAAATGAACAATTAAGGAAACTCATGAGAAAGAAGCTGAAGATACAGAACTTGCACAAGAACTTTATTTTGTCATACCTGATATATCTTCGTAATGCTGAATACTCTATCTCTGGAAAAATAGATTTAAATAAAAATATAGGTAGTAAAGTTGGTCAGTGAAAAGTTCTATGCTATTTTTTAAACTTTTTACTGATACATAGAAACATTTTCTAAGGCGTCAATGATCAAAATGTAAAATTTACAGATTTATTATTATTTTTCCATCCTCTCAGTTAAACGCCATTTCACAGAATCCATTAAATGTCTTCTCAGTTACATGTTGCAAATTCCAAGCGCAAACGTTTTATGAAAATCAAATATTTATCTGTTATCTAAGTTTAATATCAAATAATTGCATGATAAGGTTATCCTTAAGCTACCAATATACGAACTTCCACTGGGCTTCATTCATAAAATTAACGTAAAGTTTCTTTATGTATTTGTTTTTTTAAATTTTCCTGTCAATGCATATTAAAGTATAGGAGATGGTGATAAAAATAAAGCAAAAGTAAATTTTTAGCACTCATCAGACGATAAAAGAGAACAAGATAAAGACTGAATATTAATTATTGCGTTTGTTTAAAGGTGAAATTTTTTAAAACGATGTACAGTCGTGGAAAAAAAAAGAAAAGAAAACACCCCCTACTAACTCCTCAACAAATTATCGTAGAAGAAAGTTACTGGTACCGAACAATTGGAAATAAAGCCTACTTTTATATGATGTATATAAAATTTGCTTAGGGGGCCATATACATATTAAAACGAACCATAAATTAGTTTTTTTTTTCAATAGCAGTACACAATTCTGACAGCATAAATGAATTCTACACCCTTCAATTAGTCTAAAAACAAACTTTTATGCAATTCGTACCATAAGTTTCCGAGAAATGAATTATTTAAAACGAGCGTATTTTAAGGGCTGTATCCAAATTAAAGTTCGGTACTCGATTGTTAACGAAGAGAGCTCCCTTCTTGATCAAGGCACAGTCAATTAAGCCTGTTAAATTACAGGATATCATAAGAAATTTCAAAATATTTAGTCATTCCTATCATAGACGGCCCCTTAAACCATCATTTTGCCTTTTTTAAAGCATAATTTGAAAATTACTTGGAAGAAAAATGTGAAATTTTGGATTTCCATAAAGCAGAACTTAATAAATTTGAATCCATCAAAAAATTTTAGGTTGCAATTCATATTTTTTTTAAATATTAATACCATAATTCATAATTCATATCAGAAAATTATAAAAATTGCAAATTCAACGTATTTATGTTTGGGTATATTAGTATTATTTCTACAGAAAAAAATAGAACATTAGGATCATAATTTCAGAAGTTATAAATAAAAAAATGAAAATGTAATTTAACATTAGAAGCACTAAATTTTGAATGTTTATAATTGAAAAACTTATCATTCAAATGACTTGAAATTTAGTGTCTAGGCATAGTTTGAACCAAAGATTTGAAATATCTCGTTAAAATTGGGTATTGCTATTGAAAAAACGAAGTTTGGATTCGTTTTAATATGTAGATGGCCTCCTAAGCAAATTTTATATACGTCATTTAAAAGTAGACATTATTTCCAATCATTCGGTACCAATAACTTTTGTCTACGATAATTTGTTAAGGAGTCAGTAGGGGGTGTTTACTTTTTTTTTTTTCCACGACTGTACATTTTCTTAGTAGTATGAAATAACTGAAGGTACAACTTTCCAATAATGTTAACAAGGCCCATGAATAAACAGAAAGCTTAATATTTCTACGATTTTTCAAAAATTAAATGAAGCAGTAGAATAATTTGTAAGCTATTATTTTTTTACTTCTTAAAAGATAATTTTGTGTTTATCTTTCACGTTTCTAAGAGTGAGAATTTTTCAGAAATTTCATGTATGTGAAGTTACATTCACATGGAGTAAGAATAGCACTTCCCATGAAACATCATTGCTTTCGCGATAAGGTTTGTTATTACGAAAATATATAATATATAATAAAATATGTTATCTGGTTTTGTATATTTTTTTTTCCATTTGCGACTAGTATGTTTAAATATATTGTTCAAATAATAAGATTTTTTACCTCATATATACTTCTTTTACTGGAAATAATTAATTTAGTCTGTGAAAAGTAATCGTACAGGGAAAATGCAGAAACTTAAATAGAGATATTAAACTATAGAACTTGTTCAGAAAGAAATAGATTTAAAAAAATGTGTGGTATCCAGTCAGATGTTAAAACCTGCTTATTCATTTAAAAGTTTATATGAAGATGTAAAGTTCCTACACAATATAAATTTTTTAAGTAGTAAGAGGTTAAAAGTTTTCAATAATGTTAAAGAGGCACATGAATAAATGTGTAACCAAAGAACAAAATTTTTCTAAAGTATTATCGAAAATTATATCAAGCAATAGACTTTACTGTTATTTTTTAAATTTAAACAAACATATTTGTGTTCATCTTTCGCATACTCTAAGAGCGAATTTTTTTCAGCAATTGCAATGCTGTGGGAATTGCCTTATTGTGAAATAAGAATCAAAATTCTCATCACATATTGTTTTTGTAACCGGATTTGTTATTACACTGTAAAAAAAAAATTTGTAAAGTTACTAAAATTTTTCTTGGAAACTCGGATTCCAGGAACTTTTTATGTAACGGCAACAAGAAAAATTCCTGTAACAGATGCTGTTACAGAAATTTTTGCTGTTGCCGTTACATAAATAGTTCCTGGAATCCCAGTTTCCGAGAAATATGTTAGTAACTTCACAGATTTTTTTTTACAGTGTATGGGAAAATATAACATCTAATGAAATATGTCATTGAATTTCAGCATTTTTCCCAATTACAACTAGTTGTTCGATTATATTTTTCAAGTAATAAGATTTTTCACTGCAAATATACTTCTTTCAATGGTAAAAATTCGTTTCTTCTATAAAAGAAATCATTTAGGGAAAATGAAGAAGCTTAACTAAAGACATTAAACTACAGAACCCGTTTAGAAAAAGAAATGCAGCAAAAATAAAAGTGTGGCAGCCATCAGATGACGAGCTAAACCACGCATATTCATTCGTATATTTGTATAAAGATTAAAACTTCTTGAACAATCAGGGTTTTCTAAGTAATATTAAATGACGGATAGTAAAAATTGCCAAAAATGTGACGAGAAACATGAGTAAAAGTCTAACCAGAAAACTAAATATTTCTACGTTTTACCAAAAATTAAATGAAGCAAGAGTGTATACTATTAATTTTTTACTTTTTAACAAATAGTTTTGTGTTTATCTTTCGTATTTCTAAGCGTGAGATTATTTAAGAGATTTCATGTTTGTAGTTCATAGTTACAGCATTATGGAAGAATCAAAGTTCAGAACAAACATGATTGTTTTTGGGATCGAATTTAGTATTATGGAAATATAATATAAAATGAAATATGTTATAGAATTTTTTGTATTTTTTTTTTTTTATTACACCTAGTATATATGAATATATTGTTCAAATAGTAAGAATTTACTAGTTGCGTGGCAGCCCGATGTGCCATTTACATTGCATGAGATGTTTTGAATTGTTTGAAGGACTAATATTAACAATTAGGTAAAATAAAATATTAATTTTATAAAATGTTAAATTACAACTAAGAAATCATATTTCCACTGTATGTTAAATTAAAATTGCTAAATTACATTTTGAAAATTATTTATTAATTATTTAAATCTTTCTAGAGGAAAAATTATTTGTCAAACGAATATTGTTTTCAGATTCGGTTTTATATTTCTGAGCTGGTGAAAGGAAAATAGTGCATCTTTCAACTTAAAAAAAGTTTTAGTTTTGGAATTAACAAACTTCCTTTACAAGAAAACAAAATTATATCATTTTTACTCGAAAAACAGTTATACTTTTAGAGACTATCTTAAATTCTTTAACAGATTTTTTAAATGAACAACAACAACAACAACAAAACAAAAACTTTTATGTTTCAAAAAAGGTTAAATAACTATTTTTCATGTTAATTAAATATTTATTTCAGATAAGTTTACTTAATGTTTCTGCGGGTACGATACAAATTTTGGAACAGGAGATGCATCTCGTAATTTTAGCCCTTTCTGAATGCGACAAAAACAATATTGGGTACTTTTCGGTTAGCTGGGCGCCAGTGTTAGATATACAAGTGTATGTATATCTATATATGCATATATATGTATATTTATACATATATAGAAGCTATATGTATACATATGTATGTGCGTGTTTACATATACAATATATAAAAATGTATATATATATACATATATATATATAACACTGGAGCCCAGCTAACCGAAAAGTACCTATATAACACTGGCGCCCGGCTAACCAAAAAGTACCACATATTTTCCAATAAAATGACGTGACTATATATATATTTAAATAAATGACTTTTTCTTTTCGGTTTAATTTTGCTGCCTAAGGGTAACTGTTCAGACGTTGAAACCACGTCTGTAGAGCATATATATTCCACTCGGACATCTTTATTAAGAAATTTAAAAAAAGGTTACATCAATGAGTCCACAGAGCCAAGCCGCTGCAAAAGAAAACGCGAGCAATGGTCGACATTAAGAAACAACAACAACAAAAAAAATACATAGAGATGTTAAAGACTATGGTCGTAGACCAGATTGCCATAAATGCGAAAGGGGCTATTAGTAAGTCCAAAGCGACAACTGTTTAAAGTAAGAGGTATAGAACTGATTGTTAGATAGTCCATTAGAAAGCTAAAAATTTCATTTAATTTTAAATGAAGTGCTGGACGGGATAAAATGTTACTTAGTCAATTTATAGGGATTGATTTAAGGTCCCTTATCACTCAGATTTTAGATTTCCCTCGTCAATGTTAAACCAATGGCCATTTAATGCCTCTTTATTTGTCTAATATCTCGTCAGAAAATTAATATTTTTAACTCATTTTTTCTGTATGCACTTCTTAAAAGATGTCGCTTTCTGTCTTCGTTGACAAAATAATTTTAAAATGTATACTTATTTTTTAATTTAATGCTAAAGTCTTAAGAAGTAAGCGAAAGGTAAATAACATTAAATAACTTCAATTCTATTTGGAGTTTTAAAATTTTGAAAACAACACAAGAAAGCCTGTATTTTCATCTGTTCATACAAATTAAAATTTTTCGTTTAGGTCTATTTAAACTTGAGATATTAGACAAAAATGTTAAAATTTTCATTCCCCCACTAAAACATAAATCAATGCAGGAGGGAGCAGAGTTTGACCTTTGACATGCAGACTGTCACAATGGGGGGTTCAAGAGATACCCACAATCAAGTGAATTGGAAGGAGGAAATCTGGTATAGTTTTCTGGGCTTTCCTGATTATTTTTATAAAGAGAAAGAGCTATTTTGTTTCAGTTGTATTTCAAGGGCAGTAAAACACCTTTTTTCCCCCTCTAAATACTGCTTTTTTTTTTTTTTTTTTTTTTTTTTTGCTTCAATGTCTTTTTATTGAATTACATATAATTTTTCGGAAATAAAACTGCATCAAACACTATACATACATACAGTTAAATTTTTTGTGCTTTTTTTTTTTTTTGACATACTTATAAAAACTTTTCCTTTCTTACATGCATGGAAAATTTCAGATTTTATTAGGTTTCAGGGAAACAAGTGAATTTTAATGTTTTGCTTTTGCTTTTGTTTTTTCAGAAAAATACATTATTTGCATTTGCAAGAAGAAAAATAAAAAAAAACTCCTATGCAATTTATACCTTATTCAGAATGTCTAAAAAATGCATTTAACAGATTTATAGTAATCATTTTCATTATTTCATTAATTTATCATTTCTATTTAAAATCGTTTAAACTTATTTTCTGTCTAGAATTCCTTTAAATACTTAAATACAAAGTTTATAAGATTATAAATCATCCTGAATAATAAAATAAAAAAATTCAAAATGAAACTTGTTTGAATGAATAACAATTCAATATGCTATTTAACTACAACTGGGATAATTTTTAACGAGAAAAGAAAAAAAAAAGGGAAAAGGTAATGTACAAATTATTGGGGAATTATTAAGAAATGTACAAATAAAATGTTCTTACAATAGAAATATAGAAATATTTCCGAATTGAAAAATCCCCCCCCCCCCCCCAACGCCAAGTAAGATGAAAAAATGCAAAGGAAAAAGAAATCATCCTTTTAAAATTCTTTTCTTTTGTGTAACATATAATGCTTTAGTAACAAAATAAAGTAATGCATATCTATAACTCATTCTAAACTGTATTACTACTAATCGATGCATTAAATGAATTTTATAACAAGTTATTTTAATGATACTTATAAGTACCGTCAGAAGATAAAGGATTAAAGACATTTTATGAACGATTTGAACGAAATTTTGAAAAATTAAAATATTTAATATTTTTAAATTTTGTTTTTCTGTCTTAAAAAAAAATATTTAAACGGTCGATTGCATAGTTTTGCTGTATTACATTTTTCTTATTCAACAGAATTTCATGAGACGTTCTTAATTATTGCCTTACAATCAATTATTAGTATTCTGTTGATAATTTATTAGAATATTTTCTCATTTGATTTGCTGATTATATATCAATTCGATAAATACTAGAATTTTAAATATAAGTAAAACTTTTTAACATACTTATTACCAATTATTATTTATAAATATTTTTGCCTCTTTAAAAATGTATCCAATACAAGAAAACTTTAAATTGATTAAATTATTACGCGAGAAAAGCATTAAGCGGTAGAAATTATGTCTTATTTAAAAAATCCAATTAATAATATTGCCAAATCCTTTCAAATGAATGATATTTACACGTGAATATTAAAAGAGAAAGAAGCTTTAATTTCAACGAATATAATTTTAACGAAAATATTAAAATTTTATACCTAATGTTGCAAAGTAGTAAAATTGGGGACAATCGCGACATTGTTTTAATGGATTTTGAAAAAAGTATATTAATTTTGAATTGTTACACCAATAATAAAAATATTACCGACCTTTAAAGCTTTCGGTCGCTAGTCGTCTTTGAAATTTTTAATAAAGAAGGGAATCTGGTGTATATTTCGTAGGCTAATTGAGAAATCAGGCTCTTTGCAAAGAGCCGGGCTAATTGGAGAATCATCTCCCTTTTTCCAATTAGCCTGATAGTTTTCAGGCTTATTGCAAAGAGTCTAGAGAGCATTAGGCTAATTGAAAACTGGCCACTTGTTTCTCAATCAGCCTGGCGTTTTTCAGGCTTATTGCAAAAAGACCAGACAGCGTTAGACTAACTGAAAAATTACTATTTATTTCTCAATCAGCATGATATTTTTAGGCTTATTAACCCATAACGGCACCCGAACGCGAAAAAAAAAATGCAACAGACCGCACTCCCGATCTGAGCAAGACAAAATAATTTCAGTCGATACGCAAACCCGAGCAGAACGTGAAAGTTCTATTAAAAAAAAAAAAAAAAAAAAAAAAAAAAAAAAAAAAAAAAAAAAAAAAAACGAAATCTCACCGAAACCAAATACGATAACCGACAAAAACATTCTAAAGAACCATAACTTGATCCGAGCAAGACAAAATAATTTCCGTGGAGACGCAACCCGACTCTAACCTAAAAATTCTATTAGAAGAAACCCGAAATGTGACACGAACCAAATCTGAACCCGGCAAAAATATTCCAAAGAACCATAACCCGTTCCGAGCAAGCCAAAATAACTTCTCTGGACACGTAACCTGACCCGAACCTAAAAATTTTGTTTACCCCCCCCCCACCCCCCGAAGTATAGCCCGAATGAGATCTGAAACCTATAAAAATATTCCAAAGAATCATAACCCGATCCGAGCAAGACAAAATAACTTCCATGGACATAAACCCGTCCCGAATCTAAAAATTCCATTTGAAAAAAACCTGAAATCTTAATCGAATCAAATCTGAATCCGGCAAAAATATCCTCAAAAACCATAACCCAATCCGAGCAAGACAAAATAATTTCCGTGGACACACAGCCCGACCCGAACTTAAAAATTCCGTTAGAAAAACCTCGAAATCTGACACGAACCAAATCTGAACTCGGCAATTATTTTCTCTTGATCGGATCGGGTTATGGTTCTTTGCAATATCACGGTTGTTTCGGGTCAGATTTCAGGTTTTTTTAAATGGAACTTTCAGGTTTGGGTCGAGTTGCGTGTCGACGGAAATTATTTTGTCTTGCTCGGATAGGAGTACGGTCTGTTGTAATTTTTTTTCGTGTTCGGGTCGGGTTATGGGTTAATAAGCCTAAAAAAGTTATCCTGATTGGGAAATAATTGGTTATTTTTAATTTAGCCTAACGCTTTCTAGGCTCTTTGCAATAAGCCTGAAAAATACCAGGCTGATTGAGTAACAAGAGGTCAGTTTTCAATTAGCCTAAGGCTCTCCAGGCTCTTTGCAATAAGCCTGAAAAATATCAGGCTAATTAGAAAAAGAGAGATAATTCTCCAATTAGTCCGGCTCTTTGCAAACAGCCTAGGCTCTTTGCAAAGAGCGTGATTTCTCAATTAACCTACGACATATATAATTAAATAACATGTATTTCAGCCTTTGTACATAAATATATACAATAAAGAAACTTTCCTGTGAAATTTTACATAATCTTATATTAATAATAATCTTTATATAATTTTTATATGCTAGTATTATATAGCTTTGTATGATAGTATACTTTATATGCTAGTACCGTATTTTATGGAAGAAACGCCGCGTCATTTACGAGATTAAAAGTTCGTTTTTTTCCCAAGTGCGGCGTTTACGATTTTTTTAAAATAGCAACTGAGTTTCCTTAATTTAAAAATTCATAAAAATATTTAAAATCGGATTTAAATATTTTAAATAAAACTTCAGACATCTTAAGATATTAAAAACGAGGCATCCTACACTGTTCAGAAAACTTTGATTATAGTTAGGTCAATGTGACAATGTGACGTTGTCGACCAGGGCCGGATTAAGGGCCGTATTTTCTGAAAGATCTTCTGCTTTAACAAAAAATGGAAAACGCCATTCGATTACATAGTTTCTGAATAAGAACACCTGACAATTTTATGCGTTTCTGAACAAAAATGAATTTAAAAATGCGTCAGAAAGTAGTTTTTTTGTATTTGAGAATAGATTTATCATATTTTGCACAAAATTGACTTATCTCATTAAAATTGAAAAATTTTGGCATACATATTTAGAACTTTTAATTCATTGTCAAGATATGGATTAAACTGGAAAAGTAAATTTTATAAAAAGTCTGAAGTGTTGATTTTTTTTTAAAATCAGGAAAAATTGTTTTTTCATAATAAAAATGTATCTCACAATTACATTTTCTAACACAATTTGGCGGTTTGCCCACTACAAGCTACGCTCGCCAACTGCCATGTAGACTCCGCTAAAAATACGCTAATTTGTTCACATTTGAAAAGATTACCTGATTGCGGAAGTTTGATTACAAAGAATTTATTAATAAAATTTCTCATATTTTGTACAAAAATTGACTTATTTCAGCCGAGAACTAAAAACTTTCCGCATACACATTTAGAACTTTTAGTTCATTGTCAACATTTAGATTGAACTTAGAAAAGTAAATTTTGATATTAAATAATTATTTTCATATTTGCAAAAATTATACGTGTATTTCTCTAGTCCGCCAGCACTGTAAAAAAAAAAAAAAAAATGGTAACGTTCCATGTAAAATCCAGGAACGTTTCGCCTTTTCTCAGGTTTTCAGAATAATTTAGCTCTTTCCTGTGAAATTCTGGTTTTCTTATCTGAAACGTTCCTGAACAAAAGTTGGAAACAGCAAAACGCTGCGGCCGCCATTTATTATTTTTTTGCTATAATCCGTTGCTCGCGCGCGAGTGTCGAAAACGAATTCCTTAAATGAATGTAAAAAAATCAATATGGAATGCAAATAAATCAATAGACGACATAATCCTTTACGTCTCTATTGTCAAGACAATTCAGATGAAAATACAATACCTCTGTGACATCGCTAAGAGATTATCTCTCGTACTTGTCTGTGGAATGTTTAACGAGCAGACCATGTAAAAAAAATACACCTATTATTTGGATCTCCATTAACCAGGGAACCATCAAACATGATTCTCACCGATTTTGATTAATTTAAAGTATGTTTTAGAGTTCTTATCTCTAATTATTCTTGTGAAGGGATTTCTTCAAATGGGCCTTAGATTTTCAGAAATTAGATGCCGAGGTTTAGCATACGTTTCAAATACCCATTAGTTTGCAGCTCTCAACGTGTCTTTCGTGGTGTGGACGCAGAAGGCTCGCACGCCACCCGTACGGCCCGAGTTCGATGCTACCTCTTGACTTTTTTTTTCTTTTTTAATTAATTTTATATTTTAACACTTTATTACAATTTGATTTAAATTTGATATATATTTGACACTTTGAATTGCTGCAAATTTGAATTTTTTTTTTATTTTCGGAAAAAATATACAATTACGTTTAGGTTTTTTTTTTCATGAAAATTTATATGTATTTTATCTAACTTGTAAACTAACATAATTACTGACGAAAATCCAAAATATTTTATGTCTAGATTTTTTTTCTAATTATTATTTACATTTATATATTTTTATATTTTAAGCAAAGTTCAGAAACAATATATTATATATATATTTGCTTTATTGAATTTTAACTGAAAATTTAATTTTTCGTGTAAATTATAAATAATAATTTTGATGTCATTTTCAAAATATTTTTTCGTTCTAACAAATAATGATAATAAAGCGAAAATTGTCAACTGGAAATGTAAAAATCGTCTGCGGATCCCGCATGCTCGGAAATGTCAGTAATGTTTTGCTGTCAACAGAAATATTCCTGGTATTTCGCAGGAAACTTACTGGCATTTCTGTAGAAAGTTTTTAACATATACAGTAAAGTTCCAGTCATTTTCAAGAAATGTTTCTTGGAAATAATGGGCAACTCAGCTGCCCATTTTTTCCCAGGAACGTTGCGGAATTTTTTTTACAGTGAGGTAAATGGGCACCACTCTCACAGAACCAAATCTCAATGAGGAACTCGTACACATAAAAAGTTAGGGCAGAACAAGGTGGTGCTGCCGTTACAAATCAGTAAAAGAGCTATATTTCAATTATGACAATATTTACTGTGTTTTAGAATGCATAAGTACGAACTGTGAAGAGAAACTTGACACTAGAAAGGAAGCAAAATCCCTAATTAAAAAAGTTTTCTAAATTTGAATGGGTATTAATGTGTACACTTTGGCATGATATTTTAGAGCGATTCGACAAAGTAAATGCATCCCTTTAAAAATCAATACTTCATCTCCTTACTGGTTGCAACTATTTGGAATCGCTCTTAACCCTTTATGTCCCGATACTTTACTGTACGACGGTACTTTAATGTACCATTAAAATAACTTGCTATAAAATTCATTTAATACACCGATTAGTAGTATTACAGTTTAGAATGAGTTATAGATACTTTACTTTATCTTCTTCCAAAAGCATTATTGGTTTCACAAAAAAAAAATAAAAATAAAATAAAATAAATAAATAAAACGATGATTTCTTTTGCCTTAGCATTTTTTTGAGTTTTCTTGACGTTGAAAGATTGAGGGGGGGGGGGGGGGGGTAGTTTCAGTTCGGAAATATTTCTATTGTAAAAACATTATGTTTGTACATTTTCTAATTCTACAAAATACTAAAAAAAAAAAATAAAAAAAAAAAAAAAATACTTTAAATAAAAGATTTGAGTGGATCTATAAATATTGCACAAAATCCCTTTGATATCAAATTTAATTAATTAATTTTAATTGGCAAAATCCTTCAAAAATATATTAGATGATTGTATAAATCTTCTAATGCAGTTTAAAAAATTCACGAAAAATGCTTTAGAAGACGAAAATTTCATGAATTCATAATTTGGGACATAAAGGGTTACTACATCGATTAGCAGTAATGCAATTACAATGAGTTACAAATATTTTACTTTATGTTGTTCCAAAAGATGATGCCTAAAAAAAAAGTGTTTTTAAATGGATGATTTATCTTTCATTCGCATCTGTTTAGCTTTCTTGATGGCTGAAGGTTGGAAGTGGATGGTTCCAGTTCTTAAATATTTTTATATTTCTATTGTAAGGGCATTATATTTGTACATTTCCTAATTCTAAAAAACACTTTAAAAAATTTTTATATAAAAAAATTGAGATAAGTTAGAACTATTCTACAAAATCCCTATAAATAAATATTTCATTCATTGATTTTAATTGGCAATATCCTTCTAAAATTTATTGATTGTGTAAATCTTCTAATGAATTTTTAAAAAATCAGAAAAATACTTTAAAAGATGATTTTTCATTCTTTCATAATTAGGGACATATGTGGTTAAATAAAATAATTAAAAGCACCATTAAACATACCAAAAAAAAAAATGTTTGAGTAACGATCAATTTTTATCACAATCAATTTTTAAAGTTTGTGTTTGAGGGGGGGGGGGGGAATTTTCAGTAGCAGGGAAGAGGGGGGGGGGCAAAATTTTCAGTAGCTCCGGGCCCCAGAGAAGCTTAAACCGGCCCTGCTGTCGACAAAAGTAGCACTCCGACGGATGCGGCGTTTACAACAGGTGCGGCGATTACGATATTTTTAAGTTTATTCAGGCTAATTTGAGGAGTGCGGCGTTTCTTCCATAAAATACGGTATATGCTTATATTGCTAGTATTTTTATATTTTATATTTATGATAACAATAATAATAATAATTAGAGATCGACAGAAAAATAGATTTCGTTTTTGTCACAAAATCAGAGTTTCGCCGAAAATGTTGCCAAAAATTCGGCTGGACCGAAAGTCGACATTACTCAGAGATTTGAGCTATATTGGCTTAAATGAGATAAGCTTTGTTTATTTCTATAAACTTCACTGATTATAATTGTCAGTCATGACTGACTCAAGACGTGAGTACAAATTACAATGTAAGTAATGTCTATATAACTAAATTTTGAAGACCCCTTTCATTTTCTCATTAAAAGATGCAGACTTACCAGTAATAGAAAATTTTTAGAAAGTACAGAAGTGTTTTGAATACTCTTTGAGAAAGTTCTAGTATAACAGATGATCATTAAAAAAATCATTACAAAAGATAAATCGAGGTATGTATACCTGAAACATTTTCTAATTATATGTAATTCGCATAATTCGAAAATAATTCTGTGTTGTTGACGAATTAATTGCATTTTATTTTATTTTGTAAGAAAATAAAAAGTTTTGGTCAAATTCACAGAAAGTCAACTTGGGCCTCACTTATAATTAATTAATAATTATGAATATTTATGTATGTATTAATTATTCAAAAAAAATTTTAGACATTTTCGTTTTCGGCCGAAAATAGGAAGATTACCAAAATTCTGTTTCGGTTTTAAATACCTATTTCGGTCTATCCTTAATATAATACCTAAACAACTAAAAGATTTGTTGAGAATTTATAAGACCAATATAGGAAAACAACAAAGATCTAAATTGCTTACAGTGGAATTAATTTTGGCATGAGAATTCAGGTTCATCTACGGACTGATTATGCTTTTGGCAAATTGGATACTGACACTCCTGATTTTAGTGACCCCGAATTTTGTTTTAGGGAATTTTCATATCGCTGAAAATTCAAGCCTATTTTAACCTTCTAATCTTTATAATCAATATTTTGAACTTTTAAAATAGGATAAGATTATTTCTAAATGTGTGAGTGCGTACTTATATAATCAATCATATGTTTTATAAGACTTCGAAAATGTTTAGTTTTTTTTAATAGCGGTATAAGAAGAGGGCGGGGCGGGGGGAGGGAAGAATATCAAGCCTCTCTTTGGCTGTCCGATCTGTGAAACTATTTTTTCTGAATCTTGTCCTTTTGCAACAAACTCAAAAGAAAGCTCGCTTTTATTTATTTATTTTTTGTAAAAGAACCTCTCTCACCTATTTCTTTCCATCCAAGACTGCCCTCAAGCAGTTTTTCCCCTTCTTGGACACCTTGTTTGACCCCTCGCTTGACCCTAACTGCGTTGACAGCTGTAGAAGCCAAATTCGCATGCAGAGGAGCTTGAGTAATGGAATTTATGCAGGTACAACCTAAATGGTACATGTCCTGTAATGGGCTGTGCATATATAACGTTATCACTTTAGGGGAAGGGGAGTCTGGCAGTAAGATATAGTAAGATATCTATAGGAGGAGGGGGGGTCTCGCACCTGATATAGTAAGATATCTATAGGAGGAGGGGGATTTGTCTTTGATATCGTTATCGTTTTTGATCCAACCAAAATTTTCTCTTTTTATTTGTAACTTGTTTTTTTTTTTTTTTTTTTTTTTTTTTTTTTTACATCAGTGTAGTTTATTATCTGTTTTAGTCTGTTATCAATTTTATAAAAATTTGAAGTTATTAACATAAGTAAATGATTGTAAAATTATTTAATTCCAAAATATGGAATACTCAACATTTGGAATTCCTATTCTTCTGTCACACGTGTATGTACATAATACTCCGCTGTGCGAGAAACCAGATACGAAGTATATATGATACTTGTAGTGTTCACTAGTAAAGGAAAGATAAACAATGTTATTTACTTGTTTTGTTGATAAGTTCTGCTTGCACCCCTTCTCCCGTGCAGAACAAGTGCGCGAAAGACATGAATGCATTATGTAACAAAAAACTTTTTTAAAATACTTTAAATTGCAAATGTATCGTTAAAGTGTTATTTAGTACAATAATATTTCATATATAATAGTGATATTTTATTGACTTCTTCTCATTTGAATCAATAAAGTATGCGAATAGTAAAATTATAACTATATCTGTATATCACTGTAAACAAAAGAAAAAAAATGGAAAAAGCAAAATTATTTTTAAACATTGATAACGGTATCATTAGGGAAGGAAGGGGGTTTCGAGGGATGATAACATATGATATCAAAAGGGGGGGGGGGCTTGAAAAATTACCAAAAAGTTGATAACGTTATATATGCACAGCCACTAAGGAATGTGGTAACGGCAGGAGAGAGGCGAGTAAGCCCCGAGACCTTTGGAACCAAATTTTCGGTTAAATGTTTGTTTCTTATAAGTTTAGTTATTTGTTCTGTGAATGCACTTATTTTTTTTTTTTTTTTTTTTTTTCGTTCGAGAAAACGCTTGACGTATATTTTTGCACACAGTAACTATGCTAGCAAGATACTTCATAACAGTTAAAAGAGACCTGTTAGAAGAATAATTATGCATATCAGTACTAAATTAAATGTTAATTTTGGTGGAATGTTTGAGAACAAAGTATAGTAGAGTCTCGATTATCCGAGTTAATATGGACCAGGCTCACCTCGGATAAGCAAAATAACTGGGATAAACCGGATTTTCAAAAATCGTCACCAATGGAACAATGGAACAATGTGAGCAGCTGAATGGATTACCTAGTTGCGTTGCAACTTTACATCCAGTGGATAGGTGATTGTGTTGCAAGGGCATTAGGGAGCCTTAAAAAAAATGAATGTTTAGACGTGGCTGGTAGCCACAAAAGTTAAATTTACTTTTAAGAAAAAGAAAAGACTAACAAAAAATAACAAAGTACATAAGTACTAGTATAACATATGTGAAAAAGAAAAAAAAAAAAAGAAAAGAAAAAAATTAATTAAAAAAGAAAGAAAATTCCATTAGTTCCAAAAAAAGAAGGAAAAGACGAAAAAGCTACCGGGGAGTGCCCCATAGAAAAAAAGACTCTTTTCAGAGACCATACATTAGTTAAAAAAAATATAATGCTAAAGAACTAGCAGAAAAACAATTTTTTAAGTATAGCAGAAGGTGAGGGAAACTCAGTCTTCATCGTTAAGCAAAAGCGAGTATTTAGGGTGTTTTCTGTTAATGGGGTCGGATACCTCGTAGTCGGGTAGTTCCGTTATAATTTGGTTAGGGGGGTTGTATACAGATTTATAAAAATTTTTAGCAAGTTTATTAATGCGCTGTTTTAAGGAAGTGGTTTTCAAATCCCTGCGGATAGTGGTGTTACGAAGAAAATGGTAACCATTACGGATATAGCGTAAGTTTTTGTTATGAGCACCGCAAAGATACTCCATGCTGGTTTTGCAAGCGAATCCACAGATAGGACAAGCATAAGTTAAGGTTGATCTAATACATGCATTATACAAGATGGGTTTATTATGAATAGAAAGAGTATTGCTTTTGAGAAGAGGAGAGAGGGCCTGGGAGATACCAGCAACTTTGCCTCGGATATTAATAAAATGCTTTTTCCAGGTAAGTCTTAAAATTATGCACATTTCAGTAAATTTTAAGGAGAACGGAAAATTAAATTGTTTATTTAAAAAAAGCAATTGATAGTTTTTTTTTGTTTTTTTTTTTTTCTGCAGTATTACGCTACTGCATAGCTACCAATTCCTAACATAATCTTACCACTAAAACTTATTAGTGAATTTTGCCTAATAGAATCGCCGAAATCTAACAATTGTCAACAGTTAAATATGACGAAAATTTGTATTAAATTTTAGAGGTAACAAAACCGTACAAATAGGCAGCTGTGTAATTCTATTAGTGTCATGAAAATTGCAGGTGTAGCCTCTTCTTTCTGCTCAAAGTATTAAAGAGTTTTTTTTTTTTTTTTTTTTCCAATCGAACTTATACCTTTGGAATGGATCATTTTCTTCTAATGGACTGGTGGCTTCTATTGTTATAAAACAACCATTATAAATGAAGTGTTAGATGAAGGTGGAAGAGCAGTCGTAAAAAGTTAGAACTCTGATTTTCTGGTCAGAATGAGAAAAAAAAATGGCCATGATTTTTTTTTAAATGATTGTACAACGTTTGATGGTAATATTGTGGCATACGGACACACGGGCACACGGACATACGGACACGCGGACACACGGACACGCGGACAGACAGACATTTAATATAAACATGATTTTTAGGATATCTGATCTCTGAACCGTCAAAAACGGAAGTAAAAAAAAAAAATCGATTACAATACTTTCTTCTATTGACGATAGAAGAAAGTAAATTTTTTTTTTTTTTTTACAGTATTAAAATGTAAACGAGATATTTGAAAATAACGTTCCCATAGACATAACATTAACTTTCTCGTTTCATACTAGTGTAGGCTTTTGAGTGTCTACACAAGTCATGTGAAGAAAGGCGCTAGATAATGTTAAATGTGTGGGAACGTTGTTTTAAACTTCTTCCTTGCATTTTAATATCGTTAAAAGATTTTCCTTTTCACAGGATAGCTGAGAACTATTTCTAACAGCACTAGTTTTTATTTTTTCGATAGTGGTTGTATATATTTTTTAGAAACTTACTTTCATTTTCGGAACCGGTTCTGAAAGCGCAAGTAAACCCATTAAAAAACTGCAACGAATATAAAAAAAGTAAAAACTAGTTCAGTTAAAGATCAGCTATACAATGCAAAAAGAAAAAATCATTTAAGGGGTGTCAGGCCTCTTAAAACTGGAAAAAATGCAAAAAATATTATCCATTTCAAAGTTTAATATATTAAAATGTATTTCATTTTAAGGCCCAATTTTTATTGGGATGAAAGTATGTTCTTTGATTTCATGTATTTAAAAAATTGTAAGATGCAGACTTAGCATTTACAGGGAGCTCCAAACTGTCAGACATCTGACGTGCAGAAAATTAGCTTAACAGATTACACACAGGATTACAATATGAATTTTGCAACTAGAATAAAACTTTTGGTACCTACTTATACTTGAGATTGTAATAATTACTCTGAAACTAAATAAATTTGTATTAAAAGCTTTTTTTATATTTTTAATACAGAGTTGTATTTAGCTAAGGCAAAAATTAGAAAATTTCAACAGTACAATCACCTAAAAAATATTTTTTTGAACAATAAAAAGGAAATTTTGCGTTCTATTTATACAGACTAACATGAAACATACGTTCTGAAAATTTCATGAAAAATATTCAGAAGCTTTTCAGATATCGTTTACGTTATGCCCAAAAACGTCATTTGGAGAAAAATGACTTCAAAGTTTCGGAAACGCCGCTTTAGCTATTGGGCGGGTATAATTCTAAAAGCCGTAATTTCTGTTCTAATGGAAATTTCAAGGAAACAATTATATCAAATTGTTCAGAAAAAGTAGAAGTTTAACGTCTAAAAAAATTAAAATTTCGAAAATGTTAAAGCTTTAAGTGTCCAGGGGCCCCTTAAAAATATTAAAATGCAAGCTAAAGATTTGAAAATAACGTTCCCGTCGATTTTACTTTAACTTGCCAGTGTTTTCACGTGAATATTGTAAGTTCTTAAAATTAATGATTTTTAAAAAATAAATTTTAAGAAATCTTATTTAAAATATTTGATATTATATACTGCACGTATGCCAGCAATAATTGCAACTAACGGTAATGCAATTAAAAATATTTCCTTTATACGTGCTTTTTTCATAATTTTATTAAAAATCTAGAATGCAGGAACTTGGTGTTTAAAAAACACAAATCATAAACTTTTTTATGCAACAAAACAATTTAATTTTCATAAAGCAATTAAGATATCATCCGAATATGGAATTGTCTGCTTTACAAATGAATAGCACAAGAATAGAACTTGGAAGAAAACCGAGTTCAAAGGAATAGAAGCTTACAATACATTTTTTAATGAAATACTATGCTAGAATAAACAGCGTCCATACTTTCTCAAATAAATAGTTTTTGAAATATTCTTTACTTAGGATAAAAAGATTAAAGGATGTATAATTATGTAAAAATTTACTTTTTTTGAACTAAATGTCGGAAAAGTAAATAAAAGAAAGTAATTTGATTTTTGAGTACAGCCGTAAAATTCTATTAAAAAAAATCCCCATATGATTACACTAACTTCAAAAACGTTTTGTGCAGGAGAAAGAAAAATGCTTTCTTACTTTGTTTTAAAGTGGGGTATGTTACATAGACAGTTACAATAGTTATCTATGACTTATCCGTTCTATTATGAAAAGGATAAAATGGAGGTATTTGTCATTATTGATTTTAAATTCTTAGTGTAGTTATAGTAGTACGTACTTTTCTATGCAAATGAATCTTTTATTACTTAACCCTATGAGGGGCAAGCAATAATGTATCTGTAATATTGTATTCTCAATGAAAAAATCGAAACATTTTATTTTAAAATAAGGAAAAGCAATTTTGCAACATTTCGCCCCCATAGTCAAAAATATAAAATTTAGTTAAAAGTTTCTGGTGCGAATCTTGTTTAAATTAAGGGATATATAATATATCCCACCGCTCCTCAAGGGGTTAAGCACTTTACAGCACACCAAATGATCTGCACCGAGATCAATAAACAAATTGTTCACTGCATTCAATTATTTATGTTTTTCCTCAGCAGCGAACTTTGTTCAATTCCTACTATTAGTTCACACTCTTCCTATATTTATTTATATATATATAGTTATTCAATTACTACTATTAGTACACACTCTCCCTATATTTATTTATTTATTTATTCATTCAATTCCTACTATTAGCTCACACTCTCCCTATATTTATTTATATATTTATATATTTATCTTGTACAAATTTTCAATCGTTAATAAAATACTCATTATCCATCCTATCAGGTTGAAAGAAATTTTTTTAAACTTGTACTGGATGACAATTCATGTTAATAAAGTTTTTTCAAATATTAATTAATTAATTAAATTTTAATTAATTAATTTTAGTTTTGCATGGGAAACAAAATAGCGGCCATTGGTTATTGAAGTTCAATGAAATTATTTTCAATAAGGTGTTACCATAGGGGGAGACCCTGTTCTGTCGCCAAATACCGCCAAGTTTGTCGCCAACTGGGCGATATATTGCCAAATTTGGCGGCCAAAATGAGTCGCCAAAAGTAACGCCAACTTGGCGATATCTGTAATATTTCGCCAAATTCCCATAGAGTTCCATTGTAAACCTACTTGCTTATAGAAAATCAACAAATTGAGATATTTTAATGCAACAAAAACTCATATTAGCTTGATTATATTAAATTTTTCTTTGATGGCCTAAGTAGGAATTGACTTTAAAAACAAAATTTTTATATTACTTGTTTATATATTTATCTTGTTCAAATTTTCAATCGTTCATAAAATACTCATTATTCATCCTATCAAGTTGAAAGAATTTTTTTTTAAACTTGTACTGGATGGATATTAATGTTAATACAGTTTTTTCAAATATTAATTAATTAATTAAATTTTAATTAATTAATTTTAGTTTTGCTTGGGAAACAAAATGGCGGCCATTGGTTATTGAAGATCAATTAAAGTATTTTCAATAAGGGGTTACCATAGGGGGGACCCTGTTCTGTCGCCAAATTCCACCAAGTTTGTCGCCAGCTTGGCGATATATCGCCAAATTTGGCGGTCAAAATCAGTCGCCAAAAGTGACGCCAACTTGGCGATATATCTAATATTTTGCCAAATTCCCATAGAGTTCCATTGTAAACCTAGCTTATAGAAAATCAACAAATTTAGATATTTTAATGCAACAAAAACTAATATTAGCTCAAAGGATTATATTAAATTTTTCTTTCATGACCTAAGTAGGAATTGACTTTAAAAACAAAATTTTTATATTACTTGTTTTATACACACACACACACACACACACATATATATACAGGGTGTCAATAAAAGAATGTCTCAGTTGCATGTTTTAATAGTACTAACTGTAAGCGTTATAGAATGGTGGTGTAAGGTCACAGATAAAGAGTAATTCAGACAGCTTTAGATAAAAGCATGCGCAAGTACTGCTTTGTTATTTACTCGCTTTTAGTGCCACATATGCAAAATGACGTCACCTGAGCGTAAAGCGTTAGTGCTGTGCTGAACAATTTAAAATCGTTAGAGTCATGCGACTTTTTTTTTCGAGGCTTTATAAATGGTCGTGTCTATTTTCCGCCCCTACCTAATGATTTGACAGAGTTGAGACTCAGAATTAAAGAGGCTATTGATTCCATTATTCCGGACTTGTTAACCAAAGTGTGGTAAAAATTGAACTTTAGATTGGGTGTGTGCCATATAACTAAAGGTGCACATATTAAGTATTTGTAAGTAAACTTAGGTTTACCTTCGGGTTGATATATGATTTGTTGTAAATAGTCTAATTTAAACTGTTATTATGTACCATTGAAACTGGGACATTATTTTACTATTATTATTACTACTATATTTACTTATTATTATTATTACTATATTTAACTACTTTTCTTCATTTTTTATCGAATAAATACTGCAGAACAAATTATAAATATATAATTTAGCAGTTCCAATAAAAATGATTTTTTTTTTCTAAAATATGCCTGAAAAATTTAAAAATAGAAACGATAAACTATTTTATAACACTTTTTTTTAAAGTTCAAATATACGCACCTGCAGTGTTAAAAATTTATAGCAAATTGTTAGTCATTCGACAGTTCTATAGAAAAAGTTTACATAACTTTAAGGTAATTCTATTCTGACCATATGCATTTTTCAACAGTGTGGATTTCGATTGGCGTTATGTCAAGTTAGAATAATACTTTTGAACTTTTTGATTTCCTTTCCTGTAATTTTTCTTCTATAATAATCAATTTTAAGCCGATAAAAATAGTTTATACTTGTGTAAAATTCCGCGTGTGTACCTGTAATTTTTATCACCCTCTTCATTGTTTCAGATCTTAAAAATCCCATGTTAAAGCTGCATTCCTATTTAATGCATCCATTTTTATTGAGATTTATAATAAGTATGTCAAAAGTTACATTAGAAGTTATGTTCGAATATGTAGTCCGTTTGCAATATTTTTTAAATTATTTCTGTACTTTTTTTAATGTCTTTAGTTTTTTTTTTTTTACATTGATTTAATTATTGGAAAATAAACAAAGTTACGCCTAAATTATACAAAAGCCGATAAATATACTTTATACTTGTGTAAAATTCCGCGTATACCTGTAATTTTTATCACCCTCTTCATTGTTTCAGATCTTAAAAATCCCATGCTAAAACTGCATTCATATTTAATACATCCATTTTGTCCAGATTTATAATAAATATGCCAAAAGTTACATTAGGATTTATGTTCGAATATGTAGTCCGTTTGCATTATTATTTTTTTCTGTACTTTTTTAATGTCTTTAGTATTCTTTTTACATTGATTTTATTATTGGAAAATAAACGAAGTTACGCCTAAATTATACAAAAGCCGATAAATAAAAATACTTCATACTTGTGTAAAATTCCTCATATACCTGTAATTTTTATCACTCTCTTCATTGTTTCAGATCTTAAAAATTCCATGCTAAAACTGCATTCCTATTTAATACATCCACTGTGTCCAGATTTATAATAAGTATACAACAAAAGTTACATTAGGATTTATGTTCGAATAAGTAGTCCGTTTGCATTATTTTTTTTTTTAATTATTTCTCTACTTTTTTAATGTCTTTAGTATTATTTCTACATTTATTTAATTATCAGAAAATAAACAAAGCTACACCTAAATCATACAAAATAAAGTTGAAACTCACCTATAATTATTACTTTCATCACTGAGTTCATTGTTCTAGATCTTCTAAAGTCTACCCTACATCTGTATTCACCACCGTCATTTTCTTTTACTGGTTTTATATTTAGTGTTGCTACAGTTCGGCTCATGTTGAACACGGCTCGAGTCTCCAGCTGCTTGTGGGCGAATTTCTTTGGCGAAGTACCCTGCATCTGTCTTGTGTCCACACTGTAAATAGGATTGCCTGAATCTCCGCGATACCACAATATGAGCGTGACTTGGTCATCTGGTAAAGATGCAGTGACATTGCAAGGAATGTTGATTTCCGATCCGATGACAGCTATATGTTCACTGTATTCTGAAAAAAGAAAGATAAAAACAATTTAAAAGACATGTAAGAACAATGAAAAGCTAATAAATCGAAGGTAACATTCAACAAGACCAATTTCAATGAAACAATGTAACTCAAACTAAAGTGGTAGATACAAAAAATTTATGTTTTGCGAATTAATTATTTATCATTTTTTAATCATATAGCCATTTGCGAAGAAGCTTACGTTTGATACACATAAGCTTTAAACAGAAACAGTTAATTTTAACTTTCTCTTATGTTTATAAATAAAGTATATTTATCTATATTTATTATATATTATATATTTATTATATGTTTATTATTATATATTATATATACTATATTTATTATATATTTTTAAAGCCTTTTTGTTTTGGGGAAAGTTGTATCATGTCAAAAGATTTTTTCAATATTGGAGTATTTGTGAATTTCTTTCAATTGTTCCACAAGTGAGTATTAAAATCAATGATAATTGAAGCTTTTATTGAATCAATAGACGATAAATGTGTGAAACGCTGAATGTTGTGTACATTTGTTTGAATGCTGCGTACATGTTTTGAAGGTTGTGTCCTTTTGCTATAATAGTAAGTAATTTCGATTTTTAAAAGAGAACTAATAAGCATTTGTTTGTTAATGTATTTTTTTTTTCCGAATACTTTCCAAACACATCAGCAGTATTTCCCTTTTCGCAATGTAGAAAATGCACCATATAATTTAAATTATAAATTAAATAATCATTCACCGAGTAAGTATGGAGATCACTGATTTTTAAAAATAGTATTTTTCTCGGATTCTATAAGAACCAAATAAATAAATGTATGCAATTTCAGGTACAATGGAACATTTTATTACATATTCGTATAACATTCGCTCACATTCTATTTTTTGCATATTATATATTCCGCTAACAGCCATCAATAATTATCGACCAGTGACTTAGTCAAAATTAAAAGACCTTAACATTTTTGGTTCTTGTTGCACTAAACATAGTAATTTAATATTTATCATTGGTTTCACCTATGCTTATATTATTACATAAGAAGAAAAAGTAGAGAACTAAAAAATAATAAAATAAGAAGAACCAGGAACTAATTAAACGAGAATAAACTAGATATGAGGAAAACTAAAATTTTTATTGTTAGAAATTATTTCTTAACATGGATGAAAAAAATGTATAAAAAGCCATTAAAATGAAATTACACAACCTGCAATAAAAGAAAATTTGTATATAAAAAAAAAGTTTTAAAATTAATCATACCCGAGTTAAAATACTGTTAGGTTTAATTGCAATGTCTGAAAAAAATTTTAACCCCTTTGCGACGAACTGCACATATACGGGACTTATAGACTACGTATAATCCTTAAATTTAAACGCCACTTTTATTTAAAAGATTTTGTTTGTTTTTGATAATTACTTTTTACGATGGTTACTTAAGGATTTTATATATATATTTTTAATGTGCCTAAAAATTAAAAGGAGTATGCTGGACCATTGTCGCGACTCGAAGGTGTTAAATTAATTGCAGAAATAAAAGCCGAAATAACGTTTCACTTTAAGCATATTAGAAAGACTACATAAACATTCTGAATACTTCAATATATTACCGAAATAAATAGAAGTAAAACGAAATAGAAATATAAGTACAAAAATCCGATTAAATAAAACACAAGTAATATAAACTTGAACATAAATAAAATTAAGATAAAAGCTTGAGACAATAACAAAAGTTATACCAAAATACTAACAAAAATTATTAAAGAGTTTCTTAATTATAAACAACTTGAACTCTTAAGAGTTTCAATATTTGTTCACTCTTATATATTATACTGCGAAGCATAAAATTTACTCAACACTTTTTTCATAAATTATGCTTGATTAACTTCAAAAAAGAAATAAGCAGACAAGTATCAACACTCCAGCTAAATGAACCAATAATGTGTTGAGATAATTAAGGGGAAGAAAAAACAAGTTAGTCGTAACTTTAAGTAGAGTTATTCATTTTTACCGCCTCCTAGCACCAATGGTTGAACATTAGCATAGAATCACAAGAGGGTTGGAACAGAAAGAACACAGAGATAAAAGAGCATAGCAGCTGCATCATTAAAGATAATCAATTTAAAGCGTCAGTTATGCAAATTTAAATAATGAGTGTCCGTTGGTTTGGTATTGTTGATTTACTGAAATTAAAGATGTATGGTTAATATTTGAACTTTGAAGGAAAAGAATTAAAGATTTTAAAATATTAGTTCGCTATTTCTCAAGAAGGTTTACATAATAAATAAATTATAGTTATTTGTTATAATAAAAGCAAATGCTAAAAATGAGACACACGTCAATCAAATACTCTCGAATATAAAAAAGAAAACTATGTGCAATAAATCACTTAAAAAAAAAAAAAAATTCATATAGAATAACTGACTGGTAATTTTTCCATTTACAAGATATAAAAAGGAATGCTTAATATTTTTTTTTTCATTTATAAATCATTCGAATAAATGAGAAATACATATTTATTTTTAATAGTATATATTTATACAACTAAAAAGAAATTCAACCAACTCTTTTAATTAACTACTCAGGCATCTGATATACATGTTACATCATGAAAAATGAAAAAAAAAATGTTGTAATCAGTAAAATAAATAAGCATTTTATTCAAGATTAAAGGTTTGGGGACACGATGACATATATTTTATTTACTAAAAACATAATAGCACATATGTGGATCTTAAAAATTGTTAATTAAATATTAGTAATATGTTAGATGTAAATTTACAACTGGACGAAAAATGTCCGGACCAGGATTCGAACTAGGGATTTCCTGGCTGCTCTACCATCTGAGCTATCCCGGACGAATCTGGTGGAATTTTTTCACCCAGCTAACCTTAATGAACATTTTACGCCCAATTGGAAATTTACTTATAATATGATTTATTTACCAGTTAAAATAATTGTGTTAAAATTAATCTAATGTAATTACGTATCCAGCGAATTCTGCAGTTCCATTACCTGAGATTTATTCTGTTGAGCTGAACCAGGTTTCAGACCAGATGATATACTCATTAAAGTTAGCTGGGTGAAAAAGTTCCACCAGATTCGTCCGGGATAGCTCAAATGGTAGAGCACTGGCGGCTTCAGTCAGGAAATCCCTGGTTCGAATCCTGGTCCGGACATTTTTTGCCCAGTTAAAAATTTACATCTAATACTATTTATTTACCAATTAGAATAATTGTGTTAAAATTAACCTAGTGTAATTACGTATCCAGCGATTTCTGGAGTTCCATTACCTGAGATTTATTCTGTTGAGCTGAACCAGGTTTCAGACCAGATGCTATATTCATTAAGATTAGCTGGGTGAAAAAGTTCCCCCAGATTCGTCCGGGATAGCTCAGATGGTAGAGCACTGGCGGCTTCAGCCAGGAAATCCCTGGTTCGAATCCTGGTCTGGACATTTTTCGCCCAGTTTGAAATTTACATCTAATATGATTTATTTACCAATTAGAATAATTGTGTTAAAATTAATCTATTAGTAATATGTATGCATCATTCTGCACTTCATGATGCTTACTGAAGAGTATGTAGTGCATAGCATTTATTTATTCATTTACAGGGACACAAAAAAGAATTCCACCAATAGTATTGTCTGTTGCCGATAATTACTGGAAGTGCGTTTTCAGATGCGCCATGCGTTTGTGTGTATAAAATCTGTTTTTTATTAACAGGAGGCAATTAAAAAAAATCGTAAACATTTCTGCCTAAAGGCGTAAAATGCTCAGAAGTGTTTTTTAATTATATTTTGCATATTCTAGTTTAATTATATTTAGTTAGTATATAATAAGATATGTCTGTCTATAAAAATTGATGGATTTATAACCCTCTCAGATACGAATAAATTGATTTCGAAACAGAAAACAAATCAATAATCTTCAACGACAAAACCATTTTGATACTCAAATAAAAAGATCAAGTAGGAATCAATCATTGTGAAATCAAAAAACTCTTTTTTACGTTTGCCAAATTATACTATTTAAATTGAACAATAACATTAATAAATGAAATATGTTTATATATCAACCCACGCATGATGCAAGAGATCCACGTCATCGAACTATAAGGGACTAAAAGAACATTTCTATTATTATTTTAGTTGTTCTGTAGATATCAAAAAGTAAACATGTAATGGAAAAATTGTTGCTGCAAAAACAGATTAATATAAATACGAATGTTATTAATTCAAGATTGTAAAACTTAAATATTTAATATTATATCTTAATAAGCAAAGAATCAGTCTCAGGAGTGGATTTAATTAAGAAAAAACACGTACATATTAATTATAATTTCTTGTTTTAACACTATAGTGCAAAGAAAAAATGTTTAAGAATTCAGCGCAAATGGATACGCCGTACCTGATTTAAATGTGTGCCAAGCTGTAAAGTCAGAAATGCTGTTAAAGAAAGACAAAGATAAGAAATTATCTATATCATTACATTTAGTTGATTTATTTTGCAAGGCCAGAATTACTGATTTATTTTGTTTATCTAAATATCAGCGCGCGTGTAACTGCGCAAAGTACAGGTGGCTTTTTTGCCAACAGAAAATGATTATGCAGACTGATCAAGTCTGATATTTTAGTAGATAAATACTATTTATAGAAAAAAAATACTGGCCGTAAATGTATGCACATTAAAAAGAAAATGTTGAAAATTATTGAAAATATAGTTCGTTAGTTGTTTGATGATAAAATGAATACTGTTCATGTTTTTGTTGATATATATAAAATATTAAAGAATTGAAGAAAACTAAATATATATAAGAAGTTTTATATAGAATAAAATAAAAACAGCAATTCCTCTCATAAACAAAATTTAAATAACTAGTAAAATGGCCGCATCACGTGAGATGCAGTTGGTAGAAAAACTTAACGCGAGTAACTACAGTAATTGGAAGTTCAAAACGGAAATGTTACTAATTAAAAAAGACTTATTCGATGTCAATACTGAAGATAGGCCCACACCAATCACAACCGATTGGGAAAAAAGACAAGAAGGCTAGAGCTATAATTAACCTGTCAATTGATGACTCACAAATCGTCCATGTAAAGGGGTAAACACAGCCAGGGACACTTGGAACGCACTTAAAACGATACACGAAAGGGCGAACTTGTCTAGTAAATTATTTTTGTTAAGAATGCTTTATGGAGCCAAGCTCCAAGACAATGGTAACTTAATCAAACACATAACATACATTCTAGAACTAAAAGACAAACTCTCAGAAACAATTAGCGACTCCCATCTTTCAGCTTTATTGCTGTGTTCGCTACCCCCTAGTTATAATACTTTAATCACTGCCCTTGAATCGCGAAATGAGGACGAGCTTACACCACAATTTATTAGAAGTAAATTAACAGATGAGTACAACAGAAGGGTTGAAAACGCAGACCAGGGTGAAAATTCAACAAAAGCGTTTAAAACGCAAAAGAGATATCCAAATGATAATTTAAAAAAAGATAAACAGTGCACATATTGCAAATTGAGAAATCACACGTACAGAGAATGTTCGCATTTGAAAAACCGAATAATCACCCAAATACACAAAAACAACAACAAACATACAAAAATAAACATTACTCATCATCGTTATGTTATCAACAATCGGATAACCAGATGGGAAACACTGACCGCTTATCAGTAATTAAGAGAGAATATAGGGAAACCAAACCAGATCAAAGTATCGACGCAGCCTTTTTAATAGACAAAGCAGGAAAACAAACATGGATCATTGATTCTGGTTCATCTTCACATATCCTAAACAATAAAGATGACTTTACTAAATTAAATGACACCGAAAAAACAACGGTCATAATTGCCAACGTCAAAACTGTAAACTCGCTAGGTACCGGAGAAACAACATTCACGACGAAAACATCCGATGGAGGCATAAATAAAATTATGTTGAAAGAAGTGTTATATGTACCTGAGCTAGAATCTAATTTAATTTCAGTTAGTAAAGCCACAAAGAATAGGTATAAATTATTATTTGATAAAGATCGATGCACGCTGACCCGAAATGGGAAAATCTATTTGGAGGCAAAAATGAAAAATAACCTATACGAAGTTGAATTATTAGAAAATACAGATAGAAATATAGTAAACATGGCACATGAATGCAAAAATAAAGATTGCCTGGAAATTTGGCACAAACGCCTAGGGCATAGAAATTATAATTCAATAAAGAAAATGGTCAAAGACGATTTAGCTTATGGCATAAAACTAAATAATTGCAATCATGGAACAACATGCGAAACGTGCATACAAACAAAAACAAACGATGCTCCCTATCCCAAAACAGTGTATAGAAACAAAACAGGTAGAGTACTCGATCTAGTGCACACGGACGTATGCACAGCGATAGGAACCCCCACAATAGGTGGTAAAACAATGTTTGTAACTTTTATTGACGACTACTCTAAATTTACTGTAATATACTTATTAAAACATAAAGATGAAGTACAGGATAAACTAATCGACTACATAGCTATGGTTCGAAACCAGTTCGGGAAATATCCGAAAGCAATAAGATCCGACAACGGAGGAGAGTACATAAATAGAGGGATAGAGGATTACCTAAGGAAAAGGGGCATAAAACATCAATTAACCGTGCAATAAGCAAAGAATCAGTCTCAGGAATGGATTTAATCTCTCTATTCTAAAAAAAAGTAACTACCGCTGTCACCGCCGCCGCCGCCGCCGGTTTTGATTTTTTTATGACCGGAGGCCTTTCTTCGTTAATATTAACAAAAATAATGCATACAAAAATATGAAAATCGGTGGTTTTATACAGAAATGTTTGATAAACACGCTGATGCAGAGAGTTTTCAAATCGAAGAATTATTTTAAGAGTTATTTAATGCTAAAGTTGGACAAAATCGTTCCACTAAAAAAGTTTTATAGCAGCAAAAACTATACATGGCAATGTAATCATTTTAGATCATTTTATGCGTTAGAATTTGCCGGAGTGCAGATTGCATTAATTTTTTTATTTTGACTCATTTTTTCAGGTTTTATTTCTATTTTAAATTCAAATTTTCAGCATTTCTAGAGATATTTTTTACAGATTTCAGAAAATTGTACTAATTTAAACTGTTGCCAACTGTATAAAAAGCGCAAGCAATAATGTTTGCTTCAAATTAAAAATTTATTTACACGTGACTATTATAAACAGTAAAAAAAACTTTCAAATTAGAATTAAATAATTACGTATAAAAAGCAGGAACTTATTAAAAATTACGTCATAAAAAAGTATACACTTGAATTTTAAAAGAAAAAGGATATTGTAAAATAATAAATTCATTAATATGCGTTAGAAGTCTTAGGAGAAATTGCATCATATTTACGTCAGATTTTAGTTATTACATAAAATGAACACAAAATAATATTGCAAAAAAGTTTAAATTTAGAAATTGCGCTAGACATTTATTTGATATTTTGAGAATTAATTTAAAATGTCTCATTTAAAAGAACTTTCTTTTCGCTTTGTTAAAAAATACCAGGATAACAAAGACTCTCTTTACTTAATTCCTTTTATATTAGCTTATTTTGAAATGTTGTTACACGTGTATACGTCATCAAGTTATTTTTATTTCGACGTTTTATTTGTGTTTTTATTAATGTTGTACGAATTTATTTGTTCTTTCGTTATTTAAAATAAAAATCATATCAATTTGTATAATTTGGCGAGTGGTTTAGCGATTTATATAATTTGGCGAAATTGGTCGACAGGATAATCAAGTAGTACCGCAGCGGATTTGGCATTAAAATTCCCCAATCAAAGAGAAATGAATAGAAATTCGTTTATAGGGAGATCGCCACTATTTTTTAAATTATAATTCAATCTTTCGAAATCTTTTTAAAGCCGATCAAATTAGCGTGCATTTAGAGTCTGCGGTGTTTGGACGGGGGTTGGCGAGCGTAGCTCGTAGGGGGCCGAGCCCCCTAGTTAAGAAAAAAAAAACACATACATATTAATTATAATTTCTTGTTTTAACACTATAGTGCAAAGAAAAAATCTTTAAGAATTCAGCGCAAATGGATACACCGTACCTGATTTAAATGTTTGCCAAACTGTAAAGTCAGGAATGCTGTCGAAGAAAGACAAAGGTAAGAAATTACCTATATCATTACATTTAGTTGATTTATTTTGCAAGGCCAGAATTACTGATTTATTTTATTTATCTAAATATCAACGCGCGTGCAACTGCGCAAAGTACAGGTGGCTTTTTTGCCAACAGAAAATATCCATAAAAGGGCAACTCTAAAAATTTAATATGTTACCGTCCATTGATGTAATTGCTAGAAGTGCGGTTTTATTTATGTTATGAGTTTCCGATCGGAATCTAGGCCCCACCAGTGGCCGAGAGGTTCTGCTCTCGAAACTGGTAGACGGGAGGTGCTGTGTTCGATCCCAATCGCGCCCGTCGGCCTAATCGTTCGGAGTTTTCGTGGTTTTCTTCTAACCTTGGTTCTCCGAGCGTTAATACGGGTTAGGTTCCCTTAGAAAGACCTCCACGGAAGGCACTCCCCCCCTTAGGGCCTATATCCCACGTGCTGATAATTGGCCGACATAAATACAACCAACCAACCGATCGGAATCTAACTTAAGCTATTTATATGGTGTGCATGAAACTTGTAGATCAAATACAGTGCGGTACAAATTTTTTGAAGTTACAATAGATGAGCAGTGAATGTGGAAAATACTTTTAGCAATAATGTGCAGTATATACTAATTTATAGAACTCATACAGGTCTGATCAAATTAATTCGAATAGCTTCGCCACTGTTGGCGTTAATAGCTCAAATCGGGTGTTCAATTGTGTCATGTGTTTTCAAGTCTGTTAATTTAGATCTTCCCACCGGAGCCACTCATTCTCTTTACCACTCATACTCTATAGCTAAAGCTGATTTACCAGGCGGTTATCTCTTTTTTGTTTAGATATATATATATACCGGGTGTTTTAAAAGTTAGGTGAGAAAGTAAAACGTGATAAGAAAAGAATTATGTGTCGCATAGACATGCTGTTTGCGGATAAATATTCAGCGTGTTTCGGTATTTCGTATGACACTAACAAGAAAATTAGTTTAAAATCTGGGCAATAGAAGGTGTGATATCATTTGATATCACACATATTATTCTTTATAGGTAATTCATATAATCCCTATAGAGTTAAAATTGAATATTAACTATCAATATAAATATGCGCCGTTCAATTTATTTTTGTATTTCTAAGTTTTAAATTAACCTACTTCACTTTTACATATTGCTTTAACGTTCCCAGAAAACTCTCTCTGCTCTTTTATCTAAGAAAATAAATTAAAAAAAGAATATTATTCACAGCCATTTCATTTCGAAAGATAGATTCTTTTCGCGTTGCATCTGCCTAAAAAATTTCTCTCTCTCAAATTTTTAATTCGATGCTTTACTAAGAGATAATCAAAACTTTGGTTAAACCAGCGGTTATATAATGATATCCAAATGTACTTCTAAACTTGTGTAGCCTTTCATGTTATCGCACTCGTCCCAATGCTAATGGCAACCTTCGAATTGTTTCTTACTTTCTCACGTACTAACGCTTGGCTAATTATCGCCTATTAGGCTTTTCATCTAAATTTAAACTGCCCCATGTATTCCAATGTAACGGTTATCCTTTGGAAAGATCTGTGTCTTACCCAATATCTATCTATCGCCAAAATTTTACGAATGAAAATTGTGAACTCTATCACTCTTTGTTTGCACTTGATGATGTAAACATCAAGATTTGATTTCGGTGTGTCAGCGGGGTCACTCCCAAGACACCTATGTGTCTCTTCAAATCTTCATTAAAGTTTCCCTTTTAAGGGTACAGTGGACTTCAAAATCGCAAAAAATCATGAAATTGTCGAATTTTCACTTTTAGCATAATACTAATATATGATCTCCTTGCTATTGAACGCAAAAATAATTTGTCGATTGCGACTATTTTCATTCGAGTTAGAAGCATTTTTGTCCAATCAGCTGATTCTACCACGCCCCTCTGTTTACTTTTCCGCCAATTCACAGCTGTAAAATTTAGCCTAGTTTTTCGTTTGACCTTACTCAATGCTATTATTTTGCACTGAATACTTATTAATTTTGTGATTTCGCAAAATAATACTTTAATTGTATATTTTAACTGTTCTTTTTAGCGTTTGTTTACAATGTATTTAGAGAGAATTGTATGTTGTTGCCAATCTTTTTAGCGTAAAGTTTAATAATATTTAAAAAAAAAACAGCAAGACTTTAAATTTATTACTATTTTTAATTTTAACTTTTCCTTTAGTATTTGTTTACCTTGTACAGATACACATTTTTTTTAATAACGGCTGTATTTACTGGAGTATTGCATTTTTCGAAGACACACATTTTCACACATCTTTCACAGTCACACATTTTATGTGAATTTATTATGAAAACATAAAGAATTTACATATAAGCTAGAAATGATATTATATTCTTTATATGTAACTGATACTGTGTCGGTAGGAAAATATTAAGCAATTATACAATTATAATTGTATTTACTAAAATCCGTTTTTCTCAGAATGCTTATTTTCGTCGTTTTCATGATTTCAAAATGTTCCATGCGCATTACATTATACCCAATTTTCCTGATTTAAAAAAAAAATACTCTGTATGTATGTGTTAACAAATGTTACTAAAAATAAACTTGTTTAGAGGCATTTAATTTTTTTAATTTTCAATTATATAGAATTTTTAATGAATTTTTAACTAAAAATGCAAAAAATTTAAGTTACAATCATTTTTTTCAATGTTTTACAAGTAGTACGCAAAACATTTATAGTAACATTTATTTGCATGTATGAAATGGTTATTATGGAAAAATATTGTACATGTATTTCAAAACTGGATGCGCATGGAGCATTTTGAAATATTGTCATATTTCGTTAATAATAATAAAAAAAATTCTGTATCTCAAGAACTATTGAATATATTTTAACAAAAATTTGTGAAATAAGAGATATTTATACTATGAATAGTTCCAGATTTTTTTTTATTCACTGGAAATTTAAAAAAAAAAAATGTTTTGAGAGTCCACTGTACCCTTAAGCTACAAGTATTTATTTTTAAATCTTCTGGACCTGTGTCATTATTTGGTACGCGCATTTGTACTTCAATACGGAAATATTCAATTTTACTGAAATAATGCAAAAGACATTTTCATATTCATATCCGAAGTTTTTATGAAAGAAAAACAACCCACAATAAAACCAATCGCTAGTATTGAGGGCGCTACTGCAGATAATTCAATGGAATAATTCCATATTGCTCACAAACGCAAGCTTTGGATACAAAAATATTAGAGAATACTGTATATACACTTTTTTGTATACAAATCTTGCGTTATGGCAGCAATATGGAATTAATCCATGAAATTATTTGCAATAGCGGACTCTATTGTCCATATTTTGAACTAATATTTTGTTGGTGTCATACAAATCTCGTACCACGCTGAAGAAGCAAACCGCATATCTCTCCGATGCATAGATCTTTTTTTATCACGTTTTACTTTCTCACTGAACTTTTGAAACACCTGGTACATATTTATTTAATAGTGAAGTTTTGTTACCGTATTCTGGTAATAATTTAAAATCTATGAATGAGTCATGACTTCTCTTTCTTTTTCTTTTAAGAATAAACTTTGCAATCAAAGACACATACAGTAGAACCTCGATTATCGGAAGTAATTGGGACCGATCACCTTTCGAAAAATAGAAATTTTCGGATAATCGAGAATGCTTCAATTTTAAGATTAAAGGCAAATATGTGCGCTATTTCATATTATGGTAACAAGTGCTTAATAAAAATAAATCAATAGCAAAATAGAAACAAGAATAAACTACCTGAATTTAAATTTCGAAATTAAGTACCTTTTACATATTTCACAATAGTTTCAAACAAAGTTTTTTTTTTTTGAAGTTTCGATTGCCTTTGCTTTGCAGCTCTATCATGAAATTTTTTTTTTAAATACTACTGTTTCACGAGTATCACAGTCATTCTGTTTCTGTCTGCATAAAACTTTTTCATTTTTTCAGCATCTCTCTTCATAACACTAACCGCTGCAACACCAGTTCCGTATTCATGAGAATATTTTGTCATATTCTCAACCCATTCTACGTAATTTATGATTTGAATTTTTCCTTCCATACTTAAAGTAATGTACTTTTTTTTTTTTTTTACACATGATAAAAAAGAAAATTTTTACTCCAGTAAAAATCTCGTATGGCAGCTCAAGTTAAATTCAAAGAAATGTATATAGAAAAGTGGATCCAAAATATTTATCTGTACTCGTGGTTTAAAAAGGACCGATTGCACACAAGGAATGTGATAGTAAAAAGAAGAAAAAAAAAGAAAGAAAAAAAAAAAGCTTTAAAAATGGATTTTGGTTAACCGAGAGTTTCGGATAAAGGAGGTTCTACTGTATATTAAAAAAATGCATATGAGGTATATTTTTAATGTTCTCATATTAGAAACATTTTGTAGTGTTTCTTCTTTTATATCCCACGAGTTGGAACCCGTCGAAATTCGACGAATTAAAATGTTTAGAATGGAACTGTTAGATAGAATTTATAATAAACCTACAAAAATAATTACAATAAAAAAATCATCTTGCATTGGTTGTCTAACTCTTTAAACAAATAATGCTTTTAACCTAAAATTACCAAAATATTATTTCCACGAACTTCAGTTGCTTGAATTATTGAAAAATTAAACTGTATTAGAATACGTAATCAAGATGAGTAATTATGTTGAAGTTATCGAATGAGGCTCTCATGTTTGTTTTTACGGGACGAAAAATCAGTAAAAAGGATTTCGCTTTGTCACATCATAAATTTTCCCCCATAACATCTAAACTGTACGTTATTTTCACATTCTCAAAATTTACATACGCACCATTCAAATTCGCAATTTAAAAGTATTTTAACCCACAATACATTATTAATGAATGTATTTCCAAACTTAAAGTCACGTTTGTCCGATACAATTTTTCATGCGAATATTCGCATAAAACTTTAAGTTCTAATCTCATTACCTGCAAAAATTTACCATTCAGAAATTTGCCTTTAGTTGCCATAGTATTGGCCATTTAATATCGGTCAAATATTTAGTTTTATCAAAGAAAATGATCGTTTTGTTTTAAATATGAGAACATTTTTACTCACTGAATCATTTTGCCTAGCGTCTCAAACTCAGTATCAGCTTAATGTAAAAATATCAAAATATCGTCTTCAATCTTTTGATTTATGAGGAAGAATGCGTGTTTTTTCTAATCGCTGACGTCATTTTCTGTTCAAAAATTAGATAAAACTTACTTTTATTTGTAATGTGAAAATGGCATCAATAAGTATATAATCAATAAAAATAAATAAGCCGTGACTATTTTCCCTTTACTTTTAATAGAAATGGAGTACTTCAGTTGCCACAATGACTAAATTGGTACTAAAAACTATAAAAAAATTAATATCTCAAAAATAAATTGAGATAGATCTTTCAAAGAAATTGCATTTAAAAGTACATTTTTTTTCCTTATGCGACGGTGTAAAAATTGAAACTGTGCGATTTTTAGATGTTTAAAAATTTGCAGTAGCAAAAATTGTAAAACCGAAATTTCATTTCAAATTTCAAAGTGTTGCCATTCGCAGAATGACGTATGCGTTACGCACAGATATGTTTGTCCTTCATAATATAGATATTTGAGATGTCTGTCGATTTTTCACGATCGCAGTTCCTTTCCGTCTTATTGAGTGATGTGCCTAATAAACGTTTTAAAATGAAAATAACACTATGAACAATAGAATATGTATGTAGTAGGTTAATGTTTAGTAACGTATGCAAAAAGAAAAGTTTCAAATAACTTTAAGGAAATTTTTTCACCTATCCCACCTCGTTGGATAAGAGCGGACACAAAGATAAACGATCAAAGCAGCTGCATCATTAAAGATAATCAATTTAAAGCGACATTTATGCAACATTCAATAATGAGTTTCCATTGGTTATATAGAATTGATGCAATTAAAGAAATGTGGTTAATATTTGTATTTTGAAATGAATGGAATAAAGACCTGAAATATTCATTCTTCATTACATAGAAGAAAAAAAATATGTTGGTGAAAATATCACTGCAATATTCTATTACAATAAATAAATTCCCACTTTTAACTTTTACAACACTTAAGGCAAAAATAAAGTGCTTTATTGTTATATTTGGTTTACGCACACGATGACTAAGATTAATTAATATTTTTTAATTTTTAGATTTTTATATTTATGCTAAAATTCATTTTCAGATATACAAATGTAGATAATATCTTATTTCAAACACCAAACGCCTTTCAAATATAATAAGGTATACCTTACATTGTACCAAAATATTACGAAAATAAATAATATCACACAGAACAATTAAAAATAAGATAGAATTTTTATTAATATAAACATGTAAAGAAAACTGCGATAAAATTCTCAAAAAATAACTATAATTTCACTAGAATTACAAAACAAAACTTTATAAACATTTTCTCAACTATGCAAACTGTAGCTCTCAAGGATGCAATATTACCTCCCTCTCACATAATATACTGGGAAACATAAGGTTTACCCGCACTTTTCTCATAAATTATGTTTAATTAATATAAGAAAATAACGAGTCAAGCTTCAGTACTTCAACGGAATGAACGAATAATTTGTTGAGATAATTAAGGGGCACAGGAAAAGGTAAGAATAACTTTAAGCATATTCATGTTTAACACTTCATACCATCAACGTTTGAACATTTGCATAAAATCCCTAGAGGGTTGGAAAAGAGTGGAAATAAAGATAAAATTGCAAAACAGCTGCATAATTAAAGATAATCAATTTAAAGCGCAATTCAGGCAGATTTAAATAGTGTGTGCCATTGGTATTGTTGATTTGTTCCAATTAAGGGGGCGTAATTAATATTTAAATTTTGAAGGGAATGAATTAAAGATTTTAAAGACGTAGTCATGATTTATTACCCCCCCCCCCCCCTCTCCACTAATAAAAAGTGTTTTGAAACTGTAGCTGTAATAATCTATAACAATGACAAAATAACCGGTATTAACATTTAGAGGAATTCCATCGTAACTAACATAACATTTTATCACCAAATTGTGTTTTCAAAACTATGTAGAAAATTTATTAATAAAGCTAGAACAAATTTTTACAATTTAAAAATATTTCTTACTAAGGACTTAATACCCAAATACTTGCAGATTATTTCAATCTCTCTTTTAGTTTCAATCTCTCTTTTAGTTTCAAAATTCTGTACCTGAGGCAACATAAAATATACAAACATTTTTTCTGCCTTCATTGAAGTGAAAAAAAATATCAAAACTATCCCGTTAAAAAAGTGATTTAATGTTCTCAACAACACTAAGTAATGCCAAATTATAACAGTAACTTATTTACTTAATTTTTGAATAATAAAAAAGAAAAAAAATGGCATTTGCACGTGTAACACACGTAATTTTTATTGTGTAATCGACGTAACGTTATGACTTTACAAAGGCAATAATGATACTTAACTTAGTTTGTAAACAGTAATTTATAATGCCTTTTTATTAGGATTTTATTATAGAACATAAAAATATCAAGTTTTCCAATCATACCTTAAAATCAAACATATTACAGATTTTATCCCCCTCTCCCCCCACTAAAAAAAAAAAAAAAAAAAAATTATAATTTTCTGTGGAATTGCCCTTTACAAACTTGGGACAACGAAAAAACTACTTATTGATACATTTTATTTGCGGGCGAGCTGATTAAGATCAATTAATACGTTTTGTTTTTTAACCCTCAGAGCGTCTTGTAAAAAGGTAAAATTGTAATGTTGTTTTCTTTTCATTTTGTTTTAAAAGATAAGAAATTATGATTATTTCAACATTATAAAAGAACCCAATTATAAATATGAAAGTAATTCTTTAGAGTATTAATCATTCTTCAATGTATTTAAAATTCATTAAATCTATAGAGTTATATTATCTTAAATTTTGCTTCTATTGTTGTGAAACAAGGCGCTTAGTGAACGGAATATTACGCCCCAAACACTTAGAGCGTTAATTCCTAGATCATGTTTAAATTTAATTACAAAATAAACTGAAAACTATAAATAATTTAAAATATCATAAAGCATTTTCAAATAATATGAGATATTACTAACATGGAATCAAACTATTACGAAAATAAATATTATCACTGCAGAAAAGGTTAGAAAATAAGTTTCATGTTTTATAAGTATAAAGAAAAACAAAATTGAGATAGAATCTTAAAAAAATAACAACAATTTCAGCATAACATTTAAACAAAACATATTAAAATTTTTCTCAACACTCTCAGATAACTTACTGAGAAGCATAAATCTTACAAGATACTTTTCTCATAAATTATGCTTAATTAACATCGAAAATGAAATAAGCAGACAAGTATGAACACTTCAGCTATATGAACCAACAATGTGTTGAGATAATTAAGAGACACAAAAAAAAGGTGAGTAACTTTAAGCAAAATCATTGATTTTTACACTCTTCTAAAAGCAATAGTTGAATATTATCATAGTATCAGATAGTTTAGAAAAGAGTGGACACAAAGATAAAGGAGTAATACGCTGCATCGGTAAATATAATTAATTTAAAGTACATATTGTCGAAGTTTAAATAATAAAGATCCGTTGGTATTACTTATTTGCAATTAAAGACGTCTGGTTAGTTTTTGAACTGCTAAAGGGAATGAATTAAAAGTTTAAAATTATAATAAAAAAGAAGTGAAAGAAAATTTATGCATCAAGCATAGATTATAAAACACTTTCCAACAATAATAGAATTTTTTATGTGTATATTTCGTACATCGATATGAAATACACAAATAATCAATTTAAATAAAATGCAGAGTAAACGATTTTTCGGTTCGGTGTAGAGCATAGGGTAACGGAATTCACTTGTGTGTCTCTGTAAACAAACTATAAATACTACACATCTCATTTTCAATAGGAAACATTCTATTTAGAGCCTCATTAATATATAAGAATTACATTTTATTCCCAGGTTATAGACGATAATTTTAGCATCAGGAAAAACGAACATACATATAGACGGACAGATAAATTGAGTTCCTTAACATATTACAATTGTGCTGGAATGTGTTAAAGAATAAGAAAAATTACCGTAGTAGGACATTATTTCAATGCAAACGTAATCGAATACGTATTCAGCGGAAATCTCAATTCTTCTCTATGTCATTAAAAATCTATTCCTGTTTACTCTCAGAAGTAAAACACTTACTTTTGACGATTCAGCAATCCTTGAACTATGTTTAGTTATTTTTGACAATCATTTCGTATCAAAATCACATGATATTCAAAGAAACGGAAACTCTAATATTTCACGAAACTGTTTCCTCACTCATGGCTAAACGCAATGCATTTAATCAAACAGTTGTTTGCTGATGAGCACCCTACTGTACCTCCTCAAAACCCGCGCTTTTTGCAAGCAGATATACGCTTGTATATGTTATTCCTGTCACGATTAATTTAAGAAACAACACTTTTTAGCTCTTTTTAAGGAATACTGAAATATAGGTGGTTAATTAGTTGTTTTTTTAGCTGTTAAAGTTTTCGAGAATGTTACTGTGTTTTACAAAATCGTTCAAAAAGACAGTTTTGTCAATTAAATTTCAAAATTCGATGCGCTCTTTTTAATTTTGAAATATATTCATATAAAAATCAAATTAAAAATATGCATAACTGACCCCTCTCCCCTTTATAAACAGTAAAGCGTTAAAATTTTAATCACATCTCAAATTGATAAAATCTCCCCCGGATATGCACTTCAAAATTTGTTATTTCTGAGCAACAAATTAACCAGAACATATTTTAATTATTCATTGTGGAGAGAAAATTTCTCAAAAAATTTATATTAATCAAGCCATATTCTAATTATTCATTAACCATACAAAATTCATAATAATATATTAGCTTTATTAATTAAAACATTCAGGAATTAGAACAAACAACATTGATAAAATTACAATCCACTTTATAAAAATAATTATACACAGCAAAATCCATTACATGCATCTAAAATCACATCCATGCAAGACCCAGAATGGTGAGATGGGTAAAACGATGGACTCCCACTCCCTACATTTGACGAAATATTCGCTTGCAGCATTTCCCAGGAAACGATTTCTTCAAAGACGAAGAATATTTTGTGAAATCTGAGTATCCATTTCTGAGTGTGTTTGTGTTATCTATCACAGGTATAAGTATTATTTAAAGAAATATAATTTAAATGCTAAGTCAATTAGAAATACTGTAAAGGATATTATTCGGCGCTCTTTTAACCGTTTTACAGTCATTTATTAGAAGTAGTAAATGTCAAAAGGTAGATAATTTTTTGTCACATGTTTATAAAGTGGAGATTGACTCTGTAAACACATTTGTATAAGGTTTAATGCTTCATAGTTCACCAATATAATTTCACTCCGTGTTCTAAAGAGAATTTCCCTTTATTAACGAAATATATTTATGCTACCTTCCGTATTAATTATTTGATACACAGAAGATTCTGGTGATCTAATATGGGTGTCTACCTACATTATACGATTTATATCGTATAAATAGAATATTAATATTCGTGAAAATAGACTAAATTTGTATCTTTATTTCGATAAAAATTTAATCTTTGTTGACGATCTGTGAAATTTGTTCTATGTGTGTGTGAAAGCTAAACGGGTGTGGACTTTTATCTATTTATTTTTATATTCGTCATTATAACTATTCCTTGATTGACGGTTAATAGAAGTTTTCTGTATTGAGAAATAGTCGTTTAATGAAAACTTCATTAATTCGATAACTTCTCTTTTTAGATAAGTAATGCGTTAACGTAAATGTTACACTTTCACTGACATTAATTTTGGACTATACGAAGCATTTTTGCATGAATTAACGTCTACTATTTAATTTATCAGTGTAATATTCAACTTATCTATTAAAAGCTTATTAATATTTCCAACATTTAAATGTAAAGTGAGCTAAACTGCACTTATACAGATAAGCTTAAAATATCGTTAATCAAATCCTTATAAAAATTGGATTCAAATTATGAGAAGGAATACACGAAAACGGTTGTTGAAATAAATTTAATAGTGCAAGCTCATAGTATTTATAAATCATTTGAGTGGTTAATATTTTGATAGTATCAGCTTGATTTTTAATAAAACTTTTCATTTATTAATTTCCTGTTTAAAGTAATTTTTTTGTTTGTTTAGCAATCAAAAACATATGATAATTATGTAAAGTAAAACATGTGAAATTAATAATAAAAGAAGTATGCTTGTAGAAAATTATGTCTAGATTCTAGAATGAATAACCTTATATCTCAACTTAGAAAAACTCATTCATGTACGGTATGCCGTTTTCATTAAAGCAAAATGTTAATAAAACACAACAGTAAAGAAAACCGCAACTTTTATTACGAACTCCTATTTTAATAAACTTAATATTATACCGTATTCAATTAGCATTGCGTACGTATTTCCACTGTGTAAAAAGTTAGAGCGCGCATCAACATTTTTGGTGCAACCTATAAATTGTTTAAAATTAATATGCAAGCTGTCTAAAAATTTATAACACTTCTATAGCATTAACTTTGTGAATATTTTAATGGCGTATAAATAAAGGCTGCATTTATGCATTTCCAGTTCAAAATTGCATTTTGACAGATATATGCTATATATATATAGAATTAAAAGATCTAAAAAAAGAAGCAAAATCTAATATACATGAAATTATTCTTTTAAAATATGACATTTAGATTCTAAAATGAATAATTTTATATCGCAACGCAGAAAATTCTATATAAGTCTGGGGAAAATTTTTCATTAAAGTAAGATGTTGGAAAAATTAAAATAGAAAAGGAGACTGCACTATTTTCAGTTGAACTTTTATATTAAATTTGAATTTCCTTTACAGAGATATTACAAAGAGTTAAAAAAGAACATCATTGTTACTACAACGGTTGAAAAAGGAAACGAGTTTTTATTCGTCACAATTGAAAATGATTTTAAAGTGTTTAGGCAAAGGATGTGACTCTGAAAGCGGAAATTATCCAAAGAGATATTCCGTTTAATATTTTATTGTAAATTGCATTTTAAATTTTATAATTCCAGCATGTAATCTCAATTCTTTTGCACAAAAGTGGTTATATGTTAAAAATTAATAACCTTTAGACACGTTTTATATTAAAATATTCAAACTTTCTGTAAAACATCTGATTCTACTGTCATTTTACACTCTCGATTTCTCTTTCTTGTATTATGTGTTAAAGAGTCGTGAAAAGCGACTGTACCATTTAAAGAAATAATGAATTTATGAAAATATGAATTCAATTATTTTTGTGTAATCTTACTAGAATGTGTAAAACACAAGTGTAAAAAGATATGTGTAAAAGTGAATGGCAATCATAAAATTTTCATTACGTCAAAAAAAAAAAAGATTACAAAAAAATCGATCCAAAAAAAAGCTTACAAGCAGCAACAATTGAAAAGTAATTATTGTAATGGAACATTTTTTCTTAGAGTGGAGGCAGATGGCGCTAGTTGTCTTACTGCGATTGTGCGTGCAGGTAGTGTAAATTCGCAGACACGTCAAAGTGATTGAATAGCCTGATGTTTAGGAAAGTGCTTATGCAACTTTGACACGGCTAAGGGAAGCTATCCTTCTCAAATGCTCTGTCAGTTTGAATGTAGGTGTCATCTTTCTGCATGACAATTCCATGCTCCATTCTCCTTGTCAAACTAAAAAATTGCTGAAAAATCTTAAGTAGGAAGTCTGGAGCCCCCTAATAGAACCCAGATTTGGCACCCAGTGACTATTTTCCTTTTTCCGGAATCGAAGGATTTGAACAAGATTCTCTTCATACAGTGATGTGAAAACAGTTGCCCAGAACTTTATAAACGGTCAGGGTCGTGATTTTTACCAACCCGGGTTAAACAAGTTCATCCTGCGTTCAGATATATGCATAAACATGCTTAGCGTTTTTTTGAAAATTGATCGGCAAGTATGCCTCCAAATTCTCTTTGGCATTTTCTTTCTATTGTTAATAAATATTTTTTATTACCCTTGTAACTCATTTTTTTTTTATTATTCATCGTCGTATTTTCCATGCTTATTCACAATAAGGGTCATTTTATGTTTGAAAGTCCACTTTCTTCCTCCTAATATAATTATATTTATAAAAATAGTAAAAATTGTAAAGTTCAGTTTTTATTTTTTATTATTTTGCAGTTTTAAAACCTACTATTATAAATTAAGAACAAATCCTAAGAGCCAACCACATACGATGCGCACCTAAGCGATTATGATAAGAACGTAAATCATGTAACATCGGATGCTGTATTTGGTATTAGACACTTAGGAATGTTGGGTTAATATGAACGTCATGTTTATTACCTTGATACATTACTAACAGTGTTTCGTAAATGAAAATATTTTCTGTAGAAATAATAAAATTACAGTCGGAAAAGGGAATTTTAGAAAATTTTCTTGTCTTGCTTCAATATAGATAACTAATAAAGTTTACTTAAATTAGTAATATCAAATTCGATATGTAAGTTCGATATTTGAATGAAAGACCGAAATTAGTAAAAATCTTTATTGCAAAAAATTATAATTTGTATGTTTATGTATCTTAAAAAAAATGAATCAAGCTGTAATAAATCTAATGAAAATATTTAATGGTTGAGTTCGTATTAAATAAAATAGATTTTATTATTAATTATTATTTTCAAATTTATCATTGCAAATGAATTCCTTAATATTCTTAAAAAATAGCAATATATTAAAATGCACAATAATGTGCTAGTTTTGATACATCTGATGGCAAACAGGAGATAGAATTGAAAAGCATAATCAGCGCTTATTTTACTTGAAGCAATTTATGCAGCGTCTGTAAGTGAGAACTGCACGTTTCCATACTATTTTGAAAAAATACGTGAAATTAATTGTTATAATATTGAAAAAGATTAAAAACCTTTCTATAAAATTATAAATATACTTTAATTATCATTAGTAATTAAAATTATTACAAGCTGGCTTTCTGAAAAATAATGTTTCTACTCGAATAACTCTTCAGCAATTAACTTGGATCTATTTCAAACATTGTTCCATTGTTTAAACATGAAACGATTTTGCACTCCCATGTGTCAAATATTTAAAGAAATTTCCATTATCATGAAATAAGAATTAGTAGTTGTCGGAGAAAGAGGAGAGTCCAAAGGATATTAACCGTGTTGATGAACTCCGATAAACTGGAAAAAACCGTTTAAGCATTTAATAGTTTCATAATCATATTTCACGGGACAAATCTTCCAAATGATAAGATAATGCATGCCCGGAAGATCTTAATCTATTTTCACTTTAATTGATGATTCATTATTGTAAATAGTAAACATTATTGGCTCATAAATCATAATATTTACTGAAATAATACAGGTATGACTATATAATTGACTAGTGGGTTTACCCTTTTTTTCTTAGTTTGAATTGCATTAAATGCTTATTAAACATGCTTATTAAGTAAAGTGGAAGAAAATTGGAAATTATGAATGTTTAATGACATTATAAGAGTTTTTTCGTTGTATATTATAATTTATGCGCTTTCAAAACAGACAATCTTAACAAAACAGAATAAAATATAACAGTATTTAAACTATGAATTCATTAAATTGTTATCAAATAAACACATTCTCTTGTATGTCCGTAACCAAAATTTCCAACGTAAGTAGCAAAAAAGCGACACCAGTTGATCAGCATACATCCAAACCTAATAAGTATCTATTTATATAAAAATGTAATAGAATATGAAGTTTGATTAAATTACGTGCATCAGTTTTTGATATATAGCTATTGCGAAAAACGGCGAATATGTATATCTATCAGAGTCACCAATTTTATGATTTACACGAAATCCTAATCAGCACAAGCTTATGTCAAAATCTAACACAAGATGAAATTTGATGAAATTACGTGCATTAGTTCTTGTGATATGACTATCGATAAAATCGTGCAAATCCTGAAAAATGCAGCATAATAGCATCACCTTTTGCTTGATTTACACCAAAACCTAATAACCATCAACTTACGTCAACGTCTAACTGAAATTGGATTTTAATGAAAATCCGTACATTAGTTCTTGCGATAGATCCATTGTATAAATCCTGCAAAAATGCGGTACAGCAGTCCCACTTGTTGAACACCACGGCGTATCTGCGTACGTCATGAACTTTTTTATTTGAAATACCAGGAAGTATGTATGTACGACCTTGTTTTAAGTCCAGACTGCAATGTTCTAAACATCTTTTTTTTCTTTTGCGTCGCTAATTCATATTATGATTTTGTTTGTACTAGCTTTATAGCATAAACATACTTAGCTTATTTTTTACTTACTACATTTCTGAGCTTTATTGTAATGCAGCAATAGTTCTAAAAACTTACAAACATTAAACATGTAACATGTAATTAAATAGTTCACATGTAATTCAAAATAATGACAAACTGCATTTTGACGAAATTATATTTGGTATTCAGTATACTATCACTAAATTAAATTTGGTACTTTAGGGGTTAATTAAAGAGTCACTCTTGTAAATTCTATATAGCATAAACATACTTAGCTTATTTTTTAATTTCTACATTTCTGAGCTTTATTGTAATGCAACAATAGTCCTAAAAACTTACGAACATTACACATGTAATAATTGTTTACTTCGAACCTTATTTCTGTTCGTATTATATAAATAAACCTTTATTTCATCTCCTTACATTACACGTAATTAAATAGTTCATATGTAATTAAAAATAATGACAAACTGCATTTTGACTAAATTATATCTGGTATTCAGTATACTATCACTAAATTGAATTTGGCACTTTAGGGGTTAATTAAAGAGTCACTGAGGTAAATTCTAAACCCAATTAGACCGCAAAAAATGATTACTGGAAGAATGCAAATATGATATATGATATTAGTAATTCATATTTGTAATTGATATTTGTATTTGATATTGTCGTATAATATAAATAAACCTGTATTTCATCTCCTTACATTACATGTAATTAAATAATTCACATGTAATTAAAATAATAACAAACTACATTTTGACGAAATTGTATCTGGTATTCAGTATAGAGTAACTCCGGAGAGTCGCCGCATGCGGAATAGATGTCGCACCCCTTGTATTTCTTGTAGTTATCCATAGATGGTTGTCAAACACACAGTAGGGGAGACCGGGGCTAGTTGGCTACAGGGGTAAGTAGGCGCAGTCCTCATAAATCGGCTGTTTGTGGATAGATTACGCAACCACTCACAGAGTACCTTTCTTATTGCTTTTTACAATGTCCATTGTAGTTTTGAGCGTTACCTACGTGCAGTGGACATTTATTACGATTTTTCTGTTTTTTGCACTCATAAGTAATTTTTTGTTGCTTCATTCTTTTTCTAATTTCTAATACTTATCTTAATAATTGCGATTTAACTTGTCTAGTTTTTCTTAGTGTATGATTAACTGTACCTACCCCATATGTGATTTCCTTGGATTATTTATGCTTAGAGGATTACGTGTCCCTTTTGTGAAGAAATTTAATATGGGGCTAGTAGGCGCATTGAACACGGGGCAAGTTGGCTTGGTGTTTGGTGTATGCTGGTAGCTTGAAAAACAGCAAACAACGAGAAAAGTGGTTGCAATGGAAGATTTTGGGCACACGAGGCTTGCCCAAACGGAGGCACTCGATTTTTTATTTGTGACAACTGTAACTCTGATGATGATATAGACTACGATAGAAGTTTCTCAATGTTAATGTTTTATACATTATTTTTATGTCTGTATAATTTAGATTTTACATTGTACGGCTATAACGCCTTTGTTTAAACTTACTGGTAATAATGAAATTGATTTCGCTTAACTGCATGTCTTATTTGAGCTTCATTTAAATTTTTATAAAGCGTGTGCCAACTTACCCCATAGGTATAGGCAACTTGCCCCGTGAAAGGGTAGGTTGGCGCACAATTTTCCTTTTACTTTAGGCTTCCGCTAAACATAAACTACAAAAGCTACAAACTCAAAACTCCGGGTATTTATAACCCATTGCCTGATCTTTAGGAGTCACGAGTGAGTGTGCCTAGTGTTGCATCGTGTGAGTCAAGCTCCCGATGTCCAGCTAAATCTCTCAGGAATGGGGTGAGCTAGAGACTTGTACTACATATCTTTCTTTTCCTCTCCTTATGCTCTAAATTTTGATATATGTTGTGCTATATTTGAAGCAGGGGTACTGGAGTAGTGATTACTTAAACTCTCTACTTCTTTCGTTCTCTTTTCTCCATTGTTTCTGGTGATTACCACCTGCTTCACTGCTTCCCGAGTTTACCAGTGTATATTTCCGTGCATATAATTGACATTTCATGATTCCCGGTTCTTTTTTGAACATTTTAATACGTCATATTAGCACCGGCGATGAATATTTAAAAAGTTATTAACGTTTGAAGCTCATACACTTTTCTGCTTCCAGGAGCCATTTTGCCAAATTTTCAAAATTCTATGTTCTTCAGTTACAATTTAAAACACCTTATAAACTCATTTCTGCTTAACAATTGTATAATTTGTGTACTGTAATGTTAATAGAATAGGAATAATCCATTTTTTTTTTTAAGTTTTAACTAAGTTTAGTGACCGTGAGAAGAGTTTTGGAAGACATTGTATTGCTCATCTTAACCACGAAACAAAATGGCGGTCCCATAGAGATAACATTACGCTGTTTACCTTTTTCATAGCTTTCAAAAGATATCAAATCTAATTTTTTATACTAAACTACAACATTTTTTGGATAGCCCAAACCTTAAGCTACCTCCGGTGACTGGTTTTGAGTTTCTATGGGGCCGCCTTCATATATTAAAAAATTGTTGTTTAAGAGTCACTTTGGTGTCTTTAAGAATTCATTCTCTCAAACATTGTTGTTTACACTTATTGAGGTACTAATTAATAATATTAATCAAAGTTTTTAATTAATGAAATTGTGCCTGTAGTATATTTTGAACTTTGCTCTTCATAGCGGTGAAGGTTTCATTCTAAAATATTAGCTCTAAGTATTTTTAAATTTAATTATAAAATGTTACCTTTTTTTTTTTCCCCATGGTTGGTAGGTTTGTTGCATGCCTTTACTTGAGTTCAGTACTCCTGTAATGTTGAGTTGTTTTTGGCACCTAACTTTTAAATGATCCGGGTTTGTCGAGGGGTTTGTTCTAGCATCTGTGACCAGGGAGTATATTGTTAGAGAGTTAGTGTGAGTATCTCTGAAAAGTAAATATTTACTAGAGACTCTCGCTGGTTGTTTGTATTCCGACATGGGCCTTTTAATCCTTTTAATAAATACATAGTATATTTATACATTTCTCTGATTCTTTTGTTCCCAACTCTTCTTTTTTTTTTTTTTTTTTTTAATTATTATTATTATTATTAATTTATTTAATTTTAATTTAGTAACATCCATCCTCATCTTTTAGGCAGTTCTTAAGTTTTTCCCCTACAATGGGGCCTTTAGTGCCAGAGCTGCACATTGTTTTTTTTTGTTGTTCTTGTTGTTTTTTAAATTAATGTTATAAATATTTTAAATCGTCTTTTCCCCCCTTAATTTAAGGATTTCAGGCTGCGCTTCCCTATTCGGACAATTTTGGGTACGCTGATTCTATTGGTGAGCACCATTTCATTCTAGCTCGATTAGGGGGTGGGGGTCTGGGGGGCAGAGAGGGGCAATCTAATTATTTTTCTCCCCATTGTGTTAAGGATCATACCATTTTAAAGGTATTGACCTCAGCTCCTCATTTCCAATATTTATTCACTCTTTAACTATAGGGGGGGGGGGGCTCTGGGGGCAGAGAGGGGCATTTTTTTCCCTTCCTCTCCCCAATGTGTTAAGTATTATAACATTTTAAAGGTATTGACCTCAGCTCCTCATTTCTAGTATTTATTCACTCTGTAACCATAGGGGGAGGGCACTGGGGGCAGGGAGGGGCAATATATCTGTTTCTTCCCCAACAGGTCAAGTATTATACCATTTTAAAGGTATTGACCTCAGCTCCTCATTTCCAATATTTATTCACTCTGTAACCATTGGGGGAGGGCTCTGGGGGCAGGGAGGGGCAATATGTCTGTCCCCCCCCCAACAGGTCAAGTATTATACCATTTTAAAGGTATTGACCTCAGCTCCTCATTTCTGTTAATTATTCTTTTCAAATTTCACTCTTCGTAGCCGTTAGGGGGCGCCAATTTAGCTAAATTTGTTCACGTCTCTCATATAGGGCATGCAATATACCAAATTAAAGGTATTGACCCCAGCTTTTCATTTTTATTAGTCATTCCTTTCCAGCTTCTCTTTACTGCCAATAAGTTGCGCTAAATCTGCTTTATTTGTGGTTCTTATTAATATCATCATTAATTTCAATCCCTACAACTTTTCATATTCTCAAGGACAGTACTTTTTTTTTTTTTTTTTTTTTTTTTTCTCCCACATGTAACATTTGCTATTTTTTCGGTTTGTTCAGTTAATTGTAAGCTTAACAACTCCATTTATTTTACTTTTAGCAGCACACTCTAACATATTACATCATTTATAAGTTTCAGTTTCCCCTCTAGTTTTTTTTTTTTTTTTTTTTTTACTTTCTGCAGTGCCTTCTAAAAATAATACTTTTCTTTCAAGGTCTTTACACCCCTCTAACCCGCACCCACTTTGTCCCCTTACCACATTTTCTACTTCCACCATGGACATATTTTAACATCTAGCATTTTTCATATATTTTATCTCGCACTTATCAACACCATCCAAGCGCAGTATGGATAACAGACTTCAGGGGTATTCACATCTATTTTATTACAAACGATTAACAAACATACTAGCTTTTTCAGCTCTGGCACTCATTTCTGCGATACTAATCATTTTCAATCTTAATTAAAAAGAAAAAAAGAAAAGAAAATGTATAGCACATCCTATAAAAGTTTACTTATATGTATATATATGTATGTGTGTGTGTGTGTATATGCATATATATGTATATATGTTGTGTATATGTATGTATATGTGTGTATGTATGTATATATATGTTTTTATTTTGGAAGGGGGCTGGTGTCTCTTTTCTAAATTTCCTTTTCTGAATAGTAAAACAAACTCTCACGTTTTGCATGTCTCCAGACATGTTACTAGGTCACTTTCACCATTTAAATACAAATTCAGTGTGTGTAAATCACATAAATACACTCTCATAAGCATGAGCTTTTATTTTTATTTATTTATTTTTTTTTTAGTAACAGAATCTTTGTAAATACTTAATATTCTTAGATTCTTCTTCTTTTTTCATCACTTATTATTGTAATGTTTTTTTGTTGTTAATGTATGGAACTTAGTAAGCAACATATGTTATCAGAGAAGCACTGACTGCAGTACATATGCAATCATTATAAATATCAATTATTAAAATACCTTTATGATCATTGTTATTATCATTTCCTTGTACTACTTTTTATGTGTATGAGCTTCAATGAAACACGGGGAACTCCCATCACAACATATGTCTTGGCCCAATTTATTTTTTTTAATTTAAGAAAGAAAAATTTATTCTATCATTTTTTTTTTTTTTTTTTTTTTTTTTTTTTTTTTTAGTATTCAAAATTATCCCAAAATTTCGGTTATTATTCTTAGTCATTTCCGGTGATTTCAATCACTGATTTTTGCTTTATCTTTCTATTTCCCTTTCTTTCAAAAGAGTGTAGTATGGGCTCTAGCGTAGCCTCTTCCGTACAGGAACTAATCTATCAATATTATATTGAACTGGGAGATAACTAGTTGGTTTTATTGAGTTAAATAGGTGAGGTTCAAAAGAGTGGTTAAGGTACTAACAAGCGAATCAAACAATCTTGTGAATTGTGTTTCCCCATCATCTTAGTCGAAAGCCAAGAAGTGATAAAAGTGCTAACCGTCTATGCTACCTGTTTATACTTCATCTCAAAAACTTTAGACTGCGCAAAAGTTTCGCACGGACTTAAAGATGAATGAAAGTAATACAGCCTCGCATTGCCTCAGATCAAGAAAGGATAGGTCACAATCAAAAAAACAATTGCAATCATCGCAACAGATGCAGTCTGACAAAGGGTCACAATCTGAGAAGCCAGCGAAATCAGAAAAAGCGGAAAAACAGCGATCGCAGAAAAACGACTTATCGAAACCAGTACAAGCTGAACATTCAAAATCACCAAGAAAATCTAATGGTAAGAGCGAACAACAAGAACAGATGGAAAACTTACAGATCTGCGAAATAGAAAAATTGGAAAAGATGACAATGGACGAGATATTCGAAGAATATGACAAGTGCAAAAGACTTGGGAGATCTGATGATGCAAACATGGTAAAAGCTTACAAAGCATACATAATAAAGAACATAACAGAGGGCAATCAGGCAAAAGCGGATTTGGAACGTACTCGAGCAGGTTTGGAAGAAGAAAAAGAAACACGGGAACACCAGGCGAAAGAAATCATAATTGAGCAGAGAGAATTAGCTGAAGCTCGTATCAAGCTGGCGGACATGGAAAAATTAGTAGAAGAGTTAAAGTCTGTCCAAGCACGGAAAAATGAAATAGAAGAGGAACTTCGGTTTATAAAGCCAAAAAATTAAAACCGTGCGCAATACGCCAAAAAATAGAAGAAAACATTAATCGTCTCCTCGCAAATAAAAATGAAGACCCAAAAAGCGAAAAGTTAACTATCAAAAATGAAATCATAGAAGGTTTCCACAGCCTGATGGAACTAGTGGAGCAAATAAATGAAGAAAGAGAAAACTGGAAAACAGAATGCATAGAACACCGAAAACGTGAAGAAGGTAACAAAAAGCAAATAGACATTCTAGCAGAGTTAAAGGAAACTATGACCTTCATATTGGGTCAACATGGAACGTTCCTGAAATCTGAGTTAAAAAAACAGAAGCAAGAAATAGAAGTAATACAGGAATCCCTCAAAAAATCTCCATTACTACAAACACCAAAACAAAAAGCAGATATGAGAAGAATTGACAAGGAACGCGAACAGATGTTTAGTTACGCACAAATGGCACAATTCCCACCTCTGCCAACGGAAAAGCCAACCCTAATACTGAGCCCGAAAACAGATGGAATTCAAGTCCAGGAGTTAAGGAATGTCTTAAATACCGAAGTGGATCAAAGAAAACTACAGACCTCAAACTGTATCCCTACAAGATCTGGGAAATTCCTAATAACCTGTAACAATAATGAAGAACTTGCACAGATAATAACCAGCCTCCAAACCAGTGAAAAACTCAATCACATGATAAACATAACAGAGAAACCACCGAAGATGTTACGGGTGATAGTATTTGGAGCGCCAGAAGCCCCGATGAAGTTGAAAATAGACAATAAATCAGAAAACCGAGACAAGCAAAAAGAAAATGATAAAGCAATTCAAAACTATGAAGAAAACATCATAATCCCAGCTCTTAATAAATGTCTACGAAAGGATAATGTCTCCTTCAAGCTGCTGAAAGTGATGAAAGGAAGAAGGGGAGAAGCAACTTCACATCTAGTTCTTCAAATGCATGAAAGGGACGCATTGCAACTGCAATCGCTGAAACCGTGCTTTGGTTTTAACAGATGTACAGTAAAGCCATATATTCTAATACCACGTTGCTTCAACTGTCAAAGACTAGGCCACGTATCAAGAGACTGTACAAATGAACTAACTTGTGCTTATTGCTCAGAGAAACACCATTTAAACGAATGTACGGCGAAGGAACCAAAGTGTATCAACTGCATACAGGAAAACAGAAGTAGAGAAACTCCAGGAAAGGACATTCCAACAAATCACACATGTTTCGATGGACGCTGCCCGACATATATTAAACAACAACGACAAGCAGTAGCACAAAGGACACTAAGATTGCATAAAATTCCGTGCAATACAATGTAACCTACAGAACAGTAAGTCCAACACGGCAGCATTTATCCGTTTCATAATTCAGGAAAAATTCTCTCTGGCATGCGTCCAGGATGCCTACCTCTTTAATAAACGCCCATCTTCTCTCCCAGTTGATGTTCCCTGTTACAGCTCTAGCTCCAACAATAGCCACATAATAATTTTGGATCAAAATTTAAAGCACTGTATCTCGGCAAAAAACGATCATTCCATCTTTGTAAACCTAGAACTAGAAAATTTTATTCTGAGCATAGGCAGCCTGTACAGCCCTCCACGTTCAGATTTTGAGGTGGACGTACAAGACTGGCTGCGCTCCGCACGCCAGAGTGAATACCAGCTAGTCCTGGGTGACTTCAATGCACACGACCAGCTTTGGGGCTATACTCGTGACGATGACAGGGGACGGCTACTCGTAGATTCTTTATTAGCAAATAACTTGATTGTCTTAAACTCACCATCCTGTACACCAACCTATGAGTCCGGCAAAAGGGAAGGGCATCCTGACCGCTCAATTTGTACACAACCACTATTCAGCTACTTTCGAGGATGGGATGTCTTCCCTGAGCTTTTCAGTGACCATCGGCCTATCGTAACAGATCTTTTGCTTCCAATCCCGATCCTTCCGAAACGTCGCTTCAGAACAAAAAATGTCCCATTCAACAAATTCATAGGCATGGTTGAAAACTCATGCTACTTAAATTCCGTATTTTTTTCTTCAATAGACTCACGTCAGGCCTTTGACCTGACTTACAAATCTTTTCAAAATATTATTCAAAATAGTGCAAAAGCATCCTTTAAACTAAAACCTCCATTCAGACAGGTCAAGTTCTCCTGGTGGACAACGGACCTTCGTTCACAAAGAAATAAAGTAAAAGCACTTTATACAAGAGCAAAGAAGACGAACTTAGACTCGGTAGAATATCAAATTTACAAAAGAGAGCGTGCCAAATATCAGAAATTGATTCAAAGAGTGAAGAAGGACGCCTGGGTAAATTTTTGTAAGAAACAAACTGACCCATTTGGCAAATCTAAAAAACTGGCTTTTCAGGACTTTCAAGACTGTCAGATTAGCTATCTGCCGGACTCGTCATTCCCAGCTTCCAGGTCCTCTTCTTTGTTTACACTGACAGAAAAAATTTTTGGTGCATCACTGGGATCACCAGCTCAGCCAAATATGGCAACCTCACAACAAACTCACGCAGACCAGCCTAACTTTACAATAAAAGAACTGCGAAATGCAATCTATAGCTTTAACCAAAACAAAGCTCCAGGTCCCGACGGAATAGACCATCGGATGATTAGATCTCTCTTTTCTAAAATACCCTTAACTCTTCTAGACATGTATAACAGTGCACTTCGTTTAAACTATTTCCCGGAGGCCTGGAAGGTGGGCGAGCTCATCTACTTCAGGAAGGAAGGTAGACCAGCAAATGAACACACCTCTTATAGACCAATAACGCTACTCCCGATATTTGGCAAATCTATGAAAAAATGTTCTTAAGACGAATTAATCATTCACTAACTCAAAGCAACGCATTAACAGAACACGGTTTTACTCAATTAAAATCGACCGAAACAGCACTAGAACAGGCATTATCTTACATAGATATTAACAAATCTAATAAAAATTATACATCTTTTATTTCGCTAGATTTTATGGGGGCTTTTGATAATCTCCCATGGGACCTAGCACTACAGGCACTACACCATTTAAACTTATCACCTCAGCTAATTAATGTAATTGCTTCCTTCCTGTCGGGCAGGCGGGTTCTGGTGGACTGGCAGCTGCCAGATCTTTTGTATTTTTTCTCAAGGGGTTGTCCTCAGGGCTCCTGTCTGGGGCCATTTTTATGGTTGGCTCTCCTCGAGACTCTGCTGCGGACCTTTCTGTTTGAGTTCTGTGCGATAGTCGCATACGCGGATGATGTTTTACTTATAGTCTGGGGCCCAACAAGAACGTTACTTGAACAACGAGGGAACAGAGTACTAGACTTTATTCAAAACTGGGCGAAAATTCACAAAATAACAATTTCCTTCGAGAAGTCGCGCTCTATAACGTTTGGTAAACCGAAAATTCTCCAACGGGGCCCACTCTTTAAACTACATGGTAAAGATATAAAGTCAGAAAAAACAATTAATTATCTTGGAATTAAAATTGATCAACACCTCTCATTCTTACCCCACCTGGCATCAAAACGTCAAGAAATAATAAAAATCACGCAAAATTTATACAAATTCTCCTCAGTATCAGGTCGTCTTCCATCATACTTCTTTAAAGTCTGGTACTCATCCATCCTACAGCGGCAACTGGCGTACGCATGTGCAGTCTGGTTTCCGCGAATGCGGAAGTCGCGTGGAGTTCGCCATATTCTAGCGGCTCAGAGAAGGGCACTTCTCCTGATCTCCAGAGCCTATAGGAACACTTCTACCGCAGCACTTCAGGTCCTCACGGGTCTTCCTCCATTGGACATACAATTAGAAGCGGAGGCTGAGTTCGCTCGGATCACTCGCCTGGGTGCTTCTAATATTTCTTATTTTGCCCCAATGTACTCAACAAAATGTTCAAAGTATCAGATCTCTTCACTTTCAAACGGTATTAGTATTTATGCAACAAAAGACTTTAACGGATCAACACACATCTTTACAGACGGGTCTAAAACAGAAGTAGGAACTGCGGCAGCTTTTTGTGTTTATAGGCAATGCTCACACTTTTTTTCCTGGCGCGCAAGGCTTGATCCGGGGAACTCTGTGTTCCAGGCAGAGCTCTTTGCTATGAAGGAGGCGATTCGTTGGGCAGAAGAGGACTCTGACACCCAATACTTAATTTCATCAGACAGTTTATCAGGTCTAATGGCCCTTTCAAAATTTGATAACAATAATCACTTAGTTCTAGACATAACCTTACTCCTTCAGTCCTCAGAAAAATCGTTCTTCTTTAATTGGGTTAAAGGACATTCTGGTATAATGGGCAACGAACTGGCCGATCAGCTGGCGAGGTCGGCAGTCGATGATTTAACATTACCACTAACATTTCTTCCATTCCCACAATCAACATTGAAATTAGAACTCAAAAAACAAATGCTACACCGATGGCAACAACGTTGGTCTACAGTGCAGGTGGGTCAATACACGCGTGACTTCATACCTAAGGTCTCACAAAACATTTTCATAAGTAACAGATACCTGTATCTCTTTCTCACAAATCATGGACCCTTCCAACAACACTTATATACCATAAATAAACGGGACTCACCTCTTTGCATTTGTGGATCCTTATCAACATCATTACACTATATTTTACATTGCACATTAACGTCCCACTATCACGTTAAAAAGCCACAACAGATGACACTGCCTGACTGGCTAACTTACCTGCTCGACCGTCCAGTTCTCCTGCAACGTATAGCGGATTGTATGAAATTTTTAGAAGACAACGAATTTATATTTACCAATCCCCTCCCTTTCTGAGCTAGCTGAGCAAACTCATTGTTTTAGCTCCCATTTCAGGCAGGAGCCCCTGTTTTGTACATAATGTAAATATTTGTCTTATTTCCTATGATTTGTTTATTTAGTATTTTCATTATATTTATCAGCCTATGCATTTCACTTAAAGTTTTTCAGCTCTAATATTAAAAAAAAACATGTCTTGTAATTGTTTATGCATGTATACAACATAGTGCAATTGCTGTCAATGTATGTACTGATGACACTCCTTGTGAGTTTCAGAGTCAAAAACAGCAAACTGAATTTATTTTTCTGTATGTTATTAACTGTTTAAAAAATATTGTCATTGTTAATGTATCTTACCATATGCAGTGGATTTGAGTCTCCCCCCGGTATTGCACTTATACTCTAAAGCGAAAGCTGGGTTCCCGGGGCGGTCATCCCTGTCATCCCTGCCTGATCTTTAAAAGTACAGTTAAAGTTTCATAAAAATCTTAAACAAAAAATAAATAAAAATTAATAACTAAAAACTGCGCCTACTAGTCCCGGTCTCCCCTATAGGTGCGAAATGAGGTTATTTTAACCAGTGTATAGCGTGAATCCCATTTCGATGTTTACTTGTAGAAGTACAATCCTTATTTTGACGAAAGTGCATGATTTCACTATCCAACATCACATTATGTTTAAGTACTTTTCATACACTAATTACTAAATGCATGCATGATTTCGAAGTCAAAATTAAGTGTAACGTTTATATAGGTGCTGTATGTATGTATGCTGTACTGTGTGTATGGTTACGCCATTCCCCTTAGCGATTGCATGTAACTGTGATGGCCGACGTCTGCACCATGCAAACTGCGATACATGCTGCACTGCAATTCCGGTATACATGCCGCAGTTTCTTTTGTACGGGATGATTAAGTGTTATTAACTTTTCTTTTTCTTTTTGCGCAGACTAACCATGTTAGGCATGTTATCAAGTTTACTAAAACCAAAGGAGAAAAATGGAAAAATAAAAATTAAGAAGGGCAAGAAAGATGCAATGATTAAGTGTTATTAGCTTTTCCTTTTCTTTTTGCACAGACTATTCATGTTAGGCATGTTATAAAGTTTACTAAAAGCAAAGGAGAAAAAGGGAAAAATAAAAAGCAAAAAGGCAAGAAAGATGCAACTCAAGATGATAATAATGAAAAATTGGATTACGCGTACCGCAGACGTTCTTTGGAAGAAATGTTTAGAAAACTACTCCAAAAAAGAGGGAGTGTAATTGGCTTCGTTGCATCATGTGTCAAATGTAGTTACATAAAAACTGTACTTTTTCGAAACTTTTTCTGTAGATTGCAGTAAAAAAAACAGGTCTCTTTACCCATTCGGGACCATAGGGGGATATAAGCACCTTCATAAAGAGAATACAAAATTTGTTTCTTGCACCAGTGAAAAAGAAAAGTAATATTTGCTTTCTTTAATTAAATCATTTTCATTATTATTTGAGTAAAGATAACTTCTTCTAAAAAAGTGGTGTCAACGGAATAAAATTGGTGTAAAATCCACCGGTGCCGAAAGGGTTAACAAATAAATTATGTGAACACAATTTTACTTTTCTTCTTTTCCCTCTCTAATACATTGATGTTAAGTTGTTGCTTAAATAACAATTAAAATTTAATGTAAAAAAAAAATAAGACGATAATTTTAATAGTGAAAGTAGGCAAACAATTATTAATTTGAATCTACTAATACGTTTTATTGTAGTCATTTAGTTTCAATTTGTTATTTATCGTTAATTATAGTCCAGATATGAATACTTTTGAATATTTTAGTTATAATTTCATTCTGTTCTTATTACAAGTGCGGCATAACTACCGCACAAGTGCGACGTCTCAGCCTGAATGTACGGGTGACGCGCCGCAGTGTAATGTTTTAGAAAAAAAAAAAATGTTAAAAAATATTAATTATTTGGTCAGGACATTTTTCGCCTAGTTGGAAATTTGTACATCTAATATGATTTATTTATAACTAGTAAATCTGCAGATCAGGAGCCTCAACGTCAGCTCTACAATTCATTGTGTTTAGCACCCTTTGAGTAATATTAATCTTTCTACAAAAAACGAAATTTAAAGTTTTGAAATTACATAAACATTTATAAAACGAAAAAATATTTCGAAGTTTTCTGACATTAGAAGCGTTAAATCAAACCCCTTGTTATGTAATGGTATTCTGAAAATCTCATGAGCTACTTATTCTGGTAATTTTTAGATAATAAAGTAGATTTCTTCAGGGGGGCTCTGCCCCCCTGAACCCCTTCGTAGTGTAATTTAATTTACATTTGTAATTATCAATTAATTGTGTTAATGTCCTTTAGTAAATTCTACCAATAGACGGAAACGTACATGAATTCTTTTCTACAGCCCTGTATATTACGTGAAGATTTTTACGCGTCGTCTATAACATTTAAATTTAATGCAGACAAAAAACCCTCTTAAAACTGCTCATATCACATTTCCGGGGATTAGTATGCATAGTGTGCACCATATATCCAGTTTCTGCGGAGTCCTGTATATGGTTCTATTTAAATTCTGCAAACATTTGTTAGTATACTAAATGTAATTGGGCTGGGAAATACATAACTCAAAAAAAAAAAAAAACACTGAAGCAATTCGCGCTCATTTTCATTTATACTTACGAATTCATTTGTGTAACACTGTACATGGTCTATACAATATTTAAGCACTACTTATTAAGCACAAATTTACTTAACGTTAAAACGCACACCATAATCGAAAATGCTCTTCAGCAATCATCCCTAATAGACCAGAACTGTATCCGAAATTTTTTATGTGACCCTATAAATGAACGATAAATACGGTACAAATCATATTCAAGCTTCTTGTAGTCAACCACAGTAATGTAATTTAATTTCATAATGTTTGAATTAGTGCAACACAACTAACACACTGACGACAAACAATTTAATTAAATCTGGGTTTAAAAACAGTAGAAGCTCCTCCCTCTTCTGAAAGTGTCTCGGAAATTGGTTTCTGAGATATGTTTTTCATGTTTATGCAGCAGTAAATATCTTTCAATGTACGGATGTAATATATAATGTCTTACAATCTATAAAAAATATGGACAACACAATATAAATGTCTTTTCCGTAAGGTAGAAGTCACTCCCTTAGCCAATGATGTATTCTGAATAAAAACGAGAATTCTCGTTTCCCGTCGCTAATGTGTTAAAATAAGCTGTGAGGAGTTAGTTTTTTTCCCCCGTAGACCACATTTTAATCGACCACTTTTGTGTGACCCCGAAAAAAACATATGCTTTGCACCCCATATACTACAAAAATGTTTCAAAAATACATATCAATTTTATTATTTTGTAACAGAGTAACATCATTAAAAAACGCCACAAAAGGATTTTCTTCAAAGATCGTAATATTATGAATACTTTTGAGTTCCCTGTACGCATGCTGTAAGTGCTACACATAACATATTTTACAGTAACCAGGTTCTAGTGCACCTTAATAAAGTATATAAATTTCATTACGTTTAAAATTGTGTAACATTATTAAAATACACCGCAGGCGATTTTTCCCAAAGACTATAATGTAACGGAATAGTTTTGAGTGCCCCTGTAATTAAGCTATGAATGCTACACTTTTCATTTTTAATACCAAACATACTTTGGCAAACCTCAATAACGTATATCAATTACATGTAATCCCGACTATATTTACGCGAGTTAGAGCACGTAGAGAAACACGGCAATCGACAGATAGAAAAACTGAACTCATAAATACTTTTCATCCATGTTGGAAAGTGTTAAAAAGGATTTACATGCCTTTAACTGTACTTTTTTTTCACTTATAGCATGGTTAAACATTAGTTTAAACATCCTAATCCATGCGATAGCAATAACATATTAAAAGCCCCCCAAAATATGTATATCTGGAGATCTATAAATCTACTGGAAAATTATTCATTATCGTGCCCACTGTTAATTGCATAAATTGCATCGATTTGGCGCGATAAAATATTTTTTGTGATAGCCTTTTAATAGTACCTGCAACAAAATTAACGTAATTTACTAACTTCATTCATATTTGACGCAATGATAGGCTACGAATAACAGTCGCTAGGCAACGAAGAAAAGGAAAAAAAAAAGAAACATGCATCATATAAAACAAGAAAATTAATTTAAAAATTCTTTATATTATTGGAGTACATGTATAAATGTCCTCAAAACATTATACACGTAAATAAAAAAATCTGATAGATACCGGGTGTCCCAAAAAGGACTGACTGATTTTAAAATTCAATAACTTGCAAACGGTGACAGATATTTAAAAAATTCTTGCAGGAGGGTTATGCATAAGGTCAAAAGTTTTTTTACAGTGATTTTCGATTTTAGTTCGAATTACAAACAATAGATGGCGCTGCGATCAATAGACACTGAATTCAGGCTTGATTTTTGGAACTTCGTGGCCCGGATAATACATTTCCATCTCCTTTTTCAGCATGGAACAAGAGAAAGGACCAGAAATCGAGCCTGTATTTAGCGACTATTGCTTACAGCGCCATCTATTGTTTGTAATTTGAACTAAAATCGAAAATCACTGTAATAAAACTTTTGACCTTATGCATAACCCTCCTGCAAGAATTTTTTAAATATCTGTCACCGTTTGCAAGTTATTGAATTTTAAAATCAGTCAGTCCTTTTTGGGACACCCGGTATATTGATAAAACTTCAATGTAATAGGAATAATTTAAAACCCTTATTTGGAATTTTAGTATCCATAATTTGACATTTAAATCCATTAATCAAACGTGCCATTTTCTTTCAACAAATGGAAAATTGAAAATCGTCTGACTTGCCGTAGAAAAGCATTATAAAGAAAAATAAAATCTTCCATATTTTTCGAACGAGAGAACCAAATTTAACCAAAAACTATACAGCTACGTCCGGGTATCTCACGAATATGCCCTATTAATTTCAAGCTGATCGGGTGCTTTTTGCGGCAGTTATCGCGGAACAGACAGACAGACGGACAGACAGACAGACAAACGGAAATCAAAACTTTTCGTGTCTCCACAGTAAGCCTTCACTGACGTTTCGGCAATTAGAATAATTGTGTTAAAATTAATCTAGATTAATTATTTTTTTTAAATTTTTTGTCGCAGTACACGCATTATATCTTTAACATTAAATACCACAGCATATTTTTTTTTTATATATATCCACCATGGGACTTTATACACAAATTTAAAAAAAAATGTGCGGCATAAATCCCGAAATTACTATCACTAAATTGAATTTGGTACTTTAGGGGTTAATTAAAACGTCACTCAGGTAAATTTAAACCCAATTAGCCCGTAAAACAAAATGATAACTGGAATAATACAAGTATGATATATAATATTAGTAATTCATATTTGTAATTGATATTTGTATTTGATATTGATATTTGTAATTGATATTTATATTTGTAATTGATATTGATATTTGTAATTAGAAAATGTAGTCTATCTTAAACAAAAAACGATGTTTTGACTTCCTACGAATTGTTAAAAAGATATATTTACATTTTAAAATATTTTGCATAAGCAATTTCTGAAAATTTGGAAGATTATGCATTGATTGATGAAATGTAGAAATAACAATGTTGTTCAAATTCATAAAGTAAAAATTTTCCTAGCTATAATAAAGAAATCATTCTATGAAATCATCCTTCTGATTTTATAAAGCGTTACAATTAACTAGGAAATGCTGGAAACATTTTTTAATAATTATTCATGAAAACTATACATGAAAAGTCCTTGCACTCCGATGCATCAAATCTTCAGAGGAAATTATGATAAACACCCATCTGCAAATTCTACTTAAGATAGATTTCGTTTTGCAAATACAAAGTTGATGTCTGCATTCGACCAGCAAACAGTGGAATTTTCTAGCTAATAGTGGATACAATTTACAAGAATGAAGCGTTAATAATAGGAATAATTTAAAAATTGGCAAGCAATTTCGTGAAAAAAATCTTTTTTTCCTTTTAAATTTTCAATCCTTTATTTTTCCACTTTCGAATGGTATATTACTTCATGTTCTACGACAAAGAGAAGTTATTTTTTTAAATTAATACATTTTGGTAACATCATACATAAACATTACATGCATAATCTTTAATTTTCTCAAAATGTTGCTTTTTGAAATTCGATGTACCTTTTTTCTAGAAACTACTACATATTATTGACTTTAATCTTGCTTGGATGTTTCACATATATCCCTGATCAATCTGAAGTGAACGTTTGTTACTAACATCTGTACAAAAATTTTATAAAAAGGTTTTTTTTTTTTTTTTTTTTCCAATGCATTTAAATAATTGTTATTTAAAAGTGATTTTTATTCCAGATTTTATTTAATAAGCAAAAAATATCTGTTTAAAATTTTGACTTCATACTATTTGAAATTATTTATATTATGTATATAAAAAAATTAAGTGAATATCTTTGGGAGTTTCTGAGGAAAAGTAAGTTAACTTAATATTGTAGCTACAGGGCCTTCTAACTCTCTTTTCAATGGATTAAACAAGCACCGTCTACAAACTATAAATACAGTAGAACCTCGTAAGTCGGAGACTCTTTTAACCGAAACTCTTGGTTAACCGAAATCCGTTTTCCATTTTTTATTATTATTATCACATTCCTTGTGTGAACAATCCATTCTGAAAGCTTCTTTTTAAACTATCATATTCCTTGTTTAAAAGCGGTCCTTTTCGAACTACGAGTACAAATAAATATTTTTGTTCCTTTTCCTTAGAGGTCCTTTGAATTTAACTTAAGCTCCCGTAAGCTGCGCAGTGAAACGAAGAAAAAGAACAAATTAGCAATTCTGAAGCTTTTGAATGTTTTGCAAAAGGATTCGCATGGCTGGGGAAGCAACAAGACTGTGATACTGGTAAACTAATAATATTAAAAAACTCCGTGATAGAGATTTAAAGCAAAGGCAATCGAAACTGCAGCAAACAAAACATATTTTTTTCAAACTTTTGTGATATATGTTAAAAGTACTTAATTTCAAAATTAAAATTCAGGCAATTTATTCTTTTGTCTATTTGGCTATTGCTTTATTTCTATTAAGCACTTGTTACCATAATAAGAAATATTGCATATATTATTCCTTAATCTTAAAATTGAAGTATTTTCGATGATCCGAAAATTTCAATTTTCCGAAAGATGGCTGGTCCCAATTACTTCGGATAATCGATGTTCAACTGTATTCTAAAAATTTCTTTATAATCCAAGTGAAAATAATCCAAGGTCATTATTTACAAATAATACAGTGTGTCCGCTCTCATCGGTCTCCAATGGCTAATTCCTGAATCGTTAGTCCTGGCCATATAGTTCCAATTAAAAAAATGTTTTAAATCAGGTAAAGAAATATTTTAAAAGCGATTTTGGTCATTAAAAACATTTCTTAAAAAATTATAAAATTTAAATTTTTATACGATTTCCAGGTCCTATAAGTAATATTTAGTAAAACTTTCCTATTACATTGACAAGTAAGACAAAAAAAAAAAAAAAAAAGGTCCCATTCATATAACACTAAAATTGACTTATGCCACTTTTCTGCTCTGAAACAAATGAGTTCGGCTTGGATTTGAGGGTGTCATATACCAATTGCTTAAAGTATTCGAAGATCTTCTTTCATGTGCATCTACGCTTTGAAAAAAATCGTAAAAGTATTACGACTAAGTTAACACTTATTAAGTTTCAGATTGGCTAAAATAACATATGTTTTATTTTGTCAAGATTTGAGACTGTTTTTTTTTATGATTTCTTTTAACAAAAATTATGTTATTTTTATAAGTTTTCATGTTGCTTCAACGTATGTATGTTTTTCCAGTTCAAAATTTGTACTCAAACTTTAACTCACTTCAAATAACTGATCGAGATTACATTTTGCATACTGGCACGGATTCAATAACAATCTATTATTATTATGATTTTCGGTGGTTACTATTTATACATATTTTACAGGATAACACAAAAAATGTCGGATTGATTACCGCCAAGAAGTTTAAGAAAAAGTTTTAGATTAGATAATACAAGACTGCGATTGTTAGGTTTTTTAACTTTTATGTAATTTTTAGCACTGAAACCGAAAATTACCTTAATTTTTAACCATCATGTCAGGATATTTCGCAAATCATAAATTGTCAAAGTTAAAGAATAACAAGAATCGGATACTATAAAGTAGAGGTGATGGCTGTGTTTTTTCACTTTCGATAATTGATTTTTATGTGCTTTTTAGCACTTAATCTGAAAATGACTTTCATTCTTAATCCTCACGTTAGAATTTTTTTGCAAATCGTAAATGTGTAAGTAAAATTATAGCAAAAACCTCATACTATAAACCATATATACAACTTTATTTTATTTTATTTTATTTTATTTTATTCAATAATTTATTCAATATTTTTGCTTATCCTGGGATTATTGTAGCTAAATAGCTGAGTGGTCTGATGAGATGGTGGTGGGGAGGTTCAGTTTTAACTTTGTCGAAAATGTGTAAGTTAAAATATAGCGAAAATCTCATACTATAAAAACTATGTAAAACTTTATTTTATTTTATTCGATAATTTATTCAATATTTTTGCTTATCCTAGGATTATTACAGCTAAATAGCTGAGCGATCCGATGAGATTGGGGGGGGGGGGGGGGGAGGGCGGAGGTTCAATTTTAACTTTGAAATTTGCAATTTGCGAAAAACCCTGATGTGATGGTTAAACATGAAGATCATTTTTGGATTAAGCGGTAAAAAACAAATGAAAATAAATCATTAAAAGTTAAAAACAGCACAATCAGATATATTTTATAGTATGAAATTTTCGTGAAAATCTCTATATGATGATAAAAAATGAATGTCAATTTCGGATTCAGCGGTACAGAATACATAAAAATCAATTATCAAAAGCAAAAAATCATGACATAACCCAACTTTTGCAGGCTAGTGTAACCTAATAATATTTTAAAATACGTATCATTTTGTAAGGAATTACGGCTGTTAATTTAGCATCATTTTATTTAACAAAAAATCTGTTTTTTCTTTCTTCTAAAATGTTTATTACAAATTATATATTTTGCATTAATATGTCATTAAGTAAAGATTTCAAATTTATATTGCAATGTTAATTTTCTCTCATCCATTTTTTTAATAGGGTGACTGCGCCAGTAGTTGATACCCCTCCAGTAGTTGATCAAATTTTTGAAATATTGCGCCATTTCCGGCGGAAATGAGTTTTACAAGTTGCACTAGATATAATATTTTTGTTTCAATGTTAGTGCACCTGTTGTCACATAGTTTTCAGCTGTATTCTGTAAGAGAAGCCATATTATCATTTTTTTTTATTAGAAATTGTAAAAATTTAGTTTTTCATTAGTTGGAGACAATAACGATAAGTTAAAGTAATCCCCTTCCATCTTGCTTATTTTAACTAATATTTTCATAAGAATTGTTGTTAATCAGAGCCCAAGGATGATATTTTAAATATTAATTTTTAGATTTTCGATTGACTTCATTTTAGGGGCTTAAATTTGACTGATCAACTTCTGGTCTTATTAAATAAGCAAATTCCAGAAATTGATCAGCTGTGATCAATTATTGATTTCGAGGACTCTAGTTATTGATCACTATATCAACTACTGGATAACAACATGCGTAGCCATTAGTTGATCATTTTTTAATTTATTTGCTTAGCAAGCCATTATAGCTTATTTTCAGAATTCATTATGCCGCTGAAAAAGAAATTCTTCCAGTACTCACAAGATGATCTGCGAGCACCCGGAGAAGACGTAAGATTAAAAGGTGTTTCCATAATTTCGAAAAAATAGCCCTTTTTGAAATGTTCTATCTATGTTTCCTTAAAAGGCTTTTTTTGTGTTAGGTTAAAGGATAAACGCCAGAGGTAAGACGGGTGTGACATTCATCAGTTTTAAGCAAAGAAGAGGAACGGCTCCTTGTTGACTGGATAAAAGTTTATGCCAAAAAAGAGTTCCCGATTAAGAGGAGGACTTTATTTGAAATCGTAAAAAACATCATTGAAGCCGATAAAAGGCCAAACACATTTTCAAACTCAACTCCGGGAAAAACATGGTTTAAAGGATTCTTGCGAAGAAGCAGTTCGTTAGCTGAGAGGTATGCAGATGCTATCAACACTGCAAGAGCAGAAGTGTCAGAGCCCAGCATCCGCGAGTGGTTCCAAGAACTTCACAAATATCTTGACACTGAAGGCTGCCTTGACATTCTTCTTGATTCCAGGAGAATTTGTAATGGTGACGAAAGCGGTTTTCAAATTTGTCCAAAAACGGGAAAAGTTTTAGGACCCCATTTCACTCAACATTTTATATGAAATAAAAACAGATACTGAAAAAGAAGCTATAACCGTGGCTACTTTCAATGCAGCAAGAGAGGTTATTCCTGGGATGATCATTTACCTATTGCAGAAAATATCACATGAAATTCCACAGAATGTGACAGACGACTGGGAAATAGGTAGATCAAAGAAAGGTTGTATGTGAGGGAGCACCTACTTTGAATATCTCGCAAATGTATTTTTTCCTTGGTTGAGAAAGCAAAATATCAAACTACCCATATTACTTTTGGTGGATGACCACAAGAGCCACTTAACTCTTGAAGTGACAAAGTTATGCTCAGAGAATCAAATCCTTCATTTCACTTTTTACCCGAATGCAACACACACATACTCTAACCAGTTGACGTTGTTACTTTCAGGAATCTCGAAGTGTGTGGCGGTAAACCGTTTACGATTGGAAAACTAAATCTGCAAAGAAATTGGTCACAAAAACAGTATTTGAACCATTGATTGCAAGTGTATTTCGAGAAGCAGCAACTCCGAAAGTCATTAAAAACGGCTTCCGGAAATGCTGTCTGTTTCCGTATAATACAAATGCAGTAGACTACGAAAGGTGCATCAGCAGTAAGAAACGAGATTTTCCGCCTACAAACCCATGTGAAAATTGGGAAAATCTTGAGTAAGAATAGCGAAAAACCTCAAAGTCCAGACGCTATTGTACATTTTTGATCCCCTATTCAATAAAGGCAGAGCTCAGAAGTTCAGAAGCGTGTCTTGAACACAATGTCTTGAACAAACTCAAATGTCTTGAACAAACTCAAATGAACATTGCGACACAATAGAACGAAACTGAATCGCCAGTTGATGATCTCCTAACACTAACTGCTTATACCGCTCTACAATCTGATGATCACCCAACGTTTGATTATGATCATGCAGCACCAGGTTCTTCAAGGCAGACAGACCATTCCAAATTATGCGACTCCTGAGCGCGCAAAAAACTTAGGTCTAGCTAACGTAAGAAATTTCTGTCTAGCTTTTGCAGACAATATTCTATGGCCTCACGACTCGCCAGAGAAGAAAAAAACAGAAAAGAGACGGTTTTCTTATGCGACAACGTCAAAACAGTGAATAAAGTCTTTCGAAGAAAAGGAAAAAGAAAAAGAAGAGAAAGAAACCCGAGTGAAAGAAATGTTTCAGAAAAGGGAAGAGAGGAGGCAACAACTTCTACATCAAAGGCAAGATATAGGATTATCTAAAATTCCGACTAGGCGGAAAAAAACGACTGAGCAACTCACACAGCTTTGAGTCCAGTGCCAAAGTTTCGTCCGGTGAGAGTGTGTGAGTGGAACCCTCAGATGAGAAAACTGCTCATACTTGGCAGACGGCGCAAAAGTATATTGATGAGCGCGTTGTGATTTTGGGAAATATTTGAAATGGAAAAAGAAAGAGCGACAGTGGCTTCCACGGCGGCATGTGGGCGCCTATGGAAGTTGTCCTTTTTTATAGGTGGGAGCAAGTTATTTCCACATAGAACCGACAAAAATCAGTAAAACAAGAAATATTTTCTCTTCCCCTGAATTAGTTTCAATATTGCGTATAAGTTATTGCATTTTTTACTTTTAATTGTATCATTAAAATGTTTACTAATTTCAAATTGCTTAATTTTTTCTACTTACATTGAAAAAAGATCAAAATGACCAGTGATCAACTACTGGAATGAAATCGATCAAAAACTGGATTCGCCTGATCAGCTACTGGGGAAATGGCAATTAAAAAAAAACTATATAATTCTGTTGTTATTTAATTTCAGCAGAATTTAATTATTGTTCATTATAGGACATTCATTAAGGATTGTAGAAACCATGTTGGTTTACTTCTAAAATTTAAAAGGAATGAAATATAATAAAAACCCCGTAGCACCGGCCTTATTTGATCAACTACTGGCTCAGTCACCCTATATCTGACGAAATTATATTTGGAATAACTTTGTGAATGACCCCCGATTTGCAGCAAAAATTATGCTCATCTTTAAACAGCTATTACTCGGTCAATTTTAATCGTAGAATAACGGGACTTTTTTTGTATTACTTGTCAAAGTGAAAAGAAAAATTTACTAAATATAACTTATAGGACCGAGGGACCGTATAAAAATTTAAATTTCGTAATTTCTTATTAAATGTTTTTATTGACCCAAATCGCTTTTAAAATATTTCTTTACCTCATTTAAAATATTTTTGTAACTAGAACTATACGTCTATGACTAACGGTTTAAGAATTAGCCATGGGGCACCGTTGAGAGTGTATATCTGCTCATATAGTTCAAAAGCAATTTAACTTGGAAACAATGCAAATATTGTTCCATTATTTATACATGATAATATCTTACACTCTGATGCGTCCAGTCTTCAAAGGAAAAATCTTCCTCATATAAAATGAAATTAACATAGCGGGAAAGTCTCAGAGAATATTAACCCTGATGATGAACAACAATAAACTGGAAGGAACAGCTTAATTTTTCCTAATTTTATAATCACATTTCGCAGAGAAGATCTTACAAAAGATAAGGTATTGCATGACCGGAAGAACTTAGTTTCCTTTTAATCTAATTAATGGGTCCTTTTTGTAAATAGTAAACATTAATTACAGGAAAACGATAATGTTTACTCTGGAAGAATGAAGATATAAACTTTGAAATTGCAAAATGAGTTTTATCTGACGAAACAATAACTTTTTAGTTCGCAACAAAAATTTAAAAAGAATTATTTACATTTCATGTTATTTGAGCAAGCAACTTAGGATAGATTTGAAGATTATGTAATATAGTAGAACCCCGATTCACCGTTTTTCAAGGGGTACGTGAATAAAAACGATGAATGTGGGAAAACGGCGGATGCGGGTTGGCGTCAAAACACGAAAAAAATAATGTTTATGCATTACTAATACATGCAATGTATACGGTATAGACTAATAAATACTAATTTGTTACTTTCCAAAATGTAAAATAAATGAATCGATGTTGGGGAGAATTTATTTTTATTTTAAAAAAATAGTAATTTTATATTGGGTTTCTCGTTTATTTTTTAAGTTAAACAACAAATTTTCAAGATATGCAACAGTTTTCTGGTCTTTTTCTGTAATTTCATGTGCATCTATAAGAGTTCGTACCGTTTCAAATGCCGTAATTGCATCAGCCAGACTTGGCACTTATGTAGGCTCAGCTTCATAGGGATGAATATTATCGTCTGCTTCTTCGCCGTTATTTTCATTTTTTGCATCATCACACATTTCTTCTTTTTAGGACACCACATGTCGCAACATCTTGATCAATAGAAATATAATCGCTAAATTTCACACCTGATACATACTCTGCTACACGCAACCACTCTTCATCTGCATTTATCGCCCCCATCATAATTATTTGCTTCCCTTTCTGTTGAGTATTCTTCATCAATTTTCCGCACAAAACCGCATTTCAGGAAACAATTCTGGATGGCTGAAGAGGTTAGTTCATGCCATGCTGAAAGTGCAAAATGAATAGCATGTAGAAAGTCTATTTTTGGAGTGGGTTCTTTGCTTGTTCCATGAAACATTAAGACATTTTCACTAGTCATATTCCTGTAAAATTTCTTAAAACAGTTGATTACCCGGCATCAAGAGAGACAGATGTACAATTAGATGGGAAAATACTGACTTTTATATGTTTCATAGACGACGTAACTGGTAAATAAGCTGAACAATTATCAATAAATAGATTGAATTTTTTTCTTTTCCAGCGCTGATTGATCTATCAAAATCATGAAGAAAGTTTTATAAAAATATCCTTTTTCATCCCTGCTTTATCATTCGAATTGTAGATTACAGGTAGTTTCTATACGTTCTTGAAGCATCGAGGTCTAGTAGATTTAACAATAACGATGGGTACTCGTTTGTCATAACTGTCATCATTTGTGCATAGTAACACTGTAATTCTTTCTTTGGAATGTTTACCACCATTACAAGATTCTCCTTTGAACGCTAGCATTTTCTCTGGCAAGCATATATAAAACAGGCCTGTTTCGTCTGCATTATAGATGTCACCATCCTTATAGCCTTCTAGTAACATCGGAAGTTTTTCGAACCATATTTCTATGATATCAGTATTTACTACACTGTAAAAAAAATCTGTAAAGTTACTAAAGTTTTTCTAGGAAACTGGGATTCCAAGAACTTTTTATGTAACGGCAACAACAAAAATTCCTGTAACAGACGCTGTTATAGGAATTTTTGCTGTTGCCGTTACATAAAATGTTCTTGGAATCCCAGTTTCCGAGAAAAACTTTAGTAACTTTACAGATTTTTTTTTTTTACAGTGTACTGCGATCCAAGGCGAATTTTAAATCTTGAAATCTACCCATTTGATGCAGAAAAAGTATCCATGATATATGATGCAGCTATTTCAAGTGCTTTCTCTCGAACAATATTCCCATCTACAGGAATATTTGACGCACGAGACTGCTCGTACTAAGCTAAGAGAAGTCTTTCCACATCACTGTAATCAGACATTTTGTTAGTTTTTCTCTTTTTTACAGAAGGTCCATACTTATCAGCCTGCTGTCTAATTTCTTTTCTTTTTCGAAATCATCGAATTCAGGGTTGAAGGTGATATATCTAAACGATTAGCAATGTTATTTTTTTTCAAAAGGATTCTTTTCCACCTTATCTATGATAAGAAGCCTTTCTTCTAAAATTCGAATTTTTTTTCCATTCTTAAAATTCACAGAACGCATTAAATTGAAAGCTCACACTCTTGAAATTAAACATGTTCACTGCACACAACAGATTAGCCAGGAATGTGAAAAAATGTGCAAGCTGGAGCTGGCCGAAGTGAATGCATCCATCCTCCACTTTACACATAATAGAATAACCCATTCTCCAAACAGAGCAACTGTTCCGCATTCATTTATTTACACATACATTCATGTCGCAATATCAGCGCTAATCCTTGATTTCCCACCCCCCACCCCCTAAAACAGCACAAGTAAGTTATTTTAGTACAAAAGAAGTAATTTCAATTTTTATGTCATATGGATCCGCTTTATCTTCAATTTAATTTCGGTGAGGAGTAAAATTTTACAACGATGAATGCGGGAAAACGACTTTTTGAAGAACGATGTATGCGGGTTTCTTTAACATTATTTAAATATAATTTGTGCAGGGACCATAGAAATAAAACGATCAATGTGGGAAAACGATGGATGCGGGAACGATAGATTGGGGTTTCACTGTAATTGACAAAATTTTGAAACAATCAAGTAAAGTCGAATTCAGTTGTTAATTCGTATTTTTGTTTTATTTATTACTACAAATGAACTTTTAATAATAGTAGTAACTGGCAATAATTTAAAATGTTTCAAAATTTACCCATTTGGATGTACCAAATCATAAACCGGAGACAGAACTGAAGAACAAATTATCACTGAATTTACTTTGATTGCTTAGTACAATATCTGGAAATGCTAAATACATTCAACTTAAAAATTTTATTTTACATAAATTATCAGATTATTTATACTTATTGAAGAAACTTTCTACTGATTTATAAAAGTTTTCAAACTGCTTTCACTGAATGAAATTGTTCAAAGTACACTTTCTGGAAAATAATATTTCTACACGTATACTTCTACAGAAATTAATTTGAGAACGCTGCAAATGTTGTTCTATTATTTATAAATGAAAATTCTCTGATCAAGCTTAGCAAATGACACTCACGTTTCGTCAAATAGCGAATAGAAAAACATATAGGGCTGGTAACCTTTTTTACCAATTTAGGAAAAAATTCGAAAAAAAAATTAAAACGTCATTTTTTTACTTACAAGGGAACCACTTTAGGTGTTGCTCGCACCTAGTATTGAAACCTGGTGCATTTTAAAGCTCTATATTAGGAAGTTTCGGAATCGATAAAAATTTTTTGTTAAAATAATATTTTTTTGATTTCACAGCAGATTAACTTTCTGAAAATGCAATTTTCTAGACCACTTTTCGGGCTTTTAACGTAAGTTTTTTTTTTTTTTTTTTTTTTTTTTTTTTTTTTTAATAGTTAAAAATATAAATTAGTCAATAATAACTATAAAATGTTGAAAAAGTTTTAAAATTCCTTCAAGAACCTACGAATTTGATTTACAAAAAATACAATATTATATTAACATATTTGGTGGGGAAAGATTGGCGTCTTTTTCGTCCTGTACAGTTTACCGGCAACCCTAGCACAGTATTTTCGCTACGTATCGTGTTGTAATGGTTTGGACATAAACCTATTACAGGTATAAAGCTAGTGAAAATTTTGAAGTGCCATATCTGGCGACTTAACTCTCTTTTGGTGTAAAATTAACAAATAAAAATCCAATAATAAAAAATTATATATAAAAAAATATATAAAATATGTTTTTAACAAAGAATTTTTATCGGTTCTCTAACTTTTATGCATAGGGCTACAAAATGCACCAGGTATCGATTCTTGGTGCGAGCAATACCTAAAGTGGTTCCCTTGTTAGTTACAGGATATTTGACTGTCTTTAAGAGTATTTAAAGATGTTTCTGAATTATAGTCACTATTAATTAAAATACGCTGTGGATCATATAGGATCCTGTGTGCTGATCCAGTACGTTCAGTAACATGATTTAAAACAGTCTCGATGTAGATGATTCCGAGATTTTTCACAGATATGTAATGTCTTGTTTTAAAATAATACATTATATTGATTTTGTTTGTCAGAATCTTATCTAATAATAAAGTGGCCAATATTGTCGAATCTTGCTGTATGTAAATCCGAAAACAAAATCATTTATTTGTTGTATTTCTGTACAATGAGTACTACCATAGAGATAATGAAGGCATTTTACTCGCTTTTCTGAACAACTTTTAAAATGCAGACATCAGCATATAACCCAAATAAAACAATAAAACGTAGAATTTTGTTTTCAAAGTCGTTGGTTGTTTACGCGTCCCGCTGTCGTCCTCAAATGGATTAACTGTGAAACTCACCGTGGTCAGTGGCATTTGTTGTGAAATCCTATCAATGTCAAAATATTCAGGAACCGCGAAGACAAAGCAGCTATTTTTAGAGCATGCCTTTTCCCCTCTTTTAAAAAAATATATTTATGTTTAGGAAATGCGTTACGTGTCTTATGATATGAATAGACAGCAAAAAAGAAGAAAAATAGTCATATTTTTCTGGACTTGCTGTTAAAGAAAAAGATCCATAATGCCTCTCAAATGTCATCTAACTCACATAGTTACTATTCTGATTTTAATCAACATTTCTCCATATGAAGGTACATTTCAGTTTATGAGTAATATAAAAATGACATATCACCCTCAGTTCCACGAGCATCTCTTAGAGGATCTTGCAATGATGAAATGCAGTACAAAATCCATTCACAAGATTGAATAAAAAAAGTGCACAACATTCTTCATATAAAATATATTTTATGTTGCAAAAAACTGTGCGTTAGAATCATTCTTTTCTAGAATAACTGTCAAGGGAAAAGATACAGAATGCCTAACAAATATTATCTGACTCTCAGAGTTTATTTTCTAATTTTAATCAACACTCCTCTATATGTACGTGGATTTTCGTTTAAGAAAAGATTAAAAAGTGACATGTAACCTTCATCTCTACGAACATCCCTTAGATGATCTTATAACGATGAAATGAAGTACAAACTCTGTTCACCAGTTTTAACAAAGAAATGCATCAAAATTATGACTAATATAATTGCGTATAAATGAAAATTGAATTAAATAGTAATTATGCTTTAATACCTAAAGTTTTCTTCTAACACAAAATATACAAAACAAACGATCATTTAACAAGCAACAAATGAATATATTTTCATTCAAATCAGAAATATTTTGACAAAATAAATATAATGTAAATCACACAGAAATCTGTATAATAATAGCCTAAGTCATGTAACTGTCATCAATAGTTCCGGGCTGACCGCTTCACTTTTTATGTGCCAAACAGCCAATTTGGTAATTTAATGTTAGCCAGGCGCAGGTGATAAATCGCCAAATATTGTTCCATCGCCATCATTTCACCGGTATTATAATAGTCCATCTCATGCGACCATCATAAAAAATTTTTCGTGAGGTAAATTAAAACAAAGCTTTGATGTTGAAATTAAATGTCATAGTTTATGGTATTATTTATTACTTTTCTTCTTCTTCTTCTTCTTTCTTTTAAGAAAGAAGAGAAAATTGAGAGTCATAAATTTTAAGTATTTCAATTTTAAATTAAAGTTATGATCCTAAATAAAATGAGTGAAAGTATTATATTTTAAATGAAATTAATGAAATAAGAAAAAATCTGACGGGTACAATGTTTGGCGATTTGTCACCTGCACTCGGCTAACATAAAAATACCGAGTTCATGATTTCTGTATCAGAATGTTCCGATTTGAGCAAGTAAATTCAATTATGAATAAAAGTAACATGATACAATGCTTAGCATAGATTTAAAGGAGACCAAACTGGTCGCCAGGGCGGCTAGTAATTTAAATAAACAAGTTTACACTTTTAAATACAAATTCTGCTGTAATACATTCTTTTAAAACTTAATTAAAATTCTTGTAATTAGTTGGCAGATTTCCGCAATTTTGTGGTATTAAATCGGACACATAAGCCACATTTTCAAGTATAATATTTCCACTTCTATCTAGCCTTAATCTGATGCATCTAAGTTTTAGAAAAAAAAATTCAAAATTAAAAAAATAACAATTAAAATAGCAAGGCAAATGAACGCAGAAAGCATATGAACTCTGATCATGAATTATGATAAAATGGATGCAACTTTTTATGTGTTTCCTAATTTGATAATCGCATTTCACGGGTGAAGATCTTTCAAGTGATAAAAGACAACATGCCCGGATGATCTTAATCTCTTTTTGCTCAAATTGATGAGTCATTCTTGTGATTAATAAACACGATTGACTCATAAATTCATCATGCTTACTAGAATGAAGATATAATCTTTGAAATTTCTAAATGTATTTTCTTTTCTTATAAAACATTTGTTATTTTATTTATTTAAGTTGTATATATTCTCCGCATTTGTAATTTTGTAGAAAATTTTGTATTATGGCAGGTTTTTTAGAAATAAATTTATTACATTAAATTATAATGTAAGTCTTTAAACCTCTTTAACTAATAAAAGTACAAGTACAGTCGTGGAAAAAAATAATAAACACCCCCTACTAACTTTGCAACAAATAATCGTAGAAGAAAATTACTAGTACCAAACTATTGAAATTTAACAATGTATTATTACATTAATAGAAGTGACTTAGTCAATCTGTAACTTTACTACAATCTTCGAGTATCGAACTTCAATTTGGATACAGCTTCTAAAATAATCTTACTTCAAACTAATTAATTACTCGTAAACTAATCGTACGAATTTCATGAAAATTTATATTTAGGCTAATTGGAGAGTGTAAAAATTATTTATGGTGTAAAAATCGGGTGTTGCTATTGAAAAAAAAAACAAAGCTTTGGTTTGTTTTGCTATGTAGATGGCCCCCTAAGAGAATTTTATATACATAATTTAATAGTAGACTTTATTTACAATCGTTTGCACCAAAAACCTTATTCTATGATAATTTGTTGCAGAGTTAGTAGGGGATATTTACTTTTTCTTCCCACGACTGTACAATAAACTGACGGGTCATATACTGTATTACACTTACATGAATTATCATCTATAGACGACAATTTATACAGTTTTTTTTGCACGTGTTATGTATTTCCTAGTTCAATGAATTTTGAGCTTAATATGTGGTGTGTATAAAAATCTATAAATCATATAGTACAAGTCAGTCCAAAATATGTCAAGTTCCCTCATATGTGCGGTTATAGCTGAAAATAAAGTTTCAAATGTGTTATGCGTTTTTAGTCTGAATTAAAATTTAACAAACCATGTGGTGTATGCGCATATCTGTAGATCATTTACAAGGCTGCTCAATGTGTTCGAATATCTTATCGACTATGGCTACTATCTGCGGAATTTATTGTGCGACTATATTTTATGCGTTTTCTAAATTGTTAATTTGGGTTAATTTGGTTTTGGGTTAATTGTTAATTTTCACCAGGATTGCATTTATACTCTTAAGCGAAAGCTGAGTTCCCTGCGCATGTCATCCCTTGTTAATTTGGTTATCATTTTTATTCTTATTAAAAAGTGAGGTCTCGTTACACTTTTCTACACTGTAAAATAAAAAAAATAAAAATAAATAAAAATAAAAAAAATAAAACGACATTTTTACAGTACGAAGTACTGTACTTCTCGCGCATAAACTCGATCACAGTGAATGTGCTGTATCTTTCTTTGGTTTCCTGACTATATTGGCATGGAAAATACAGTAGTTACATAAAATTAACAGCACAATGTGCTGGCAATTTGGACGCCAGCAGTTTGTGCTGAAAAAAAAATGCGTGTAAATTGCCAGCACATTGTGTTGTTAATTTTACGCAACTACTGTATTTTCCATGTTAATATAGTCAGGAAACCAAAGAAAGATATAGCACATTCACTATGATCGAGTTTGTTCTGTCAAATCTACAGTGTTTTTTTTTTTTTACAGTGTAGAAGTGTTGGAAAGTGTTTCATAATCTATACATGACGCATATTTTTTCCTTGTTTGTAAATTAAAAAGAAATGCTATCCAAATAATGTATATTAATTTCGTTATCTACATTCAGTATATTTGAAATCGTGTAATATCTTTAACACTGCTAATGATTTATTCTCGCCGGCCATAATGTAACGAAATTCTTTTGTATCTTCTTATAAATGAATGGTAATCCATGCATTCCATATTAAACAGGAAGAATGTTGTATTGCATCCCATTAAATCACATCAATTTCAGTATGATTGAAATAGGATAACTTCATTTAAATGAACTGCAAAATTACTTTAACGTTATGGAGTTATATTGTGTGTCCTGTAAACAATCTGTAATATATCTTTAAATAGTTTCACGTTTAAAAATTTTTCATGTGGCTTATAGTAGAGTGAAAACATGGATCATTCAATATGTAGTCCAATGAATTGCGCAAAATTGCAATACATATGTAAACGGAAATATTTTAGGATTTTTTTTTTTTTAATTTTAAGAAGAAATGTAAAATAGAAAAAAAAAATGTTAATGTAGTAATCCTGGAGTGGATTTGATTTTTAACTTTTATTGAGAACATCTATAAAATGTTAAAACAGACGTTTCTAATTGACCATGTGTCACTTTTATTTTTAGTGTACTTTTTCTACTGGGGAGCCAACCAAAAATGGCCAAGGCAGAAAACCATCTCTCTTTCTCTTTCTCTTTTCTTTTCTTTTCTTTTTAGTGTACAAACGGAAAAAAACTGACAAAGAAAAGGTAAGAAATTTGGAATTTCCCCTCTCCCCATAAAGTCTAACAGTCCTTGGTGGGTGCACTCCCCACGTTGAAAATCACTAGTTTAAAGGTGTAGAAAGCACTTCTCATTTTATTTATTTGCAGATAAAAAAAAATTGAACACATGGAAACATGGTATATATATATATATATATATATATATACTTTTTTTTTTTGGAATGAAAAATATGTTCAAAAATGCAAACCAGAAAAAATATTCAAAATAATGTTATAGATAAATAAAAATTTTTGGTGCGTGTATGACGACTATAAGTGTGAGCAATCTCGGTGCCTAACTCTGACTTTCAAGCAAGTTAGAGCACTCGAAATAGTAAAAAAAATGTTCACTTACTTCTGCTCGGTTGCTCTTAGGGTTTTGAAATTAGTGCCGAAGTTTTCTAATTGTCTCTAATTTGATTACATACATTTTTGCAGTTAATTGAGTTTTTATTTATTTATCACTTTCTAACATAGTTAATAAGTGTTTAAGACTTCGGTTTGTCTGGCGATCAGTCTGGTCGTATGTCTGAGCATCGAATTCTAACTCAGTTAAATATACTTGTATTGCTATGAATCTAGTATTTATTAAGGTTTGTCATAGGGCATTTCCTATTCAATCAGTGGCGGATCTAGCCGTGTAGATACCTGCTCGTAATGAATTCTGGGTAATTTCGTGTTGGTCCGAATGCTAAGCAAGCTAAAAGCTGTATATTTTCAAAGCAGATATCACCTAAAAGATATGTAATAGGAGCTTATTAACCATTTGGCGCAGTAAATATAACCATAGAAGTAAATACAAACAAAATAATTTAAATTTAACATCTTGAAAAAAGTTCTAAAATCAGCGTTTTAAGAATGACTTCAAGACATTCATTTTCCGCAAATCAAGGAGTTGTTCTAAAAAGATACAATTTTTTGGATCAATTTAGTGCCAACAATGGCGGGTTCTACGTACTATCCATCATCGAAAATCGGAAGAAAAAAAAACTTTTTTTCAGCACAAGTCTGTATAGAAATTTAAGTTCAGAAATTTAATTTAATAAAAAAACATTTTTTTTTTATTTCTGTGGATCCCCAAAAATATTTTTTTTACATATGAATAGAAGTTTTTTAGTTCTCCTTATTAATTAAGAATGTAATTTTAATATAATTGTCGTGGAAATAATTTTTCTGCGCTTAAACTTGACACCAATTAACTTGTTAAAGCTTCAAATGCTGTACTAATTATTTATGCATGAAACGACCTATTTCATCTCATATTTATAGAAAATCTTTATAAGAAAATATGAATCAAAATTTATACACAATGGAAGACTCGAAAGATATTGAAACTGATGTTGAATTACGATAAATCGGAAAATATTGTCTAAGCATTTTATAATTTCATAATCACATTTCGCAAAGAGGATCTTAGCAGTGCAGTAAAAGACAATATATTTCATGCATGGAAGATCTTAATCTCTTTTTCCTCAACTTAATGAGTCCTTTCTGAAATTAATATAAACATTGTTTAATCCTAAAACATAATTTATGCAAAAAACAAGAACTCAAATGTGAAATTTGTAATCGCGACAAGAGAATTTTGTTACTAAGTGTTTGTTATTTTGCCGTTCTAGTAATTATACATAAAATTTATTTACGTTATTTACTTTCTTCCTGTGAGAAATTTGGAAAATAAATTGGAGATATATAATAATACATGAAATGTAGGAATAAACATAGTGTAATGACGTATATGTGCTTTCGCAGCAAAGAAAAATAAAACTAGAAAACAGGAATACTACTTCTTTAGAATTTAGTGTCGCACCCGCTGAAAAGAAATGTATATGTATGTAAATATAGGTAGTACAAGACATATTTCAGTTTCAAGACAAACACACGCGTTTATTTTACGAAAAATGACACCATTCGCATTCGCTGAAGAATTCCACATTTACGATCCAATCATCTACAGCAAAGTATGCATATGACGGCACTATAGCTGAATAATACACAAATCCAGCGAATAGCGATGTCGTCATTCAAGAAATTCGACAAAAAAAATTGGCTATCTAATTATGCATATGCCTCCATTTCTTTGTAACATTAATATAAATGCTTAAAATTAAATAAGTTTACAATAACTTCATGTTTTATCAGTAATCATTTATTTTTATTTTTATTTTTTCAAAATAGCACGTATTTTAATTTTAATTTTTTTTTTTTTTTTTTTTTTTTTTTTTTTTTTTTTTTTTTTTTTTTTTAGTTGTTATGGGAAAAGGACAACAGAAAAATATAATTACTATTTTCGAACTATTTTTCCTTTAATTTCTATAGAAATCGAATACTTCAGCTGCCAAAATTAAACAAATGGTGCTAAAAACTACGAAAAAAAATTAATATCTCAAAAATAAATTGAGATACAGTTTTGAATCAAAATTCATTTAAAGTACTTTTTATTCCCAATACGACGGTATAAAAATTGAAAATGTGCGATACTTAGAAGTTTAAAATATTGCATTAGAGATTACTCGTATTTAACCGTACTATCATACATCTGCTTTGTTTTACGGCTGGCTTATATAACGTAACGTTATTTTTCAGAGACAACACTTTAATTGCTGGCCGAAAGGAATAACATATAGGGGGATAATAATTTGCATCAAATAATGTTATTTTAGTTTTTTCAAATTTATATTTTAATTTAATACGTAAAATTCGGTAATTTTTTTGATATCCAAAAATGTTTCAAAATGTACTTGTTTTTGTATACCAAATCGTAGTTGTCAAGTAAAATATAAGAATATATCACCAAAGACCTTACATGAAGTGTTTCATGCAGTATACAAAAGAGTTAATGTTATCTTGTTATGCTTGTGAATATTTTACAACTTTTCTTCATGGAAATTCCGCATTTTCTGAAGGGTTTAGAAAATAACTATTTCTATATCTATAAAAGTGCTTTAATTGAAAAAAACCCAAGCAGACTTTCTGAAAAAGCATTTTTTTACTCCTCTAATTTTTCAGTAATTGACTTTCGAACGGTGGAATTAATCTTCCATTATTTATACAAGAAAAGGTCTTGCACTAACAGGCTACCACTCCTGAGAGAAAACCTCTACCTCATAAAATCAGAATTTAAAGTTATAAAGAAAAGAAATGCTCAGGAGTATCATAAGATTGGGGTAGGAAGCATAATAACAGTGCAGAAATGTGATTATCATTTATAACTTCTCCTATGGCCGCTAATTTGTCTACTAATTCCATTATTTTTGTAATATGATTAACAACGTTGCCACCTTCAGCTAATTTAATCCCGTAAAGTTTTCTTAAGAGATAAAGTTTGCTAGACAAATTATGTCGCTCATGGATTTCACGCAAAAAAGGGCCGATAACGCAACATACATAATAACATACGTAGACGACATTTTAATTGCCGGAAAAGACGAAATAATAGAGGAAGTAATCGCGAGCTTAAATAAAGAATACGAGCTAAAGAATTTAGGTGACATCAGTAACTACCTATCTATGAACATTAAAAAAGTAAATAAAAGCTACATGATAAATCAAACTCAGAAAATAGAGGAATTAATCAATAAATTTAATTTTCAAGACGCAAAACCGTGTAGCACACCCATGGAAACAAATTACACACGCTTTAATGATGAGGATAATATTTTACCAAACAACACATATTACAGACAAGCCATAGGAGCACTTCTATATCTAGCAACTATAAGCAGACCTGACATCTGTGCAGCAGTAAACATTCTTAGCAGAAGAAATGAATCACCAAGAATGAAAGACTGGAATGCAGTAAAAAGAGTGATAAGATATTTAAAGACTACAAAAAGTTATAGTCTAGTTCTAAGCGGAGAAAAGAAGCCTATGCTTGAAGTTAATGCTGACGCAGATTGGGGAGGAGATATAGATTCACTAAAATCAACAAGTGGGAACCTATATCTGTTAGGGGGAAATCCCATACAATGGTCGACCAAGAAACAATCCTGCATTGCATTATCATCGGCAGAGGCCGAGCATGTGTTAGCAGCAAATGCAGCAATTGAAATAAAGTGGCTAGTCAATCTACTGGAAGAATTAAACCTAAAGCAAACCTTACCTATAGACCTATATGAAGACAATTAGTCCACGATTAAGATGATAGAATTAGAAAAGCACTCAAGTAAGACTAAACATATTGAAATTAGGTTCCACCTGATAAAACAACTAAAGCAAGAAGGGATTATCAACCTAAAGTACTGCCCAACCGAATTGATGATAGCAGACCTGTTTACGAAATCAGTTCCCAAACTTGTTTTCTAAAGCCATAGAAGGAACTTAAATTTGTGTGACAATGAAACTTCAGAAATTAAGGAGAAGTTGATGGACATAAATCAAGCTAAATAACTGTGGTGCTAAAGATAATTTAAATTTAAAGATAATTTAATAACAACCTCTGCTACCATTGTTGGGATTTGAATCCCAATAAAAAGGCGTGAGTAAGTGATAAATTGTAAATTGGGACTTACCCTTCTTCAGGATACTTATTCATTTCGGTGTAAATCCACACTTTGTTTTGATCCCATATATATTAGTTATCTTAATTTTAATCAACCACTCTTTATAACCTCCTTTGACAAAAAAGATTGTAGAATACTTGTTATACAAATGAATAAGCAGCGGTAACACTTTAAGCTATTTAATTCACATTGTTTAAATTGTAAAAGAGAGAGCATTTTACATGCCTCTTCTCTGGATAAACTACATGTTGAGAATGGAAAAATTTTTTACATTATAAGATAATAAATCAGTAACAATAATTGTAATAATATAATAATAATAATAATAATAATAATAATAAATCAGTTTAATGTAGTCTATGAGTCTTAATGCAGTCACTCAACAAGTCATTATATTTATCAAAGGATTTTCAAGGTTAAATACATTTGAAGAGATTTATGGCTGAGTTGAAACGACGTATTATTTATGTAACTGAAGAAATTATCTTTAGCACAATTATTTAGCTTGATTTATGTCCATCAATGCTCAGGTCCTGATTATGAAGACAGTAAACTAGAATGAGCATTTTAAGCAATTCGTAATTTCACAATCATATTTCGCTGAGCAGGTCTTCCAGGACATTAGATGCTACTTGCCCGAAACATCATAATATCTTTTCCTCCTAATTAATCAGTCATACTTGTAAATGCTAATCACTATTGGCACTTAAAACAAAATTTTTACTAAGGGATTGAATATATGCAGTTAGTAATATAAAAAAATAATTGTATCTTTTGTAATTAATTGTAATTTGGAAGAAAGTTGTAATTTATGTAATACTGGATGAAAATTATTATAAAATAAACAGGAAAGAACAGTTTAAGCATTTTTTTTCAATTGATTGTCACATTTCGTGAAGCAGATATGATACCGCATGCATAACAGATCATAACCCCTTTTCATTTTACTTAATTTGTCATTCTCGTAAGAAGTAAACTTTATTGCCTCATACATAATAATATTTAACATAAGAAATGGTATACAAAAATTGAGTAATATACGATAAATTGTGACAATTGACAAAAATTTGGAAGAACTTCGTTTTAGCACTAGAAATCAAAGCAGGATACAAAGTAAGTGTCCTTCTTAAATCTGAGAGGTAACCGCAAGATTACTGGCGAAGTCAGGTCAATCAAGGTAGCGGATGGGGTTGAACTACGGGAACATACCTAAATGTTTTCTTCTTTATGGATAATCTGTTAATTGTACATCTATGAAATAACTGCGCAAGCTCAAACGTCGTGTTTTCATTTGTTTGTTGTATTTATATTTTGACAGTATAGAATATTCTATAATTTTATTCTTGATCATTTAATTTATTTATTATAGTTAACTATTTAAATTATTACAGTAAACAGTTCTTTTTAGAACCAATATTATGATATTTGTTAAAATGGGAAAATGTTGGCCATCGAATATCTGTAGTTTTCGAAATTGTATGAAAATTCTTTTTGTAATAGAATTCACCTCGGTACTATTCCAAAGAGTAAAATAAGTTAGTTTCGAGTTTTTATTTTAATTTATAAAAAAATAAAATATTATTTAATATATATTATCAAATTTTACTGATTTAAATACGCTCGATTTTAATATATATTATATATATATATATATATATTAATGTAATGATAGATGACATACAAAAATTAGTTAGTAGTTAATATTAACGATAGAATTTTGTAGTCTCCTTTTTTTACTGAATTCGTGATGTGCTAAAGTTATTCAAAATTGATATACACGGTTGTAATTCCGGTGAGGATACAACATTTATGAATGTTTAGAACATGTATAGAATTTAATTATAAATAAAATTTTAAATTTTAAGTCTTTTTTTCGTTTATCAGGGATGAGAGAGCTCCGGCCTAAATGGGTGATTTTCACCACTAAATTTTAATAGTATTCTCTGCTTTCTTAAATCTCGGAAATTCTGTCATTAACACTAGAAAGGCCGCGAGCAGTCATTTTGACTGCTACCAAATGAATATATCTCGGTTCGAACCAGAAATTTTTTTTTATAAAATTAGTTTAAAAGATACAAAGAAAAAAACTAGTTAAATGGATAAGTTAATAATTTAAAATAAAAATTCTGGTGTGAAATATTTTTCTAAAATTTTGGTAAAATTCTTGGTCTTTCTAGTGTTAAATACGGCAAGAAATGCTATTAAATTTAATGGTAACAATCGCTCATTTGGGTCGGAGCTCTCTCATCCCTGGTTTATAGAGCGTATACCAAAATTCCCTTGATCGTGTTACACTCATGTTATTTAACTTACAAATATTTAATTAGTTTCATTTAAATCTCATTTCATGTTATATTCGGAATCGCTTTAATTTAAAATGCACGCATTAAATGTTGTACTATTGCTCATTTATTTGCTTAAATATTTTGCGATTCTAAACAATAGCTTCAATAATTTTAGATTTTTTTTTTAAACGCACAAAACCATTTAGAGAATACCTCCTAAAAATTCAATCATGAATTTCAAATTGTTACTCACTCACAGAAGATGAATCTTGTTCACCAGATTTATTGCAAGATATTTTTGTTACAGCTTGTTTTGATAAAAATATGTATATTTAAAAAATAGTCGCAATATCATTTTAGTTTCAGGGCAAAAGGCAATGATGTTTCCGTAGTATTAGTACTTTTTCTCTCGAAATAAAATTGATATTGCGACTTTTTTTTAAGGCTCTACCAGCATAATTTTATCAAAACAAACTGTAACAAAAATATTTAGCAATAAATCTGGTAAATAAGATCCATCTTTGATAAGTGAATAAAGATTCAGAAAATATACGCAAGAGATGCGCAAATAGAAGCCATTCTGTCATATATGGCGTCATACTAAAAATCCGCGTATTGGCATTATCAATCCCGTCCACAAGAGGGCGCAGCTGTGTCAATTTACGCCATATTCCAGCATTAACACTGTACGCTTAATATGAATGCAGTTTCGCTAGAAATAAAGATAGGATGAGTCCCCACCCCCGAAAAAAATGTTGTTTTACCATATCTTGGAGAGCATTTTAAGGGGACGAAGGGCGTTTAAAAACATTTCCTTTAATTGTTATAATACATATTTGAAATTTTATGCAAATATTCATTTCATCAAAAGTATATAGAACACTTTAAAAGAACTTCCCAATCTTATTATAAATTTAAGATCATTTTAACGAAATTTTAAAATACTTCTTGCGTCTTAATTTTGTAGATATTTCCTCGATTTTGGATTTTAATCCCGTAAAACTATTACGAACAAACGTGTTTATCGATTTTTTAATCCTTTAGATAGTTAATTTTTTAGAGGTATTTTTCTGAATTCGATATCGATTTTCATCAAAATTCTGCTTTATAATAAGTTAAAAATCAAATTTAATTGTCTTAAGTCGAATTTTAAAATGCATACACAGTTTCTTTTTAAGCAATATCGGGATTCTTCCTTATCAGTTTCGTGAATTTTGATCAAAAGTTAAATAGCAAATAGCATTACAAAAACTAAAAAAAAGGCTGAAACTATTTTTCTCAATATTGTTAATGAGATAAACAGATTTAAAGTACACTGGCCTCCAAAAGTTAAGGTACAGGGACTGGATGCTTTCGATTGCACACGTTTTGTCGAATATCTACAAAAATTATTGGCGAATTGTTCTTGAACTTCTGGGATGAAAAGAACATGATTGATTTTATATTTATCGGTGAAGATTTAGTTGGAGGTACAATTAGGGGGCTAATAATAAATTTAATAATAAAATAATATTTGCGATCACCTATGTAACAGGAAAGGCTGGAAATGGTTTGTCACTGTGGTAAATGACTAATAGGGTCCTGTTCAATGTTTGTATGCATTTGTGTAAGCATAGCACTCATATTCGTGAAGATGTTAACGTTTTTGTGAAAAAATCAAAAGGTTTTTTGTTTATAGCATACAGAGTTTTCAACCAAATTTAAAATAACTTTCCAAAAACCTGACAAAGAGTAGTAGAAACATAATACTGCAATTAAAACATGAATATATTGAATATTTGATGAGATATGGGCATTTTTGTGAGATAATTTTTAACTGCACATGCGCGGAAGATTTCAAAATTTTTATTTCATAATTTGGTAGTAAGCTATTTAGGTCAACTTACATAAAAAGTCCAGTCAAATATCGCGAAAATTCACAAAGATAGGGTCGATATAGTGAGTTGCTTCCTAAAAATAGCTTTATTATAAGGGATTTTCCACAACTTTTCAATCAGCTCGCTATATCTTCTAAGTTTTCACAATATTTGATTGGACTTTTTTTTTAAGTTGCCCCAAAATACTGACAACCAAATTATGAAATAAAAATTTTGAAATTTTCCGTGCATGTGCAGTTAAAAATTATCTCATAAAAATGCCCATATCTCATCAAATATTCAATATATTCATGTTTTAATTGCAGTATAATGTTTCTACTACTCTTTGTCAGGTTTTTGGAAAGTTGTGTTAAATTTAGTTGAAAACTCTGTATGCTGTAAACAAAAATCTTTTGAATTTTTCACAAAAACGTTAACATCTTTACGAATATGAGTGCTATGCTTACACAAATGCATACAAACGTTGAACAGGACCCAAATAGTCATTTACTACAGTCACAAACCATTTCGAAACTTTCCTGTTACATAGGGGATCGCAAATATTATTTTATTATTAAATTTATTATTAGCCCTCTAATTGTACCCCCGACTAAATCCTCACCGGGAAATATAAAATCAAACATGTACTTTTCATTCCAGAAGTTCAAGAGCAATTCGCCAATCATTTTTGTAGATATTCGACAAAACGTGTGCAACCGAAAGCATCCAGTCCCTGTACCTTAACTTTTGGAGGCCAGTGTATATTAAAAGGACAAAGAAATATTTGTGATCAAAATTGAAACACTTGTAACTTTGCTTAAAATAATCGCATCTGCAAGCGGTTTTCGACGAATGTCAAAGTACAAATTACAAAATAATAATGCACACAAAAAAAATGTCAATTTTAGCTCAAATACAGCTCTACGGTCCCCTTAATCCAGGGAGTTGAGAAACTCAAACGGTTTTAAGTAGGTCAGTTGGGGTATCATTTGTTATGAATTTTTTTTTATTTTAAAACAAATAACACCGTCCGCAAGTCGTTTTCAATAATTTGTTTCAAAGTGACGAGAAGTTTTATGAAGACAAAGTCGAAACTGACACTTTAGTGCATGTGAAATAGGTTTTTACAGCGTGTTGTGTGTGTTGTGTATGACGGCCAATTATCAACACGAGGGATATGGGCCCGAAGGGAGTCGTGCCCTCCGTGGGGTTCTTTTTAAGGGAACCTAACCCGTATTTACGCAAGCATATCCAAGGTTCGAAGAAAACCACGGAAAACTCCGAATGATTAGGTCGCGATTCGGTTTGAACCCAGCACCTTCCCTCTTCCAGCTTTGAAAGCAGAACCTATCGGACACTGTGGGGTGGCTTTATACAGCAACAACTGATGCCGATTCATGACAATTTTAGGAGAAAATTGTTTTTGCTCTAGAAATGAAGATATGATGAGTACCCACACCCCAATAAAAAGTTGTTTCGTCGTGTTTTAAAGGGCAAAAGAGGGATATTTACCTCGGAGAGGGGAGCACTAATTTTTTTTTTCTTTTATAGGAAAAGTTGTGTACCGTATATTATGCATTTTTTTAATTTTGAATCGAATAGCACCATTGCAAATCGATACGATCATTCTCCACAAAATTACGGCATATTTTATTAATATAATAGCATTAATGGTTTTTATGAATAAAGAATTGTTAATACATGGATTTTGACAATTTTGATGACTCAGATAACCCTGATTTTCATGATCATTATTTTGAGGACATTTAATATGCTTGAGATTATTTAATACAATATAAAGAACATGTTTTGAACGTAAAATAATAGTAACACAGCTGTGATCCGTGATAATATATAATTTTCGACTTGCTACTCATAAAACCTGCCGTATTTTTTAAACATATAATCGTATCGATTTGCAGATAGTTTCATTAGGTCCAGGCTTAAAAATTACATAACAAACGGTACCCCACTTTTTCTACTTAGGAATGTTTGAATGTATCACCTCTCTGACTTAAAATCCTTAACTCCCCCCCCCCCCCCCAATCTTACCCTTACCAGTCTATTATCACATGTCATGTTACTTTTACTTAAAAGTTCGAATGATGCAGATAAAGTTGCACAGATGTTTTGTTATTTAATATGTGATTTGTCCATTGCCGCGTTATACACATCATGGCTCTTTTAGTTATCAGCAGTGTATTTTGCGTAAATTTAATTTATTATACTTTAACCGCCGATTATTGAAATAGATGCGGCGTGGTATTAAATCGAATGTCGCATACATTGCGGCATTGGACTGTTAGAGGTTAGTCCATAATACCTTTTCTTGTGAAAACAACATTGTAGCTAGAGGTAAACAAAAACTTGAAATACCTCTAAACCGTGAAAGGTTAAATTGTATACTTTTAAATTTGTAAATGTAACTGAATTAAAAATCATGTATTGCTATTTAAAAATAATAATATTATACTATGCTATATATATATATATATATATATATATAAACAGTGAAAAAAATTACATCATGGGATTTTTTTTTTACGATTTAAAAAAATTAAATGCTCAGAATTTAAGAAATATTTTTTAGTAAATATTATCTCTACTGCTAAAAATCAACAGCAGTGATGTTCGGAACGGTTAAAATATTATTCATTTATTTATACATGGCAATATCTTGTAACCTAGTACTTCTATTCCTTAGAGAAAAACCCTTCTTCGTAAAATAAAATTAAAAATAGTGAGACAAAGGAAGCCTCGAAGGATATTAACCTTAATGATGAACAGCGATAAACTGGAAGGAAGAGTTTAAGCATTTCCTAATTTCTTAATCACATTTCGCGGTGCAGATCTTCTAAGAGATAATATACGGCGTGCCCGGAAGATCCTAATCTGTTTTCGCTAGAATAACTGAATCCTTATTATATATATTACACACTATATCCTCGTAAATCATAATGTTGATAGGAAGAATCTGAATTATGAACTTTGATATGGGAAAATAAAAATTTCTCTTAATATATTTTTGTATGTTGACTCCTAACTGAGAGCTAATAAAATTTAATTACATTGTTTATGAATATTTTGGGATAAAGTTGGAGATCATGTAGTGAGTTGTGAAATTTAGAAACAAACATTTTGCACTAAACTATAACTTATGCAGTGCTCCCACTGGGTCCGTTTCTTTAAGCACCACTATTTTAACATAAAAATCTTCTTTTAACATTTATCTTACAAAATTTTCTGAAACCTACCTCGAAGGATATTTCTATTGCATTTCGTAAAAATATATCACGTTTTTTTTCTTTTGAATTACTGGTATTCAATAAACGGAGTAGTTTAAGCACTGCTTGTTATTTACACTTACAGCATTATAAATTAATTTTCATATATCAGACAGACTTGACTACACTTAAATTAAAAAAATATATAAAAACATTTAATTAAAAACTAAAAAATATATACAGAAGACGTTTCGCTGCGCAATCGCACAGCCTCATCAGTACACATATCAGATACGGCAGAATATCGAAACATGTCTGGTACACAGTCAAAATCAAAGTTAAAGTTAATCATTTAAAAACAAAAAATATTCCATCGGGATCGCACCGGATTCGTTGAGTGTATAAGGGTATAATTTTGCAAACCAGCTCTCCATGAACAATCTATAATGATAAGTGTTGCAATTCTCTTCAAAATTAAAGAATTTTCGAAGGCTGGGGTGTGGTGTGGTCCGTTTTATAGGCATGTTGTACTAATTTAGAGTTAAATCTTCCATTTTTAAAGGCGACATGTTCTTTAAGTCTGTTATCCCATTACACCCAATACGACCACACCCCAGCCTTCTAAAATTCTTTAATTTTGAAGAGAAATTACAACACTTATCATTATAGATTGTTCATGGAGAGCTGGTTTACAAAATTTTACCCTTATACACTCAACGAATCCGGTGCGATTCCGATGGAATATTTTTTGTTTTTAAATGATTAACTTTAACTTTGATTTTGAGTGTGTCTAAGACATGTTTCGATATTCTGCTGTAGCTGATATGTGTACTGATGAGGCTGTGCATTTGCACAGTGAAACGTGTTTTGTATATAATTTTTAGTTTTTAATTAAATGTTTTTATATATTTTTTAATTTAAGTGTAGTCAAGTCTGTCTAATGTATGGAAATTAATTTATAGATTTTAATTCAGACGTTAAAATGTTTGTGTGTCTTAAGAATTATAAATTGAAACAAAGTGTAGTACACATATTGCAACAGACGATTTCAAAGATTTCGTAAGAAATAATGTCATTTTTAGTTTTTGATTCATATTATGTTCAATATTACAATTACAAATAAATGCATAAAATTTAGTAATAATGGAATGTAAAATATTAAGAAATATGCAGATCTAGTTTATCAAATTGAAAACCGCTGCTAGATCTGAAAAAAAGCTTCACTTACAGTAATTTAAGTATACCATATGTAAATTTTATTTTTAAAATTTTAGCGCTCAAACGTTTTAAAATGTTAGATTACATAAATTATTGCGGATTTAAATGGATTTAAAAAGAAACATTTAACGAACCTATAGAATTTCTCTAACACTAAGTGATAATAATCTATACAGATTTAAAGATAACGTTATTTCTACTGCTATAATTCTCTAGCAATTAAATTAGATAAACTGCAAGCATTAATTCAGTATTTATAAGTCAAAAATTTTCCACTCTTATAAGCATATTATAAGTATATTAGTATATTTTACATAGAAGTATATTTTATATCATACTTCAAGTGAAATTCCTTTATCAGGAAATAAAATTTTAAAGCAACCAGACAAAGAGTGGAGATCATAGGATATTAACACTGTTCATGGACTTCGATAAACAAGCGTTTCCAAATTCAATAATCACATTTTATGGATCAAATCATTCAAAAGATAAAATCTAATTTAATTAAAATAGTAAACATCAAATTGTCAACAGTATGGACTGTTAAATTATAATTATAATTATTTTACTAGAAGAATGTAAACATGTATTTTGCTATCTGAAAATGAGATTTCACTTTTAAAATGTTATTCATAATTCCTGTTCAGACTTCCTACCAATGTTTAATTAACAATAATTTACATATTTCATATTCTCCTGTTAAAAAAAAAAAAAATTGGGTTGGTTTGTTGTGTTTATGACGGCCAATTATCAGCACGAGGAATATAGGCCCAAAGGGGGGGGGGGCACCCTCCGTGGGGGTATTTCTAAGGGAACATAACCCGTATTTACTCTTGAAAAACCAAGGATCGAAGGAAACCACGAAAACTCCGAACGATTAGGCCGACGGGCGCGATTGGAATCGAACACAGCACCTCCCGTCTGTCAGCTTCGAGAGCAGAACCTCTTAGCCACTGGGGGGGGGGGGGGAGGAATGGGAGAAATTTGAAGATTGTGTATGGGTATTTGGATATAATTTTTTTTTATCATATATTACATTTTATTTCCTTTCAGAGCGCTGTAAATTTAAACATAATATAATACTCTATTATTTTTAACTGACTCATTTTAATTCGTTATCATGTGAATTCGATTTTTCCAACTGAGCGAAAAAATGTCCAAGCCGGGACCTGAACCCAGAACCATTGACTTTCATTATAAATGCTCTACCGATTGCGCTACTTAGACTGACAAAGAGCGGGCATATTTCGCTCAGATAATCTTATTAGTAATAACATCTGGTCTGCCATGTAGCAGCATTTAACCCCTTGAGGGGCAAGTAATTTTGTTTCTGTAATGTTTAATTCCCATCGGAATTTAGAAAAAAATTGTTACAAAATAAGGAAAAGCAATTTTTCAACATTTTTTCCACTAAAGTTATAAAAGTAAAATTTAATTAAAAGTTTCTGGTAGAAATCTTCATTAAAATTAAGTGACCCCTCAAGAGGTTAATTTTTTTTTTTTTTGTACAAGGTTATCTGAGTGAAGTATGTCCGCTGGTTGTCAGCCCAGGTAGCTTAAACGTTAGAGCATTGACAATGTAAGTCAAACGTCCTGGGTTCGAGTCGAGCTTGGCCAGTTTTTTTGCTTAGTTTGAAAAACTGAATTCGTACAATAACTTTACCAAATCAGTATGATTCAGTTAAAAATAACAGTGTATCTAAACATCATCTTTTACACGGCGTTCCATTACATGCGATTTATTCTTATGATCTGTCTATATGGCAGACCAGATTTTATTACCAATAAGGTAATCTGGGCGAAACATGTACGCCGGTCGTTAACCCAGGTAGTTCAAATTGTAGAGCAATAATTGAATTCATAATATAATAATATAATAAATACTGTTAGGAACCCTTAATTAGTATTAAATAAAGTCGATTGCAAATGTAGATTTTTTTTTCACAGTAACACCTGTTGAAACAGTAACACCTGTTGAAATGTTAGTCTAGAAGAATTCACTTCAGACATTTCTTCCTTTATAAGCGCATGGTGTTACTTTGTCAAAACATTATAATTTTCAATTATAGACAATATACTGCTACATACAAGTTCCGTTTTCCTATGTTTTGAAGCAGTTTTAGCCGAAATATAGCAGTTAATATTAACTGAAATAAATTATAATCTTCCAAAATGTACTTGGTTTGATGTATTAAACTGTAAACAGGAGTTAGAAATAAAAGATATCGCACTATTGACCTTACTTGATGTACTTTATGCAATATCTAGAAATGCTTATAAAAAACATTTATGTACTTTCTAATTTAGATAATTTACGCAAATGAACTAACACTATTTACTAACTAACTATTTACAGGACATAAAAAATATTTTTCGTAAATCTATAAATTCCTCCAATCCTCTTTATTTATTAAAAATAATCCAAATAAACTTTGTACGAAATATTATTTTTTACTCCTGTAATATCGCATCATTTACCTTAAGAAAAGAGGGAATATTGTTCTCTTATTTATACATTAAAAGATCTTTCGCTCCGATGTGTCTAGTCTTCACAATATTTCCTTTCTCATAAAATAAAAATTAAAACTACAAAGACAAATGAATGCTTTAAGGATATTAATCTCGTTCATGAACTACCATATACTGGAAGAAACTGTTAAACCATTTTCAAATTTTACAATCACATTTCGTATGGTAGTGCTTCCAAGACATATGAAAATTCATGCGTGAAAGATCTTAATCTCTTTTCGCTTTAATTAGTGCATTATTCTAGAAAGGAATAAACATTATTGACTCTTAAATCATAATGCTTATTGTAAGGATGCATATATGCGATTTTAATGGAAAAATGAGATTTGTCGTTCTAAACGTTTGATATTTTGACTTTCTATAAATGTTAAATAAAGCTTATTTACATTGTTTATGTAAAATGCGTAAATAATTTGATACAGAAGTTAAAGATATTCGAATTATTCATAAGAAATAATCCTCTTCTACTAAGTTGCAATTTTATAGATTTTTAAATTGATACGAAATATAATATTAATATTGATAGTGGTACTATCGATTCCTTTCTTTCATATGAGTTCATTTAGTTAAATTCGAAATGACAGTTTATAAGCTTCAAATTTATACATTTTAACGGAATTCATAAATATTAGTAATGATTGGTAATAATATTAAATACTCGAAATTGTATCAGTATTGCTAAACCAAATCAAAAAGTATATAATTCTAATATTATTCCAGACAGGGGTAACTTATGTCGCAAAACTAGTGGAGTATTATTCTCTGGCAAGCGATGAATCTGTATAATCACCAATCGCTCATCACCACTTTGATGAATCACAAATTTGCAATCTAAAATAGCCAGTCACAGTGGAAGGCAATGTTGTAATTACATTGGGAATTTTCCCGTAGCAAATAAAGAAGCTGCGTTTATCAGCAATAGATTTATTAGATGTTAAGTAACAGAGAACAATTCCACTGAGTTGTCAAGTTTTGGACCCATATCCGGGCACAGTTACGTCTTAAAGAATAGAAATAAAATGTTAGCTTATTACAGACACCGTTGAATATTGAAGAAAAACCTTTCCTGGTGACTTGGATTTATTAAGCAAGTCAAAAAACGTACAAATTCTACTCTCCAGGCCTATGTAACCTCTTTTAATAACAGCAAATCGCACCAGGTGTGCTGTCGTTCTTTACGGAAGCACCAATGAAATCCAAGTTATGGGTAAGTCAGGGGAATGGCGTGCCTGGTGACTGGTTGAAAACAATGAGGAGCAAGGCGGCAAATCATGACGTAATGTTTGTACTCTTTATCAACAGGGGGAAAAGGAAAAGGTAAATAATTTGACGCGGGAATTACTTGCAAAGGATGCTGGGATATCGAAGAATATAATTTTAATAAAAATAAAAATGGTATTAAGAAACATTATAAAGAAATTAAAATTTAATGTCTCAAATATAAAGAAATAAAATAGATTAGTGGTTTTTACCAAAAAGTGTCGCTTTTAACAGATTAATGTTTTTAGAATAACACATAAAAGAATATGCTGATTTAAAGACATGGGATTAAAATGTAATTGATATTTAAGATATTATTAAAAGACGGGAAAAAAGTTAGATATCGTAAGAATTTCGAATAATTTAATTAATGTAAAAAAAGGCGAAAGTTTTTATTATTACATATATATTTGTAAAATATATCACAAAAGACCTCACATACAGTGCTTTAATATTTATAGATACTGTTTTAATATGTTTCAGTAAATCTACAACCAGAAACTTTGTATAGAGAATTAGCTAAAAGAGTCATTTTATAGATTTTTAAATATATAGTAAGTCAAATAATATTAGTATTAATGGAAACACTTATTAGTTTAGTTCAATGCTGGATTCAGTATTACTTCAATTTCAGATTCAGTATTGCTATGAAAAATCAAAAATGCTATGTAGAAATGTTAAATATATCGCCACTGATATCACATACAGTACTTTATTTAATATCTAAAAATACCGTTTTAACCTGTTTCGATAAGTTCAAGTTAGATTATAAGTTTCAAATTTGTAATTTTTAATTGAAGTCATAACAATTAGTAATAAACGGTAAAAATTTGAAATGCTCCAAATTGTAGCAGTGACAAATCAATAATGGTATGTAGAAATGTAAATATATATCACCACTGACATCAAATAAAATTCTTAATTTAATGTCTAGAAATACTGTTTTAACGTTTTGATTAATTCACAAGTAGAGAACGATTTGAAAAGAAATATGCGTTCTATAAAACTGTAACAGTTCTCATGTCCTCTTCATTTATTAACCGGTATCATGTGGCTATCACAAAACTGTCTTCCATATTTAAACAAAATCATCGAATTTTCGAACCCTTCTTACCTGATCACAACAAAAATTAAATGACAATTTATTCCTATCGTAAGAATTCTAAATTTTATGTTTCGTAGAATTCTGCGCACATAAACGAAGATAGAAGCATAACGTATATTTTCCAAAACTGAACAGCGCCAGTTTATAAACGGATAGAACTTCACATGAAATTTCATGCTTATTTTACTCTGTATTTCGTGAGTTAGAACGGCCATAAAATTTGTGTCACATACAGACATACATTTTGAAAAAACAATCAATTTGTGTCCAAAACCATTTGAAACGCATAAATTGGTCGAAAACCGAAAGACGAAATTTTTCATTAACGCTACACTTGCTTCTTGTATAGTTAAAAAGAAGTAAAAATAATCCAAACATTATTTTCACTCTCTGTAATTCTGCAGGAATGTCACACGTATTCTTCCATACTTTATACATTAAAAGATCTCATGTGTCTAATCTTAGATCAATTCCCTTTCTCATAAAATTTGTATTAAAATGAGCGAGACAAATGAAGACTCCTGAGATATTAACATCGATGATGAACTACGATAAACTGGAATGAATAATTTATGTCTTTCTTAATTTTATAATCATATTTCACGAAGAAGATCTCCAAAGAGGTGAGATATATTGTCCCCGGGAGATAATAATTGTCCTTCATTTTAATTAAGGGGCCTTGTACCTTTTAAACTCGTCGAAAATCAACAAAAACATTAAAAGTCGTGTAACTGCATTACTTTTTTATGTATAAACATGAAATTTTGACTTTTGATTTAACAGATTATGCTTTTTAGTATAATACCACAAGAAAACGACTAGTCTTTCAAAAAATTGTGTATTGTTGAAATTAAAAAAAGCTCTTTTAATCAATCCGTAAGTCATTGCGCGCATGATATCGTGAGAACTTATATTTGGTTGTTATGAAACTTGATATATATATAATAAGCACATATGTATTAGATAGCTTTCATTACAAAAAGTAAAAAGCTACTATTGCAGCCGTTCGATCGAAAGCACCTCCGGAAAATTTTGGTATATTTTCATCGATCATGACCCCCAGACTACAAATCAACCCTTTGTTGAAATGTAACTTATATATATATATGATTTTTGTCATACGATAACTCTCGTATTTATAAACCGATTTGGATGAAATTAATTGTATGCATAGTACATACCAATGTCTCGACCGAGTTCGTTGGCCAGCTTCACCCGCCTTCTTGTTTCACAATGGTCGGCATTTAAAAAAAAAATAATAATTTAAAAATTAAAAAAAAAACGGTGGAAATAAATTAAAAACTGAAAAATATTATTTTCTTAAGGTTTTACACTATTAAGGTTCAAGGATTCCGGAGCATATTTTGTTTTCTCTTTTTCTTAAAAAATGGCTGAGATATAGCAGTTTGAATTTCTAGGGTGGCTGGCATTTTGGCTTCATCCGCCATTTTATTTGAAAATGACGGCAATTGGTTATTGAACAGCATTTAATGCATCCTCATACCTATAAGGGGATTTACCATAGAGTGGACCCTGTTTTGCCGCCAAATGCTGCCACATGTTTGTCGCAAACCTGGCGATATATCGCCAAATTTTACGACCAAAATTAACCACCAAAAGTGACGCCAACTTGGCGATATCTCTAATATTTTGTCAAATTCCCTTAGACTTCCATTATAAACCAATACGGTTTATATGCTTACAGAAAATCAATAAATTGAGATATTTAAATGCAACAAAAACTAATATTAGTTTAAGGGATTATACAAGCGAGACTGACCGAGCATAGCTCGGTCAAAATTAGCTTTATGTTCAACTCGATAGAATATTCTCACTTTATCATTCTCTCTGAATTATTGCTATAAAGCATGTTATATTATAAAAGTATTACTTACAAAAACAATAAATGTGAAAAGTATGTAGTACATGCTTCTAAATTTTATACTATTTACACATTTAAAACGAAAGGACATCAATCCAAATTACATGTTTAGCTCAACTCTGATTGGTTTAACCATGTATCTTGAGTCATATTGAGAATTTTTAAAAAATTTTATTACATTCTGAATACTTATTTTTTGTACAAAAATAGCCAAATTTTGCGACATTCTTGCATTTGGCGCCGACTGTGTATTTTGGCATTCGTAATCTTGAAAGTCGATTTTTCGACCAAATGCTGCCAATATTTCGCCAACTTCGCGGTTTTGTGACCCTGATCCGTAGTGACCCAATACGATGCACTAATCAAATCTACTCGACTTAGCTCAATGGTCTGGTAATCAAAAACTGTAGGATGTAAAATTTAGTCAAAATCATTTACGCCGTTTTATACATAAAATTAGCTTGACCCGTAGTGATTTCAAAATGACCCACTAATCTAATTTTCTCGAACATGTGACACAGCCGCGTGGTGTTCTCGAGCTCGAAAACGATAGAATACAAACTTTAATAAAAATCGTTAGAACTGTTTTCTCGATAAAATTAGTTTGACCCGTAGTGACCCAAAAAGGACCACTAATCGAAATTTCTCAAGCATGTGACTTAGCTCAATGGTCTTATACCATTAAATTAAATAAAAATTAATAATTAAATTAAATTTTTGTACCATTAATTAAAGCAACATGATACAATGCTTAGCATGCTTTCGCAAACATAAATTTTAAGGGAGACCAAACTGGTCGCCAAGAGCGGCTAGTAGCTGACTAATTTGGCGCAATTCTCATTCAAATTCAGTATTAACGAATATTCTCTTAACGAGTTTGTCGCATTTTAGCTTCTTAAAATTTCAGTAAAATTAGCTTCGAGTAAAATTTGCAAAATTTTAATATCAAGAAATATGAAAGCTACCTCTTCCTCCCGGCACTGGCCAAAAGGACATTTTTTCAAATGATCTACTCTTAGGTCAAAATTATATCATTAACTATGTAAAAAAATATTTTTGTAAAAAAATCAAAAATTTACATTTTTTTTAAATGAGTAATAATATCATAACTAAAAATCTATCACCGTAAATACTTAAAAGTAGATAATTTTAAATACACTTATTTGCTTAGTATCTATAGCAAATTTCATAATAATCCATACATACGTTCTCAATATATCATGCATGCAATTACAGAGTAAAAAAAGAACTATTTTTATTTCAACAATACGCAAATTCCGTGAAAGGCTAATCAGATTCTAATGGTAGCATATTGCAAAGCACAATCTGTTTAATATTCTTTTAAAAACATTTATGCATAAAACGTTTTTGAAGATAGACTAATTCAAACTTTGAATTTTTTCGAAAATTTTAGTCGGGTTTAAAAGGTTGAAGACCCCCTAATGAATTATTGTTGTAAATAGTAAAACTCTATTGACTGGTTAAATCATAGTATTTACCAGAAGAAACAAGATACGCAATTTATAATATGAAAATGAGATTTAGGTATCTTGAAGAAATTGTTATTTGTAAAACCTCAAAATTATACTACCACTGACATTGTGTGAAGTGTTTCATGTAGTATCTGTATTAAAATTACGTAATAACGTATACGTATACGTAACGTAACGTAATACGTATCTAAAAATTACGTAATAATTTTATCAAAATTCACATTTAGAAGTGTTACATGGAAATATGGTACTCTTTCAATGATTTTAAAAGCAATCATAATCTACAAAATTTCTTCAATCGGCTTCATTTATTGAAAACAATCGAAGCAGAAATTCTATGAAACGGTTTGAAACTTGTGAACGCAGAATTTTTTATTCCATTACTTATGAAATGGCATAAACCAGGACTCAGTTGAACAGTTGATAATCGTTTAGGGGCTTCCTAGTTGCAGCCAACTTTATGCCCATTATGAGTGAGAAATGCCTTGCAGAAATACATGAGCCATTGGGGGGAAGATAAAATGTAGTTAAAAACTACTTAAAAAATTAAAAAGTTTAGATGAAATAAGAGAAAAAGTAAAAAATTGCAAAAGGTAGGGTACATTAAAAAATACCGAAAAAATATAAAAATAAGAAAATTGAAAATTTAAGCCTACATAGAGTTAAAATAAAGGTTTAACTATGAATTAAAATAATGAATTTAACCGTAGTTTAATAAACTACAGTGTAGCTGTAAAAAGAAAAATGCAAGAATTTAAAAATGGAGAAAAGAGTAAAAAGAGGTGTTTTTTAAAAACTCAAATAAAATATAAAAATTAAGTTAAAGTAAATGAAACCTGAACATTACACAAAAAGGATGTTTACATTTAAGTATTTAAGTGATAGTATAATAGTACTTATGATAACTACTACGTACATCAGAGCTCCACAGGATACCAAATATAGGTGAAAAACATTTTATGTATTATTTCTGGTGTTAACATCCTTTTTTCTGTGCACAATTTAAAATGCACTGTAATGATTGTATTTTTCGAAAGGTTACGCAAGCGGCTTTTGATGTAGTTTATTTATACACCGATAAAGCACTTTGATTAAAAAAAGTTGCTATTAATCGAAAATTTATGAATATAAGTAACAGTAAATAATTTCAAAGAGTGCGGCGATGAAGCGCCTCACTTCTTTTTTTCTTTTTGATAACTCTAATAGATTTTTTACATTTAATAAATTTTTAGAATACCCACTAAAAATTTAACAATAACAAGTCATATTTATATGGAAAAATAGCAATAATGCGTTCAAATTAATTTTGAAACGTATTAAAAGCGATATTTTCATGTTAAACTCGTGTCAGGAGTTAACAGCCGAAGCAACCGCACAGGATCGCTATCTAAAATTAGTCTTTTTGATTATGTTCATGTTAAGCGATTACATGTCCCAAAAGTGTGTTTTATTTCTATTTGATTGCTTTATTTATTGATTGATGAATGTTTTAATTTCGTTATGGAATACAAGTTGAAAACAAATTATGAGCTATTTATAATAATTTAAGTGCAAACGGTTTTATCTTTCACAATCGCATGCACGCGATAGAGATAGATTTGAAAAAAAAATGATACTTGAAAATTATTTTAAAAGCAGTGATACAGTTTTTAAACTAATTGCAATATAGTTTTGAAACAAATTGCATTAAAGTTACATTTTGTTCCTATTCACCAGTGTAAAAACTGAAATATGCAGTAGTTAGAAGTTTAAAAATTTTTAATAAAAGTTGATAAAAGTTGTTAATCGTCTGTTGTTGCCATTCACAAAATGACGTCAGCTCTATGTACAGAGACGTTTGTCCTTCGTAATATAGATATGAAATGATGATGCCTATAATATTTTTCTCCATTTTTGTAAAATAAGAATTAAAAATAGCGGGACAACCGAAATCTCAGAGAATATTAACCGTGGTGATGAACAAAAATAAACTGGATCGTACAATTTTAGCATTTCCTAATTTCCCAATAACATTTTGCGAAGCAGATCATTCAAGAGATAAGATACGGTATGCCTGGAATATCTTAATATATTTTCTCTTGTATTAATCAGCGATTCTTGTACATAGTAAACACCAGTTTTCACGTAAATCGTAATGATTAATGGAAGAATCCAAATATGAACTCTGTATTCAGAAAATTAGTTTTTACTTCAGAAAAATTTGTTATTTTGACTTCTTAACAAAAGTTAACAATTACAATACGAAATTACTAGCATTACAATATAAAAAAATAAAAAACAACGTTTAAAGCAAAACACTTTATTTCTTGTTGCGAACTAATTTCGGAAGCCATAGCGTACCCTCATGAGCGCAAAATACGATTGCTCAGAAAAGAAAATTGTTGAAATATATGTAGGAGAAGCGGATTCAATGATAAAGTTTACTAGCCAATAACATTACAGGAAATTTTAAGAAACAGCCAATGTAAGGGAAGCGCATTCAAAGATAAATTTTATACGCCAATAGAATTTAGGAAATTTTAGGTAACGGTCCATGTAAGACTTGTCGGCCAATAAACTTGATCTTTGAATCCGCTTACATGGACCGTTTCCTAAAATTTCCAATTGTAATTCTATTGGCTAATAAACTTTATCTTTGAACCCTCTTCTCTTAGATTGGCTATTTCTTAGAATTTCCTGTAATTGTATTGGATAATAAATTTTATCATTGAATTCACTTTTCCTACATATATTTCAGCAATTTTCATTTCTGAGCAATCATATTTTGCACCGATGACGGTATTCTATGGCTACCGAAACTAGTTTGGAAGAAGAAATAAGTGTTTTAGTGTTTCACACGCTGTTTTTAATTTATTTATAAAGCTTAACAATATTTATAGATATACAGTAGAGCGCCGAACAAGTCGGGACCAACCCTAGTTCGGATAAGCAAAAGTTCGGACAAATGGACAGACAATTTAAGGGATGTTCCTGATTATACTAAAATCTCCACTCTTTATCCACGCTTCGGGCTGACAGCACTAGTTAATGCTGGCATGCTTAAAAATTGATTTTTGTCTTTTTAATTTTTTTTGTTTATTTTTTTATATCATTTTCTGAACGATTGCTTCAAAGAAGACATTCTTTTAAATGCTGCCATATCTAGAATTATTTTTGAATACATTAGTTGAATAGGATCAGCATTCTTCTGCCGTTCGACCCATTTCATAGCTGTTTCCAAACATCCAAAGGCTTCGTTATGTGATGAACCTGGGTCATTTTCAGAGCATTCGTTTTCATTTTCTTCAATTTCTTTTTCGTCTTGAATCTCATCCACAATCTCATCAGCATTTTAAATCTGATATCCAGGTATAATAGGGTGTTTGGATAATTGGAAGTTCGTTTAAGGGGTCTTGTACCTTTTAATCGCGTCGAACATTAACGAAAAACTTCAAAGTTTGAATTACTCTATCTTCAAACATGAAATTTTGGATATTGATTAAACAGATTGCGCTTTGTAATATGCTACCATTAAAAATTTATTAACCCTTTACAGAATTTGTGTATTGTTGAAATCAAAATAGCTCTTTTTTCACCCCATAAGTCATTGCGCGCATGATATCTTGAGAAAGTATGTATGGATTGGCATGAAATTTGGTAAAGGTACTAAACATATATGTGTGTTTAAAATGGTCTACTCTTAGGCTAAAATTATTTCATTAACTATATAAAAAAATATTTTCGTAAAAAAAAAAAAAAATGTATTTTTAATGAATAAAAATATTCATAACTAAAAATAATACCATTATAAATACTTAAAAGTAGATCATTTTAAACACACATATTTGTTTAGTACATTTACCAAATTTAATGACAATCCATACATACTTTCTCAAGATATCATGCGCGCAATGACTTATGGGGTAAAAAAAAGAGCTATTTTGATTTCAACAATATACAAATTCTGTAAAGGGTTAATAAATTTATGTTGGTAATATATTACAAAGCACAATCTGTTTAATCAATATCCAAAATTTCATGTTTATACATAAAAAGGTTTTGAAGATAGACTAATTCAAACTTTGAAGATTTTCGTTAATTTTCCACGCGTTTAAAAGGTACAAGACCCCTTAAAAAAAATTTTGAGAGAAATAGCCTGTTTAGATAATTGGAAATTCCGCTAAGAAACAAATTTCAGAGAAATTGGCTGTTCGGATAATTGGAAGTTCGGATAATTGGAGTTCAGATAATCGGTGCTCTACTGTAGTTTATATTCTCAGCGTAAATAATTTACGGCAAATTTAGATATTATGGAATGATTGATGAAATGTAGGAATAATCTTCTTATACTGAATTATAAATGATGTAATTTTACACTTGTATAAATATAAACAAAGTACAATTGCAATAATGAAAATGAGTTGTAATTTTCCAACTGGGAGAAAAATGCCCAGGCCAAGATTCGAACCAAGGATCTCTTGACTTGAATCCCAATGCTACGCCAACTCAGCTATCCCGAACCAATATGTAGGACCTAATTCTCCCAGTTAACCTTATAGGCTGGACTAAAGCTAGATTGAGGTTGGCTGCGTGAATTATGTCCTCCAGATTCGTCTGGGATAGCTCAGTTGACAAAGCATTGGCAGCTTCTGCCAAGAGATTCCTGGTTCAAATCATGGCACGGACATTTCTCGCCCTGTTGGGAAATTATAACTCATTTGATTCATTTTCCAACTAAAATAATTGTGTTAAAATTAATATCCCTTTTTTAGTTATTTATTTATATTTATTAAAATATAACTGTAATTGATTTTATAAAATCTCACAATACTAAGAAAATGTAATATTCAAAAATGTGTCAGTTTAGTGCTTCAAATCATAAGTAAATTATACCATTGCCGAAGTTACATGAAATGTTTCATGCAATTACTAGAAAGGCTGATCTAATATTGTGATTTAAATTCCCCATAGATTGCGTTAAATATTTTATTAATTAATGGATTGGGAATAAAAACCCTTTCTTTAAAGCTGTAGAAGTTATACCTTCTTCGTTTATTGAAAATAATCGAATAAATATTGCACAATATATATATATACGCAGGAATTAACTTGAGAACTCAAAAATACATGCTCATTATTTATACATGAAAAGATCTTGCAACCTCATAAGATTAATATTATTTTTAAAAAGAACATTTTCCGCATAAAATAAGAATTAAATATAGCTGTAAAATTCACGGATTAAAGGATACTAACTTGATGATGAACTACGATAAGAAAGAAACAGTTTAAGCATTTTCTAATCGAAATCTGAAGAGAATATTTTCCAAGAGATAAGATAACAAGGTGCCCAGAAGATCTTAATCTCTTTACTCTGTAACTAATCAGTTATTCTTGTAAATAGCAAACATTATTGGATTGTAAATTTTAATATTTACGACATAAGGCAGGTGTGAATTTTGTACCGGGAAAATGGGATTTACCATAAGAAAAAAATTGTATTTAGACTTCTTATCAATGGTTTTTGTTGGTTATATTATTTGCTTAAGTAATTTGATAGATAATTAGGGATATCGTAGTGATTGAAGAAATTCAGAAATAATATTTTTCTTCAAATATATAATTTATGTATTTTCACAGCCTTGCAACATTAATATAAATATAATATTATTAATACAATTCTAAATTACTTAATTTGTATGGTAAAGCTGATTGTTATTGGGAATATATATATATATATATATATAATTTTTAGAGTAAACCCTGCTGAAACGAAAATTCAATCATAAAAAAAATCATGGTTTGGAAAGTTTTATGCCTTAGCAGGAAAATGTTTTCTTGCTTTTCACCTTAGCATTATTTTTTTCGTTTTAATCAGGATATATGCATAGTCAGTTTTTCGTGTCTTTTATTGTAATTTTAACTGGAATTACTAGGCAATAATTGTAAGTTCCAGTTTAAATTATAACTTGTAATGTTATAGTTTTAACCCTTATAATGTTATAGTTTTAAAACTTATAATTTATAGTTTTAACACTTATAAAGTTCCAAGATGTATTTAGTTTGGTTTAAAAAAAAAAACGTAAACGGGTGATAGAATTTCAAAATATATCGTCACTGACCTTACGTGAATCAGTGCCCACACTGTCTAGAAAAACCTGTGCAATACAGCTGAATACATTCATAATTAGAATTTTTATGTTATGAAAATATTGCATTCATTGAATGATTTCAAACTTTCGATAAATCCATAAAAATTTTTGAACCATCTTCTATACTCTAAAATAATCTCAGACGATGATCTACGAATCCTCCATCTGTGTTTATAATTCCGCAGCAAATAAATTAGTAAGGGGAAAAACAATGTTCTGTTATTAATACACTAGCAAACACCGCGGCTTTGCTCGCGTAATAGTTGAAATATGCCAAGTGATATTTATATGTCTAATTTTTATTAAAAGGTACTAACTAAATTTTTATTTTATTAAAAGTTTTTTTTTATTAAAAGGTACTTATTACTTTTAGGAATAATTCAAAAATTACTATTTAAAACACAGTTTGATTAAACATCATTATTACACTGCATTAGGCAGAAATGAGACTTAAATTAATAAAATGAAGTAAAACTAAATAAATGATAATTTAAAAAATATTTTGAAACTTTTATGCTCAATTAATACGCTCCTTTCAGTATTCATTTGAAGTTTTGAATTTTTTAGAAACCATCTTCTTACATCTTAAAATTAATCATCATGTCAAATTCCAAGTCCTACCACCTCTCTCAACATAAAGGGCTATGTTGAAACAGGAACTGTCACCATTAATTTGCCAACAATAATTTTTAAATCGGTTTGTTATTTCCTAATATTCCACAGAAACGTAATTTAAAAAGCTTTTAAAGCCCTTTTTTAGAACGTTTGTTGTTCCTGTGAACCCCAGGTGGTAGAATCATCGGCATAAAATATAGCCTGTGTAGGATCAGAGACTGTTACCATTGATTCACAACTATTACTTTCATAATCGGTTTATATTCCCTGAAATTGCATAGAATCGTAATTTAGAACTTTTTGAGAATGCTTTTCGCACCTCCCCTTCGCTTCACCCCTTTTTAATTCGAATTTATTTTCGACGTTTCTTCGAGGGCATTTATATTTTATAAGTAACTACCATGTCATATTTAAAGTTTCTAGCCTTTTCAGTATCACAGAAATCGCAATTTAGAAAGTTTTTAGCTCTTGCAACCCTCTGGTGATAGTGGAACAGACATAAAATATAGCTTATGTTTTAGTAGATTCTATCACCAAAATTTGTCATCATTATTTTTTTAATCGGTTTGGTAATTTATAAGTTTGCTTAAAAATTGTAATTTATAACGCTTTTCACTCACTTAATTTTTTTTTTAATTTGGAATTTTCTTTCGACTGTTCTTAGAAAGCAGTTGCATCTTGTAAGTAAATACCATGCGATACTTCAAAGTGTTAGACCCCTCAGTTGTGCAAAAAAACGCAAATTAGAACATGTTTTGCTTTTGCAACCCTCAGCCTCAGATGGTAGTGACAGCAACATAAAATATAACCTATGTTATAGTAGGGACTGTCACCATTTATTTGCAACCATTACTTTTGAAATAGCTTTGGTATTTCCTTAGATTGAGTAGAAATCGCAATTTAGAACATTTTTAGGACGCTTTTCGCGCCTTTTCACCCCTTTTTAAATTTCCATTTTTTTCGAAACTGTTCTTAAAGATCATTTATATCTAATAAATACGTACATTGCCTAATTTTAAGTTGCTAGCCCCTACCGATCACAAAAATCGAAATTTAGAACGCTTTTTTGCTCCTGCAACGTCTTGGTGATAGTGATGAGGACATAAAATAGTGTCTATGTTAGAGCTGAGGCTGTCAGCATCAATTTCCTACTATTACGTTTGAAATCAGATTCATTCTTCCTGAGATATTGCCGACAAATCGGCATTTAGAACGTTTTTAGAACGCTTTTCGCGCATTTTGCTCCTGCATCTCCTCTGGGGTAGTGGAAACAGAAATAAAATATAGCCTTTCTTGGAGCAAGATCTGTCACCATCATTTTTACACCATTATATTTGAAATCGGTTCAGTACTTCCTGAGGTTGCATAGAAATCACAATTTAGAAAGCTTTTTACAACGCTTTTTTCGCATTTTGACCCCCTTTTAAATTTCGATTTTTTTAGGAAATGTCCTTAGAGATCATTGATATCTTATAACTAACTACCATTCCAAATTTCACGATTCTAGGCCCTTCCGTAACGCAAAAGCCGCAATTTAGAACGTTTTTCTCCTGCACCCCCTTTGGGGGTAGTGGCACCGACATAAAACATCGCCTATGTTGGAGCAAAGTTTGTCACCATCATTTTGCGCCATTATTTTTTAGATCGGTTTGGTATTTCCTGAGATTGTGTAGAAACCACCATTAGAACGTTTTTTAAAACGCTTTTCGCGCATTTTCACCCCTTTTAAATTTCGAATTGTTTAAGAACTGTTCTTAGAAATCCTTTATATCTAATAAGTAGCTAATATTTCGAATTTCATATTTCTAGTCCCTTCGGTAATGCAAAAATCGCATTTTTAGAACGTTTTTTGCTCCTGCACCCCCTTTCGGGTAGTGGCACCGACATAAAACATAACCTATGTTGGAACAAGGGTTGTCACCGTCATTTTGACACCATTATTTTTTAAATCGGTTTCGTATTTCCTGAGATTGTGTGGAAACTACCATTTAGAACGTTTTTTAGAACGCTTTTTGTGCATTTTCACCCCTTTTAAATTTCGAATTGTTTAGGAACTGTACTTAGACATCATTTATATCTTATAAGTAACTAATACTCAAAATTTCATATTTCTAGGCCCTTCATTAACACATAAATCGCATTTTTAGAACGTTCTTTGCTCCTGCACCCCCTTTGGGGTAGTGACACCGACATAAAACATAGCCTATCTTGGAGCAAGCGTTGTCACCATCATTTTGACACCAATATTTTTTAAATCGGTTTGGTATTTCATTAGATTGTGTGGAAACTACCATTTAGAACGTTTTTTAGAACGCTTTTTGTGCATTTTCACCCCTTTTAAATTTCTAATTGTTTAAGAACTGTTCTTAGACATCATTTATATCTTATAAGTAACTAATACTCAAAATTTCATATTTCTAGGCCCTTCAGTAACGCTAAAATCGCATTTTTAGAACGTTTTTTGCTCCTACACCCCCTTTGGGGTAGTGGCACCGACACAAGATATAGCCTATGTTCTAAGTTGGACTCACACCATCATTTTGATACCATTACTTTTGGAATCGGTTTGGTAGTTCCAGAGCTTACCTCCGACAAATAAACAATTTTTTCCTCTTTATAATAGGAGTATAGATGAAAGGATCAAACAATCTGATGCGTCTAATCTTTAGAAGAAACTACTTCCTCATAAAATTAGAACTGAAATTAAAGACAAAAGAGAACTTCTGGAATATTAAGCCTGATAATAAACTACATTAAACAGGAAGAAACTTTTTAAGCATTTCCACATTTCGCACGGAAGATCTTACAAGAAGTAATATATGAAATGCTAGGAAGATCTTAATCTCGTTTCGTGCTAAGTAATGAGTCATTCTTATAAATAATAAACACTGCGGGCCCGTAAATAACAATGTTTATTAAAAAATATATAGATATGAACATTGTAATCGGAAAGTAACATTTACCATAGAGAAATTTGTTATTTAAATTCCTAGCAATGGTGAGTATAATTAGTTTACGTCACATATATGCTTTCATAAGTAGTCTATTATTTTGTAGATTACACTGTGCAACAAAAATCGATGGAGTTAAAGCTTATAATATAAAAATACGTAATATATATTACGTGATTTATCCCATTGCTAACGAAGCGCAGAACCAACAATGTGAAAAATGTCCAAACCGGGTATCGAACCCGAAACCCTTGGAATAGCGCTCCAAGTGCTGTACAATTTAAGCTACGAGGACGATGACCAGCTTAGCATTTCTCACACACATATGTTGGTAACGTTGCAACTGCAGCACAAGATGCAATAGTCCTCATCAGCACACAATCCTGCACAGCAGGATTGTGGACTCCTAGGAGGATTGTGTGCTCATGTGACGATAAGCATAGTCCTTCTTGCAAGTGCACGCGGTCTTTCACGCGTTCTGCAGTTTCTGAATTCTACGCTTCTCAAGATTCTGCGTTCTGTGCTCCGCATGCTTCCGCGTCTGTTCTAGTGTGTCCAGACGTTACAAGCGGGTAATAATAAACAACTGCTATATTTTGCTAATGAATGTCTCAACCGGTATGACGAGGATGACAACTGGCCTTTACGCATTCTGTGCAGGACTCATTTCTCATTGAATGGTAACGTTAATTCAAAGAACTGCGTGCACTGTGTAGACAATAATCGCCATGCTGTGGTTTCACTTCCATTACACGAAGAAAAAGTGCTTGTCTGAAGCAGTATAAAAAGCACCTTCATCCTCTGTCATTACTTTTTTGAAGAGGTTGCTGACGCATGTCTGAAAACGTGTACCGTAAGCATATAAGCAACCTTTATATGGATACGTACATGGGAAAAAATCCTGCGCTGTAATTGGCTAACGTTATGGAGCAACGTCATGCGTCACGAGTCTGTGGTCACGCACGACCACGTTTTTCGCCGTAGTGCAGGAGAGAGAGAACAACAAACCAGCATGTCTTTATGATGTCCGATACACAAGAGTATTTAAAATAACAAATGTGGAATCTCAAAGAAGAAAAATATCATTATTTGAACGATTATCCATTTCCGTTTCGTTCATCGTAATATCGTATGACTAAAGCGATTCAAAATCGAATGATCTCCAGAAATCCAACGTTAGTTGGATGAATATTTAAATTGCTTTATTTGCATTTTTATAACGTAGCTACAACAATATGGAATTATTTCTTTATGAGACTAAGTTTATTCGATATAATACTATACTATACAGTGTAAAAAAATCCGAACAGTATTCCTGTGGGAATCGGAAAAATAGTTGCCCTTATCGTACCGGAAAATTTTCCGACCCAGCTCGGAATAAAATCCGTAAAAAAAAGGACACATTCATTAAAACGGTACTTTACGGATTTTATTCCAATTTTACGGATTTTATTCCGATTTTACTAATTTTATTCCGAGCTTGGTCGGAAATTTTTCTGGTACGATAACGGCAACTATTTTTCCGATTCCAACAGGAAATCTGATCCTTTTTTTTTTTTTTTTTTTTTACAGTGTAATTAAAAAATCCAGCTGATATGTGCTTGGAGATTTCTTCGATATTATTAACATTGCTTCTAATAACAATGTCATTTTTCTGTATTATTTCCTTATTAAACTGTTTCGGAAAATCACTTTCATCAAAATTTAATACAGATGAATCCATTTTAGAAATACAACGTAGGTTTGTCTGCAACACCGATCCGATATACGACTTTTCTACATGTATCAACAAAACATGGTGACACAAACGCCTTTTTATTTCCGGTTAAAAGGGCGAAAGACAACGCCCTTTAAATTCCAGTTAAAGGGACGACAGAACAGATCGGCCAATCACAGAACAGGATTTTTTCCCATGTCCGTATCCATGTAAAGGTTGCTTATATGCGTACTGTAACGAGTGCTCGCAATCTAGAAATATTGACTAATTACATAATTCCCAATTTGTAACAGCGAAATGCTCTATATCTGACGTCGTGTGGATGCAAGATAGCGCTACCGTACATGTGGGGTCTTCTGTTATTAATTTCTTAACACAACAGATTGGTGACAGAGTTATCTACCGCCATTACATGTTTCCGCAGCCGCAAAGTTCCCGCAATCTCACTCCAACGGATTTTTCTGGCTGTGGGGATACATGATATCTAAAGTGTATGCATTTAGTTCGCAGACTACATCTGATTTGTAAAATACCATTTGAGGTCAGGTTCAAGTGAAGAAGGAGAGGTTGATAATTTGAGAAACATGGTAGAAATGTTTTGCTATTGTTTCTCTGTTCTTCTTGGTTCTTTTCACTTTGCTTCTTAGTTAACCAAGCGCCGGTAATTTTCGTGCTACAAATACCGTTCCAACTCTATTCATGTTTTTTTTCGCAATGGAGATCACATTCCAATAAAAATAATGAAGGTGTTACTATTTCAATATCTCTAAATTTTGTCATTTTAACCGTAACTGTTACAGTTTAACTGTTGTTTTTCATATGATCCTTGAGCGCTTACATCAAAATAATTAAACCAACATTTCATTCAGTTTCTGTGAGCGATATAATAACTAGGGGCTCATATATCGGGACATATTTTTCTTATAATCACCCTGTATTTTGGTGTATGAACTTAAGAAAAAGTTCAAACATGATTCCTATGCAGCTTTACGCAAATACTCTCCAACATATTGCTTTTATAATATAAATCTCACAATTTATTACTCGGAACTAACAATTTAGTTTACAATATGCATAAATTTTTTTAATAACAAAAGCGTCTTTATTTTGTCTTTATGTTATTTTCTTTTGATATATTGAAATAAGTTTTTTTAATCCGAAATAACTAACCGATTAAAAAGAAAAAAAAGAAAGAAGAGTTTTATAAAAGGCATATTTAATTTTTAATCTTTTTGTATGTTTCGAAATCACCAATCAGTAGCTATCAAAAGAGAAAAATAAACACAATATCCAGTCATAATTGTATATAATAAAGATAGATTCACAAATAGGAATGAGATATATATATAAGATCATTCAAATTTAAATTTTTAATTCGTAGAAAATTAAGTTTGGATGACCTCAAATTTTCCATTTATGTTTCTCATGTGCTGTAAAAATTTTAATTGTTATACTGTACTAATAATTCTATAGAAATTAAAAAATATATTCATTTTGAAATCATATTTTATTGTTTTATCACTAAAACAAACAAACAATAGCGTATTCTCTTCTGAAGTTAAACAGAAGTTAACCAGTTCTGAAGTTAAACAGTTCGTCTGAAGTTTTTTTGATATCAAATTATCTGGGTAAAACTTTTCAGGTATGTAACTGCATTCTAAAAATTTTTTAAATATTAAGCAGTGTGATTAGTTAAAAAATAAATATTGTACTGATAAAATGGATGTGTAATTTATTAGTAAATTTATAGTTGATAATTATATGATTTAAATTATAAATAAAATATTTTCGGAACATGTGTAATGTTTAAATATGAATTTAATTTATAAATGTTACTATGTTTCAATTTTAAATTTATTTTGTTATCACAATTTAACAAACCTATGAACTGCAAGTGAAGAATAAATATCAAAACTCTGCTCACACTATGAGTCCCAGGATATTTTGCTGCAAGAACAGCATGTAATTAAAAGAGCCTTAGGGGCTACATTTTGTTGTTAATGCGGGCACAACATTGCCAGCATTTAATCTTAGTAATTTTCGCCATTTTTCGTTTATATATATATATATATATATATATATATATATATATACAGGGCGTCCGGTCTCAACGGTGTCCGATGGCTAATTCCTAAACTGTTAGTCATAGACATATAGTTCGAATTACAAAAATGTTTTAAATCAGGTAAAGACATATTTTAAAAGCAATTTCGGCCAATAAAAACATTTCTTAAAAAATTACGAAATTTAAATTTTTATACGGTCCCCCGGTCCTATAAGTTATATTTAGTAAAATTTTCCTTTTACACTGACAAGTAATACACAAAATGTCCCGTTATTCTACGATTAAAATTGACCGAGTAATAGCTGTTTAAAGTTGGAACATATTTTTTGCTGCAAATTGGGGGTCATTCACAAATTTAGTCGAAATATAATTTCGTCAGATATATTAAAAATGGTTGAGAGTCAAAATTAACATTGCAATATAAATTTGAAAACTTTAATCATTCTGACATATTAATGCAAAATATACAATTTGTAATAAACATTTAAGAAGAAAGAAAAAACAGAATTTTTGTTAAATAAAATGATGCTAAATTAACAGCCTCAATTCTTTACAAAATGATACATATTTTTAAATATTATTAGATTACACTAGCCTGCAAAAGTTGTGTTATGTCATGCTTTTTAGCTTTTGATAATTGATTCTCATGTATTCTGTACCGCTGAATCCGGCATTGACCTTCATTTTTAGCCATCACATCAGGATTTTTCCCAAACTGTAAATTTCAAAGTTAAAAAGTTCAAAGTTAAAATTTAATCTCCTCCCCCATCTCATCACCCCACCCAGCTGTAAGAATTCCAAGATAAGCAAAAATATCGAATAAATTATTGAATAAAATAAAATAAAATATGTTTTACATATGTTTTATAGTATGAGATTTTCGCTATATTTTAACTTACACATTTGCAAAAAAAATCTAACGTGATGGTTAAAAATGAAAGTCATTTTCAGATTTAGTGCTAAAAAGTACGTAAAAATCAATTATCAAAAGTTAAAAAATACAACCATCTCCTCTACTTTATAGTGTCCAATTTTTGTTATTCTTTAAATTCGACAATTTATTATTTGCGAAATATCCTGACATGATGGTTAAAAATTCAGGCAATTTTCGGATTCAGTGCTAAAAAATACACAAAAGTTAAAAAACCCAAGAATTTCCGTCTTGTATTATCTAATCTAAAACTTTTTCATAAACTTCTTGGCGGTAATCTATCCGAAATTTTTTGTGTTATCCTATAAAATAAGTATAAATGGTAACCACCGAAAATCATAATAATATTAGATTGTTATCGGATTTGCGCCAGTATGTAAAATGTAATCTCGTTCGGATATTTGAAAGTGGGTTAAAGTTCGAATACAAATTTTGAACTGGAAAAACATACGTAAGATCTTTGAAGTAACATAAAAACTTATAAAAATAACATAATTTTATTAAAAGAAATCATAAAAGAAACTGTCTCAAATCCTGACAAAATAAAACATGTGTTATTTCAGCCAGTCTGAAACTTAATAAATGTTAACTTAATCGTAATTCTTGTACGATTTTTTTCAAAGCGCAGATACACATGAAATGAGATCTTCGAATACTTTAAGCATTTGGAATGTGACCTCTCAAAGCCAAGCCGAACTCATTTGTTTTCAGAGCAGAAAAGTGACATAAGTCATGCATTTTTAAAGTTTCATAACTCGCACAATTTTAGTGTTATATGAATGGGACTTTTTTTGTCTTACTTTGTCAGTGTAATGGGAAAATTTTACTAAATATAACTTATAGGACCGGGGGACCATATAAAAATTTAAATTTCGTAATTTTTTAAGAAATGTTTTTATTGACCCAAATCGCTTTTAAAATATTTCTTTATCTGATTTAAAGCATTTTTCTAATTGGAACTATATATCTATGACTAACGGTTTAGGAATTAGCCATTGGACACCTTTGAGACCGGACACCCTGTATATATATATAATCGTGTTCCGTACAAGAAAAGAAAATAAAATCTGCAAAACTAGTTTTTTAAAGTGATATAAATCTGTATGTTACTAAAATTTTATCTGATTCAGAAATCTGTATGCTTACAAAAACTTTATCAGTACACTGTAAAAAAAAAGTAGAACTACAAAACTAGTTTTTGTAAAGCTACGGAACTCTGTATTCTTTCTTAAATTTTATTAGTAAGCCGGGATAATTAGATGAATTATTTTTGTTGCAGTTACATAAAAAGTTCTAGGTATCCCAATTTCCTAAAAAAAATTTAGTAACCTTACAGATTTTTTTTTCTTACAGTGTAAACATGATTGTTTTTGCAAAGCGTCACAAATTTGTATGTTACTAAAATTTTATCTGACTCCCCCCCCCAACATATATATATAAATTTTGAAAGTTGGTTTTGAAAAGATACAGAAATCTGCATGTTTATTAGGAAAAAAAAAACTGTTACATGATTTTTTTTTTCAGTGACATAAAAAGTTCTAGGCATCCAAGTTTCCTAGAGAATTCTCAGTGACCTTATAGATTTTTTTTCAAGTTACGAAAAAATCTTACAGAATGAAAAATTTCATTGCAACAAAATGTTTTGGAATTTTCTTTAAAAATGTGTTAACTTTTTAAAACATATGAAACTATTTGCACTTTACAGAGAATAAATTTATTTGCCATTTCTTTTAACAAGCACTTTTCAATGAGCTTAATTGATTTTTAAACAAATTAAAACAACCATTCTAAGTAAACTTCAATATGAATAATATATTTTGGCATTTGCAAGAAACGTGATCTAACGAGACTCCTCTGTATGTTATATTAATTAGAAATACATGCATAAAAAAAAGGTTTATAGCGTTAAAATCAGTATTTTTGTAGAAAGAATTCACAACTTTACTCATTTCGCTCAGCATAAAATTTGAGTTCTTTTGCAGACAAACAAAAATGGCGTGTGTAAAGAAAAATTCCAACTTTTAAAGGCTTACTTTTGAACTCAACGAATTCACGCAAAATAAATTAAAATACTTAAATATATAAATAGAAAATAAAAATAAAGTAAAATAAAGATTTTTTTAAACATCTATGGGAATTCTTATACAGTTCGCTCTATCGAGACTCGATGGTATTATGCCCACATTATAAATGTATTTATATTATTTCAAATTCAATATGAGAAATATTTTATATTTTTTTAAAATAAAATATGAGAAACATTTATATTATTTAAGGTTAATTTACACATATTAAAATGCTTTTTTATTTATTGACTTAAAATTTTGAAATTTTTGTGATGGTTAATCATATTATTTGTAAACAAAATCGCATGATAAAACTTCTCATTATTATTTTTTATTTTTTTAATTTTAAAATTTGTTAAAAAAGTGGAGTAATTTAAAATCGTTCTAACTCGAAATATTATATGCAGAATTTCACTTTTTTGCATTTACATAAACAGAAATATGCAAGTTTTAATTTTGAGTCAGCATTTTTAAAAATATTAATTTAAAATATTTGAAGTAAAAAAAAAAAAAAAAAAAAAAAAAAAAAGATGCAACTTAAAAAAAAAATACATTTACAAAAGCAAATATTTTTTCAAATTTGCTGAATAAAAATTAAAGTAAAACAATTTAAAAAGACATGTTCCGAGTTTGAACCATTTGTCTTTAACAGTTTTTGACTTATAACAATTTTAATACGAGAAATGGGGAAAAAACCATCATGAAGAAAAACGCATTTTCACAAGAAGTCGTTTCCACGACAACCATTGCTTGAAAGCTAGATTTTGAAAACAAACCAAAGCGAAAAATAATTTGTGTCCCGGAAGCCCTTAAAATAAAGTATGAGAAATATTTATATTATTTAAAAATATATATGAGAAATATTTATTTTATTCAAAATAAAATATGAGATTTTATTATTTAAAAAAATCAAAGCAGTAAAATTAGTATTTTCTCAAAAGCATTCAAAAGTTTACTTGATTCGTGCAACATAAAGGTTTAGTTTATTTGAGTTACATTATGTCAGTAAATCAAAATAACATCATTTTAAAAAGTACCTTTTATCGCATGACATATTTGTATTGAACTTTTACTTTGTTTTCTGGGAAATATCTTTGCATTCCCTTTTATTTCAATATTACCTGCATTGAGGCAGGAATTAAAGGACATGTTATCTTGACTGAATATTGTGTTTTCCCTCTTCTGGATCGTTAGCTTATTTTCAATAAAAAGAAGCAATTCCCAAAAATTAATACTTAAAATTACAATTCTTCAAGAAATATTTATCTAGTAACCCTTTTAGCTTTTACGGAGTACTTTACAGGTTTAAAGTTAAATGAATGTATTATGTACCAAACGTGATTTCTTTTAACAAAGGGATTTAATGTTGTTCTCAATGCAATAAATCATAAAGAAATATTAGAAAAGCTTCACAAAAGAGTTTGATCTTGTAAGTAGAAGATTTTTATGCTATTTCGTTTAATACAATTTGCTGTTCCCATAACATAGCCTGCAGACATTTAGATAAAAATAAATATAGCTTCACCTCCTATTTTATATCCATTCATTATTATACCATATGTTCTATTGTAATGGGCAAATACTGAACATAGATGGATGTTTTAATGTAGTTCGATCTATCAAGACCCGATAATATTATGCTCACATACAAAAAAGTATATATATTTTTGTTTTTCAGAATTAAATATGAAAAATAATCATATTATCCAAGCACTAAAATAAATATTTCCTCAAAAATGATTTACAACTTTACTCGTTGTGTTCAACATAAAGTTTGAGTTTCTTTGAATTTGAAAGAGCCATTATATCAGTAAATCAAAACGACCTTAATTTAATATTAAAGACGTGAATCATCACTTTGCTAACAAAGCGTAAACCAACAGAGAGAAAAATGTCCAAGCCCGGACCCCTGGAATAGCACTCCATTGCTCTACCATTAAGCCACGAGGACGATGCCCAGCTTGGCATCCCTCACTCACACAAGTCGGTAAGACTGCTACCGCAGCTATTGTTAGCAAAGTGATAATTCACGTCTGTAATATTCAATAATTTCAAGCGTCATTTCACTGCTGAGAAGTAGTTGAAGAATTAATTAAAATTACCATAATTTAAATTTATCTTTTATCGCATGAAACATTTGTATTCAACTTTTACTTATTATTCTGGTTAATATATTTGCACCCCCTCTTCTTTGAATATTATCTGCAATAAAATGAAATGAATAAAAGTTTTTTTTTTTTTTTCTATTCCCCGTTGTCAGCTTTAGATTAACAAAAATAGGCAATTTCTAAAACTAGCCGCCCTTAAAATTTATGTTTGGGAAAGCATGCTAAGCATTGTATCATCTTACTTTTATTCATAATGTTATTTACTTGAGCTCCCTAAAATATAATTAATATAATCGCTTAAGCTAATATTAGTTTTTGTTGCATTAATGTATCTCAATTTGTTGATTTTCTGTAAGCAAGTAAGTCCTATTGGTTTGCAATAAAGTCTACGGAATTTGGAAAAAATATTAGAGATATCACCAAGTTGGCGTCACTTTGACGACTAATTTTGGTCGCCAAATTCCCTGATATATTGCCAAGTTGGCGACAAAATTAGCGGCATTTGGGGGGCAGAACAAGATTCCTCCCTAAGGTAAACCCCCTTATAGGTATGGAATTGCATTAAATGCTGTTCAATAACCAATGAGATGCGTTTCATTCGGACGTTGCCATTAAACAATTGACAAATAACCGCGATTTCTGTGCCACATATGGTTAGCTTAATATATATATATATATTGATAAAATGCATAAAATTAGAATTCTTCAAGAAATGTTTATCTACTAACTCTTTTAGCGTTTATGAAGTATTTTACAACTTTGGATGTAAAATAAATGTGTTATGTACCGCATTTATTTTTTTTTAATAAAAATGTTTTTTAATAATATTTAAAAAAAAAAAATATATGTACTCCATATTATAAATTTACTAAAACATTATAAAAGATTTTTTAACATGTTTGATCTTGTAGTAGTAAATTTTAGTGCTATTTCCTGTAATTTATTTGCATTTATCATATTATAGACTGCAGAGTTTGATATAAGTAATCCTCATATCTTAAACTCATTTACCACTATTTCATATTTTATATACTAACAGAAAATATTGAACAGATATAGGTGGCTTAGTGAAATTCGTTTAATCAAGACTCGATCATATGATGCCACATTATAAAAATATTTATATATTATTATAATGTGTAATATTTATGTATTATTTAAAATACAGTATGAAAAATATGTATAATCAAAGCATTAGCATCAGTATTTTCTCGAAAAGCGCTTACAATTTTACTCGTTTCGTTCAGTAATGTTTTAGTTCCTTTGAATTTATAAGATATATTATGTCAGTAAATCAAAATGACCACATTTTGAAAACTTGTTTTATCACGTAAAATATTCGTATTCAACTTTTAGTTATTTTTCCGGGAAATATTTTCCATTCCCTTTTATTTGAATATTATCTGTGGTGAAGCAGGGATGGATGGAAATATTTTCTTGGCTGAATGTTTTGTTTTCTCCCTTCCCGGTCGTTAGCTTTTGGGTGAACAGAAACAGGCAATTTTCCAAAATAAAATAACCACTACTTTAAGAAATATTTATCTAACCTTCTCAGTTTTATAGAGTATTTTACAGATTTATAGTAAAATAAATGTATATTCCCCTGCACATAGGTTTATTATAATAGAGAAGTTAATGTTGTTTCAATTATGATAAATCAATGAGAAATATAAGAAAAGCTTTATATATGAGCTTCATAAGCATATTTTAATGTTTTTTCGTGTAATACATTTCCCAATTATACCAGACATTTAGATAAAAGTAAGTATAGCTTTAACTCATATTTTATACCCATTTGTTATTATATCATATATTCTATTGCAACCGAAAAATATTGAACAAGTATGATGATTTAATGGAGTCTTCCTAGTGAGATTTGATCATATTATTCCCACATAAGAAAAATATTTATATTATTTAAAATAATAAATGAAAAATATTTATATTACAAAAGCACTAAAAAGAGTATTTTCTGAAAAAGCGCACACAAATATAATTGTTTGTTTTAACGTACAATTTTAGTTTCTTTGAAATTAAAAGAAACGTTATAACTGTTAATCAAAATGACCACAATTTAAAATTTATCTTTTATGGCATGAAATATTCGCTTTCAACTTTTGCTTATTTTTCAGGGTAATATTTTCCCATCCCCTTTTATTTGAACACTAGTGTAAACGTCAGCCCTAGGACGGTGAGTAGAAATCGTGGTTTTGCCTTAAACTTTTATATAATTTTAACAATATTCATTAATATTATATCATAAAAAGTCAATAAAATTAAAATGCAGTTTTCAAACCCTTTACATTTGAAAGTACACCCTCCTTATTCAACGGTGTAAAATTTAAAACTATGCGATGTTGAGAAGTAATTAAGTTTGAAAAAAGAAAAAAAAAGAGGAAAATGGATTAGTGATTTATCAAATCGATTGCTCTAAAATAAGTTAAACATAAAATCTGAAACAAAAAAATAAAGATTATGTTTAGTGCATTAGTACTCAGAAAACAGAGTACTTTTATATTAGCTTGGCGATGTGATAAATTGCCAAATATTGTTCCCATTGACATCATTCATATAGTATTAATTTCACTTAAAATACAGACCTTTATCCCATTTATTTAAAAAGGATAAATTTTATTTAAAATACAAGCATTCACAATACATAGATTCCATACAATTAAAATACATAATAACAATAATATTAAATACCATAAGATTTTATTTCAATTTCAAAGCATTGTTTCTAAATCACACACGCAAAAAAATAACCGCCATTGGCGAAAAAAAAAACCTGTTATTGGTGAGATTTGCCTCCGGATAATATAAAAGAACTGAAAATAGATTTGAGTTTTCGAAGACCTTGCTTTTAAACTAAAAACTATTTTCGTTGGTTCGTAGGCGAATGACATCAAAGGCAGGAGTATAGTTACAATACAGTAGTTAAAAATATTCAATGCGCGAATGTTTTTAAATTTTTATCAATAAATCTTCAAAAATTAATGTCTCACTACACATTGTTTACATTTGTAAAATTAATCACAATTCCTGAATGATCGTCTCTTTATATCAATAATCTGTTGTTGGTAGTTGTTTATTTTTTATTTAGGACATAAAACATTATAATTGTATAGTTTTTTAAGATTTTAGAGAAAATGAAGAATAATAGATGTGATAAAATGTAGATTATTTCCATAAGTCGAACAATTGCCTTATTTATCGCATCGGAAAGATGGCAGCGATATGGTTTTTTTTCTTTTCTTTTCTTTTCTTTTCCGAGGATGAGTGCGACCCGGTATCGTCACCTTACAGTATTATATAAATAGATTATCTGCTGTGAAGCAGGAATGAATAGAAATACAGTACAAAGTCTAAAGTCTGGAATCCTCGGGTCTTTACCAAGTCCGAACTTCGGATTTTTCCGAACTTTGGGTCATCAAAAATATTGCTTTTTCAATAAGAAGAAAATAAATTTCATTACTTACAAATGCAAAATATGACATTTATGCATTAAAAATCGCATATAATCGCATATACGGAATTTGGGAAATATTAGAGATATCACCAAGTTGGCGTCACTTTTGGCAACTAATTTTGGCCGCCGAATTCTGCGATATATCGCCTAGTTGGCGATAGAACAGGGTTCCTCCCTATGGTAACCCCCCGTTATAGGTATGGATATGCATTAAATGCTGTTCAATAACCAATGATATGCGTTTCATTCGGACGTTACCATTAAACAATTAACAAATAAATTAATACTAAGTTAAACAATCATTTTCATCAAATAAATCATAACAAAATAAAAAATAAAACAAATATTTATTTAAAGGAACATACAATTTAAGAAGAAATTGTAACGTTTTTAACTACTGAACATTTCAGTTAATGTGCGCTGCTTTATTAACTTAGGTGTATGATTAAGAAGCTTTTCTTTTATTTTGTACATAGACATGAGTTAAGATTCAGTAATAAAGCTCCTTTGCTCTAGACATTTTTTTTCTTTGTTCGTTTCAACAATTTTGTTTTTTCCCTCTTTTCTTGAATGCCTACTGTCGCTGGAATGTCCGAACTTTGAGTGTCGAACTTTAGACTTTCTACTGTATTTTTTAAACGAATGTTTTGTTTTCCTCTTCCCTGTCGTTGGCTTCATATTATCAAAACTTGGCAATTTCCAAAATAAAATGCATAAAATTAACAGTTCTTCACGAAATGTTGTGCTCCATACTGTAACGCAATAAGAAACATTATAAAAGTTTTTTTTTACAAAGTTTGATCTTGATAGCAGTAAATTTTAATGCTATTTCATGTAATACATTTTGCAGTTTGCATAATATAGACTGCAGAATTTGATAAAAGTAAATATAGCTTTATCTCATATTTTAACCCTTTTATTATTATATGAGGGTATCAGAAGCCAAGGGCTATAAGTGAGAAAATTGAAAAAACAGGCCTAAGTGCACAGTCTATCTGGAAATAAAGCTATGTGTTTGCAGGGAAAGAAATAAAGTGATTTTCTAATTAAGTGCTGCGTTCCAAAGGTCAGCTGCTTAAACTCTTTAAACTACTGAACTACTTATCTCTTTGATCTCTACTTAAATAAAGAAAAAGAAAAATGTTGTACTCCACATTTCTTCAACAGTTATTGAAATAAGAGTTCGAAGACCACTGTGAAATAAGCAACATTTTTCTATTTTAATTCAATCAATTACTATTGATGTTCCAACTTTGAACTCAATTTACTCCAGATCTAAATTTTGTCGCTTGTATCCCTTGGCTTCCCGGTCCTCATATTATATTTTCTATTGTAGCAGAAAAATAATGAACACATATAGGCGGTTTAATGAAGTTCGTTTAATCGAAACTCGATCATATTATTAACTCATTACAAAAAGATTAGTAATATTTAAAATAAAATATGAAAAATATTTATATTATCAAAGCACTAAAATCAGAGTGTTTTCTCGAAAAGCATTCACAATTTTACTTGTTTTGTTCAATGTATGTTTTATTTTCTTTGAATTTAAAAGAAATATTATGTCTGTAAATCATAAAGTCTGCGTTTTGAAAAGTTTCTTTTATCGTATGAAATATTCGTATTCAACTTTTACTTATTTTTTCCGGGAAATATCCTTTAATCCCTTTTTATTTGAATATTATCTGCGGTGAAGCAGGGATGGATTGAAATATTTTCTTGACTTTAAATTTTGTTTTCACTCTTCCCAGTCGTTAGCTTTGGGTGAACAAAAACAGGCAATTTTCGAAAATGAAATAAGTATTCCTTCGAGAAATATTTATCTGCTTCTTTTATGGAATATTCTAGAACTTTGGTAAAAAATAAATTTATTAATCCGCATATAGTTATATATATATAAGAAGTAAATGTTGTACAGCATAAAAAAATCAATAAGGAATATTAGAAAAGATTTATAAATGAGTTTTATCAATAAATTTTAATGCTATTTCGAGTAATATATTTTGCATTTATCATAATATACAGTGCAGAGTTTAAAGTAAATATAGCTTTGCTTCATATTTTAAACATTTTTATTAATATGTCATATTTTCTATTGTAACAGAAAAATACTGAACAGAAATGGGTGGTTAAGTGAAGTCCATTTAATCGAGACTCGATCATATTATGCACTCATTATAAAAATATTTATGCTATTTAAGGGGTCTCAGGAGTCTTACTTTTTACCTGTTGATGCAATTTAGCAACACGTCACATTTAATTTTTTTTCTCAGTTTCTATAAAACATACATGCATAAAATTTTTAATATAGACAACCTAATATCTCTTCTATTTAAAATAATTTTTTTTAATATTCTATATTGATTTTTTTTTATGTTTAATTTTGATTTAAAAAAATTTTTAATTCTTTTTCGACTTGCATGCACTGCGCGCAAGACTGTAGCAAAACTATTTGCTCAAGAGTCCTCCAAAATATTGATAATTATGTAAAACTAATGCATTTTGAACGTATACCTCATTTTTAAGCAATTTATTTATTTATTTTATTTGAAATTTAAATTTAAATTATAAAATTTTAAAAAAATCATTATTTTATTGAAAAATTGCCAATTTTAAATAATCAATGCAATTATAACAATAAATTTGAAGTATAAGTTATTCTTTATCTTAAAATGAGGATATTTACCAAGTTCCATGCAAATTGCTTTATTAGATTGTGAAAAATGTTGCGCGCAGTGCATGCAAGTGAAAAAACAATTTTAAAATTTTTATCAAAATTAAACATAAAAAATGAATTAAAATTTCAATATAGAATATTAGAAAAATATATTTTTAATAGAAGAGGTATTAGGTTGTATATATTAAAAATTTTATGCATTTATGTTTTATAGAGACTGAGAGAAAAAATTAAATGTGACATGTTACTAAATTGCACCGTCAGGTAAGTGTAAGTCTCCAGAGACCCCTTAAAATGAAATATGTAAAATATTTAAATTGTCAAAGCACTAGAATTAGTACATTCTTAAAAAATAATCACTATTAAACATTTGTATGGTTCAAAGTGATGTTTTAGTTCTATTCAATTTAATAAAAATATTATGTCAGTAAATCAAAAAGACCGCATTTAGTAAAGTTCCTTTTATCGCATGAAATATTCGTATTCAACTTTAACTTATTTTTTCTGGAAATATAATTCCATCCCTTTTTATTTGAATATCATCTGCAGTGATGCAAGAATGTGTGGAAATACTTTCTTGACTTTAAATTTTATTTTTCTCTCTCCCCGGTCGTTAGCTTTGGGTTAACAAAAACGGGCAGTGTTTGAAAAGGAAAAAGTATTCCTTTGATAATTATTTCTCTGCTAAAACTTTCAGCTTTTATGGGATATTTTAGAGCTTTAGGGTAAAATAAATGTATTAATCCCGCATATAGTGTTTTTGAATAAAACAGATTAATGTTGTACCACATAACAGCAATGAATACGGAATATTAGAAAAGATTGATAAATGAATTTCATCAATAAACTTCATTGCTATTTCGTGTTTTAGAATTTGTAGTTATCGTATCACAATCAGCAGATTTTTAGATAAAATTAAATATTGCATTACCTCATATGTTACACGAATTAGTTATTATATCATATTTTCTATTGTAACAGAAAAATATTGAACAGATATGGTGGTTTAATGATTTTCACTCTATAAAGACTGAATCATACTATTCCCACGTTAGAAAAATATTTATATTGTTTAGAATAAGATATGAACAATATTTATATTATCAAATCACTAAAATCAGTATTTTTGAAAAATGCATTCGCAACTTCACTCGTTTCGTTAGGTATAAAGATTTAGCTAGTTTGAATTTAAAACAAACATCACGTCGGTAAATCAAAATGATGGCATTTTAAAAAGTACCTTTTATCGTATGAAATATTCGTACTCAACTTTCCCTTATTTTTACGGAAAAAATTCTTCCATTTTCTTTTATTTGAATATTATCTACGGTGAAGCAGGGATGGATGGAAATATCTTCTTGACTTTCAATTTTGCTTTCTTTGTTCACGGCTGTTAGCTTTGGGTGAACAAAGGCAGAGAGTTTTCGAAAATAAATAAGCATTCCTTCGAGAAACATTTATATGCTAACCCTTGCAGATTTTATGGTTTATTTTAGAACTTTAGGGCAAAATAAATGTATTAATCCCGCATATATACATTTTTTAATTAAAGAGTTTAATATTGTACCACATAATAGAAATCAATAAGGAGTATTTGAAAAGATTTATAAATCAGTTTGATCAATAAATTTTAATGCTATTTCGTGTTATAGAATTTGTTGTTATCATAACACAGTCAGCAGACTTTTAGATAAAAGTAAATATTGCATTACATCATATTTTACAATAATTAGTTGTATCATATTTTATATTGAAACAGAAAAATATTGAACAGATATCGTGGTTTAATGAAATTTGTTCAATATAGACTTTATCATATTATTCCCACATTATAAAAATATTTATATTATTTAAAATAAAATATGAAAAATATTTATATTATCAAAGTAATAAAATTAGTATTTTCGAAGAAAAGCATTCCCAACATTACTAGTTTCTAGTTACTAGCTTGTCATAAAGATTTGGTTTGTTTGAATTAAAAAAAAAAAAAAAAAAAAAAAAAAAAAAAAAAAACATTATGTCGCTAAATTAAAATGACTTCATTTTAAGAAGTACTTTTTTATCGTATGAAATATTCATTAATATTTAACTTTCACTTATTTTTCCGGGAAAAATCTTCCATCTCCATTTATTTGAATGTTATCTGCAGTGGAGCTGGGTTCGGATAGACGTATTTCCTTATCTGAATGTTCTATTTTCCCCTCTTCCCGGTCCTTAGCTGAGGATGAACAAAAGCAGGTAATTTTCCGAAATAAAACAAGCATTCATTCAAGAAATTTTTATCCTCTAACCCTTTTAGTTTTATGGAGTATTTTACAGCTGTAGGGTAAAAATAAATGTATTATGCAACGCTCATAGGTTTTTTGAATAAAAGAGTTTAATGTTGTACCACATATGAAAAATCTAAAAGTAATTTTAAATTTAGTTTTATAAAAGAGTTTGATCTTGATGTTAGTAAATTTTAGTGTCATTTCGTATAATATATTTTGCTTTTATTATAAAATCAACGGCAGAATTTTAGATAAAGGTAAATACAGCACTGCTTCATATTTTATATACTTTTATTACTAAAACCTATTTTCTATTATAAAATAAAAATGTCAGTTGATAATTTATGAGTATTTTGAAAAAAAAAATCAAATTCTACATCGAAATGCTGAATTGTATTATTCGTACACTGTAAAAAAAAAAAAAAAATCTGTAATTCTACATATATAAAGTTACATAAACTGGATGCTTTCTAAAATTTTATCTGTACACTGTACAAAACAGATGTAAATCTAAAAAATTAGTTTTTGTAAAGCTACAGCAATCTCTAGTCTTACAAAATAATCTACTAAAATTACTGTTACCTTATTAAAATTTTATGGGTAACCCGGTTTGCAGTTATATAAAAAGTTCTAGACATCCCAGTTTCATAATGAATTCTTAGTAACCTTACAGATTTTTTGATTTACAATGCAAATGTGTATCTGTTGTATGAATTTTTGTTGTTGCTTTTACATAAAAAGTTCTATGAATCCCAGTTTCCTATAAAAGTTTTAGTAATTTCACAGCTTTTTTTTTTTAACAGTGTAATATACGCGGAGCAAAATATTTATTCAAAACGGATTGAAGACATGACACATACCCATCTCGAAATTATCAGAACGAAATAAAATTTACATAACTTTTCATGCTTAAATTTTTGATTATAATTTTATAAAATAAGTGTTAAAAAAATCTTGCCTATGTTGTTTATATTTAAAACAAATATATCATCCGTAAATCAAAGCCAGCACATTTTAAAATTTTCCTTTCTAGCCATGAAATATTTCTCTTCGGCATTTATCACCGTTTCCATGAAATAGTTCTTTACCACAGTTATCAGTTTGAAATTTTTTAAATTCTGAAAATCCAAATTCATACCGGAAATTCCAAAAGAAAAAAAAGTTACATTCAACAAACATGAAATGCTAGTCACTATTTAAATGACAAACTTCTCATGAAAATGTTTAGCATGAATTAATAATTTCTGAAATTTTTGAAAAAGATCAAATTGGTAAATCTTACTTCCTATAACCGTTTATATGAATATTATCTGCAGTGTAGTCGATGTGAAAGGAAATATATTTTTCGGAATGTTTTGTATGTAATCTTCCCTGTCATTAATGCATGATGAATAAAAATGGACATTTCTCGAGGTAAAATAAACATTTTTCTATAAATATGACTGAATCTTTAAGGAAGAAACTTCAGCTTCAGGATAGAATAAACAAATGAAGACCTACATGAAAGTTTTCTTGTATGTAACAGCTTAATATTTTACCATAAATGATATATTATAATATATATATATATATATGTATAAAGGCGATTTATAAAGAAGTTTGATATTCATAATAATATATTTTACTGTTTTATATGTATGTCTGCCTCGGAAAAATAACGGATATCCATAACAGAAAATTCTACACTGTAAAAAAAAAAAAAAAAAATAAAATAAAATAAATAAATCTGCGAAGTTACTGAAATTTTTCTAGGAAACTGGAATTCCTAGAGAATTTTATTTAACGGCAAAAACAAAAATTCGTGTAACAGATACATTTTTGTACTGTAAGGTTACTAAGAATTTTTTAGGAAACTGTGATGCATAGAGCTTTTTATGTAACTGGAACCCGGGTTAGAGATAAAATTTTAACTAAGATTATTTTAATTTTAGTAGATTCTTTTGTAAACATATAGATTTCTGTAGCTTTACAAAAACTAGTTTTGTAGATTTACATCATTTTTGTAAATTGTACAGAAAAAAATTTAGTAAGCATACAAATTTCTCTAACTTTACATCTGTAGAATTACAGATTTCTTTTTTTAATAGTGCACTTATAAATTTTAATAGTATCAACTGTAATCGGTGTAAAGTGTTGGTTCACGATCACAAATAAATAGTAACTTTTAGATAGGCGGATAAGCGAGTACTGCATTGTTATATACTCCCTTGCAGTGCCACAAACGCAAAATGGCGACTCCTTGATAGTAAAGCAGTATTGCTGGTTTAAAGATGTAACCCTTCTCTGTCGGCTTTTTTTTTCAAATTTCCATTACCAAAAAAAACATTTTTTTTTTTTTTATTATTGCTGAAAATTAATACATATTCTATCCTGAATTGGAAAATGTAAAATATTTTCGTTTGTAACCAATTTTTGTTTGACCAGTGGTAAAAAAAAAAAAAAAAAAAAAAAAAAAAAAAAAAAAAAAAATGTTACTGAACCCCAGTTTTTCCTGCAATGCACTCAAGTTTAAAATAAAAAAAATAGTCTGAAACTATACTTATCAAATCTATTTAAAGTATAAACACAAAGTTGGCAACATTTCGCCAAATTTGGCAAAATATTACCAACATTGATTTTCAGAACAGCTTTTTAATAAAATGTACACATATAAAAGATTTTCTCATATTATAATATTAGATAAATTTCTGCATAAAAAGAATTATTAAAAATTATTATATATAGGTATTATATAAATCAGAGCTCTTATCTTCTGACTGAGATATATTATATTATCTTCCCTCAGAAGAATCACTCTCTGAATCCACCATATAAGACATTTTGACCTGGAACAATAACTAACGAACGCCGATATTACAGCAAATTCGAAAATAATAGAACTAGTTATTAGCACTATGCAGAAATACAAAAATCGATCCCAGAATATACCGACGTGCAAGTTGCGACAAATTCACTTTCAAGAATGAAAATTCGCATTCGTCGACGTCGCATGATATGCGACGTCGACCGTACCTGAACAAACACGCCGAACGTATGACATGCGACGCCGAAAGAGAAGGGGTTAAAAGCCGTTAGATCCATGCGATTTTTTTCCTTTGAGGCTTTATAAAATATCGTGTGTACGTTCCGCCGCTACCTAATGATTTGCCAGAGCTGAGACGCACAATTTAAGAGGCTATTTCTTCCTTTACTCCGGACTTGTTAACCGAAGCGTGGGAAGTATTGGACTTTAGAATGGATGTGTGCCGTGTAACTAAAGGTGTTCATATTGAATATTTGTGAAAAAAAAATAGGTTAGTTTACCTTGAATTTGATGTATGATTTGTTGTATGTAGTCTAAATTAAACTGTTGTAATATACCGTTGAAACTGGGACATTATTTTATGGATACCCTGTATTTAAATTACTAATTTCGAAAATCTAAAATCAATATTCTCTCTAAAGGCATTAACAGCGTTATTCATTTTATTCTGTATGAAATTTTAACTCTTTCAAATAAGCACAAACAGTATATGAGTAAAGCAAATCACAACATTTTTTAATTTACCATTTTTTGTATAAAAACAAACATTATATCAGTAAAGCAAAATAACGATACTTTAAAATATACCTTTCATGCATCAAATAATCATATTAAACATTTTCCTCCTCCGAGAAAATAGTTTTCCATCTCCTTTTATTTGAATAATACCAGCAGTGAATCAGGGATGAATGAAAAGATTTTTCCTGACAGAAATGTTTTGTTTTTCCTCTTATCTGTCGGTAGTTTATGATGAACAATAACAAACATTCTGCAACATATAATAAGCTTTTATTTAATAAATATCAACTAAGCCTTTTAGCTATAAAGTAATAATTCAGAGATTTGAGGTGAAAATAAATGTTTGTGAAATAATGTATTATTTATGAAAAATAATTTAATGCTCTATCGATTATGATAAATTTATAAGAAATATTAAAGAGCTTTATAAATGAGTTTGTTTTTTATATTAAATTTTAATGCTATTGCGAGCAATACATTTTACTTTTACCCCAATATCGCATCCAGATTTTGAAATAAAATAAATAAATCTTTTTTTTCCTATCGTTGAAGCCTTTATACCTAGATTTATTTTCTAATGTCACGAATTGAATTACTTGGTATTTAAATAGTGCCAATATATGTATATATATATATATATATATATATATATATATATATATATATATATATATATATATATATATATATATAGAGAGAGAGAGAGAGAGAGAGAGAGATATATATATATATATATACATTTATATTTATATATATATATTGATATAGTGATATATACATACAGGGTAGTCATATTATCGATATATGGACCTCTAGTGTCCGGTCCTTTCAGCCTGTCGAGATAATTCAGATATAATCAATCAGAGGTATGAGCTCAGGATTCTGTGAACTGTAACAACGTGGCACTAAAAGTTACGGTTGTAGGTACAAAACCCCAAAATTTTCGAATGGCAATTCCAAATTTTTTCCCGTTGCAAAATTTTCAGCGCATGCGAATACCCTAAAAAAGCGTTGGGAAGGAACGTGTATCACAAAAATTGGACGCGTTATGCACGCATAAAAAACAGCTCTGCAAACGGCTACAAAAACATGATCGGAGTGTATGGTAAAAAACGGCGTATGACAGAGTCAAGACACCAATCACAGAACACCGCTCACCGGATATTCAGAATAGAAAACGGATACTAAGCTGGGTGAGAATGTTTTTTCTTCAGCCCACATCTCGCATTGCTGATGAAATTACTCTGCCAGCGAACGATCCTGGTGAATTGGTATAGCTCTATCATCCAAATTGGGTGAATGCCGCGGAAGACTTGTGTGTTTACCACCAAAACCACCACGAAATACGCGTTTCATGTACCCTGCAAGCTCTGCATGATTTATTAAAGAAATTCAAAGAAACTGACACTACACCTGTAATAGACCGCGACCTGAACGACCAAGTCTTCCTGAGGACACTGTTATGGAATTGCATCACATAGTTACTTCACGATACATGCAAACTGCAATAAGTTCAGCTCGTGAATTGGGTAAACCGAAACCAACGGTCCTAAAGCTACAGCGCTCTGTAATCCGCATGTTTCCATAATACCGGTATCAGAGCAGCCAGTATTGGTCGCGGACGATCGTCAAAAACGTGTGGACTTTGCAAAGGAATTTCCGATATGATGATGATAACGACTGGCCTCTTCGCATATTATGGACGGACGATACACATTTAATCTTAAGTGGCAACATTAACACCAAAAATTGTGTGCATTGGGCAGACACGAATCCGAACGAATACAGTGCCAAAGTTACTGTGTTGTGCTGTATTCCAGGTAGAACCCTCCTGAAGGTACTCTCTCAGAAAAAAACTATTAATTTATGAGAGTTTGACCTTCAATTTTCACGAGCAATAGCCTTATTTGATAAAAAACAGTATGATCCATTAAATAAGTGGCCTTATCTCTTAGATACTTAGAAAATTAAGGGCAATTCATATATTTTTACAGTCCTAGCCCATCTGTTAACGGAAATACGGATTATGCTAATTGGATATGGATTTTTTTTTTTTTTTTTACGGAGTATGGCTGGAATCTCTGCCCATAAATTTACAGGGATATTTTTGTGTGTGTAGTGGCACCCGCATAAATTACAGCCTATGTTGGAGCAGGTGCTGCCACCATCAATTTCTAACCATTACTTTTGAAATCGGTACGGTAATTCAAGAGATTACCCCCTACAAACAAACAAGCGTTTCTTTTTCAAATATTAATATAGATATATTTTAAACCATTTTTATTTATTATAATAAATAAAAATGTTTAATACTGAATATATCTTTAATAAGTAAAAAGATTCACAACTTGTGATAAAAGCTTTTGCTTTTTAAAACCTATTTATGATATTCCCATGCAGGAAAATCGAAATTTTTTTCAAAAATATGAAATGTTTCAGTTCTTTCATTCTGCATAATGTTTTACTTACTTTGAAGATAAAACAAATAATGTATCGCTAATGTAAACTCATCCCATTTTGAATTATATTTTTATCGCTTTAAAGAGTATTTTTTTAAATATTACACTTCTTTCCATCTACTATATTTGATCATTATGTGCATTGAAGCAAACATTGATAGAAATATTTCACTAACTGAATATTCATTTTTGCATTTCGTTATTTTATGATGAATAAACACAGATTTTCTTAGTTTGAAATAAACATTCTTCAATGAATATTTATTTTGTAAAACTTTTATCTTTTATGGTAGAATATACAACTTGAGAAAACAATAAATAAAACATGATTCTCGGAAAATAATATGTTATATATTAAAACGTACGATAAATCAATAAAAAATATCGAATAAACCTTTGAAAATACATCGCGCTCGATACTTGAAATTTACATAACTTTTTGAAGTTGTTGATTTTATATTTACCGCAGAAACACTGTACATAATGTATTTGATGTGTGGATGAAGTTTTCATACCTGTGCTTGAAAAATATGCGATGGCGGAAACAGAAAAGAAAATCCAAAATATTCCGGTAAGTTAGAACATGCTGGTTAATAATTAACCAAATCTAAATGTTATTGATATAATATTGGCGATCATAATTTCATAAGTTAGTGCATATTGATGCAACGGGAAAAAATATTAATCAATAAAACAAAATGTGCATCGCGCATATATTATAAAACAATTTCTAACATTTCAAGAAAAAACTGCGACTGCATCTTTTGATATGGTGAAAAAAGAAAACGCATGACCTAATTTAAATTCCAATATTATCAAATACCACACATAACCGATAAGGTACACGAATTTATTTCTGCGGTTCTCTGCGTGATCTATATATTTTAATACACACCAGGCAGCATACTAAATTTTAATCCAGCTACCATATGCGTAACACAATTGGAAATTTTTTTCACCATTTATTTCCTAAGATTGTATCATATTTCTATTGTTTTGCCCAGAGCTGTATATGAACTATAGATTTTTACACATACCAAACAGTATGCTAATATTTAATTGAACGATAAAACGAGTAACAGAACTAAACGCGGATTGCTCTAAATCACAATCTATACACTGAGGGAAAAAATATGGTTCTGGCGTCTAGAATCTAAATTGTGGCTCTGCAAAAAAAAAAGTTCCATGTCATCCCTATAAATTCTAGTTCCCTGTGCTAGAGAGTTCTAGAGTCCCCTATTAGAATTCAAGAGCGTTTTCCTACATTCTCGTAGTTAAACTCATTTAAAAATCTCTGCAAATAGATGCAAACAGAAGGGGTTAGTTTTAGTAACTATAATTCTATTTCATGAAACCATTCCAGAAATTGATAATTTCTCGCTACTGAAACGATTCATTACAGTTTCGGCATCTAGAAAACAAGAGACTAGAAATTCTAAATCATTTCGTTTTTTCAACTCTGTTGTTTACTCTATACGCATAGCTCGGAAATCTATATTTCTAGTTTAGGGATTCCAGAAAATGACTACACATTCTAAATGAAGGCGGTATTTTTCCCCCCGGTATAGCATGCGATACACTGAGAAAAAAAATATACCGCCTTCATCTAGAATAGGGATGCACAACCTTTGGCCCGCGAACTTCATCAATTTATAACTGGAAAAAATTGCAAATTTTGTCCAAAAGTCGCAGAAAAAATCGTGAATTTCGTCAATTTGCAGCGAGAAATTTTGAAAATTTTGTTGGTCAAATAAGAATCGTTAATTTCGTTGATCGGGCGTGGGAAAATCGCGAATTTCGTTGATCGGGTGCGGAAAAATAGCGAATTTTGTCGATGATGCTCGAGAAAATCGCAAATTTCCTTGATCGGGCTCGGAAAAATCGCAAATTTCCTTGATCGGGCACGGAAAAGTCGCAAATTTGGTCGATGAAACACGGAAAAATCCTCAAATTTCGCTGATCGGGCGCGGAAAAATCGCGAGTTTTGTCGTTCGGGCACTGAAAAATCGCGAATTTCATTCGTCGGTCACGGAAAAATCACGAATTTTTTCGATCAGGCGCGGGAAAATTGCAAATTTCGCTGATCGGGGGCAAAAAAAATCATAAATTTTGTTGATGATGGGAGAAAAAATTGCAAATTTTCTTGATCGACTGCGGAAAAATAGTGAGTTTTGTCAGTCGCGAGAAAATATCGCGAATTTCGTCAATTTGCCGCTGGAAAAAATTGCCAATTTCGTCAATTTGCCGCTGGAAAAAATTGCCAATTTCGTCTATCGCATGTGGAAAAATCGCGAATTTGGTCAATTAGGTGCGGAAAAATCGCGTGTTTCTTCTGTTTATGGGGAATTTCGTCAATTTGCAGCGAGAAAAATTGCAAATTTCGTCAGTCAAGAATCGCGAATTTCGTTGATCGGGCTGGGAAAAATCGCAAGCTTTGTCGAACGGACACGGCAAAATCGCGAGTTTTGTCCATCGGGCTCGGAAAATTCACGAATTTCGTCGATCGGTCTCGGAAAAATCGCAAGCTTCGTCAAACGGACACGTAAAAATCGCGAGTTTTGTCAATCGGGCTCGGAAAAATCGCAAATTTCGTTTGTTTGGTACGAAAAAATCGCGAATTTGTCGATCAGGCTCGAAAAAATCGCAAATTTCGTTGTCAGGAACAGAAAAATCGCTGCTTTTCTCGATGATGCGAGGAAAAATTGCAAATTTCGTTGATTGGCTGCGGGATAATCGCAAGTTTCGTCGGATTATCACGAGAACAAATCGCAAATTTCCTCAATTTACCGTTTGAAAAATCGCAAATTTCGTCAGATTCAGTTAAGAATTCCGAATTTCGTCGATCGTTCGCGGAAAAATCGCGAATCTCGTAGGTCAGGGGTGGAAAAGCGGATATTTCGTCGTTCTTGCACTAAGAATCGCGAGTTTTTGTCGATTGGGACCAGAAAAATCGCGAATTTTGTTTGTCGGGCATGGAAAAATCGTGCATTTTGTCGAACGATTACCGGAAAAATCGCAAATATCGTCGATCGGGTGCAGAATAATAGGAATTTCGTCGACCAGGTGCGGTAAGATAGCGAATTTCGTCGATGCAGTGCTGCAAAATCTCAAATTTCGTTGATCGGGCGCGTAAAAATCTCAAATCTTGTTGATCGGTTCTTCCTGCCACCTTCGTTCATAAAGTTCGCATTTTTGTTCGGCACCAGCCATTTTCATGCCTATATTTGTTTTTTAACGCTTTTAATAAAACAAAATTTACTCCCCCGAATAAAGTACAGGAATATTATCACTCTTTCAAATTAATCCTTGTTATATATACAAACGTAAACTGTTGATATATCCTTTCCAACTGAATCGGATATGTTGACTGGGTAGGGGAACTTAGAGGGGTAACCCATCCCCACCCAACTCCCCGAAATAGAATTCTCTTCACGTGACTGATGTGGCCCTCGACAACCCAGACATTTTTGAAAGTGGCCCTTCTCTTAAAAAGGTTGTGCACCCCTAATCTAGAATGAATAGGTAGTCATTTTCTGAATCCATAAACTAGAAATATAGATTTCCGAGCTATACGAGTAGGGTAAACATCTAAGCTGAATAGACGAAATGATCTAGAATTTCTAGTCTCTTGTTTTCTATGTGACGAAACGATAATGAATCCTTTCAGCAGCGAGAAATTTTCGCTTGATTTCCGGAATGGTTTCATAAACTAGAATTACAGTTACTAAAACTAACCTCTTGTATTCGCATCTATTTGCAGAGATTTTTAAATAAGTTTGACCACGAGAATATAGGAAAACGATCTTGAATTCTAATAGGGGACTCTAGAAATCTCTATAAAAGGGAACTAGATTTTATAAGGATGACATGGAACTATGTTTTCTAGTGCTACAATTTAGATTCTAGATGCCAGATCCATATTTTTTTCTCAGTGTACGCTGAGGCCTTTTACTGAGCCCTTTATATAATTTTATTAATATTTTACAAACGCCTCTTAGTATACTATAATATATTTCAGTTAGAAAAAAGGTAACACAATTCAAAAGATACTTTAAACAATTCGTGACGCAAAGACAAAGTGTTTAGAAATTATTTTATTCAGTCCTGTTTATAATCTGGTGAATTTGTACACTATACGAAATTTGCTAAAGTTTAGTAAAACACAAAAATGTATATCGTATCTTAATACGCATTTCTAACATTTAATGATCACAGAAATTATTATTACGAAAAATAATGTACGTCTCTGTAAATAAAATGAAAACACCAAATTTTTTAGAAACAATGTTATATTGCACTTCAGTAATTTATACAAATTGCATTATGTTTGAAGTAGTGTAACATCATTATACTACACTGTAAAAAAAATAATAATAATAATCAGATGGTATAACGTAACGGAATTCGTTAGTGTTTCCTTATAAACGATTTATAAATGCTACACATTCCATTTTCAATTTTAAATATCCCAACATTAAACATCAATACTATATGCCGATTAGCTGAAAAATCAACGCATGTTTACGAATTTGGAGCATAGGCAGACAACAGACAGACAATCGAGTAATCAGCCATTTTCAACTGCTTTGTAATGTGTTTTTAAAAAAAAAACTACCTTTATAGAAAAAAATAGACTTTCAAAAAATTAAAATTAAAAACAGAATGTTTAATACTAACATATACTAAGCGTTCTAGTATAATGGTTTTTAATACATTTTAACTATACATAATATTTTAATCTACTAAAATCAATATTTTCTAAAAAGATTTTTCTGCTTTATTTCATTCTGCGAAGAGTTTTGATTAATCAATGCTGTTTTGGTAAAAAATTGCTTTTTAGACTTTGCCTTTTAACGCTAGATAGTGATACATATTCAGGAAGAATGAAAGATTATTAAATATATATATATATACCTTTCCTACTATAGAATATTCTTTGAAAAACATAGACATTGATTATAAAACTATGTTAGTATCATAAACAAATTACCATGAAAAGAAACATAGTTAAGTAGTAATATACCGGGTGATTATAATTAAAGTTACGATTTTGAAAATCGATAATTTTAAAACTACTGATCAGAATGACTTTATATTTGAGCAGAACAATAGTGAGGCAATAAATTTTGTTTGGCGAAGTAAACAAATCAGGTCCAAAATGTGCCGATAGATGGCGCTGTCAGGGTTCACATTGTCTGGTGATATGCAAATTTCTAATACGTGACATGCGCACCGCAGGCATAGCTTCTATAAAAATGTAGAGCACTAGCTCTTTGCCTGAATGCTTCATCAGGACTGACTATGAAGGATCGCGCTCTGCTCTTGAAGCTTTTTTATAAGAACGAAGACTGTGCACTTACAGCTATTAGGATGTTTCGGACATTAAAATCCATAAACAGGGGTACAATGACCACAATTGATTTGCGAAAAATGATTACTAAATTCGAAGAGACCGGTTCATTTGACATTAAACGGGGTAGAGGAAGGAAACCAGTTTCGGCAGCGGCAGTGGAAGATGTGGCTGCAGCATTACAAGAACAGACTAACAGTGAGGCTGGAATCAGCAATGAACGGGGAATTGGCCGAATACTGGATATGCCGAACAGCACGGTGCGTAAAGTCCTACGGAACATCTTGCGCTGTTATCCGTACAAGATAACTCATGTGCAGGAGTTGCTACCTGCTGACCTGGGAGCACGTCAATCTTTTGCACTACAATTTCATGGAAGTGGATAATGGGTGGCCATGGAAAATTCTGTGGTCTGACGAAGCCCACTTTCATTTTTAAGGTTCTGTAAATAAGCAAAACTGCAGGATATAGGCGACCGAGAATCCGTCCCAGCTACAGCCATTACCTCTTCAGTCTGAAAAGGCACTGTGTGGTGCGAAATAACGGCAGCGTTTATCGTCGGTCCGTGTTTCTTCGAGGAGATCACACCAGCGGGTCCCGTTACCTGCACCGTTACTGGAGAGCGGTATGAAGCACTTTTGCGGAACCATGTTCTTCCGACACTTCAGCAGCGTCAGTATGTGGATCGCACAATATTCATGCAAGATGGCGGTCCTCCGAGCATTGCTACTCCTGTGAAGCAGCTACTGAGTGCTAATTTCGGAGATGATAGGATCATAAGCCGCCATTTTCCAAAAATGTGGCCACCACGTTTCCCCGACTTAAACCCCTGTGATTTATGGCTTTGGGGGTACCTGAAGAATGTTGTTTACAGCGGGCGGATTGAGAATCTAGCCGACTTGAAGGCAAACATCACACACCACACCCATTGCATCAGTACAGATAACCACCAATCTGTAGTGGAGCATGCCGTTTTGCGCTTCCAATTAGTAGCTGAACAAGGCGGAGGGCATATCGAACAACTTATGCCTTAATCATCATCAATAAGGTGTTTGTTCCATGAAGCTCTTTTTTTTCATTTTTTGTCATTATCGCTGTTGTTGCTGTAAACACGTATTCTTGTCTTTTCGACAATAAATTTTTAGTAAATCCTTGAACTCTATTTTTTCCCTTTTGGCTAACAACATTCCTGTGTTTAACGATTACATTTTTGGTCTTTCCCCTGACATTACGCTGACAACGCCACCTATCGGCACATTTTGGAACTATTTTTTTCCTTCGCCAAACAAAATTTCCTTGCCGCACGATTGTTCTGCTAAAATATCAAGTCATTCTGACCAGTAGTTTTAAAATTATCGATTTTTGAAATCGTAACTTTAATTATAATCACCCTGTATATTGATTTACAATAAAATAATATGAAAAACAGTTTCCTATTAAAAAATGCTCTTTGAAATGCATAAGCATCGAATCCAAAACTTTGTCAATTAATATAATTGACTAATTACTGTGAAACAAACAATTTTATAATGCAAAATAGTATGCATTAAATCAAAATGTTTGCGAAACATATTCGCATCAATATTTATTTCAATTTATGTAAAATATTGTATTTTCTTCAAAGGTAAAACAAATATTATATCGCTAATACAAAATCACCATATTGCAAATAAATGTTTATTGCTTTAGTGATACATATTCAAAATACTTTGTTTATACAACAAATTTCAATCCAACCCGTGCATTTAATTATAATCTGATGAACATTTTTTAGCACTAAATAAACATTTCTCCCTTGAATATTTACTTTGTAAAATATTTGTGTTTGAATTAATAATATACAGCTTTAGAATAAAAGAAATAAAATATGTCCCCTTGAAAATGTCTAAATTAGAAAGTCTCATGCACTACAAGATATGATAAACCAATAAAAAAATGTTAAAGATTTTTTATAAAAGATTTTTAATTTGATACTCGCATTCCACATAGGTATTTGAAATTATAGATTTTATATTTATTGTGAAGGGAGTGGCACGATAAAGCAAAATTTGTTTAAAGATTTATTTTAGATACACGTTTTAAGCAAAATATTCATAAAAAGAAAACTTTTGTATTTATAATTTAAGAAAATCTAAATGTTAATACTTAATATAATAATCATCTTTAAAGAAAAAAAACGGTAACTAAATTTTTAAATATTTTCAGAAGTTATCGGATTTTAAAATAACTTGTTATCTTTAAAAGTAAAATTTTTTCACTTTCCATTTTGTCACCTTGGTTCGGCTAACTCAGTAGTTGACATTTTTACATTTTGACTTTTAGAGGGGGATTGTTTTGAGACATTTAGCTACTCTGGCTGCTGTCTTGAATTATCTTTTTTTTTTAATTATTAGAACACATAAGTCTTGGTACAAATTTTTTCCTTTTTACTTACATCATATTCATTTTTTCCGAAATCCATACACAAAGTGAAAGTTTTGTTCCAGATAATACACGAATATCGCTGGTTACTCCACACTGTACGTACACAGTGTGCGTAATAAAGTCACCGAAAGTTGAACCCGATACTGACACTGCGACAGGTGAAATATGGTGTGTGGTTCAGTTAATGAAACAATCACCACACGGTTTAAATTTATTATATAAATATTTATAATATTATCTATATATTTTGCAGTAACACTTTTCTGATAAGATGAACTCCACAAATGGATGATGTTACAAAAGATATTCTCAAGGGATGAAAAAAATAGCGGCTGAAGAAAAATTTATAGTATTAACATGATTCTGATAAAACTAACTCTTATAGAAAAATTAAATTAAAAACTCGTCAAAAGCAGTCAGATAAAAGTGTTAAATTTGGTTTATCTCTAATCGTGATTCAGTTTTCGTTTGTTAAATTAGTACTTAACTTCGAAATCTACCTGTGCCTGTAAGCCGAGTCTGTAGGGATTTTTTTAGCATAATGTTGCATTAATATTCAAGGTGAAATACGTTCAGAACTTCCAGACCCGCTTTAGTTTTAATAATTTTAATATCAACTAAATTTTAATGGAAATACCTTTCTATCAGTAATATAAATAAAATCTTGTTTTATTACATAGTTTTTTTTTTTTTTTTTTTTTTTTTTTATCACAAACAATTAATCGCCTTTTAACTGTTTGAAACAGTACTGCATATCGACCGACCACATTCAAAGTGATTATTCTCTCCATTCACACTTTTACCGAATATATGTACTACTTTTACCAAAATATAAGATATAAATTTTTCTCACTTACTGAGGAATTAATTATCTAGGAATAAATTTTAGTGAAATTGAATAACAATTACGTAAATTATTTTAAAATGAAGCTGAATGAAAAAATAAAAAATTCAATGAATTTTAATATTACAAAAAACGACCTTAAACATAAAGTAATGCGTTACACTATTTTTAGGTTTTTGAATTTCGAAAAGAAATACCTGGAAATTATTTTTTTCCTTTTTTATGGATTTATGTCTATATTTAAATTCATTGAAAATATGATAATTGCCTGATTATTTCACTGAAATTTTGGAATAAAATTTGAATAAAATATCTAAATTTATATATTATGAGCATTTATTTATATTTAAGGTTAAGATAAAAATTATATTGCAATAATAAATTACACCAGTATTATCATATAAATATCTTGAAAATAACATTGCATTTTATGAAAGTAACCAATATTCCCCATGGTGACTTTGTAAATTTAAAATATCACTGCTGTTACCAGCAGTTGATTTAAAACAGTGCATTGTGGATTCGTCATATACACAGTATAATAGGACAAAATATTTACTTTGAGAGTCAGAGTAGACAATATATAAACATACAAGATGAGACACTTACGGGAAAATCTGTAATGGCAACAGTACTAGCGCCGCTAGTGACAAGGCGGAAGAATTAAGAAGCTTCCGAAATTGATTTATGTTGATGAAATAAATATGTTTAAACTCTATTTTTCGCGTATATATTCTTCCCCAAATGTGGCAGGGGCAGTCGATATTGTATTTATTTGATTTATTAAGCTTTTTTTTTTTTTAATCGTACTTATATCTTTCATCAGTAAATTACAAAATAATAATAAAAGAAAACCCTATAAAATTCTGCTGAAAAGTAAACGTGTAACTTTAGAAGACCGAATTGTAAAAAAATAAACGTAGTTATTGTGTTAATTTATTCACATCAAATAAAATTTTATGATGTGCAATGTCAGTCATCTCTCTCTATTTTTTTCCACTTTTAGATTTATAGAATTCTAAAAATTTGTAAAAAGGAGTCTTTCCCCATGAGTAATTTTATTATTACTTCTTACACGTTAATATTGTAAATATTATTGAACTGATTGTACGTTATTTAAATTAAAAACAATCTTTTTATTTTCTCTGTGATAAAATGAAAATGTGTGAATTTTAAATGGTTATTGTAACGATTGTTTAATACATTAAACTTCATAAATTAATAAAGCATCGGCTATAAAAATTGTCCTGTCGAATGGGAATATTTATGAAATTTCTGGGACTTGCAGAGTGAAATATTTTGTATTGTTTATTTTATACCATTCCTTTATGCAACTTTAAATCCAATTATATGTATTTACTTGATATACAGTGGCTCTCAAAAGTGTTCGTACACTTAAGAATTTCAATGAAATTGTGTTCTATCCATTAATTAAAATTAATATTTCAGAAAGCGTATTTAATAATAAGAACTACAACTTATTATTAGCAAAACTAAGTAAAATATTTTAAAAACATAGTAAAATGTTATTTTTAAAATCAATAATCAAAAAGTTACAAAAAAGTTACCTCACAAAAGTCTTCGTAATCTTTAAAAAAATCTTTACATATTAGTAAATACTGCAATATTTCGCTAAATTAGTACTTAGTATGATATCCTTTAGTATAAACAGCAGCTTTTAAACGTCTGCGAATAGATTTGAGTAGGTTTTTTTTTTTTTTTTTTTTTTGTAATATTTGTATCAATGTTCATACATTCGTCGATTATTACTGATTTTAGTTCGCTTTTCGTTTTAATGTTTTTCCTTCGCACTCAAACCTCAATTTCTGTCCAAATATGCCCTATTGGGTTTAAATCCGGCGATTGAGGTGGTGTTTTTAGAACTTGTGAACAATTATAGAGACACCAGAGAACAATAATGTTTACCCTCGAGTGCATCAATATACAGTGCGTGTAAAAACTTTAAGGGCAGCAAAAAAATTGTAAAAAAATTGATAAATTTTAAATGCGATAGTTGAAATGGTAATTTAATGTTGATCATAAAGTGGAAAAACTGATATAAAAGTCAACAAAATATATCTGTGAGGTTTTTATTGCGGAAAAATAATAATTATGCAGACAAAGGCTATTTTTGCCTGTGTAAAAACTTTAAGGACACCACTATTTTTTTTATAGAAATATTATGTATAATTATTATTCATTTGCACAGTAAAAACTCTTCTGTATAGTGATTTTTCTGACGTTTTCAATTAACCCTTAAATGCCTGGTGTTGCTTTTCGGCAACATACACAATTTAGGCTCTAAAATACTATTAGAATAATATTGGAGCTATAATGCCTAATGTTGCCAATAAAATACATTCTGAAGATATTATTAAATCGATTTTCAACATGTAGAGGGCAACACTTGTGCTGTTTAAGAATAAATATAGATTTATTTTTTCAATTGTTGCTAGTTGTTCTTTTTGTTTTGCTTGGAAGCTTGCGAAATACCCTATTTTGACCTGCAGTGAGCAAGTAAAATTTATTTCTTATTATAGTTCATAAAATTCTTGTGTGTTTAATATTATAGAATTTTATCAAGGGAAATTATTTTTTCAATTAAACACCAGTATTGCCGATTAGTAATAAACTGTTTTTTAGCCGTAAAGTAGACTTGAAACAAAATATGATTTTATTAAGTATTTTTCCCATGATTTATTTAAAAAATGAAAGCCGAAAAACATTATTACAATGATTTTTGAAAAATCAGGCATTTAAGGGTTAAGAGTTTTGTTAGTTTTATAACAATGCCAAAAGCAAGTAAACTGACTGAATATGAAAAAGATGCTGTTGAATCTTTTGCATTATGAGGAATTAGTTTTAGGTCTTTTGCAAAAGGGATAGGGAGATCTAAAACCATCATCAACAATTTCTTAAAGTTAAAAGATGAGTATAGGGGAAAGAAAACGCTATAGGCGGACCAAAAGTCTTGTCACATAGACATGAAAGGAGAATTTTAAAGTTAGCATAAACTGAAACATACTCATGTAAAGAAATTTTGCAAACGACTGGACGAAGAATGTGCAAGCATACAATTTGCAACGCAGTTAATCGATTTCGGAATTTCCAATACACGTCAGAATTGTGTAAACCCCCTTCATTGACTAGCCATAAAATCCAATGTTAACAGTTTGCATGACAAGTGATGACTTGGGACGACAAATCGCTGCAGACTATTTTCTGCGCGGAGAAGAAATGGGACTTAGATGGTTTTGGTGTCTGGAAATATTGTTGGCATGATTTGAGAAAAGGAAAAGATTTTTTTTATAAACGTCAGTTAGGTGGCGGATCCATTATGACATGGGGCTGCTTTTGGTTCAGCGGCGTGGCGTCATTTTCATTTTCTTTCAAGAATGGTTAATTCAAAAGCATATGTAAAAACTCTTTCTGACCATACTTCACCTCTTGCAACACTTCTGGTAGGAAAAAAATAGATTTATCAGCAAGATAACGGGCCTATCCACACAAGCCGTGAGACAAAACAGAGGGAAAATATTGAAGTTTTGCAATGGCCACCCAGAAATCCCGATCTAAACCCTATCGAGAACTTGTGGGGAGATCTAGCAAAATGAGTTTATAAAAATGGAAGACATTCTCCCTCAGCTTCAGAACTCAGATCTGCGATTGAAGATGAATATTAAAAAATCAATCTCGACTGTGCCAAAAATTAATAATGTGCATGAAAGATAGAATATTTGCAGTCATTAAATGCAATTGTGGATGCATAATATATTAAGAATTTGTTTCATCGTTACTGATTTTTTTTTTTATTTTGCTGTCCTTAAAGTTTTTACACAGGCAGAAATAGTGTTTTTTTTAAACAATTACTTTATTTTCGTAAGAAAATACTTACAGATGAATTTTGTTGCCTTTTGTATTAGCTTCTGAACTTTATAATACACATTATAGTAAAAAAATTTCATCTGATTTGAAATTTATCAAAAAAAAATTATATTTTTTGCTGTCCTTAAAGTTTTTACACGCACTGTATATCAAGTTTTGCAGTCTTTTTCTACGATTTTAGAATTTATGAATTAAACAAATATTTGGAGCATCTTCTGCAATATTGATTATTATGCAGGAATAATTTTTATTTTCTTTCCGTTGATTAAAACCTATTAGATTTTCAACTGAATCTCCTACGGTTGTGGCATTTTTGCCTTTATCGCGTCCGATGTATATTCCTTTATATATTTTATTACCCTCCCCCCTCCCCCCGATATGCTATTTCTTTTGGCCAGCAATTAAAGTATCGTTTCTAAAAAATAACGTTTCTTTATTTAAGCCAACCGTAAAACAAAGCAGATGTCCCATTGTACGGTTAAATACGGTTAATCTCTACTGCATTTTTTTAAATTTCTAAACATTGCACATTTTAAATTTTTATACCATCCTATAGGGGAAAAAAGTACTTTACAATGCAATTTGTTTGAAAACTGCATATCAATGTATTTTTGAGATATTAAATTTTTGTAGTTTTTAACACGATTTTTTTAACGTTTGCAACTGAAGAACTACATTTCGGTTGAAAGTAAATAAAAAATAGTTAGAAAATAGCACATTATTATATCTTTTTGTTGCCATTTTACCATAACAACTGAAAAAAAAGTATTTAAAATTCTTCATAATTTGAAAAAGTATAATTGAAGGATTCCGGATAAAACATGAAGCTATTATAAAATATATTTAATTTTAAGTTTCTATATTAATATTACAAACAGTTGAAGGCATATGAATCATTAGATAGTCAGCTTTTTTTGATGATTTAACTGAATGACGTCATCGCTTTTTGCTGGATTCGTGTATTATTCTGCGATATTGACGTCTTTTGCATACTTTTCTATAGATGTTGTTTAAAGACTGTATCGCAAATATAGAATTCTGCAGCGGATGCGAATGACGTCATTTTATATAAAATAAAAGCGTGTATTTTAATCTTAAAACTGAAATCTGATTTGTACTATTTATATTCAAATACATACTTTTTTAGAATCGGGGCGAAACTAACTTCTTAAAAAGCTAAATTCCTGTTTTCCAGTTTTTTTTTTTTTTTTTTTTTTTTTTGCTTCTATTCAGTTCCTTCAGATTTTTATATTCCTTTCTTTTATTTTGTAGACGAGGATTCCTCCCGCTTCAGAACGAATTGTTCTGAACGAATAATGTATCAAACGAAATATACCTATGAATTTCATCTTGTATTTTATAGCACTATGGGCATTTAACTAGAATGTCCTTCCGAATTCTGAGAACGACACGTACGCTATTGATATATAATATTTTTTTGTCTAAAATTTTATAGACATTATTATACTTTTCACGGGAATATTATAGAAACATTTATCATTTCCATAATAAGAATTTGTATTTGCATTGAACATTAATATCACAAAACATTATAAAGATCCGAGGTTCATGAGTTTTTCGATTACGGCGGAGAGGGCCAAGCTCGTTTTATTAACCTTAAAAACGTGCATATTGTTACTGTAGTTTTTATTGTAATTTTGAAATTACTTCTTTTTTGCATAATCATATATATAGAGACGAAATTAAATCAGAATTACAAAACCGATTTAATCATGCATTCCTAAAATAGTATCAAATTGCTATTAGCTCGATTATGGATTTTAAAAATATTTAAAATACCCAATAAAATCTCCCACATAAGACTAGAATAAATAAACAAATGTAACGATGCAAAAATTCTTAGTAATATAACAAATATATCTTATATTTACAGCTTATTCCGCTAGGTGTCAGCGCTAAATGACAGTTCTGTGATTAGCAGCTGCCAAATAGCTTTCTCCCATCATTCCTTGCGGATGTTTTTTTCGGAGTTCTACGAAACCCGACTCGGAGAGGGTGTGGAATGGAGAGCTTTTGCGTTAAGATTTCCTCGTCGGTTTTGTTTATAAGTGGCGGGAGGAAAGGTGGAAATGTATTCCCCCCAGCGAATTTCTTCTGAAGTTCTTAAATTTGTACATATGTATTATAATTGTACATAGATGTGATTCTTGAGAAAACCTTGTATCTTTATCATCATTTCATTAAAAAAAAAATTTCTACTAAAGCCTAGAGTGGCGTGTCCTTTTGAAGTGATGAGCCCATTATTAATTATTGTGGCGCCTAATTATGGGAAGTAGGGCAGTTAAAGTCATAATCTTCTTCATGAATATCTGAATCTAAGATCTTTGCATATCTTCCAATAATAAGCATAATAAAATTCTACAATAATTGTAAAAAAATATTTTTTATATCTCTTTTTTAACTAAATAAATCAAGCTTGGGTATTAATTAATATTAATATTTCTTGCATGTTAATTAATAAATTAAATTAAATTATCCTCGTCTTTTTCCCAAACCTAAGAGACCATAATAATGAAAATAATTGTTAATTTTTCATTAAATTTTATTATTACTGCTACATCTGATGAAATTCGTGTCACGGCAGTTTTATCTAGTACGAATTTCAAGTATTTTTTCCTATCCAGGCGAAATGATAAATCACCAAATATTGTACAGCCATCATTTAGATAACATTTTTTTTTTCTGAATATTGTAAACCTTGTTTTTCTGGTGGTAGTAAAATAACAATTAATGAAAAATATACAACAGCTATTTTTTTTCTTCTTCGATATTTTAAATAAAATCACTAACATAATTTGTTGTAGGTGTCAACACTCTCATGGAAAACTGTAAATTTATGAACGTTTGCCCTTCGATTTTCACGGGTAACTGCCTTATTTGAGGAAAAACAATCTGATCCATTAAATAACCGGCCTTATCCTTTAGATACTTAGAAAAGTAAGGGCAATACACATATTTTTACAGTTCTAGCCCATCTGTTTGCAAACACACGGATTGGTAATTGGAAATGGATTTTTTATATATATATATATATATGGGGTATGACTGGAATCTCCCGCTGCCGGCCTTTGCCCGTAATTTTGCAAGGATATTTTGCGTATGATTTGTGTATGTATATTTTTTTCTAATTGACAGAGCTTTTTCTATTCTTTAACAAATCATAACATAATATGCCGCCGCCAAAATGGAAAATAAAGCCCCCGTCAAAATAAGAGAAAAATACCAAGTTTTATTATCAAAATTCGTAGATAAATCGGCATTTTAACCCTCCGAGCGTCTTGTAAAAGGGTAAAATTGTAATGTTGTTTTCTTTGCATTTTGTTTTAAATGCTAATAAAATATGATTCTTTCAACATTATAAAAAAAACTCAATTACAAATAAGAATGCAATCCTTAAGAGTATTAATAATTCTTCAATGTATTTCAAATTCCATAAATCTATAGAATTATATTATCTTAAATATCGCTTGTATTGCTGTGAAACCTGGAGCTTAGTGAACGGAATAATACGCCCCAAACACTTAGAGGGTTAAGCATAAGAGTAACCCCAGGAAAACCGCTTATCCAGTAGTGTATGCCAGAAAAGAAAATTATTCCAGTAGTATTTGAGTCACCAGTTCTCTTTATTGCCTCTTTGATATTATAAGAGCAGGTATTATAAGAGCAGGCCCCGCCTGCTACGCTGGTACATTTTTCCTAACGAACTTTGTATCAAAAAACAAAATATATCGGAGAATTTTACCTTATTTTAAAGAAATATGGACGTTCATGTGGAACATCCATCCGCATTGCTAAAAACGGTGCGAATGTCTTTTCGCTATTACATCTTGTAATGCATTGGACAAAATTAAAGTTATTAAGAAACAGCTTTCTAGTTGCTGATTTTTAGTATGATTTGGTGTGAAAGGACACAGTTATAACATCAGGAATTAAAATGTTTTTTTAGTCGACACACTAATAAAATAGAGAACATCACAATGATTTCAGAGATTAATCACTGAACCTAAATAATGCTCGGATTATTTAGTCTTGTTTGTTATTTCTTAACTCCAGCCCTTCCAGTTTGGCGCTATGTATGGGTGCGGTCTTTTAAATGCAATGCCACTCTATGTTTCTTTATATTTCGCAATAAACGTCTTCTTCTGGGATAACTACTACAGTTCACCACGGCTTTGGGTACCAGCAGAGCAAATGCAGTTGAAAAAGAAATAATAAATTTCCTTCATACAACTAGTATCGTTTAATTTTCCTATTTAGAGGAAAACTGAAGCATAAAAAAGATAGTTTTAATGCTGAATTATTTAAATAAAAATTAAAATGCGGTCATTTTCACTGCATTTTCAATTCATAGACCAATTGCAATTGTGCGACCGTTAAACTTGCAAAAGCATTGGCGACTAATTATGGTAGTAAAATAAACCTCTAGTTTTCTGATTTTTTTTTTTTTTTTTAATGTAGTCACATTGGAAACTTACATTTTTTTAGCAAATCATAGATATGTGGGTATGTGATGTGCCAATTAGCAAACATATTTTCATATCTAAAACATTTGCCAAGTTATTTTTATCACCCTGCATATGAAGATTTAAAAAAAAAAAAAAAAAAAAAAAAGAAAAAAAAAGAAGCATACATACTTTTCCGTTCTTATTTGATCCATAGAATTTTTTTATAAAGTGTCAAAAAAGGAGTTATCATTCGAAAAATGAAAGAAAGCTGATACTATTTATAATATTCAGACTCCCTCTATTTCAAAGATTGTATTCAAATTCTATAGGAAGACATTTTCCTGCATCTGAGATACCTAATGTTATAGTAAATGATGTATAAATAAAGGAAAGTGTACCTTTCTTTTAATGCACTGTATATCATGTTTAGAAATTTTAGCTTATATAAAACATTTTCTTATTTAAGTGCATGTAAAAAGAAATTTTATACAAATGGATAAAAGCTCTTCAGCTCTCTTGAAATATTCAAAAAAATTATCTTAACATGATTTCAGTAAATATCCTTTTTTCTATCTCTAAATATGACACCCATTAACTTGGGAATGCTGCAAATGCTGGACTATAATTTAGGGGAGAGTAGTACACAGCAAGACCTAGTACACAGTGCGATAGCAGTCACTTTGACATATAGTTGTAACTTTTTCTCCTAGATTTCGCTTACTCATAAACACCCTACTTATGCAACACGTGGATGTAGTTTCGGTACTTCGGCTACTCGTGTAAAAAAATAGTAAACAATTCCTTATTATACAGTGGTTAATGTTACATAAACATATATTTTAGAGTTTATTTCCTTCATAATGGCATGTACTTACTTAACCAAACCTAGCTATATCTAATGATAGAATATTTCGACGAGAGAACACAAACGTTCAAAGCGATGAAATTAACGAAACATGTATGGCATCCATTTTGTTACAACGTAACGAAAGTACACAGTGAGACACACAGTTGTGATACACAGTGAGACCTATCTCACTGTGTACCTACTATGTGGTTATGATGTTAAAAAATGTACTTGTTTGTTGAAATTCAAATATTTTATTAAAAATAATGATATAATATCTTATACTAATAAAAGAAAGTTTCGCTGAGTCTGTCTGTGTGTGTCTGTGCTTTGTCTAGTGAAATCTTTTGAACGTACGAGGCTGAAAATTTGCATGAAGGTAGCCCTAGCCCACGATCTGTCATTGTGCACCCGATTTTTAATATTTTGAAAATGTACGGCGAGCGGCCCATCGCCGTCCGCAGCCCTTTTTTCTACTACTTATTCCGACTCTTTTGCGGCTTCCGCTAAACATAAACTACAAAAGCTACAAACTCAAAACTGCAGGTAATTATAGCCCAATGCCTATTCTTTAAAAGTACAGTTAAAGTTTCATAAAAACTTAAACAAAAAAATAATAAAAATTAATAACTAAAAACTGCGCCTACTATCCCCGGTCTCCCCTATTTCGTTTCGAAGAATGGTTTGTTCAATAAGATAAACCAAAGAGCCGGTTGTCGAGACATACGTTATTTCCGATTTCAAATATTCATAAAAACCTTACAAGTTGTATTTAATAGCGATTTAAATCAAACGAAATATTAAAAAGTGAGATTATGTTAGTCAAAATTAAAAATTAAAGCTCTTTATAAAATTGTTTACTTTTCAAAAAATTATAAAACATTAAAAAATAATGATGTAATATATTATACTAGTAAAAGAAAGTTTCGCTGAGCCTGTCTGTGCTTTGTCTAGGGAAATCTTTTGAACGTACGAGGCTGAAAATTTGCATGAAGGTAGCCCTAGCCCACGATCTGTCATTGTGCACCCGAATTTTAATATTTTGAAAATGTACAGGAATATTAATTAATTAATAATCATAAAAGACTTCTCAAAATGGCGCAACTCTGATCTTGGCAACAGAAACCTGGCACAGAATGATTCATGCTCAGATGATATATCTGATGAAGATACACATGTGGTTCTAAAAGATTCTTCTGACGACGATGAATCATTTGAGTTTCAAGAATATGTACGGGAGCCTATCGTTATTGATTATGTTCTCGTGCGGTTTCCAAATAGTGTGTTTTATGTAAGAAAAATCTTAACTTATAAGGATGAAAATGGTAATTTTGAAGTGGTTTATCTTCGCAAGAGTGCGAAAGCAGCAAGCTTCGTAATGCCTCATGTTCCAGATATGGTGTCTGTTAGTGAATCAGACATTTCAGTGCTACTGCCAGAACTACAACCTATGAAAACAATGCGACTATCATGATACCACCGGGTTCCGATTTCCTTCGGAAATTTGAATGTATTCTGAGCTACACACTGTCATTAGGGATACTCTTAAGCATTTATTCAAGAATGAGAACTATACTTTAATTACCACAATCCACGATACGTGTTCAGTTAAGCTCAAAATGTGGTTTAATTGTTAATAGTGTGTGTAACTCTAACCATTAAAATTTTCTTTGCATTTTTACTATTGCTCTATCAATACTATTCGATCCCAAAAATGTCAGATTAAACTCTAAGTGGTAACCACTATTTCAGGCAGTAGTTAAAACATTATTATGTTGAACAAAATTATGGAAAAGTGTAAAAAAGTATGATTTATGAAAATACATACACTGTCAAACAATTTCCAGTTCTTCGTTATCATGCTTCCATGCTTTTATAAATAATATCTTTTTAAATCATTTGTACATCAATGTGTAGCGTATTTGTGTTGTTTAAAGATGTAGCAAAATATTTTTCAAAAGATCAAAAATAATCGCCATACTTTAAGAAATAAAATTTTTCGTCTCACTGTGTACTAACTTCCCCTATACATGAAAAGAACTTACGACTAACCTTTATAGAATTTTTTTATCACAAAAAAAGAATTAAATTTAAACACAATGGAATTCTCGAACGATACTAACACTGATGTTGAATTACGATAAATCACCTAAGTATTTCATAATTTAAAAATCTCATTTTACAGGGAGGATATAAGCAGAGCAGCAATAGATAATATATTTAACGCACGGAAGATCTTAATTTCCTTTTCCTCTAGTTATCGAGGCATTTGTGTAAATAATAAATCCTGTTGGTACTTAAAACATAATTTATGCTAAAACAAATGTGCAGACGTGATCTTTGCAATCGAAAGCGAGTTATGTTAAGGAGAATTTGTTGATTTTACTTTCTTATAATAGTACATAAAATTTACTTACATTGTTTACATTATTTATGTAAATAACGCGAAAAAAAATTGAGATTATATAATGATAGATGAAATTTAGGGGGCATTCCATGAGAAACGAAAAATGTAACGCACGTGACGCTCACATATATACCTATATCTATTAAATTATATGTTGTTAAAATATAAACTATACATTAAAATTAACAAGAAAACCTGTATTTACATATTAGCATACTTTTTTTTTTTATTTTAGGATTCAATAGCATTGTTAAAACAACAGTAATACGTCGAAAAGCTATTTCACACGTAAATGACCCATTAATAGATTTAAAAATCTCCACATTTTAAATCTTAGATCTTAGTAAGCTGCCCTTTCTTAATAAAACTTTAACAGTAAAAATAATAGATAATAAAAATCTGCACATTTTAAATCCATGACATAAGTAATCTGGCGGTTTCAGGGCCATTCCATAAAAAATTGACAAAATGTCATGCGCGCAACACTTACATAAATACCTATATCTATTGACTTATAAGTTTTTAAAACATAAACTTTAAATTTAAAATAATAAAAACCTCTAGATTTTCATATTAGCATTGTTGTTTTAATTTGGGTGTATGATAACATTGTTAAAAGAGCAGAAATATATAGAAAAACTTTCCCACATATATCATGGAATGACCCTTTGATATAAGTATAGTGTACTCACTCAAATGTGCTTTAGCAGCAATCAAAAGTAAATTGAAATGAAACTATTTACGAAACTACTAATTTCTGAATTTGCATCAAGTGATGTTATTTTAGTACTTTATTATATAATTTACAAATTTATATTTTAATTCAATTCATAAAATGCGGTAAAAGTTTTTATTTAATATCTTAAAATGTTTCAAAATATACTTGTTTTTATAATATCAAATCGTAGATGTCAAGTAAAATATAAAAATATATTATCAATGACCTTATATGGAGTGTTTCTATCAGTACATAAAAGAGCTAATCTTATCTTTTTATGCTTCTACACATTTTGCGTGAAGGATTTAGAAAATAACTCTCTGTATATCTATAAAAGTTCTTCATTTGAAAATAATCCAAGCAGCCTTTTTGGAAAATATTTTTGTATTCCTCTAATTTCTCAGGAATAATCTTTCGAACGATGGATATATTTTCCTATTATTTATACATGAAAAGATCTTGCACTATGACGCATATAATCTTCAGATAAAACACCTTCCTCATAAAATCAGAAATTAAAGTAGCGAGATAAAGAAAGGCTCAAACTATATTAATCCTAATTATGAACACAATAAACTAGAATCAACAGTTTAAGCAATTCCTAATTTCATAATCATATTTCGAGGAACAGATCTTCGAAGAGATAAGAGATGAATTTCCCGGAAGATCTCAATCTCTTTTACCTCTAATTAATCAGTCACACTTGTAAATACTAATCACTTTTGGCACGTAAATCAAAATGATTACTAGAAGAATGAAGATATAAAGTTTGTATTACGAAAATTAGATTTATCTTAAGAAAATTTGTTTTTTCATTTGACCTTCTAACTGTAGTTAAAATTATTACATTGTTTCTATTCTGCGCTTACGTATTTTTAGATAAAATAAGAATTTATGTAAACTTGGACAAAAATTAAGATAAATTATAAACTGTAAACAACCTGTAAATTAGAGAAGTCTAATGAGTCCGGAAATGCCCCATCACCAGTGAAAATAGGGCTGCCAAAGGCGACTATTTTTTAATTATACTTCGCATCACTTTCTCTAAGCAATTTTTTTTTCATATACACTTTGATAAAATGCACAAAAAAATAGTCGTGTTAATAGAATATAAAACTAGTCGCCTGTGGCATCCCTGTGAAACGCGATGTGGTTTCACGTTTTCAAAAATTTTTAAATAATTTTTGAAATAACCTCTATATATAATCTCTCTTTCATAAACCCCTATAATATAATTAAACCTGCAATCTGGCTTAATTATATTATAGAGGTTTATGTTCAATATAAAAAAAGATAAATGTAAAATGTAAAAGATAGTTAAACATTTTCATTATTTTTTACTGATTGAACATATTTTTTTCCATTTTTTTATGTTATTTAAATGTAATTAAAATTTTTAAAACGTTTCTGTCAAATAATTTATAAATCATTTTTTATTCTCTAAAATATAGTTTAGAAGTCATTTGAACATATTTTTTTTAGTTTATATACCAATTCTAAGTTAAGTTGTACGCATCGTGACATATAGCAATATTAATTTAATAGTATTTTTTATTATATTATATTATATTATATTATAGGTGCTTATTTTTTCATTTTTTAAATCCTGAAATATGGCTTAAATATTCTACAGAGGTTTATTTAATTTCAATAAATATTTAAAATTTTATGTGAATTCGAAACCACGTTTGTTTTCACTACTGATATAGCCTTTTAACATTCCTTAGACCCTCTTAAGAATTTCTTCGTTTGATAATCACATTTCGGGAAGCAGATACATAAGACATCGTATGCCCGGGAGATCCTAAACCTTTTCTTTCTAATTAATTATTCATTCTCAGTAATAGTAAACTCTACTGTATCAATAAACCCTACTGACGTATATCATAATATTTACCAGAAGAAAGAAGAAATGAGATTTACAGTTTATAAAATTAAATTAAATATATCATTATTAATGAAACGTCCATGAACTACGTCAGGGTCGGCAAACCCATGGCACGCGAGCCATTTTTGGCACGCGAAAAAATAATTTTAGCACGGGGCGGCATTGAGTATGTCTCTAAATCAGGATACAGTGATTTTACACAAAATACACAAATTTAGACGGCCTGATTTAATTCTAAATTTGATTAATTGTAAATTGGAGAATTTTAATTTTATTCAATATAGTTCGAAAATTTATCAAACAAAGAAAATATTTGAAAACTACCAAAAAGGAAAGATTATTATATGTATTAATAAAAATACCGATGGTAAATTATGACAACTTGAAAATTAATTTGAGAACTATTTAAATATAAACTGCCTTTTTGTCATTTTAATAATTTTCTTACTGTTTATACATGTGAGTCATTATTTTCTCAAATGAATAATATAAAAATCAAATAGAGAGCAGTTGCCAGATAAATCCACTTTAGTTTGCATTCTGTTAAAATTAACTGAGCATTAAAATTATATTAATTATTTTTCATCCAAGATACAACACAATTAATCACACTATTTTTTTTATTAATTTCTAAACTATAAGTGTTTCTATAATTATTTCAATGTAATACTTACATGTATGTTACCCATATTGGAAAAAAAACTTAATAAGTATTTTTCAAGTAGTTTTGATTCATTATTTTTCAATCTACTAAATTTGTTTTATAGTTGGCACGTCAAGGTCATGTAAAATATTTTTGGAAAAAAATTGGCACGCGACTATAAAAAGGTTCGCCAACCCTGAACTACGTATGTTGTGGTAAATACATTTTATTATTTTATCCCTAAATGGTCCAATGATACAATATCCGCAGAAAGGCACATTTATAGCTTTATAAAATTAAACTATATGCATAACTATTAAGGAAACTACCAATTCTTATAATTAGTGTTAAATAAAGTCGGTTGTAGTTGTTTACTTCCAACAGTTTATTATAGATGCGGAATGCAAAAGTATATGGCTGATCTTTTATTGGGCATTCCAAATTCTCACCAGCAAGTTTAAATAGTTATTATTATTTTATAAGGTGCTAGATGTTTCACAAATAAAATAAAAAAAAAGCTGTTATTCAAAATTTTCCAGTGTGAATTCCAATACTAGTGACAAGTCGGTCGATTAGTAATGACATCACACTCGTGTCCTCTGGCCTTGAGTATTTTGATGGCAGCAGCTATAAAGGCTATTCGCAAACAGCTGATGTACAACAGAATGACGAAAAACTAATGATTTTAATAAATATCATGATCGAGATTCTCGTTTTTGTTCCGATTAATTGACTGGAGCAGAAATTTAAGATAAAATTCAAAGTTAGTATAGTATTGAACTAATAATATTGAAGTATTAACATCTGCAACTACTTTTTGAAATATTAAGGTGTGAGATAGAAGAAAGATTTGTGATTGGCACATCCAACTAGTTTAATTTGTAATTGTAACCGCATAAAAAATATATTGTCATCAATTAGTTTGTATTAACATATAATGATCAAATATATACTAGTTTTGCTGTAAACAGTATTTTGAAACATAACTCCAAATCTTAAATGACGTGCTTTACACAGCATTTTAAAAAACTAACTAATATATATATATATAATCCATATTTAAAAAAATTACATCTTGAAATTATTTTTTATTGGACAGATTTAAAAAAAATGTAAGTTCTCAATAATTCAAGATGAATTTTTCGAAAATAATATTTCTTCTCCTAAAAACAGCAGTTTCGGGAGGGTTAAAGTATTGTTCACTTAGTTACACATGGTAAGAATTTATTCTCTGCTATTTGTACTCTTTAGAGAAACCCCTTCCTCATAAAATAAAATCAAAAATAGTGAGATAAATTAAAGCTCAAAGGATATTAACCTTAACGATGAACAACGATAAACTGGCAGAAACAGTTTAAGCATTTCATAGTTTATAACCGAGTTAGATAGACCGCTAGTTAGAGAAACCGAGAATTTACTCAAATTTAGAAAAATATTTTACACCAGAATTTTTATTTTAAATTATTAACTTATCCATTTAACTTGTTTTTTTTTTTTTTTTTTTTTTTTTTTTTTTTTTTTTTTTAAACTAGTTCTATAAAAAAATTTCTGGTTCGAACCGAGATATATTCATTTGGTATCAGTCAAAATTACTGGTCGAAGACTCTCTAGTGTTAATCACATTTAAGGTTTCAAATCTTCAATGAGACAATATACTGCATGCCGGAAGATCCTAATCTGTTTTCGCTAGAATTAATGAAGCCTTTTTATAAATATTAAACACTCCTCTGTCGTAAATCATTACATTTGTTTGAAGAATGTAAATATAAACGTTGTCATCCAAAGTTGAAATTTCTCTTAATACATTTATTTTTTTAATTTTGACTTTTAACCAAAAGTACTAAAATGCAATTTCATTTTTGTTAAAAATTTTGGATGAAGTCGGAGATGTAACGATTTATGAAATTTAGAAGTAAACATTTTGTATTAAACTAGAACTTATACAAGTCTTCCACTCGGTCCGTTTTGAAAACCGCTATTTTAAAGCAAAAATTTTCTTAACCCATTAGTGCCTGAATTTTTTTTTCAACTCAATATTGTGCTTAATTATAGTAAATGGTGTAAAATGAACGTAAAAAATAATAAAAAAATTTTCTTTGAAAAAATATTTATTTAACATATAAAAATCTAAACGTCCCAATTTTGGGACACTAGGCACGGAATGGTAGGGGTTTTCTCCGTTACTATCTAAGCATTATATCTATGTTTTATGCCATTTAATATGTTTCAAAAAGGTTATATATCATTCGGGTTATTACTTGACTATAAAATTTTCTTTATTATTACTATAAGAGGGGGGGGGGGGGCGGTTGGGGTTGGCTCAAGAACAAGACCCCCTTCCTCCTCACCATTAGCCATTTGCATAGTAAAAATTTATATAGTAAAAATTTATAATAATCAATAATTACTAATAGAGTATATATACCGTATATACTCGCATATACGCCGACCCATTAACTTTTGAATACAAAAACTCGCGTATGTCGACCAACTAACTTTTTACTTCAATTTCGCACAAAATCAAACTAAAGATTTCACTTACTTATGCAAAAAATTAGTAAGTAAACAAAAACAAATAATTGAATTTTTTTTAATAATAAATTATTATTATTGGTATATTTTATATATTATTTTATTATTTATATACATAAAAAATCTGACATTTTCAGTATTCGAAGGTATTTTTTTTTTTTTTTTGGTTTATGTAATTGACTCGCGTATAAGTTTACCCCCCGCCACCCCCACCCCCCAATTTACTTGCAGAAAATTGTCAAAAATTTTTCGCTTTACACACGAATATATATCGTACAGTAGTACTTAGATTATCCGACCCTCGTGTGACCGGAACTCTCTGTAAACCAATGTCGATAGCCTGAATTTTTTTCAACTTTTTTTTTTTTACTTTCACATTCCTTGTGCATGCAAGTGTTCCCTTCCAAACTACGAGTAGAGATAAGCATTTTGGTTCCTCTTTCTTCGAATTCAATTGAAATTAGCTTGAGCTCCCGCAAGATCCGATCCCGTGAAGATTATACCCCTCCCCCCCCCCACCCCGTGTACACGTCCCTGTTATAAACAAATAAAATTATTTTCATGTATAATTTATATTTAGATATTTATTAAGCTTTTTAAATAGTCCTAATAGTAATTCGATGACGATGTTGCATATTAAACTAGATGATTATTGATAAAGTCTCGTTATCTGGAAATTTAATTATCCGCTGTCGGTTCGGACCCAATTACGTCGGATAATCGAGGTTCTGTTGTATATTTGGTCTAGGAATTAATTAGTGCTGTTTTACAAGATATGGCGTAACTAGCGTATTGTCCCATAGTTTCGTTTGTTCAAACATGCATTTAAAACTACTGTTATTGCGCATCCAGTTTAGTATATGCCATTTGGTTTAAGCGTAAACAACCACAATTTTTATCCAACTGAAAATGTCAAATTTTGTGCCTGATAAAGTGTTTTTGCGGGGAGGTTCTTCTTCATTACATTAACATGAAGAAAAGTGCTACTGAAAGTCATCGTATTTTGGTGGAAGTTTATGGTGACTATGCTCTAGCTGAAAGAACGTGTCAGAAGTGGTTTGCACGGTTTAAAAGTGGTGATTACGGCTTGGAAGACCAAGAACGACCTGGACAGCCAAAATAATTTGAAGATGAAGAATTGACAGCATTGTTCGATCAGGATTCGTTTCAAACGCAGGAAGAACTTGCAAAGTCATTAGAGGTTGATCAAACAACAGTTTCCAAACGCCTCGAAGCAATGGGAATGATTAAAAAGATGTCACATTGGGTTCCATATGAATTGAAAGAAAGATAACGCTCGACCACATGTCGCAAAACCGGTCAAAACATATTTGGAGAATGTCGGATGGGAAGTGTTACCCCACCAGACATTTCTGTTTCAGACTACTACTTGTTTGATTGCATGAATAAAAATTTGATTGGATAGCGGTTCACTTCTTCAAAAAATATAGAAAAATGGATCTCTGATTGGATCGCTCCGAAAAGTGAGGACTTCTTTCGACACGGAATTTGCAAATTACCTGAAAGATGGGAAAAAGTAGTGAGTAGCGATGGACAATATTTTTGTTAACGTATTTATGTATTTTGCTTTTGAAATAAAGCTTTACTTTTTTTATTAAAAACCGCACGAATTAATTCCTAGACCAAATATATTTTAGCAACCTCAAGATGTCAAATACTAAACTAAGTTCAAAACATAAAGGTATGATATAAATTTTTAATAAGAAATAGCTAAGGGTAGGAAGGGGTCGGTGTTTTGTTCTTGAACAGAGCCCAGTCCCTGTTCCCCCTATAGTAACAACAAAGAATACCCAAATAATAATCCGAATAATAATTTTATATCCAAGTAATAATCTGAGTGGTATGTAACCATTTTGTAACAAAATAAATGGCATAAAACATACATTTAATGCATAGACAGTAACGGTGAAAGCCCCTACCCATTCGTGCTTAGCGTCCCAAAATTGGGACGATATATAAAGGTTCAAATTCGAGCAAAAAAAATAGAAATCTGAAAAAATGCAAAAATACGTATTCTAAAATAATGTTTCATCTTATAAATAGTACCACTTATAAAATGATTGATAAAAAAATAAAAGAAATATCTTACCTTTTCTTACGCGCCATTTTATTTCAAGAAAATCCAATTTTGCGCTACAACAAACATTTATTCCACCTTTTTATTCTTAAAAATGCACTGCCATTTATGGATAAATATTGAAAACAAATACTAAGGATATATTTTATGAAGTTTTGAACGGATATCATAATTCAATTTGTAATGGGAATTTTTTTAAGAAAGCGTCACACCAGGCACAAATGGGTTAAGATTAAAAACACTTACGTTACTAATCAGCGTACAACATATAAAAAACTATATAAAATACACATTAAAAATACACCCATTTCTTTTTCTACCAAAATTTTCTTTTGAAATTTCTCTTGCAAAATTTTTAGAAACCTATTCTAAAGGATATTTCTATTAAAAATCTCTTAAAAACGTATCGCAATTTTTTTCCCCTTTGAATTTAGTATTCAAAAATACGGACTAGCGGGTCCCTCCTTATGTACATTGCAGCTTTACAAATCCAAACAAGTTATAATACAAATAATTCAACCGCCGATTTGATCGAGTTCCGATGAAATGAGGCCATTTTGGTTGTTAATTCACCTTTTTCAAACTAGTATAATCGAAAATAAATTTTAAAAAATCAGTAATAATAGAAAATAAATTTTTTTGGACTATATAGATCTGATTTATGAAATTGTAAACCGCTGTTAGATGTCGAACAGAAAAAAAAATCTCCACTTACTGTACTTTAAGTAGTATCCCGAAATACCGTTTTAAAAATTTAAGCACTCAATCCTTTTGAAATATTATTTTACATAAATTACTGTGGATTTAAAAAGATTTTAAGTGATCTTGTACCTTTTAAAAATACTGAAATTCAGCAAAAATATTTAAAGTTTGAATTAGTGTATCTTCAAATCGTTTTTATGTAAAAACATGAAATTTTGAATATTTATTAAACAGATCTTACTTTTTAACAGGTTGAGTGCCACGATGACTGACACTGAAGCAGAAAAATTTACAATGTTTTAAGTAATTTTTAAGAAATTATAATCCTGTCATAAATAAAAGTTAAGTGAATTTTAAATAAATTTTCAGTAATTTCTTAAAACAATATATATATTTTTAATTTTATATCATATTTTAGACCATCGGTCATCGGTGAATGACGCGTTTTAAACGGTAAGTTTAGTGTCAGTCACCGCTGACTGACGGACGCTTAACGTATTAATATACTACCATTAGAAACTGAGTCATTCGCACAACTTATGTGTTGTTGAAATTAAAATAGCTTTTTGTTTTACTCAGTAAGTCATTGCGCGCATAATTTCTTAAGAAAGTTTGTATGGATTGTTATGAAATTTGATATAATTAATAAAAACATATGTATTTTTAAAATGATCTACTCTTAGGTCAAAATTATTTCACTATAACTATGTAAAAAAATATTTTTGTGAAAAAGAAATCATTTTTTTAAATGAATAAAATTAGTTATAACTAAAAATCTTACCATTGTAAATACTTAAAAGTAGATCATTTTAAACGCACAAATGTATAGTCGTTGAAAAAAAAAGTAAAGACCCCCTACTAACTCCTCAACAAATTATTGTACAAGAAAGTTACTGGTACCGAAAGATTGGAAATAAAGTCTACTTTTATATGATGTATATAATACTTGCTTAGGGGACCATCTACATATTAAAACGAACCATAACTTTGCTTTTTTCAATAGCAGTACACAATTCTGACAGCATAAATGAACTCTCCACCCTTCAATTAGATTAAAACAAATTTATATGCCATTCGTACCACAAGTTTCCGAGAAATTAATTATTTTAAAACGAGCGTATTTTAAAGTCTCTATCCAAATTGAAGTTCCGTACTCGATTGTTAACCGCGAGAGGCCCCTTCTTGATCAAGTCACCTTAATCGCCACTCAAAGAGTCAATGAAGCCTGTTAGATTGCAGGACAGCAGAATAAATTTCAAAATACCTACTCACATGTATCATAGACCATCTTAAACCATCATTTTTCCGTTTTTTAAGCATAATTTGAAAACTCCTTGGAAGAAAAATGTGAAATTTTGGATTTCCATAAAGCAGGACTTAATAAATCTAAATCCATTAAAAAATTGTAGGTTGCAATTCATAATTTTTTCGAATATTATTTTCATAATTCATAACTCATATCATAAAAATATAAACATTTCAAATTCAGCGTATTTATGTTTGGGTATATTAGTATTATCGCAACAAAAAAAGTAGCACACTAGGAGCATAATTTCAGGAGATATAAATAAAAATATGAAAATGTAATTTAACATTACAAGCACTAAATATTGAATGTTTATAATTAAAAACTTATCATTCAAATGATTTGAAATTTAATGTCTAAGCACAGTTTGAACCAAAGATTTGAAATATCTCGTTAAAATTGGGTATTGCCATTGAAAAAAATTAAGTTTGGATTCGTTTCAATATGTACGTGGCCCCCTAAGACAATTTTTCACACATCATTTAAAAGTAGACTTTATTTTCAATCGTTCGGTATAAGTAACTTTCGTCTACAATAATTTGTTAAGGAGTTAGTATGGGGTGTTTACTTCTTTTTTTCACACTACTGTACTTATCATCTATTTCAAATTTTATAACAATCCATACATACCTTCTCAAGATATCGTGCGCGTAATGACTTACATAGTAATAAAATGAGTCATTTTAACTTCAATAATCCATAGATTCTGTAAAAGGCTAGTCAGTTTCTAATGGTAGTATATTAAAAAATCTAATCTGTTTAATCAATACTCAAAATTTTATGTTTATAGATAAAAAAAGTTTTGAAGATTCACCAATTCAAACTTTGAAAGATTTTGCTGATTTTCGTCGAGTTGAAAAGGTACAAGTCTGTTTAAAAGAGAACAATGATAGGCGTAGATTTTTTCTTTGTATAACTAGTATTCAAAAATACTTTCTAGCGGGACCCTGCTTACGTACATTTGCAGCTTTACGAATTCAAACAAGTTATAGTACAAATAATGAAACTGCCGATTTGATCGAGTTCTGATGAAATGAAGTCATTTTAGTTGTCAGTTCATCTTTTTCAAACTGGTATAATCAAAAAGAAATTCATAAAAATTAGTAATAATTGAAAATAAAATATTCTGATCTATACAGATCTGATTTATCAAATTATAAAACGCTGTTAGATGTCAGAAAGAAAAAAAATCTCCACTTACAGTATTTTAAACAGCATCTCGAAATGCTGTATTAGAATTTTAAGCACTCAAACCTTTTGAAATGTTATTTTAGATAAATTATTGTGGATTTAAATAGATTTAAACAAGTTAGAAATTTCACGTCAAACGTGGCAAATGAGGTGCGTTTGTACAATAACTAGTTTTGTAAATATTTTTTGCATTTCATTCTGTTCGAAAGGCTGTAACATCATTAAAATGCACTTGAAATGATTCTTTCTCATTGGCCTTAATGTAAATGAAAACTTTTGATTGTACCTGTAATTAAAGTATACTTCCGATTTTCATAAAATTTGAAATGACTCGGCAAAATTTTGCAACAATTGTATATTTAAAATTTCAGACCATTCGGTTGGGTAATTTTTCTCTGTTATATGCGGACGGACAGACAAACAGACGGACCGAACGACGACTATAGTTGCTACGTATTTATCTAATTACGGACGAACTTAAAAAAATACATTTTGCGAATCCATAGGTAATCGCTAATACTAACTGATATTAATCCATACATATTTTCAAGAAAATGATATTTCTAATCCTATAATTCTACGGCAATAAACTTGTACACACTGAAACTATTAGTTAATTATTTATACAAGAAACGATTTTGCATTATGATGTGCTTAATCTTCAGAGGAATCTCCTTTCTCTGAAAATAAGAATTAAAAGTAGTCAAACAAAGTGGCGGCTGATGGGATATTAACCCAGATGATGAACTATAAACTGGAAAAAACAGTTTAAGCATTTCCTAATTCCATAATCTCATTTCATGTACCAAATCATTCAAGAGATAAAATCTGATTTAATTAGTAAAATAGTAAACAATATTGTCTCTTAAATCCCAATGTTTACTAGAGGAATGCAAATATGTATTTTGCAATCCGAAAATGAGATTTTTCTTTTACAAAAGTTGTTATTCAAAATTCCTATCACTGTTTAACAATCAGTAATTTTCATTGTTAATATTTGTCTCGCAAATAATTTGGGAGACATTTTGAGAAGTGTAAAGATACTTGGAAACAAGTTTGTTATGTTAATATAATGATTTATTTCCTTTTGTAGCTTTATAAATTTAAACATAATATAAGAGTGTTAATGAAAGTATAAATACCCTTAATTAGTATCAAACAAAATCTATTGTAAACGTAAATTAATTTGTTTTTCAAGTTTTCACAAGAAAACTTGTTGAAAGATAATACCAAGAGCGAAAAATGCATTTCAGACATTTTTTCCGTCTTAGAAGATAAAATTGCATGGTATTATTTTGTCAAAACCAGGCTATTTTATATTTTAGACTTCTGTTACAGAAAATTCCGTTTCCACATGCCTTGATGCAGTTTGAACCCTTTATCTTCTGCATTATGATCTACTGCAATTTTTTTTCATATATTTGTTTTCGGTTACTACAATGAAAATTAAAGGATGTTGATAAGAAAAATACTCACCCGTGAGATATTTAATTCGTTAGAACTAAATAATTAAAGCGTACTTCAAGGTGCCGTCAGTACACTATGCGTAACATATTCTCGTAATATAAAAACCCACAGGTTATTTCAAATAAATTTTAAACCCTTAAAAATTCTAAATAACCAGAAGACACTCATAACTTAACAATAAAAAAAATATTAAATTGACATAATTTTATCTTACACATGAAAAATGAGTAAAAATTAAAATTGGATTGTATTAATTTTTTTTTTTTATGTTTCAACCTTGTTAACAGTTCTTTAGCTTATTTATTTATTGAACATTTATTTATTGAACATATACATCTGACTTGTGTGCTTAACACTAGGGGCACGCTTATAAGTCATCGCCAATATATAAGGACGAGATAGCACAAGAAAATTTACAACACTAGAGGATTACATCCGGAAGCTCCATAAAGAGAGTGCAACGGAACAAGCGAGAGTTAAACCCGCAGCCCACCTATGCTCTCAAGCGATTAGCGATGTGGTGCCACAACAACTCAGCCACGGTGGACCCAGTCCTTTACTTATGTGGCGCCTATATTCCAGGGACAACAAGTTCTCTTGCTTCTCCACATATGCAATACATGAAATTAGAAATGCCATTTCTAGCATAGCAAAAAAGAGCCGGTGCCACAGATTTTTCGATTTCATATAAAAAATAATAAATAAACAGAAAAGAAATACCAGGAAAAAAAACATTACTACACTACAATTTAATAATTATGTTACAAAGCAAATACAAAGATGGATAACTCCACACACGAAGAGTAAATAAGAAGCTTTTCTCCAACTCCCAATGCACTGGCCGTACAAATAAGTACCGCCGAATAATTCAACTGTTAAATCAAATACATACACCACTCACTTAAAATAGCTAGGTAAATTGTATTCCAAGATCATAACGAGCACATAAAAAAAAACCCAACACTTATTTTATGTACTTTACTATGTTTGCAGAAATAAAAAGACAAGTGTGACAATCTCTACAAAATGTTCGAGTTAAAAGAGTATTTTTGCAAAGTACCATTCGAATATTAATAATATGGGATGAAAGTTTAAAGTGAGTAGTACTTATAAGTACTATCAGTAGATAAATGGTTAACTGAAAGATAGTATATTAATGCATGGAAATTATTCCAAAGAGAAACATTTGCCTTGCATACAATATTTCAAACGAAAATAAAATTTACCAACATAGTGAAAAAGATTTCACGCTCTGACTCGAACCCGGGCCATCAGTATAGCGCACTGACGTTCTACCGACTAAACCACATGGAACGATACCCAGCCTGGAAAATTTCTCACTATTACGAGGGTTACTCTGAAATTATTGAGATACGCGCAGACGAGAATTTACAAAATAAAAATAACGGTTTAATTTTAAAATACAAAGTATTTTAACACAGTAGACGATTTTTTTAATGACTTTCTTCAACTTGTTTACCGTAGAATAAATTTTAAACAGAAGAAAAAACGGAGTTGACGCGAGAACATTTTCGCACTATGATTTTCTACGATTTTAAAGCAGTATTAAATCAAGAAAAATGCGTTCAACTGTTGAAATTAGTATTTGGTGATGAATCTCCAGCAGGTGCTACTGTATTCAGATGGTTTAAAGAATTTAGCAGAGTTCGCAATTTTCTTCAGGATGAAGAACACGCAGGAAGGCCGCCGTCGGCAGTAATCCTGGATAATGTGTCTGCCATACGAAAAATGTTAATGGATGATAATCGCTGTACCTATCAAATGATACAAAAGGAACTTAACATTGGATCCGCAGCCATACACAAAATTATTCATGAAGAATTGCATATGAAAAAAATAGTTTGCCGTTGGGTTCCCAATAATCTAACTGAACACCAAAAAGAGGAGCGGGTCAGAATCAGTAAAGAAACTCTTAAATTGCTAAATGATGGTTGCCACCGCATCATTTCTAAAACTGTAACGGGTGATGAAACGTACATACCGTTTTTTGACGTTCCAACACGTCAAGAAAGCAAAGTATGGGTCTTTGAAGATGATCGTACGCCGACAATGGTGAAAAGACAACGCGCACTGAAAATGGTGATGTATGCCGTTTTCTTCAGAAGTACGGGATTGGTCAAAGCCATCAATTTGGAAGGACAGAAGACAGTAACAGCAAACTGGTATACCGCTAAATGTCTTCCAGAAATTCTACAAGAAGTGAATGTTAGGGGACTAATGTTTCACCATGAAAATGCATTTTCACATACAGCCGGATTAACAGTTGAGTTTCTTAAACAAAAACGAATTAAAGTGATAGAACACCCGCCGTATTTACCTGATCTAGCTATGTGTGACTTTTTGTTATTCTTTAATCTAAAAAAGAACTTACGTGGGCGTCGTTTTCATTCAGAAGAAGAGATTGATGTGGCTATACATGCATTTTTTCATGTATTCCAAGAAATGAATGGCTTGAGGCATTTAATCGGTGGAAAATTCGTCTACAAAAGTGCATTGATGCTGGAGGAGACTACTTTGAACACACCTAAAATTTTGTAAGTATAACTTTAAAAACCTTGTTGTATCTCAAAAATTTCAGAGTGACCCTCGTATATGTTGGCAAGGCTACAAACACAGCACAAGATGGAATATTTATCGTGAGCCACCGACCTGGGGCGCGCCTTATAAGCAATTACTTTAAAATTTGATTTTCATTAGAAATTGCAAGGCGAATTTCAATTGCAAGGCGAATGTTTCTCTCTGGAATAATTTCCATGTATTAATATAGTTTATATCGATGCTGGATTTAATTATGTTTCGTATTCGTCCCAGGTAGGTAGCTCACGATAAATATTCCATCTTGAGCTGCGGTTTGTAGCCTTGCCAACATATAATAGCGAGAAATTTTCCAGGCTGGGTATCGTTCCATGTGGCTTAGTTGGTAGAACGTCAGTGCGCTATACTGATGGCCCGGGTTCGAGTCCTGACATGGAATTTTTTTCACTATGTTGGCTTTTGCGCCTTCTAAGCAATTATAAGCAGTTATTTTGAAATTTGATTTTCATTTGAAATATTGAAAGATAGTACTTAAAAATAATAGGTATAAATTTATTATATTCAAAAATGTACTTATCTTGGTGGATAATACCATAATCATGAGACAGAAATAAAAGATTTAGCGCTATTAACCTTATCTATAGTGCTTTATGCATATCTAGAAATAAAACTTCTAAAATTTGTATGTACATTTTCGTTAAGATAATTTATGCTACAGTGGTATCGTATTTTTTAAAGTATTAAAAATTAATTTTTTAAAATGTATAAATATCTTCAATCCTCTTTATTTACTAAAAATAATACATACAAACTTGTACGAAATTATTTTTCTACTCCCATAATTTCGCATAAATTATCTCGGGAAAGAAGGGTAATATTGTTCCCTTATTTATACATGAAAAGATCCTTCACTCCGATGTGTCTAAGCTTCAGCGAAACTTTCTTTCTCATAAAATAAAAATTAAAAGTACCGAAACAAATAAAGTTCCTAAGGATATTAATACTGATAATGAACAACCATAAACTTGAAGAAACAGTTTAAAGGATTTCCCAACTTTATAATCGCATTTCGTAGAGCAGTGTTTCCAGAACATAAGAAATTTCATGCGTGGAAGATTTTAATCTCATTTTGCCTTAATTAAAGAGTCATTCTAGAAAACAGTAAACACTATTTAGTCCTGAATCCTAATGTTTACGTGAACAATGCATATATACACTTTTAATAAGAAAATGAGATTTGTCGTAGGAAAAATCTGTTACTCTGACTTTTCAGAAATGATAAATAAACCTAATTTACATTGAGTAGTAAATTTTCCAAATGGGCGAAAAATGTCCGGACCAAAATTCGAAACACGCATCTCTTGGCTGATATAAGGCTCTAAGCCAGGGTCGGCGAACCTTTTTACGCCCGTGTGCCCAATTGTTTTTTGAAAAAGAGTTTACTTGATCATTACGTGCCAAGCACCAAAAAATAATTTAGTGGATCAAAATTTCTGGATCTTTATTCATTGGGATTTTAAAATATGTTACAATATACATCTAATAATTAGACTAGCATATGTTACAAAATAATAAAATGGAATGCGATTTCGGTTATGCTAAATATTAATATGGTGCTCAACCTACTTACTTTTAATAGGATTCAAGCTGAACTGGAGTTATCTAACAAGTGGTTTGGGTTTCTAATATTTAAGGTTTTCGTATCATTTCCTAAGATAATGACCCGCAGGAATAAATAGAGCGAACATTTGTGAAAACTACATATTTTATGCCAAGTATTTTTAGTTTCATCACTAGGAGTTTTACTTATAATGCCCGATATTTTTCTTTTTGATATTCTCTCAAACTTTTCTTAATTTGATAACTTATTAAGCCCACATTGAAATAACTTAGAAATTCAATTAGTTGCATTCCAATAAAAAGAAAATGAAAAGAAAAGAAAGAAAAATGCAGCTTGTATAAGTTTGCGTATTTTGTTTAACTTAATCTTATTTTGTTTTAGGATTTTAAACAACACCGCCGTGCCGAAAATATTCTATCGCGTGCCAAGTTTGGCACGCGTACTATAGGTTCACCGTTCCTGCTCTAAGCTGATCTAATCCGATGATGATTTAATTATGCTTCGAATCCTGGTTCGGAAAATTTTCGCACAGTTGGAAAAATTGCAGTTCATATCAATTATTTACCAATTAGAATAATTGTGTTAAAATTAACCTCGTGAAATTAAGTTACGTGCATTCAATGTTTATTGGAATTTCATAATATGTGATTTAATCTATTGATCTGATTCATACTCAGACCAGATGAAATAATTTAGAAATTCAATTAATTGCATTCCAATAAAAAGAAAATGAAAATAAAAGAAAGAAAAGCCCAGCTGGATTGATCTGATCGCTAATTTACATAAATGCATGTAAATGTAAATGCATATCAATGTAATCAATAAGGTTAGCTGGTTGAATTAGATACTCCAAATTCGTCTGGGCCAGCTTAGATGCAGAGCATTGGCAGCTTCACCCATGTGATACATAGTTCGAACACTGGTCTGAAATTTTTTCGCACAGTTGGAAAAATTACAACTTATATGATTTATTTATCAATTAGAATATTTGTGTTAAAATTAATCTAGTCTTATATGCATTGTTTATATACATTATGTAAGTAATTTAATACAACGTTCGGAGATTGTCGAATGAGTTATAAGAAATAAGCCTGTTGCAATAACATTCTGGAAGGATGCATATAGCATATTAGCACTTTTAATGTGAAATTACATAAACTGGAAGAAACAGTTAAAACATTTCCTAATTTTATAATCACACTTCGTAGAGCAGTGTTTCCAAGGCATAAGATAATTCATGCGTGTATGATCTAAATATCTTCTCTCCTTAATTCATAAGTCATTGTAGTAAAGAATAAACAGTATTGCGTCCTAAATCATATCGTTTACTGGAATGATATATATATTATACACTGTATAAAAAAATCTGTAAAGTTACTAAATTTTTCCTAGGAAACTGGGATTCCTAGAACTTTTTATGTAACGGTAACAAGAAAAAATAATGTAACAGAGACACTTTTGCACTGTAAATCAAAAAAAATCTGTAAGGTTACTAAATTTTTTTAGGAAACTGGGATGGCTAGAATTTTTTTGTAACTGAAACCCGGATTAGAGATAAAATTTTAGTAAGATTACTATAATTTTAGTAAATTCTTTTATAAAGCTGCAGATTTCTGTCGCTTTACAAAAACTAGTTTTGTAGATTTTTTATCGTAAATCTTTACCGTATTATCTTTTTATCGTAAAGTGTACAGGTAAAATTTTAGTAAGCATACAGATTTTGGTAACATTACATCTGTACACTGTAAAAAAAAATCTGTGAAATTACTAAAGTTTTTCTAGGAAACTTGGATTCCTAGAACTTTTCATGTAACGGCAACAACAAAATTTCATGTAACAGACACACTTTTGCGCCGAAAATCAAAAAATCTGTAAGGTTACTAAGAATTTTTTTGGAAACTGGGATTCCGAGAACTTTTCATGTAACTGCAGCCAGGTTTACAAATAAAAGTTTAGTAAGATTACTGAAATTTTAGCAGATTCATTTGTAAAGATACAGATTTTTGTAGCTTTACAAAAACTAGTTTTGTAGATTTGCAGCTTTTTTCGTAAAGTTACAGGTGAAAGTTTAGTAAGCATGTAACTTTACATCTGTAGAACTGCAGATTTTTTTTTACAGTGTAGAATTACAGATTTTTTTTTATTTCCTACAGTGTATGTGCCGTTTTAAGTGGAAAGTAAGATTAGTCATCGGAAATTTTTATTACTGTAATTTTCTAGAAATGATAAATAAAGGTTATTTACATTATTTATATACTTTGTGTAAGTAACTCGGTAAAAAAGTTTGAGATAATCGAATGATTTATAAGAAATAAACCTGTTCTTCTAAACCAAGATTTATGTAATTTTACAGATTTTTCAATTGACACAAAGTATAATATTAATATTTATAATGGTACCATGGATTAGTTTCGTTCATATGAGTTCATTTAGTTCATATCCAGATGTTATCTTATAAATTTCAAATTCATTCTTATAACCAGACTCATAAAAATTAGTAATGTTTCGTAATATCTTAATCCATTTATGCCAAGCGTCCCATTTTTGGTACGCTTTGAATTTAATTAAATTTCTATAATTTCCTTCCTCTTTATAACATTGAAATTCTGTGAAATAATTATCTATAAATGTCTTTATCTGTTACCGAGAAATGACAGCATAAGATAGATCTTTATTGGCTTAAATGAAGGTTATTTTTGGAGTTTATAAATTTTTCATTTAAGATGGTGAAATATAAAATGTGAGTTTATTTGTATTTTTTGAATCAAGGATCCAATCAAATAAGCCGTATTCTTAGCTTGTAGACTTCTTTGAAATATGTATTTTTTAAAATTGTGAAATTTTATGTTCAAGTCTATTTTTTATGCAATTTTGTAACTTACAAAGTAGAGGGCGATAGGCACTAATGGTTACATATTGTTAATGGCCATTTAGGGGAGAGCTATTTAAGCAAAGTCCTTTGCAAGATGATTATGAAATAAAATGTTTTAAGCATCAAATAGTATTATTCTTAGTTTTTTTTTAATAATACTTATAATTTTATTAGTCTCTGTAAAGAAATAAATATATTTTTTTAGTAATTAATAAAAATTCTAATTATAGTATGTATATAATATACAATTTAAAAGCCTGTTTTATATAAATTTATACAAAACATATAATTATGCATATTATAATATTATTAATATGCATATTTCCATATTTAGTAGGCTTACATTTTATCAAATAAATACAAAAATTCTTTAGCTTCAAATGAAAATCAAATTTCAAAGTAATTGCTTAAAAGGCGCAAAGGCCAACATAGTGAAAAATATTCCATGCCGGGAATCGAACCCGGGCCATCAGTATAGCGCACTGACGTTCTAGCGACTAAACCACATGGAACGATATCCAGCCTGGAAATTTTCTCACTATTATATGTTGGTATCGATAGATATCTATCGATGCTGGATTTAATTACGTTTCGTGTTCGCCCCAGGTCGGTGGCTCACGATAAATATTCCATCTTGTGCTGCGTTTGTGGCCTTACCAACATAGAATAATAGTGAGAAATTTTCCAGGCTGGATATCGTTCCATGTGGTTTAGTCGGTAGAACGTCAGTGCGCTATACTGATGGCCCGGGTTCGAGTCCCGGCATTGAATATTTTTCACTATGTTGGCCTTTGCGCCTTTTAAGCAATTACTTTGAAATTTGATTTTCATTTGAAATATTGTATGCAAGGCGATTGTTTCTCTCTGGAATAATTTCTATGTATTAATATAGTTTCTATCAATGCTGCATTTAATTACGTCTCGTTTTCGCCCCAGGTCGGTGGCTCACGATAAATATTCCATCTTGTGCTGCGTTTGTAGCCTTACCAACATATAATAGTGAGAAATTTTACAGGCTGGATATCGTTCCATGTGGTTTAGTCGGTAGAACGTTAGTGCGCTATACTGATGGGCCGGGATCGAGTCCCGACATGGAATCTTTTTCACTATGTTGGCCTTTGCGCCTTTTAAGCAATTACTTTGAAATTTGATTTTCATTTGAAATATTGTATGCAAGGCAAATGTTTTCTCTGGAATAATTTCCATGTATTAATATTCTTTAGCTTCATTTTTTTTAGCATTTTTCCAGTTGATTTTGCGACATTTTAAACTGATTTTACCGACAAATTTGAGAAAACAAAAATTCAAGCACAAATGGGTTAAAATGTTCAAAAATGTATCAGTATAGCTGAGAAAATTCAAAATCATATATGCGGAATTGTAAAATATATCACCATTGAATTCACATACAGTGCTCTATTTTATATTTATAAACAGTCTTTTAATAGGCTTCGATAAATTTACAAGTAAAGATTTTACAGAATGAATTATCTGAAAGGGTAATTTTACAGATTTTAAATTTATTTCGAGTAAATTAATATTATTATTAATGGGACTGTTCATTGGTTTACTCCATATGTATTTGTTTCGTTCAATTCCAGAAGTTAGTTTAAAAGTTTCAAGTTTATACTTTTTAACCGAAGTCATAAAAATTAGTAATAATTACTCTTTTAAAATGTTCCAAAATGTATCAGTATTGCTGGGACAAATTAAAAATGGCATGTAGAATTGTAAAATATATTACCATTGAACTTACTTACAGTTCTCTATTTAATATTTAGAAATACCCTTTTATTATGTTTCGAGAAATTCTCAAGTAAAATATTTTGAGTAATGAATCATGTGAAAGTGTAATTTTACATATTTTCAAATTTTCTTTCAGTATACTAATATTATTATTAATGGAACTCTCCATTAGTTTAGTCGATATGCGTTTATTTAGTTCATTTCTAGACGTTAGTTTATAATTTTCAGATTTATACTTTTTAACCGAAGTCATAAAAATTAATAATAATTGGAAATAATTTAAAATGTTCCAAAATATTTCCGTATTACTGCGACAAATCAAAAATTGTATATAGAATTATAAAATATATCATCGCTGACCTGACATACAGTACTTTATTTATATTCTTGAAATACCGTTTTAATATGTTACGATAAATTCGCACGTAAAAATTTTGCATAATGAAATATGTGAAGGATTTTAAAAGGAATATCCTTTCTATAAAGCTATAACAGTTTTCATGTTCTCTTCATTTATTTAGTCTGTTGTGACCATTATAAAACATTCTTCTATATCTCGAACACATCAACGGCTTTCGGCACACCCTATTAGATAATTTTAACCAAAATTGAATGACTATCTATTCTTATCATGTGCATTCTAAATTTTATGTTTCGTTAATTCGGCGTACATAAACTGGAAATCGCATCACATATATCGAAAAAATCATCCATTTGTTGCAAATATTGTAGTCGAAAAAAAAACACAGGGTATATGAGGGTATATATATAGAGAGAGAGTCACGCCTAGAATATATGATATAGTTTTATTTTTTAAACAAACGATATAAGGAGCTTCTTGAAAAAATCCAGAGTGTATACGGCGTATATCTCCATATACCGTCCACTACACTACTGATAAAATTTCATATAAAATTTCATCCTATTCTACGCAGTAATTCGTGAATTAGAACGTCAACAAAATATGTGTCACATAAAGATAAGCACACTGATTCAGGGACGGACACTAAAAAAAAAAAAAAAAAAAAAAAAAAAAAAAAAAAAAAAAAAAAACAGTGCAATTATGTGTTCAGGACCTTCTAAAACGTCTGAATCAGTTGAAAACAAAGAACGAATTATTTCAAGAACGCGATGTTTTCTTTAGCAAAGTTCTCCTAGCAGTAT